>CM062819.1:1120849669-1122203484 GCA_031772625.1 Pinus tabuliformis | reverse complement strand
TGAGTTGACTATGGATTATGACATGATTGTTAGTCTTAGTAAAGGTTTATTTTAAATTGATAAATATTATTGTCTTCATATTTGGAACATGTGGTTGACATGTGTGAACATTTGCAGGAAACATTCTTGGTATTAGCATGAAAAGATAATAGTTGATGTGTTTATATAACTAATAGTTGGGTGATTTGACAGTACATAGTAAGCCTCAATTGCATCAAGGTAAAAAGGTAAAGGAAAGGAATTGTGCGAGAATTCCTTTGGCTATGTTTGGAAACCCTAATTCCAAATGAATGAGTACTTTTCCCATAGGAAGTATTCTTAACCTTGATTTGTCTGAAATTATGTGGATATGTGCTATATTCATGGACATGTAATTGGCAGGTATGTTAGCTAGTCTCTAGTTACAGGTGGATCTGTCAAGGAATTGGAGTTCCATGAGAGATGGCATGGATGTGTTCATTTGCAAGGAAACATACTTGGAAAAACAAGGTAAGGTAACTGGTGTATTGTTATGTTTAGTTATGCGCTGACATTATGTGTTTATGGCAGTATGATGTAGGGAGTTGCATGGCAAGAAAGATTTCCATAAAATCTCGAATAAGGCTTGGGTTGAGCTTCGAATCCTTGGAAACCATGGGGATTGAGTCATGGTGTATGTTGTTAGTCTTGTGCTTTTGGTCTTTTGTGATTTTTTCACTTTATTTGCAATTTTTATTGTGTTTGGTGCATAGCTATGCCACTGTATTATGGTTTCGTGTTGTTATTGGTTTTCATGGTTTTCTTCTTGGTTGTTTCTTGGTATTTCCTTTTATGTTTTGATTCTTGGGAATTGTATGGGAAAGAGGAAAGTTAATGGAGCTCGTAGAGAGTTGTGTGGTACCCAACAGGTAATTTAAGACTCAAATGAAGTTTTGTGCATGAGTAAAGAGTAACAGAAGGTAAGAATATGATATTTGATTGGATTGGTCAGGTTCATGGTGGTAAATGAACAATGACAGGACAAACAAGAGAAAGGTAACCAGAAAAGGTAAAGTAAATGGATCTAAGGTGTCAAACTGTTTGAGTAAGTTGGGAATGATGATTCTCAATGTTGTGCATGTTGTGCACAAATGAGGAAGATTTTTAACCTAGACCTTATAATATCTAGAAATTTTGTTGTGATCATGATTATGATGATGTTTATATGTATACATGTATGTATGTATGTATATCGTTGTATGACAGTACCATGATTGTTTTATGCTAATGTTTATGTATATATATGCATGTATCCATGTATCTATGTCACTATCTGACAGGGTCATCAAGAATCGTCCTTGTGGAGGAATGATTGCTTACACAGGCAAATGGCATGAAGAGGTTCTTAGCTATGAGGAATCAAGTGGGAAGAGTAGTCATGAAAAATATATGAGGTCAGTATCATGTGAATATGAATTTATATTGTATGCTTGAATTATTCCTATGCTTATGTTATGGACAGGTTGTACAGAGGGATACAACAACGCAATGAAAGCAGTGTGGTCTGCAACATGCTGGGACAAGCATGGATAAGACACTGGAAGCAAAGTTTCTTGGCAGAGACAGTGTGGTTTTGGATGTGTGGTACTATTGTTGTGCACGTGATGTTATGTGCATGTAGATGTTGGATATGTGGTGCTATGTACATATTGTATTGTGTGCATGATGTATATGCGGTGTTGTGTGCATATGGTGCTCTATTCATGTTGGATATGCAGTGATGTGTACAAATTATGTTATGTACTTGTTGGATATGCAGTGTTATGTACATGTGGTGTTGCGTGCATGTTGTACATGTGGTGCTATGTATGTATGGTGTTGTGTGCATAATTGTACAAGTGGTGTTGTGTGCATCTACTATTGTGTACATGTTGTACAAGTGGCACTGTGTGCAGGTGGTGTTGTGTACATGTCATGCATGTGATGTTGTGTACATGTGGTGTCGTGTACATGTCATGCATTCCGTACTGTTTACATGTGGTATTGTGTACATGTTGTACAGGTGGTGTAGTGTACATATGGCATTGTGTACACATTGTGCAGGTGTTGTCATGTACATGTGATGCTATGCACACATTGTGCAGGTGGTTGTAGTGTATAGGCAGTATTGTGTACATGTGTTACATATGGTACTAGTGTAGATGCATGTATTGCATGGTGTTGTATGACGTGTGTAGTTGTATGTATGTGATGCACACTATCTGTATGTGCACATGGTTGAGGAGAAGGCATTGGGTGTTTGTCGGGTGTGGCAACCGATTCAGAGTGCGTATGAAATAAATACAAAGGTAGAAGCTAAGGATTGATGAAAGTATAAGTACCAACATTTTATTTCAATTTTATTATGCATGTTATTTATGAATATGGTAAATGATGATTATATGTGATCTATGATTCTGGGTTATGTTAGTTACATGTGGCTTATGATTTTGATCTATTATGGTTGTGTTTGAGCTAACCTAATGTGATATGTTTATACATGATGATTTGGTCAAAGATGCTAGTTTGACTTGTTGTGACAGGAAGCGAATAGAATTGCAAGTGTACCTTATTAACGAAGTACCAATGACGTATGATTTGAGGTTATTTCAATGTATTTGAATCTAATGGAAGTTATGTGCTTGGAATAGGAATGCATGAACATGTCTACTTGGGTGGTTGAAATCGGCTGCAAGAATTGGTAGCAACAACAAAAGAAATTGGAACATGCAGCAGTATGCTGGTAGAGTACTTCATGAGTAGGGCCATTATGGGACACTGGTACCCAATAGTGCCCAATGATATCCATGAGCATGTTATGACCAGTATGATGGTTTTGAGGCAAATATATGCCTTGGTTTTGTATCTTCTGATGCAAGGAAGCCTTGCCAAGAGATGGATCACCTGGGATAGGGGATTTTGGGGAACTTGGAAGGTGAGTGACTGCACGGAAGAGGGTGACTGAATTTCCCAAGGGACTATGTAGCAGAGAAGGGAAGGTCATAAATATCCATCATATGCACATTGGGAGTGTGCCCTAGAACAATGAGCGTAACTGTCCGCTGAGGGGACAAGTTGTGTAGGATTGTAGCGTTGGACATTGGATGCAACTTTGACTGTGACAGCGGATTCTAGACTTCCTAGGAAGGAGGTGAATCATGTCATTACTTTGAGGGTGGAGGTGTGAGCCTTTGGATTCCCTTGTTGATTGATACGGGCATCATATACTTTTATTTGTTGGTTTAGAAAATGTGCATAGGTGTATATGTGGTTATTGTAAATATTGTAATGAGTTATGTTATAAATCTCCACTATGCGATATGTTGTTATGTTGTCATGATGTTTTTCTTTTTAGAAACTCTTACATTGTAAATACTGCAACAAGCTAAGTTATAAAGCTCCATGGGTAGTATGTTTTTTTTCAGCGGTTTTGCTAAGGTCTTGGTGTGGTTTAACATCGAAGACATTGTTCCCTAAGGAGGAGGGATTTTTAACAACCCTGGTGAAAATTCCATGTAATAAAAGTTAATAAAGGAAAAATAAGACCACGTGTAAGGGACATGTATTCCAAGCTAAATGTTGGGCAACTATATGCTAGTGGGCATCACTAGATGTGTGTTTTGGCTAAGGAAAATTGACAAAGGCTAAGGCAAAGGCATTAAAAGGCAAAAAGGCATTTTTTTCACATTTATTTACGAAAATAAAGGAAATTAGGATAAAAGGAAGGTAAAAGGTCGCATGTTGCATGTGAGGAGGAAATTGAAGGAAAATAATGGAAAATGAAGCAATTAGGGGCCTCATTAATAAAAAGGCTTCTGAGGGTCAGTGTAAGCTCTTAGTTAGTATAAAATCTCTTGGCTCAAGCTTCATCAGTGTAACCTTTTGTCAATTCAAGATTTGGGGCTCTCTCATTATTCTCTCTCTCTCACTCTTGTTCACTTAGAGTTTTCTTGGAGCACTCTAGCTTTGGCTCAAGGAAGGAAAAGCAAGAAAAGGGAAAGGAAGCAAAGAAAGGATTAAGGAAAGGAAAGGAAGATCAAGAAGCTTCATCACGAATACTTGCAGGTAACCTTTTTCATACGTGATTTCCTAACTGGTTTGGACATGCATGGCTTTGCATGTTGGTGTATGGTTCTCTTGTTTTCAGTGGCATTGTTTTGTCGGGTTATGATAGTGATTTTCAGCCTAGCCTTGCCTTTTTCTAGATGTTATGGTGTTGGGATGTTTATTTCGGTTTTGAGCTTTGGTTTGCCGGATGGATTTCAGAATCTGGGGCAGAGGTGGTATCAAGGTTCATTCCCAAAGGCATAGGAATCCCTTGATTGGTTTTGGTGGGATACATGGTAAAGCCTGAGGGTGAAGTCTCGATTTAGTGCTTAGTGATCCAGCTTTGGATTGCGATAAAGGCTGAGAGACTGGTCTCGTTTTAGGGGCCTAGTGCTCCAGGATTAGATTGTGGTAAAGCCTGAGAGACAAGGAGACAGAAAATTCCTCAGGGATAGTGATGGATTTCAGATAACATTCCAAGTTCAGTTCGGTTGTGATCGGAGCATCGGTTTTGGTTTTATCACAGCTTGGTTAGGGTGTAGGTGGTTTAACCTCTATATTACCTTAGTTGTTCTTGGATTGGTTGTTCTATGCAATCCAACATTCATGCTTGGAATATGGCATGGGGGTGATTGGCTAAAAGAGAGATCTGGTTTAGCCACGTCTATGGTCGGGTGGTACGTGGAAGTCTCAAACTTGGTTGGATTTTCCTATGATTAGTAAAAACTAAGTTCTCTTACTTTTGTACTTGTTTACATGTGGATTTAATGGTTGTCATATCTCTAATATTTATATGGTTTAATGTTGGTTATAAGCATGGTTATGTGACTGGTTTATGTCATGGTTATTTCATGTATTTACTTGTAATTGTTAAATGGATGGATGTAAGACCTAATTGATGATATAATAATCCAATGGAGAAGGAGATGATCCTTCTTGTTATGTTTCATAAGTGCTTTCAGTGATTTATGCTCTGCCTTATATCCTAGACTTGTAAGTTGCATTGATGCAAAGTGTTTGACAAATGTCAGTCCTGGTTGGGGATGCTCAGGCCTATTCCTAAGGTTGATTTTCGATTTATCAGCATTGTTATCATGTCTTTGATGGATTCTAAAGGTTGTAGCAAGTTTTGGGCAGAGGCTGGGATTCTGGGCTAGAAAAGTTGCTCAAATCTTAAGGTCACTGACACAGGTATATTGAGAAAAGTCCACAATTTCTAGCACAGAGGCCTATGAGAGTGAATTTAGGTTTTTGGTACCTCCCTTTCCCATAGCATGAGAGTGATTATGGCTTAAAATATCTAGAAAAATAGTGGGACCCAGGGATAGGTTGTCTGAGTGGCTGACTTATCTCCTGAGGGTTTTGTTGATGATGTTGGATGACTATGTGTGATGTTTCATTGATTCCATTTCCTTAAGGTCACCAAGGAAATTGAATTCCTTATAGTAACCTATCTCATCACATGTTTGTCCGGCTAGTTGACTGCTTGGGTGGACTTGGGAGGAGAGGGTGTTACAGTATATTCCAATAATAATTTTAAGGAACCCTATGGTGAGAAGCACTTCACACATTTCAAGGATGCTTGGCTACCATCATAAAACACCATGGTTACCATTAGTCACATGTTTAATTAGGTTTCTATTATTTCACATTCCCTAAATGGAGTGATTGAAAGGGAGGAAAACACCAAAGCCAAATTAGTGGTGTTTCCTATAAGTTATATGCCTTCCTAGCTCATGGATGTAATCTACACTACAATTTTCTTCGCGGGAGTAAACCTAAATAGATACATCTCAAAACCCCACCTTCATTTTTATTATCAAATTCTTAAGGAGAATAAGAGACACTATATATAACTTAGTGATCAATTCTCCCCTTGGTGAGTGGTAGCATTGCTGATATTTCATATGGTGGAAAAAAAGTAATATGGATTAGTTGCATAAGGGTCATATCCTAGTAATGAGGATGAAATTTTATGAGGTATTAGGGGTTTTACTCTTGAAAATCACAACTCAAATACAAATTTTAAATGTCATATTTCTTTCCTAACCTGAATTGAGGCACAAGCCTTTGAATATATTTGAGATCCATCATGTGGAACTCATATTCATATGATGAAATTATCACCAAATTCTTCCACAAAAAGAAAATATTTACTAATTCACCTTATCCAACTATCAATATAGTACATAACCAATTTCATTAAAGTTAATACACTCAACCAACAAGCCAAATATTCAATCTTCATGAAGCACATTAGAGCAAGGAAACTTCCCTCACACACCCTCAACCTATGAAAATTTTTATCTTTAGGCTCACCTAAACTAAGTGTAAGTCCACTCATCAAACCACCAATCTATTTTTCCCCTAGAATATTAGAGTATTGACCAAAAATTCAACACAGTTTGCATCAAGAATTAGAAATAAATCTTTGCAATAAAAAACAAAAAAAACAAACATATTTTACTTCATATATAGGTGTCGGGATGATTATTACATGTTAGAATTGGAGTCTCCTTATATTCTCCTAGTCTAGTGACCAAGTTAGTGACAAATCAACCACCCATTTTTTGCATATGGACATTTGAACCTTAGGAATACACTTATCTGGAATGTTTCATATAGCTCACCAAGTTGATACAGGGTAAGATTCATGGAGTATATAACTCTCCCCATGATGATTAAGGGCCCGATCTAACACCCACACTATAATTGTGAGGAAAATTAATATACTAAATAATATCTTAAACCAGATTACTAGATGTTCTGTGAAGACTATAGTTTGCTTAATCTTCTTATAAAACCTAAAATTCAAGCTGTGAAGCCAATCACCAACCCAATATTTGGGATTCTAGTGGAATCTGTTAGAAACTCTCTTCTATGACCTATTTTATTGAACCTTGGTATAAGAATCATTCTCAAATAACCAAACACAACATGTAACATCATAATAGACAATATACCACATACATTAACAACTAAAGAACAATAAATTAAAATCAACTACAAAGACTCATAAAAAATGAATTTCTTGCAATTAGAGAAGTGTGTGTGTTTTTCAACCCAACCATAGGCTTAGTAATTCATGCTCTTACCTACAACTACCCACCTCCTAGCCTAGCTATGATACCATTAGGGCAAAACCCAAAATCTTAAGAACATTCCTAATTGTGAAAATCACTCTTCTTCACAAGAAAACAATTGTAGCAATCCCCTACCCATTGAGCTAAGACTATCACACATTGACCAAAATCCTTCCCAGCTAATTGTAGCTACATAAGGGAGTTTCTTCATTGCATGTGCATTCAAGCAATATTATCCCCTCTCAGTGCCTACCATCCAGTTCATCTATCATCAAATTCACAACCCCCTTTTTCCTAGTTTGGGTTTGAGTTTTCCTGCCTCAAATGTGCAGTCAAATTAAAAATGTATCATTCCCAAACACTTAAAAATGGTCCCAAATTGGATTTGACACTATTTGGGCATCAATTTTGGATTTTCAAAGAAGTTTTATTTGCCTATAAATACCAATAAAAAACCAACTTTTGAATCCGTTGAGATATTGTCATTGATGTCAAAGCAAGGGTGATGTTGAAACTAGTAGATGAAAGAAGGGATTCAACTAACATATCAGGAACATATTGTACAATTTATTTTAAAAAATAGAAGGCATACAATTGTTCCATTGGACTATTCATTTATTATTCCTTATACCAGTGAAAATACTTATATGCTTAGACAACCATCTTCATTTATGCAAAGTCCCCCTGAAAAATATAAATTCAAGTACATTCCAGAGAGAGGAATTATTTTTTGACACAACAAAGTTTGATGGTATTCCTTGAATATTTGCAAAATTCAAAAATGCAATGGCATCAAACGAGGGACAATGACTGCTATTTGGCACAGGAATTGTTTCAATGCATGGGATCCATTTTTGGGTTTGAAGGATCAGTTTACATGGTGGATCCTTTGTAGATATGGGTGGAACCATATCCATATTTTTATCCAAAATGCGGATCTGTGAATCCAACATTAGGATCCCATGGATTCGGTAACATAGATAAAGACCTAATGATCCTTAAGCAAGGAGACTATCGAATTAACTCAAACCAATCCCATTGCAAGGGGCACCACTAAGTCAAAGAAGATGAAAGGAAGTGATGAATGATGATTCTTAGATGAACTCACAAAGAACCATACTCAAATCACTCTCTTGGAAACCTAAAAGGAAAGAGAGTTGCTAAAAGACCTAACCATAGGCTCAACTATGCCTAACTCTTTATACGGAAAATTCCCATTTCCATAACCAGTTATTATCTTTAAGGAATACTTTATTTTTATTCAATTATTCAACTCTTCTTAATTTATTTTTACAAGTTATGAATCCAATAACTGCTTCTCTCATTTGATGGACTATAGGTACAACCAAATAGGTACCTACCAAATATGTCTTCATTAAGTGAGGGAAGTTCAAGTAGAGTGGAGGAAAGTAAGATACCTAGTATGTATAATAGACAAAGAACATCAACTAGAGGTGAGAAGATCATAAGAAATTTCCAGAAGTGCATTTATTTGTTTTCTTGTTGAAGGGGGGTAAAGATCTTATGATGTTGAGAGAATAAACAACATCGAGGTGCCCTTGAGGTACAAACATCTAGTGAAATGATGGGTATCCAACAACCTTCCTTAAGTAAACATTGATTTTTGTGTCAATAGGAGTATATATTGCATTGTTCCATCACCACTACATGGTCTGGGGTATTTTTCATGGACATCATAAAAGTTTTCTGTGATGGATTAACTGAATTTATGGAATATATCAGACCCTGTTACAATTACAAATATTGTATGCAACTAGTCTGATATACATGTGGTATGTGGAGATACATATTGGTTGCAAATTATATACAAATAAGAGACAACGATAAAAATAGAGCATCTATATATATTGACAGAAGGCTAAAAGCATTGGGCAATATTTCAAGTTTTATAAACAATCAACAACTCAGGAAAAAAATAAGCAACCCAATTGCATATTTGATGGGCGTGAAGGAAACTGTGTATTTGTATGCATACAATCAGATATCTAGTATTCCTAACAGATAGAGATGATCTACTAGAGGTGAGAAGATCATTAAAAAATTCCATAAGGACATTAGAGCAAGGAAGCTTCCCTCACATACCCTTAGCCTCACCTATGACAATTTGTATCTTTGGGCTCATCTAAACTAAGTGTAAGTCCACTCATCAAACCACCAATCTATTTTTCCCCTATAATATTAGAGTGTTGACCAAAAATTAAAGCAATTCAACACAATTTGCATCAAGAAATAAATTTTTATAGTAAAAAACAAAAACAAAAAAAAAAACACATTTTCCCTCGTATATAGGTGTAGGTATGCCTATTACATGTTAGCATTGGAGTCTCCTTATATTCTCTTAATCTAGGGACCAAGTCAGTGACAAATCAACCACCAATTTTCTGCATATGGACATTCAAATCTTATGAATTCACTTGTTTGGAATATTTCCTATAATGCACCTAGTTGATACAGGGTACGATTTAGGGGGTATATAACCCTCCCCATGATGATCAATGACCTCAGCTAACCCCCACACAATAATTGTGAGGACAACGAATATACTAGGGAATATCTTACATCACATTATTAGATGTTCTATGAAGACTATATCCCACTTAGTCTTCTTATAAAACCTAATATTCTAGCTGTGAAGCCAATCACCAACCCAATATCTGGGATTCTAGTGGCATCTTTTAAAAACTCTCTTCTATGACCTAGTTTATTCAACCATGTTATAAGAATCATTATAAAATAACCAAACACAACATGTAACATCATAATAGGCGATATACCACATACATTAACAACTAAAGAACAATAAATTAAAAATAACTACAAAGACTCATAAAAAATGAATTACCTGTAATTGGAGAAGGGTGTCTGTTTTTCAACCCAACCATAGGCTTAGTTATTCATGTTCTTACCTACAACTACCCACCTCCTAGCCTAGATATGATACCATTAGGGAAGAAACTCAAAATCTTAGGAACATTCCTTCTTGTGAAAACCACTCTTTTTCACAGGAAAAAAAATGGTAGCAATCCCTTATCCATTGAGCCAAGACTGTCATAAATTGTGCAAATTCCTTCCCAACTAATTGTAGCTACATAAGGGAGTCCCTTCACTACCTGTGCATTCCATCAGTACTCTCCCCTCTTAGTGCATACTATTGAATCCATCTATCATCAAATTCTAAGCCCCCTTTTTCCAAGTTTGGTTTTGAGTTTTCTTGCCTCAAATTTGCAGTCAAATTCAAATTTTATCATGCCAAAACACTTAAAAATGGTCCCCAATTGGATTTTACATTGTTTGGACATCAAATTTGGATGTTCAAAGACATTTTATTCTCCTATAAATACCAATAGAAACCCACTTATGAATATGTTGAGATATTGTCATTGATGTGAAAGCAAGGGTGATGTTGAAACCAGTAGATGAAAGAAATGATTCAACTAACATATCAAGAACATATTGTACAATTTATTTTGAAAACTACAAGGTAGACAATTGTTCCATTGGGCTATTCATTTGTTGATCCTTATACTAGTGCAAATGCTTATATTCCTAGACAACCATCTTCATTTATGTAAAGTCTCCTTGAAAATTATAACTTCCAGTACATTCCAAAGAGGAGAATGTTTTTTTACGACACAAAAAAATTTGATGGTATTCCTCGAATGATTGTAGAATTCAATAAGGTAATGGCATCAAATGAGGGACAATGACTGCTAATTGGCACAAGATTTGTTTCAATACCATGTGATCCATTTCTAGGTTTTAAATATCAATTTACGTGCCAAGATCCTATGTGGGTATCCGTATTCATATCTAAAACGTAGATTCATGAAGCTGACATTAGGACCCCATGGATTCGATAACATAGATAAAGACCTAATGATTCCTAAGAAAGGATACTATGGAAATTGAATCAAACCAATCCCAAGGCAACGGGGGCCACTAAGTCAAAGAGGATGAAGAGAAGTGATGAATGATGATTCTTGGATGAACTCAGAAAGAACCCTACTCAAATCACTCTCTTGAAATCCTAGAAGGAAAGAGAGTTGCTAAAAGACCTAACCGTAGGCTCAACTATGCCTAACACTTTATACATAAAATTCCCATATCCATAACCAATTATTATCTTTAAGGATTGCTTGATTTATATTCAATTACTCAATTCTTATCAATTTATTTTTACAAACCATCAATCCATTAACTGCTTCTATCATTCGATGGCCTGTAGGTACAACCAAACATGTACCTACCAGATCTGTCTTCATCGAGTGAGGGAAGTTCAAGTAGAGTGGAGGAAAGTCATATATCTAGTATGTCTAACATACATAGATCATCAACTAGAGGTTAGAAGATCATAAGGAAATTCCATAAGCGAATGGAATTTTTCTCTCTGAAGGGGGTTCATGCTCTTATGAAGTTGAGAGCATATACAACATCAAGGTTCCCTTGAGGTACAAACCTCTAGTGAAACGATGGGTACCCAAGGACCTTCCTCAAGTAAACATTAATGTTTGTCTCAACAGGAGGATATATTGCATTGATCCATAACTGTTACATGGTTTGGGGCTATTTTCCATGGAAGTCACAAAGGTTTTTTATGAAATATTAACTAAATTGATGGAATATTCCAGACCTTGTTACAATTACAAATATTGGATGTATCTGGTCCGATATATGTGAGGTATCAGCAATATAATTTTTTGCAAATTATATATAGCGAAGAGACAACAATAAAAATAAAGGAGCATCTATATATATTGATGGAAGGCCAAAACCATCAGGGAATATTGCAAGTTTTATAAACAATAGACAACCCAAGACAAAAAATAAGAAACCCAATTTCATATTTGAGGGACGTGAAGGAAATCGTGTATTTGTATGCGCAATAAAATCAATAGTTGCAGGAGAATATTTTTTGATCAATTACAACTTGAATCAAATAGATACATGCATTGCTATTATGGGAATGGTATGTAACCTCTCATTAATGATTGTTATAATTTATGTTTGTAGGTGGTCCAACATGTCCTCATTTTTATGTCCCTAGTTGTATTTTTAATTTTCTATAATGCATTCATATAAAAAATATGCTTATGAACTTTTTATAATGTATTCATGTAAAAAAATGTTGATGAAGAGTAATATGATATTGCATTGTTGGCAACACCATTTTCCTAGGGTGATAAGGGGAAGGAATGTGCACTAGATAAATCCATAGATCATCCTAAGAAGAGATTACAGATGAAGAAATATATTCATTCACAAACCTAGTGCAAACAATAAATAAGCTTCTGAGGAGATCAAATAATGAGATCACTTCTTTGGTTGATATTTAGCTGAAGACACAGTTGACAAAGGAAAGAATTAAAATCTTGATGCAAAATATTTGTCACTATGGTGTAAGCATGAATGTATTTAATTATCCAATTTATTTATTTATCATTTTAGTTTTTATACTCTTACAATTCCTTTCTAAAAATCTGTTTTTTTATTTTTGGATGAGTTTGATCCTCAGCCACATAAGACTACAAAGGTCAGTGTTGGTACTAGTGTCATTCCTACCCAACGAAACATCTTAATGGTACCCATTTTCAATCTCCTCCTATGAATGAAACACCAATCACTCAGACTGGTACACCCCCTAGGGTCGATGTTAGTACTACACCCCTTGAGCAACACAGGCCAAAATGTGCATGGGATGCTGACAGTGACATTGCATATTTTAAAGCATGCTTTCCTATATCTACCCATTTCATTAGCATGCGATCACTATCGGTTACTTTTTTGGTCGACGATGAGAAAATCCCTATGAAAATAGAAAAGGTTTTGGGTATTTAAGAAGTTTTATAATTAATATGTACAATCTAATTGAAATTTACGTATAATGTGCAATTATTTAAAACTAATCATAATATCATTTTGTAGGAAATGATACATTTTATAAACACTTGAATGACCTAAATCTGGATATCTTTGGGCCCACCATATAGTTAAGGTGGAATTCCCAAAGTTCCAAGTTAATATATGAGCTCATTAGCATGTTAGTTTCCCTATTCGATGACAACTCCTTCAACAAGTTTGGAGTCACCTCAAAAGAAAGAAAAAAAATAAAATATTTGTGATACCACTATAAGGTTCATCTTGTAAAGAACCCTAAGTATGAGTGTCCTCCAATGATTCCAGAGAGGGAGTGGTATCCCTCATAGATTATGCAAGGGATAAGAGAGATTGGAAACAAGGAAAGACACCACCTTATTGAGGAAGGTATGTGATACTTCTAATAATGGAATTATGATGCTTTATCGTCATTGAAAAATATAATGATGTACTTGAAACTTTTCAATATAGGCTTCCAGATATAAGCCACAAAATCCATAATAAAAAAACATGGGCAACACAAACTTGGCATGGGTGTTTACTCCAAACTCGCTGCATGAATTGTAAGTATGAAAAAATCAATTGCATCCAAATAATAAATTGTTAACACTTTTAATTTAATTGCACGAAAGAACCAAAATTCATGTTTTTATGCAAAGTTCCAAGGTTTGGAATTCAAGGAATCTCCAGCCAAGGAAGACCTTTAGCTTTCCTACAAGAACGACTATCAAGTCATGGTTGAATGTAGAAGAAGCTTCGGGAAAATACAATATTCTGGCACTCCCATTGACAGACAGGTAAATAAAATCAACAAAGAATACTTATAATTTATTACTTGTAAAATCTATGGATTATTATGTATGTGCATAAACTAATGTGTTTAAGCATTTCAAGTAGGCAAGCAATGAAGAGACACAACCTAGTGTCAATGCAGTGGCACCCAATGAAGTTGGTATGTAGATCGGTAATGGACGTATTTCATGTTCTATGAAAAATATAATATGTATTAAATTAAAAATATTTAATTTAAAATGTTGTATTAATTATGACCTTTCTTGTTTCAACTCTAGAGCATGTACATGATGCGACTACAAAATAATAGGAACATATGGCTGCATCAAAAACTACTCCGCTTTCCCCCACTACTGAAGTAGGTAAACAAGACTCTACTGTTATTTATATTAATGAAATAATTGTAATAATAATAACAAAAAATATCAATTTAACATTCCTTTTTTTTATTGCAGTTGATGATCCACCCCTCTTAAAGTAGCTTCAACGACGTCGTGAGTACACGATTAGCTTGTCAATGAGAGTTACTATTGAATTTGTAACTATGGTTGGTATTCATAATGTACATTTGGGCACTTTATGAAATGTATTTATCATTTTAAAGCATATTTATAAATTCTTGAGTCAAAATAAAATTTGTTTTGAGTCAAATTCCCATTACGACTTTTTAAAGATGAAAATTTGAATTTTTGAAATGTAAATTTTGGCTTCAAAACTGACAAGTCAGATTCCCTCCAAGTCAAGTAGGCCCTAGAAAAGAGACACATCCATTAACCTATGACACACTACTATATAAAGGAAACTTGACCTCCTCCAATTGGGCATTCAATCTGACTCACACAAAATAGTTTCTGGGAAGCTAGCAAAGGAAAAGAAGGGTGAAATCTCTCTCTTCTCTCTCTCTACCAACCTATATGTATGGATTGGTTAATATCTCTATGGTTCAAATTTTCATGGGGTAACTGTTGCAGGGGGTCAAAATTTATGGGTTACTAGGGGAAATGTTGCAGAGCCAAGATTTCTGGGGCGACTGGTTATTGCAGGAAGGCTGAAATTCTAGGTCAGACAGGCAAAGCAAATTTTAGGATCAGATTGGGTGAGTTGATTTGGAGGAGAAGGCTAGGTTTTACCATAGATCTAGGCGTGTTTCTCATTGAACAAGAATAATTTCTCTATTGAAAAGGTTGATGGGTTTTTCCCATTTGTGGATTTTCCTTGGGTAAATATTTCATTCTTTTTTTGTGTTGTGATCTCTATTGTTCCAATATCCTTTATGGTTGAATTTATGAATCATAATTTCTTAATGATATATTGGAATAAGTTAAAATAAGATATACATCAAAAGTAATTATCAAAATTTTATAAACATTGTGCTAACCCTATTTACACTAATAAAATCAACATGGTGTTAGAGATTTGGTGAAGGAAGAAGGGAACATTGAGATCGCCTTAACAAAACCCTAGAGAGAATTTTATTCAAGTTCTTCTTGTATATTGATTGCTATGGATTCCTCCATGAAATTTAAAAACAAGCTAGAGAGAGCATCAAACTTCAAAGCTTGGAAAGTTAGAATATATATTCTTCTTTCCAAGAACAAGGTTTTAGATATCGTTACAGGGAAGGTTTTTGAACTAGAAGTTGATGCATGAAAAGCAAAGTTCAAGGAAGATGAAATCATTTCTATGAGAATTATAGTGGACTCCATTAGGGTTCATTTGGTTCCCTACACTGAAAAACTTGATATTTCAAAGAAGATGTACAATGCCCTAATGAATCTCTACACTATCAAGAATGTTGGTCAATCAATGTGTTTGAAGAATGAACCTCGAAATACATGGATTACTAATGGTGACATTGTGGCTTCTTAATTCATAAGTATTTCTAAAATAAGAGATTAGATTCAATTAATTGAAGAATCAATTCCTGATCAAGAATTGGTGATTACAACACTCAATGGTCTTCCTATATCATGGGATGCTTCTATAGCATGTATAAGTATTTGGAAGGAAGCTCCTACATATGAACAACTATGGACACCATGTGCTCAAGAAGAAGCAATATTCATGACTAGAGATCATCAATATGAGGAAGTTCACACCCTTGCAGCTCGTTTCAAGAACAAGGGAAAGAAGAAGTTTGGACCTCAACACAAGAAGTTAGGAAAATGATCTTCTTCCTGTAATAAGAAGAATACTTATCAAAGATCCAATGTTATGGTTGTTAATAATATGTACATTTCAAGAGAAAATTTCCTAACATAGCTAATAATAAAAAGAGAAAAAGGAAGAAACATGCTTGTGCAATAGATGTTAAAGAAGAAAAACCAAATAAGGTCAAAGGTGAAAATGATTTCTTTTACTATGCTGCCTTGACAAGTTCCTTTCCAGATGATGATGATGTGTGGCTAGTAGATAGTGGAGCATAAAGGAACATGACCAGAGAGTATGGGAATCTTTCAAAAAGGACAAAAAATAAGTTATCTCAAAGGGTTGCACTGGGAGACAATAATTTTATGTAGTCAAAGGAGTTGGAAAGGCATCCATAGAGCTATAATTTGGTAATAATGTACATCTCAACAATGTTTTTTATTTTTGAATCTTTGACCGGAGAATCCACAGTAAGAGAATTTTTACACCAATGTTTCAAATCCCAAATGGGATCCATCATCAGGGTTAAGAGAAAGATGATAAAAGAAGAGCAAGATGGAAGAAATAAATACTCATGAGGGAATGAATATTAAAGGAACAGCACAGGTCGGCAGGAAAGATTTATAATGAAACATAAATTTAATTTTAATTTTTATAAATTAATACCATTTATTTAATATCTATAAAACATAATCTTTATATAACCTAAAATCTATATTAATATTAAAATCTAAAAAACTTAATATATATATTAATATTGATATCATAAATCCTAATATCTATATAACATTAATATTTATATAACCTAATGTCTATATAACTTAATATTTATAAACTTAATCTCTATATAACTTAATATTTATATAACCTAAAATCTATATTAATATTAATATCTATAAAACTTAATATATATAATAGTATTAATATCTATAAAACCTAATCTCTTTTCTAATATCTATATCAATATCTATATAAATTAATATTAATATAACCTAAATTCTATATGTAAACTTATATTAATATCTATATTAATAACTATCTTAATGTCTAATCTAAATAATATCTAAAATAATTTCTATATAAATTAGTTTAGTATAGTTTAATATAAAACCTTATTATATTATAAATAATTAGTTTTTATAAAAAATTAATCTAATAATTTATATATTAATTGATCAATATGTAGAAAATTAATATACTAAAGGGTTCTGATGGAAATAATACTACCAATGAAACAAAAAAGAACTGACTAATCATAATAGAAAAGGGAAAGGAAGGGAAAAAACTGACCTGATCAACAACTTACCTGGGGTTGGGTTGACGTTTCTTGATTTCACTGATCAGGGGAAGCCAGCTTCCGCTAATCTCCAAACCGCTGTCTCTGTTCAGATTACAAGGATGCTTCAAGATTTCGAGGGCTTCTCTGATTTTCCGTCTCTGATGCTGTTCTTCTCTCGCGATGATTGATGCGTTTTCTAAGCAGATGTGGTGCTTAGTCTTCGAGGAGTGCTCTGCCAAGGCTGAGGTACAAGATCTTCCATTCCTGATGTCAGCGCCATGTTCTTTCAGTCTTGTCTGGAGGGAGCGACCAGTCTCACCTATGTAGCTTTTTCCACACGAACAGTCTATTTTATAGACTCCTTTAAGCTGCTGCTTGTCAATATCATCCTTAACAGATTTTAAACTTTGTCTGATGGTACCGGGAGCTGAGAATTGAGTTATAATGTTTTTCTTTCTTAGGATTTTTGCCATTTTATCTATGACCCCATGGATATAAGGTAGAAAAACCTTACCACCTTGAGGTTGATCCTGCTCTTTAGGTTTGGGAGATGACAACCTCCTTTCAACTTTCTTTATGGCTTTTTTAATCTCATGATCCTTGTAGCCTATATTTTTGAAAGTTGAAACTAAATGCCTCTTCTCTTCGTTTATATGTTCTGAGTCAGAAATTCGGAGGGCTCTAATGGCAAGAGTGTTTAGAACGCCAAGCTTTTGGGCTGGGTGATGGTGGGAATCCGCATGAAGGTAACTCTCTGTGTGAGTTGACTTCCTGAAAACCTTATGGCCCAAAGAGCCATCCTCTTTTCTGATGATAAGAATGTCCAAGAAAGGGATGCTCATATTTTCTTCAAGCTCCATAGTGAATTTTATATCAGGGGAGATGGAGTTAAGGTGATTGAAAAACCTGTCGAGTTCTGCTTTACCATGGGTCCATTTTATATTGGTGTCATCGACAAAACGCTTCCACCAAGCTGGTTTTAAAGGATAAGAATCCAAGGCCTTCTTCTCAAAATATTCCATGTATAAGTTGGCCACGATTGGCGAGAGGGGTGATCCCATTGCTACACCAGATGTCTATTCATAAAATGTTCCTTGGAATGTGAATACAGTTGACCTTAAGCAGACTGCAGCCAGTTTTGCGGTCTCTGGATCAGTGACACCTCTTATAACCTGAATGGCTTCATCAAGAGGAATCTTCGTGAATAAGGAAACCACGTCAAAGCTCACAAGGATGTCATCCTTTTCCATTCTTTCATTTTTAATAAGATTCACAAAGTCGTGCGAGTCTTTAATGAAGGAATCAGTATTTCCAACCAGGGGCTTTAGAATCTTGGCGACATATTTAGCAAGCTCATAGGTTGGGGAGCCAATAGTATTAACTATCGGTCTAAGGGGGACCCCCTCCTTATGGATCTTGGGTAATCCATAGATTCTAGGGATGGTTTCACAAGAGGGGGTTAATTTCTTCTTCAATTTTTCGTCAAGGCTGGAATCTGAGATAATCTTTTTTACATCCTTCATAATTTTGGGCATGGGATTACTGTTCAGCTTCTTATAACTGCCACAATTTAGGTGATCATTCATTTTCTTAACATAGTCTTCTTTATCAAGGATAACCGCTGCTCCTCCTTTATCTGCTTTAAGAACAACTATCTTGTCATTATTTCGTAAGGATCTGAAAGCCTTTTGCTCTTCCTTACTCAAGTTGCTTTTGGGAGCCTTGGCTTTTCTCATGATGAGAGAAAACTCTTGCCTTAATGCTTCTTTGTCTTCAAGAGGGAGGTTGCTAATCCCATCTTCAATGCTACAAATCATCTTTTCAATGGGGAGGCTTTTAGGGGCCATTACAAACCCCATCCCCTTACTGAGAACATTAACGGCTACCTGGTCAAGAACCTCGGAAGACAGGTTAACTACTTTTCTTTTTGATGTTGATCCATATGAGTTTTCGCCAACCTCCTTGTCACCCTTGCTCAGCACATTGCATTTTACCACATCTTTTTGGATAAAACTGTCATTTTTAGCGTTTAATTCTGGCCTTTTCACATCCTCATAGAATTTTTTGACTCTGCCATGCGCATCTTCTCTGGAGACCTGCACCCTCTCGATACTATCCATGTCAACTAGGCTCACATTGTTCTCATTCTTTTCATTTCCCGCCCTGCCCAGTGAGTTATCACTATCTATGTCGATCCTATTCATTGCTTCTGGTTTAGACTCATCACATATAAACACCTCTGCGCTTTTATTGTCACACTCACTATTTTTATTAGAATTTTCATTTAAATTTTTTGGATTTATTACGTCTGCGTTTTCACCGAAACAGCTGTTCGAATTATTACCATTTTCACCGGAGCTGTTGTTCGAACTATTAACACCTATCGCCTCTGCGCTTTCAATATCACCACCTAAAATGTTGATCGAATTATTAAACCGGTCGTTTAACTTACCTTCGTTGTTTCCCATCATATCACCATCGTAACTGTTACTCGAATTATTAAACCGGCATTTTGGATTACCTCTGCTATTTGGCACCGTTATTATTTCTGCGTTATCGGTTTTCCTTCCGCTACTTTTATCCGAATTATCAAATTCACTTCCGCTGTTTTTATCTGAACATATATGTTTATTGGGCCGCATGTTCGTGCTGTTTGAACCAGCGTTGTCCGAACCCATTTTGAAGGTATTTGTGTTATGTTCGTTCGAATCTGCGTGTTTAACCTGAGAATTTAGAAGCTTGGTTAGCTTCTTGTGCTGTCTAGTCTGCGCAGTCTGCCACTCCTTCTCTGCTTTCAGTGCAGTCCTGCCATCTATAATGGCCCACAGGTCTTTATCGATGCTGTTGGCAAGTTTAAGGTGGGAAGAGAGGGCCAAATGACCAAGATGCTCCAGGGAGGCTCTAACTCTTCTGATTTCAGACCGGATTAGAGAGAAACTAAGATGGAGAAACGCTTTACTGTTGTATTTATTATGTAACTTATGTTTAACCTGTGCAAATGGAGGAATGAGATTGCTGTCCCGACAATTTTTGAGGAAATGTAGATCTGAAGCTCTTCTTTTTATCCTTACTCTAACACTTTCGAGTGCAAGGATTTCACTCCAAGTATCCCCTCCGTACAGGGATAAGATATTGGATTTCAGAGATCTGTGGTTTGTGCTTTTTGAATCTTTGACCGGAGAATCCACAGTAAGAGAATTTTTACACCAACGTTTCAAATCCCAAATGGGATCCATCATCAGGGTTAAGAGAAAGATGATAAAAGAAGAGCAAGATGGAAGAAATAAATACTCATGAGGGAATGAATATTAAAGGAACAACACAGGTCGGCAGGAAAGATTTATAATGAAACATAAATTTAATTTTAATTTTTATAAATTAATACCATTTATTTAATATCTATAAAACATAATCTTTATATAACCTAAAATCTATATTAATATTAAAATCTAAAAAACTTAATATATATATTAATATTGATATCATAAATCCTAATATCTATATAACATTAATATTTATATAACCTAATGTCTATATAACTTAATATTTATAAAACTTAATCTCTATATAACTTAATCTCTATTTCACTCCAAGTATCCCCTCCGTACAGGGATAAGATATTGGATTTCAGAGATCTGTGGTTTGTGCTTTTTGAATCTTTGACTGGAGAATCCACAGTAAGAGAATTTTTATGTACCAGGTTTGAAAAGGAATCTTGTCTTTGTTTCCTATGTAGAAGATAAAGGATATAGAGTTTCTTTTATGGATGGAAAAGTACTGATTTGGTCCAAGGGCTCTAGTATAGATGATGCTAGGGTTATTGGGATCCGTGATGGGAGACTGTATAGACTTGTAAGTCAACTATATCAAGCACTAGTACATGGAAAAATAAATCCAAGTGGTTTATGGCACATGAGGTATGTACATATTCATTTTAGCGCATTGCATGAGTTGAGTCAAATAGTGTTAGGGGTTCCTAATGTTATAGACATTTTTGTGCCTTACAACTTTGAGCATGAAATGTCCATAATCTAAGGGATCCAAAGTCCCTAAACATGTTGTTCCTTCCCCTAGAGGAACAAGGCCAACTAACCACAGCAATTCACAGAAGTTCTCCACTTGAAACCACTCAAAAACAAGTCAATTCAGGATCATGTCAACTGCTCCACTGAGCATCTGCGCTGAATGTCAACTGCTACACTGGCTACCTGCGTTGAATGTCAACTCCAACACTAGCTACCTGCGCTGAGCGAGTTTGGACAAGTGGCAGGCTCATTCCTCAATGTGTCAATGCTCAGGAAGCTTCCAAAATGACACTTGCCTCAGGGAATTCGACTGGTGATGAGTAAGAGGTTCCAAATCTCCAAGTGGAAGCAAGAACCTCCAAGTGGAATCAAGAACTGAGAGAGGGAGAGGACACTAGTCAGATCACAAGCTGACTCATCCTCTCTCCAAAATAACTATATATAGATCTCTTCTCCATGAGACCTAGAGGCTGGAATTTTGTTATTGCAAAGAATTGCTGTTGGTTTGAGACTGGAAATATTGGGTGCTTAATGATTTGAAGGGAGCTGAAGAAGGAATTCCATTATGCTGGGAAGGAGATGCTGGATTGGAGCCCTCTGGGTTGTATCTCTTCCTGAACCCTGTTATCAATCAATAAAGCTATCTTGGTTCTTTCCTATATGTTGGTGTATTTTGTATGATTGCATTAGTGTATTTGATTTACTTCTAATCCTGAATCATTTATGAATATAAATATTTGCCTTTGTGTTGTGTTCTTCTCTTGTCGCAAGTAGCTGTTCTCTTGTCACAGGTAGCTGTTCTCTTGTGATCTCGTGGGAATCAAGTAGTTGTTCTCTTGAGCAAGCGAGGAGGCAAGTAGCTGTGAACACCCAAAGAGAAGAGGATCTAGATCGAGGGACAAACAGAAGACAACGGTAAGTCTATCGATCTCCCCTCTTTCATATTTCATAAAGGAAGAAACCAGTGTAGCTGTATTCGTTTGTTGCTAAGGCACTGTCACACCTTAGGTGGATAGGATCATCCTGCATAGGCATTTTTCCCCACAACAAATTGGCGACTCCTCTGGGGAGATTGCTTTAGTCATTTTATTTGTGTTTACATCATTGTTTGCTTCATAGACTCAACAGCAACAATCGAACTGCTTCTGCAAAGTAGACTGTTGCTGCCTTGATCCTTCACTGGATTTTGTCTATGATCTGAACAATGGACTCACAAATGATTTGATGATTCTTTGTGATAGTCTTTAGTACCCTCTCAAAGCATCCCTTTGATTATACCTTGCTTGTGTTTCTGATTTGGCCTAAAACAGTTGATTTTTGAGCATTTTATGACCCAGAACCCAGGGGAAACGAGAGTTTCTCCTTCAGCGCAGACACTGTGAAGGCAGTTTGCATTTCAATGTAGGTCTCGTGAAGGCTACCTGCACTGAATGTCAAACCCACAGTGTTGGGCTTGCGCTGAACCAGTTTAGCCTTGTGCAGCTGGGGTTCTCTGCTGTCTGTTGCCCTGTTTTGATCTCTGTTTTTGCAGCCTTTAACCAGCATAGGTACCAGTCTGATAACTCCTTTTCTTTGCTTAGATTCCGCCTCCTTTTGTACAAAAAGATTGTGAGTGTTTTTATGTGTTTTTACGTCATTTACAGTTTTCCTTTGCATGAGTGAAATAATCATCCTGTAGCCATTGATTCAGATCTGATTGACTGTGATCTTAGGAGAGAGTTCATTGGCTGTTTGCAGTTGATTATACATTTGCTTTTGCTTATTGGTTTGAGTTTGTCTCTTTTAATTGTCGAAACAAGTGTTCATTTCGAAGGTCGCAAAGTGTTGTAATCTCTTCTACCCTTGTTGATTTCAAAAAAGTAAACTTGTTTGTATTGATCATTTAAAAGCAAATTCAAAGTTGTACAAAAAGCTTTCTTTGTAGGCATCAATACTAAGAAAGCGGAAAACAAACACCTGCATTGTGCATTTTGCATTTGATAGTTTGCATGTTGGATTTAGGAAAAGTGCATTAGAGTGTGCTGATTGCTCTTTGAGAAAAGATGGTGTCTTTCTTTTCCCTTAGTAGCTAGGATTTTCAAAGTTGAAAAGATATAAAGCTTGCTTATCATCTTTAGACTGCATTTAGGAATTTGTATCATACATCTCGTGGTGAACCTTGAAAGGCAAACTTTAAAAAGATCAACCTAAAATAAATTGAATGAACTTAACAACACTTTGTAACATAACGCACAACATAGAGGTCTAGGCTAGAGACGTGTTCAGGCGTCGTTAAGCCTGGTGACTGTCGATCTCGTGGAAGGTGGGTGATTCCTCCTGAGGGACGATAGCGCCAGTACGGATTGTGCTCCCACGTACCGTCGCGTATATATTGGGAGACCCCTATAGGAATATAACCTTTATCCTTAGGAAGCCGTGTCGGCCGCCCTACTGATCGCAATGCACTGAACACAGCATTCAGGAAGATCGACCGCCCGTACCTTAAAAAGTATTCTGCGGTTTTGCGAAAAGTTTGGCACACCCTCTGCCTAGAACTCCAGAGCAGTTCCTTTTCGGCCTTTTTCAGACTCTATAACGGAAAAAGTCCATCCGAGCATTTGTCACTTCAGGCTCGTTAAAACATCGAAGGAGACTAGAGTCATCTTTAGCTTTTTCCCGACTCTTTAAAACTGAAAAAGCAAGTTGTGTCCAAGCGTCGTTAAAATTTATTTTAAACGGAATAATCATCACCATTCCCTCATTGATCTTCAAAGTTAGTCTACCTTCATCACAAAGTTCTTGTAGAATCGCTAGAAAATCTTTTGGATAGACTAGATATGTCTGAACAACCGTCGACATCCAGGACTGTGTCATCCGACACAGCAGCGGCAGAGCCTCCTGCCGCTACTCCAACGATGTTCACTGGTATACCATCTATCCCGGAAAATTGTCAACAACAAGCTGGAGTCCAATCAGAGACTGTTTTGATGACATGGTTAGTTCCTATTTCTTCATCCAGATTATCATCTGGTATTTCTTATGTTGAAACTCAACGAATTGATCCAATGTGTCTTCAAAGGCCAATCTACCCTTTAAGTACTGGATTGCCACCATATGGAGGACAGTATGCCTTTTCATTGTTCCCCCCCGGAGAACAACCATATGGGAGTTTACAACAAAATTCAGGTCAAACTGGAATTACATCCAGCGGATGGGTACCAATACTACCTCAACAACCAAGGGTTGCATATTCAATGCAACCAGTCCACCCTGTGTCGAATGTTGCCACTATACCTGGTATGGTGATTGCGTCGCAAGTACAAGTGCTACCTGTTGTATGTCAATCCCAAGTTTCTCAGGTTGCCATACAACAGCCTCTTGTCTCAACAACTCAATCACAACCTCCGGTTAGTGCCTCCTTATCTGGAGCGACTCAGGCTCAAACAAGTACTATGACTCCTCATCTTGGTCAATCATCCAGTATTCGACAACAGCAACTGGTCCAACAACCAGAGCTGGTTCAAACTCATCAACCCCCATTCCAGCAATCATATCGAGGACCTGAGCAACAAGTCTTTGTAAGTAATGGGCAATCGCATTTCCAAAGCGGTAATCAACAACCATATTATAATGGTTATACCCATCAACCTTGTCAAAGTTGCCAGCATCAAATACATTATGCTGGTATGCAAAGACCCACTGCTCAGGCGATTCCATCTTATCTTAGGTATGCTTCACCTAACCTGAATCAACAGTTGCCCTTTGTAGCAACTCTAGAATTACCAGATCTAAACCGGCTGACGAATGATCCAATTGCTTATGCCCCTTGGTGGCCAGCAATTCCGCATAAACTTCCGTCAGATATTCCTAAATTTAATAGAAATCCGGGTGAAGATCCGTCGAATCATGTGATGACATTTCATCTGTGGTGTTCATCAAACACCCTGAATGATGATTCGATAA
This sequence comes from Pinus tabuliformis, assembly GCA_031772625.1. NCBI lineage: Eukaryota > Viridiplantae > Streptophyta > Pinopsida > Pinales > Pinaceae > Pinus > Pinus tabuliformis. The sequence continues at coordinate 1,122,178,276 of CM062819.1, read as the reverse complement.
GACTTCGCCTTTTTCAGAGGACGTTAACGGGTCCAGCGGCAAAATGGTATATTGAATTGCCTAGAGCTTCGTTCGACAATTTCAGTACCTTAGCCACGACTTTCTTAACCCATTTTCAATTACCGATAAGGTATGAAACGGGAACGGAACTCCTAACCAACTTCAAACAGACAACGGCCACTCACATATCTGATCATATACATGAGTGGCGACGTCGTCGTAGGATGGTAAAAACGTACGTTCCCGATCAGCTATTAGCTGAATGGTTTATCAAGTCATTACTTCCTGCCATCACGGAAGATGTGGCAAAGGGGGGAGTCGTAACTGAAGAGCAAGTCATCGCTTGTGCGCAATATCTGGACTTGGTTTACACTCAGTCCGACACGCTCTACGACAAAATACCTGATGCCCATAGACCAGAATTCTCAATTCCTCCTCCTCCTAAATCAAACAATGACTCTCATGCCGGCGATGGCGTGATTTGCGCAACAGACATGAAATCGACAAAGGCTATATCTAAAAACGCCCGTAAGATTTCCGGTCAAAATGCAAATGAGGAAATTCTTGCCTCGGAAGTAAATTCCGTGTCGACCGACAAGGGCGAACAACTGAAGCAACCAGGGGGCAAGAAGAAAAAGAAAGGGAGAAAAAGGAAACCCCCTGCGGGGTGTCATATATGCGATGAGGATCATTGGACGAGAGATTGTCCACATATAGCTGAAGTTAAGAAACTCTTTAAGAGTTCAAAAACCTCAGCAGTATTGACTGATCCGTTTCCAAGCCTTGGAACCAAACTGGTTGCTAATCAAAATGCTTCCCGATCCCAAGTGCTTATGTTGTCTATCTCAAAGTAGCAAAATGATGCTTTGACAAGGAATAAAGATTACGGGAATCCACAGGTGTCGAATAACAAGGCTAATAAACAACCTAGTAGTTCGACAACAACTTTGACCAAAGTTGTGCCACCCATCATTCCTGAACAAATGATAAAGTCGCCAAAGGGAGTAGTACACAAGTCGACATTTAATCCTCGTGCAAAAATAGCACAGAATTATAATATAATAGAGGACCTGGCCCAATCGCCGTCCGCTATGTCGACGCTTGAGGTACTGCAAAATTGCCTCTCCCAAGAACAAACTTTATTATCAGCAATAGGTGGGATTGACCCAATGGATTCCAATCTTGTGGCCTTTGATCATAAAGGATATGACCCTCAGTTACCAGCTCAACTAGCTTTCCTTATTCAAGTGAAAGCCCTCAACAAAACTGTTCATCGAACAATTATTGATGAGGGGGCATCTACATGCATTATGTCGATGAGTTGCTGGAAAACTTTAGGATCTCCAACCTTGTTGCGATCTTCGACGACATTAAAAGCATTCGACGGAAGGACATATACCCCATATGGTATCCTAAGTAACTTGAAAGTTGAACTAGGAGGGAAAATAGTAGAAATAGATGTTGAAGTCATCGATGGGAATCTTGATTACAACATCCTACTAGGAAGACCGTGGATCTATGCCATGGTCGCAGTTGTGTCGACCTACTTCAGGAAGATTGCATTTCCCTTCCAAGGAGGAATTACAATCGTCGATCAACAAACTTTTCTCCCCAATAGTTCACAAGTTACGGGAAGCATTCCAATTATCCATGAAAGCAATCATTCGCTCCAAAATATCGGAGTAGGTCTCCTAAAAGACCCTGCTTTAATGGGTACTTTTGCACTACCGCCTCCAAGTAATCTAGCGGAAGTGGCCACAGTGGAATATGAAACCTTCTACATCTAATGGATTTGGACGCCGAGGACAGTTCTTATCTCGTGTCAACGTCGTTAAAAAATGAAACAAGGAGTCATGAGGATAGTTCTTTTACTGTGTCAACCTCATTAAAAAATGAAACAATCCCCTTTCCAAATCTCAAAGGTAAACCTTCATTCCAACCACCAAATTGAATGCAATGAAGCTTGGGGGGCATGCACCTCATTTTGCGTTGTTATGCTGGGGGCATGCAAACTTATCATGAGCAGTGTTACCACAGGGTTCAAGCTCGTTAAAAAATAAACCCGCATCGAGCAGTTTTAGCATAAAGTTCATGCTCGTTAAAAAATAAACGCAAGATCCGAGCAGTTTTAACACGGACTTCATGCTCGTTAAAAAATAAATATAAGCAGTGAGCAAGAGTTTCCTCCAGTGTTTAAGCTCATTTTTAACTAAAAAATGAACCTATCCCGGTAAATAACCACTGTGAATGTAATATAATCAGCCATTAAAGCCTTGGTCGTGTTTGCACCTGCCACCTCCACTTTTCATTTGGCCGATCGTTCACCTCCATATGATTGTTTACCCATTTTGAGGAACGGCTGCGAAGAGTGATTTCACCTAGCCATCCTTGTGACGCTGCCGTGATTGGAAAATTCCAACCTGTACCTGGAATCTGCTGCTAACCCTGTTTATCACTCGTTCCTCAAAAGACGAGTCTTCTTTAAGCTCTTTTCAACTGACTCGTAAAATATGAAAAGATTGCCGAGTTTTGGCCTTCCAGCTCGTTAAAGGACAGGAAGAGCTATCCCTCCTCTAGATTTTAATCTTTTTGGACCTGAGGGATTATTGCACAAAACGATCGAGCGCTTGTTTTGTTCGGCTCGTTAAAACTATCGAAAACTCATCCCTTCTGTATTGTTTTATACTTTTTCGGATTTAAGGGATTAGATGACGAAAAAGGAATTTTGGAGTTAACTTTATGTACCTTTTCAGACTCTCTAAAAATGAAAAGGACCGAGTTATCCTTGTCGTTAGACTCGTTAAAATTATTAAATAGCGACAAACTTGTCTTTAGACGAGAACGAGTTTCACTATCGCTAGGCTCGTTAAAACATAGCGATGGGCTTGCCCGAAGGGCAGGTTATAGAACAAGCATATGTTATCCTCCTCAAGCTTGACAAAAATAAAGAGGTACTGGTCAGCAATGACTCGGGAAAAATTGGGAGAAAATCGAGAAAACTTTGATGGTAGCAGGTCGCTCTTGAACATGACACTTTTCTTCTGTACCACAATCGGGTTGGGTTGTCTCATTCACCGGTCACATCACCATGGTCTCGCCATACCATCCATATTTGGGGTAATGCTACCGATCCATCACATCAGTGTCGCCATATGTTCAAGAGAAGTTGTTCAGAAAGAGTCAACCGGGTCCCATCCACTGCCATACATTATCCTTCATCCATTCATGACCGCCACCCTGAATCATATGTCACAGATCGTTTTCACCTCCATTAAAATCATTAGCTCCGTTCCGCGTCACTGATGTGGGATTCATTAAGGCCCTCCTTTAACGGATCGCTTCTTGTCGACATCAACTCATTATCCAAGAAGTTGATCTAGGAACAACCCCTTCAGTACTTTGAAGCTTGCATGCCTCAATGGCAAGTTTCTCACTTCCGGCGACAGGTATACATCAATGATCTTCGACCAGAAGATTTTGCGTGGTGTTCGACGCCAAGTCCTTTATTCACACCACGTGAATTGTACTGCAGTACCTTGAGGGTCATTATCATTATTGGTGATTCCTCTCGCGCTTGTTAACGGTTTACATCATTGACCGGTAATCAAGCGATGTCTTTCCATGTTCGACTTCAGCGCAATTCTCACATGGATCGACTTGTACTTAGAGTGAAGATCGAACGAGTTTGAAGACCCCGGATCTAGTTTCATCCATCCGGGCTGCGATATATATTCAGGAAAGATAAAGACATTTGACATGTACATCATTGCAACAGATGATCATCCTACTCAAAGGATGATAATTTTGCCAAAATTATCAGTCTACCATCAGACGATCATCTGTTCTATGTACAAAAATGAATTTATAAAGCTAAGCATGGGAATGCCCGCCTCAGCTAGATCATGAAAGCAGTATGAATCATAATGTATTGTATTGTATCTTATTACAGGTCTCCTCCCAGCAAATGGATGAACTTCGGACCCTCCTGGATAAATCATTTCACCCGATAAACGGCCTCATACTTTAGGGGGAAACCGTTATAGACATTTTTGTGCCTTACAGCTTTGAGCATGAAATGTCCATAATCTAAGGGATCCAAAGTCCCTAAACATGTTGTTCCTTCCCCTAGAGGAACAAGGCCAACTAACCACAGCAATTCACAGAAGTTCTCCACCTGAAACCACTCAAAAACAAGTCAATTCAGGATCATGTCAACTGCTCCACTGAGCATCTGCGCTGAATGTCAACTGCTACACTGGCTACCTGCGTTGAATGTCAACTCCAACACTAGCTACCCGCGCTGAGCGAGTTTGGACAAGTGGCAGGCTCATTCCTCAATGTGTCAATGCTCAGGAAGCTTCCAAAATGGCACTTGCCTCAGGGAATTCGACTGGTGATGAGTAAGAGGTTCCAAATCTCCAAGTGGAAGCAAGAACCTCCAAGTGGACTCAAGAACTGAGAGAGGGAGAGGACACTAGTCAGATCACAAGCTGACTCATCCTCTCTCCAAAATAACTATATATAGATCTCTCCTCCATGAGATCTAGAGGCTGGAATTTTGTTATTGCAAAGAATTGCTGTTGGTTTGAGACTGGAAATATTGGGTGCTTAATGCTTTGAAGGGAGCTGAAGAAGGAATTCCATTCTGCTGGGAAGGAGATGCTGAATTGGAGCCCTCTGGGTTGTATCTCTTCTTGAACCCTGTTATCAATCAATAAAGCTATCTTGGTTCTTTCCTATATGCTGGTGTATTTTGTATGATTGCATTAGTGTATTTGATTTACTTCTAATCCTGAATCATTTATGAATATGAATATTTGCCTTTGTGTTGTGTTCTTCTCTTGTCGCAAGTAGCTATTCTCTTGTCACAGGTAGCTGTTCTCTTGTGATCTCGTGGGAATCAAGTAGTTGTTCTCTTGAGCAAGCGAGGAGGCAAGTAGCTGTGAACACCCAAAGAGAAGAGGATCTAGATCGAGGGACAAACGGAAGACAACGGTAAGTCTATCGATCTCCCCTCTTTCATATTTCATAAAGGAAGAAACCAGTGTAGCTGTATTCGTTTGATAACAGGGTTCAGGAAAAATGCCTATGCAGGACGATCCTATCCACCTAAGGTGTGACAGTGCCTTAGCAACAAACGAATACAGCTACACTAGTTTCTTCCTTTATGAAATATGAAAGAGGGGAGATCGATAGACTTACCGTTGTCTTCCGTTTGTCCCTCGATCTAGATCCTCTTCTCTTTGGGTGTTCACAACTACTTGCCTCCTCGCTTGCTCAAGAGAACAGCTACTTGATTCCCACGAGATCACAAGAGAACAGCTACCTGTGACAAGAGAACAACTACTTGCGACAAGAGAAGAACACAACACAAAGGCAAATATTCATATTCATAAATGATTCAGGATTAGAAGTAAATCAAATACACTAATGCAATCATACAAAATACACCAGCATATAGGAAAGAACCAAGATAGCTTTATTGATTGATAACAGGGTTCAGGAAGAGATACAACCCAGAGGGCTCCAATCCAGCATCTCCTTCCCAGCAGAATGGAATTCCTTCTTCAGCTCCCTTCAAAGCATTAAGCACCCAATATTTCCAGTCTCAAACCAACAACAATTCTTTGCAATAACAAAATTCCAGCCTCTAGATCTCATGGAGGAGAGATCTATATATAGTTATTTTGGAGAGAGGATGAGTCAACTTGTGATCTGACTAGTGTCCTCTCCCTCTCTCAGTTCTTGAGTCCACTTGGAGGTTCTTGCTTCCACTTGGAGATTTGGAACCCCTTACTCATCACCAGTCGAATTCCCTGAGGCAAGTGTCATTTTGGAAGCTTCCTGAGCATTGACACATTGAGGAATGAGCCTGCCACTTGTCCAAACTCGCTCAGCGCAGGTAGCTAGTGTTGGAGTTGACATTCAATGCAGGTAGCCAGTGTAGCAGTTGACATTCAGCGCAGATGCTCAGTGGAGCAGTTGACATGATCCTGAATTGACTTGTTTTTTAGTGGTTTCAGGTGGAGAACTTCTGTGAATTGCTGTGGTTAGTTGGCCTTGTTCCTCTAGGGGAAGGAACAACATGTTTAGGGAGTTTGGATCCCTTAGATTATGGACATTTCATGCTCAAAGCTGTAAGGCACAAAAATGTCTATAACACCTAAACTATAGATAAATAATGATGGTGTACGCAAAGATTGTGCTCTTGGGAAGAACATCAAGAAAACATTTTCAAACAATGATGATAGATCTAAGGAAGCTTTGGAATTGATTCATTCTAATGTATGAGGTATGATTCCTATGAAGTCAATTGGTGGATTTTTGTACTATGTGACATTTATTGATGACTTCTCCAGTAAGACATGGATATATCTCTTGAGGACAAAAGATGAGGTATTTGACAAGTTCCATCAATTCAAAACTAAAAAGGAAAACTTGACAAGAAGAAAGATCAAGATACTAATATTTGACAATGGAGGAGAATACACCTCGAAGGAGCTTGTTTCTTTCTGCAAGTAGGATGGGATTAAGAGGGAGCTAATTGTCCCCTATAATCCACAATAGAATTGTGTAGCATAACAAAAGAATAGGTCCATTAAATAATTTGTCAAGGCCATGATGCATGATTTGGGCATGTGATTGTTCTTATGGGGGGAAGCATCATAGATAGTTGCATACAATCAAAATAGAAGTCCTCATAAATTTATAGAAGGTATGACTCCTGAAGAAGTATTCTCTAAAAGGAAGCTAGGGTTTGGTCACAAGAGGATATTTGGTTGTCCTGTATATATTCATGCTTGAAAGGATAAGAGAAAAAAGCTTGAGCCTTCAAGAAATAAAGGAATATTTGTTGGATACAAAGAATCATCAAAGGCTTACAGAGTATACATTGCAGAGAAATGAGAGATTGTGGTCGACCGAGATGTCACCTTCGATGAGAAAGTGGCATATTAGAAGTATAGGGAAGTATCCATAGATTCTATGGATGAAGTTAAGCAGGATTCCTCAAGGCAGGAGAATTTAAGTTCTACAGAATGTACGAGAAGGCCAAAAGGGCCTCAGTATCCAACAGAACCAGCCATAGTTCCAGAGATCAAGAAGAGACCAACATGACTTAGATTTGTATTAGAAGAGGCAGAAGGACATGCAACTCTTGATGGCACATATAAAGAAGTTAAGAAACCCAAGAGGTTCTCCAACTATGTAGCTCTCATGACAAAACCTATTGATGAATAACCTTCCACATATGAGGAAGTTGTTGGTCAACATGTGTGGAAGGAAGCGATGAATGAATATTACCAATCAATCATGAAGAATCATGTTCAGGATATTGTGCCAAGGCCTCATTCCTGAAGGAAATTCAATGGTGAATTACAAATGGATATACAAGATCATGCATGCCGTAGACGATAGTATTGAAAAATACAAGTCACAATTCATGGATAGAGGATTCTCCCATAAAGAGGGAGAAGACTATGATGAGACCTTTTCTCTAGTTGTCAGGTACACCTCTATTAGATCCATCATTTCACTTGATCCTTTTTTGGGTTGGAAATTGCACCAGATGGATGTGAAGACTGCATTCCATAATGGTGTCATTGAGGAGTATGTTTACATAGAGAAACTTCAAGGCTTTAAGGTATATGGAAAGGAATATCATGTTTGCAGGTTGAAAAGAGTCTAAAGAAATCTCCAAGAGCTTGGTATGCTCGTTTTGACAACTATCTGAAAATACTGGGATTTCGCAAGAGTGAAGCCGATCCAAACCTTTACTTTAAGGTTGTGAAGAATGCATTTGTGATCTTATTATTAGATTTTGATGACTTGCTTTTGATAGGTTTCGAGCCTCTTATCATTCAGTGCAAGAAGCAATTGGCTTCTAATTTTGATATGAAGGATCTTGGGTTGATGCACTATTCCTTGGGATTAGAAGTATGGAAGAAACCTAGCGAAGTATTCCTTGGTCAAGGAAAATATGTGTTAGAGATCCTTCATAGATTTGGTATTATGGATTAAAAATCCATGGTGACTCACATGGTCACTAACTTGAAGAAGTTAAGAGGATCTAACTCCAAAATGGTAGATCCATCTATGTACTGATGGTTGATTGGTTTGTTGATGTATTTGGTTGGCACCAGGCTGGACATATACTTTGTTGTGAATAAATTGAGTTAGTTTTAAGTTGAACCAAGACATGAGCATTGGATTTCAACAAAACACATTTTGAGATATTTGTGTGCAAAAATGAATTATGGCTTGAGATTTGTTGTAGACAAGGATGTAAAACTTTAGGGATATATCAATGTTGATTTTGTAGAAAGTGTCGAAGATAGGAAGAGTACCTTGAGAGTATGCTTCAATTTGGGATTCACTATGATATCATGGATGAGCAGGAAGTAGACGTCAATTATACTCAACATTTCTGAAGTGCAACCAATGAGGCTTGTACCGATGCAGTATGGCTCTGAAATTTGTTTGTAGGATTGTTCATCCAGGAGATGTAATCGACATTAATACACTACGATAATCAAAGTTGTGTGAAGCTCTCAGATAATCCCATGTTCCAAGGTAGGTCAAAGCATATTGAGATTAAGTACTACTACATTTGTGACATGATGTATATGAAAGCGATAAGGCTTGAGTACATCTCCACCGATGAGCATACTGTTGGCATTATGATGTATGTGGTGTACTTGATGGCAACCCACTTGTAGCAGAACAACTCACTTGCATATGGTAAATCTTCAGAAGAGATATCAAATGTGACAGAATGCATGACAATAATGTTTACAAATGTGATGAAATGTAGGGCAGCTTCAAGGAATCAGTTCAGAAGGCAACTCACTCAGATGAAAGATCACAGTATAGCAGGTAAACATCAGAGAATTACAAATCAGTCTTCACAACATGAAGAAAGAGAGGTATACACAGGTTCACCATTGACCAAGCTGCGTATACACACAGGTTCACTGTATACAAGTCGCATATACGTACACATGCACTTTCACAGAAGAAAAAGTACGTATACCTTGGAAAACTAAATTTTTGGTCTGAAGTATTTGGTCCATGGTATTTTGATCCATGGTATTGGTCTAAGGTATCTGGTCCAAGGTATTGACCCCAAGTATTGGGTCCAAGGTATTGGTCCTAGGTGGTTTTGGTCAATGGTATTGAGAAAGCCTAAAATTATAAAAGGAGGAGAAGATCATTAGGCCAAGGTGCACAAGTATAGAATATCTGATAAAGTGTGAGATCTAGAATGCAGGTTATTGGGTTATAGTGCATTGCTGGATCTAAAACAAGGAGGAACCTTAGCTGATGATGAGAGATCAGATCTAATGATGGATCGGGAACTTAAGGCGTAAAATGAACTATCATTATGTGTTTTTGCTCATGTATATTCTAGATCTGAATACTGACACATATATTATTCTATAAATGATATGATCTAGGTATAACTAAAGTCTAGAATAGCTGCAGAACTCTGAATTTATATTTTCATATGTATACGTTGGTTGGCTTTTAGCAAAGCATGTGTACACGCAGGTTCGACACATGGAAGTAGTGTATACCTTATAAAATATATTTCAGTTGTTTCTCTATACTGTTGCAGAGTTCTGGGTTCTGGTTCGGGTTCTGGTTACTGTATTCTGGTGACAAGATTCTGAATGATCTGATTGATGGGTTGTTACAATGATTGATTGATTCGGTTGTGGTTGGTTCAAAAGGAGATTGGTTGAAGCAGATATATTTGATGATTGAATGATGTTGTTGATGGATCTAGTCTGAAAATTTATGAAACGTGGTCCCTGGAAGAAAAGAGAAGGTCGTAGCCTTCTGTAGGTTGGCGCTTACATACTAAGAAAACATATCAGCTAGTACAAGAGCTAGGGGGTTGTAGCTCCCTTCCAGTAGAATCTGCAAAATGAGAGAAGGTTTTAGCCTTCTGCAGGTAGAAGCCTACATACTAGTATAAGACTGCACCAGTACAAAAATTGTAAACATAATTTTCTTATTATTAAATGAAGACAGAGACGACAGCAGCATGTGGTTTTCACCCACATTGGGTTTCCACCTTATATCTTGGTGTTCATGTGGGTTGCTTATGTTTGATGCTTTATTCTTCTTTTACTACACTGCCTAATGAATACCTGATATACTGATTAAAGTTTAACACATGATAATTTGGGTAAATCAAAAGATCTCTGCATATACGCTAGTTTCATTAAGCACAGTTGCGTATACATGCTAGTTCACTGAGCTGAAGTAGCGTATACAAATCAGTTTTGAAAATTAAATTATTGATCTAATAATATTGATTCACCCCACCTCTCAGTATTATTTCCAACAATTGGTATCAAAGCAGGTACTTCAGAAGAAGCTTGATCGCTTGAAGGAAGATCCATCATCATGAGTAATTAAGAAAGCGGGGGATCCATCAGACCGCCAATCTTTGATGGGAGAAACTTTGTTTATTGGAGGGTAAGAACTACAACCTATCTTCAATCTCTTGGAACAGATGTCTAGGAAATCGTGGAAGGATGATATACATGTCCATTAGCAATTCCTACAGATACGGCAGGTAAAAATCAATATGAAACCAATGCCAAGGCTATCAATACATTATTTGGAAGTCTATCACAATCAAAGTTTGTCAAAGTTATGCAGTTCAAATCAGTGAAAGAAATATGGGACAAAATCGTTCTAAGCTACAAAGGAGACTCTCAGGTAAAACGTGCTAAACTAAAAACTCTCAGAATTCAATATGAAACTCTCAAGATGCATAATGATGAAAGTATAGCTAGTTACTTCTTATGTATAGATGAGATTGTTAATTGCATGAAGAATCTGGGTGAAGAAATAAAGGAAGTTACCTTAGTTGAACAAGTTTTAAGATCCTTATCCGCTAAATTTGAATCCAAAGTATCTACAATAGAAGAAAAGCAGGATCTACAGACTATTACTATGACACAGCTTCACGAAATCTTAACTGCTTTTGAGATGAGAAAAGGAGGTCCATCAGATATGAGAGAATCCACATGTAAAGCATTAGCAAAAGGAAAAGAAGAACTCAATGAATCAGGACATATTTCAGAAGAAGAAGAGGAAGTAAAATTTGTCAAGAAGCTTCAACGGGGTTCTGGAAGATTCAGAGGTAAACTACCTTTCAAATGTTTTGCCTGTGGTAGAGTCGGTCATTATGCTACCAAATGTCCTCATAAAGATAAATATGATAAAGGGAAGGAATCTGCAAAATGGAATAGAAAACAAAGTGTAAGTAAAAAGAGCTACTATACTCATGAAGATAGCGATGGTTTATGAAATAGTGATGAAGATGAAATTAGTAATGACTATAGACTTCTGACGGCTTATGAAGATGATGATTTTTTGGATGCTTTAGATGAAGATGACCTTTATGAAGAAATCTCTAAACTCAACATCTATTTAGAAGAAAAGAATATGATTATAGATACCTTGACATACCTACTTGCTAAAAGAGAAAAAAACAATGAAAAACTAGAATGTGAAATTGTGGGTCTAAGAAAGGATCTTAAGAAAACAAAAGCTCTCAATCTTAGATTTGCTAAAGGATTAGAAACCTTAAATGAAATTATCAAATTACAGCATTCTCCTCTGATAAAGACAGGTCTTGGATAAACTGAAGAAGCATCTCAATCTTAGAAGTCGTCAACCTCCACTAAAAGCTATCTTGATGTAGCAAAGAGCAGTGAACAGGTTGACAATCATCAACAAAGGCATAAAGTAGATCACCAGGTAAATCAGGCTCAATTTACTTCAAGGATGAATAGAGGCCACAATCAACCTCAGGTAAATCGTACTCAATTTGCTTCAAAGATAAATATTAATAGAAACTACAATCACCAGGTCAATAGATTTGATAATCGCAAGAACTACTTTAATGGTCAATGTTTCTCATGTCATAATTTTGGACATAAATCTGATCAATGTGTTGCTTAAAAAACTATCATGACTAGAGAAGCATGAAATCAAAGGAATGTGACAGGGATCAAGAAAAGTTCCTATAATAACTTTTATCTTCTTGAAAATGAAATAGAATTCTCAATCTGTAACAACTTTGGCCATGAAGAATCTGAATACAGGAGTAAATTTCGGCAAATATCTCAAAAGGAGAAAACTCCATTAAATCCCAAAATATTGAGAAAGAAAGAATCACAAACAAAAAGATGTGGTATAGCCTTGTATGTAGAAGGACAAGAAAACCAGTGGTACATCGATAGTGGATGCTCAAAACGCATGATAGGTGACAAAGAAAAACTACACTCATATAATGCCTTAGAAAAGGAAAAGAGTGTCTCATTTGGAAACGACACTCCTGCTGTCATAAAAGGTAAAGGCTCTGTTTTCTTGAAAAAAAGAGTTAAAGCTGGGAATGTTATGTATGTTGATGGCTTAAACCATAACTTGTTAAGTGTGAGTCAAATGTGTGATAAAGGAAATGAAGTAGTGTTTCGATTTAATGGATGTGTTGTTCATGAGCTTGATATAGGAGAAACCATAATCAAAGGGACAAGAACTCCAAACAACCTATACATACTCAAGGGAGGACAACAATAGTGTTATCTAAGCAAAAATGATGAAAACTGGCTATGGCACCGAAGATTGGGACATCTAAGATTTTCTTAAATAAGAAAAGCATGCAGATTCCAGGTTGTTCGTGATCTTCCAGATATCAACATTCCTGAAAATACTATATGAAAATCATGTCAATTCGGTAAGAAAACCAGATCTCACTTCATCGAAAAGGGAGGGTCAGCTAGTAAGCCTCTTGAACTTGTTCATACTGATTTATGTGGACCATCAAGGAAAAAGTCACCTCATGAAGAAGAATACTTTATATTGTTCATTGATGATTTTTCTAGAATCTGTTGGATAGGTCTTCTAAAGCATAAAGATGAAGCATTTGAAAAGTTCAAAGTCTTCAAAGCTTTGGTTGAAAATGAATCAGATCGCAAAATCAAATGCCTTAGATCTGATCAAGGAGGGGAATTTACGTCAGATGAATTCTTTGACTTTTGTGAACAACATGGAATAAAAAGGCAATTATCCATCACAAGGACTCCTCAGCAAAATGGAGTGGTAGAAAGGATGAACATAACTGTTCAACAAATGGCTCATGCTATGCTAAATGAATCTGGAACTCCTGCAACCTTCTGGGGTGAAGCTGCATTTGTCGCCGTCACTATTCTCAACCAAGAAAATGTTCGGGTAAACAGCACTCAAACTCCACATGTAAGTTTGAACCTAGAGCAGATGAAGGTATTCTTCTTGGCTACTCTTCCCGAAGTAAAGGATATAAATGTTATAATAAAAGACTTTGGAAAATTATTGAAAGTATTGATGTTTTGGTTGGTGAAGCATGCAAAAATCAAAAACAGATAAAAACCGAAGATTATGACAATGAAGAAGATGAGGATCATTTTCCCACATCAAATCACACTGATTCTGAAGAAGAAACCAATGAAGCACCAAAAGAAGAGATAACGATAGAAGACAAGAATCCATCCAGATATGTTCAGAAAAATCATCTAGAAACTCAAATTTTAGGAGAAAATGGGGCAAGTGTGCAGACTAGAAGAACCATTACCGAAGCCTCAAGCTATCTAGCATTACTATCTTCAATTGTACCTAAAAATGTAAATGAAGCATGTAGAGATGAATGTTGGGTCAAGGCCATGAATGAAGAACTTGAGCAAATTGACAAGAATAATACTTGGGAATTAGTTCCTAGACCTCATGATAAGAATATCATAGGAACTAAATGGATATTCAAAAACAAGCTGAACGAAAATGGAGAAGTTATTAGAAACAAGGCCAGACTTGTTTGTAAAGGATATTCTCAACAAGAAGGAATAGATTTTGAAGAAACGTTTGCACCTGTTGCTAGACTTGAAGCCATAAGAATGTTTCTCACTCTTTCTAGTTTTCAGAAATTCAAAGTATACCAAATGGATGTAAAATCTACCTTTCTTAATGGCGACTTAGAAGAAGAAGTCTATATTGAACAACCAGAAGGATTCATTCTTGGAAATGATGCAAAACTTGTGTGTAAATTCAGAAAAGCTCTCTATGGTCTAAACCAGGCTCCAAGGGCATGGTATTACCGTCTTGACAAATATCTCCACCAACAGGGTTTTTCAAAAGGGTTAGCAAATAGCAATCTATATACAAAGATGGACATTGGTAAATTACTAATAATTGTTGTGTATGTTGATGATATCATTTTTTGTAGCAATGAAGACTCCATGAGTCAGAATTTTGCTTCAGTAATGCAGCAAGAATTTGAAATGTCCTTGCTTGGTCAGCTTACCTACTTTCTTGGTCTACAAGTTCAACAAAATAAAGATGGTATTTTTGTCTCACAAACCAAATATCTCAAACAGATCCTGAAAAAGTACAGCATGGAAGATTCTAAACCAATATGTACTCCAATGGTAACAGGGTGCATTCTTAGCTCAAATGATGAATCAGCAATAGTACATCAACCAACTTACAGATCCATGATTGGCAGTCTACTTTATCTAATAGGTACCCGACCGGACATCATGCATGCAGTGAGAATAGTTGGAAGATTCCAAGCAAATCCAAAGGAATCACACCTTTAGGCGGTCAAAAGGATTTTCAAATATCTCCAAGGAACACAAAACTTTGGTCTATGGTATCCTAGAGATACGTATCTTACACTTCATGCATATACAGATGCAGATTGGGCAAGAAATGTTGATGATAGAAAAAGCACTAGTGGTGGTGCATTCTATATGGGTTCCAGGTTAGTGTCTTGGTTCAGAAAGAAACAAAGTTCAATTGCATTATCTACTGATGAAGCAGAATACGTGCATGCTGCATCTTGCTGCACACAACTATTATGGATGATGCAAACCTTGCAAGATATTCAGATCACATGTACTCTACCCATCTCCATTCTATGTGATAATACAAGTGCCATCAGTATTTCAAAGAATCCATTCATGCACTCCAAGACCAAGCACATACCCATCAAATATAATTTCCTACGTGAACAAGTTCTTGAACAAAAGGTAAAATTGGAGTATGTTCCCTCCAAAGAATAGGTTGCTGATATATTCACTAAACCACTACCCAAAGAGACATTTGAATATCTCAGACAAACGTTGGGAGTAATTTTTGCATCATCCTGCTGTTAAAGCCTATTTTTCAGAGAAAGGTGGTTATACGTGAGTTTCATGAAGCGTAGTCGCGTACATATGCGAGCTTCTATGGGCACAATCATGTATATGTTGGTTTAAAGAAAAGTAGTGGGCCAAACTTAGGAAAAAGGGGTCTGCTATGGTTCTGTCAATTATCTGCTCTGGTTGATGATGGTTTTAATCTGTTGATAACATGTAGAAATATATTGGTCCTCATAAAGTTGTTGATAACTTGATTTATATCTGATTCATGATGATGCTTTGATATCTCTTACTGACATATGCAATGATCAGATCTGACAGTGAATAGGTGGAACAGGTTCAGGGAGAGAACATGGTTGATGATATTTTGGGAACTAGTGATGGACATATATAGGTTGCTGGTCTAGATGCTACTGACAAATGTTGCTAATGGTCTAGAACATATGATAGTTGCTGATGACTATCGTGGCCTTGTTTAAGATATTTGGTCTTTGTTATATATGTCATGTATATCTTTTAATGTAACGGTCATGAAAAGACCTAATTTGTAACCCCACTACGCATGGGATGGCTGATGTAGTGTTTCTTGTTTTTGACATGTATAAACAATTGATGTATCCCCACTTGGTCAGATGAGTCAAATATGGTATATCGCCACTTGGTTGGGAGATGGATGGATGTATGAATCATTGGTGATAGGAAGGTCATTTGTGATGTATGTATAGAGTCATGTTCTTCTTTTAGAACATCTTTTTGCAGGCGTTGCTTATGCTCAAGGGGAGCATGGACTCGATCATGGGAGCTCAATCATCACACTTCAGCATATCAGAGAATTTAGCATGCACTCAGGGGGAGCATGACTCTTTTCCTTTGATGTCAAAGGGGGAGAGTGACTTGGTGTGGTTGTTGCCATCAAGTCCAAAGGGGGAGATTGTTGGCATTATGATGTATGTATTGTACTTGATGGAAACCCACTTGTAGAAGAACAACTCACTTGCATATGGTAAGTCTTCAAAAGAGATATCAGATGTGACAGAATGCATGACAATAGTGTTTACAGATGTGATGAAATGTAGGGCAGCTTCAAGGAATCAGTTCAAAAGGCAACTCACTCAGATGAAAGATCACAGTATAGCAGGTAAACATCAAAGAATTACAAATCAATCTTCACAACATGAAGAAAGAGAGGTATACGCAGGTTCACCATTGACCAAGCTACGTATACACGCAGGTTCACTGTATACAAGTCACGTATACGTACACATGCACTTTCACAGAAGGAAAAGCGCGTATACCATGGAAAACTAAATTTTTGGTCCGAAGTATTTGGTCCATGGTGTTACACTAAAATTTGTCACCATGACTATTTGCAGTTAGTATGGCTCCATCAACTGTCATACTATCCTCCTTGGCAAGCCTCATACCTCTGCTCTCCATGTCAAACTCCAAGAAAGAGAGAAAGTCATTAAAAATCTATATATCTCTGGGTACGCAGTTTCTCTTAGCCTTACCTGCGTGTACGCACCCCAAGTTCACAATACCTGCGTACTTGTACGCTCTGTCTATAAAGCAATGGGTGCGTACTCCTGTAAAGGTCAAAAGGCGCAAGTTTCACTCCAAAAAAGTTACTTGTGGTCATTTCTAGAGCATTCTAGAAGCTTGTTTGACATGTATGAAGCGCCTCCAGATGGTTCATGTATCCCTACCAAAGAGGAACTTATCCCATCAAGAGGGGAGTTATCCCATCCAAAGAGGGGCTTATCCCATTGATGGTGGACCTGAATAACTTCCTCTAGAGCACTATAAATACAGGCATTGGGCCGAAGGGAGGAGAGGTTGAAAGCTGAACATTCCTAAGGGTAGATGCTGTTGGAATTAGGACTCCCTTGTAAAGCTTGAGAGGAGAGATTCCCATCCTTTCCTAGCCTTATTTGGAAGTGGGTGAGCTGATCAAAGTAAAGGAAAACTCTTGCTGGACCCTAGGAGGGACCTGCACAACACCAAGGCTCAGGTTGTAATGGTTTCTTTTGTTTCCACTTAATACAAATGAACTCATTTTTCTCAACAGATTGTTGTTCATGATTTGTTTCATATACTCCTTGGTCTGTATGATGGATATGTATTGTTTTATGAGTTTATCAGGTGCTATTTAATCTTTTGTCTTGTTAGTGAATGCAGGTTTCAAAGAGAAGGAGGAGCTCATCCAGATCGGCGAGGCTGGACTACTACAAAGCGTTGGGCTAAAGGTATGTTACAATCACCTGATTACTTGTATTCTAAATGCATGTTTAGAGAAAGGTAGTGTTTATTTGTCTTGTTTGTCACTAGAAAGCCTTTGCTTCTAGGGAGGTCGGTTTTGTCTGCATTATCGACTCTTTCCGCATGACACATGGTATTGGTCCAAGGTATTGACCCCAAGTATTGGGTCCAAGGTATTGGTCCTAAGTGTTTTTGGTCCATGGTATTGAGAAAGGCCTAAAATTATAAAAGGAGGAGAAGATCATTAGGCCAAGGTGCACAAGTACCAAATATCTGATGAAGTGTGAGATCTAGAATGCAGGTTATTGGGTTATAGTGCATTGTTGGATCTAAACCAAGGAGGAACCTTAGCTGATGATGAGAGATCAAATCTAATGATGGATCAGGAACTTAAGGCGTAAAATGAATTATCATTATGTGTTTTTGCTCATGTATATTCTAGATCTGAATACTGACGCATATATTATTCTGTAAATGATATAATTTGGGTATAACTAAAGTCTAGAATAGCTATAGAACTCTGAATTTATATTTGCAGATGTATACGATGGTTGGCTTTGAGAAAAATGCGTGTACATGCAGGTTCGACACATGGAAGTAACGTATACCTTATAAAATATATTTCAATTGTTTCTCATTACTATTACAGAGTTCTGGGTTCTGCTTTGGGTTCTGGTTACTGTATTCTGGTGACAACATTCTAAATGATCGGATTGATGGGTTGTCACAATGATTGATTGATTCGGTTGTGGTTGGTTTAAAAGGAGATTGGTTGAAGCAGATATATTTGATGATTGAATGATGTTGTTGATGGATCTAGTCTGAAAATTTATGAAACGTGGCCCCTGGAAGAAAAGAGAAGGTCGTAGCCTTTTGTAGGTTGGCGCCTACGTACTAAGCAAACATATCAGCTAGTACAAGAGCTAGGGGGTTGTAGCTCCCTTCCAGTAGAAGCTGGAGAACGAGAGAAGGTTGTAGCCTTCTTTAGGTAGAAGCCCGTGTGCTGGTATAAGACTGCACCAGTACAAAAATTGTAAACATAATTTTCTTATTATTAAAATAAGACAAAGACGACAGTAGCAGGTGGTTTTCACCCACATTGGGTTTCCACCTTATATCTTGGTGTTCATGTGTGTTTCTTATGTGTGACGCTTTATTCTGCATTTACTGCACTGTCTAATGAATACCTGATATACTGATTAAATTTCAACACATGATAATTTGAGTAAATCAAAAGATCTCTGCACATACGCTGGTTTCATTAATCACAGTTGCGTATACATGCTAGTTCACTAAGCTGAAGTAGCATATACAAATCAATTTTGAAAATTAAATTATTGATCTGATAATATTTATTCACCCCCCCTCTCAGTATTATTTCCAACATATACAACTAATGTTATAATAAAGCCATTGTTGAGAGACAAGTTCATGTACTTTAGAGTCAAGGTAGGGCTTGCGGGGATTACCCCTCTCCTTGAGAGTGAGTGCTGATATGTCTGCAACATGGATGGATTTTATTCGAAAGGAAGAATGGGTCCAAGAGACCTAGAGGGCTTAACATGCACTTTTGAGTGAGTGTCTCTTAGAGGAGGACCCTGATCACATACCAGGAATGGTGGAGTGGGTACTAGACCCTGATCACACACCTTGCATGGTGGAGTGAGTTCCTTTAGCATATGGACTCTGATCCCACACCGGGAAGGGTGGAGTGAGGTCTTGGCCTAAAGTGCTCACCAGGAAAGATGAGTGAGTTCTTGCTAGTTGAGGGCCTCTTAATTTTGGCCTAGTTAGAGGCCATGGGATTCGAGGACCGATCACTCTGGAGGAGTCAGTCCTGATATGCTGCTGACATTCAAATTGATTTGGTACCACCTTGGATATGGCCACTAGCGGATGTTGATGATAGATGATGATGTTGGTATTGATGGATAACCTTTTTCTTTAGAGAAATTTATTCAATTTGAGAACACCTATGACAGTGATTATGAATACCTCCATATTGAAGAGGTAGTGTTGAATTTGTAACTATGGCCGGTCTTCATAATGTACATTTGGTCACTTAATGTAATTGTATTTATCATTGTAAAACATATTTATAAATGCTTGAATCAAAATAAAATTTATTTTGGGTCAAAGTCCCATTGCAACTTTTTAAAGACGAAAATTTGAAAATTTGAAAT
Organism: Pinus tabuliformis; assembly: GCA_031772625.1. NCBI lineage: Eukaryota > Viridiplantae > Streptophyta > Pinopsida > Pinales > Pinaceae > Pinus > Pinus tabuliformis. The sequence goes on along the minus strand of CM062819.1, from coordinate 1,122,158,643 downwards.
GTAAATTTTGGCTCCAAAAGTTAGAAGTCAACTTCCCTCCAAGTCAAGTTGGTTCTTGGTAAGAGACACATCCATTCACCCAAAACATACTACTATATAAAGGCAGCTCGACTCCTCCAATTAGGAAATCGATCTCACTCACACAAAACAGTTTCTGGGAAGCTAGCGAAGGACATGAAAGATGAAATAAGAAGAAAACAAGGAAAAATATCTCTCTTCTCTCACTCTAGCCACTTGCACGTGTGGATTGGTTTATCTCTATGTGGTTCACATTTTTCTGGGGCAACTGTTGTAGGGGCTGAAATTTCTGGGTTACTGGGGCAAATTTTGTAGGGTTGGATCTTCTAGGGCAACTAGCTATTACAGGAAGGCTGAAATTCTAGGTTAGATAGGCAGAGCAAATTTCATGATAATATTAGGTGACTTGACTTGGAGGAGAAAGGGAGGTTTGACCATAGGTGTAGGTGTGCCTCTCATTTAACAAGAAAAATTTCTCTATTGAAAAGGTTGTTGGGTTTTTCCCTTTTATGGGTTTTCTCAGGGTAAATCTTGTCTTATTTTTATGTGTTATGATCTCTACTATTCCATTGTTCTTTATGGTTGAATTCCTGAAGTATAATTTCTTAATTATGTATTGGAATAATATAAAATGATATCTACATCAAAAGTAATTAATAGAATATTAAAAGTATTGTGTTAACCCTAATTGCATTAAGAAAATCAACATATACAAAAGCCATAAGAACCAAACAAAAAAAATAATCAATTGATGAAGTCATTTCTGAATTCTATTCAAAAGTGAAGAAAAGGAAAAATAAATGATTTACTAGATATATCATTAGAAACATCATGTACCATGTTATGAAAACATATGTTTGATGATAAAAATGATTGAGATAAGTGTTGTGTGTCTATGATTAATGAATGAATGAATGAGTGTTATAGGTTAATGAATAATTTCTATATGTTTCTTTATGTGCAAAACCACATATGTTTCATTGTGAATTCTTTGTTTTGCTAGTTTCTACGCATGAATCCTAATTTGTTGATTTCAACTATTTTCTAGAAGATAGATTGGGTACTAGGGAATTAAGAGTGATTTTGATTTGGGGGAGGGGCCATAAGAGCTTCCACCTTTACATGGTTGGCCTTGTTCAATAGAGAATAAATTAGGATTTGGGCAATGTTGCAGTGAACCTCCCTCAATCCAACATAGCAACAACAAAGTCAATGTTGAGTTCATTGTTGTTTCGTTAAATCGAGGGACATTTGCTCCAAGATTAGATTACTTCGATAAATTATTCTCAAAACGAAGAGGAGCTCACTCATATATTGATGCACTTAAGTTTTTATAATTAATATTTAGTCATAAAAATGTGTGTTAATTTCTTTTATCATTTCGATGATTGTCTATTTACCTTTGAATCAATTTATGTGAATTGCAGGTATTTTTATTCTCAATTTGTCTATTGTCATCCCATGTTTGAAATAAAATAAGGTTCTATGGAGCTTTACTAGTGTATTTGAGGTATTTTATTCAAATCAAGTCATAAGTTTACTAATTTTTTCATCTAACTTGTCCATATGAGTCTTCTACCTTGATTACCTTATCTTATTTGATATAGCTAGTACCTTTTTCTACATCGATATTTCTAGTCATGATCCTTGCAAACTTGCATTTAGGAGAAAAACTCGCATTGAGAGAAGCTCGTCTTTTTTTGAATATTGGTGTTTTTATTCTAGGCATGAAAGATTGAGTTTCTGGATCTAAGACTTCTTCTTGAACACGTTTTTTAGGTTCAACCCTAACTACGCTAGTTACGAATAGTTGCATGTTCTTGAATCAACATGATGTTATTCATTCTTTGCATAAGCTAGGTTTTTCTTCTTTTAACAGAAACATGGATTTAGGTCTTGTAGAAATTCCCACTATAGATCACCTGATGATGCAATATACTAAAGCAAAATACTAGATCTACTTCTACAATCAAACTTTGCAGAAGCTTAATCAATTTGGGCTAGATCAATTAGAACACATATAACAAAGAAGAAGAAATCATACACATGAAACACAAAAGAATACTCTAGGGAAAACCTCAGCTAAAAACCCCGATCTCTGTATTATCATACAAGTGGAAATATGTCTGGATTACACAAAGCTTTAGCTCACAAGCTATCCAGCTCTCAGTACAATCCCTCTGCTGCTCATAGACAGTCAAAGGCTTCTCATAAACCTTCTCCTCTGCCCTCCAAGCCTCCTATTTCCTTGCGCAGTTTCTCCTGGGGTCCAATGTTGCCACTTGTGTGAATTCACCTCTCACACAGCTCACTAAACTCAGAAGTAACTACGCAATCCTGAAGGAGATAATTCCTTCTGCATGGATGAGTTTCCTATATAGGAAAAATCCTCCAACTGATAGTACATTGTCCCTTCATCTGATCTCAACTTGGTCTCTGACTGAACTGACATGCATGAGTTATTTATGAGAGAATATTCAATTATCTGAAGTACACTAGTTACCTGCATGCATGCATTAACTAACTGAACTCACAATCAGTTCCACAATCTGTTGGAACTAATCTAACTGGACTTAACTCAGTTAACTGAGCTAACTAATTAGAACTCAAAGTACAACTCATCCTGATCTCCTTAATTAAGGGATAACTTCCTCAATCAAAGGGATAACTGTTGCATGTCTTCACATAGACTTCATGTTTTATTTTCTCAAACTAATTAACTCAAGATGAATTAATTAATTATTTTTCAAACAGTTGCTAAGATCAAATTCGAATTTAAATTCCCAGTTTTAGTTCAGGAACTAACTAAAATTGGAATGTATCCCGAAATGCTATTTATAGAAATGTTATTTTTAGCATTTCTGTTTTATCATTCCTTGTTGCTATATCCAACACTGGTACTTGAAATGCTATTTATAACATTTCTATTTTTAGCATTTCTTGTTGCCATTTTCAACAGGTCTAACTCTAGGGTTTTATCCATAAACCCTAGGGATTTCTTATAAATACCTCTAGACTAGTAGGGTTTACAAACCCTGGACTTCCAATTTTTATCTAACCTTTGTCATATGCAGGTTTTCTTTCCATAATCAAAATGCCCAAAACCATAAAATCCATATGTGATGAAATCAATCAAGGATGTATCGCAGTTAATAGTCCATTATAGATTTTGTAGGGAAACATATCTCAACTAGCAACATATGCAGGGCATCTTTCAAGGGTCATGTCATCAATACAACAATCTCGTTGATGAACACATTTTGAAGTGTGACACAACATTTCCAAAAGAAACATAGGTCCCAAAAACTTCAATCCAATGTATAACACTTTAGTTTGCTAAATATTTTTGGCACTCACATAGTTCATCCTTGACATGCTTGATTAACTTTCCCGTATAGTTACCCAAGATAGATTTTGAGAAAGAGGCTTCCTTCAATCGTTTTCAAGCTATGGATTAGCTACAACTCCATAAACTTCAAATAATCATCTAATATTGCATCATGTCTCAACCAATACAACTATGATCAGTACAAAGCAAATCATAGTTTGACAAAAGCCCTTGTTCATGTATTTTCACAATGGTACAAAATCTGATATTAATAGTCTAGAGACTTTATATCTCTACTTATTTAATACATACTCCAAGAATATACTTCTTGAAATACAACTTGCATGCTATTGTGTCTTCGTTTGTGAGAAGTAGAAACCTTGCAGTATTTCCTACAATACATGAGTATTTCAATACATACTTGTCATGCCATCAAATTTGTCATGTGCTAATGTAGATGGGACAAATCATCCAAACCATAAAAATGTGCCATGTGGTTCCATGCTTCTATATATGTGATAAGGTTGTTTTCAAGGAATGTTTCAGCTGCTTCTTTATTGACAATAAAAACCTCCTTGTCCTATATGGCTACTAAACTTCATATGAATAGTCTTTCAGGCTTGTACAAATAGGTTTGAATGAAATCCTTTGTCTAGATATTGAGTCTTGAAGTAATATTTCATATTCCTTAATTAGATATGAACCATGCATTAGAGAGTTCTTAGCAAGATTCCTTGAATCAGTTTTGACCCTGATATTAATCTCACAAGAACTTGTACAAGACAAGAGTGTGACTTCTTGTCTTAATTTTTCCATAAGGTTAATTTGTCTAGAGTATGTCAAGTTTTGCACCACTCTTGGATTCACATCATAAGATTATCAAATTTAAGAAGAATTGGGTATCCTATTCTATTATCCTTCAAGAATTCGAATATTTTCAACACATAGCTATCCAAATTCAATTATTATAATTTCATTGCCACTTGAAATGTATAGATAACTTTCATACCATAAATAAATATCTAATATTTTTCACAAGCACCATTGAAGATTCATCAATCTTCAAAAATTTAATATCAAACTTTTCAATTAAGCTTACACTAGGTCTTCACTGGTAGAGCTATTTAGCAAGTGATCATTTCCTCTAAGTGAAGAATGTTGTTAAGGAAAATAAAACCATTGTGATTAAATGATGATACATAATTCACATATCAATCCTCAAACTTGTCATAGATTTTCTGGCCTCTTTATATGTCTATATTCCCAGGCCTCATATCTTTTATTGAACATTACATCATTGAATGTACTTTTCATGGAAACCTCATGCAACTGAGTCCTTCAAACTATGAGTTAAAAAATATGCCTTGTTGATGTAACTTTTGTAAATTAGAAAAAATTTCAAAGAAAGCTAAGTGTGAGTTACATGAAACATTTCAGAATTTCCATAGCCTTATCCTATGTATAGTCCTTTCACAATTTAAGGATTAAAACAAACTCATGTAGAAAAAGACTCCTTTTCTAGCCTTACCTTAGAGATATTTTAGATTGCCACTATTCAGATTCCTTGGCCTTTGATGCCTGAACTGAGGCCCTTGATTCAAGTTCTACTAGGCTTGTGGTCCAATCCTCAACCTTCCAAAGGTTTCTTGGCCTAATACAACAAGCCCTTAAGATTTTTGGCCCTCGCCAACAAGTTATGAGGCTTCCTCGGCCTACTGAAGCATATTGAGGCATTTCAACCTATCTTCAACATAATTTAAGGGCTTCACCCCTCTCCATAGATCAAGTAACTTTGGCCTTCTCTCTCTTCTAGGATATATTAGACTTGATGGATTTTCCTTTACTACTTTTTACTCCGCATGGATTCTCTTTGACCCAAGCTCTAATACCATGTTTCCATGACTAGGTGAGGTGACTCTCCCACCAACCTCTTACATGCATTCAATGATTTGGTTTTGAATAATTCGAAAGGGAAAATAGATATTTAATTACACAATGATTTAGAAAAGCATCATGATTTTTTAGGTATGTATAACCCACCTTTAATCCTCTTCACTTTTCCCCCTTGTGGTATCATATCCCTTATAGGAACTCATTCTCAGTTAGTTCGATTGGTTTATTTATTCACTACAAAATAGAAATATATTAAAGTATTCAATAAGTTTACATCACCATGGCATTTATATCTCATGTTGTAAAATAAAACATGGTAATTTAAAATATCTATGCTGAAATAAAACCTACATTAAGCATAGTTAATTACAAATTAATCAAGGGGATCAAATATGGGACATTACATGTTAACCATTGCAAATACCACATTTAGTATTCAAACTCCAAATTGTGTTTCTTAATCATGCTCACGTTCACTATCTTTAGAAGACAATATTTTATCTTCTATGTTAGAATATATTCTCTTTCTCTCACTAAGATTCAAAACTATATTTCCACATTCAAAATTCACTAGATTTCCAAACATATAGTGTATTTGACTTGTAGATACAGGTTTGTGTGAAGTTTCCATTATTGAAGTTTTACCTAGGACATAAATTGAAGAAAACAATCTAGTTTGATTGTAACATTATGTATGTTGGATTTGTGGGCCCTGACCCAGGTTCAATGTCAGTCAACCAAACAAATCCCTACACTACTGGCCCTTTCGGCATCAGCCCATGGAGCGGGGACAGAAGTCTCACTCGAAGTAGTATGGGGGGATGCTGGAACCAAGTTTCCACACCCTGAGATTGTCATGATGTCATTTTATACCCCTTGCCCCTGCCTTCGCATAGGTCGCTAAGCCTTAGGGCTTATCGATCTACCCTCTATCCCTCCCTTCAGTACCTTTACGAAGGTGTACGATTGACCTTCACGCAGCCCTAACAAGTGGTTCAGGTACTTTCGCGCTTCTATGATGATGTATTGTATAGGTTACCAAGTTATCTCAAGTGCCTACTTATTCTACCAATCAATTACAGTTATCGTCGCGTAAACTGATATTCTTACTTGTGTTCAATTAACAATTATAATCACATACATTTTCACATCAAATAAACATTGTAATATAAACCCAGATCATAATAAATATAATCATATGCATTAACAGAGACTAAATACACAGTTTTTGCAGAATGATTCTCTTTATTGATATCTTCCAGCTTAATACAGACTCTATCCACCCTGCGCACACAACTGCAGGGGTCCGCGCACTCAATTGCAGACTTCTACCCTAGGCCTTTGCATACTCAACTGCAAAGCCTCTACCTACTCTAAGACCCAAGAACACTTAGAACTTCTTCACTCTACTTCGCTACTAACTCTTCACTACTTAGAGCTTACTTACTTAGCTCCTTTTTATACAATCCCATGGTCTGCGGACCATGGGTAGACATTTACAGTCAACTTGACACTTTACAAAATAAGGGTGTGTTGGAAATAATACTGAGAGGGGGGGGGGGGGTGAATCAGTATTATCAAGCCAAATATTTCCTTTTTAAATTCCAGAAGATATACGCTACTTCAGTTAATAAAAACCACGTATATACGCAACTACAGATAAATAAACCCGCGTATATCAAACAGACTTATAATTTGAATTATCTTTCAGATGTCAGTTATTAATCTGTGATGCAGATGCACATAAATAGTATCAGAAACAGTGAAACAGAGCAGAAGACAGTCACACACAAGAACACAAGATATAAGGAGGAAACCCAGTGTGGGTGAAAACCCCCTGCTGCAATTCGTCTCTATCTTCTTTTTAATTAGAAACTTCTCTTACAATGTCTTGTACTGGAGCATACTTTACCAGTACGCAGGCTACAACCTGCAGAGAGATATAGCTCTCTCTCGTTTTCCAGCTTTCCTGGAAGGGAGCTCCAACCCCCTTAGTTCTTGTACTAGCTTGAGATACTAGTACGCAGGCTCCTACCTGTAGAAGGCTGCAACCTTCTCTTTGCTTTCAGGGACCTTGTTTCATTAATTTTCAGACTAGATCCACAAGTAACATCAATCAAACATCAAAAATTTCTGCATAACCCAAACTCCTTTTCACCAATCAAAAGCTGAAACAAATAAGCACTTCTCTGACCACTGAACCCAGAACACAGTAACTGTAATCAAACACCAATTCTGAACCCAGAGCACTGCAACAATCAAACAGAAGCAGCTAGAACATAAGTCAAGATATATACGCTACTTCACTATTCATCAACCTGCGAGTATACGCTTCTGTATCACAACAAACCTGCGTATACGTGTATTTCATTCACAGAAAACGCGTGTATACGCACCTTCAATTCACTGAACCTGCGTACAGATCTATAAAGGATAATTTATTCTTTTAAGTATTCAGACATTAGTTAGCCCAGATTTATAGATCAAGAGTGCGCCACATATAACAGATCAAAATCATACAGAGATACCAATGTTCAAGCCTTGAGATTTAGATCCATCAATAGTCCTTAACCTTCTTGCGCTCAGGTTCCTCCTTTATTCAGATCTAGATCTGCACCATAACCCAATCACCAGTATTCCAGATCTATCACCATATCAGATATTCAATAATTCAGATGATTCCTTGCCACATGATCTCCTTCCTCTTTTATAGTTTTAGGCCTTCCTCAATACCACGGTCCAAAACCATAATAAACCAATACCAAGGGCCAAAAACCTGGGGTCAACTCTTCTGATGAGACACCATGGTCCACAACCATAGGTTCAAATTCCAAGGACTAACAACCAAGGACCAAAAATAAGTTTCCCATCATGTACGTGCTTTTATGTGCATAAAAGTGCGTGTATACGCATACGCGACTTCGGAACGTATAAACCGCGTGTATACGCGTCTTCGGCAAGGTGTACCTGCGTATACAAGATTTCCTTCAATCTGAGCACCTGAACTGAGATTTGTCACCAAAGTGAGTTGCCATCAAGGACAACACATGTACCATAGCGCCATACCTGTGCCAAATTGCCAACAATCTCCCCCTTTGGACTTGATGGCAACCCCAAGATCCTCAAAGTCATTCTCCCCCTTTGTCATCAAGGGCAAAGGGCTGTGCTCCCCCTGAGTACATGCTGATCTCTCTGCTCTGCTGTGTTGAACATGCTCCTCCAAGATCTGCAAAAAGATGTTCTTCAAGAAGAACCATATCATAAAAGACCTTCCTATCACCAAAAGACTTAATACATACAACCATCACCCAACCAAGTGGGGATCATCCACCCAACCAAGTGGGGATACATCAGAAAATTACATATGACAACCAATCACATCAATCATCATTACATGACCTTGATATAGAGACGAAATGTCAAGACTATGCAAATCACCAATAACTACTATCAGCAGCATCTGATAATCACTATATTTATCAGCAATCATGTTCTCCTTCTGATCTTATTTCTGCAGCTGATCCATCTGAACCAAAAACAACTTGAGTACTCGAACCAAGAACTTCTAAGGTAGTGCCAACAATGCATTATTAGAAGATTAGTTGCTCCCCCTGAACCTGTGCCTGATCGTCTCTGACAGACCCATATCAGATTTACTGCAACTAGAGTTTGTCCTTGCTGATTTTCTTCAGAACTCAATATACGCGACTGCACCTGTATAAATCGGCGTATGTACGCGAATTCCCCTCAACCAACATGCGTACACAAACTTTTCTTTGAAACAGACAAGCTTCAACAACAGGATGAAGCATCAACTACTCCCAGCTTCTATCTGAGATATTCAAAAGTTTCCCTGGGCAGTGGTTTGGTGAGAATATCAGCAACTTGTTCCTTAGAAGGAACATACTCCAATTTGACCTTTTGTTCCAACACTTGTTCCCGGAGAAAGTGATACTTGATCGGTATGTGTTTGGTCTTTGAATGCATGACTGTGTTCTTTGAAATGCTTATTGCACTTGTATTATCACATAAGATAGAGACAGGTGGAGTACAAGTGATTTGAAAATCCTGCAAGGTTTGCATCATCCAAAGGAGTTGTGTGCAACAAGATGCAACAGCCACATATTCCGCTTCAGTTGTAGATAAAGCAATCGAACTCTGTTTCTTGCTGAACCAAGATACTAATCTGGAACCCATAAAGAATGCACCGCCACTTGTGCTCTTCCTGTCATCCATGCTTCCGACCCAATCTGCATCTGTGTAAGCATGAAGAGTGAGATCTGTCTCTCTAGGATACCATAAGCCATAGTTTTGAGTTCCCTGAAGGTACTTGAAGATTCTCTTCACTGCTTGAAGATGAGTTTCTTTTGGTTTTGCATGAAACCTTCCAACTATTCCCACTGCATGCATAATATCTGGTCGGGTACCTGTCAAATAAAGCAAACTCCCAATCATGGATCTATAGGTTGGTTGATGCACAGCTGCTGATTCATCATTTGCACTAAGGCTGCATCCTGTAACCATGGGGGTACATACTGGTTTCGAATCTTCCATGCCATACTTCTTCAAGATCTGCTTGAGGTACTTGGTTTGAGACAAGAAAATACCGCCTTCATTTTGTTGGATTTGCAATCCAAGAAAATATGCCAATTCTCCAAGTAATGACATTTCAAATTCTTTCTGCATCACCAAGGAAAAGCTTTGACTCATAGCTTCTTCATTGCTCCCAAAGATAATATCATCTACATACACAACAAGTATTAGCAATTTGTTGTTTTCAATTTTTATATATAGATTGCTATCTGCTGATCCTTTTGAAAAACCTTGTTGATGAAGGTATTTGTCCAACTGATAGTACCAAGCCCTTGGAGCTTGTTTAAGCCCATAGAGAGCCTTTTTAAGTCTGCATACAAGATTTGGATCATTTCCAAGGATAAATCCATCTGGTTGCTCAATGTACACTTCTTCTTCTAAGTCTCCATTCAAAAAGGCTGACTTCACGTCCATTTGAAATACTTTGAATTTTTGAAAGCTAGAGAGGGCTAGGAACATTCTGATGGCCTCAAGTCTAGCAACGGGAGCAAAAGTTTCTTCAAAGTCTATTCCTTCCTGTTGAGCATACCCTTTGCAAACAAGCCTGGCCTTGTTTCTAATAACTTCCCCATTTTCATTCAACTTGTTCTTGAAAATCCATTTTGTTCCTATGACATTCTTGTCTTTTGGTCTAGGAACCAACTCCCAAGTGTTGTTCTTTTCGATCTGCTCAATCTCTTCATCCATTGCCTTAACCCAACACTCATCTTTGCATGCTTCTTTTACATTTTGCGGCTCAGTGGAAGAGAGCAATGCCAAATAGCTTGAAGCTTCTGCTATTGTTCTTCTTGTTTGTATACCTGCCTCTTTCTGCCCCAAAATTTGAGATTCTGGATGATTCTTTTGAACATATCTGGATGGAGTCTTCTCTTCTATCCTTATCTGTTCCTCTAGTGCCTCTTGGGGTTCTTCTTCATCATCTGCCTGATTTGGAGAGTAGTCTTCATCCTCATCGATATTTTCATGATTTACTTGCCTGGGTATGTATCCTTTTTCATCAACCACTACATCAATACTGTCAACAATTCTTCCAAGTCTTTTATTGTAACACTTATATGCTTTGCTGAAAGGAGAATAACCAAGAAGAATGCCTTCATCTGCTCTAGGTTCAAGTTTGCCAAGCTGCTCATCAGTATTCTTAATATAGCATTTGCTCCCAAAAATTTTGAAATGCTTTACCGAAGGAGTCTCACCATACCAGAGCTCATGAGGAGTTTGAGTGTTGTTCACTTGGACATTTGTTTTGTTAATAATAACAACCGCAGCATATGCATCTTCACCCCAGAAAGTTGCGGGAGTTCCAGACTCATCAAGCATAGCACGAGCCATTTGTTGGACTGTTCTGTTCATTCTTTCCACCACTCCATTTTGCTGAGGAGTCCTAGATGTAGAGAATTCCCGTCTTATTCCATGTTCTTCACAGAAATCGAAAAATTCATTTGAGGTAAAATCCCCACCTCTGTCAGACCTGAGGCACTTAATTTTGTAACCTGATTCATTTTCAACCAAGGCTTTGAAGGATTTGAATTTTTCGAATGCTTCGTCTTTGTGCTTCATAAGTCCTAACCAAACAAACCTGGAGAAATTGTCAATGAATAATATCAAGTATTCTTCTCCTCGAGGTGTCCTTTTCCTAAATGGACCACATACATCTGTATGGACTAGCTCAAGAGGCATGCTAGTTGATCCTTCCTTCTCTTGGAAGTTAGTTCTGGTTTGCTTTCCAAACTGACATGATTTGCATATGGTGTTGTCTGGAATTTTGATATCTGGAAGACCACGAACTGCCTGATATTTGCATGCTTTCCTTATTTGTGAAAAGCTTAGATGCCCCAACCTCTGGTGCCATAACCAGTGTTCATCATCCTTGCTCAAATAGCATTGTTGTTGTCCTTCTTCAAATATGTATAGATTATTTGGAGTTCTTCTACCTTTGATTATTGTTTCACCTGTATTAAGATCACGAACACGACATCCATTTGATCTAAATATTACCTCGGTTCCTTGATCACACATCTGGCTGACACTCAGAAGATTGTGCTTCAATCCATCAACATACAAAACATTTCCAGCTTTGACCTTTTCCTTTAACTGAGCAGTGCCTTTTCCTTTTATAGCTGCAGGAGTATCATTTCCAAAAGAAACTTTCTTTCCCTTTTCTAAAGCAGAATATGATTCAAGTTTTTCTTTATCACCTGTCATATGCTTAGAACATCCACTGTCGATGTACCATAGATTTTCCTGTCCCTCTGCATAAAATTCTATCCCACATCTTTCTGTTTGTGGTTCCTTTATTCTCCATGTTCTGGTGCTTGAGGCTTGTTCCTTTGTCTGCTGAAACCTGCTCCTGCATTCAGAATCTTCATGACCAAAGTTATTGCAAATAGAACATTCAACTTCATTTTCAAGAGCCGAAAAGTTGTTATAGGTCCTTTTTGGAATCCCGGTCATACTTCTTTGTTTGTGAGCTTCTCTAGTCATGATTGTTTTATATGCAACACATTGAGCTGCTTTGTGACCAAAGTTATGGCAAGAGAAACATTTCCATTGAAGAAACTTCTGCGATTATCAAATCTACCGGCCAAATGATTGTAATTTCTATTGTCATCCATTCTTGAAGCAAATTGAGAATATTTTACCTGTGGCTGATTGTAGCTTTTGTTCCTTAAGACGGATTGCCCCTGGTTTACCTGATAGTCCTTGTTTGTTCTTAATATAATTCGTCCCTGCTTTACCTAGTGATCTCCATTGTGCTTTTGCTCATTCCTTCTTGCTGCATCAAGATAATTCTTTGAGGTGGATGCTTGAGATGTTTCTCCATTATACCCCAGACCTGTCTTGTTTAGTGGAGAACGTTGTATATTGATGATCTCATCCAGAGTTTTAGATCCTTTGACAAACTTAAGATTAATAGCCTTTGTTTTCTCAATTTCTTTTCTAAGGCCAACAATTTCACATTCTAACTTTTCAAGAAATTTTTCTTTTTCATCAATTTGAAATTGTAGAGTATCAATGATCACATTCTTTTCTTCTATACATGTCTTGAGTCTAGAAATCTCTTCATAAAAGCTATCCACATCTATAGCATCCATGTAATCATCATCTTCAAATGCCATTAAAAGTTTATAGTCATTACCTCGTTCATCTTCATCACTATTTGATAGACCATCACTGTCTTCATGAGTGTAGTAGCTTTTCTTATTTTGTTTCTTGTTCCATCTAGCAGGTTCCTTTCCTTTGTCAATCTTATCCTTATGAGGACATTTTGCAGCATAATGACCTACTCTTCCACAAGCAAAACATTTAAAAGGTAACTTACCTCTGAACCTTCCAGTACCCCGTTGAAGATTTCTGACAAAATTTGATTCTTCTTCTTCTTCTGGCACGTGACTTGCTTCATAGTAGTCTCCTTTGCCTGAAGCCTTGAAAGCAGCTTCTCTCCTGTCTGATGGACCTCCTTTTCTCATTTCATAAGCAATTAGAATTCCGTGTAGCTGAGACATAGTAAGAGTTCGTAGATTTTCCTTTTCTTCTATTGCAGACACTTTAGATTCAAACTTGGGGGACAATGATCTTAGAACTTTTTCAACCACAATAGCCTCTTTTATTTCTTCACCCAAGTTTTTCATGCAATTAACAATCTCATCTACCCGAAGGAAATAGTTAGCCACACTTTCATCATTATACATTCTGAGATTCTCATACTGAATCCTGAGGGTTTGAAGTTTACCATGCTTTACCTATTCATCTCCTTCGTAGCTCAAGACAATCTTGTCCCATATTTCTTTTGTAGATTTATATTGCATAACCTTCACGAATTCTGTTTGAGATAAGCATCCCAACAGAGTATTGACTGCTTTAGCATTTGTTTCATATTTCTTCTTCTCGGCCGGATCTGTAGGAGTAGCTGAAGGAAAAGTGTATCCTGTATCTATGATATCCCAAACTTCTGTACCAAGAGATTGAAGATAGGCAGTAACTCTTACCTTCCAATAATTGAAGTTTGTCCCATCAAAAATTGGTGGCCTGATTGATGCTTCCCTCTCGTAGTTGCTCATGATGAATGATCTTCCTTCAAGCGATCAAGTTGTTTCAGAAGGACCTGCTCTGATACCAATTGTTGGAAATAATACTGAGAGGGGGGGCTGAATCAGTATTATCAAGCCAAATATTTCCTTTTTAAATTCCAGAAGATATACGCTACTTCAGTTAATAAAAACCGTGTATATACGCAACTACAGATAAAGAAACCCGCGTATATCAAACAGACTTATAATTTGAATTATCTTTTAGACGTCAGTTATTAATCTGTGATTCAGATGCACATAAACAGTATCAGAAACAGTGAAATAGAGCAGAAGACAGTCACACACAAAAACACAAGATATAAGGAGGAAACCCAATGTGGGTGAAAACCCCCTGCTGCAATTCGTCTCTATCTTCTTTTTAATTAGAAACTTCTCTTACAATGTCTTGTACTGGAGCAGACTTTACCAGTACGTAGGCTGCAACCTGCAGAGAGCTATAGCTCTCTCTCGTTTTCCAGCTTTCCTGGAAGGGAGCTCCAACCCCCTTAGTTCTTGTACTAGCTTGAGATACTAGTACGTAGGCTCCTACCTGCAGAAGGCTGCAACCTTCTCTTTGCTTTCAGGGACCTCGTTTCATTAATTTTCAGACTGGATCCACAAGTAACATCAATCAAACATCAAGAATTTCTGCATAACCCAAACTCCTTTTCACCAATCAAAAGCTGAAACAAATAAGCACTTCTCTGACCACTGAACCCAGAACACAGTAACTATAATCAAACACCAATTCTGAACCCAAAGCACTGCAGCAATCAAACAGAAGCAGCTAGAACATAAGTCAAGATATATACGCTACTTCACTGTTCATCAACCTGCAAGTATACGCTTCTGTATCACAACAAACCTGCGTATACGCGTATTTCATTCACAGAAAACGCGTGTATACGCACCTTCAATTCACTGAACCTGCGTACAGATCTATAAAGGATAATTTATTCTTTTAAGTATTCAGACATTAGTTAGCCCAGATTTATAGATCAAGAGTGCGCCACATATAACAGATCAAAATCATACAGAGATACCAATGTTCAAGCCTTGAGATTTAGATCCATCAATAGTCCTTATCCTTCTTGCGCTCAGGTTCCTCCTTTATTCAGATCTAGATCTGCACCATAACCCAATCACCAGTATTCTAGATCTATCACCATATCAGATATTCAATAATTCAGATGATTCCTTGCCACATGATCTCCTTCCTCTTTTATAGTTTTAGGCCTTCCTCAATACCACGGTCCAAAACCATAATAAACCAATACCAAGGGCCAAAAACCTGGGGTCAACTCTTCTGACGAGACACCATGGTCCACAACCATAGGTTCAAATTCCAAGGACTAACAACCAAGGACCAAAAATAAGTTTCCCATCATGTACGCGCTTTTATGTGCATAAAAGTGCGTGTATACGCATACGCGACTTCGGGACGTATAAACCACGTGTATATGCATCTTCGGCAAGGTGTACCTGCGTATACAAGATTTCCTTCAATCTGAGCACCTGAACTGAGATCTGTCACCAAAGTGAGTTGCCATCAAGGACAACACCTGTACCATCTGTCACCAAAGTGAGTTGCCATCAAGGACAACACCTGTACCATAGCGCCATACCTGTGCCAAATTGCCAACAGGGTGGACAATCCTTTATGACTCTTGACACCTTCGCACTCCGTGACCACAAAATGTAGAGAGTTTACAACTTTATTACAAAAAATTATCCCATAACATGGGCTTTTAGCACCAAAACTACTCTTGGGGGAACCCGTTCCCAACAGGACCCCAACACAAACATGTTGACTCGCCCTCGAGTCACTCTACAAGCGTGGAGATCTTGGCGTGAAGACTTCCCAGCTCAACTTGTATGACTGCCACCTCCGCTATGTACTGTGTGGCTGCCTGCTTCATTTCTTCAACCAATTGTTCTGTCACTGGTCCTGAACTGTCAGCCTAAAGCTTTTGCTGAGTCGCTTGTAGACTAGAAAGCTTGCCTTCAATGGAGGCCATTACCAAATAGGCCTCATCCAACCAAGGCTTCAAGCGCACCTTCAGCATTGCCTCTCTGTGCTGAGCTGCATCTACCTATTCCTTCAGTGTTTTGGGCTCCTCTAGCTTCGCAAGTCTTTGTGTGAGGGCCACAGTGCATGATGTTCCTTTCACCTCGTCGTAGCGTTGCTGCAGTTCTCGTGCCTCTGTCTCCAACATCTGTACATTAGGATCTTCTTGCAGAATGGTCAGTGCCTTGAATGATTGTTCAAACAGCCTTGTGTAGTCTGCTACTGCACTGTCTACTGCCGCTATCACCTCTGTGACAGCGGTTGTGCGCTGCTCCTTTACTTCCAACGGAGTTGAAGGCTGGACCTTCAACTACAACTCTGCAATCTAGAGGTTCAGCTCTAGCTGAACCTTGGACAACTCTATGCGAGTGTCATGCACCCCCATAGCAAGTTTTTGGACCTATTCATCTACCTCCACATCCTCAGGAATGGCCAATTCGAGGACCATTCGGCAGGCTTCCTTCACAGCCTTAATCATGTGCTGATTTGTGTTAGTAAGTTCCACCATGGAAGTGAGGGCAGTGTCTCGTTGTAGGGCCATCTACACATTATTGATATTCTACTCATTGATCACCTGCAAAGCACGTTGTTCACAGGCCCTCAACTTTGTGATCACTCCATCCTACAGTAGGTGGAGCGCCTCGCCAGGAAGCACTGCCAAGTTTAGCCCTACTCCCTTTAGGGCACTAACAGTGGGCCTGTCAACTTCGATCTCTGTGGTTAGTTCTCCCTCCGATAGTACTATCACTCGGGAGTCCTTCGCATGCAACATCCCAGCGGCTTTTGAAGTACCGATGGCAAGGCTGGTGGATGCCACGTCAGTCGGTGATGCACGAATCTATAGCTCATGCAGACCCGTCTAGATAGCCCCCAATACTTACTACTTCTGCTGCTCAAACTGTTGTAGGACCTCCATGATTAAATCCCGCACTATATCTCCAATGTCATTCAAATCTCCCTCTATTAGGGTGATTGGGTCCAGCGACATCTTACTGGCCTTGGATTTCTTCCGCAGCCCCACTTTTTCCTGTCCTCTTAGATGCTTGATACGGAATGATGCCGTCTGCGGGTCCACTCCATGCTTCTTTGTCTGCTCGTTAGTTTCTTCCTCTGTTTGGGCTAGGGTGACCTCGGACCTTTGTCAAAGCCACACTCTACTCCGCCCGTCTACTCTTCTGCCTGCTGTGCGGCATCGTGCTCTACCTGGCCCTTGGCATCGACCTCCTTCCTCCTCTTCTCGGCTAGTTGTGCCATCTTGAGCTTGGCCTCCTCCTTTCTGCATTGTGCGGCGGACTTTCTCGATCCCACTACCGAGTCTGAGGTAGTGCACCATTCTGTCGGCCAACGATCAAGAACTACATCAATCACATCATCAGTTGCCAAGTAAGGCAAGTCATGCCACTTCTGCTCAGGGTCCTTCTGTGCCCTGATCGATACACATTGAAAGTCTACCTTGAACTCCACGTAATCCTACAGTTTGGCAAAAACAGTAGGCAACAATCGCAACTTGCGATTGATAGCCATGCGTATATTCATTTCCATCAAGATCCAAAAGATCATTCTATCCTTGATGCATTGAGCATCCTTGGTCGCCCATAGCGAAGCATACTTCGCCGCTTCTAGCAGGCCTAGCGCAACCGAGGGGAATTGACTGTCTTCAGGTAGCTCCTAGGCTACCAGCACAATGGACAGCAAGAGCCATGCATAGTGAAATTTCTTGCTGAGCTCCTGTGCTTCGCAACAGTTCATAAGGAATTCACTGCAGAGATAGCACACCCAATTAAACTGAACTCCTTCTATGCATTGGGCCTCTAGAACGACGACGGGTGTCAACACTTCATCTGTGCGACACTTCCGCATAACTTTCCCTACCAAAATCTGTGTGGCCACCTTGACCACAGGATCACAGATAATCGAGATGGCATAGCCTCGCGGCTTCTTCATGAGCTTGAATTTCTCCTTCATGGCCTCTACGAGGGTATGCTCGCCACCTTTTCTGTCAAACATCATGGCCGGATTTTCCCATGTATATGGCAGCCATGTGATCCTGTGGATCAACCTATCAATGATGGGTATTGGCTCCTCCAACCACAAACGCTCATCGTGCACCAAGCATAACAACTGCTTGATTACCAATAATGTAATGGGTGTATGATTCTAGTGCGGCACCCATAGAAGGTTGAACAAACCTACCTTGTCTACACCCTTGAGCCACTTCCACAGTTCCAACACAGTCATCCCAGTGGTTGTATGAACAATGTGGTGCATTAGCTGGTCTGTCGCCAAGTGAGGGAGCTTCTCAGTGTCATCTAAGTCCCAGTATTCCAATTTCAATAGAGGAACCCGTCCCCAGCACAGTCCTTCAAAGACAATCTCGTCCGACAGCAGAGGTATGTGCAAGGTGACCTTGCTTTCGTCAATTTCCTTTAGCACCTTGGTCTTACCCTTGCGCGGAGGGACGTATTCAAGAAACTTAGTAACAAGGTCAAAACCCTCGACTTCAACGTCCTCCACTTCCACCCCCATATCCTCATCATTCATTGGGATGTCCTCAATCTCTTCCTCCTCTAGTTCCAAGTTAATAGTTTTTCCCTTTTCTTGTGTGGTGGGCTTGTCCTTTTGCGGGTTTCTTCTAGGTGACTCGTGCACAGGTGTCGCAGCCTGCTTGCCTTTCTTATCCCTTGCACTCTCCTTAGTCAGGGTAGGCTTTTGTCTAGGTGTCCGTGGTGACTTGGGGACTTCAGCTAGTACCTCTGCAACCTCCGGAGCAGCTCCCTTTGCCTCCATAACAACGTCTGACACATCCCCCTCGGTTTTCACTGCTTCGGCATCCATAGCTTTTGATCCTGGGATAATGTCATAGATGATAGTGCGGTTGGACTCTGGAAATCGTTCAAACTCCGGTCAGTCAAGCAATTCTTCGAAGAATGTGCAGGGGTTCATGCACATTTGAGAGCTCACCAACTCAATTCTCAAAATGCCAAGTGTTTTTTGTTGGGCAACCACATGTAATTTATAGGCCATTTTGAATTCAAATCCGACTGTTCCCTCAAATTCAGTTCATTAATGCCAGATTGGTGGCAGATTTTCAAGGATTTTACCCATAAATTTCATCTTAAATTTCGCTCGCCTGCTCCATTTGGTCACGTTCTCATCGTCAAATCATGAACAGTGACTTTAATAGTCACTTTCCGGCTGACCTGTGCAGTTTTTCCCTAGGTAGCGCATCTCTCTCCGCATTGTTGCGAACCTTGTGACATCTCCTCGTTCCTCGCAATTCCCGATCGCGTAGTTTCGCAACCCGGGCAGTGTAGTTTATAGTCCCGCGCCTCCTTTTAGCTGCCTAGAGCGCTAATACTATGCTACCTTCATATAGTCACTTGGCTTGATCACCATTGTATGGCTTCAATCGGCTGCCATTCACCTTTCCTGGGAAGGGATCTCCATTCAATTTAACCAACTAAATTGCTCCATAGTCAGTAATCTCCTTAATGACATAGGGCCCTAGCCAGTGCATCCTGAATTTCCCTGGAAATTTATCAAACTTGTTGTCATATAATAAAACCCTATCATTTACCTTAAAGGTGTTCAGTTTAATGTGTCAATCATGCCATGCCTTTTCGTGTTGCTTTTGGACCTGTTGGTGAAATCCAGCCAGAAACCTTTCTTCCTCAAGCTCGGCAAGCTGTGCGAACCTCTTACAGGGTTCCGAGATCTATCATATCCGTGAATTCCACTAAACACAGACTAGGCACAATTTATTCCATTGGCATCATTGCTTCAACACCATATACAGGCCTAAAGGGTGTTTGTCCAGTCAACTTTTTGCACGTCATTCGATAAACCCATAGTTCTGTGGGTATGCATAAGTCCCAATCATTTCATTGAGCACTGCAAACCTTGGTCAACGCGTTCTCAAGTACCTTATTGAATGCTTCCACCATCCCATTAGTGGGTGATAAGGTGGGATTTTCTGGTGATATACTTGAAATTCTGTCATCATCGCGCTGATCGTTTCGTTCAGGAAGTGCGTACTGCAATTACTCATCAAAATATTTAGACACCCAAATCACGTTAGTACATACTCAAGGAGAAACTTCTTAGCAGTTGCACCTGTGCAGTCCTTCACAGGCTATGCCTCCACCCATTGAGTCAAATACTTAGTCGCGGTGATAATGTACCGTGTACCCGTCTTCTTTCCTTGAGGCTGAATGGGTCCCACAAAATCTATTGTCCATTTCTCAAAAGGTTGTAACATCATCTGTGGGTTCAAAGGTAGCTCATCTCTCTGTGATGGCCTACCAGTCCTTTGACACATTTCGGATGCCTTGCAGTAGGCTTTTGAATCCTGATGGAGGGTTGGCTACCATAACCCTACACGTAGAATCTTTTGCGCGGTCGCCCTTCCTACGTAATTCCCTCCCGCAACACCCACATGAGCGTTCGTCAGGATACTGATTCTTTCAAACTCTGATACACATCATCGCAATACTTCATCAAACCCCATTTTGTATAGATGTCTAGCAATGATAGAAAAGTCTTTCGTGTGCACCACTAACTCCGTTTTCTATTGGGTGGTGTAGCCTTCCAGGGAAGTTCCTATCGTTAGGAAGTGTATGATGTCTTCAAAATGAAGATCCGCGATGCGCACTGCAAAGAGTTGCGCGTCAAGTAGTCCTTCCTCCAAATTAGTGGGCTCTTCCCCCGTTTCGATGTGCGACAGATGGTCTGGTCCCACGTTCAGTCGTCCAGGCTTCACAATAACTTCAAAATCATACTCCTAGAACAATAACAACCACCTGTATATTCTCCTCCCCAACATAGGCTTATTGACCAGGTATTTCAATGCAAAATGATCTGTATACATATTAAAATGTCCACCCAATAAATAGTGTCTAAACATCTGGAGAGCGTATACCATGGCTAGTCCTTCGTGCTCGGTGGTGGAATAGTTCTTTTCAGACTTGGATAACCCCCTGCTTGCGAACGTTATAGGATGGTCAAATTCTCCTTCGCCAACTTGTGTCAATATTGCTCCCAGTGCTATACATGATGCGTCTACGTGTACATGAAACTCCTTCTTCCAATCCGGGAAGACTAGAATCGGCGCGCTGTCCATTTTTCCTTTCAGCACATCCAAGCTTTTATGTCAGTCCTCGTTCCAACAGAACATGACATCCTTTTTCAACAACTTCTCCATAGGCGCAGTGATCTGGGCATAACCCTTGATAAACTTCCTGTAGTACCCAATATGTCCCAATGTTTCGCGCAGCTGTTTCACACTCCTTAGCACCTCCATGTTAATTATCACTGCGATCTTCGCATGATCTACCATCAATCTCTGTCTGCATACCACATGACCTAACAGAGTCCCAAAAGGGACACAAAAAAAAAAAAATCTTTAGATTGAGCGCAATCTAGTACCTTCGATTAATATCTAGCATTAAGTGCAAACTTGCCACATGGCGTTTTACCAACCTAAACATAGTCCAGTCATCAAAGTACACCTCCATAAACTTATGAATGAAGTCTTTCAATGCAGTAATGACTACACGCGAAAAAATCACAGGCGCATTCTTTAATCCGAAAGGCATTATGGTGTACTGAAAACATCCCCATTCAATCGCAAAGGTCGTCTTACTTCTATCTTCAGGCGCGATTTTGATCTAATGGTACCCATAGATCCCATTAGTGAAGGAGTACGGTAATGTCTTTGCTTGATTGGTTTCGCGTCAGGTTTTAACATGATCTTCATAATGCCTAGGTCTCCTATTATCCCCTTTAACTTCATAAACTTGGTGGGGAACAAATCCTGGTATCCGCGGAGCAATTCGGTGACCTTATCTACTGTCGCGTCATCCCAGTGATCTCCAATCTTCGCGAATTTGGGCTTCGCCTCCGTGCCAACATTTATATATTTAGTTTTCGGCAGCGCGGTTATATTAGGATTCTCAATCGGCGGTCCCTCGACCTTGCGGTGACCCTCTATGTCAGGGATATTAATCTTTCAGGGGTCCTCATCTTCTTCTTCAACAGTCACGTTATAGCATTCCAGCGCATGGATCAGCTGAGTAGTCCAATTGAGTTGAATCAGATCCAAAGGATCCTATGGTATCCTGCAGATCGCTGCTTTAACTTCTTGTAGCACTTTGTCAATATAGTCAAACCCGTCTTTGAAGATAAACGTCATTATGAACCCTTCACACAAAATATCCCATTCTCATGTGCCATGGCAGAGCTCTATCTTCAAGTACCAGTTCATCGAGATGACATCCAGGGTGTGATAGAACAAGTGCACCCATTCAGGTTGGGGCTCCGCTCCATAGGCCTTATGCCATTCGGCCAAGTGCGTGTGCGGATCATCCTTCCCGTCATACTTGTCTGTCACTCATACCTTTGGCTTCCCAAAGCATGTTCTCATCATCCTCCTATACTCACGCCAATCATCAAAACTACCCTTGTGCGTACCCCACCATCTCGTGGGCGTAGCACACAGTGCCCAATCCAAAGCCTGGAAGTGCTACTTCTCTGGTACTTCCCTCTAAAATTCATCCAAAAACACATCCACATCATTCAAGCCATCATAAGTGGACAAATTTCTTACCTCAAACAACACACAGTGTAGCGACCGGGTCATCATGTTACAGCTCAGCGTGGTTACTTCATTTAGCCAATTCTGCCAATGCTCTAATTCTTCGTCCGAGTCTAAGGTGTAGGAATTCTTGCGATCCCATGTAATTTGTCCATCTACTATCGGATTCACTCAATCTTGATCTCGTGTTGCTATCTTATATATGCAGTCCAAATTGTTATCACTTTCATAATCGTGGACTGGTTTAGTATAGCGCGATCCTTCTGTAGGATCTACAGGTACTATTATGCACAACGATTTCTTTTCAAATATCATCTTTCGCTTCTTTAGGTTGATTACCTCGTTCATGTCAGTAGCCCAATCAATGCCAAGGAGTGTAGGGTAGGGGTTGCTGTCATCCACAATTTCTATCACTTCAAAATTAGCTAATGCACTCGTGCCTTCAATATCTACAGTTACTCCTTGTAACCGTCCCATGGGGATGATCTTCTACTAATTTTCCATCCTTAACTGAATCGGAGACCACTACAGCGTGGGTTTCCCCATCCACTCCCAAGTCTGCTTTGGCAAAACGTTCGTGTCTGACCCCAAATCCAGAATAACTTGATCCATTTCATATTCTCCTATCTGCGTGATGAGTCTCATCTCATGTCTTGTCCTTGCCTTATGCTTACCAATCTTCCATACCACACGCGGTTCACCCGGAGTGTTTCCAGCGCATCTATTTATACGTTCTTGTAACCCCTTCATAGCCTTGCTACCACGTATCAGCTTCATGCAGGGCTCTATAAAGGTCATAAGCATAGAAGGTTCCATTTCCTGAACAATTTTATCCCAGCTCCCTGAGGTAGAGGCCTCAGCGAAGCTCTTCTTTGCTTCCATGAACATTTTGCGTGCACACTCCAAATCAAATTCAGCCTCCTTCTCTGGAGCTTTGCGAACCCACACGCTGTCTTCAAGTTTTTTCCCCTTAACGTCGCCTATTGCAATTCCACTTCATAGCACTCTATTCACATTTGAGTCTTCTTTGTGAGGCTCAACCCTCATCATCTACAGGTTCTGAGTCGGTTTTGTAGGTAGCACCCCTTTGTCACATATCCTTACTATCAGTGTAGGACAGTCCTCAGTCTCATGATCAAATTGAGTGCAATATTTGCATGACAGACACGTTGGATTAGTGCATTCGTGGGAATAGTGGCCTAGTCCTCCAAAATTGTAACAAATCAACTGTCCCTAACCTCTGTGAGGTCCTCCTCTGCTTCGGCCTCATCTGCACCCCTGAAGTCCTGTCCGCGCCATCCCAGCGTCCTGGTTAGGAGGCCGCATTTCTTTCTGGACTCTATAGGTGGGTGTCCTATCCATCATCAATTCATAACATTGGAAAGTGTGCTCATCATTCCCTACCGACCTACAAAAGTTTCAGAACAGTGGTTGCAGTGTTTGTACAAACTTCTGCAGAAAATGACAATTATCAATTGTATGTTTCCCTGCTACCTGACATATAGTGTACCACAACGCAAGCCCTGCCCTTGGCCCTGCTTGGGTTTTCGGCCACAAAGGAATCGGTCCTCCTCCTACAATATAGTTTGCAAAGACCAGGCAGTGGTCTTTGTCATGCCCCTGACCTTTACATTTCAGGCACCATATATCTTCGCGCACCTCTGGCTGAACTGTTATGTCCTACTTTAGACTTTGCATTTCGAGGCAAAGATTTTGCAACTGCGCATGGATCTGTTGAACCCCCAAATTTGGATCTTGCATCGGTGTTTCATGCAGTATTATTGCAATCTCCAACGCCTCTGCCTGAGTCGTAATCTTTTGTTGTGACAACGAAACCCTTAGGTGAGGCAGGAGCGAAGCCACAAACCATTCATGGTGCTACCCATCTATTAAATTCATATTAGCTTCGTGGATTTTACACTTTAACCTCTGATCCAACTCCCAAGCTGTCTCACATGGTTTCATCATGATTTCCTTGAACCCCACAATTGAATATGCCTTGGATTTAGGCCTACTGAACTCTTTATTCAACGCAGTCTGGATCTCTGCCTACAAAGCGATTGGGTTATCATTAGAGTACTTGATGTACCACGTTAGCACACGATCTTGCAAAGTACTAACCAACGTCGCGGTGAAGGTGGAGGTGGTAGTCACAAGAACCCTTGTTTTATCAACTGAATTGCACTTCGTAGAGAAGCTTGTGCTACTCCCTCGTCGTCACTCAAAGGAGGTGAA
The DNA here is from genome assembly GCA_031772625.1 of Pinus tabuliformis. Lineage (NCBI taxonomy): Eukaryota > Viridiplantae > Streptophyta > Pinopsida > Pinales > Pinaceae > Pinus > Pinus tabuliformis. Next base: position 1,122,133,849 of record CM062819.1, on the reverse strand, counting down.
ATCAGTGGGCTATATCCATGACCCTTTCTTCCTTCATTCCTATAAGTCTTTCCACTTCATGTAGCTCCGAACATCAAGGTAGCTGCATAACCCGCTTTCCATACAATAACATCTTAATCCAAGTATTTAAAGACTTCAAGTACATACCTCGCAGACCTTTGAAAAAGCGCCACTCTGCCTCACTGTAACTGACTGAGGTATCGACCGCGAATTCAGTCACAAACCCTCCTATAATACAATTGAGCTAATGATTGACAGCGCGGGCGATCTTATCCTTAGAGGATTCTAGTCTCTGTACTAACTCTGGGGTCCAGACAATATGACTGTCAAGCTTCCACCTTCCTTGGTTATCCGGTAGCTTCGCAATCCACTCATATAACTCAACTGAAAGGAACATAAAAAGATCTCATGGATTTCTGTATACAGGTACCTGTCTAGCCATTGTTCCTTCGTTAGTCGCAGATTTTTGTTCTCCTGCACCGTGAATTCGTGGATCTTCCTATCCAACCAGCCTTCGATCTCTTTCTTAGTTGGATTCTAGTGATACGACATCACACATCTCTCACGCAGATTCCCAGTCCCGGCAATGAAACCATTTGTTGGGTTTGTGGGCCCTAACCCAGGTTCAGCGTTAGTCACCCAAACAAATCCCTAGACTACTGGCCTTTTCGGCATCAGCCCGCAGAGAGCGGGCCGAAGTCTCACCCGAAGCAGTATTGGGGAATGCTGGAACCAAGTTTCCGCACCCTGAGATGGTCGTGATGTCGGTTTATACCCCCTACCCCTACCTTCGCGCAGGTCACTAAGCCTTAGGGCTTATCGATCTACCCTCTATCCCGCCCATCAGTACCTCCGCGAAGGTGTACGATTGACCTTCGCACATCCCTAACCAGCGGTTCAGGTACTTCCATGCTTCTATGACGATGTATTGTATAGGTTTTCAAGTTATCGCAAGTGTCTACTTATTCTACCAATCAATTACAGTTATTGTCGCGTAAATTGATATTCTTACTTGCGTTCAATCAATAGTTATAATCACATACATTCGCGCATCAAATAAACATTGTAATATAAACCCAGATCGTAAAGCAATATAATCAGATGCATTAACAAAGACTAAATATACAGTAATTGCATAATGCTTCTCTTTATTGATATATTCCAGCTTAATACAGACTCTATCCACCCTGCGCACACAGCGGCAGGGGTCCGCGCACTCAGCTGTGGACTTCTACCCTAGGCCTTTGCACACTCAGCTGCAAAGCATCTACCTACACTAAGACCCGAGAACACTTAGAACTTCTTCACTCTATTTCGCTACTAACTCTTCACAACTTAGGGCTTACTTACTTAGCTCCTTTTTATACAATCCCATGGTTCGCGGGCCATGGGTAGATCTTTACAACAGACTTGACACTTTACAAAATAAGGGCGGACAACCCTTTATGACTCTTGACACCTTCACACTCTGCGACCACAAAATGCAGAGACTTTAAAACTTTATTACAAAAAATTGTCCCAAAACATGGGCTTTTAGCCTCAAAACTGCTCTTAGGGGAACCCGTTCCTGACAATGTAAGAAATGATCATAGTTCAAATATGACATTGTGTGGAATTATTGTTCTAATTGATGTTGAGGATGATTTTAACAACCCATTGAAGTTGGTCTTAGTTTCACCTTCCATCTAGATTAGTTTATTGCATGCTTACCAGGATAGGGAATAATTCAAGAGTAGTTTTGGACATTGGAGCGACAATTTATGAGTTGGAGAGCGGTAAAATTGAGATGTAATTTGATAGGGTGTTTTGAGATTTCTTAGTCTGGGTGAGTGTAATTTTACATGGTGTTTTAAGATTTCTTAGTCTAGGTGAGTGTAATTTGACATGGTGCTTTAAGATTTCTTATCATTATTTTATATAAGCTTCATTTAGTTTTTAAGGCCATTTCATCTTATAGGTTTGCTACCACATCATGTGAACCTTGAAGACAATGGAGTAAAGGCCTTGAGTTGTCAAATTGAACATAAAAGAGTCATACTTGTCCATATGGGTCTTCTTTATTTTTACCCATTAAATCTTCTGAGAATGAGCTCAAATAGTGACATAACGTCTGCTCCAAACCTATGAAATTGTAAAATAATTTTCAAAGGTAAAAATTGTGTTCCATCACTTACATTTAGAAATTAAGATAGCAATTAAGTAGAACCTTAATGTCAAGATTCTCAAGCTAGAGTTATTTTATGTCAGTTGCACCCTTTTTCTTCATTCTTTTTTCTTGATTAAAATTGTACCATAAAAACTTAGTAGATGATAAAAGAATCCAAAATCATGATTTCTCTACTTAGTAAATGTCAATGTGTCTGGGTTATTGTTAATTATGATATTTATGTAAACTTAACTATCATTTGTTTTTACATCTAATGTGGCTACTTTAATAGGAATTTATTGAAAATATGTTGTGTCCTTGAATATTTATCGTATAACATATTAGAAGCTTGGGTGTTCAACATGGTTTTCAATGGACTTTTTTTTAAAGAATAATGTATGAATATTATCTATTGTTGCATGGAGAGACTGTTATCACCCCAAGAAACTCTCCTAGGTTGTATCTCAGAGATGGTTGGGAACATTACAAACTCAACAAAATGTTGGAGATGGATGAATGGAAGGAATGATGTTTGTTCAAGCCAGATAACCACTTCTACTATGCTTAACTCCAGACATTTGTGAACACCCCAGACTACAAGGCTTTAGACCACCAATTACTCATAGTTTGAGGATTAGGTGAACATGGAGAATACTGACCACACCGACAGATGCACAAGACCATGTGATAGCTGGCTGCAACCAATAAATAGGTTTGCAAATCTATTTCCTAATGCACAGATAGGATGACAACTCTCTGGCACTAAGTAACAAAAACCTGCATAACACATTCAATGATACATACTAGACTTCAACACAAAGGTGGGATGACATCCCCTCTAATGCTAAATATCAAGAGCACATGAATAAATGCATAACAGGCACAACCTAGAACAGAGTAGAAATGGAGAGTGAGAAATTAACAGCAAAAGAAGCTTGTATTAGCTGAAAATGAAGACCAAAAACTGCAAGTATCAAAGTAGTTACAGTCTCCAGAAGTTGAACCTTACATCAAAACGACAACCATCAACCTTGACTACATCTATTTTCTAGGTATATATAGAGTTTGTTTACAAAGATATGCTACTGTGCTATGCGTGGAGGGGTCATAATGGACCACCAACCACCTTAACTCTCTGAAAGAGTATCTGCTACAATCTGCGTGCTTTAATGAACAAAATTGATCTTTTCAGCTACTCTGTTGTCCTTCTCGAATAGGTGGAGTGTAGTATAGGAGACATTCCATGACTGATAAATGCTTGTAACTGCTCGAGGCACGTCCTTTTCTTCTCAGCCATACTTTGTTGAATGCAGTTGTTGAGGAGTAACTGTGCCGGGTATAGGTAGTTGGCCACCTTCATCCTTCGGGAGCATAGAATGGTTATGGATGTGGATAGTCGGGACAGGCGGAGGAAGAAAATCGGTCGTTGGATTAAACGAATGAACGATGGGGATCTCTCGGTGGGAGGCATCGGGAGGAAGCGGGGCAGAGTGATTATGAGCTGTCGGATCTCGCAGATGGACAGCAGAGATCGGTTTACAGGAGGTATCGGGCGGAAATAGGAATGGACAAACGTGAGCCGTCAGATTGCGGGCGGATAGATCCGACGGCTATCGGGCAGAAGAGATGCGCAGGGATTAACGGCCGGGGAAAATGGTTTGCGCGGCGGGGCGGTATTGATCGCACCGCTTACGGGGGATGGGCGGTATTCGTACGCAGGTGAGCGATGCAAGTAATCGGCCGACGCGTGGCGGATAGGACAGGGAGGAAACCGCTTTCCCCGCGAGCTAACGTGCGGTTATGTTATGGCAGTGGGGGAAGCGTATGCCATTGGATCTCATGGTAAACGATCGGACGGCGGGGTTTGAATATGCACGTTTTTTACTGATGTGACAGGAAAAGCTGGAGAAAGCGCGCGGTCATGTGAACTTAGTCATATGATGGCTAAAACTTAGCACTTGGGGGGTCAGAGGAACCACGGAATTACACAGAGTTTCAGAGGTAAAATGGAGGTAGCGGGTTTGAAAATATAAGTGGGGGTGAAGGGGAATAAGGAAGGTGATCGGTGTAGACCTTTTCTGAGTAGAAACCGAGGAAATGAGCTTGCTTAGGCCCCTTAAACATCAGCAACCTGTAGTAGAGCTAACACTCGCTCCTTCTGGGGATGAGATCCTCCCTATGAGGTCTCAAGAACCTGCAGATTAATGCCTTTCTAATGAAAAACAAATTAACAAAATTCCTAGTGTTCCATTGGGCATGGAGTCTGACTGATCCTACACTAAAACTAATAAGATAAAATATTTACAACTTTAAGGCCAAAAGACCTTAAACAAAATAAATTTTCAGAAAACACCCATTAACTGGGCCATCAAAAACTGTCTCCCCTCCCATAATTTTCAGCATGAAGGTATTATTCTCTTGAATATGAGAAATGATAAAAGGCCCTGTCCAGAAAGCATCAAACTTCCCATGGTTTCCTTTCTTTTCTTTCAATGCATCCCATTTCAGAACCAAGTCTCCAACCTAAAAATTATCTGTTTTTTGCCTTCTTGTCAAAGGCTTCCTTGATCTTCTTCTGATGTGCTGCAGCCTTTTCAACCAGCTGTTCTCGGATTTGATGTACCTCCGCCAAATTAGTGATCCTTCGTGCCATGCCTTCTTCCTCATTCTGCTCTTCTTGAAGGAATTTTGCCACAGGGAGAGTTAACTGAATTGGGAATACAGCTTCAGTACCATATACCAGCTTGAAAGGAGAATTCCCTGTGGATTTCTTGGTGGTTACTCTGTCAGCCCATAGTGCATACCTGAGCTTGGAATCCCAATTCTTTTTATTGTCCTCCAGCAGCTTCTTAATTATCCTTATCAGGCTTTTATTAGAGGATTCTACTAGACCATTGCCTTGAGGATAATATGAGGTGGAATGAACCAGTTTAATACCCATTGAATTGCACATATCCACCAATTCTTTTGCTCTGAAGGCTGTTGCATTGTCTGTGACTAATTTATGTGGACAACCAAATTTAGTGAAGATATTCTTTGTCAAAAACTTCATGACCACATTATGATCAACTTTTCTGGTAGGGATTGCTTCAATCCACTTAGTGAAATAATCAGTGGCTACTAATATCCATCTGTGTTGGCCACTAGAATGTGGATTGATCTCTCCAATGAAATCCAAGCCCCACTGCTGAAAAGGTCCTTTTGCATGTATTGGTTTTAAGGGCAGGGACTTCAACTGTTGTTTCCCTTCAAATCTTTGGCACCTGTCACAAGATTTAACAAATGAAAAGACATTAGAAAACAAGGTGGGCCAATAATACCCAGCTCTGAGGATCTTATGGGCAGTGGTTTTCCAATAATGGTGTCCTCCACACATGCTGGAATGAAACTGTTGCATAACCTCCATTGATTGTTCTTTGTCCAGACACCTCAAAAGCATTCCAGATGGATCCCTCCAATAGAGAAGATTTTTATTAATGCAATATTTAGCTGCCCTAAGCTTAATAGTTCTGGCTTGACTTGTGCTTGAGCCTGGAGGGATTTCTAGCTTCAGCAAGAATTTAACTATTGCAGAATACCAATCACAAGAAGCTAGATTTTCTGCCACTGACTGCTTTCTCTCTGGTTCAGCTGCTTCCTCTTCTTCTGTTTGCCCCCTTTCTGCATCAGTGCTTATGAGATTTATGTCCAATGTTCTGCAATTTTCTTCAGCCAATAGTCTGGCAAGACCCTGACCTCTGACCAGCTTAGTGGGCTTCAATTCTATATTAAATTCGATCAACTTTGCAATCCATCTAGCCCTTCTTCCATCAGCATCAGGCTGTGTTAGGACGTCTTTTATTGAAGCAGAGGGTACATATGCAATTATCTTGGAATGCAGAATGTAGACTCTGAAAGCTTTCAAAGATTTGACAAGAGCATATGCTTGTTTCTCAATAATATCATACCTCAGCTCAGCATCCCTTAATGTTTTGCTGAAAAATGCTACTGGATGCTCTGAGCCTTCCTCATCTGCTTGCAATAAAACTGCTGCAAGGGTGTCTTTAGAGGCAAATGAAAATATATGGAACTCCTTGTTGTAATCTGGACTGCTTAGAGTGGGAGCTTCCATAATGGCTTTCTTGATGGACTCGAAAGATCTTCTTGTTGAATCAGTCCATTTTATCTCTGACCCCTTTCTCAACATGGAGGTAATATGCTTCATCAGCTCTGCAAAATTTGGGATAAACCTCCTCACAAAATTTATTTTGCCCAGAAAGGACTGGATATCTTTCTTTGATCTCGGGACAGACAAAGTCTGTATTGCTCTTACTCTTTCTGGGTCAATTCGGACACCTACAGCAAAAACAATATGTCCCAACAGCTTGCCTTCTTCTAAAGCAAACTGTGACTTCTTAGGATTGACTGAAATCCCAAACCTTCTGCACTTCAGGAACACCTTCTTCAAATGTTGCAGATGATCTTGATGGCTGCTGGAGTATACTGTTATATCATCTAGGTAGATGAGGACAAATTTATCCTTCTCTCCTACAAATGCTATATCCATAGCTCTCTGAAAGGTGGCTCCAGCATTCATTAACCCAAAAGGCATCTTGGCATACATAAAAGTGCCCCAAGGAGTGGTGAATGCAGTCTTCTCTTGGTCATCTGGATGTACAACAATCTAGTTATAGCCTGAAAATCCGTCCAGGAAAGACATTACTTTGGCTCCTGAGACCTTCTGCAGCAAATGCTCCATCTTGGGCAGAGGGTAATTGTCTTTTTTAGAGCACTTGTTCAAGTTTCTGAAATCAACGCAGAGTCTGATTTCTCCACTTTTCTTCCTCACTACCACCAAGTTGGCTACCCATTTCGAATATCTGAGAGGGACTATGATTTTGGCAGCCAACAACTTTTTAATTTCTTTTTCAATCAAAGGAAGGAGCAAAGGATTTATTGGTCTCAGCTTCTGTTTGAAAGGTATGGTGTCTTTCTCTAGAGGGATTTTATGCTGGATGATCTTTCTGTCATAAGTTTTCAGGTCACTATATTCCCAGGCAAAGACATCAGCAAATTGTTTCATTAAATTGCAGTATTCAGAACTTTGGTCAGCAGACAGGTGAGCAGACAGATTTATGTATCTAGGTTGACCTGGACTCCCTATATCATGCTTATAGACTGCAGATTGATCTTCTTTTTGGGCAGCCTTGTAAGGCACATAATTCTGGTCAAACAGTCTTTCTAAAGAAATTAAACCCTTAGGTATGTAATTGCTAGGAAGCTGGACAATGCTATCTTTGCCAATTTTGTTTCTAAGTTGGGATTGAGGACTTTCTTCCAAGGCTTCATTTTCTTGGTCAATTTGCATTTCGGAAAACTCATCAATGACTTGCAGAAACCTATTTATTTCATCATCATCTTCAAAAACTTTCCAATGCTGGACATTATCAGGCAAGGATGGCCTATATTTCATTTGGACTTCATAAACTAGTCTGGGAGGCATGGGAGGGATAAACATGCTAGCAGACACAACAAGGGAATCAACAAGTTGGTTTTTGGCTCTAGGGATATATGAAATACAGAAATTATCAAAGGAATCTTTGAGTCTCCATACCTCATCTCTGTATGCTTTCAGCCTTGGGTGCTTTGCTTGAAATGTTCTGTTTACTTGCTGAATGATCAGATCAGCATCTCCAAACACCTTCAGGTTCCTGATCCCTCTGTCTTTTGTTGCGTTAAGGCCCAATATCAGAGCCTCATACTCTGCTATATTGTTAGTGACTTGAAAAGCCAGCTTAAAAGACAGTTGTGTGCTTTTTTGTTCTGGAGATATCAGCACCACCCCTGCTCCTACAGTTTCCCTAGAACATGCTCCATCAAAGAACATCTCCCAAACCTGACTTCCTTGCTCTTTCTCAGCCTGATTTGTTGGTTTCTTGAGCTACATTGAGGCCTTCTGGGATTCTTCAATTTGGAGAATACATGCTCCAAATTCAGTGTCCACAACATAAATGGGATGATTAAAAGGATTCTTCTCATCACTGATGATGTATGCCAACTGTGCTTCTCTGTACAATCTCCTGCTTTCTCCTCCAAAAACTGGGACAGTGGCATAAGATAGATCATTATGTAATGTCCCACCTAATCTCTTAATCCATCCCCTGGACAGTAGCATACCAAACTTGGGAGGGACATCTGTTACCACAATATCCATCATCATACTCTTCATGGGTAGTTGAGTTAGGGTAATGGCTAGGTCTTTGATCAATCCCAAACATTTCACCTCTCTTGAATCAAATGAGAATAAATCATGATATGGTCTAGTGATGTCAAGGCCTAACTCTTCCATGACTGCTTTAGGCATCAAATTTTGGCTGGCCCCTGTGTCTAGTAGGAAATTGTGGAGGATTTTGTCATGAATGGTCAAGGAGACATAAAATGCTGGAGAATTATTATTAGCAGGTTCAATCATGGGGCTAAGCACAGTGGTAGGCTTGTCATCTTGCAAATTGACATAGTCGGTGGAGGTTTGTGTGGTTTTCAGCTCAAGAGCTTCAAGGATAGGCTTTCTAAACACTTCACTCTTTACCAACTCTACCAAAGGCACAGATATTTTTAACTTCTGGACTTCTGATTCAAAGCTGAAAGAGGGAGGTAACTTGTCAGAACCTCTTACCTCTTGAACTGGAGCTTTGAGGATGACTGGGTCAACTGCTGGTCTTCTCTGTCTGATATTTTGTGCCTCTGTTTGGACAGCAGCTCTTTGGGCAGGATTCTCCTTGACATTTTTTTCATTTGACCTCAGATTATATCTCCGCTGCTCCTCAGTTTGTAGAACATCTTCTCTGTCCCACTCCTGACTATCTTGTTCCTGCAGCAATCATTCCTCATATGCAGCCAATGTCAAAAATGCAACATTGCCTTTATCTTCCATGTAGTGAATTTCATCCTCATCTTCAAATTGTTCCTCCTCCATGACTACATTCTAGAAAGGAGCTTTAACCTTTTGTTCTTCTTTTGTTTCTTTACCCCTCTAAATTATTTGCAACTGTTCATTTACTCTTCTGAATGGATTCGGATTTCTAGGAGCAAATGTGTTCTGTTGCCTTGTCTTCCCAGAGTTCTGCTCAATCTTCAACTTAGATATCTCTGCAGCCAATGACTCTATCATTCTAGTCATTTTATCTAATTTAGGCTCTGAAGATGAGGCAGAGGAAGAAGAAGCCTCACCTCTCTGCCTCCTTCTATTAGCATGTGTTTTAAGCTTTTCTGCAGCCATAATATTAGATTCTACTTCTAGGGCTGCATCTTGCATATCTGCTAGAGTGGCACATCTTCTTTCTCTCAATAATAGGCAGAAATCAGAATCAAAAGCATTGGCATAGGTGAGTTTGGTAGAAGTGGGGGTAGGCTTTACCTCAGCTGGTATCTTACTATACATACGGTTAAATCTTTTATTAAAATTAGACAATGGTTCCCCATTTTCCCTCTTTAGGTTACCAAACTCAATATGATAATATAGCAAGTCTTTTTTATCTCCCCAGTGATTCAAAAATGCATCATCCAATGCTTCAATGCCTGTTATGGACCCATGGGGTAATTCTCTGAACCACTTCCTAGCCTCACCATCAAGGCTTTGGACAAAAACTCTCATCCATACATCATCTTCACTGATATCTAGGTTATCTGCATAGCTATAAAAAGACTCAAGGTGTTCTTCAGCAGTTACTCCCTCTGTACCAGTGAATTTAGGCATATATTTTTGATACTCTCCTGCAGGCATGGCATTCAAAGGAACAGGCAAGACCAGGGGTCCATACCTAGCAGCAATAATTCTTTCCATCTTCGTAGGTGCTTGCTGTCCTGCCATGACTGGGGTATGTGGAAGGACCCTGACAGATTGAATAGTTTGAAGCAATGTAATGGATGGCAGAGACAAGGGAATATGATGGACTGTATGGGATAGTTTCTTTGGACTGAGATCCAAAGGGACCTTCGGTTGGATCCTGTTAGTGTCAGTCTTTTCAGCCTTCCTCCAGTGATCAAATATGCTCTTACAAAGTGGTCTCAGAGTGTCAAGGTCAAATTTTGTCATTTCAAAGAGTTTTCAAGCAAAATTTGGTCACTAGGCATTAGGTCTAGGGTTTGCTCTCACTCTTTTCAAAGTTGCCCAAATGCCAATCTATGTCACTATTCAGCTGAGTCTATCATCATTCATAGGGTTTTCATTATCATCTCAGTGTCTAATGAGTCATTTTACACCTTGTTCATGCTTCAGATGCGCCTAGGTAAGGTCATTTCCCTCTCCTAGCGTTTTGAAGGCGATTTCTCGTGGACGGTCAAATCATTGGAAAAACTTGTATCCAGATGTTCATACACCTTCCCCTATCCTTCATGTACCTTATCAAATGCTTCCCATCACTGAGATCCCCCAAAATCCTCATTTTTGCACAAACCCTAGTTTCTAGCTACAACCTGGCAATTTTCTAGGTTTGGCCTGTGTTTTTCCCTTTTGGACCCCTTCCCCTCGCTCAATCTCTAGTATTCCACTTTCCCCTGCTTCCTAACATCCCTCCCCACTCCCAAAAATTTCCCCAAGAATTTAGAAGCCCCCTATCCCCTTCATTTCGCTCCATTTCGACAAAATTCCTTGTTTCACACATCGGGACAAGTCGCACTCAAATGATGTTCCAGAGCAATAAAAGATTAATTTTGGAAAACTGAGAGAGGTTTTTTTCCATAACATGCCAAATAAGAAAAACCTCCTTCACTTTTTGCACAGGTGTCATGGTTTTAGAGAAATGTCAAAATTTCAATCGCCAGATCCAAGGAGGTTGGCCAAGGCACTAAAACGACGGAAAAGGCCCGATCCACTCCAAATTTTGGCCAAAGCCTCTTTACCTGAGCATGGTACTTTATTGGGGACTCCCAGCCCAAATTTCAAGAAATTTGGAGAAAATGTTGTCAATTGTGAATTTTTTGGGCAAAACATAGGTTTTCTCCACCAATGGGTCGCGCGCCGCACGCGACCCTTTCGTTGGGCAACTCCATTTTGGGAAAACTCAGCATTTCTGGATTTTTCATGGAAAGTTACACTTGCTCAGCCATTGCCAAGAAATTTCACCAAGTTTTGGGCCTCCAGAAAGTCAAAAAACAAGCAAAAAATGACTTTCTGCCACCTTTTTGACACACAGGAAGCAGTCTTGGGAGATTGCAATTTTGGAGGGGCAAATGACCACCAAATTCCGAAATTCCACTTGGGTTGGAAAGTAGAAATCTAGACCTTTCCAACAATCCCACTTTTGCCTCATTTTGACACCTGTAAGTGCCTCCAAAGTGCCTCCAAAGGCGCATGACCCATTCAGGAATTGCGCGCGACCCATCAGGCAGTTTGCACAGGAATTCAACCTACAGCTCAGCAAAACGCAATTTTGACTGGATTTGACTTTTTGGAGTTGATTTTCATCCTCCTTGTTCTAAATGATGTAATTTTATGATATTTTGACACTTATTTATCTCTTCTAGAAGATTCATTCATAAGATAGGAAAAAATTTAATGAATGAATTGGTTTCCTAGCTTATAGAGGCAAGTTGTTTTGATTGCCTAGTTTTCAATGCTTAGTTTAGAATTGGTTGAAACAGCTCTTAGGATAGTGAGCTCGACCCCTAGAGGCAGGGAAAGATGTTAGATGGCCTATATTATGTACTTTCTTGCTCATTTTCATGGTTGAACTCTTGAGGGATAAGCTCTTTTGTATTACTCATTGTATCTCTGCAGTTTTGGCAAAGGAAGAAAGACCAGGGTTTTGCAGTCCTTTTTGGGATTCCTGTGGTTACATGTATTGATGGTGTGTTTCTATTTGTACTTGTAAGTTTGTTATGTGATTCATCTTCTCACTTTTCCTTCTGCAAATTAGGCAAATGAAGTGTTAAAGTAGAATTCATGATTGCCATGCTCTGCTTTTAAGTTTGCTTAATATTTATGTTTTCATCTGTCTAAAGAGAACTCTTGAAGGTTTCTTGCTCTCTTTAGCCCCTCACCGGTCATTCCTATCCATTCACTTAATTCAAAGGCATCAATACAGTCTCCTACCTTGCCCCAAAGAACCCCCTGCAAAAACTGTGTCCAATCCCCACACCCAAAATTGCCTTTCCCCGATTTTCCACCAAAATCTTAAAACTTCCCAATTCAAACCTTTTATCAGTTTACTAGCCTAAAATCAGTGTTTCCTTATTGGTTATCTCGCCCTTTGAAGATATTTATCGAGATAGACTGGAGAGAGCCCTCTCCTGCCCCGTAGGGCTAGCTACGAGGCTAAGTGGTTTGATGTTGCCTTGGAGTTTACCTTTTTCAGCCTGAGGTGAAATTTCAAGCGCTAACAGATCCAATGGCACAATCACCCTTAGTTCTTTCTTCTCGAATGTCATACTGCGCTTCTTCAGATTGATGATTACGTTCATCTCAAATGCCCAATCAATTCCAAATAGTGCTAGATATGGGTTACTGTCATCCACGATCTCAATTACTTCAAAGTCGGTTATGGCGCGTGCCTCCTCAATATCCACAGTCACTCCATGTAGGTGCCCCATAGGAATAATCTTCTGTTGATTTTCCACCCTCAGCTTTTGGTATTCCCATTCTTTCCCAGGTTTTCTTTGGCAGAACATTTGCATTAGACCCTAAATCGATAATTCCCTGGTCCATTTTGTATTCTCTAATTTGTGCAGTCAACCTCATTTCGCAACGAGTTATTTTCTTACGTTTTCCTGCCTTACCTATTGCGCTTTGTTCGGGTAGAGGCTTATTCTTACCAGTGCAATTATCAATCAATTATTGCAGTCCTTCTACTGCCTTCTTATCGCTTAAGATTTTCATGCAGGTTTTCAAAAATGATGCTAATAGTGACAAATCTGTCTCCTGCATAGTACTGGTCTCATTAGACTTTCCCATATTTTGAGTCCTTGATGTAGAGGCTCCTTCATTTGCAAAACTCCTCTTAGCTTCAATAAATGTTTCCTTCACCTTATTTACATCAAATCCTGTCTCCTTATCAGCAACCTTGTGCACCCACACATCGGCTTTTGGTTGTTTCCCCTTATCTTCTCCAGTAGCTATACCACTCCACTTAACAATATTGACATTGGGCCCATCTTTGCGAGGCTCCAACCTCATCATTTGGATGTTCTACATAGGCTGCTAAGTCTAAGTCTTATTTTCTTGCATCTTTGTGATAATAACTAGACAATCTTCTATAACATGGTCAAATTGTCAACAATATTGATAGGAAGGGTGTGTTGGGTTCTGAAAATCTCGTGCAAAATGACCTGCTTCCCCACAATTGTAATAGATGAATAGACCATGACCCCTTCCAACTCCTCCTCCTCACCCTCTTCCTCTGCCTTAGAATCCTCCATGTGTCGTACTTATGCCCTAATCTTGAGGACGAGTCTCTACCTGCATTCTATACGTAGGGGTTATATCCATCATCAACTCATATCTGCGACAATGGAACTCATCATGACCTACAGATTTGCAAAAATTCCAAAACAACTGCTTGGGGGTATGTACAAACATTTTTAGTAAATAATAATTATCTGTTGCATGTTGTCCTATAACCTGACAAATAACACACCACGGTTCTACTCCCGTGCTCATCCCAGCGGTATTTACTAGCTTCATGGGGATAGGGCCTCCCCCAATAAGATAATTTTGATAAACCGGGAAATGGTCCTTATCGTGACCATGGCCTTTGCATTTCAAGCACCAAACTTCGGCACAAACCTCAGTTTGGACTTCCTTTCCCTTCTTCAGTCTCTGCAACTCCATATGCAAGCTAGCCAATTATGATTGAATCTGTTGCACCCCCAGATTTGTATCCTGAATGGGTGAAGCTTCCAATATCAAATAAATATCTAACGCTTCAACTTGCATGCCAATTTTCTGTTGTGATAGTGGAAATCTTAAATGGGGTAACAATGAAGCAATGTACCAATCCCTATGTTGATCATCTGTGATCTGCATATTAGCTTGTTTCAGCAAACATTTCAACCTCTGATCAAAGTCCCACATGGACTCATTCACCTATTGTTGGATCTCCTTGACCTTTGTAACTGACTGGGCCTGTGACTTAGGCTTCTTGAATTCATTATTGAGTGCTTGCTTTGTCTCGTCTAGTGTTACATTTGGATGACCCGAACAATACTTAATATACCAACTTAGCGCTCTATCCTGCAATGTTGTAACCAGCTGCGCTTTCTTCAAATCATCATTTGTAACCTGCTATGACTTCCACACAGCATCTGCTACAAACCAAAATTGTTCAAGGTCTTCTATCCCCAGACCTCTAAATATGGGCATCTTCATAGCGTTGGCCATATTGAATAGTGAAGGTGGAGGTGTAGGTGTAGGTGTAGGTGTGTGAAGTGGAGGTGATGGTGGAGGCGGAGTGGATGGATTTGGTATCCTTGCGATACCGTATCTTACTATTTGTAGCACACCCAGAGATGTCCTCAAAACACTACTTTCTTCATCACTATCAGACGCTCCCAATAAAGGACTATATTCAACACCTGAATCTAGGTATCTTCTGAATGTTTTTCCACTTCGCGTAGCTCCCGTCAGATCTCTTCTAAACATTAATTTAATGGCATAACCCTTTTCTCACATAATAGCATTTTAATCCAAGTCTTCAGGGATTTCATATACTTACCTCTTGGTCCCTTGAAGAATCATCAGTCAGCTTTTTTGTAACTTACAAATGTATTAACCGTGAATTCAGTGATGAATTCATCCAAAATGCAATCGATCCAGTAGTCAACAACCCTCGTGATCTTGTCATCTGAAGCTTCCAGATGCTTGACTAATTCTAGAGTCCACACAATAGGGTTGTCCAACTTCCATGTACCCTGGCTATCTGCCAATTTTGACAACCACTGGTGTAATTCATATGGAAAAGAGAAAGAGAAAATTGTGTGATCGTCTGTATACAAATATATATTCAACCACTCTTCCTTTGATAGACGTGGATTCTTGTTTTCCTGAGCTACAAATTCGTGCAGCTTTTGATCTATCCACTTCTCGATTTCTTTCTTAGTTGGGAACCATTTATTTGACATCACACATTCCTCAGACAGATCCTAGTCCCAGCAATGGAACCTTTTGTTGGATTAAGGGGTCTTGACCCAGGTTCAAAGTTAGTTGCGCTAATTAATAAAACCCTAAACTGTTGGCCCTTTTGGCAACAACTAGCGTAGTGCAGGTTGCAGTACCACCCGAAGCAGTATTGGAGGATGACAGAACCAGGTTTCTACATCCAAAGGTCTATTTGATGGGTTTTTGTTATTTCTAAGGCTTTATCCTGACCTTCACGAACCCTAACCTTTTAATTGCAGAAATCATAGTAACTTACAGAAATAATATCTAACCCTTCGCAGAACACTTAAAACATTCATAAAATAATGTAAAATATTAGATCTACTACTTTCGCGCACCAATTAAGTGTTTCTTCATATAATTGCAGAAAACAGAGCGAATACAGATAAATTACATAAGTGAATATAGAGGCACATATACACAATTATAGCTCCAAAAAATGTCTTTATTGATATAATATTTCTATTACAGACTCTTCCTCACTATGCACATAGCTGCACGGGCCCACGCACTCAGCTTGCGGACTTCCCAAGGTCTCTGTGCGCACAGTAGCAGGAGCCTTCCCCTTCGCCTAAGTACAAAAAACATACTTCTCTGCCTAACAATACTTGCCCATAGAATGATTTTGAATTAGCTAGCTTCTTATGACTCGTTACGACTTCTTTATATAACTTCTTCTTTTACAATACCATGGTTCGCAAACCATGGGCGGATCACAAAACATCCTATATTCTAACAACTTAAGGGACTAAAGTCCCTTTTAACTCCTATGACCTTCGCACTTCGCTCCCTCAAAATGCAGAGACATTAGATAATTAACAAAATTAGTTTCAAAATTTACCCCAGGGACCCTGTTCCAACAATCGACAAATATAAGGCATGATTTGTGGCTAAAGGATTCTTCCATAAATGATCTAGATTATATCAGCTACCAGAATTAATCAATATCTTTTACTTCTGTGATGTTAACATAATTGCATGTGAAACAGTATGAAAAACCACATATGCATACTTTAAATAAGAGGAAATATAAAGGAAACCATCAAATCAAAAAACACACACAAGTTGATAACAAAGTTCACCCAGTGTGGGTTACGTCTATGGGCCTGGTGTCAGGAGTGGGGAGGCCGC
Source organism: Pinus tabuliformis (assembly GCA_031772625.1). Classification (NCBI taxonomy): domain Eukaryota; kingdom Viridiplantae; phylum Streptophyta; class Pinopsida; order Pinales; family Pinaceae; genus Pinus; species Pinus tabuliformis. The sequence goes on along the minus strand of CM062819.1, from coordinate 1,122,117,440 downwards.
TTCATTAGTTGTTAGAAGATGATGATGAGTACATGATGTATTCTTTGTTAATACAAGTATGAACCCCTTTTACCAAAGTGGCATGTCTCTACACGGGACGTTCTTCAATATGGATTCTCACTCATACAAGATCTCATTCACCATGACAAAGGAACAATCTCACACATAAAGTGGCATACAATGATCCTCTCACAAAGTGGCATATATGGATCTCAAATTCAAATCATCATCTCAGCAAAAATAAAAAAAAATACATGGCATCAGTGCATCTTATACCTCCACTTCTGGGGATGGCCTAAAAATGCACAAATTTGCTGAATAAACGAACAACACGGTTGAATTCCTAGCAAAAAATTGTGAAAAATGACTGCAAACTTGACCCCTTTCTAGATCGATCAAAATTGGGCTCCTCAGGAATCTCAAATATTATACTATGTTGGTTGACTGAAAATAGGCTACTCAGATGAACAATATAATCACATCATTGTATTCCTTGCAAAGAGGTGAGAAAAATGAGTATAAATTCGACCTGGTTCTAAAACTATCAATTTTTGGCCTCAAGGGAATATTTAATATTCCATGTACATTCCTACGTCAAGGTTCCACCTTCATGGTTCCTCCCTCAACATTCTGCCTCTTAAAATCCACTACTCAGATGAAAATTTTGATCACACCATCAGACTCCTCGTGAAATTCTAATCAATTTGAGTATAATCTTGGCATATTTATGATACTGTCAAAATTTGGCTCAAGGGGAATCTCTAAGGTCTGTCATGATTCCTTGCGTCAGTGTTTCGTGCCTCATTCTCCATGCTCGGGCTAAAGGTTCAGCATATCGGCATGCATGCTAAGTTCCACACTATGTCACCATTCCTTCACTCGACGTTCATTGCCCCTCGTTGAATGGAAAATTTTGGCATATATATTTTTTTATGGGCAGACTTCTCAAGAGAGTCATTGGCTCAATTGGTTAACGTATCAATTATGGTTTTCAAGTGGATCGGGAGGTCAGCGGTTCCAACTCCCACCCACCCACATGTGATTTGGGCACGTTATTTATTTTTTTTGTGAAATATGGGGCTGCCGGTGGCTAGACAGCCCACCTGGTCAGCAGGGTTCGACACCCACCAACCTCCGAGAATTGGTGGCGCCATTGTGTATTGGGCGAGGTCCCGGGTCAATGCCGCGGGCCTTGAACCCTAATATAACATATATATATATATATATATATATATATATATATATATATATATATATATATATATATATATATATATATGTATATGTATATATATATATATATGTATGTATATATATATATATATATATATATATGTATATATATATATATATATATATATGTATGTATATATATATATATGTATGTATGTATATATATATATATATATATATATATGTATGTATATATATATATATATATGTATGTATATATATATATATATATATATGTATGTATATATATATATATATATATGTATATATATATATATATATGTATGTATATATATATATATATGTATGTATATATATATATATGTATATATATATATATATATGTATATATATATATATATATATATATATATATATATATGTATATATATGTATATGTATATATATATATATATATATATATATATATGTATATATATATATGTAAAACTTTGCGAAAATGAGAGCGATGGAGGCGAATACGGGATTTAGGGTTTCAGAAGTTTCTCTCAGGGCCGCCGCGGTCCCAAAGGAACTGCTCTGTTGCGGTCTGGTGAGACGCCTGGTCGATGGGCATGCTCGGCCTCATGGATCCTGGATTGAACCGGTCGATGGGAAAGAATCCAACGAAATGAACCAGAGCAAACTGAACTGCTACTCCGTCTTGGTGCAGAGGTTCTCTTTCGCGGCGGCAACAGAAACCTCATGGCCGGAGTCTCACTTCCAAAGAAAAATGGTCTGCCCTTTGTATTGTTTCGTTAAGCCATCGCAAGAGAACTTTAGGCATGAATCGGTGGGGAGAGAAAAAATGGAGGCGCGTCGAGGACTTAGGGTTTCAGTGGAAAAACTCTGCGCCGTCGAGGTCCTAAATGGCCTGATCCGTATTGGATCAGCTGGATGCATGGCCGCGGGAGATCTAGAGATCGACTCACACGGTTTCTGGTCTGGATCGGCGGATGGAAAGGTCTCTTGCGAATCAAATCTCATCAAACGGCGTCTGGGGCGACCCTACTCATTTTTGCAGATGGTTTACCGCACGGCGGCAACGGAAACCCTCTGTCTGGAGTTTATTATTCCAAATCAAACAGTTCTTCTCCTGTTCTGGATTGTTACGCCCGTATTCAAGAACACACTGCATAGGTATGGAAACTCTGTGTTGGAATACGGAGAAAAGTGGAGCATGCCAGCTCTCAAGCCTCGTTTTGGTACGCCGGGGCTTCGTTTTGCAGATCTAGGGCGGTTTTTAAAATGTCAAAGCCATAAAACAAGTATGGGGTGGAGTAGGGATTCGGGTTCGCGGGGGAGTAGGGATATGGGCTATGAGGTCTCTATACCTTCGGCAACGCAACAAATATTAACAAGGAACCAGAACAAGGCAGACATAGCAGATCTGAAACATATCTTTGTTAGATCAACAGACGGAAGGCATTTTTGTGTGCAGATCTGGGCATGGATGACTGTATTGGATTTAAAAAAAGAGATACAGGTCAGACTGGGCTTTCCAGCTGCATCACAAAACCTATTATTTTCTGGGTTATGCATGCAGGATCAACACACCCTCCAGCATTACAGGGTTGCAAAAGATTCAACTGTTATTCTCAATCTCCGGCTGCGAGGTGGATCAAAGGGATCTACATCAAAACCTACAGGATCCTACAGAGATGCAGCAAAGGGGACAGGAACTCAAAAGGGGAAAGAACATGCAAATGCAAACACCCCTCCAGGGCAGTATATCGTAGATGAAGCACCAGAGAGCCCCTCCATTCTGTTGGATATCCCAGAGGTAAAGGGCATTTTCACAGATCTACAAAAAAATGCAATCATTTGTAGATTTAACGGCTTCTGGCCTAGATCGGATGCTTTGTACCAATGGATACACATGACATGGACAAAAAACTGCCGGATTCAGCTATGCTCGAAAGGATTCTTCATAGTAGTCTTTCGAGTCGAAGAAGAGAGGGATAAAGCCCTCACCGAAGGACCATGGTTCTGGGGCAGTGCGGGATTATTTGTTACCCCCTGGTTCCCGGAGTTTGATCCAAACTCCATGGTGGTATCAAAAATGCCGGTATGGGTAAGGCTACATAATCTTCCGATGCATTTTTGGCACTTTTCTTCCCTAGCAGCCATAGGAAATACTCTCGGAAGAATGTTAAAAATAGACACAGAGAGACATCTAAAAGGGATCTTTACATTTGCTAGAATTTGCGTCGAGGTAGATCTCAGCCAGGGATTACCAGAAAGCATCATCCTGAACTTCAACAATACTCAATGGAAACAATCTCTGGACTATGAGAACACAGCATTCAGATGCAGGGGATGTCAACAAACAGGTCATTTGTTCAATGCATGCAAAAGCCAAAACAAGAACAAGCCACAACAAAGGAAGCACAAAGGATGGCAGAACATAGACAATGTCATAAAGAAGAAAACCGAGGAAAAGAAAGTACCCACAGTATCAGAAGATGCAGAAACAGAAGAAGAGGAGGACGATACAATCATAGAGGAGGTGGATCTAGAGACCCAAAAGGAAACTACAGTAGTCAACAAGGAGCTACAGCCACATTCTTTCCAGGTAGAGACTCAGCAACAGATGACAAGCGTGGATCAAAGCATGGGAGGCATCAAACGGCAGCATCATTCAGATACATCAGATTCAGATAAAGAAACTGGACAACAAAATGAAACAACCCAGTTAGTCATTGTATCGACCGAGCCCACAGTGGGAGAGTGGCGCAAGGTTGAAAAGAAAAAGGGGCGAAAAACCTGAGCCGGAAGCCAGGTTTTTCCCCTTTTTTCGTTTCTTTTTCTCTTCTCCTTCATATTCTTTGTGCACGTTAGTTCACTAACGATGCGAGCCCATGTGGCATCATATCTGTTTCAGGCAGTGTTTCTATCTGCTGGATGTTAACTCATCTTTTGTAGCTCTTTTATTTTTATAATAGAAAAGCGCGGTATTTTTTCCTCGGAAAAATGTATATATATATATATATATATAGATATATATATATATATATATATATATATATATATGGTCTTTCCGCGGGTTGAGGGGGTGGGGGCCCACCAACCCATTTATTATTAATTTTTTTATTCAATTCAAATGACTTGCTCAAAATCATCGGCCAAAATTTTAGCGGTTATTGAAAAAATTGAAGAGGCGAAAATTTCTCCCTCACCAACCGCCGAAAATTGCCACCATCAAGTTCCATTTTATCGCCTAATTAACAACCGCCATATTTAGATGAACCTGCAAATTTGGAAAGACTCCAAATTTAGTTGGTGCTTTGCTAAATTTAGCAAGAGGGGCCAAGTTGACCAAAATTTTGAATGGCCATAACTTTTGTAAACGAACTTAGATTGAGGTGTCATTTGCGTCGTTGGAATGCTTGTGAAAATTTCTTCGATATTATCCTAGATTCGCTGTAATTATAAGACTTTTATTTTTGAGCCTTTCTTGAGCCATCTTTGGTTTTGGATCCACCTAAATCATTCCTCCCCACTAAGGAGCTTTTGGTCCTCGAAAATCATGAACAAAATCTGCAATCTGTTGTACTCCCTTGTTTGCACAACAAGTGCCCTAACAGTCCACACTTCCTTCTCCTTCATCTATAGTACAATTTTTCAAAATAAATGTTCCCTTACATGACCAAACATGACCCAAGAAAACCCCATACTTTCCAAGAGTTTATAACACATTCTTTAGTCAAGTTTACATCAAAATCATAATAGAAACCAATACCCAGCTATCAACAAAAAAGGACAAAAAATGTCACTATGTTGCATTCATAAGTGATGGAAAATACTTCATCACTTTTACAAACATCTCGCAACATGTGATTTACAAAATGTGGCCAAACTCAACTACTTAGAAGTGCTACCCATTTCTTACTCAACAAAGTGAATTTCTGTAGTTGATTTGCTTGTTGAGCAACATCACTAACAGGTTCCTTTTCAGGTTCTTTCTGGTCCTTTGGTCACTGCTCTGGATGGAGCTGCCAACATGTGGCTCTCTGATGTCCACCTCTATTGTAATGACTGAAAAAATTATTCTTCCTCTAGACCTTCTTGACCTTCTTCCTTCCCTAATATGGAGAAGGCTTTTCACGTCATGTTCTCTTCCTTGCTTTCATTCTCTTCGAACACTTGGTAACAACATGGTTATAAAAGGCACAAAAACTACATGGTCTCCTATGCCACAAAATTTGTTCATTATTAACAATATGCTTGTAATAAAAAGGAACATTATAATAATGATTCCTCTTATACCTTTCTTGGTTGCCTCTGGTGCGATCTCAGTGATGAGAGCTTGCCTTAGCTCTTCCTCTGCAATTCTCATAGTCACGAGAAGATTGTGATGTGTTTTCATCATCCTCTTTCTTTGGTGGTTTTGACAATGGCTTGGATTCTCTATGTCAAGAATCTATTGCTTTTGTTGTCTTCAAGCACTCTCCTTCAATGTATCCCAATCCTACAAATTGATGCCTTTGTACAACCTCCAATGGTTGAGTCATTTGTTGGCCATTAACACCAAGTCCTCCTCCTTTATACCCCATCTTTGTAAGGAGTCTCATGTTAGTTCCTAAAATGGGTACCTCAAGTCTTCCAACAAAAATAACATCATGTGAAAATGAGATTAATGAACTATCAACACTGTTTACCTCAACTATTGATTCTGAAGAAGGTGATAACAACTTCGCTAAGCCTTCTTTGTGCTTCAACTTTTCCAATGCCTCTTTTGTGGCTTGTAATTGAAGCTGCAATCTCCGCTTCTCCTATTATGCTTCTTGTAAAAGTTTCCTCAATTCAGCATTCTCGCCTTGAAGGCTTTCATTGATATTTTCATTTGAATGATGAGAAGCAGATGAAGAAGAAGAATATCCGCCCGAAGATGGAGATTGAGCATCATCCTTTGCTCTCTCTTTCTCTTATTCCTCTTTTTCCATTTTCTCATAATCTGCATACATTATATCTACCGTGATTTCCATCCTGTAGAGGGCCTCGTAGAGATATCTATAATCCTCCATTTTATTTCTTGTTTCACGTTTAATATCTAGTTATCATTCACACTCGCAATTTGCATCAGAAAGAACACCACTTTGATACCTAAATTCGCTACAGATTCTCTCAACTACCGAAATTAACCGAGATCTTTTACTTCTGTGATGTTAGAATAATTTCATGTGAAATAGTATGAAAAACCACATGTGCATACTGTAAAAAAGAGGAAATATAAAGGCACCAATCAAATTAAAAAACACACACAAGTTGATAACGTAGTTCACCTATTGTGGGTTACATCTTTGGGCCCAATGTCAAGAGTGGGTAGGTCACTTCATTAGTTGTTGCAAGATGATGATGAGTGCATGATGTATTCTTTGTTAATACAGGGATGGGCCCCTTTTATCAGAGTGGAATGTCTCTCCATGAGATGTTATTCTATAAGAACTCTGACTCATACAAGCTCTCCTTCAACATGACAAAGGAACAATATCTCACATAATGTGGCATACAATGATCCTCTCACAAAGTGGCACACATGGATCTCAAATTCAAATCATCATCTCAGCAAAAATAAAATGAAGACATGGCATCAGTGCATCTTATACCTCCAATTTTGGGTAAGTCCTGAAACTACACAAATCTGTTGAAGAAACAAAGAACATGATTGAATTCCTGGTGAAAACTCGCGAAAAATGACTGTAAACTTGACCCCTTTGTGGCTCAGTCAAATTTGGGTTCCCCGGGAATCTCAAAGATTCCTTAAAGATTCTCTTTTTCCATTTGACTGTAATTCAGTTGCTTAGATGAAGAATTTGATCACACCATCATGTTCCTTATCAAAAAATGAGAAAAATGAGTATAAATTTGGCCTGGTTCTGAAACTGTCAATTTCGGGCCTCTAAGGAATCTTTCAGATTCCATGCAGATTCTTATGTCAAGGTTCCACCCTCAACATTTTACCTCTGAAAATACACTGCTTAGATTAGAAACCTGATCACGCCATGAAACCCCTAGTGGAATTATGATCAATTTCAGTATAAATTCGACATATTTATGATACTCTCAAAATTTGGCTCTAAGGGAATCTCTAAGATTCCTCATGATTCCCTACGTCAAGGTTTCATGCCTCGTTATCCATGCTCATGTTCAAGGTTCCGCCCCTCGACATGTGTGATAGGTTCCACACTATGTCATTGTTCCACTGTTCAAACTTTATTTCCCCTCATTGAATGGAAAAAATTAGCATATATAAGTTTTGATGGGAAGACTTCTCAAGAGAGCCATTGGCTCAATTGGTTAACGTGCCAATTATGGGTTGCAAGTGGGCCAGGAGGTTAGCGGTTCCAATCCCTGCCCACCCACATGTGATTTGGGCGCATTGTTTGTATTTGTTGTGAAATATGGGGTTGTTAGTGGATGGTCGGCCCACCCTGTCGACACGGGTTCGACACATGTTGGCCTCCCATAATTGGTCACGTCGTTGTGTAGTGGGAAGGGTCCCAGGTCAGAGCCATGGGCACCGGACCCCAATATAACATATATAAATAAATAAATAAATATATATATATGGCCATTTACAAGGGTGGCGGCCCGCCAAACATATTTTTACTATTATTCTATTTATTTAATTTAAATAAATTTTTCAAAACCATCGGCCCGATTTTTAGGGGTTACCTGCAAAATTAAGGGGCGACAATTTCACCCTTTCTGACTGCCAAAAATTTTCACAGCCATGTGCTAGTTTTTCGCCTAGTTAACAATTTCCATATTTAGCTGAGCCTCAAGATTTGGCGAGCGTCCAAATTTAGTTGGCGCTCTACTAAGTTTAGCCAATGGGGTCAAGTTGACCAAAACTTTGACTGGCCATAACTGTTGCATATGAAATCAAATTAGGGTGACATTTACGATGTTTGGAAGCTTGTAACGAACTCTTCGATCTGATCCTAGTTTTTTTGTAATCGTAGGACTTTGATTTTTGAGCCTTTCCTAAGCTCTCTTTGGTTTTGAAGCCACCTAGATCAAGAAAGAGGGAGAAGATTATGACAAGACCTTTGTTGTAGTTGTTAAGTACACCCCCATTATGTCTATTATTTCTCTTTTTGCTTTGTTGGGATGGAATTTACATCAGATGGATGTGAAGACTTCTTTCCTCAATGGTGTGATTGAGCAAGAAGTGTGCATATGGCAACCTCAAGGTTTTGAAGTGCATGGAAAGGAATCACATGTTTGCAGGTTTAACAAGGCCTTGTATGGACTCAAACAAGCTCCAAGAGCTTGGTATACTCAAACTAATATCTACCCAACTAGACTCGGATTTACCAAGAGTGATGTTGATCCAAAGCTCTATTTTAAGGTTGTGAAGAATGCATTTGTGATTCTATTTCTATATGTTGATAAAAAAAATTACATGTGTTGAGCCTCTCATCATTCAGTTTAAGAGATAACATTCCTTTGAGTTTGATATGAAGGATATTGGTTTTGATGCATTATTACTCGGACTAGAAGTATGGAAGAAACCTAGTGAAGTTTTCCTTGGTCAAGGAAAGTATGTTATTGAGATCCTTCAGAGATTTGGCATGATGGACTATAAATCCATGGAAAGTCCCACGGTAACTAAATTATAGAAGTACCATCTATGTAACGATGGTTGATGGGCTCGTTGTTTTATTTAGTTGACACCAGGCTGGATGTTTTCTTTGCAGTAAACACATTGAGCTAGTTCCATGTGGAACTGAAACATGAGCATTGGATTGTTACAAAGAACATTTTGAGTTATCTACGGGGTACTGTTAACCATGGTTTTAGATATGTTGCAAACAATGATGTACAGCTTCAACGAAATACAAATGTTGACTGCATAGGGAGCGCCAATGACATGAAGAGTATTTTAGGGGTATGCTTAAGTTTGGGGCTCCACTATGATATCTTGGATGAGTATGAACTAGAGATTTGTCACACTCAGTGCTACAAAAGAATAATATATTGCATCCAATGAAGCATGTAGTGAATCATTGTAGCTAAAAAAACTGTTTAGGATTGTTCGACCAAGTATTGGAACCAACAATGATACATCAAATTATCATCAAAGTTGTTTGAACCTTTCAGAGAAGCCAGTATTCCCTGGAAGGTCAAAACATATTGAGATCATGTACCACTAGATCTGTGACATGGTGCAGAGGAGAGAAATAAGGCTCAAGTACATCTCTCTTTGTTTAGATAGGGTTGAGTGAGCGCTTCTTTGTAAAGAGATCCAGATTACTCCACATGTATGGTTGAGTGTGGTCTCTCAACATTAAGGCCAAGATTACTACCCATGAAGGGTTGAATGTGGTCTCTTGGCATCAAGACCTAGATTACTCCCTACATAGGGTTGAGTGAGGTCTAAACCTAGATTTCTCCTCGAGAAGGGTTGAGTCAGGTCTTTCATTATCAGGACCTAGAGTTCTCCTAGGGAGGGTTGAGTGAGTACTCCCTAAGGGGGTTGAGTTAGTATCTCAACATCTTGACCTAGTGAGAGGCTTTTGGATTTGAGGATCAAATTACTCTGAGAGAGTGTGTCTTGAGATGCTGATGGTATGCCATGGGTTAGGTACCGACTAGGATATGACAGCTAGTGGATGTTGATGGTTAGATGGTGATGCTAGTGATGATGATGTCGTTGATGATGATTTGATACAACCTTTTCTTAGAGAAAATTTTCAACTTCATAACATCTATGACAATCATTATGAATACCTCCATAGTTAAGAGGGAGTGTTAAATTTTGTAACTATGGTCAATATTCATAATGTATATTTGGCCCTTGATGTATTTATATTGATTATTGTAAAGAATATCTTAAATGTTTTTTTTTTCTCGGTGGTTCACGGTTACCCTTGGTCATTGGGTAGCCGCTATGTCTATAGTAATTCTGGGCTGATCGACTCCGAAGGGGGATCACATCCCCTCGGCCTATGTACTGACCTGAACCCAAGGGCTTTCGGGTAGAATCAACCCTGTAACCTCCCATATGGCAAGGCACTGATTTGATTGGCTGAGCTAACCCTTGGGGCTAGCATATCTTCAATGTTAGAGTCAAAAGAGAAATATATTTTGAGTTAACTCCCATTTGGATGTTTGAAATAAGACAACTTCAATTTTTAAATTTGAAAATTTTGGCTCCAAGTTTTTCAAGTCGGCCCAATGAGAGTTACACCCATTCAACCAAGGGAGATCACTATATATAAATAGTTCAACCTCCTTCTCATGGCACCAATTCACATCTATCTCATGAAGCATCTTCCAGACAAGAAAGTGAATTACAAGAAGGATAAGGAGGACGAAGAGAAGGACCAATTCACATCTATCTCTCTCAAGATCACATGTGTGGATACTCTCTCTCTCTCTCTCTCTCTCTCTCTCTCTCTCTCTCTCTCTCTCTCTAATTTTCATTTATCTAGGTAGTTTCTATTGCACGGGGCCAAAAGTTATGAGCAATTGCATGGGGGGAATTTCTGGTATTTTGGCAATTTTAGGAGGGTTGAAATTTTAGGGTAAATCGAGTAGATCAAAGTCTTGGATAAGATTGGGAGGTTTGAATTGGAGGGTTTGACCAAGTTTTGTTGAAGGTTAGTTTTAGCTAGTTGGTGACTAGAAGGTCTAGATGTGTCTCTTGTTGAACAAAAGAATTTCTCTATTGAAAAGGTTTTCTTTCCCCTTAATGTGTTTTCCCAGGTTAAATCACGTGCTCTCTTTATGCATTGTGATCCCTATTGTTATATTGTTCTTGTGTGGTTGAATTTATGAATTATAACTTGTTAATGATATATTGAAATAGCTAAAATAATATCAACATCATTAGAAATAATTATCAGTTTTCAGAAAAATTGTGCTAGTATTTATTGCACTTGAAAAATCAACACACCAACTGTCATGTTAAGAGGTTGACTTGCCACTGAGGGTTGTACTCAAGACAAGACCTGCAACACCATCTTTGTCAATGATCTACACTATATCATCATTTGATGTGCGATTTTCGAGTTAGCAAGGGGGGAAGAGATGGAGATAAAACTTTATGAGGAGAGACCCAAACGTTGACACCCTCCAACAGATCAGAGGAATAATCATCTAAATCCTCATGCACGGCTATAGGGAAAACAAGTAGGGAGATGGAGAATAAAGTTACAGATTCAAGCATAGTTGTAGGCCTCATGACACTACAACCTTAGCTTATAGTATAGCCACCGAAGAAACACCTTATCACGTAACAATTCTACATAGTAAATCATCACAATTACAATAAAAACTCATCACATTACAATGAAAGTCATATCTACTACATATTTATATATTATAATATACATACTAAATATTTATATATTATAACATAATTTAAACACAAAAATAACAAAATACACATAATTTTCTCATGTATGTTAAATACTAATATATTATAATATAAGTATTAAATGTTAATATGAAATAGTTGAAACATGAAAATAATAAAATATCTGGTTGCTAACTCCAAGATTCATGGATAAATGTTGCTAAACAATTTGCTTTATTTGTTTCCCTTTTATAAGTATAATTAGAGAAGCTCCTTACACTAAATTATGCATTTTAAAACAAATTCTAAGATTCATGGATAATGGTTAGTAAACAATTTTCCTCATTTACTGCTATTCTATAGGCATAATTAAAAAAAAATCATGAAATACTCACATGTTATTTTGTAAGTCTAATTAAAGATGTTCCATGAAATATTGACATGTATTTTAAATTAAGGAAAATATACTTAGTAAATTTAATAAATATTAGCCTAGATTCATAAAGTTGAGAGATCAAATCTCTTAAAAAACAAACTTTTTTTTGAATATGAGACTTAAAAAAATATTTACACCTATATATATTTTCTTTTCACTAAAATCATTTTATTTTAGTGATTGTTTATCAAATTATATTTTCTTTTCGCTAAAATCATTTTAGTTCAGTGATGGTTTATAGTAATTGATATAATGCCTCAAATCAATACCTTTTAATTCTTTTACTAATTTTAATAATAAAAATACCCTTCACTCTTTATTCCATTCATAATGTTATAATAATATAAAATCCTTTTTCATTAAATCTTCTCCTACCTCTAGCTCAATTAGGTGAGTAAAGTTCAACAAATATGCAGATAAACCATGACCTTATTGCAACGACATCAACTATACGCTAAACCTCTTCACATGCAATTTCGACCTTAAATTTAAAAAAAAAATAAGTATTAACTTTCTAAAGCGTGAAGCAATTTTAAACAAAGAAAACAACCATGGTCGTGATTTTTTGCCGTAAAAGATCATCGAACATTTATTTTACATGTGGGAGGATTTTTCCATATAGGAAGAGGAAACGAAATTTCACGAAGTCTCGGTATATGGGACTACTTATTTCTAAATTGAAATTTTATCCATTGGAACATTGGAATAGCTAGTCTCCCTCGACAATATGAAATTTCTGAACATTAATTGTCTTTTTAAATATGGTTTAAACATCAAAGATTGGTGATGAGCCTATGGAATATTTACTAGGAAATTCATTGGAAAGAATTATTTCTTTACGCCAAAAGTTTCTAAAGAATGGAACCTATCACCTTCCCAAAGAAAATCATCTTTTTATAAAATATAAGATAATTTAAAGATAATTCATTGGGGTTATCCGAAGTACAAGTTATAATCGAAATTGTTTTATAACCAATTATAACCAGTCTTCCAGCCCTTTAAACAAGCACAAAAGGCAATGTAGGAATTGTTTTATAACCAGTCTTTCAGCCCTTTAAACAAGCAATCACATATGTAGAATGCCAGTTTGTTTATAAGCACAAATACATAAAACTCCTAAAATTAAAAAAGGGCGCAATCACAGATGTAAAATCCCAGTTTGTTTACCAGCATGAATACATAAAGGTTGTAAAATTAGAAAAAAGAGCTTGATTTATTGGAATGTTAACGGAAATTTAATGTCTTTACGCATTTAATTAAGTTTTAGATTAATTTGACAAAAGAGTACTTTACTCTTCGAAGCTAACACCTAACACCTAAATTCAAAGGAAATCTGATCTGAATTTCAATCTGAGAAAAATGGCAACACTGCATACACAACATGGTTTCAAAGTCAAAGAAATCTGATCTGAATTTCAATCTCAGAAAAATAGCAACACTGCATACACAACATGGTTTCGAAGTCAAAGCAAAATGCCAGGGACCCTGACGCGATAAATTTTTATGTCAAGGCCAATGTGAGTGGATCAATAGTGTGACATTCGAAAAAATTAATTTTTCATACAGTTTGATTAGATTTTCATTAAGATAAAAATTTTACAAACCTACTTTTAACAATTCCAGATAGAATGACAAGAGTATACCAAGATGTCACATTCCTTCAGTTATTTTCAATTTTCTTGCAACACATTTTCAAATACAAACTTCTTTAAAAGCGTGAATGAAAGAAGTAAACGATAGACCTATAAAGCAGAATAAAGATGCTTAAATGAGGTTATTACACAATATTCCCAATAGAAAGTGCAGATTTTGTTGGAGATGCCCCTAAAAGACACTGAAGTAGCAATATCCTCTCTGAGACTGAGAAAAAATGTTGAAATAGAATTCCTATTAATTACACATATATCTGAAGCTAATAAGCTAAGAGCATATACAAAAAACACAGTGCTAGTAAGCTAAGAACCTACTCATATAACACATAAACAAACAGAATCAATTGAAAACTGCTGAAGTAGGATTTTCTGTTATGCTATGTTGCATATTACAGAGATAATACATTGTTGAATGGAATCAGTTGAAAAGTAGCTTTGCTATTCTGTGTTGTATATTTCATTACCTGGAGACGTTTTGGCAACGTGAATACTTATGGAATCTATCATTTCAACTTCCAAGGCAACAGTTGATGAACTAGATTGGCCAGAAGCATATGGCTGCGGTGGTGGTTGAGGATCCACAGGGAATGGAAATGGAGGAGTTGGAATGTCAGTGCCTCCTTCCAACATCTGTATGACTTTGTTCATGGAGGGACGGCGAGATGCAATGAACTGGATGCACCATAGTCCAACTAAACTTAACTCTTTTGCTATTCCTTGCTCTTCTTCTGACATGTTTCCTTTTCTAAGGTTACCGAAATCTCCCTTCACCACTTGCTTGAAAGCCCACTCTGGATAGAAAAATTTGCTTGATCGACTCTCTTTATTATGAAAGTCAATGTTTTTTCTTCCCCCTACCATCTCCATAAACAACATACCATAGCTATAAACATCAGATTTATCAGTGACAGGTCCATACATGCCTGACCACATCTCTGGAGCAGCGTAACCTAGTGTTCCTCTATTAGCCACAGAGATGTGACTTTCCTCTCTATCAGAAATTTTGGCTAGACCAAAATCTGCAACTTTTGGCAAAAAATTGCTATCCAGAAGAACATTGTGGGGCTTTATGTCACAATGTAAGATGCGATTTCTGCACTCATCATGTAGGTATGCAATACCGCGAGCTGTACCAACTGCAATTGAATACAACTGTTTCCAATCCAACTCGTCCTCATGGTCTCCATGGATATACTTGTCCAGGGAACCATTAACCATGTATTCATACACCAAAGCTCTTTTGGATCCCTGAGAACAATAACCCAAGAGGCGCACCAGGTTAACGTGACAGGTCGTCCCCACTGTAGCCACTTCTGCAATGAATTGCTGTTCACTTTGTTTGGATTCATCCAAAATCTTCACAGCTATTAGACGTCCACTAGGAAGCTTTCCTTTATAAACTGTTCCAAAACCTCCTTTGCCAACCTTGTCTGCCAAATTATTTGTGTAAGTCATAATATGAGTATAAGAATACCTGGTGGGTGCTTGTGAGGAATAATAATTTAAGAAATTCTCTACCGAGGGAGGTCTGGAGTCCAAGGTGTCCATAAATGCGCGAATGCTCTGCTCTTCCTCATTGCCAGTGTTCTTACAGCAACAATTTTGGCGACGGACCACTATGCAAGAAACCACTACTATGATAAAGAGGCCACATCCTGCAAAAAATATCCCTGGAAATAATGTGGAAAAATTCAATTAGAATATAAAAGATAAGCAATGTTACTACAAATGGATTGGTTTTAAAAAAAGACAATTTACCTGCCATGACTCCTATCGATGTGATCTTACCAATTGGATCTTGTCCTTCACGGAAACAAAACAGAGAGAGCGACGTAAGACAACACAACGTAGATAGAGATAGAGAAAAAAAAGGAGGGAATTTTCGAGGTACTCACCATCAGAGCAATTGCTATAGTGCACATCATCATTAGGACAGATGCAATACGAAGAATAAAAATCATTTCTTCCTCCGCTGGCTTCACAGGAACCATCGAAATATGAAGTCCAAGTAACTTGGAATCCCTTTTTGTTGAGCAGTTCAAAATTCTTATCAGCGCTAATATTGTACTTTTCGTCTGCTGGAATGGCTAGATAACAATACCAGATGCAGCTTGAATTAATGCTTGACTCATTTATGTTCCTTGAACCACGGTAAAATAAGTAGTGGGTATGGGTTTCTCCCCAGTCTAGCCACGTCATGTTTTCATTGATTTCCCTAGGTCGTTGTGTGCACTTATAAAGTGATCCCTCTGTGTATGCATTCGAAAGACTGAACAAATAACCGTTTTCCGTGATTGCTGTTAGAAAAATCGGTTGTGGGGAATGCCCTATATGTTGTGCGATTTGCACGGTTTGGGTGGAGTAAGAGGATTCCGTGATATCTCCCATTACTGTGCCAAGGAAGTCTCCCATCACTCTGGGACCGTCTCCACCATCTATATCGTAAAAGTTAACTGTGTGATTGTCTACGCAATCAACAAATACTCGGCCACATCTTCCGAAGGGATTTCGGATAGTGGAATTGCCACAAACGGAAGGAGCGCAGTCGTTATAAGATGGAAAATATTGTGTTTCATCCTCGTCATGGTGGACGACATCCCAGAAGATGGAAGGGGCAAAAATAATGGTGAGAAGAATCGTAATAATGATACAAGTGAGAGGGATCACGATGCCCCAGCGGGAGTCATTCATTTTACCGCCCCCAAGAGAACACACAGATAAAATAAACAAACAATTGAGGTTGTAAGGAAAACTGAAGATTTAGATAATAATAAACGGCAATTGAATTTGTTAGGAAAACTATTGATCAGATCACATAAACAAGCAATTGAGTTTGTAAGAAAAGCTGAATAATTGCAGACAATCTAAGAGCGAGTTGCAGGGAAGAGAAGTGTTTTGCAGACAATGGAAGAGAAGTGTTTTGAAGGCTGAAAAAGTAGAGGGTTTCCACGCGGATAAGCCAGTGGGTTGACTTGATTTTATTAAAGACCACGCGGAAGCCGACCACGCGCAAAAGTCGATTGGTATACGAGGGGAGAGGAAGCACGGAAGAAGCGAAGTATAAGCTCGTGAGTTGTCCTGATTTGACGATCGGCTACACGCATGTCGAGGAAGGGGGCTTCAAAGCTATTGATGAACTTCTAGAATATGTTTGGCATCTTTGAATACACATTTAAAAAAAAATATGTTTGGCATCTTTGAATACACATTCCCATACATTTAATATCATATTATATCAAATCAAATTGGAAAAATTTCAACTTAACAGATCAACATCGCTCTAAGGTAGGATGTGCTTGGCATCTTTTAATACACATTCACATGTTAATTACCTTTTTTTGGTCCTTACAGAAAAATTTTAGCATCACACCATCAACATACATCACTACTGCCGCACAAGGTTGAGTAGTAGGCTTAAGAGCTAGCACGAGCCTTGCTTTGTAAAACAATAAGCCTCTAAAGAGGCCAAGACAACCTGTGTCGTTGGTTATTGCTGATACAAAAGAAGAAAAAAAACATATCTCATGAATACACATTAAGGGGTGGGTTGGGGGGAAACGCTAGAGGAGCAGCAAAAAACGTAGCCCAGTCATGCGTATGATAGTAGATGTGTTCCACCCGAGCCTCCAAAGCACGAAGATGGTCATTTGTGCGCTAGAGCTACCTCCGAAGGC
This sequence comes from Pinus tabuliformis, assembly GCA_031772625.1. Classification (NCBI taxonomy): domain Eukaryota; kingdom Viridiplantae; phylum Streptophyta; class Pinopsida; order Pinales; family Pinaceae; genus Pinus; species Pinus tabuliformis. The sequence goes on along the minus strand of CM062819.1, from coordinate 1,122,100,136 downwards.
CGTCTATGGAGTTTAGGAGCTCACTCTGCATATGCTAAAGGTCATTAATGTAAGCCATGAGTTCATTCCTGTCATCATACATCTGCTCCATCAATGTTTCAATGCTGAGTTGGGGATTGTTTAGTTGGGCTGCTATGGCTTCCAAGGTGGATGGAGCCTCAATGTGACCTAGGGAGCAACCTGGGGACATGGCAGCATCTGCGTCAGAATGGCGGCTCCCAGTCGACTCTGAGTCTTTGTTGGGCATTCCCTGGTGTGGACGTTCATCCATACGGTGGCTGGATCTCCCCCTTCAAGCGCATCCTCGCTGTCTCAACATGCAACCAGCACCACCACCACTGATTGCACCACCGCAAGGAGGAAACTACCTGCCCCGTGAAACCCACCACACAAGCCGAATGTTAACAAAACACAATAACACGTCACTTACCACTCTTGAGCCAGGGAGCCCTAAGCAGTTAGTTCTAGTTCCATAACCATAACCATAATCTTTCGGCGAACAGGGGGCACATCACCGTTCCCAGAATTGGGCGAGCTGCTCCAGTAAGGGGACCAAGACCCATGCTCCCCACCATGCCGCCTCTTTAAAGGAACAACCACAAAACAGAGATATAACCAGACTGAGGATGGTGATACGATTTCTCCCCACCCACACTCTCTAGCGATGGAGCGGCACCCCCAGTCGCACCTCCTAATGAATTCCTCCCCCAGATCCCATCGCCAAATTGACTACAGGTTCCAATTCTCTGCATGTCCGCATTCACCGAGCTCGCCCTGCACTGTCGACCCAAGCCAAAGCTTGAGCCGAGATGCCAATACCTAGTTGCTCTGTCTTTCCCAGCACTCTCTCCTCATCGCCCAACAATTGCAACTGACCACCCTCCTGCCTATGTTGTGCATTATGTAGTACTTGCGGGAGTAGGGTTCGGGTCCCAACAGCCCATTAAGTCATTCGTGCAGCACGTGGAGGCCCATCTCGCTCCACTCTCCAATGCGCCTCCATCTGTCTCTCGCCTTGGTCACCCCCATCGAGGATGTTAATTACTTGAACATATATTAAATCAATGTTTATATACTTTAATTTAGTAAATTTGACTAAAGCAAATTTAATATATATATATATATATATATATATATATATATATATATATATATATATATATAGGTGTAGTCTATAATGCGACTTTTTGAAAGCCTTTCCGGCAGGTTTTAAATAGGAATTTATTGGAATCGAAGTTTGATAGCTAGTTTCTGCACAATGAAAGCGTTTTCGAGGGTGCTGAATCCAAATATGCAGTTAAAAAACCATTTAACTGCAAGAAATCAAGATTTAACCTCAATTTCTTCCGCCGGATTCCGTCACCGGAATCTCCAAAAAGTCGCATTATAGACAACTCCTATATATATATATATATATATATATATATATATATATATATATATCTTTTATTTTATAAAAAAAAATTAGTACACATTAATAATATTTTCTAATAAAATAATATTTTAATAATTTTTTTTATAAAATTTTAAGTTTTAAATAAAATTATTTTATTTTATAAAATTTGTATAAATTATTCTGAAAAGAGTATGCAAATTAAAATTTATTGTATTTTTGTTCATAAGGTTTTGAATAAATGATGATTAGGTATTTTGTTAAAACATTTCTTGATGTGAAGTCTTCGGTTCAATTCCCCGCCCTAATAGAAGTTGATATATTAGACATAATGAAGATATAGTTCTCCCAAACTTAAAAAAAAAACCTTATATTTTAAAAAAATAAAAAATTATTTATTTATAAAATTTAATCCTTTAATTTTTCTTATTTTAATTAAACCATTTTTGTTTTTAAAAATCATCTCACTCCCACACTATTAAATTATGGTAATTCTTTTACATTACTTTTAAATTCATTTAATTTCCACTTTATATTAGTGTAGCTTTTTCCTATTAATCTAATTTTTTAAATATAATAATAATTATTATTATTATATTTTTTTAAAGTCATTTCACTTCTGCTTTATATATATCAGGTTAGAGTAATTCTTTTGCAATAAAATAATTAATGGAAGCATATATTCAATAGTATGGTGTATGGGCTTCAATATCTATATCACACAATGTGGAAAAAGTCGAAGTCGAGATTAATTCGGCAAGGGTCCAAAAGTCGAAAAACTCGTTAAAGTTGGGAGTTTTTTGAAAAAGTCGGCAAAATTAAAAAAACACAAAATTATTCATTTTTTTTAATTTTTTTTTTAAATCTAGAGTCGAAGTCATAGTTTAGAGGTGTTTTCAGTGTTTTACTACAATGTCATTCTTTACATGTGAATTTGATCACTAAAAGCATGTTACACTTTTGCAGTCTGCATTCTAAGTGCATTTTATCACCAATGTTTTTCAACATTATCCACAAAAAATATGATCATAACAATGTTGATTCTTGGGAATGTTCTTCAACTATTTACACTTTCTTGCTTGCTAGTCTAGATACTCCTTGTCCTCTTGCTCTTATGTCTCACAATCATGCTCGTCGAGGTAGTTATGCACTTCTTTTTCATAGTCTTCTCAGTTTCTTATAGCAGCCTTCTGACAGCTTAGCCTCTGGCTAATGTCTCGTCTCTGTATTTTTTTGCACATCTCATATAGATCCCTATTATTTTGCATACATAACATCCAGCAAGAACAAACCAATAATAGCCATATATGTTTCAACATTCAACAGAACATAGCAACTAAGCAATTAATTTTCTCAGTAACACCAACCAACTATAATGCTCAAAATTAAGATTCAACAAAAAAACATATTGCACAGCACAACGTTATCATCAAATTTCTAGGGCTATGTTTGAAAGATTCCACTCTCCGCCTTAATAGTAAACAACAGAAAATTATATCATTTTTTCCTTTGTGGCCTCTTTATCTTCAGCTTGGGAGGGAGGCCGACTTTTTGGGTCGACTCTGGATTAAATCAGGAGTATAACGATTAAATCGCGATTTTTTCCTTTTTGAAAAAGTCACCAAAAAGTTGGGGGATTAAATCGTTTAGTTAAAAAAATCACATTTTTAGGATTAAATCGAGACATTTTGCAGACTTTTTCCACACTGATATCGCAAACATGCTATTACACGATATTGATGATATATATTATTTGTATACATTTTAATATGATGATATGGAGATTTATATTTTATTTATTTATTAATATTTATTTTTAATTTGAATGAATATTAATAATAATTATTATATAATTATTTTTATAAATATTTTAATGCAATAATTTGCATTTTATTTTATAATGTTTTATTTATTTCTTAAATATTATGTTGTTATTTTGAATTTTTTATAAAAGATGATATATTTTTTTCCGAAGATATTGAGCTTGGGGTTAAGTAATTTTCTAATGGGAAAGCTAAAGATAATGAAGGCTATCAAGTTGAAACTTTAAAATGGGAGAGTGTATCATCGTCCCTCACATACACACGTTGTTTAATTTCACAATCAAGAAAGGCTTCCCTAAGCCTTGGATGTAGAGTCTCATTGTACCTATCTTTAAAAGTGGGGACAAAAGGATTCCCTCTAATTATAGGACCATTATGATTAACCTCATTTTAGCCAAGTTGTACCAAATTGTTTTGGAAAAGAAGATTAGCATATGGCTTGAAATCCATGGTAAAAGAGCTAAATGCCAAGTTGGGATTAGGAAATATTATTCAACAATGGACCATCTTGTTACTCTTAGGATCATTGCAAAGGAATGTCGCAATAATAGAATTGATCTCTTCTATTGTTTCATTGACTTAAGAAGATCTTCTGACACCGTTCGTATGACAAAAGCTATAAAAGAGGCTAGAAGAGATAATGGTTTCTCTCAAGTTCAAGGTTGTTGTGACAAGGTTGTATGAGAATGTTATTGCCAAGATTTAGACCATCAAAGTCACAATGGTCATTTTGATAATAGAGGAGAAGCAATGAATACTGACTTAAAAAACATTAGCTATTTATTTAGATGTTGCATTACCTGCTGAAACAGATGATTCAAATGCATGGTCTATTGATTTTGGCGCCTCCATTCATATGTCTTGTAGCATTGGTTTGAAAATTATCATGAAACTAATAATGGTGTAAATATATGTCTTGGGGATGATCACTCACATCAAATTAACTAGTATGCCAATGTATTTGTGGCATTACCAAATGGTTGTGTTAAATAGATTCAAAATGTGATGCATGTGTCTCGTATTAAGAAGAATTTAATTTGTATTTCTACCATAATATGTCAAGATTTGAAGGTAGAATTTGTAAAGTCACATTGCGTGGTGTAAGATATGTAGGATCACTTCAAGGTTATTACAACAGGTGTCAGATTTGGAGGCTTATAGAATTTTCATGTGGCAAGAAAAAATCATCAAGCGTTGGCATCCACGACCATAACAACATAAGTTCTTTTGGCATGAAAGACATCACCACCTTAACTACCATAATTTTTTGCTACTTCAAAAACAAGGAATAGTGGAGGGACTTCCATTATTTAAGAATGAATATTTTGTATGTGAAGGGCATGCATTAGGGAAGATGCATAGGGAAGAATTCCCTACTCATACAGATAGAAGAAAAAGGGATATTCTTGAACTTGCACATGTAGATGTGTGCAGGCCTATGTAGACAAGTTCACTAGGTGGAACATATTATTTCTTGATCTTTATTTATGTTTGCGCAGAATATACATGGGTTTATTTGATGAAAAAGAAAATTGATGTATTTGAATACTTTAAAGAGGTAAAAAATTTGGTTCAGAAGCAAACAAGAAAATACATCAAGATCTTTGAATCAAATCAAAGGGGAGGATATACATTAGGCGTGTTCATAAATATTGCAAATCCCATGGAATTGTACAATAGTACACAATTTCACATACTCCACAACAGAAAAAAGTAATTGAAAGAAAGAACATAACCCTAGTAGAATGTGCATGGAGCATGTTAAAAGGTAAAAATCTTACCGATGCCTTTGGGGATGAAGTTGTTAGTACTACTATTTATTTGAAAAATAGAAGTCCAACTAAAATTTTATACCATAAAACTTATTTTGGATCTCTTTATGGCTATAAATAAACAATATTCCATTTATGAATATTTGAAAGTAAAGCATTTTCTCATGTTCTCAAGGATGATAGGAAAAAACTTGATGCAAAGCAACTAAGTGCATTTTCATTAGTTAATGTTATGATCATATTTAAGGATATAAGATGTTTGATCCATACATAAATAATATTTTTCAAGCAGAGATATGTTATTTCATGACTATGAAAATGAAGGCCATAAGGAGGATAATAATGATGAATGGCATATTCCTTATGATTATGATGATGATGTCAAGAAACAAGTAAATTATAAACAAAACAATAAACGGGAGGAAGAATCCAGCGACATGGACACTTGTAGCAGCCACTACACACCAAGAGGAGGAGATGATTCACCATAAATCAAGAGAAGAGGTACAAGCAATGAAGCCCAATAAGGTTATCATATAAAAATCAACCACATGTAATGTATAAATACTATGCCTTGTGACTGAAGTAGTGAATATCATAGAACCTTTGAATTTTGAACAAGCTAATGAAAATAAATAATGGAGAGATGCAATGAAGGAAGAGTATGATTCCATAATGAAAAATCATACTTCGAATTAACAGAGTTTTATAAGAATAAAGTACTCATAGGATCTAATGGTTTTTCAAACCCAAATTTGATATTGATGGAAGTGTAGATAGATATAAAGCCAGATTGGTGGAAAAAAGTTACTCATACAAAGAGGAAATTTACTACGATGAAACCTTTGCACCTATAGCTAATCTAAAGACAATTAGATAATGATTGCATTAGCTATAAAATATAATTGGAAACTACATCAACTAGATTTTATGTCTTCTTTTTTGAGTAGGGGACTGGAGGAAGAAGTACACATTCTTCAGTTAGAAGGATTTGTAAAGAAGGGTTAGGATCATCTTGTGTGTAAATTAAAGAAATATTTATATGCATTGAAATAAGCACCAAGATATTGGTATGTGAAGATTGATGCTTTATTTCTTCAATATTTTTTTTATGAAAGTAAGAGTGGTTCTACCTATATGTCAAGTCAAATCAAAAGGGGAATGTTGCTTTGATTTTCTTGATTGTTGATGATATTATTATAATAGGCAATGCATCTAAGTTGATTGATGAAGTCAAAAGACAATTGTCACATCTTTTTGAGATGAAATACCCTAGTTAATTGGATTATTGCTTAAGTCTTGAATATGGAGAGAAATTGGTGAAACATTAGCTACACATAGCAGATATACAAGATAGCTACATAGAAGGTTTTATATGAATCAATGTAAGATAATGTCAATTCGTTTAGAACATAATGCCAACTCTACAATGATGATGGGACACGAGAGGTGGATGGTACACTATATCATTAGATGGTGGGAAGTCTAAACTATCTCGCTACCACTAGGCCAAACATAGCATATTCAGTCAACATCCTGAGTCAGTGCAATGAGAAGCCTCTTGAAAGCCATTGGAAAACAATGAAGAGAGTCCTTCGGTATTTGAAAGGGATTGCTAATTTTGGTATTAAATATATTGATGATTTTGATGATTAGTTGGAAATTTATTCTCATTGAAATTGGGATAGAAATTATGATGACAGGAGATCAACTTCAAGATATGAATTTAGCCTTGGATCCAAAATTGTGTCATGAAGTAGCAATAAATAACCCATTGTTTCTTTGTCATCAATTGGAGTTTAGGACAAAGATTTGTGTAGTGCTACTTGCAAAGAAGTTTGGTTAAGGTGGACCCTTGAAGATGTGGGAGAAGAACATAAAATGCCAATTATTATCAATTGTGATAATCAAATTCCATAAAACTAGCTAACAATCCTTTCTACCATGCAAGATAAAAGAACATTGAGACTTACTATAATTTAGTTAGGAAAAATGTGCAGTCTAAAGAAATTGATTTATCTTGTTTTAATGCAAATGAAAATGTGGTTGACATCTTTACAAATCCCCTTGGAAAGATAAAGTTTGAAATGTTGGAAACTTGACTAAAGTGGGTGGGGGAAGGGGGGGTGTGTGATGAATGAGTTTATTGCATTCATGGACATCAAATTTTAGTGTACTTTTATTTTTAACATTTATTTGAACTATTAAATGAGTAGAATTCCTCCATACAAAAGGAAAATTTTAACACATGAACAACATTCCATGACAACATAAAACCAACACATAAAATAAACACATATGGACACCAGATATAAGTGGAAACCCATAAAGGGATAATACCACATATTTTTTGTTTTTGTGATGCAAAGGAAGGGTCCTACTTCCTTTATTACATCAATCTTTCGGAGGCTCCAACCTCTCTGCAATTCTACAAGCTACAACTTGCTAGGAATCTCCTATTCCCACTTACATAAATTTTATGCAGGCTACAACCCACAGGAGGCTCCCACCTATTTTTTTTCAAGCTACAACTTGAAAGGAGACTACAATCCCATGACACGTAAAAATTATTATGTGCTTGTTTACCTGGACAATGATTATGAATACCTCCATCTCCATTTTAGCTTCTTCTCCTCCTCAAATTTGATTCACATATGCTCTTCCACCTCTATTTCCTTGTGCTAGGTAACTCATGAACAAAAAATCAACTCTTCCACATCCTCTCTAACATTTCGTCCTTCCAAAATCACATATTTTATAAAAAAACTTTGTTGGTTGTTAGTATTCCATAGAAGAATATGAAGAAAACAGTCTTTCCTCTTTGCATTCCACCAATTCATTTCACACCTTTTCATATTTTGAATATTAAAACAAAATAAATGCTCCACCAAACATTAATTTTAGCCACCTGTAATGATTAAATACACCAACATAATGCAGGACCATATAAATTTATAGGGATAACATGAGGCCATGTAACTGAGCATTCAAACCTCCAATCACCAAGCATCTCTAAGACTCATAAGAAACAAAGCATTCATACCTCATGATCAACAACCTTATCTTTGTGGCTTCAACCATAACATCATAGCATTATACCATATGCTATCAGAATATAAACACAATAAGCATAACACCACCTGCACCAACACAAGCATTCCATTAACTTCAACTTCGATTGGGCATACATCAATTTACCTATTTCCATCAATGACAAATTTGCCAACAATATCCCCCTTTGAAATTGGTGATAACATTGCAATCCATCCCCTTATGTCCCGAGAAGCATTTATCCTTAACTATGCATACCTCCCCCTTTGACATCAATAGAAAGGGGGTATGCTTGAATGAAACTATGCCAAGGAGATATCCCTCTTAGTGATTTCACAAACTCTTGATGTATCTCATCACTTTTATGCTCACCTTAACAAATTCACCATACCTAGTTCATCGTCAACTTTCATTGTTGGACCAAATGAAAACAAATATCATAAGAGGTGGATTCGTTGAAATATGGTCCTAGAAGTAGAAACTTTTGAGTTGGAGAAATATTTGTTCTTCTCAACATAAATTCTTACCAACACTGCCATTGAGGGAGTTTAATTATAATCTAAGTGAAACATAGTTCAAAGGGGAAGTACAAAGATCTGCTAAAGGAAAACTTAGAGATCTCATGGTTGAAGTAACATTTCATGTTTAGCCCCAACAGATCTAAGTAATCTCCTCTGGGTAGAATAAGCATTATCTAATATTCTACTTGAAACACATCTTACCCGTGAATACATCTTACAAAAAATACTATAGAACAACATATGGAGAGAGACTATAGAGTCAATACTATAGTCTAGTCATAAATAGACTTGTAGGAGACAACCTTCACTGGTACACCATACCCTGCCAATTTCCATCATTCTCTACAATCATATAGTGTACATACTCCCTAGAAAAAATTTGGTATGAATTAAATAAATAAGTATTACAATCCATAATATATTTCTATAATTGAATTGAAAAGAAAAGTAGTGCGTGTTTGTCAACCCTTATGGTTTTCCAACTGTCCACTATAGTCTATCATTGCAATTCCTTTAAAATGTTTAACAGATAGACTATGGTGTCAGATGTAATCGCTATCAACATGGTACAATTTTATTTTAATGTTGTAGTCTAGTGGGTTTCTTCATGCATATTCAATGTAGGAGCTTGGCTCTTTGAATTGTGACTTATGTACCTTATTGTCTGTAATATGATGCCTTCTTTGGAAGTGCAATCAATTGTACATGGCGTAGGATTCAATGGGCGATAAAATATATTCCTTCTTCACAATTTTGATCCTTGTCATCTATTGTTATCTTCTCTATCATCGGTTCGAGTCTTCCTCCACACTCCTGGTTCCTTCCTTAGCTACAAATTAATTTCCCTAAGGAGTTAATTTCAATCGTGGTCACTGGATACAAGCACTTGGAAGAACTCTTTCAAAATGTGATTGATTTATCTTCATGCAGAATGTCCCGAGGAATTTCTAAATAAGATGTCATTTCATGTCATGCAACCTCCATCATACCATACAAGCCACTAGTTGCAATTGAATTTCATATAATAATATTATCAAAATAAAACCTTTAATTTCTCTAGGCATGTAGTTCTTTTGCAATGAGTTATAGACCATATGGTTTTCCTAATACTCAAACAACAATAGTCTATAGAAAATTCCTTGAGGAACCGTGCTTCTCTAGGAGTTCAACAACAATGTTTCGACCAAAACTAGAAGCAACTTGTTTTAGGCTAGGAACACAATCGCTCTCATCTGCATGCATGTGGAGTCCAGTGAACACAACCATCGCATTCCTTTATATTTAATTCCATTTCCTTGTATATCAACCATACGATCTCTTTCCATGAATTTTCACATGCACACCCTCTTTTATTCATGCTTATAGATTTCCTCATAGTTATACATTTCACGCATAGTTCTAGTACAATTTTCCTAACAATATTAACCAACGAACAACCATTGATTTAGAAATATCCATCCATATGAAGTAATAAAAATGAATTGGTTGCTTCAATATTTCATGTTATGTAACTAGATCAAAAAAATAGAAGAAAAGATAGATCAATGACTTGAAAATAAGCCTCTTCAAGGGGGAAACCTCCTTTTACATCACATAAATGAAAAATTCTTGGATCATTAAAATAACAAGACCTCCTTGGTATATATAGGAGTCTAAAGGGTAAAAATATAATTAGGGCCTACATAACAATAATAATGTAAGGACTCAACAATAATAATAGTCGGTTTCTATGGGGAAGAACAATAATAATATGGGGGTTCTATGGGGCACAACAATACAATATGGGGGCTACACTAGTATTATAGGGACTGAACATGTCCCTTTCCTTAAAAAAAGTGTTTTCCTCAACACTTCAGTAGTTGTAGATGCTTCCATATCAAATACTCATCCTCCAATGTGGAATATTCGGTAGGTAAGTTCTTGCACTTAATGATATGCTTTGAAATTGATCGATTACGTAGCTGCCATATTCTAATTTCTATGATAGCTTTAGGTTCCAATATGATTGTTCCTTCCTCATCAAGTTCTGAGAATGTAGTTTGAACTGGGATCTTTTCACCTATAACCTTCTTTAAGCATGAAACATGGAAAACTAAGTGTACTCGCAAAGATGCAGACAACTCCAATTTGTATTCCATACTACCAATCCTTTGCAATACCTTGTAAGGGCCATATTAATTGGGTGATAATATTTATCCTTCTTGGTTGTTTGAGGGACATTTGTTTGTATGGTTTTATTCGTAAAAATACCCAATTGCCCACATCAAAACTTCTTTCACTGCGATTCTAATCTTCCTATTGTTTCATTCGATTTTGCACCAGAGTTAGATTATCCTTTAAGAGTTGGAGAACTTGTTTTTGATGCTTGATGTAATATTCTACTGCTTGAACCTTAAATTCTCTCTTAAAGACGATGTGATTGACAATGGATGATATCCATAAAGCACCATAAATGGGGTCATTGTTTTTTTGGTATGGAAGGAAATATTATACGACCGTTCTGCCAGAGGTAACCACTTGACCCATTGTGTTTATTTATCAGATACAAAACAACAAATATATCCTTCCAAACATTTGTTCACTATCTTAGTTTTCCCATCAAATTGAGGATGATACGCTGAACTATGAGTTATGCTTGACCATGGTTGATTTTCATATTGAGACAATATGTGTCACAATCTAACATTGAACCATGGCTGGCCATGGATGACCATGGTTGTCACAATGTGACGTTGGATAATGAGACAATCTTTGTCATAATGTGACCATGGTTGACCATGATTGATTTTCATATTGAGAGAATCTTTGTCATAATGCAACATTGAAAATTGTTCATATTCATATTGAGGCAATGCTTGTCACAATGTGGCATTGGACCATGGTAGACTTTAATTGACCATGACCGACCATGTTTGACCAATGTTGACCATGATTCACCATGGTTGACCATGATTGGTTTCCATATTGAGAAAATATTTGTCACAAACCCAGGGGATTAATATTATAAACCTAAGGGATATAAACCCTAAGATAAATATTATAAACTCTAATAAAAAAAATTAAACCTTAACATTAATATTATAAACCTCAAGATTAATATTATAAGTAAAAAACAAACATGGTTGAGTTTCATATTAAGACAATCTTTGGCACAACGCGATGATGGACCATGGTTGACCATGATTGATTTTCATATTGAGAGAATCTTTATCACAATGCAAAGCTGGACCCTGGTTGACCATGGTTGATTTTCATATTCATACAATCTTTGTCACAATGCGAGGTTGGACCATGGTTGACCATAGATGATCGTGGTTGTCACAATGTGATGTTGGGCCATGAGAGAATCTTTGTCACAATATGACCATGGTTATTGACTATGGTTGACCATGGTCTATTTTCATATTGAGCCAATATTTGTCACAATGTGACGTTGAAAATGCATAAATCTTCAAAAGCATAAACCTTGAAAATGCCTTGAATTGAGAAATGTCTTAGACCTGTACTCATAGATATCATTGTAATATTTCTCAAATACTCAATTTGAGACATTTTTTTGTCCTATAAAACAATCAATAAATCCCAAAGCTTCTAAGTGTTATAAAAGGAGTTCCATTAATGATGAGCATTTCCAGTGTTGTAGAGCATAGCGAGGGTTTTCTACATGCATCAGCATCACTGCTAAGGCCCTCGAAAAATACATGATATATATTTTATATTTAAACATGTTCTAGAAATTAAAGTTGTGGTATGTTCTACAATATGTGGAGTGAAATGTTTTCATAATATAATATTTTTTTGTAAGCATGGCAGGACTACATCTTCAACATGTCGAATATATCACCCCGATCAGGGGAGGGATTGAATCAGTGACTTCACATCAAGGAGTGCCTTAACAAAGCACCCGATCAAGGGAGGGATTGAAGCAGTAACTTCACATCAAGGAGTGCCTTAATAGAGCACCCGATCATTGTCTATCCAAGATCCTGTGATCATTTTCATAATATAATATTAAATAATTAAATAAATAGTAATATTAAATAACATAATATTAAATAAATAATAAAAATAAATGTATACATGGTATACCATGAGATAACATTGCAATGAAATAAAAGTAATTTAAATTTAGATTTATCACATATTGTCATATCAAATTTTCATATGAATAATTTTTTATTTTTTATTTCCATATTTCTTTAATTGAAATTTAAAATAAATTTAATAATTACTAAAAAGAAAATAAAAAAATATTATATAAATATTTATTTACATTAAATCATTAAAAAAAATCGTCTAATTAAAAAACATATAATGCAAATATTTTATGTAAAAAATTAATAATTCCAAACAAAAGTTTAATATAAAATTACTTTATTTTAAATACATTGAAAAAAATATGTAAACATATCTGAATGTAGACTTCTATGAGAAGAATTATTTTGAGAAATGTGTTCACGAGCCATCACATGAGTATTATTTTCCGACACATTTCAAACCTACTAATGTGGTTCATCATCAGGACAATAAGATGGAGAAAATATCATCAAACAAGGATATATAAAAATTATTAAAATAAATAAATTAACTATTAGGAAATAATAATAATCTAATACAAACACTTATTATAATTATTTATGATATTAATAAAAAATAAAAATAAAAATGAATTGGGGGAATTATGTTTATTAAAATGTAGTAAGATGGTAATAGGGGAATAATACTATAATGTTGAGGATAATTAGGATAAAAATAAGGAAAAATAAATAAAGAATAATTAATATATTAATACATTGGAATAAATATTCAAGGGGAGAAATTGATAATAAGGATAAAAATAATTAAAAGATAATATTAAAGATAAATAAGATAAAAATAAGGAGAATTTATAAATAATAATTAAAAAAATATAAAAATATACTATATTAATACTTTTGGGTAAATATTAAGGATATTATATTAATACTTTAGGATAAATATTAATATTTTAGAAATTTAGGATAATAAAATATAAACAAGTGCTACATAGTAGCTAGTCGTGTCGCTTAGTTTAAATATAGCTTTAAAAAACTATAATTTGTTCACCCTAGAAAGAATGTTTTGTTCTGGTGTGTATCAACAATTTCTACATAATTATTTCCGCACCTCAGAATTGTTTTTCTGACCCCGTTGCCAAATAAAATGGACACATGGCTAGCTGAGGTCAATTGGGGATCAAGGTTCCAAATTCCATAATTATGTTTATGACGATTCGGTTTGGAAAGAGGGGTGGGATTATGTATTGTTGTATATTGCAATAGTGGTAAGTCCTCATGAATTGAATTATCATAGATATGATTTCTTTGTAACTAGTATTGTGAAGGAATGATCATCTTTCTTAAAAAAAAAATAACAATTTGGCAGTATTAAGGTGAATGGAATCATTATAATAATATTATATTATAACAATAATTTGACTTAAAAGTGTTTAAATTATATAATTATATAATTATATATATATAATATATATATATATATATAAAAGTATTTATATATATATATATATATGTGACCAATAGTATAATTATAATTAAGTGTTTAAATTAGTTGCTAATAGTATATGCATTTTATTGTTCAAATTCTACATTATTCTGAAATAAGACCTTTGTAAATCCAGGTTACACCTCGAGATTAGAAAAAAATGACATACAATTATTATTTGAAGAATGAAATTTATATGACTCTTATACTAAAGAAAGAAGGAGAGTTAGATATATGACACTTGTCATTGTGAGCGCCCTCCGTAAGGCACAGTAAGGAAACAAAAGTTTCTCAACAAAGTTTCTCAGACAAAAGCATACACAAATTTGGTGGAAACATTGTGAAAGGGAGTGAAGGAAAGCTAGTGATTAGTTTGAAAAAATGAAAAGGTTTGATAAAGATGTGAAAGGATTAGAAAATGAATGAACACTATAACAAATAAAGGGGTTTGAAGACAATACTTGAGACAAGTTTTGGTTAAATTGTCTTAACTTCATAAAAAAATTGTATATTGTCTTAAATATTGTCTTGAAGCATGTGTCTCAAATTATTGTCTTAACAATTTGTCTCTGTAAAGACAATATATAACACAAGCATTTTGACACAATTTTTGGTTAAATTGTCTTAATTTGAGACAAAAAAAAACTTGTATATTGTCTTTAAGCTGGTGTCTCAAATTATTTTCTCATAGGAGACAATATATAACACAAGCATTATTGTCTCATAAATTCATTTTTGTCTCTAGAGAGACAATAGTTCAGATCAAAGACATATTGTCTTCATAGAGACAATATGCCTTTAATCCAAGTTATTGTCCATCTAGAGACAACAAAATATTACATTTAAAAACAATACAATATCACTTTTGTCTCTTTAGAGACAATATAAAATAATGAATCCAAAAAAATATCTCATGGTTGAAATAAGTTAATATTAAAAGTATTTAATTCATATTAGGGCACAGTGGAATCAAATCACCAACCTCATGCTTGTAAGACAAGTACTCTTCCATTGAGTTGGCACCCTTTAAAGAACTATGTGAGTTATGACAGTCCTTGAAATTGCATATATAGGCATTGATTTAAAAAAATGCTTGACACATAACCACATAATATGTGTTTATCATGCAACCCTTATTTTTAAAGCAATAAAAAATAACATATCTATGTCTCAATTATCCAAATACCAACAATGCATCACCGTGCTAGAATTATGTTCCACATTAACACTCACATTTCAGATCCAATTTTTGGTTACAAACAAGTCATTGGAAACACAAGGACTTTGATTTTTATATTTACTAGTTTTGGACCCTTCATGTAGGAAGGGCAGATCCAGTAACTCAGTCCAATTTTGGTAGACAAAATGGATATAGGAAACTATTAATATGGAACATAATCCCAACATAATGATATGTTGTGGTAGTATTAAGAATTAAAATTATTATGGACACAAAAACCGCAAACCAAAAGGGCCCAATAAATTGGTATGCCACAGTAGTAGTGAGATTTGCAATTATTATAAGAAAACCAACTACAAAAAAAACAAGGCTCACTAGGAGTGTTACTACTAGAGATATGGGTTATGCTAGTATATAAATGTAGGGACTTGAACTTGTTACCACCATGATTAACAAAACTTGTGGTTCATAATTCCAAATCATGTCTTATAAACTAGCATTGTCTCACAATCACATTGACCATGTGGAAGCGTTCACAACATACACACCTAGCATTAACAATTAGGTGTATTAATGCAGAACAAAATCCTATCCATTGTAATAATAGTAAGACTTGGAATTATTAGAAATGATGTGTAGATAACAACAATGAGAAAAAGTGAGTACCAAGTGCATAGCACTAAAACCACATACAAGGTTGGTACTAGATCATGGGAGATTGCTATCACATCAACACAAGGACTTGCATCCTAGAGAGAGCTTCCAAATTGGAAAACCTTTTTGAAGGGGTAATGTCTCATAAACCACCTCTCACTAACCTATGGATCACTTACATGAATTTCTTATAAAGGACAACATGTTAAGACCACATTAATATCCAAGATTTAAAGCTCTTATAATTTGCCCTATAAATCAACCCTGCAAGATGGATAATTGTCACTTATTTATATCTTTGGATATCAAACGAATACCAAAATATTCAATAATTTTCGTGTTACCATGAGGGTTACGCCTCATCACAAATATCTTAAAGGTACTCTAAAAAATTAACTCGTCTTCCAAAATCTAGACATACCAATTAATAATTTCACTCCAAAACAAAGTCCATATAGAGTTTGGAAGATTGCTATGGGAAAATGTTTTTTCCCCTACACTCAAGATCTTATATAGAGGTGTAGAAATATAAATAAGAAGAACAGATCAAATTATTAACAAAAATAAGACTCAAACCTATAGGCCCATTGTTCTGAGCAGTAATCAAACAATCTGTTCTAGTGCACAAAAGAGAAATATTGATGTGAGGGGGTAAATACTTACAATGTACATCATCCAAGTGCTTCACTAGCCTTGATGTACTTTCAAAAACCTTCCCACAACATTGTTTTGGGAAAGGATACTTCTTCACCTCTCCAGATTGTAAATTTAGACTCTTCCATGACTCACCTCACTCTCTATTCTGCTTCATATGGAATTTCATATTAGACACAGATGACATCCACAATTTGGAGTCCTCTTTCGGGCACATAAATAAATTTACTTCATGTTTTATCATGTGCCGATTTGAATGGTACTGCCTTGTGTAATTGAAGAAACAATCATCTACTAGGTAAACAAATGTTCTCTACAAGATTGAAAAAAGAAATTACAAACTTCATAAATATCAACATGGAATATAACATGTTGAGGATTCCACCAATTAATATTAATCCCACTATGATTGTAAATGTATGTTAATCCCCTTGTGATTGTTGTATTTATGGAGATTTTTATTTGCAAGCTTAATAAATATCAAAGTGGCATACTGATTGTTGAGGATTTCTTATTTCATCCTACAACAATATGATCACCGAAATGACAAACCACATTTAATAAAACTTTTTGGAAATGTTTAAAAAAATTTCATTTTGACCAATTGTGCAAGTGAATAGCAATAAATGAAAGAAAAAAATAAACCTAACTGTGATTGTAGGAAAAAATGTATGATACTTATGACACATGAGTGAGTAGAAGGTAGAACTTCTCACGGGTTCATCCCACTTGGTACTAATCCATGGACACTTTTCCCTCCCTCACTAATTTGGGAAATCTATTAACAAAGGGTCCTCATGTTATACAAAAGTACTCGAGAGGAAAACTAATATTCATTTGTGTTCATTAATCAGGTTTTTCAGGTACAAAAAAGATATGTAAAGGAATCCTTTTAAATTCAATAACATCATAATTTTCTTATAATTTTCATTGTTCAACAGATAATTGATAGTCACATGCTTTTTCAAGGTAAAGTTTGACTTACATATGGGAAATACATAAAATTAAAAGAACCTAATATGAAATACTTAAACATAAATACCTAGACAATAAATAGCATACAATTGCCAACGACTATCCAAGTGAGGTCTGTGTCTAATATCTATGTCACAACCAACATGCTAGATTTTTTATTTTCCTTAAACTCCATGAGAATGGAAATCAAACATGCTTTAACACACCTTTACTATTTTCTTACTGTACTTTTCAATATCCTCCTTGATCCTTGTCTATAATACATAGATCATGTTCCAGATTTAGCATGAAATTTATAAAAATGAAATTGATGGGCACATAAACAAATGATGAGCAACTTTAATGTAAAGCACTATGTCACAATTTGCATAAAATATACCTCAATGACCTCACTCACTTAATTATTTTGTTGCATCTTCTTTCTGAGAATATCTATGCATAAACAAACAAACAAAAAAGGTGGTGCTAAGAAATATTACTTATAAATGAGGAACTCTGTGAGAATTTAAGCATCTTAAGGACATTATATGAAATATATAGACTTTGGAGATATGAAATTTGCAAGACTGTAAAGCAACCAAATTACACTGTACCTAAGTAAAGAAAATCTCTCCACTTTGCAAGTTATTCCTTTTTCAAATCTGGGGGCTTTCCATAAAAACCATACTTGTCATGCAAAAAACACATGTAATTATACCATTTAGTATCAAGAGCATCATATTTCAATGAAAATAGTAAAAATACTCATTAAAAATGAAACCATTTTCAGTTTATCTTCCCAACAGATAGAAGACTAGTGTAAATTCCTACAGGTCATGAAAATAGATTTCGACTTACATTGGATTAATACCAACTTCT
Source organism: Pinus tabuliformis (assembly GCA_031772625.1). Lineage (NCBI taxonomy): Eukaryota > Viridiplantae > Streptophyta > Pinopsida > Pinales > Pinaceae > Pinus > Pinus tabuliformis. The sequence continues at coordinate 1,122,081,735 of CM062819.1, read as the reverse complement.
AATAATCTTATTGTCCAAGTGAAATATTGATGGTGCTAGACCCGCCAACATGTCAAGGGGATCTCCCTGGTAAGAATTACCAATTAGACCTCATACCGTTTGGTGTAGGAGTCTCAGCAGTGGGTCGTAAGGTAATGCCTGACCGCGATGTCACACAAAGGCAAGTAAGATAACTATGTTAGTAGAAAGGGTGTGCCTGATGCAGTGAATCAAGTAATGAGTATGAGAGGTTCCAACACTTCAAAGGGGGAGGAAGGTGAAGGTGAGTTCTAGGTTGAAAGGGATCAGTCCCAACTCAGCTAGGAACACACAACACAAAGGACATGCACAACTTCCGGCTGAGGAGTCGGCACAGATGCGACAATGCCAACATACAAGGTAAGATAACATGAACAACACTCACGGATTAGTCTGAGACGAGTGTGACGGTTGATATAACAAGGTTCAGAGAAAGGTCTGTCTGATGTCCGACAGAGTAGTTGACACAAACGGTGACAACGTTAACAACATATGCAACACATTAACAACAATATTCATATAATTGCATGTGAATCAGTTCATACACAAGTACGTAAGTTAAATAACATATATCATTAAGGCAACCAGAGTAGTCCAACTACAATAACAACATATGCATGAAAATGTGTTTCCTTTTATTATATAAAGAAGTGTAAGTCACAATCATATAATACACCATGTAAATTGGCTAGCCGTATTAGTATAATGTTACAGCCACATCCACGTGCTCCTCCAAAGAGATGTACTAGCTCCTTGCAGTGGAGAAGCTAAGGTGCATTACAATTCTGTCCAAGCCTTCTTAAAGATAGTCTTAGTAGAAGCTTGGATGACCAAAAGCACTTACAATGAGTTATGAGGGACTATTTATAGCAAAGGGCGGGGTGACCCTTGACATTCCCCTTTGTGATAGTTCAACTACCCTCATGACCCTTCACCTACTCTACGACTATTACATCCAACTGTTGACACTTGACTTACACTTGACATGACTCAACATTACAATGCACATGTACTCATGTGAGACAACATGGCTTGAGTAAGCCTGCAAGACATCACTCACACTTGGTCCACTGTGATGAGACCAACTCTTTGACATGATTTTGATGGTGAAAGTGGTGAGATGATGCCAAGCTTGGTCATCCGTGATGATGTGCGTGAAGCTCATGGTGACATCTTGCTGAAGTAAACTCTTGCCTCCGTTGCAACTAGTGCATTGGTTTGGCCCCTTCATCCAACTCATCTGATAACATATGAATGGTCTTCTTGGGTATGGTTGAACTGACAACACACTAACACATAGTGCCCATGATGATCTCCAAGTGTGTGTTGGCAGTCATGCACATCAACTTGCTGAAGTACATGTTCATCCCCAGTTGTACTTGCTTCTTGTCTTCTCCTTGGTGAGTGTGCTGAATGGGTTGGATTGCATGCATGCGCTCATTGACATGAATTTTGTTGGATCCTTTGCATGCAACCATCAACACTTCTCACCATTTTTGCTCTGTATCATCTGCTGGAATGGATCCTTAACTTGTATTGGCACAATTTGACCCGTGAGTGCATGTTGCGCCCACTGCTGTTCAGGTTCCTACTGTAACTCATTGGTCTATCTATTCACTTCATTTTTTCCAACTCCTTCTTTGTTCCATCTTCTTCCTTCACGCGATCTTCATGTCACTCCATCACTTCATAGCCCGAGTCTCGAAAGTTGCTTTCATTATCAGTGGATCTGCTTGATCTTGCAACTTTGCTCACCTCTATGTTGTCAACAACCTTCCTCTTGCATTTGCTGCGTTTGCTGCATTCAGTATGCTACCTTCAACTGTTGTTCATGATGTTTCTTGTTGTGATGTTGCTGCTTGATGTCCTTGTCCACGAACAACTTGATGTCTTCATGAGTAGGTAAGCCCATGGACACTTGATCGACTGCATCCATAAACGTGCTCTGAACAGTGTCTTCATCTCTGCTCCCTTGGAAGTCATTGTACTTGTACTGCTGAGAGGCAGATGAACGCCTATGATACCTGGAGACATGGCAACACTCATAGCAAGAAATTTGTCAGTCGAAAACCAAAATGAACATGAGAACTGAATTGCAACATTCTTGAGTGAATGATCACGAAGGTTACGCAATTTCGGTCGGGAGGTTAGGAGACTAATTGCTAGGACTGCACAAGGCATAGTCTGGGCTGCTGGGAGACTAACTGATTGATGGAACTACAAAATGTACAATCCAGTTAGGCAGTTGGCTGCTGGGATTGCAAAATGTGTGATTCCAATTGGGAAAGACTGCTGGCCTAGGGATAGATTTGTGAAAATTTTGGGCCAAGCAGTCACTAACCTCCAGAAATGCGCAATTCAATCTAGGAGGCCAGTGCTGGGCTAGAATGCCCAAATCTGGAGGGGAAGGTGAGCCTTCCTTATCCAGATTGCGCAATGCAGCCTTGGTGAAGGAAGAAACTGGGCCAAGGTTGGCCCAACTCACCGACGAGCAACTGAAAGCAAGTAAGTCGATGAAATGCATGGCGACACTAAGTGATAGCAGAAGTGATAAACAATGAATGGAAAACATGAATGGAAGATTGAGAAAAGAAATCAACGTGCATGTGGGTGAGGTCATTCGCTGGTTGGGCAAACATCTGTGCAAAACAGTTTCATGCATGCGACAACAGTGAGATAGCAACAAAAATTGAAACAGAGCTAGGACAAGCTAGAATACATGTTAACAACAACAAACATTCAAACAAATCAATAAAACAACACTCGCACAAGAAAATACACAAAAAGCGACAGAAATGCTGAAAAAGAAAAGTTGAGGCCACTTACCTGCAAATAGCTGAGCCAGATGTGTCGAAGAGTCCTGGATGTACTGTGGGATGTCAGAGCTCCAAGATCAATGTGAATCAATGAGCTCTGATGAGTCGAATAGATAAGTTTGGTCTTAGGACGTGCATGCCACAAATCTAGGAAAAAGCAACACTTGGAGGGAAACTTCTAAAAAAACTTTGCACGTAACCCCGGCTACTAAAAATAGCTCCATGAATCATGGGCTGCCTTTTGCATGTTGTCTCTTTCTATTGCGGAAGATCAAGTCATGCATGCATGCAAGTCAAGTTTCCTTGGTCCTTGGTGGAACTAGTTAACCAGACTATCCATGCATGCCAGTGCTCAATTGCTTGGTGAAAATGCACATTTTTCACTGTAAGATGGGCTGACTTTCTAAGGGGATTGCACAATTTTTGGGTCCAACAACTCACTGCTGCCTAGCTTTGTGAAAATCCTATGTTTAATTACCTGTTGATGGGAAAAATTTCGCAATTCCTGCCGAGAGGGTTGGCTAGCAAGATTGCGCAATCCTGGAGCCCAGCAGGTTGTCAGAGGGAATTGTGGAATTCTTGGAGGGAAAGGGTGGTTTCCATCCATAAATGCACAAACTTTATTGGGATGCTTCTTAGCATACAGTAGGACCAAGTCCGGGTGAGCAATCCATGAAGGGAAAAGATGAAACTTTGATCGACAAGCTGCCTTTGGGCAAGAAAGACACTGAAGCTTGAGGACTTGACGAAGCAAGGAAAGCTACTGTGAATGTTGGTAGGGAGGCTCCAAAATAGGCTAAGGCAAAATTTTGGAGGGTGGTTGTAGCCGCTACAACATGAATATATCCTGCTAATGGGTACACTAATCAATACAATTTCCAATGTGTTATTTACTTGGTTCCCAATTTATGAGGATATGAATATTTAATCCTCTTAGTCAATCACATTTCATAACCTCATTTCGAACAATTGTTTAATATTACATGAAAGCCAAAAATGATTAATAGATACCTTGTAACTTCTATAGCTTCATTTGCGAGAATTTCATTACCAACTTTTCTCACAACAATCAACAACATTAAATCCCACAACGTGACTAGTAAAATCAATATATTGGTTCCATGACTGATACCAAATCATGCATGAAATCTGTTTACAACAAAAGATCATGATGCAACAAGTCAATCTTTTTTATATTAAACAATTGAATTATACCTATGTTATAAGCACTAATGCAAGATGGTTGGGAAGGTACAAAGGTGTGCCAATTCTTATGTCAAGTCTCACTCGATACTTTCAAAAGTGGGCCTTTTGTTTATCAGTGGTTGTCATTCATGTCAACCCAAGAAGCACCAGGGGCTACCCGGATCTTGCATGGGAAGTTTGACTTGACAAATTACTCTATTATGAGTCAAGGATCTTCTATATGGATTCTACCCGTTGATATGTTTCCATTGATATATGGCATGCTAAGTAATTCTTCACAGTTTGAGAGATATTCATGTTTGAAGTTAGTAACCCCAGTTAGTGGGATAAAACCCTATGAGGTTGTGGCATGGCACTCATAATTTGTTTTGGTCATTGAATAGTCAATAATTAATAAATTGTTTTTCTTCAAAAATCCCTCCAACGTTCACTTGTTGAGGACCCTCTCAACTCAAGACATTCATATAAATAATGACCCTCATATCCTCCTATAGTAGGGATTTTGTGGATTCAAATAGATACTCGTGGAATGTTTATTATAACTTTGTTTTTGCAAAGCTTTAGAAGCTAAAATTACAACCCATTTGACTTGAAACCTGGATGAACCTTGTGACCAAATTCCAGATCTTGGTTCGCTACATTTTCAGAGATATGATCTAAGGAAGTTAGGGTTTTTGCAGGCTCCTGAATGCCATGTCAAACATGTGACGTTGGGAAAATCATCATAACTTTCTCTCTAAGAATTGGATTCAAATTTCCTAAATAGTCAAAGAAAGAGGACGGATTGCAGTTTTTTGAATAGTGGTTTTAGGGCCAAAGGTCACAACAGTGAAATGTGGAATGTCGTACAAGTTTGCTCTACTGAACGAGTCTATAATTAGGTCATTGTGGGTGATTGGGCATAACTCTTTCTTGAAGAATCCAATATTGATCAGACCTGTGGGGTTATAAAATGGAATCAGAGTGATACCATAGGATGAAATTTCAGACCCTGGAGATCCAAAATTATATAGATAAAAGCTATTCAATATCAATCTCCTAGAAGGCAAGAAAAAGCATGCATTCAAGGATCATTGCAGTAACGACCACACATCAACAGTCAAGGGTTAGTCTCCTACAACAAGGTATGTATGATTAGTGTTTACATTTGAAATATAAGTATCATCTTTGACATATGTTTTTGCAGGACAACGTAAGTACATACAAGGTCTCAATTATATCTCCATGTCTCTGTATCTCACAGTTCGTTTTGATACCACATTTTAGATGTCCTATTCTTGATACTACACATTTGATGCTACATATTCTTGATGCTACACCAAGTCTGCTAAATCTATATGATGTTTTAATTTCATATTACTTGTGTTTTCATAGTTGATAGAATGGTCTTTGTTGTTGTACTTAGAACTTGGTCCATCACAAGTCTAGGGTCTGTCATTAGTTTTTATTGCATATATCTTTAGGTCAGTTTTGGATATAGTCTTGCATAGAGTCCAAGCCTATATCAAGAGTGGGATTCTTTGTCTACTACTGCAACAAGTCAACAATAGAAGTAAAAGCACACTTTAGGTACACATTGTAATTTTAATTTTAATTTATTCATTATTATGCAATTGCATGTGTTTCATAGGCAGAGGTAAGTTGAAGGGTATTTTGTTTTGCTTTGGGATTGGTTTCACCTGGAAAATTTCGCATGTAGGTAGAAGAATATTCAAGTACAACTTCAGGCAAGAATTCAAGAGAAGAAGCATCAAATCAAAGGAAGCATTGCAGTGGTATATCCTTTGAAGACATGGAAGTCATTCGTATATTGTGAAGAAGTGTCAAGGCCAAGAGTCATCATTGTAAAGTTGTAAAAGAATCATTTGTAAAAGTGTCATTATTGTAAAAGAGTCTATGTACCTAGAGTTGAAAAGGCATTATTGGGGGGTACAAGAGTCTCTTTTGGGATGATGTCATGGTTGGGTTGTAGGTCATAGTGTGATTGGGTGTTCGGTCAAAATAATTTCAAATCATATTGTATCATAGATCATTGTCCCTAGTACGGGAATCCACACTCTTGTATCATTTCAGTCATTATAGGGTGGTAGGGAGGTGATAGGTTGGTGCATGAAGTCGCCTACATGTTGGAGCATGTGAACACTTCAGGGTGGTAGTTTGGTCTAGGATGTTGGGGTATCCATTCAGTTGACTACTGAAGAAACCAAGGCATCAGGGCATCCTTCGAGTAGGAGCTGGAGAATAATGCTTTTCTAGAATTCTAGGAACTTTTTTCTTTCATTTCAGTTGGGGCTAAATATTAAAGAATTTATTAGAAAAACGTTCAGGGTTTTTGACCCGTGGGGGTGGGTTTCCACCTAAAATTATTGTCTCTACTGTGTTCTTTTATGCTTTTATTACTGCATAAACATTATTAATAATTGAAGATTAACTAATGCTCTGAAAAGTTTTAAATGTGCTAATTTCTAAGGAATACTGATTCACCCCCCTCTCAGTATTTCCAACAATTGGTATGAGAGCTTGGTTCCTTTAGTAACAGCTTAACCATTGTAAGTCAATTTTCAGAGCATAGAGATGGAAAAGTCAAAGAAGTAGGTTACAAGGATTTCAAAGGAAGGTACAAGTACAAAAAAATATGAAGAAAGTGAATATTGTTACCAACCCCTTATTTTGATGTAGATAATTACTGGATATGAGAATCCAGGGTGGAAGTACATTTGCAAACACATGGAGTATGGGAATCAAGTGTTTTTGGAGAAAAATATACTGACGAAGGTAAAAGGTACAGTTGGAAGGCCACAAATGTAATTTTGAATGTTTTGGCAAATTCTGTGAAAACAAAAGTTGGTCAATGTTCAATAGCTAAAGCTCTTTGGGAAAAGATTCATAATATCTATTCAATAAAGAAATCAGGTCAAGATGTTATTGAAAATTCAGATCCTTCTGATTATGATGAAGAAATAGGAGAAATGAGTAAAACAAAGTTTCAAAATCAAGTGATCAAGGTGATAAAAGAACTCAAAATTCAAAAGGAAAAGACAAGACTTTTGGAAGCAGAATTGAAGACAACAAAAGAATTCATCAAAGAAAATGAAGAGTCTAAGAAGATAATTCATAGTATTAGAACTCAATTGGAATAAATCAAGACTACAATGACACGAGACATTAAGAGAGAAGTCCAACAGAAGCACAAGAACTTGTCACAGCATTTGCAAAGATTAGCAGGATCACACAAAATATGCAGGAAGTAGAAATTGAAAGGAAGGAATCTGATCAAAGATACATATTTGTTCTTGAACAAAATAAAAAGGAATTAGAAACATATTCAGTAGAAATAAGTAGGCTCAGGATTGAAAATGAGAAGCAGAAGGAACAGATACAGGTTCTCAACAGAGACATAGAGAAAACCACTCTTCTCAAGCTACAGGTTAAGGAGGCAGAAAAAAGAAGGAAGATCTTGAAAACATGGTTTCCAGAATATATTTATCAAAAGAAAGAAGAACTTGATGCAACCTGTGATGAGATCAACAAACTCAAGGGATTGCAAAAGGAACACTTACAAGATAAGACAGATGAAGAAGCAAAAAAGAAGGAAATTAAAGATGCTACAACTCCAGTTAAAGAAGGTACAAGCTCCACATCTTCATAGGATGATTCTAAGAAGGAAGTTGATCAAAGTGAAAAGGAAAAAAAGAATTTTTCAACTCCAAAGAACAAGACCAAAAAAATCAAGAACAAAGGACCACAACAAACTACAACACCACCTCGAAAGAAGAATGAAAAATCTTCCAGGTATGTTTGTTTATTTAATGGTTATTTATTTTTATGTGCTAACTATGGACATATGGCTAGGGATTGTGAAGTTTTTGACAAGTACAATCATTATCTCCAAAACCCTAGAAGCAAGTTTACAGGATCACAAGACAGGCTGTGTGATGATTTTGTCAGAAGAGAATATGTGCTAGATGGGCCAAACATTGAATGTTTCAAATGCCATAACTATGACCATAGTGCTCATGGTTGTAGATATCATATGTAATCACATATGGACAACATTAAAATGTTTCAAGTGTCATAAATATGGGCACATGGCTTGATATTGCAGGAATAATAAGGCTTGGAAAAGGAAACAGGTACAGGAAGAAAAAGTAGATAACAAGGTTTCAGTAGTTATGCTTCCAGGACTTGTAAAAGAAAAAGGTCATGAGGAATTAGCAGTTGCTTTAGATAATGACTCAATTCAAGATGGCCCGTTAGGTGACTCACTATTTTGAACAATCTGGTTGGTGACTCCTTAATGTTTGTAGAGGGAGAGTCTATGCAACAATATATGGCACAAGTCTACGATTGGCACAAAGGTAGTTTGAACAAGATGATAGTTTCATTACAGGTTTAGGGGGAGCAAAATAGTTGAAGGATTACAGGTTACCAAGAACAAGGCAAGATTAGTTTGCAAAGGATATGCACAGGTTGAAGGAATCGATTTTGAAGAAACATTTGCTCCTGTTTCTAGAATGGAAGCTATCAGGATGTTTCTCGCTTATGCTTTCTAGAGAAAAATCAAGGTCTACCAAATGGATGTTAAGTTAGCTTTTCTAAATGGTGAATTGGAGGAAGAAGTTTACATTGAACAACCCGAAGGTTTTCTGCTCTCTGACAAAGAAGACTATGTCTGCAGATTAAAGAAGGCTCTATATGGTCTCAAGCAAGCTCCTAGGGCTTGATATGCTCGTCTTGATGGATATCTACATCAATAGGGATTCAAGAAAGGAAGCGCTAACAACAATCCTTATGTGAAAGTGGATCAAGATAACCTAACAATTATTGAATTATATGTGGATGATATAATCTCTTTGGAAAAAATGATGATTGATTAAGTAAAGAATTTGCTAAAAATATTCAAAGTGAGTTTGAAATGTCTATGATTGGCAAACTGAAATACTTTTTACAACTTTAGATTTCTCAGCAGGATAAAGGAATATTCATATATCAAAACAAGTACATCAAAGAAATGCTCTAAAAATTCCAGATGGAAGATTGCAAGACAATCCTTACCCCCATGGTAACATGTTGCAAGTTAAGCTTAGAAAATTCATCAAAGGATGTGGACCAAAGGTTGTATAGATCCATGATTGGTAGTCTCTTATATGTGATATCCTCCCAGCCTGATGTTATGTAGGTAGTTGGACAAGTAGCAAGATTCCAAGCAGCACCAAAAGAATCTCATATTATTTCAGTCAAAAGAATTCTTCGATAGCTTAAGGGCACAACGAAATATGGTCTATGGTATCTAAAAGGAAATGATCTGGTCATCTAAGATTATACAAATGCAGATTGGGAAGGAAGTGTTGATGATCGTAAGAGTACCAGTGGAGCAGCATTCTATCTAGGTCATTGTCTTCTTTCATGGTTAAGTAAAAATCAATCTTCAATCTTGTTATCCACAGTAGAAGTAGAATATGTCACGGAAGCAGCTTATTGTACTCAAGTTCTTTAGATGAAGAAAACTTTGCAATATCTTCAATTCAAGTTCGATGAGCATATTCCCATATTTTCTGATAACACTAGCGCCATCAGTATCTCCAAGAATCCTATGATGCATTCCAAAATGAAGCACATTTTGATTAAATATCATTTCGTTAGAGAGCAAGTCACTGAAAAGAATATCAAGCTTGAATATGTTGGCACAAAGGAACAAATTGATGACATCTTTACCAAACCATTACCTTGTGAAGCATTTGAGTATCTTTCCCAAAAGCTTGGGATTCTCTTGTAGGTTTTAACCTCATACAGAAATTACCTGCATACAAATTCTAAAACAAAAAAATAAACAATGCGAGAGCATAACACATAAAACACATATACAAAGAGATTTTCCCCTGGATTCCAAAACCGGGACTACCAGCTTGATTTTTCATTATGTTCCTTTTAATGTTACAATACATATTTATACATGCCAAAGCTTCTAATACCATGGACCGAAAACCATCACATCCAAAACCATGTGTGAAAAACATAAACAAAACCATAGGTTGGTCCACCCAACCTAATATAGGGTCCAAAACCAAAATTTTCTAGGGCACTACCTCGGACCCCATAGAGTGGGGTTACCTGCACCCCTCAAACCCCCTATGACTCCCCCCACTAGGCAACAAAGGGGGGGCTCTGCCCCCCTTCTAACCCCCCAGTTAACTACGTGGGCTAGTCGTGGAAAGAATATAACATAACCCAACATTCTCCCACTTGTTGTTTTATTTCCACAGGCGGGCACAAGAGAACTTAGTCATTTATCTAGCCCTGTAATGCCCATTGATTCTCTACACCAAGAGAACTTCTCGGAGCTCACAAATTTTTTCAATGCATCTGCAGTATTCTTTAATGTGTCCACCTTTACCAGCAACACGTTTTTGTCTTCTATCATATCCCTCACAAAGTGATACTTAACATTAGTGTGCTTTGTCTTTGAATGATATGCAGGGTTCTTTGCTAAGAAAATTGCACTTTGGCTGTCACAGTCTATCCTTATAGCTCCTTGTACTAACCCCATACTTGAACACAATATCTACAACCAAACTGCTTCCTTGCTTGCATGAGTGGCTGCCATGTATTCTGCCTCTGTAGTTAATAGTGCCACTACATATTGTTTCTTACTCATCCAACTGACTGCACCTCCAAATAGGTTAAACACATACCCACTTGTATATCTTCTCTGATCCAGATCTCTAGCCCAGTTTGCATCAACAAAGCCATGAATATCCAATACTCTGTCCAATCCTGGTCTTACTTGGTAGCACAAACCATAATCACTAGTGCCACACAAATACCTGAAAACCTGCTTCACTGTTGTCCAATGCTCCTTCCCTGGTTTTGACATAAACCTACTCAATACTCCCATTGCATGTGAAATGTTTGGTCTAGTACAGACCATCACATACATCAGGCTACCGACTGCACTTGCATATGGAACATGGGACATGTCCTCTTCATCTTCTTGTGTCTTGGGACACTGTTCAGTAGATAACGTTACACCTACAGGAATAGGAACCTTCACTGGTTTACTATCCTACATATTAAACCTCTGCAATATTGTCTCTACATACTTCCTCTGGTTTAACTAGAGCTTCCTCTTTGTCCAATCTCTTTTAATTTCCATGCCTAAAATATAGTTTGTGGCACCAAGATCTTTCATGTCGAATTTGGAGGACAAATGGGTCTTTAAATCCTGGATAATTTCTTTGTCATTTCCAACCAGCAACATATCATCCACATACAAGACCAGATAAATAACATGGTCACCAATTAATTTACAATACACATAGTGATCTTCTTTGCTTTTGGTGAAGCCAAGTCCCTGTATAAATGCATAAAATTTCTGATACCACATCCTTGGTGATTGTTTTAACCCAGACAGAGAATTCTTTAACTTGCATACTAGTTCTTTCTTACCCTTCACCACAAAGCCTTCAGGTTGCTTCATGTGGATCTCCTCTTCTAGATCCCCATGAAGAAATGTTGTCTTCACATCCATCTATTCTACCTCAAAATCAAAAGCAACAACAACAGATAAAAGTAATCTAATAGAAGTCACCTTGGCAACAGGAGAAAAAATATCACCAAAATCAATTCCTGGCAGCTGGGAATAACCTTTTGCTACCAACTGAGCTTTGTATTTCTCTACCTTTCCTTCTGCATTTGTCTTCTTCTTGAACACCCATTTGCTGCCAATGGGTTTCCTTCCAGCCGTCAACTCCACCAGATCCAAAGCCTCATTTTTGTGCAAAGATGCTATTTCATCAAACATGGCCTCTTTCCAGAGTTTTCCATCCTCTGAATCTACTGCTTCCTTCATAGTTCTGGGATCATCATCAGTAATAAATAAAGCAAAATTTGAACAGAATGCAGATGGGCTATACCTTTCTGGTTGCCTTCTTTCTCGAATTGATCTTCTCACACCCGGAGTTTGTGGCTCTTCATGTTTTGATTCCTCCTCTGCTGTAGAGTCTGATTCTTCCTCCTTTAGCTCAAACTCTATCCTCTGAGGTTCCTTTGATTGGACTTCATGTTTAATAATATCTTTCACCTCTCTGAACACCACATCTCTGCTGTACACAACCTTCCTTGTTACTGGGTTCCAAAGCTTATAACCCTTTAAACCATCCTTATACCCAATAAAGATGCATTTTTCATATTTAATATCCAACTTGGTTCATTTCTCCTTTGGAACATGTACATATGCATCACATCCAAATACTCTCAGATGTGAAAGAGAGGGTTTCTTACCAGTCCATACCTTTTGTGGAGTCCTATCCTCCAATGTTGATGAAGGTGATCTATTGAGTAGGAAACATGCTGTCTCCACTGCCTTTGCCCAGAATTCCTATCCTAACCTGGGACCACCGAGCATGCTTCTTGCCCTTTCCATCAATGTCTTGTTCATTCTTTCTGCAACTCCATTTTGCTGAGGTGTATATGGAGTAGTCTTCTGCCGTGCTATACCACACTTCCTACAGAATTCCTCAAATTCCTTATTGCAAAACTCTCCACCATTATTTGTCCCCAACACCTTTATCTTCTTATCTGTCAAGTTTCCCACTAGAGCCTTAAATTCTTTAAACCTGTCAAAGACTTCAAATTTCTTCTTAAGGAAATATATCCATGTATTCCTTGAGAAGTCATCTATAATGATACATAGTAAACAGTCTTACCCAGTGATGGAACCTTCACAGGTCCAAACACATCATTGTGCAGAAGCTCTAATATTTGTTTTTCCCTCTTACCACCAAAGGGGAAACTCACCCGATTCTGTTTCCCATATACACAATTTTCACAAAAATCAAAATCTAGAGAGCTATTACTCATACCTTCTACCATACCTTTAACATGAAGTATTCAAAGACCCTTCTCTCCAATATGTCCAGGCCTTTGATGCCACAACATGGTCTTCTCTCGAGAGACCACTAGATTTTATGCTACACTTTCAAGAACCACAGAGCTATTGCACCCATCAACAACAGTGCTACCTTGCAGCTTGTACAGTGTTCCAGTCCGAACTCCCCGCATCAATACCAATACTCCCCGAACCATCTTGCAAGTATCCTTATCGAACACTGTTTTTACACCTACATCATCCAATTTGCTTACAGAAATTAGATTTCTGGCTAATGCAAGAATATACAGAACACCCAGAAGTGTTCTAACCCTTCCACCTTGCAACTTCAACTTTACTTTTCCGCGACCAACGATTCTAGCCTTCCTGTCATCCCCCAAGAAGACATCACCACCATCATATTTCTCATACTTGCAGAACCACTCTCTATGGGGAGTGAAGTGAAAGGATGCACCTAAGTCAATCAACCATGCCTCATGATCTACATGTGTACTTGAAGAAGCCAAGTAAACATTCCCACCTTCATCTGAGGTGATTTTCGCCTCTATAGAAGGAGCATCATCAAATCCCTTTCCTTTATCAGGAGCTTTAGATTTAATGATCTAAAAATCACTCGTGAGTGACCTCAGTTAATTAATTATTGAATGAAGGTATTACAGACTCATGTGCTGGTGTGTGTCTATGTTATTTTAAGGAACAGATCGATCAAATTGCAAAATGCACAGACACTGGAAAATGGAAAACAGTAAGGGAAAAACAGTAAGAAAATACAAGAACACAACAATTAATAAGGAGTTCACCCTATCCTCTAGGGCTACGTCTCCGGTCCAACTTTCAGTGGTGGCCTTCTTTTATTGTGTCTTTAAAGTAGAGATTTACAACGAGGTGCTCAATTTGAGTCTCCTAAAACAGATAATTCTTGGTAGTGTGGTTCTTGGATTCCCCAAGCCACTAGAGTGCACAGACTCTTTTCCTTTCCAAATCTTAACTTCTCTGGTCTTTAATGGGAGGAGCCCAATGTGGTACTCAATTCCTGACAGATCCTCACAGGGATTGCTTGAACCTCTCAAGTTTTCTGTCTATTCGATGCTGCCTTAGGTCAGCTTAGCTCTCTGTTTTCTCTTTCTTGCTTCACTGTCTCTTTCGCCTTTTCTTTCATTGTTTCTCTTCTCTGGTTCTTCCTCTCTTCTTCTCTGTGTCTTCGTTCTCTGTCTGTTTATGGCTTAAAGCCAATTTTTCCTTGACTGTTTGCTTCCTCTTCCACCCCTTCGGATAGCCTGCTGCTATTCGCTTGGAGTTCCCTGCCTCTGCGTCATCGCCAACGTCTCACAGGGAGTGGCCACGTGTCCTCTCATGAACTGCGCCAGCTCTTTCCTCAACCGTTTGGTTTTTTGGTTACACTGTGGAATGACTCATTTGCCAACTCAGCGGTCAAATCAAACTTCAAACTTCTTTATGCCGCGGCTTAATACCCTGTCAAATCAGGTTCCTCCATTGGGCGCAATCTCCGCTGTCAGATCTAGAGCCCACATATCCTATGGTGTTCGCTCATTTTGCGCGGTTGACTTTCTCGACCATTAGCATGTGATGAGAGGTAGTTTTCTCTCTCATCTACCAGACACGCGTCATGCACTGAATGGAATCACTCGTTTTCTGCCAAATCCGCTTACTTCCCAAGGATGCCGCCAATATACCGCCGATTTTGGAGCGCGAGACCCGTCTTTCGCCTTAGCATGTTCCCCACGGTTTCCCGGCTTCCATGCGACCGAGTGCTTCGGGGCTTTTCATTCTTGAGGGGTTTTGCCCATCGATGCGCAATTAGTGCTAATCGCGCATCAGAAATGGCCTCTGTTCCCTGATCCGGGCTTCCCAACTGCCAGTTTTGTCTCTTGCATGGTCTCCATGGGCTTCGGTCAGCGCACTTTGACCAAGGTCCTCATAGTTCCTTTTTGGCTGCAAACTGCCACTGTCCAGAGGTCTTCTTGATCGCTCTGTGTTCATAAATTCGAAGTCTGTCCTGTTTTGATACATTCATGGCACTTTGGTAATCTTCATGATCCAATTCGGATCATGGCATTCCCACTGAAAAATCTTTTGGACCACTAAAAGTTGGTTTTCAAGCATTGACTATGTGAGGGTAAAATTGTCTCACTTGTCCAATCTATATCCACTTTGCACTGCTCGGCTTTGAACCATTAAGCCCAACTCTGAGGTACTCAACATCTCCTCTGCGTGTCGTCCTCACCTTCCTGTCCAGAACTGTGTCTTCCTGCAATTCATTAAGATATTCAGGTAGTAGGTCATCAATAGAAGGCAATTGAATCTGCTCTTCGGGATCCTAAATTAGTGAAGGTTCAAACAATCTCAAGCAATTTGCATTTACGACTGAGTAGAAGTGCATGTAAGCTAGTAGACCAAGGCGAAAGGCATTCTCACCAATCTTCTCAAGTATCTTGAAAGGTCCATACCTAATAGGCTTTATCTTCTTACCTTCACCTTGCATCCTGTCCTTGCTGATATACAACCAGACTTGGTCACCAACTTGGAAACTATGCTCCATCTGATGCTTGTCATGCCTTGCCTTGTATTTGGCTTAGCTCTTTTCCAGCTGTTCTTGTACTGCCTGGTGGATCTCTTGGATTTGTTCAATGAACCTAGTTTCCCTGTCCACATCACTGTGTCCATCAATTGAGGTGTCTTTACCAAAGACAAAATCCAAAGGAGACCTTGGTGTGAAACCAAAACAGGTCTCAAAAGGAGATCTTTATGTAGAAGAATGTTTTGATCTATTGTAAGAATGTTGCACATAACACAAATTTTCATCCCAAAGCTTAGGATGTTTGTTGCAATATCCTATGAGTAACTGGATCACTGTCCTGTTAACTACTTCTGTCTGGCCATCAGTTTGTGGATGAAAAGCTGTGCTTTTCTTTAGTTTGGTGTCCATTAGTTCCCACAGACTTGACCAAAACTTCCCCACAAATCGGGTGTCTCGATCAGATACAATGGAAGTGGGTAATCCAAAATGAACCCATACATGTTCAAAGAACAGTTTTGCATTTTGTTTAGCTGTAATCTGTTTATTACAAGGTATCAAAATACACATTTTGCTGAACCTATCTAGAACAACATATAGATAATCACGACCTTTCCTAGATTTAAGCAGTCCTCCAACAAAATCCATGGAAACACTTTCCCAAGGGTGAGAAGGAACTGGTAATGGAGTGTACAAGCCTAGTTTTGTATTGTTGGGCTTGATTTTAGCACACATAGTACACCCTCTTACATATCTAGAAACTGTCTCATTCATTTTTGGCCAATAACAAAATCTTTGCAGTTGTGCAACTATTTTACTTACCCCAAAGTGACCTGATATTAGAGAAGTGTGTGCTTCTTGAATTATCTTTACTCTCTCAGTTTGTGGAATGCATAACTTCCCACAATGGTATAAGAGTCGGTCCTTTACATGATAATCCAATTCTTCTACTCATTTTCCTTGACTTAAAGTTGCATATACATCTTTGAAGTCTATATCTTGAGCATATTGTTCAATGTATCTCTCATGTAGCACAAAATTATGCTTAAGTATAGTAGATGCATTTATAATAGGTCTAGATAACATGTCTGCAACTTTATTATGTATGCCCTTTTTATATCTAATGACTAAATGAAACTGTTGTAGAAAACCCATCCATCTATAGTGTCTTGATTGCTGCAACTTAGTTTGGGAGTGTAGATATTGAAGTGGTTGACGATCAATATGTATTACTGTCTCTTTGCCAATTAAGTAATGTTTCCACTATTTCAAACTCTATACTAGTGCATACAATTCTTTATCATATGTAGGATAGTTAACTACTGCAGAATTAAATGTCTCAGAATGATAACATATGGGTTTTCCATGTTATGTCAACACTGCTCCCATGGCATAGTCACTGGCATCTGTTTGGATTTCAAATGGTCTTTGAAGATCAGGTAGTGCTAGTACAGGTGCTGTACTAATCTTTTCTTTCAAGGTGTTGAAGGCTTTCTGCTGTTTGCCTCCCCACTGAAACACCTTGTTCAATCCCGTTAAAGAATGTAAGGGAGCTGCAATTAAGGAAAAGTTAGAAATGAACTTCTTCCAATATTGTGCTGCTCTTAAGAAGCTTCTAACTTCTGTAGCAGATTTGGCTTTTGGCCAATTTACAATGACTGCCACCTTAGAGGGATCTATCTTCAATTCACCACCCCCTACTATATGACCCAAATAATTCAGAGATGTCTTGCCAGATTCACATTTTGAGAGTTTAACATGAAGTTTTTCTCTTTTCAAAACATCTAGTGTCTGCTTAACATGATTTAAGTGTTCTTCCCACGTTTTGCTAAATATCAGAATGTCATCCAGATACACAATAACAAAATCATCAAGAAAAGGTCTGAGCACATCATTCATTAATCTCATGAAAGTAGCAGGAGCATTAGTTAAGCCAAAAGACATAACCAACCACTCATACAATCCCTACTTTGTTTTGAAAGCAGTCTTCCATGCATCTTGTTTTGCAACTCTGACTTGATGGTATCCACTGTGCAAGTCTAGCTTGGAGAAATAAACAACTTCTTTCAATTGATCTAAAAGATCATCTATGCGAGGAAGGGGATAACGATTTTTTATTGTTATCTTATTTAGTGCTCGGTAATAAATGCACATTCTCCACGAGCCATCTTTCTTTCTCACCAAAATTATTGGTGACCCACATGGTGATGTGCTAGGTCTGATGAACCCTTTCTTGAGCAACTCTTGCAACTACTTCTTGATTTCAACATTCTCTAAAGTGGACAACCTGTACATTCCAATGTTAGGCAATGGAGCATCTTGTTGCAAAATAATATCATGCACTATTTACTTTTTGGGTGGCAGACCTTTTGGTTCTTGAAACAAGATATCATACTATGAAACAACCTTTTCTAAATCAGCTTGCTGTTTAGCATTACAGCCTTCAAATACATTGGTTTTATCAGGTTTCTTTTCCTTTACAACCATCAGTAAGAATTGTTTGCATGAATTTATCATTCTTTTCATCTGCCCTGAGTTTATGAGAGTATAATTATTCTTGAGTTTATGAGCTCTTACAAAGTATTCGATTACATCTTTAACAAGTAGATACTTGTTCTCAGCTCTATAGAAAATAGCTTTTCTGTCATACAAGTAAGGACTTCCTAAAACAATTCCACATATATCTAAAGGAATTATGTCTAACTCAACCTCATCTACAAATGTTGAACCAAAAGAAAACTTGAGTTTGCACTGTCTAGTCACTTGTAGTTGTGCTTTATCATTTAACCATCCTAATGGGTATGGTTTCTTGTGAGGTGTAGTTACTAATCCCAACTTCTTTACAATTGCTTCAGAAATTAAATTTACTTGTGAGCCACTATCAAACAAAGTATCAATCTTTTGATGTTTGGAAATAACTCGAATATGGAAAAGCTCATGTCTTTTTCTCTCATTTTCTTCATCAATAGTAGATTGTGCCAAATTACTAGTAGATGCTTTAGAATTCTTACCTCTTATACTTGTGGCTGCAATGGTTGTTTCATCTCTTGAGTTTGACCCCAAATCTTTCTGAATAGCTGCAACAGTCTTCTTCTTCTTGCCCTCGAACTTCTTAGGTCTCAGCTCTGGATGCAAAATCCAACAATGCTCATCATCATGCCCATCCTTTTTACAGTGAGTTCATGAAGCCTTGCTTTTCTGTGCAGTGTTAGCCTTCCTTGCTTTCCATTTCTACTTTCTTTTCTCCTTGCTCTTGCTTGCAGTGGGTAGGGATGATCCCCCAACTTCTGGACTTCCATTCTTTCCTCTAGCTTCTAGATGAGTAGCTTGTACAGATACCTCATCTATACTAGTGGGATTAAACATAAGGATAGTGTGCCTCATGTAGCTGTGTAGACCACCAATGTACTTCAACAGAGTCTCAGGTGAGTCTAATGAGATTCCTAGAATCAATGCTCTCTTTCTAAATTCTTGAGTGTACCCTTGCACACATTGCCCTTTCAACCGTTGAAGAGTTTACCAACTCATCATGGCTTGCTGCATGTAGGCCAATGGATAGAACTATTTTTTGATTGCAGAAACAAATTCACTCCAGACAGAGATAGTCTTAGCATGTCTTTTCATGTCAACTTGGTTCTTACCTTCCCACCAAACCAAGGCAGTGCCTCCAAAGCATAGGCTTGCCAGCTGAATCTTGCTCTTGTCTGAATTGATATTCTGCACTCTGCAATAAACATCAATTTGTCTAATCCAATTGTCTAGCTTTTTTGCATTCAACTCTCCATCATATATAGGTAAATCAAATTTGACATCTAGTTTGATCAAAGATGATTTATTTTTATGTTCAGGACTGTTAGGAGATGTGAGAAAGCTTTCCTCTTTCCCTTTTCCTTTTGAGTGGTCATGGAAGTGAGCCTTATCTTCTCCTTTGTCTTGTTTAGAGCTTGATGAATCTTCATCCTTATGTTTTCTAAAGTCCCTATACATTCCTTCTACCATAGACTTTATGGCTAGGAAACTATCTATGAACCGAGGGTCTAGCTTTATAGAACCTTCCTCTGACATTTTCTTCCGAGGATAGACTATCCCAATTTCAGGATTAGTTTCGACCAACTCTCCTTCTCCTAATTTGAGCTTTGATCTAGTTAGCATTCAACAGATAAACAAACACAAGCTTGTCTAACCTTAACAACTTAGAGCTCTGATACCACTTGATCTGAAAATCACTCGTGAATTACCTTAGTTAATTAATTATTGAATGAAGGTATTACAGACTCATGTGTTGGTGTGTGTCTATTTTATTTTAGGCAACTGATGAATCAGATTTCAAAATACACAGACATTGGAAAATGGAAAACAGTAAGGGAAACACAATAAGCAAATACAAGAACACAAAAATTAATAAGGAGTTCACCCTATCCCCCAGGGCTACGTCTCTGGTCCAACTTTCAATGGTGGCCTTCTTTATTGTGTCTTTAAAGTAGAGATTTACAACGAGGAGCTGGATTTGAGTCTCCTAAAATAGATAATGCTTGGTAGGTGGTTCTTGGATTCCCTAAGCCACTAGAGTGCACAGACTCTTTTCCTTTCCAAGTCTTGACCTCTCTGGTCTTTAATGGGAGGAGCCCAATGTGGTACTCAATTCCCAACAGATCCTCACAGGGATTGCTTGAACCTCTCAAGCTTTCTGTCTGCTTGATGTTGCCTTAGGTCATCTCGGCTCTCTGTTTTCTGCTTCTTGCTTCACTGTCTCTTTTGCCTTTTATTTCACTGTTTCTCTTCTCTGGTTCTTCCTCTCTTCTTCTATTTGTCTTTGTTCTCTATCTGTTTATGGCTTAAAGCCAATTTGTCCTTGACTGTTCGCTTCCTCTTCCACCCCTTCGGATTGCCTGCTGCTGTTCACTTGGAGTTCCCTGCCTCTGCGTCATCGCTAATGTCTCACAGGGAGTGGCCACGTGTCCTCTCACAAACTGCGCCAACTCTTTCCCCAATGGTTCAGTTTTTCGATTACACTATGGAATGACTCATTCGCCAACTCAGCAGTCAAATCAGACTTCAAACCTCTTTATGCCGCGGCTTAATCCCCTATCAAATCTGGTTCCTCCATCGAGCACAATCTCCGCTGTCAGATTTGGAGCCCCCAGATCCTATGGTGTTTGCTTATTTCGCACAGTTGACTTGCTCGACCATTAGCGTGTGATGAGAGGCAGTTTTCTCTCTCATCTGCCGGACACGCATCCTGCGCTGAATGGGATTGCTCATTTTCTGCCAAATATGCTTACCGCCCAAGGATTCCTCTGATATACTGCTGGTTTTGGAGCGCGGGACCCGCCTTTCGTCTTAGCGCCTTCCCCACGGTTTCCCGGCTTCCATGCGACCAAGAGCTTTGGGGCTTTTCCTTCTCGAGGGGTTTTGCCCAGCGATGCACAATTAGCACTAATCGCGCATAAAAAATGGCCTCCGTTTCCTGATTTGGGCTTCCCAATTGTCAGTTTTCCCCCTGCACGGTCTCCATGGGTCTCAGTGAGCGCACTTTGACCGAAGTCCTCGTCATTCCTTGTTGGCTGCAAACTGCCACTATTCAGAGGTCTTCCTGATCGCTCTCTATTCATAAATTCGAAGTCTATCTTGTTTTGATACAGTCATGGCACTTTGGTAATCTTCATGGATCCAATTCAGATCATTTGCAGTCCCTTTTGTAGTGCCCTTCCTTTCCGCATTTCCAGCATACCACCTTTACAGGTTTTCCTGGAGATTTAGATCTCCCACTCAATGACTTATTTTTGTTTCTATTCTGGGACCGTTGTCGTATAGACAAGGCATCACCATTCTGGTTCTCCATATTTTTCCGTCTCATCTCCTCCATCAGCAAGGATGAGACTATTTCATCAAACTGCAACGTAGTTGCATTGCTACCTATTACAATAACTAGATTATCCCACGAATCTGGTAGAGAACATAAGAAACTGATGCACTTATCTTCATATGAAATTTTAATATCAACAGATGATAACTGACCTACCATAGTATTAAATGCATTCAGATGCTTTGTCACCGAGTCTCCATCTTTCATCCTCAGGTTATATAGATTTTTCTATAGGAACAATTTATTCACCAGAGGCTTAGATTGGTGCAAAGTCCCTAACTTGTCCCACAAAGCCTTCACTGTAGCTTCCCCTAAAACATTTAGCAATACTGAATTTGAGACACACAATCGTATTGTGCTCTTTGCCTTCTGATCTAACTTCTTCCATTCTTCATTGAACACTACCGTTGGTTTAGTACCCGGATCTACCGCGATCCACTGATCTTTATCCACCAACACATCCTCCATCTTGAGTTTCCACAACTCAAAACTCTAACCATTAAATTTCTCTATCTCTATCTTTCCACTGCACGCCATCTTCTTTCAGCATTAGAATCAATTTCGTAGATCTCCCACTGAACAGGGTCTACCACAGGCCCGAGTGAAACCCCTTAGCAACAAAGGTGTCCCCTTGAAGCCAAAACAACTCTGATAACAAATGTAGGTTTTAACCCCGTACAGAAATTACCTGCATACGAATTCTAAAACAGAGAAAATAAGCAATGCGAGAGCATAACACATAAAACACATATACACAGAGATTTTCCCCTGGATCCCAAACCCAGGACTACCAGCTTGATTTTTCATTATATTCCTTTCAATTTTACAATACATATTTATACATGCCGAAGCATCCAATACCATGGATTGAAAACCATTGCGTCCAAAACCATGTGCAAAAAACATGCAAAAAATCATAGGTTGGTCCGTCCAACCTAATATAGCGTCCAAAACCAAAATTTTCCCGGGCGCTGCCCCGGACCGCATAGAGTGGGGTTACCTGCACCCCTCAAACCCCTTTTGACTCCCCCACTATGCAAAAAAGTGGGGGCTCCACCCCCCTTCTAACCCCCTGGTTAACTACGTGGGCTAGTCGTGAAAAGAATATAACATAACCGAACATCTCCCAAGTTTTCGTTAAAATCTTTCTCTTATCTAACTAAGTAGAAAGGGGCAGTGGAGGTATGCATAGGTCTGCAGGATGACAATTTTTCATTGGGAGTTACCCTTTTCCATTGATGACAAAGGGGGAGAGAAGGAATTAGGAAGAGGTGTCATGATTGCAAGGGGATTACTTGTGTTCCCATCAATGCCAAAGGGGGGTATTGTTGATCAGTGGTTGTCATTGATGTCAACCCAAGAAACACCAAGGGCTACCCTGAGCTTGCATGGGAATTTTAACTTGAAAACTTAATCTATTCTAACTCAATTATCTTCTAGATGGATTCTACTCGTTGAGATGCTTCCGTTGATATATGGCATGCCAAGTAATTCTTCACAGTTTGAGAGATATTCATGTTTGAAGTTAGTGACCCCAATTAGTGGGCTAAAACCCTATGGGGTTGTGGCATGACACTCATAATTGCTTGTGGTCATTGAATAGTCAATAATTACTAAAAACAAAATCATTACTAAAATCCCTCCAACTTTCACTTGTTGAGCACCCTCTCAACTCCAGACTTTCAGATAAATAATGACCATCATATCCTCCTCTAGTACGGATTTTGTGGCTTCAAACAGGTCATCGTGAAATTTTCATTATAATGTTTTTTCCACGAAACTTCAAAAGCTGAAGTTAAAACCCACTTGAGATGCGATATTGAGGAACCACATGACTGAATTTCAGGTTTTGGTTATCTATATTTGCAGAGATATGATTTGAGTAAGTTAGGGTTTTTGCAGGCTCCCGAATTCCATGTCAAACATGTGGTGTTGGGAAAATCTTCATAAATTTCTCTCTGAGCATTGGATTCAAATTTTGTAAATAGTCACAAAAATAGGATGGAATGTAGTTTGTTGCATGGCATTTTTAGGGCAGACAATCATAACTGTAACACGTGGCACTTCGTACAAGTTCACTCTACTGAATTAGTATATAATCAGGTCATCGTGGGAGATTGGCCATAACTATTTCTTGAAGAATCCAATCTTTACCAGACCTATGGGGTTAGAAAGAGGACTCAGAGGGATACCACCAAACAAAATTTCAGACCCTGGAGTTCCGAAATTACATAGATAAAAGAGATTCAATATTGAGCTCCTAGATGGCAAGAAAAATCATGAATTCAAGGATCAATGCAGTAAGGATCGCACATCAACACTCAAGGGTAAGTCTCCTACAACAAGGTATGTATGATTAGTATTTACATTTGAAATATGAGTATCATCTCTGACATATGTTTTTGCAGGACAACGTAAGTACATATAGGGTCTCAATTATATCTCGATGTCTCTATATGTCATAGTTAGTTTTGATACCACATTTAGGATGTCTGATTCTTGATACTACACATTTTATGCTATATATTCTTAATGCTACACCATATCTGCTAATTCTATATGATGTTATAAGTTCATGTTACTTGTCTTGTCATAGTTGATAGAATGGTCTCTGTTGTTGTACTTAGAACTTGGTCCATCACAAGTCTAGGGTATGTCATAAGTTTTTATTATATATATCTATAGGTCAGTTTTGGATATAGTCTTGCATAGAGTCCAAGCTTATATCAACAGTGGGAGTCTTTGTCTACTGCTGCAACATGTCAAAAACAAAAGTGACAAGAACACTTCAGGTACACATTGTAATTTTAATTTGTATTTATTCATTATTATGCACTTACATGTGTTTTGCAGGTAGAGGTAAGTTGAAAAGTATTTTGTTTTTCTTTGGGATTGGTTTTGTCGGGAAAATTTTGCATGCATGTAGAAGAAGATTCAAGTACAAATTCAAGAAAGAATTCAAGAGTAGAAGTATCAAATCAAAGGAAGCATTGTAGCAGGATATCCTTTGAAGACATGACAACCATCCGTATATTGTGAAGAAGTGTCAAGGACAAGAGTCATCATTGTAAATTTGTAAAAGAGTCATTTGTAAAAGTGCCATTATTGGAAGAGTAATTATTGTAAAAGAGTCAATCTTCCTAGAGTTGAAAAGGCATTATTCAGAGGTATAGGAGTCTCTATTGGGATGATGTGATGATTTGGTTGCGGGTCATAGTGTGATTGGGTGTTCAGTAAAAATAATTGTAAATCATATTGTATTGTGAATTGTTTTCCCTTATACAGGAATCCACACTCTTGTCTCATTTCAGTCATTATAGGGTGGTAGGGAGGTGCTGGGTTGGTGCATGAATTCACCTACAGGTTGGAGCCTGTGAACACTTCAGGGAGGTATGTTGGTCTAGGATGTTGGGGCATCCATTTAGTTGACTAGTGAAGAAACCAGGGTGTTGGGGCATCCTTCCAGTGGGAGCTCGACAAGAATGCTTTTCTAGAATTATAGGAAGTTGTTGCTTTCATTTTAGTTAGGGCTGAAGATTAAAGTATTTATTAGAAAAGCGTTCGATGTTTTTTCACCCAGAGGGGGTTTTCCAACTAAAATTCTTGTGTCTACTATGTTCTTTTATTTACTATTATTACTACATAAACGTTATTAATAATTGAAGATTAACTAATCCTATGAAAAGTTTTAAAAGTACTAATTGTTAAGGAATACTGATTCACCCCCCCCCTCTCAGTATTTCCAACACCTTTCATGCAAATAAGTACAAAAAAATACCTTTTGTTGTGTATACAAGTTTGTCCCAAAAACAAACGACATGCATCATGATGTCATTGAATACATGTGGTTAAAATCTTGCCCATAGAATGAGCTCCTCTCAAAAATTAAACCTTCAGTAATTTCTTTGAAAGAAAAACATTTTAGGATGGATGAATGTTTGGACTTTGTTGTTGAAGTACTAAATGAAGCAATCTAGCCTTATGATTTTCCAAAAGAATCATAAAATTTGGCAACTCAAGAGAAACTTTATAAGCACATGTATATTTGAGGTATCAAGGGATTGTGAACTTCAATGTATAAGAATCATTGATGATATGAAACAAGTAGATGGAAAATAAGAATTTGGAATCATGAATGCAATCAACCACTTTAGGAAGTCTAGTAAATCAGTTTAATTATGGTGTTCACAATTCATATAGCTAGGGAAACAAGTTTTGATACTACAGTCCATCTAACATCTCAAGACCTTTGGAAAAATTGTGCAAAAATTTGTATTCACATCGAATCTACAATGCCTATATGAAAATTATTACTTTCTTTCTTGTAGTGTAGTCTATGTTTTCTTCTTGGTTGGTTTGTTTCCTTCTTGTTGTGTGTTTACTATGGCATATATGCTACTATTTTCCTGCATTTGTGCTATAGAAGTAAGGAGAAGGGATTGGAGCTATGTTTTCCAACTGTTAAAAAGATAATGAGGATAGGAATCCTATCACCACAACTTTTCATGAGTGCCATTGAAACTTTTCCAGGAGCTCAATTTTTTTCAACTTATGGTTAGTATACCATATAGTTATTGTTGACAAAGAAAAAAATTAAAATGATTTCCAACCTTTCTCTTGCAATCATTCTAATGCTATCATCCATTTCTACATCATATTGCAATATTTACATATGATCTTATTTCCCTTCTTGTAATTTTTTGATAAAGGTATGATAGAGGATTGATCTTCAATGAATTTTATGGTTTCATATTATCTAGTGATTGGAGAAGGAACACCTAGAATCAAACAAAAATTCACCAATGCACTACACAATCCAAATATTTGAAGAGATCACATTGTAGGCGTTTGTTTGGGAAATCTGACCCCTCATGTGGAAATTCAAATTGAACCAAGAAATACATTTTTATAGGTGAATGAGGTATATAATGTGGGAAATATATTAAACAAAGTGTCCTAATGTGATGCAAAATTATTGGGGCCAAAAGGAAGCCACTGCAATTAGATATAGTGAAAATGGATGGTCGAATATATAGGGAACACTGGATGGATTGACAAAGAGGTCATATTATGGATTCTTGGTTCCAAATGCATGATCAAAAGTGCTCGCGAAAATATTTATCCTCATGCAGTAAATATATTGGCTTCTTGGTCATTACAAAGACATGAATAGAAGTGGTGGAGAAAATACTTTTCCTTCTGCGGTAAATATACTAAACATGATAGCTTAGCATCTATTGTTTGAGGGGATGATTTTGACTTGTTAGAGTCAATTTTTTGAGGGAGCCAAGATAGTGTTTTAGCTAATTCATATGTGGCACTTAATAACATTGTATTGTTGTAGTTAGAGGAGATTTTATTGAACCATCCAGGGACTTTGGCTGTTGTGGTTGTTGGAATCCCCAATTCTAGGTTGAATGAACTTGTTACTGCTAGTATCTAGGTACACAACAATTGGAAATGAAAAGATGAGAACCTAGTAATGCAGAGTCAAGAAAACAATATATTGTCACCAAGGCTACTACAATTGTATTTTAAGCAAAAAGAACTATCCTTTCATTTTATTTCAGATTCTACATATTAAAGTAGTGTACGTCTCATAGAATATGTTTTAGCTACTTCTGTTTACTGTCGCAGTGTTCTGGGTTCAGGATTGGTTTTTGGTTACAGTTACTGTATTCTAGTTACAACATTCAGAGAAGCGATTTTTTGATTGGGTTTTGGTTGGTGCAATGGGGATTGGTTGATGCAGTTATATTTGATGTTTGATTGATGTTATTGATGGATCCAGTATGAAAACTTATGAAACATGGCCCCTGGAAGAAAAGAGAAGGTTGTAGCCTTCTGTAGGTCAGCACCTACATACTAGTACATTAGCTAGTACAAGAGCTAAGGGGGTTGTAGCTCCCTTCCAGAAGAAGCTGGAGAAGGAGAGAAGGTTGTAGCCTTCTGCAGGTAGAAACCTGCGTACTGGTATAAGACTGCACCAGTACAAAAATATTGTAAAATAAGTTTCTTATTAAAAGAAGATAGAGATGAATTACAGTAGGTGGTTTTCACCCACATTGGGTTTCCACCTTATATCTTGTGTTCATGTGTGTGATTACCTGTACTGTTTACTGCACTTTATTACTGTTTTATGGTTCTGATACACAGATTAAGAACAACTAACTAAATTAGAAGTCTGCAAGATATACACGGTTTTCTCTAAACATAGTTGCGTATATACGCAGGTTTAATTAACAGAAGTAGTGTATATCAATTTGTTTATGGAAATGAAAATTTTTTAAATTGATAATACTGATTCACACCACCCACCCCCCCCCCCCCCCACCCCCACCCTCTCAGTATTACTTCCAACAAAAAAAGGAAGTAGTACTATTCAATGACACAATCAATACTTGGTGTAGTTAAATGGCCACTAACATCCTGGGAAAAAGTTCATAATTTTTTAGGCATCATTGGCACAATACACAACCATGCAGAGCTGAAAAAAGTAAAATACAACCCTATAATAAAAGTCAACAAGAGGAGCCAACAAATTAAAATCATGCATTGAGACAGCAATAGGAGCCAACATTTAGTTACTAAACAAAATGGATTGATTGGGCATCCTACATTTTCTAAGGCTTGCATTTGCACCAAACCATGCAAAGTTGACATGAAGAGAAAACAACCATCATAAGAATAAAAAAATAAAGTAGCAGATATAGATAATTTTTTAGATAATTAGCTCGAAGTCCACATTTTCAGAGGTTTTAGCATGATATGAAATATAAAAATCATGTAGGGCTGATGGGAACATAAAATACCATGATAAAAATAAACAAAAGAGACCAACATATTCAAATCATTCTAAATTTCCAAAGGCACAACTTTTTTTCTTATTTTAGTGGTCTCATAATTGGCTAAGCAACACATAAACTATTAGTGAATGTAAGAGCAACAAAGGTTCCTAACAAGAAATATTGTTGCCCCTAAGCTAACAGACTAGTTTGTTACATAAAAAATGCAACAAATACCTCAAGAGGTAACCATTGCTTGCGGCGATTTGACTATTATGTCTATAGAGATGTAGATACCCTACCCGCTCTAGATTTAAGCCTATGGATCTTAGGAAGTGTTATAGACATTTTTGTGCCTTGCATCACTGAGCATGAAATGTCAATAATCAAGGGATCCAAATTCCCTAAACATGTTGTTCCTACCCCTAGAGGAACAAGGCCAGCAAACCACAACACTTAACAAAAGTTCTCCACCTGAAAACACTCAAAAACAAGGCAATTTTGGATCATGTCAACTGCTCCACTGAGCATCTGCGCTGAATGTCAACTGCCCCACTGTCTACCTGCGTTGAATGTCAACTGCAAAGAAGGCTACCTGCGCTGAGCGAGTTTGGACAAGTGGCAGAGTCATTTCTCAAGGTGTCAATGCCCAGGAAGCTTCCAAAATGACACTTGGATCAGGGAATTCGACTGGTGATGAGTAAGAGGTTCCAAATCTCCAAGTGGAAGCAAGAACCTACAAGTGGACTCAAGAACTCAAGTGGGAGAGGACACTAGTCAGTCTCAGACCAGTCTCAAGCTGACTCATCCTCTCTCCAATAACCCTATATATAGATCTCTTCTACATGAGATCAGGGAGGCTGGAATTTGGTATTTGCAAAGAATTGCTATTGGTTTGTGGCTAGAAAAATTGGGTGTGTTATGCTTTGAAAGGAGCTGAAGAAGGGATTCCATTCTGCTGGTAAGGAGATGCTGGGTTGGAGCCCTATGGGTTGTATCTCTTCCTGAACCCTGTTACTTTCAATAATGCTATCTTGATTCTTTCCTATATGCTGGTGTATTTTGTGTAATTGCATTAGTATATTTGATTTACTTCTAATCCTGAATCATTTATGAATATGTATATCTGCCTTTGTATTGTGTTCTTCTCTTGTTGCAAGTAGTTGTTCTCTTGTCACAGGTAGCTGTTCTCTTGTGATCTCGTGGGATTCAAGTAGCTGTTCTCTTGATCGAGCGAGGAGGCAAGTAGCTGTGGACACATAAAGAGAAGAGGATCTAGTTCGAGGGACAACCAAAAGATAACGGTAAGTCTGCCGATCTCCTCTCTTTCATATTTCATAAAGGAAGAAATCATGATAGCTGTATTCGTTTGTTGCTAAGGCGCTATCACACCTTAGGTGGATAAGATCATCCTAAATAGGCATTTTTCCCCACAACAAATTAGCGACTCCGCTGGGGAAGAACTTGTTTATTCATTTCATTTGTGTTTCCGTCATTTGTTTACTTCATAGACTTGACAGCTACTATTGAACTGCATCTTTCCCGGATGCAAAGTAAAAGTTGCTGCTTTGATCCAGTATGTTGGACTTGTCTATGATTTAAACTAGATCCACAAATGATTTGATTGATCCTTGTGATAGTCTTTAGTACCCTATCAAAGCATCCCTCTGTTTATACCTTGCTTGTGTTTTTGATTTGGCCTGAAACAGTTGATTTTTGAGCATTTTGTGACCCAGAAACCAAGGGAAACGAGAGTTTCTCTCTTCAGCGCAGGCACTGTGAAGGCAGTCTGCATTTCAACGCAGGTCCCGAAGGGGCTACCTGCGCTGAATTTCAAACTGACAGTGTTGGACCTGCACTGAACCAGTGTGGCCTTATGCAGCTGGGGTTCTTTGTCCTTTTTTACCCTGTTTTGACCTCTGTTTTTGCAGCCTTTAACCAAGTAGGTGCTAGTCTGATAACCCTTTTCTTTGCCTGAATTCGGCCCCAATTTTTGTACAAAAAGATTGTGAATGTTTTTATGTGTTTGTGGCGTCATTTACAGTCTTCCTTTGCATGAGTAAAGTAGTCTTTCTGTAGCCTTTGATTCAGATCTGATTGAGAGTGATCTTAGAAGAGAGTTCATTGGCTGTTTGTTCAGATTGATTATGGTTTTTTACTTTTGCTTATTGGTTTGAATTTGTTCTTTTCAAAGTATCAAAACGAGTCTTTATTTCGAAAATCGCAAAGTGATTGTAATCTCTTCTACCCTTGTTGATTTCGAAGAAAGTGAACTTGTTTATTTTGATCATTGTAAAAGCAAATTCAAAGTTGTGCAAAAAGCTTTCTTTGTAGGCATTTATACTAAGAAAGAGAAAACAAACACCTGCATTGTGCATTTTGCATTTGATAGTTTGCATGTTGGATTTAGGGAAAGTGCATTAGAGTGTGCTAATTGCTCTTTGAGAAAAGATAGTCGCTCTCTTTTCCCTTAGTAGCTAGGATTTTCAAAGTTGAAAGATTGTAAAGCTTGCTTATCATCTTAGACTGCATTTAGGAATTTGTATCATACATCTCGTGGTGAACCTTGAAAGGCAAACTTTAAAAAGATCAACCTAAAATAAACTGAATGAACCTAACAACGCTTTGTAACATAACACACAACATAGAGGTCTAGGCTAGAGACGTGTTCCGACGTCGTTAAACATAGTGACTGT
Organism: Pinus tabuliformis; assembly: GCA_031772625.1. Taxonomy (NCBI): domain Eukaryota; kingdom Viridiplantae; phylum Streptophyta; class Pinopsida; order Pinales; family Pinaceae; genus Pinus; species Pinus tabuliformis. The sequence continues at coordinate 1,122,050,925 of CM062819.1, read as the reverse complement.
CGATCTCGAAGAAGGTGGGTGATTCCTCCTGAGAGTCGGTGGCACTAATACGGATTGTGCTCCCACGTACCGTCGCGTATATATTGGGAGACCCCTATAGGCATATATCTTTTATCCTTAGGAAGCCGTGTCGGCCGCCCTACCGATCGCAATGCAGTGAACACAGCATTCACGAAGATCGACCACCCGTACCGTAAAAAGTATTCTGTGGTTTTGCGAAAGGTTTGGCACACCCTCTGCCTAGATCTCCAGAGCAGTTTCTTTTGGCCTTTTTCAGACTCTATAACAGAAAAAGTCCATCCGAGCATTTGTCACTTCGAGCTCGTTAAAACATCGAAGGAGACTAGAGTCATCTTTAGCTTTTTCTCAACTCTTTAAAACTGAAAAAGCAAGTTGTGTCTAAAAGCGTCGTTAACAATTTATTTTAAACGGAACAATCACCCTTTAATCCTGCGTTGATCTTTAGGTTGAAAAGATGGAGCACACCAACCAAGGAATTCGCTTGGGTGGAAATCCTAGTCCCTTCTCCTCTTGGGGAGATGTTGGTGCGCCCCACATGGCCACATTGTCGCTTCCAGGACTGACAATTGGCCTACCAGTTTGGCTCTTTTCGACCAATGTCGTTCAGAATACCACCACTCCTGAACAGTCGAGTCAACAGTTAGATCAAACAAGAGTTGCCTCCCAGCCTTCCACTTCATCTTCCTCCCCTCCTTCCTCTTCACTTGATGGAACTGGTCGATCAAAAAATCGGGTTCCTAAGGAGAAGAAGGAGAAGAAGAAGAAAGAAAAGAAGAAGAAGGAGCCTAAGGCGACTGGGGGCAAGCAAATGTCATCTAACAAAAATCCACACACCGCACTTGTAAGGCCTAAATCGCCATGCATCATATGCAGGGGAGACCACTTCCATAGAGATTGTCCCTGTATCCCACGAATACTAAGAGACTGGTCCCCCCGTTTGCACAATTCGGGAGCATCGACCTCTGATAGCCATGTCGACTGCTCATCGTCAACTAGTGGGAGTGAAGCTCCAGGACAGAATGGGAAAGTTAAATTTCCCTGCAGACTGTGTGAAGGCGATCACGCCATCCACCATTGTCTCTTCTTAGACGAGGCAAAAAGAGTTCTGGAAGATCGTCCGATTTTGCGAGCGAATCTTCCTCCTGGATATCAAAAACTCCTGCCAAGTCCCTCACTAGTTGAGAATCCGGCTGAGCCACTTAGATGGTCAGCCGAAGCACCTGTCATTGAAGAAGAACCGTCTGGATCCATGCCTGACGAAAGTCAGAAGGTTGATACGGTAGTTGACCCGGTTTTGCCTTCAGAGGCTCCATCTTCAAATGACACCATCACAGAGGAGAATACAGACGACACCGTCCAAGTTCTCTTCATCAGCACTGACTCTGATGATCAAGGGGGCAATGCCACCATTCCTTTGTCGCAGGAAGGAAGTTCATCAGAGCGCTATCCGGCCGTATATTCGGTCCCACCACCAAGCAACCTGGTTGTGTCCTTTGATTGGAACCAACTAGGCAGACCCCGGCTGCCAGCCAGTGTGCCATTCAGAATTATTTGTCAAATATACAGAATGGTAATGGCTGGCACTATCATTGATGAGGGGGCATCTGTGAGTATCCTTTCCTCTATTGCTTGGAAAGCGCTTGGTTCGCCGGTGCTTTTACCTGAGATGAGAAATCTATCAGGTTTTGATAAAGGAACCAGTCGACCTTTAGGGATCCTCCCCAATGTGCCTATAACATTGAAAGGGAAGACCGTTCAAATGAACGTGATGGTCGTTCAAGGACCCTTGGATTATAACCTACTCCTTGGACGAGACTATATATATTGCATGGGAGCTGTAGTCTCCTCACTCTTTAGAGTAATGTGTTTTCCGCATGAAGGAAGAATGGTCAAGCTCGTGGACCAACTTTCGTTTCCCGGATCACACATCGTAAATAGTCATGTGCCGTCCCTAAATGGTATATTCATGCAAGAAGTGTCTCAACCCACGGTCCGTCCTCCTGATGAGCGCGAGTAATCCGGGAGGATATGACTGGAACCCAGGGGGCATGCATCCTGGCCTACTTCGGCAGGGAAACTTTGGGTATAGGGTAGGTTTCCGCGGGAGAATATGACTAGTCCGTACCCCGTCTGTGGTTGGAAGAGGGGTTGTTCTGGAATAAGATTCTCTTGTCAAAGTTATGTGAGAGGGCGGGGGTCGTCACTCACCTTTGTTTATTTCGGTAGACATTGCCGAGGAAGTGTTTTGTTTGAAAGATTAACGAGACAATCTTTGGGTAACCTGAAAGAGGTAGGCCTCTCCCGGTGAAACGAAAGTTTCGATGGAATTGAAGTAGAGGTAACTTTGAAATCATACCTTATACCTGGGGGCATGCAAACCTTTTGGAGTGCAAGCAAGGGGCGACTATTTATTTTTTAAATTTTTAGGTCTTCCCTTTAAGCCTATAGGTCTAACCCTTTAAACTCGTAGGATTAGCCGTTTCCGAACTTGCATAAAGAAAGGATGGGGAGCAAAGCTTAGTGAGATGAAGCTCCATAAAAAATAGAATCTTGATGAGACACTCTTATCAAAAGACTGGGTAATCGAGCAGTTTTAGCATAAAGTTCATGCTCGTTAAAAAATAAACGCAAGATCCGAGCAGTTTTAACGCGGTCTTCATGCTCGTTAAAAAATAAATATAAGCAGTGAGCAATGTTTCCTCCAGAGTTTAAGCTCATTTTTATCTAAAAAATGAACCTATTTCGGTAAATAACCGCTGTGATCGTAAATTTATCAGCCATAAAAAGCCTTGGTCGTGTTTGCACCTGCCACCTCCACTTTCATTTGGCCGATCGTTCACCTCCATATGATTGTTTACCCATTTTGAGGAACAGTTGCGAAGAGTGATTTCACCTAGCCATCCTTGTGACACTGCTGTGATTGGAAAATTCCAACCTGTACCTGGAATTAGTTGCTATCCCTGTTTATCACTCGTTCCTCAAAAGACGAGTCTTCTTTAAGCTCTTTTCAACTGACTCGTAAAATATGAAAAGATTGCCGAGTTTTGGCCTTCCAGCTCGTTAAAGGACCGGAAGAGCTATCCCTCCTCTAGATTTTAATCTTTTTGGACCTGAGGGATTATTGCACAAAAAGGTCGAGTGCTTGTTTTATTCGGCTCGTTAAAGTTATCGAAAACTAATCCCTTCTGTATTGTTTTATACTTTTTCGGACTTAAGGGATTAGATGACGAAAAAGGAATTTTGGAGTTAACTTTATGTACCTTTTCAGACTCTCTAAAAATGAAAAGGACTGAGTTATCCTTGTCGTTAGACTCGTTAAAATGATTAAATAGTGACAAACTTGTCTTTAGACAAGAACGAGTTTCCCTATCGCTAGGCTCGTTAAAACATAGCGATGGGCTTGCCCGAAGGGCAGGTTATAGAACAAGCATATGTTATCCTCCTCAAGCTTGACAAAAATAAAGAGGTACTGGTCAGCAATGACTGGGGAAAAATTGGGAAAAATCAAGAAAACTTTGATGGTAGCAGGTCGCTCTTGAACATGACACTTTTCCTCCGTATCACATTCGGGTTGGGTTGTTTCATTCACCGGTCACATCACCATGGTCTTGCCATACCATCCATATTTGGGGTAATGCTACTGATCCATCGCATCAGTGTCCCCATATGTTCAAGAGAAGTCGTTCAGAAAGAGTCAACCGGGTCCCATCCACTGCCATACATTATCCTTCATCCATTCATGACTGCCACCCTGAATCATATGTCACAGATTGTTTTCACCTCCATTAAAATCATTAGCTCCGTTCCGTGTCACTGATGTGGGATTCATTAAGGCCCTCCTTTGACAGATCGCTCCTTGTCGACATCAGCTCATTATCCAAGGAGTTGATCTAGGAACAACCCCTTCAGTACTTTGAAGCTTGCATACCTCAATGGCAAGTTTCTCACTTCCGGCGACAGGTATACATCAATGACCTTCGACCAGAAGATTTTGCGTGGTGTTCGACGCCAAGTCCTTTATTCACACCACGTGAATTGTACTGCAGTACCTTGAGGGTCATTATCATTATCGGTGATTCCTCTCGCGCTTGTTAACGGTTTACATCATTGACCGGTAATCAAGCGATGTCTTTCCATGTTCGACTTCAGCGCAATTCTCACATGGATCGACTTGTACTTAGAGTGAAGATCGAACGAGTTTGAAGACCCCAGATCTAGTTTCATCCATCCGGACTGCGATATATATTCAGGAAAGATAAAGACATTTGACATGTACATCATTGCGGCAGATGATCATCCTCCTCAAAGGATGATAATTTTCACCAAAATTATCAGTCTACCATCAGACGATCGTCTGTTCTATGTACAAAAATGAATTTATAAAGCTGAGCATGGGAATGCCCGCCTCAGCTAGATCATGAAAGCAGAATGAATCATAATGTATTGTATTGTATTTTATTACAGGTCTCTTCCCAGCAGATGGATGAACTTCGGACCCTCCTGGATAAAGCATTTCACCCGATAAACGGCCTCATACTTTAGGGGGCAACTGTTATAGACATTTTTGTGCCTTGCATCACTGAGCATGAAATGTCAATAATCAAGGGATCCAAAGTCCCTAAACATGTTGTTCCTACCCCTAGAGGAACAAGGCCAGCAAACCACAACACTTAACAAAAGTTCTCCACCTGAAAACACTCAAAAACAAGGCAATTCTGGATCATGTCAACTGCTCCACTGAGCATCTGCGCTGAATGTCAACTGCTCCACTGTCTACCTGCGTTGAATGTCAACTGCAAAGAAGGCTACCTGCGCTGAGCGAGTTTGGACAAGTGGAAGAGTCATTTCTCAAGGTGTCAATGCCCAGGAAGCTTCCAAAATGACACTTGGATCAGGGAATTCGACTGGTGATGAGTAAGAGGTTCCAAATCTCCAAGTGGAAGTAAGAACCTACAAGTGGACTCAAGAACTCAAGTGGGAGAGGACACTAGTCAGTCTCAGACCAGTCTCAAGCTGACTCATCCTCTCTCTAATAACCATATATATAGATCTCTTCTACATGAGATCAGGGAGGCTGGAATTTGGTATTTGCAAAGAATTGTTGTTGGTTTGTGGCTAGAAACATTGGGTGTGTTATGCTTTGAAAGGAGCTGAAGAAGGGATTCCATTCTGCTGGGAAGGAGATGCTGGGTTGGAGCCCTATGGGTTGTATCTCTTCCTGAACCCTGTTACTTTCAATAAAGTTATCTTGATTCTTTCCTATATGCTGGTGTATTTTGTGTAATTGCATTAGTATATTTGATTTACTTCTAATCCTGAATCATTTATGAATATGTATATCTGCCTTTGTATTGTGTTCTTCTCTTGTTGCAAGTAGCTGTTCTCTTGTCACAGGTAGTTGTTCTCTTGTGATCTCGTGGGATTCAAGTAGCTGTTCTCTTGATCGAGCGAGGAGGCGAGTAGCTGTGGACACACAAAGAGAAGAGGATCTAGTTCGAGGGACAACCGAAAGATAACGGTAAGTCTGCCGATCTCCTCTCTTTCATATTTCATAAAGGAAGAAATCATGATAGCTGTATTCGTTTGTTGCTAAGGCGCTGTCACACCTTAGGTGGATAGGATCGTCCTAAATAGGCATTTTTCCCCACAACAGGAAGAAAGACATGTTCTTAACCATTATGTCCATTGAGTTCAACCCAATCAAGACAAAGTCCCCAGGTCAAAAATAACATAATTTTTGAAAAAAAGTTGGTTAGGAAGTGAACTTCAAGAAGCTTGGAAAAATGGACAAGTAAGCAAAGCAATAGAATATGGATCTTTTCTCCAAGCAACCTTTATTATATTCTTCATGCATCTCACTTGATGAATTAAATGGTAAAAGATATGTTTGCCATTTGTGCAAGGTTCTCCAAAATCTATTTTACCAACCTCAAAATTGAGAGGCACACCATTAATAGAAACCACCTTCCCATTTTACTCTCCATCCTAAGCTTCAAAATAGCTTTATCAAAATATAAAAAAATTGATCTCAGTAGTTTCAATATACAAAATAATAGATGCATAACATTATAAGAAAATAAAAAATATGATCTCAGAAAATGAAGGCCCAAGTGCACAAAATGTGACAGCACAAAACCTCTTAGATAAAAGGTTGCCTACTGGATGTGTGGTGCAAATTTCTCCAGAGCTTGAGAGTATGGAAAAATAGCTTACAAGAGTGACGAAAAAAAGAAAAGTTACAAGAATATGAAAATCTAGAATAAATACATATTGAAGGTAATTGAAAAAGCATTTCTATGTCCATTATGCTCTACTAAGATATTGAAAATATTTACCCTAGCTAGATAGCCAAGAAAGGATACATTCCACACATTGAGGAGACCCAACAAAACCTGTGAAAAAGCCACTGGTGTGATAATTAGAAATGTGTTCACCTTGATTATGTGAAGAGAAACCAAACAACATATTCTTCTAGATCATCAAAATTTTTATATATATATATATATATATATATCTAAATTTTGATATATGTATATATATATATATATATATATATATTTTTGTAAGCTAGGGTGGAACCATTCTATTACGACGAGTTAAAACCAATACATGCAAAATGGTGGCCTCAACCCGCCCCGAAGGGAAACCAGGTCTGTTGGCCACCTGTAGTTCTTAATAGCCATCCAAAAATAGTACTTACTTAGTCTGTTTGTCCATATTATATAAGCTACACATACAGAAATAACATAACTATCTACTAATTGCATTCTTAAAATAAACAGAGGTAAGCAGAAACTATTCATCTTCCTAGCTAAGGAGACAAAACATATCTTGGTTTATCATTCTTTCCTTACACTCGGTTGGCGCTTCTCCTCTTTGGCTCCTTGGGTCAGCTTCTCTATCTGCTGCTGTATCTCGTCCAGCTTTCCATCCTGCATCATCAGGGTGATCTGAATGTTGTTCATCTCCTTCTTGAGATTTGGAATGCCTTGGGCTAGTTCCGCCATCTCCATGGCCACCTGCTCCATGGCCTTGGCCAACAGTCGTTTCATTACCCAGTAAACATGTAAAGCCTGTTTATAGAGGGACATGCGTCCTCTAGTATTGTCGAGATCAGGAAGCAGATATTCCCAATCTTCCATCTCTGACTCTGACTGTTCCTGGGTTGCTTCCTCTTCCAGATTTTGAATTATTCTCCTAATGTCCGCATGTGTATTTCGGCTATAAGCTCTTTCGGCAAACCTAACTTGACGTTCCATTGTTTTCCTCCCTCGTTTGTAATCTCCTGGTCTGGTGCGGTTCTGTTCTCTGTTGCCGACTTGACATCGGCCGCCTCTCCCTCTGCGGCCGCTTCCTCGTCCTGTTCCTCTTTCCCTGTATTCCTTTGCCCTGTTCCCCTGTCCTGCCACGCTATCTGGCGAACTCCAGCCCGCTTCCTCTGCACGATCCTTGCTCTCCTTAACCTTTTTTGTCTCATTTACTGTTCTAGTTTCCTCCATAATCCTCGCTTTCCCTCTTTCACTCTTCCTTATCCGCGGTTGACATTCCTGTTCCAGGTCATATATTTCCTGTATGTCTGCCCTGGTCTTCTCCTCTCCCTCCCAGCGTTCTCTCTTGATGCCTCCCACTCGCGAGGGTCCTTCATCCTTGCATTCCGGCGTTACATTCCTCTTCATTCTCTCCTCTGCTGTTTTACCCTGTAGTCTTTTTGCTCCAGGAGGTAGACTAGGCTCGTTTCCTTCTTTTCTGTTTGACACCTCTTCCCTTCTTCCGTTGTTTGTCTCGAGGCTACTCCCTGCAAGCTTTCCCTTATACCTCCACCCGCTACCACTCCCTTTCACTTACCGGCCTTTCCTGCTCTGCTGCACCGCCCTTCTCTGCCTTCTGCTCTCTCCATAATTGCCCATTCCTCCTCTGCATGCCCTTATGCGGCCTGGTCTGTGCCCATCACCGATCCACTGCCACCTTCACCACCTCTACGCATCAGATGATCCTTTCTACCGCGATTTGAAATGATATTTGTTTCACCTGACGTACTAATGGCAGCATAATCAATGCCTTCTTGCTGTGCAAAACCCTTTGCGACAAGTCGTGCTTTATACTTTTCAAGTTCACCCTTCTGATTATACTTAATTCTGTAAACCCATTTGCACCCTATGGGTTTAACATTTTCTGGACAATCAACAAGTTTCCAAGTGTTATTATCAATTACTGCTTGATATTCTTCAACCATAGCTTGTTGCCATTATTTATGTTTTACTGCCTCTTTGTATGTGGAAGGTGCAGTAAAATCATTTGCTATCAAGGCAAAATTGCCTTCACTTCTATGTGTCCTTCTGGTGCTAGTTTTATTCTGTTCATCAGGCTTTACATCTTTCAAAAGTTGAAATACCCATTTCGGAAGTTGGTGCTCACTTGTTTGCGCTTCTGTAAAGTCCCCGTCATTGTAAAGAGGATTAATATAAACTGATGTTCGTCGTTCAGGTGAAGAATGTGGAGACTCACTTTCTGAAGAACTGCTGCTGCTTGGAGATGCGGATGAACTGCTAGAAGACCCAGATGATGTTGTTGATGTAGATGGACTGGATGACTCATCTTCAGAGGAAGGAAAATCAAGTTCATACCAATTTGGTGAAGTTGGTTGACTTTGCATTTTTCCATTTCTTTTATTTCCTTTGGTTTCTAATTTGTGAAGAAGATTTTCAATTTCTTCAGCACTCTTACTCTCTGTTTCATAAAAAATGACATCCCTGCTCACAATGAATTTTCCATTGGTCAAAAGACGATACCCTTTCTTCTCATCAGAATAGCCAATCATTGTGCATTTTAAACTTCTTGAGTCAAGCTTAGTTCGTTTTTCTTTCGGAACTAAGGCATAACACACTGACCCAAAAACTCTAAGATGTTTAACTCGAGGTTTGAAACCAAACCAAGCTTCATAAGGTGTGATTCCGTCTAAAGAAGCAGTTGGAGATCTGTTTCTTAAGTAGACAGTTGTATGTATTGCTTCCGCCCAATATGTTGGACTTAACCTCTTGAAGGTTAACATGGATCTCGCCATTCCTAACAAAGTGCGATTCATTCTTTCGACTACTCCATTTTGCTGTGGAGTGTAAACATTAGTGAGATGTCGTTTTATGCCATTTTCACTACAATAAGTTTTGAATTCATTTGAAGTGAATTCTCCCCCATTATCCGTCTTGAGAGTACCTATCTTTTCTTTGAATTCATTTTCAACAAGTTGGCGAAAAAGTTTAAACTTATCAAATGCTTCTGACTTGTTCTTCAAGAAGTAAACCCAATTCATTCTCCTGAAATCATCAACGAATAGCAAGAAATACTTGCGACCACCAAATGAGGTTTGTAGTGGACCACAAACATCACTGTGAATTAGTTGAAGCCGCCTGTTTGCTCGCCATGAACTTGTTGGAAAACTTTCTCGATTTTGTTTCCCATAAATGCAATCTTCACATTTTGCATTTTCCCTTTTGAATGTGGGAAGTCCTTTAACCATTCCTTGTTTCTGCAATTGAGAAAGACTCTCAAAATTCAAATGTCCATATCTTACATGCCATAGTCTGATAGGTGAAATACATGTAGTCACTGCCCCTGCAAAATCAGAATGCCTTGGAATAACTGTCCCTTTCATCCGTAACAGTTTTCCATCTTCATAACCTGTCATAACTATTTTCAAGTTCTGTTTCACTGAATTAATATTCACTAAACCATCTTCCATAATCACTTAATGTCTTGCTTGTCGAATCGTGACTAAAGAGAGCAAATTTTTCTTGAAACTAGTTACATACCATACATTGGAAATCAATTTTTCTCCAATGTCAGGGAGAAAAACTTTCACTACTCCTTTTCCATAAGGAGTATGTTTGGTATCATCAGCAAGAAAAATTGAATTAAGTTGGCATTCTTGAAAATTCCAGAAAAAATCACGTCGACAAGTCATGTGCTGAGTTGCCCCGGAATCCAAGATCCAGGCATCTTCATAGTCACTTCTAAGATGAGATGAAATTTGTGATGCTGGTGAGGAAGTAAAAACATATTCTGAGCTATCTTCATCTTGATCATTTGCAAATTGGGCTGAATGCTGCTGAAACTTGGGAATTTTATTAAGTGATGTTCGACAATCTTCAACATAATGGCCAACTTTGTTACATCTTCGACATACAATTTGACTTAAGTCTCTTCCTCGTCCTGAAGATTGTCCTCGGCCTCTGCTTTGACCTCTATTTTGAGATTGTCCTCTACCTTGACTATTATATCCTTGTCCTTGAAAATTGCCTCTTCCTTGGTTGTTTCCTCTACCTTGAAAATTATTTCTTCCTCCTCTGTTAAAATTGTTGCCTCTGCTTTGGCTTCGACCTCGATTATGTGCTGCTTGATTCTGATTCCATCTGCCTCTTCCTCGAGAACTATCTGCTGATGACTTACTTGTGCTGGCTTCTGTGAGAAAAACATCTTCACCAAATTTCTTCTTCTTCCCAAAAGTTTTATCATGTTGACTTAACATTTCACAAAGTTCATCAAACTTTAGTTTTTTTAATTTCCCAGTTACTTGTAAAGTCTCTAAAAAATGCGTATAGGAAGAAGGAAGCCCAGCAATTACAATTGTGACCATAAAGCTATCATCAATTGCGGGAAAACCAGCATTAATAATTTCCTGCTTAATATTCTTAAGTCTGGAGAGATATTCAAGAATATCACCATCTTCAGTTAATTTCTGTTGCAACAATTTTAACTCTAGATTGACTTTTTTTTATTCTGGTTGAGTATCCAAGAGGTCTTTAAAAGTTTTCAAGGCAGTCCATGCATCTGTGGCATTTTCTATATGTACATACATTTCATCATTTATAGAAGATTTAATAAGAGCTAAGGCTTTAGCATTCTTGATTTCCCATTTTGCCAGTGCATCTGCATCTGTGGGTTTATTCGGCTTAACATCTCCATCACATATTCCTTGCCATAATTCATTGTAAATGAGTGTGCTTTCAATAAGACGATGCCACGTTTTATAAGATTTGGTGCCTTCAAGTTTGTCGGAATCAGAAAATAAGTTAATCAACTTAGACATTTTAGCGATGAAGAGACGCACCAAGAAGCAGAACAGAAAGGACAAGATAGTCAACACAACACACCACGCAAAAAAACGATCTATCGGGGCTTGGCCTTGACCCTCGAATAGTCGTCAAAATAGGAGAATATTGACTGAGCTTTGCACTTGGCTCTAGTCAATTTCTCAAATTTTTACAGGGCAACTTTGAAAATTTGACGTTTTACAATGGTGCTTTTGCACAATATGGTAAAAAAAAATTTACCCCCCCTCAAAGCAAAAAATACTTTGAGTTACAATGTGATGATCCCAATTGAAAAATAAAATAGAACTTCTTAAAGAAGAAATTACCCAACTCACCTGATCTCTCCAATTTACAAATTGCAAAGAAAAACTCCTTATTACTCCAAAAAATTACAAATCACCTTATTCCTCCACAAATATTACAATTAAAATCCAAAAATTTACACATCCCCTTATTACTCCACAAACAATAAATTAAAACACCCCATATCTCTCCAAAATACAATATTAAAAAATCCTTATCTCTCATATAAATATTCTCACTAAATCTCTCATGGAAACACTCCACTCATTCTCTCACATTCCACTTGCTATCTCTCTTTTGTTTTTACATTCAATAGAAAATTAAACCCAAAAGAGAATGTCTCGTTGATAACTATTTGAATTACTTTAGGTTTATGAAAACCGTGATTAGTATCCCCACATAAAACTATATGTCACTTATTCCTCCATAAAATGTATGCCGCTTATTCCTTGGAAGATGACGCTGTGAATTTTGTTAATGGCAGTAAATATGCAGAGAAGCTTCGGTTCCGCCATCCCCGTTCATTTCACGTTACAGAGGTTTGAACAAACTTCAAAGCCAACTAAGCTTCGCATGGTCCAGCTTTGTCACATCAAGAGATACTCGAGTTTCGAACCTGGTATCCATCGATATATTTAAAAATTTGCTTTTCAGGCCACGGCAGAAACACTAACCCGTTGTTTATCTGAAAATGAGTTGCCACTAAACAGTGATGATACAAGAATGCTAAAAAATTTGCGTACAGTAGTTATTGTCAAAGACCCAAACAGACTTATCGTCATAAAGATAAAATTCTGCCCTATCGCTCCACAAACACAGAACCATAAAATATCCTGTGCAGCTTCAGGGTGCTGTTTACAGAACTGCAGTGCCGCAAAACCACATCAGCTTCTTCATAGACCGACCTGACTAACTGGTCGATCTTATCCTCCTGGTAAAAGAAAATCAACTGCGTCCGGAGATTTAATTGCCTGCAAAGCAACTCGTCCACAATTTTTTTAATCCGTCTATGCGGAATTCAATTGGGCCGTTCTGCTAATTATCATTCAAATTTTAATTCTTGAGTTTGCCTGTACTGAAAAAACTCAACTGCGTCCCATACAACTAGATGCTGATTGTCAGTGTTAATGAATTTTGACCAACAACGCTTTCATTAATACATTTTCTTCAACGCTTTCAATATTATACTAAAAAAAAATAATTCCATCCAACTTTGCATTAAATCCAGGCAGGGCGTATGTTCCAGCATCAAAAAATCATAATCAATTTGCAGATTAAAATCTGAAATCACAAAACTGGGAAATTTCATACCAATTATTCACTTGATCAAATCAAAAGAGTTTTCTAAAAACCTGTAGAGCTGGAATCTTCTCCTCAAATCCACTGCAGCATTACTGGAGCTCTGATACCACAATAATGGCAGAAGTGTCCTCAGACACGTAATTTTATTAATCAGAAAAAAAACAATTACATAATTGATTTGCAAGAGTTTACACCCGAACAACCAAACACTCTTGCAATGAGCTATTTATAAGCTCCATGTCCTAACTACCTCTAATTATGGATCACTTATTAAATAACAAGTGTCCATTTACAATAAATGCTATTCAAACCAACTAGCTAACTAAACTCCTATAATAGAGCCTAAGATACGACACATTTGGAGAGTCATATCTAGTTACAAAAATATGCTAATTCTAAAAGTCTCCATTAAATAATTAAACATTCTAGAATAATAATTATTAATTTAATATCTTAAATTAATAATTATTTTATTCTAATTTTATAACCTATGATAAAATTTGTATTTTTGGATCATCTAACACATACACTCCATTTGCCGTGGGTTCTTGATGCAAGGTGGCTTCAATTTGTCACCTCCCATCCTTTTGGTACCTTCACTCCTTACCATGTTTACCACCCTGATCGGGGGGATATATGTATGTGTGTGTATATATATATATATATATATATATATATATATAGCCCCAAGGGTTAGCTCAACCAGTCAAAGTAGTGCCTCGCCATACGGGAGGTCGCAGGGTTGAATCTACCCGAAATCCCTTGGGGTTAGGTCAGTACATAGGCCGCGGGGAGGTGATCCCCCTTCAGGATCGATCTACCCAAATTTACTGTGGATGTAGAAGCTACCCAATGACCAAGTGTAACCGTGAACCACCCAAGAATATATATATATATATATATATATATATATATATATATATATATATATATATATATATATATATAAAGATGATTAGAACATATGGACCAACAATATGACCAGAAAAATAATGAAATCTCAAACATGGGATGTAGAAAGTGTTTCTAATTGCTTGCCTTTTCAAAGCCCCCTTACTAATTATTTGGTGGCCTACTACTTGTTGAAGAGACCCTGGACCCCCACTCAAGCGATTCATTTCTTCTATCATCCTTGTGTACAATGGACTTCAATGAAACAAAAGAAATATTTTTTGGGATCTAGGGAAGTTTTAAAAGCGTCTACAACATCTTCTTCCATATTAAGCTACATAAACATAAGTAGTGATGTTAAATGACACAATAAATAATTGGTGCAGTTAAATGGCCACTGACATACTGAGAAAAGGTTCAGAATTTCTGAGGCATCATTGGCACAATACACAACCATGGAGAGCTGAAAAAAATAAAATACACCCATACAATAAAAGTCAACAAGAGGAGCCAAAAAAGTGAATTATGCTTGAGATATTCAACAGAATTGATTGATTAGGCATCATACATTTTTATAAGGCTTGCAGTTGCTCCAAACCATTCAGAGCTAATAAGAAGAGAAAACACCCACATTAAGAAAAAAAGAAAGAAAGTAGCAGATAAAGATCACTCTTGAGATAATCAACCTAAATTCCACATTTTCAGAGGCTCTAGCATGATATGAAAGCCAAAAATCATGTAGGACTGATGGGAACAAAAAATACCCATTATAAGAATCAATGAAAGAAACCAACATATTCAGATCATTCTAATTTTCCAAAGGAACAATTATTTATTTATATATTTTCAGCAGTCTCACAATTGGTTGAGTAACACAAAAAATACTAGTGAACATAGGAACACCAAATGATTCCTAACAATAAATATTGTTTCCCCTGAGCTGACAGACTGATCTGTTACATCACCAATGTAACAGATACCTCAAGAGGTAACCCTTGCATGCGGTGAATGTTATGTCTATAGAGATGTATATACCCTACCCCCTCTAGATTTAAGCCTTTGACCCTTTAGGAGGAATGGCATGTTCTTGAAAATTATTTCCATTGAGTTCCACCCAATTAAGAAAAAAGTCCCTAAGTCAAAAATAACATAATTTTTTAAGAGAAATTGGTTATAAAGTGGGCCTCAACAAGCTTGGAAAAATGGACAAGTAAGAAAAGCAATAGAATCTTCATATTTTTGCCAAGCAACCTTTATTCTATTCTCCATGCATCTCACCTGATGTTAACTGGTAAAATATATGTTTCCCATTTGTGGTAGATTCTCCAAAATCTATTTCACCAACCTAAAAATTGAGGGGCACACCATTAATAAAAACTCCCTTCCCATCTTACTCTCGATACTAAGTTGCAACATACAGAAGAATAGATTCATAGCATTATCTAAAAATAAAAAAAAGATGATCTTAGTAGATGTAATATACAGAAAAATACATTCATATCATTACAAAAAAAAATGAAAATATGATCTTAGACAATGAAGGCTCAAGTGCACAAAATTTGAAAACACATAACATCCAAGACAAAAGGTTACCTGCTAGATGTGTGGTGCAAACTTCTCCAGAGCCTGAGTGTATGGCAAGATAGCCTACAAGATTGACAGGAAAAAAGAAAAGTTATAAGACTCTAGAAAGCTAGAATAAATACATATTGAAGGTAATTAAAGAAGCCTTTCTATGTCCATTACACTCTAGTAAGATCTTGAAAATATTTACCCTATTTGGATACCCAATAAAGGATACATTCCACACACTAAGGAGACTGAACAAAACCTTTGAAAAATTCACTAGTGTGATAGTTAGAAACATGGAAAATTTTAGGGGCTAATGTTCGCCCAGTGGGCTAATTTTCCATGATTTTTCCAAAAAATGATTCGCCAATTTCCAATTTTTATAAAAGATGATTCGCCCAAATTTTAGAATATAAAATTATTTTATCTTAAAAATCGCCAACATTATATAGAGACTATATATAAAATCATTATAAATTTGAATAATTCTGCAAATATATCATTAAAAAATTTATAGTTTGCATATTAGGGATTAGTGAGATTCGCCAATGTTTTTAAACTTCAAGAAAATTTTCCATCCTTAAAATTTTCCTTGGTTAGAAATGTGTTCACCTTGATTGTGTGAAAAGAAAGAAAACATCAGATTCTTCTACATCTCATTTGTATTGAATTTTTGGTGTCCTGACATACAAGAATATTTTTCTCAAATGGAATTGTGTGTAGGTATCCTAGCATACAATAATATTTTTCTCAAATGGATTTGTGTGGAAATGGTTATCTATGCCCATTTCTCCCTCCAAAAACTTTCATAGAAAATGAAATGAATGTTAGTTAGTCATCAATAAATGTCATCATATATTTATTTCCATTTGTAGAAGGAACAGGCATTGGACCACATAAATATAAATGAATGAGTTCAATTTTTCTATGTGCTCTGGAATGTGAATCATGAAAAGACTGTTTGCTATGCTTTCCTAGAATGCAAGCATCACATTTCTTAAGCTTCCACGGAATTGTAGGCAAACTAGTAAAATCCTTTTTCTTCAACAAGCGGAAGCTATCATAGTTCAAGTGTCCAAATCTAGCATGCCATAATAAACTTGATGGAAATGTACCTTCTTCATAATGAGAATTGTATGAGAAATTTTGTGCACGAGCAAAGGTACCCTGCAGCTTGAGGAGCCTTTCTTCTTCTATCCCCGTCATGACAAGTGAGCGGTCTTATGCTTTTCTCACCTCGAGCTTGCCATCAAAAATATGAATGGAGTGTCCTTGCTGGCAGGTGTGGACCAAGGACAACAAGTTTCTCCTCAGATGTGGGAGATATAGAACATGATGTAGAAGAAAGTCTGGAAGACTAGGCAATTTAAGCCTGATTGGGCCAAGCCCTGATGGCTTGAGTTTTGATTTGTCTGCAAAGTATACTGCTCCATCAACATTGTCAGTAAATCCTTCAAACAAATCTCTTCTAAAAGTCATGTGGAAAGTTGCTCCTGAATCAAGCAACCAACCATTTTTCCAAGAAGCATGTGAATCATTAAATAAGTCTTCATTTTCTCCAATATTATAGTGTGCCACAACATAGTGAGTGGATTTAGGTGCTTTATCTTTCTCTTTGTCGTTAGTTTTACCTTTGGGTTGAATTCTTGCCTGCTCAATTCTATCCCAAGGAAACTTGCATGTGGATGCATCATGTGATCCATTTCTTTTGCAGCGTATGCAGTGTAAATCTGACTTTTCTCCTTGAGAGTGTTTTCCCCCCCTACCTCTAAAATTTCTTCCTCTTCCTCTTAGACCACCTCTTCCTATAGAAGAATCTTGAGAAATATTATTTTCTCTATATGCAAGGCACACAGCCTCATCGGAAGACTGAGGAGTTGTCTTCTTCCCAAAAGCTTTCTCTCTTTTAGCAAATCTTTTCACAAGGGAGTCAAAGGTAATATCTTTGAGGTTTCCGTTTGCGTGCAATGACTCAAGATAATTTGAGTAAGTGGGATAAAGTGCCTTGAGAAAAGCTATTAGAGGAATATCCAGTTCAACATTAGTGACTTTGATATCATGCATAATAGATTTTACTTTTGATGCAAGAGCAAGAGGATCATCATTTTGTAATTCAAGGGTGAACAATTTAATCATGAGTTGAACAAATTCAAGTGTAGAGTGTGAGTCATAGTGTTCCTTCAGTTTTAGTAAGGCTTCGAAAGCATTTGAAAATGGCGAAATATGGTGACTCACCTCTTCATTTACTGATGTTGCAATCAACGCATAAGCCTTGCTGTTCTTATTTTCCCGAATGGTGAATTCCTTATCTGAGGTAGGTTGTTCTAGTTCTTTGTCTTCGTCTCCAACACACACTCCTTTCTGCAACTCATTAAAAATGAGAGTGTGTTTGATTTTCCGTGACCATTCTAGATAGTTCTCCTTCCCGGTGAGAACTTCTCCCATAATAGGTATCAATGAATGCATTGTAAAATCTGTATACTGTAAAAAAATACTTCTGGTGGCAAAAAATGCAGTTCTGGTGGTTGGAAAAATCTAATCTGATAAAATGCATTTAGCAAATAGCATATGATGTCATACTAAATTCAACGCTCCATTTCATAGACTATTCAATGTAAAAAAATATACCCTTTGTATTCCTTGACCAACATAGACTGTACATAACTTAATGCACGGTGCACATATAGTCTAGGGATGAATTCACAATTTAATACATGATGCATTCGATTCCACCTTTAGTCTTTCACCATTCATGGCATTCAACACATGAACAAATATGCTCAACACATGCTAGGACTGCTGCACCAGCTATTCACATGATTAGTTCATAAGTGAGCTTCACCATAGGCATATATAAGTTCACAGGGATTTTAACCATAATTTAAACAACCAATGAATTCACCAAAAAACGTAGATATTCAACACTCAAATTGACCTATGATCTTTAGAAAAGAATTCTCATGTACGAAGACATTCTCAGGCAACCTATGATGCATTCATTAGCGACTGCTGCTCGAAATACGTTGACAGTTACCTCAGGCATCGTTTCTTCCATGAGCTCAGCTTCTTCCAGGCCAGACACAAATCGTTGGAATACCTGTAGGTTGGGCCGAGCGTCTTTGGGGATGCACTGGTTGCACCTTTGATTCTACTAGTAAGGGAAAATGCTCCACTACTGACTATGGTGATTCCCTTGAATGCAATGGTGCATGGTTGATACCTCCCGCTTCCCTTGCAGAGTTCTCAATGGGCAAGGCCAAGCCCAAGATTTCTATGATGTGAGTCTTGTTGATGGCTACAATCTTCCTCTGCTGATCACAGCTCAAGGGGTCACTGGTGCTTGCACCTCAACAGGTTGCATCACGAACATCAATCTCAGAGTCGTGTGCCGTGGAGAAATGATCCGTGCTCCATCAACTGGCAGAAGAGATAATGGAAGCGACGCAGTACCAAAATTACCAACTCAATGCTTCAACTCCTTTCACTCCTTTCACTCTCAGTGAATATTATGAGCCCACGCTTCAAAACGCTTCATTTCCTTCACAAATTATTGCTCTTGGCAGTGTTCAATCCAGCGCGGAGGCACAACAACATGAATAATTCACAGAGAGTAATGTAGAGTTTGAGCAGAAAAAAAGGCAGAGGGACATGATTTCTGAAAAAATGGTAGAAGGGAGTTACAATGGCAGAAAACTAAAAATAGAGGTTGGCTCTGATACCATGTCAGGCCAGGAGGTAACTCAAATGTAATTGATTTATTCATTCAGGTTGTTCATTATTATATACAAGAGGGATTGACTGTTCAGTTCATCACCCGACGACTCTCCATTTCTTCTATTATTTATTTACACTAATTACAGCTACTCACCCAATCCCTATGATTAGGTGTCAACAATTAGTATCATTTCTCACCCTATTGTTCTTGTATAGAAGTTCTATGCTGCTCCAAATAGACTAGACAACAAGAATTATCTCTCATAGTGCACATGGAATGAACAATAGAGTTTAGAAAAGAATTCATGTGAAGAAACAACCTGATATCAAGGACCCTTAATTTTAGGCTCACACCACTAATATGAGTTACATTGCATGTTTACAAGAGACATAACAAAAAACTTGAGGGATGTCATTCAAATTGTGGATTATGTGAATTTGCCTCTAAAGCTAGACCAAAAATATATGACAATCAATTACTAGTGTAACAGTAAAAATAGAGGTGTTACACATATGAAAGTGAAGAAAAATAAAAGAGTTTCTCTAAAAATAATTTATGGATAACCCCTTGTATTATGTGCATGAATTTTTGGGTCTATAAAGTAATTAGCCAATTATTATATATTAGTTTATTTAACTAGATATGAGTGACAACCAACATATAATGATATGTGTGTCCACATCTTTCCTGCTTGTCCATAATGCAATAGGAATGGGATGCATGTCAAATTCTAGAAATTTATGAGTCTCATTCTACCATGGAGAATAAATACAGGGTTTGTTTCACCAAGAAAATGGATATATGATTCAATTAATTCCTTCATTGATTGAGTTAATGGGGTAAGTTGGGCAACATCAAAGAATAACTGCAAGTCATGTGTGCATCAAGAGAGTATCAGTGGAATTCAATTCATGACCTATATCCAAGAAATAGACCAGGAAAAAGTGAGGGTTGGAAATAACTTGACACGAAATGATTTGGGAATATATAACATAAAGTTGTTATGGGATGAATGAATGTGATTAGTGATTACTCACCTTGTTGATTATGTAAGAAGAAATATTTCCACGAAGTAGAAACAACAAGTATAAGCACACTAGCACATGCTAACACCTGATTTTGAGATCGATAGTAACTTGAATTGCCTAGTGTGGACAGAGGGTTGGTACCCTATGAAACAATAACAAGAAAATTAGTATCATGTATGAATATTTGAGAAGGGAATGACTATCCACTAAAGGACCTAAAACTGAAGCTCTAGGACTATCCCTTTGAATAAAACTTGACTTGGTAATGAATTAGGATACTTGAAACGATGAGTATTGCTCCACTTGATAATTAAAAAGAAAAATACAAAGAATGCACCAACAATAGATGTAAAAGATGAATAAAGCCATCTATAAGAGGAGATGTGAGATGATGGACAAAAAACAAAATACAACCTACTTCAAAGTATCGTAGGCGTGCTCACTATTGATTGGTTCAAGAAGTTTATTCAGTGGAGGTAAGCATATTCCCCTCTTCTAGTGCCTTTAGTGGAAGGTGATTTGGCTTGGATAATGTCTATCAACCCCAATTGTTTAGTGCTCTTGTTTTCTAGAGTGGAATGTTATTCCTGATATGAAGTTGTATAATCAGCTCTTGCCAACAACAAGAGCCAACATTAGTATCCTTCTTGTTGGAAAAGGATTACAAATCATGTCTAGCCTAGTGTCATGGTAAAAACCCCAATATATAATATAATACCTTTTAAGGCCTCAGTAACTGAATACATAGGAGAATCATTGTGATCTACAAAGACAACGATTGAGATATTGAGGTAAATTTTTTATAGATACAGATCCACATAGAGTAGAAAATAATTCCTATCTAGCATTCTATAAAAGGAATCAAAATATATTATTTTACCTTTGGTCATGCAAGCTAGAGCTCCTTGGGGTTTAATCATATCAATAATTGTGCTTTAGAGTCTAGGAGATTGGGTAAATCCATTCAGATATTTCGTACCATAAGTGTTGGTCTTGTAAACCTGTGAACTCTGCTCACTATTAATGTTGTGTGTATATATTTTTTGTATTAGAGTCTTAGTTGAATCTATATATGATTCAATTGAAGAGTCTATAGGGTCTTCCCGCATAACCAAGGGTATTGGGGATTTTTATTTTTTTTAATCCAAAACTGATTTACCAAGTTGAAATGAATATTTTCTAAATTTTATAAATAAAATCATCATTCTTTTCAGTTGAAACTTGACATTTTAAGAATATTTAATATTTTCAAAATTTGTACGCTCATAATCTATATATATATGTATCTATATATATATATATCTATATCTATCTATCTATCTATCTATATATATATATATATATATATATATATAGATATATATATATATATATATATATATATATATATATATATATATTATATATATATATAATATATATATATATATATATATATATATATATATATATATATATATATATATATATATATACCTATATATATCTATATATATATAGATATATATCTATATCTATATATATAGCTTTTATTTTTTTGGTATCCTTCACAAACTTACCTTGTCAAAACTATTGGAAATCCCTACATATCTGACACGTAATGCTTCATCTAATATAGACTAGCATTGATCTTAGAGATTGGAATGAAAGATGTGGTGCTCCATGCTAGCTGATGTAAACGAAGTGTGAGTCGTGATTCATTGTAGCACTGCTATAGGTTTTTTAGATCCGAGGAGCCAATTTTCCACAAACCCTTGGACTCACTAAACAACTACAATTGGAAGGCTTCTTCAGGAACTTGAATCTCCATTTATCCTCACTAGAAAAATACACAAAAGAGATTTGGATTGGGCATAAATATCATTATAATTAGGGCTTATGTTGGAATTTTGATGCATGTGTTTTCCTTGACGATAACTCACTTGTAATATAACAAGTATATGGTAACTAGATGAACCCACATGTCAGTTCAAAGGTGACAGAATGATGAAATAGAATACTAGAATGATGGGTCAAAGGCTTAAAGATCAGAATCATAAGTTTGATACAAGTGAATATTTGAAAATCTATACTCGGGTTCGTCAAGGCCAAGTCGCATATACACGCGAGTTTGGTGAAGCAAAGTAGTGTATGGTTTTTGCACCATGTAATTCTAACTACCAGGGGTATTTACCATGGTATTGGTCGATAGTAATGAGTGCGACAACGAATATTGATAACATCAAATATTACCACCGAAACTAGTGTAGTTTTGACGTGTGGTATTGGATAAGGGCTAAACTATAAAAAGAGGTGAAGATCAAAGTGCTAGATGTGCGAGTGAAAGGGTTTTTGATGAATACTTCAATCTAAAGTATATTTGCATTGTAAGGGCCATAATTGTCACATAGATCTCAAATAAGCATGCACCAATGAATACAATGATGGCTCAGGATCATGACACCTGAAATGACTTTCCTTTGTATGATCTACTCAGGGATTGACTAGATCTAAGTAATGATGCATGTTTTATCTCTAAATATTATGATCTAGGTCTTTCTGAAGTTTTGAAGAGCTGCACAATTTTAGGTCAAAATTTGTAGATCAATTCGCAAGTTGGTCTCAGTAAAAGCACGTATACACGTGGGTTCTCTTCTTCCAAGTCGTGTATATAAAGTAAGGTTTTATGTTCATAAATGAATGATTAACCTGATATGTGTTGTTGCTTCTCTGATGTATATCAATGATGTCCTCATGTTGATCTGGGTTGAGTGATAATGTCTGAAGTAGAACTGATTAAATGATGAAGTTGAATTTGTTTACATGTTGATTGGTTGAAAATATTATTGATGATGCTGACTGTATGAGGGTTTTGTAAGCTAACATAATATTTTAGAATATCACTAGTCAACTCTATGTCTGATTCATAATTACAAGTTTTTAGTCTTCAGCATATTAAGATATGTACACGGGTTTCTCTACAGAAAAGCACGTATAAACACGGGTTGCCTTAAGTGAAGTAGCGTATACATTTTTGTATTTGAAAGATCAGGGTTGCAGTTAATTCTATGTGTTGATGTAGTATTTTGAGTTCAGTTCTGTGTATTGGTTACAATGATCTAACTATTCCAGTTGATTGGTTGAGTTTTGATTAAGTGTCAGTTGATTGGGTGTCAGTGATTTGTTGATTTTGTGTGTCAGAGATTGATTATTGTATTACAGTGATGATTGAGCTTAAGTGTTGATATTGAATCTAGTGTGGAAATTCATGAAACGTGGTCCATGGACGTTGCTAAGGGTTGGAGCTTTTAGTGAGGAAGTCGAAGGTTCCTGCCAGTAGTAGCTGGTAATTAGATCAGGTGGTTGGAGCTCCCTTCCAGTAGGAGACGCAGAACGGATGAAGGTTATATCCTGCACCGGATGGATGCCTGCGTACTTGTATGAGTCTACACCAGTACAAGAATGTAAGAAGTTTTTTATATTAATAAGTTTTGAAGACTGAGATGACAACAACGATGGTTTTATCCTACATTGGGTGTCCATGTTAAATCTTGGTGTTCATGTGTGTTACTTATGTTTGATATTGTATTCTATTCTTACTGCACCTGTTGAATGCTTATCAAATGCCTGATACATATAAGAGGAAGATGAGGTGAGCTTTGTAAAGAAAATTCAACTCAGCACTGAAAGGTTCAAAGGTAAGCTTCCCTTCAAAATGTTTTTTTTGTGGTAGAGTCGGTCATTATGTTGCTAAATTTCCCATAAAGACAACCATGACAAAGGGAAGGATACCGCAAAAGGTAATAGGAGATGATTTGACAATAGAAGAAGTTATTATACTCATGAAGATAGTGATGGCTTGTCAAATAGTGAAGAAGGTGAATCTGATCAATATCTTAAATTACTCATGGATTCTGAGAAAAATAATATTGAGTCTAATGATAAATTTGTGGATGCTTTAGAGGAAAAATATTTCTTTGAAGAAATTACTCAACCCAAAATTTTCTTGGAAGAAAAAAAAGTACCCATAGATACTTTGAAGCATCAACTCATAGAAAAGGAAAATCATAATGAGAAGCTAGAATGTGAATTAGTAAGTCTAAGAAAGGAACTAGAGAAAATAAAAACTCTGAATCATAGATTTGTTAAAGGATATGAAACCTTAGATGAAATTATCAAGGTATAATTCTCTCCTCTTATGAAGACAGGTCTTGGATACACTGGAGAAAAATCTCAAATAGAAAAGTCTTTAGCCACCACTGGAAGCTATCTAAATGCAACAAAAACCAGTCAACAAAGCTTCAGTAATGCAACAAAAATAAGTCAGCAAAGCCTCAGTGATGCAACAAAAACTAGTTAGCAAAGCTTCAGTCCTTAGCAAAAGAATAAAGGCATTCCACAGGTAAATCATGTTCACTCCAATCCAAGGATGAACAACAACAAAAGCACTAGTAAAAAAGTAAACAACACCAGTATATTCTATGATCACAGAAATTTATTCTTTAATGGAAAATGTTTCTCATTTCATAATTTTGGTCATAAGGTTGCTCAACGTGTTGCATACAAAACTATCATGACTAAAGAAGCAAGAACACAAAGGAATGAGACAGAAGTCAAGAAGAACACTTATAATAACTTCTCACCTCTTATAGATGAAATTGAATGCTCATTTTGCAATAAATTTGGACATGAAGAATATGAATGCAGGAGAAAACTACACTGCCAACATCTCAAAAGGAGAAAATATCAACAAATTCTAAGGTATGGAAAAGAAAGGAGTTACAATCTGAAAGATGTGGCATAACATTGATTGAAGAAGGAGAAGAAAATAAATGGTACACTAATAGCAGATGCTCAAAACACATGATAGGTGATAAAGATAAACTTATTTCATACAATTATTTAGAGAAAGAAAAGAATGTCACTATTGGAAATGACTCACCTGTTGTCATTAAGGGTAAGGTTTCTATTTTTCTAAAAGAAAAGGTTAAAGTTGGAAATGCTATGTATGTTCATGGATTAAAGCATAAATTGTTGAGTGTTAGCCAAATGTGTGACTAAGGAAATGAGGTGGTATTCTGATCAAAAGAATGTGTGGTTCATGAACTTGACATAGGAAAGACCATAATAAACAGAAGAAGAACCCTAAGCAATCTATATATATTGAAAGGTGGCCAAGAACAATGTTATTTAGGCAAGGCAGTGAAAAATTGGTTATGGCATAGAAAGTTGGGACATCTAAGCTTCTCTCAAATGAGAAAATTATGTAGGCTCAAAGTTGTTTGTGATCTACCCGACATCACAGTACCAGAAAATACCATACGTAAGTCATGTCAATTTGGTAAGAAAACCAGAGTTCAATTCAATGCCAAAGAAGGATTATCAAGTAAGCCTCTTGAACTTATACATAATTATTTGTGTGGACCAGTAAGGAAAATTTCAGGTCGTGGAGAACAATACTATTTCTTATTTATTAATGACTTTTCTAGAATGTTTTGGATCGGTTTATTGAAACACAAAGATGAAGGATTTGATAAATTTAAAGTCTTCAAAGAATTAGTTGAAAATGAATTAGATCTAAAAATCAAATGTTTCAGATATGACTGAGGAGGAGAACACATATCAGATGAATTCTTTGATTTCTGTGATCAACATGGCATAAAAGGACAATTTTCTATAGCTAAAACTCCTCAACAAAATGGTGTGGTGCAAATAATGAATAGAATTGTTCAACAAATGGTTCATGCTATTCTTGATGAGTTTGGAACACCTAACACCTTCTAGGTTGAAGCTATAGATACTGCAATAAATATTCTCAACAAGGCTCATGTTTGTGTGAATAGTGATAAAACTCCCTATGAACTTTGGTACGGTAAGCCTCCCACTGTAAAACATTTTAGAGTTTTTGGAAGAAAATGATTCATCAAAAATAATGATGAAAAACTTAGTAATTTTTAAGCTAGAGAAGATGAAGGAATACTTCTTGGTTACTCATCTAGAATCAAAGGATACAAATGTTACAAAAAGAGACATCGGAAAATTGTTGAATGCATTGATGTAGTGATTGATGAAGCATGCACAGGGCCTAAAAGGGTAACATTAACAAAAGAGGATGATGATGATGAATTATTTCCACATCAAATCGCAATGATATAGAAGAAGAAAATAATGAAGAAGCATAAGAAGACACACTAGACAAAGAAAAGTGTCCATCCAGGTATGTTCAAGAGAATCATCCAAAAACTCAAATTCTAGGAGAAAATGACTATGGGGTACAAACAAGAAGAACCCTTGTAGGATCTTCTAGTTATCTAGATTTATTATCCACCATTGAACCACAAAATTTAAATCAAGCTAGTAAAGATGAATGTTTGGTTAGGGCCATGAATGAAGAACTTGATCAAATTGAAAAGAATGATACTTGGGAATTGGTTCCAAGGCCTCATAATAAAAATGTTATTGAGACAAAATGGATATTCAATAATAAGTTTAATGAAAATGGAGAGGTCATTAGGAACAAAGCTAGACTTGTTTGTAAAGGCTATGCTAAAAAATAAGGTATAGACTTTGAAGAAACATTTGCACCAATAGCCAGACTTGAAGCCATAAGAATGTTTCTTGCATTTTCAAGTTTTTGAAATTTCAAAGTTTATCAAATGGATGTAAAATTTGCTTTCCTTAATGGAGATCTAGAAGAAGAAGTATATATTGAACAACCAAAAGGATTCATTTTGGGGAATGATGAAAACCTTGTATGCAAACTCAAAGGGGCTTTATATGGGCTGAAACAATCTCCATGGGCATGGTATTATCATCTTGACAAATATCTTCAACAACAAGGTTTTAAAAAAGGATCCACAGACAACAACTTGTACACAAAAATTGAGGGTGATAAACTGCTAATTATTGTTGTTTATGTTGATGATATCATCTTTGGCAGTAATGAAGAATCTATGAGTCAAAACTTTGCTTCTGTTATGCAACAAGAATTTGAAATGTCTTTACTTGGGGAACTAACCTATTTTCTTGGTTTACAAGTACAACAAGAAAAGGATGGAATCTTTCTCTCATAAACAAAATATCTCAAGCAAATTCTGAAGAAGTATGTGATGGAAGAGTGCAAACCTATATGTACTCCCATGATGACAGGATGTAGCCTCAGTTCTAATGATGATTCTCCCATAGTAAACTAACTAGAGTACATGTTTATGATTGGAAGTTTTCTTTATTTAACAGCTACCAGACAAGATATCATGGATGCAGTTGGGATTGTTGGACATTTCCAAGCCAATCCAAAGGAATCACATCTTCAGGTTGTAAAGAGAATATTCAAATATCTCCAAGTAACACAAGACTTTGGTCTATGGTATCCTAAACATGCAGATCTTACCCTTCGTGCATACATAGATGAAGATTAGGGTGAAAATGTTGATGACCGGAAAAGCACTAGTGGAGGTCCATTTTACATGGGGTTCCAATTCGTATCTTGGTTCAGCAGGAAACAAAGTTCCATTGCCTTATCTATAGTGGAAGAAGAATATGTCGATGTTGCATCTTGTTGCACACAACTTCTCTAAATGATGCAAACATTACAAGATATACAAATCAAATGTTCTCCACCCATCTCCATCCTATGCGATAATACAAGTGCCATTAGTATTTCAAAAAATCTTGTTATGTACTCCAAGACCAAGAATATACCTATTAAGTATCACTTTCTAAGAGAACAAGTGCTTGAGAAAAAGGTTAAATTGGAGTATGTTACCTCCAAAGAACACGTTGTTAATATATTTACTAAGCCTCTTCCCAGAGAAGAATTTGAATATCTCATACAGAAACTGGGAGTTGTCTCTGCCTCATTTTGATGTTAATCCAGTCTGCTAAGTCTACAAGTGAAATTTTAGAAGGTTGTTGTCTATACGCAGTTTCATTATGTATAGTCACATATATACATAAGTTTCTCTGCAGAAAGTCATGTATGTTTTTCTCTAATAGAAAAATAGTGGGACAGACTCAAGATCAACCTCTGACAGCTATGATTTTATTTTTCTTGATCTGGTGTTGATGGGTATGGTCTGTTGATATGGTATTGAGTTATGTTTTTCTCTTTGATATTTATCTGATTGATGAATATGCTTTGATGAATGAGTTGTTGAATATGAATAGGTAGCACAGGTTTAGACAGAGCATTAGCCTTGCGAATATAATGCAAGTTTCTGAATTATGCTACTTTTAGGATATTTTGGTCTCATTTATTAATGTCATATCTGTCATTTTATGTAAAGGTCATGTGGAGACCTATGATGTAATAATTGTCATATTCAGTCATGTATGGACTTTTGTGGTCATGTCAAATATGTAATTCCACTTGGTTGGGTGGTAGTTTCAAAAATACAATCCCACTTGGTTGGGTTTTTGAGTCAAATATGTATCCCCACTTGGTTGGGTGATTGATGTAAGTATGAGTCCTTGGGGCCATAGAAAGGTCATACTAAGTTGAGTTATAGAGTCATGTTATTCATTTGAAAATATTTCTAAAGATTTAACATGTGCTCAGGGGGGGCATGGACAATATAGTGCAAATCAAATCCAAAGGGGGAGCTTTGGTCATCCTTTGCCCTTGATGTACAAGGGCGAGAATATATTGGTATTTGAATAATGATTATTTGATGTATCTAATAGGTTTCTATAGGTTGGGGTGATCAACACCAACATGGTTTCCATCAAGTTCAAAGGGGGAGATTGTTGGCATTTTGATGCATGTGCTGTCCTTGATGGAAACTCACTTGTAGCAGAAAAAGTATATGGTAACCAGATAAATCCACAGGCCAGTTCAGAGTTGACAAAATGATGAAACAAAATACTAGAATGATCGGTCAAAGGTTTAAAGATCAGAATCAGAAGTTTGATATAGGTGAATATTTGAAAATATATACGTGGGTTCGTCAAAGGCAAATCACGTATACATGCGAGTTTGGTGAAGAAAAATAGTGTATGGTTTTTGCACCATGGTATTAACACATATTTCATTAAAAGTGGAAAAATTTTATTACAAGGACATCACTAGAATTGAGTTTTTTTGTTATTCTGAAAGTCTAAATCCACTATTTAGTTCCAAATTTAATGAAATATGTGTTTATTCTAAATAACAGGGGTCTTTACCATGGTATTGCCCATAGTAATGAACATGAAAACGAATATTGATCAAGTTAAATATTACCACTGACACTAGTCTAGTTTTGACCTGTGGTATTGGATAAGGGCTAAACTATATAAAGAGGTGAAGATCAAAGTGCTAGGTGTGAAAGTGAAAGTGGTTTTAATGAATACTTCAATATAAAGTATATTTGCATTGTAAGGGCCATAATTGTCACATAGATCTAAAATAATTATGCACCGATCAATACAATGATGGATCAAGATCATGAGACCTCAAATGACTTTCCACTGTATGATCTGCTCATGGATTGACTAGATCTACGTATTGACACATGTTTTTATCTATGAATATTATGATATAGGTCTTTCTGAAGTTCTGAAGAGCTGCGCAATTTTAGGTCAAAATTTGCAAATCTATATGAAGGTTGGTCTTGGTAAAGTCACGTATCACACAAATTCTCTTCTTCCAATTCACGTATATAAAGTAAGGGTTTTTGTTCATAAATGATTGATCAACCTGATCTGTGTTGTTGCTTCTCTATTGTTTGTCAATGATGTCTGAAGTAGAACTGATTGAATGATGAAGTTGAATTTTTTTACATGTTGATTGGTTGAAAATATTATTGATGTTGCTGAGTGTATGAGAGTTCTGTAAGCTAACAGAATATTTCAGAATATCTCTGGTCAAATCTGTGTGTGATTCATAATTATAAGTTTTCAGTTTTCAGTATATTAATATCTGTACATGGGTTTCTTTGCATATAAGTGTGTATACACACGGGTTGCCTTAAGTGAAGTAGCTTATACATTTTGGGATTTGAAAGATTAGGTTTGCAGTTCAGTCTGTGTGTTGGTGCAATATTCTGAGTTCAGTTCTGTGTACTAGTTACAATGATCTTACTATTCCAATTGATTGGTAAGTTTTGGTTAAGTGCTAGTTGATTGGGTTTCAGTGATTGATTGATTATGTGTGTCAGAGATTCATGATTGTATTACAATGATGATTGAGCTTAAGTGTTGATATTGGATCTAGTGTGAAAATTCATGAAACTTGGTCCATGGATGTTGTTGAGGGTTGGAAATTTCACTGAGGAAGTCTAAGCTTCCTATTAGTAGTAGCTGTTAATTAGATTAGGGGGTTGGAGCTCCATTCCAGTAGGAGTTGGAGAATGAGTGAAGGTTGTAGCCTTCAGCAGGTGGGTGCATGCGTACCGGTATGAGTCTACACCAGTACAAGAATGTAATAATTTTTTGATATTAATAAGCTTTTAATACTAAGACGACAACAACGGTGGTTTTATCCCACATTGAGTTTGCACCTTAAACCCTGGTGTTCATGTGTGTTACTTATGTCTGATACTTTATTATGTTCTTACTACACTTATTTACTCCTTATCAAATTCCTGATAAATATCTTACATTATGGTTCAAGATTAATAGGTAAAGAATTAGCTGTTTTACAAGTTCACTGATCATATGCTAGTTTCTTTTATAAGATTCGCATATATAATCTCGTTAGGTTCAATCAAGTAGCGTATACATTTTAGAATTTTTTTTTTATTATTGTGAGTTTTTAAAATATTGATTCCCCCCCCCCCGCCCCACACCACCCTCTCATTATTTTTTGAAATTTGGAGCTCTTTGGGGTTTAATCATATCAATAGCTATGCTTTGGAGTCTAGGAGATTGGGTAAATCCATTCAGATATTTCATACCATGAGCGTTGGTCTTGTAAACTTGTGAACTTTGCTCACTATTAATGTTGTTTGTAGATATTTTCTGTATTAGAAGCTTAGCTAAATCAAGTTATGATTCAATTGAAGAGTCTATAGTGTCTTCCTTCATAACCAAGGGTATTGGGGTTTTTTATTTTTTTTATCCAAAACTAATTTACTAAGTTGAAATGAATATTTTCAAAATTTGTACACTCATCATCTTATATATATATATATATATATATATATTTATAACTATTATTGTTTTGGTATGCTTTTGAAACTTACCTTGTCAAAACTATTTTAAATCCCTACATATTTGACACATAATGCTTCATCTGATATAGACTAGCATTGGTCTCAGAGATTGGAATGCAACATGTGGTGCTCCATGCTAGCTTATGTAAAGGAAGTGTGAGTCATGACTCATTGTAGCACTACTATAGGTTTTTCAGATCTGAAGAGCCACTTTTCCACAAACCCTTGGACTCACTAAACAACAGCAATTGGAAGGCTTCTTTAGGAAATTGAATCTCCATTGATCCTCACTAAAAAATCCTCAAAAGAGATCTGGATTGGCCATAAATATCATTATAATTAGGGATCATTGGAAACATCATGTCTAAGTTCCAATAAGGTCTAGTTTGGATATGAGTTTGGATGACAAAGCAATAGAAAGCTTCTCAGAACTCTTTGTTCAATCTCAGACATCTGGTAGGTTTAGTAGTTTTTTTTAGTTATAGAATAGTGTAAAATTTTAAGCTATATACATAGAATAAAATTAATAGCATAGGCATGAACTTATAATTTTGTTATGTTCAATGATAGTTTCACGGATTGAATTCATGTTGTTGGAAGTCATCCTTTCCTCTCAAATTTTATCTTTAGGTTACCTGGAAATTTGTTTACCAGTGGTGTTAGCATCACTCTAATTAATCACAAACTAAAGGTGATCTGCACACTAGGAGGGAGAAGATATTTAAATATATTAGAACCTGATTAAATCCCTCATCCTTAGAGGACTAAGAGGTAGTAAATCCTAGTGTGATGTAGGGTTAGTTTCTCTCAGACAATGGGAGGGAGTTTTGAAAAAGTCGAAGATGGATGAAGTTGAACGCAAGTCTAGATTGGAATCTTCCATGTTGGATGCCAATAAATTCTCTCATAATATTTGCAAGGGTTTTTCTACTACCAAGAATGAAGCAAGGTCAAACAAATATTTAAAGCACATGAATATCATTGCTCCAGAGGTCTTTGTTGTGTATGTTTATGAACACCACATAATCAAATCAAACCTAGAAAACTTTCGATCTCTAGTTTAGAGACTAACTGGGAAATTTAACAATGAATCAAGGGGAACGTCATGCAACCAAATCCCGAGGGTCCATCCTTTGAGGTAATTGTTGCAGAAGTTGGTATAGAAAATATAGAATATATAGTTTATAGCAATGATAAACGACCGATCATGGAAAATAAGACTAGAAAATTTTCAACTGAAGATTTCTCTGCTTTATCTAAATAATTCAGTGGGATATACATGATTTTCCATAATCTGCATGAGATTCATTTTTCCAGGAACACTTCTCAATTTTATAATATTTATGATAAGATGGGGCGTTATCTATAGACATATGAAATGCTAAATTATTTGGCCAAATATTTATGACGGTCTACAACATCGTAGGTATCAACGCTTTGCTAGAGAGTCATTAGATTTTGTGGTTGAGGGCTTCTCATATTCACCAATAAAATTCCAACTAGTTGTGGCCATTTTTGGAAAGTGATTTCAATCGCTACTATCTTTGTGATAACTTGTGAAGATGTATGTATTGCATCTAAGATAGTTGAAGAGTGTATGGAGAAGCCCATTCTTCATTTGAGCCTTGATAGAGGGATCAAGCGCAACCCAATGCTTAAGGAACACTCCCTTCCTAGTAATTTCTTTGGCATGCAAGGAATTTTTCAAACTAAGTCCAACCAACCTTGAATCTCTATTGCTTTATCGTTGTTTGAAAGTTCCATAGGAAATGACGGGGATAATACCCATTAAGTTTTGTTCCCGAAACTACCTTGATTTTCTTCTGTAATTTTACAAACATTCCCATCTGGTGATTGGGTGTTCAAAATGATCTGCTTCTTTTGCATTACTTTGATAAGAATATCACCTGAGTAATACTAAATTCACAACAAAATCAATCAAGTCCCAAATCAAGAACAAACCCCAAATTGAGAATCAATCAAACCCCAAATCAGAGTCAATCAAGCTGACCATTTGAACCCCAAATTATAAAAATGATATACCATGTTGTTGGTTTAAATATAATGATGAAAATGTTCATTAACATTGCAAGTAAAATTTGTATTACAGAAACTAAAAAATTCCATAAATAAACCTCGTAATAGAGATTGGAATTCTTTCAGGTATAGGAGCTTACCTAGATCATTCCTCTACACCTCCCAGAGCCATGAAACTACGATCTAGATATCTGACTCCACAACGCAGAGCTTCGAAATCAAACCTGGGTGAGACTAAATGGGCACGAAGGGTTTGATATTTTCCAAGATTCCATCTGCTTATTTTCATAGAAAGTGTCATGGAGAACATAGGCAAGGAGATCTATGTAGCACCCACCGGTCCCGCCCAAGGTAGAAAAACTCATAGTTGGGGAAATGAGAGGTAGAATTAAGACATTTTGCGACTGTTACCCTAGAATGTGAGGAGGGTACTCTTAACCTACAGCTGGTCGAGCTCCTGGAAATCACTCTTCCTAGAGTCTTCATATTCATAGGAGCATGATAACATGATCATGGGCCCTGTATTGTTCACAAAGTTGCTAATCCCCATGAGGCCATGGATGCACGCCAACCCGAATTCTATCAAGAGGAGTCCAAGCTTGCCTGTCAAAGATTGCAGGCGCTCATGGCTTGGACCGTAGATTGTTAATTATGGAAGGAAATGATGCGGACAACTTCCTTGATTGAGCAATTGACAAAGTATGTCAGTGGAAAAATTTCCTCTCGTTCGAACATCTGATTGATGCCTGCGTTCACTAGGGCCTTCACTACTAAAACATTTAAAACTTCCCTTTAGTAGTCGATTATCTAGCATTGATGGATGAATGGATTGAATGAAATTTTCCATAAATGTGAATACCTCCAAAGGGTAACCTATATGATTCGATACCGTGGGAGGTTAAGAAAATTAAAAATAATTTAAATATTCAAGACAAAATACCTTTTTTTCCTAAAAAAATGTCTTGGTCGATACATGTCCATGAAAAAGAAGTGTTTATTTGGGCAAGGTAGGCACGTTGTGCGACGGTGTCAATTTTGAATGTAGACATTGTTTGGCAAAGTTAGGCACGTTTTGTCGTGGAAGAGCGAATTTTGTTGATAGCATTAGGTTTTGTCATAAATTTTAAGGGAAATGTTACCCTAGGGCTTTTGGGTTGAAACCCTAGCAGACTGAAAGTTGTCTTTACAAATAAACACACATTCACACAACCATTATGCTATTATAAGCAAATTCTATGATAAGGGGCGTACCTTAGGTCCTACATTTGAGAAGGTCCTTTAGTGTCCAAACCCTTCTTCGAGTTCCTCTTGCTCCTTTGACCTGCAAAACAACCAATTCCGGAGAGCACAACAATATATGGACAAAACCTTATAAAGAAACCATCTTCATGTTATAAAGAAAGGTAGTTAGTTATGAAATTTAAACAACCATTCACATATGAATTCTGACATGAATATCATAAACATAAAGAAGATTTATATCAGGAACCAAGACATGTGTTTCTTTTATTATAGACAAATAAAGTACAGAAAAGGAATAATTTCACCTGAGTCGTCCTTTCGCAGGCTCCAAGCAAAGCCTTCTTCCGGATTCGTCCAGCCTCAAGCCTTTAACAAAATCCTTCCATGACTTACTCCATGATGTCACAAGTAGTGGATGAACATCAACACACAAGGAAACAAGGGTTTCCTGTACAAATGGGGGAAGTGCAAGAGGCACAAGGATCTTCAGACCTGGTCAGGGAAAAATCTCAGCATAATAACCTTTCTCTCTCTTCTCTCTCTCCTTTAGGCCTTCCCATTGAGGTCTTTTTATACCTCTCCCAAAGTAGTTTTTTAGTTGGGAGTTGGTTGGGAAAATTTGGGCCACGGGCACTAACAGGTGATCAGCAGGTAAAACCCACAATCTCTGGTCTGCGAAACCAGAGATTTTGGGTTCGATCCCCAGTGGAGTCACCAATTCTGTTAAGGGAAATGTTCCCCTAGGGCTTTTGGGTTGAAACCCTAGCAGATTGAAAGTTGTCTATACAGAGAAACACACATTCACACAACCATTATGCTATTATAAGCAAATTCTATGATAAGGGGCGTACCTTAGGTCCTACGTTTGAGAAGGTCCTTTAGGGTCCAAACCCTTCTTCGAGTTCCTCTTGCTCCTTTGACCTACAAAACAACCAATTCCAGAGAGCACAACAGTATATGGACAAAACCTTATAAAGAAACCATCTTCATGTTATAAAGAAAGGTAGTTAGTTATGAAATTTAAACAACCATTCACATATGAATTCTAACATGAATATCATAAACATAAAGAAGATTTATATCAGGAACCAAGACATGTGTTTCTTTTATTATAGACAAATAAAGTACAGAAAAGGAATAATTTCACCTGAGTTGTCCTTTCGCAGGCTCCAAGCAAAGCCTTCTTCCGGATTCATCTAGCCTCAAGCCTTTAACAAACTCCTCCCATGACTTACTCCATGATGTCACAAGTAGTGGATGAACATCAACACACAAGGAACAAGGGTTTCCTGTATAAATGGGGGAAGTGCAGGAGGCACAAGGATCTTCAGACCTGGTAAGGGAAAAATCTCAGCATAATAACCTTTCTCTCTCTTCTCTCTCTCCTTTAGGCCTTCCCATTGAGGTCTTTTTATACCTCTCCCAAAGTAGTTTTTTAGTTGGGAGTTGGTTGGGAACAGTTGGCCCATGGGCACTAACAGGTGATCAGCAGGTAAAACCCACGATCTCCGCCTGAAATTAAGGAGTTTTATATTTTTTTAAGTGTTTTAATACATATACGCGGGTTGGGTATATGCCTACCCGCGTATACATGCGTTTAACTCAGGGAAATGTCGCGTATAAGGGATAAAACACAGTTTTTTAAATTTTTGGACCAGGTCTGGAAGGAGGGGTTGCCCTAGGCCATGAGTGCAGCATCACAAACCATAAGAGTGAGATTTGGAGCTATAACAGGGTTATGTTTTGGTTTTTCTGGATTAGTTTTTTCTTAAAAATAAAATTTAAGAAAATTAAAATAATAATAAATTTTAACTTAAAATAATTAAAATTAAAATTTGGGTTTTGATACAAAATTTTTCCTTTGTTTAAAAAAATGTTTTAAAAGTCTCTTTCTTATAGTAGTGATGGCAATCATGCACGATAGGATGAAAATCAAGATATAAAGGATCAAGACTTGTATTAACATGCATACTTGCATGTATATTGTAACCACTGGAAGCAACCCATAACAAGACGTTAAAAGCATATTCCATGTGTTTACAAATATAGACACCTATAATTGATATTACAACACCTGGCTCCAAAATGGTATGATATTGAGCAAACAATAAAAGGTCCTCCTTCAAAGGATAAAGAGTCCATGAAGAGTTTCATGACAACAATGATGAAGATTTATGGTTTATATTAACAAAAAGCACTCATTTTCTTTTCTTTTCACATGGATAATGTGAATTTGGCACAATTGAGGCTTTCTGCAATGGGCATTGTGGCAAAGATCCAATAGGCTATTGGAAAATTCATGGTGTACTTGCCCAGGTGCTACAAGGATTCGCTATACAATTTCTCACACAATTAACCAGTTCCCATCCCCTAAGAAAAGAGTTGGAGTACTTATCATCTAGTGAAGAGGAACAATTTGGATCTGAATAAAACTTTCTTTGTATTCACAGTAGCTGTCATCATGTTGATTAGGAAGACACTTGGTAAACGATATCTACTTCCAAAAGGTAGGACCAATAGAAGTTCCACACACAATACTGCAATATTACAATCATGCACAGAGAGGTACGTTTTGGTCAATCCAGGCATAGTTTGGGCATCATAGTTAATAAGGCACTAAGCACTATGTAACTCACAGATGGGTATTGGGACAAAATCAACAATTCTCCTTCCAACCGTTGACATGATGCCAACCCTGTAGTTGTTACCCCCTAGCTTGTGTAATCTTTCCCATTTCCCAAACATCCAGGGATTCCATAGGTCTAATTTAAAATCCACCCTCCCAGCATAAGGTATTTAGTTATAGGCTACTGCAGGGGTTCTAAAGGCAAGCTTCCTCCACCTTGCAACCTACGTGAGACTCCAGAGATATGTATCTCCACCCACTAGTCTGTAAGGGATTCTAGGGAGCAATGTCTCCACCCTTTGATGAAAAAGGGACTCCAAAGATCAACATATCCACCCTTTATAAAATAGGGATTCCAGAGGTGTTGTCTCCACCCTAACTATGCTCAAGGTTTCCAGATACCCATCCCCACCCTATGTACCAAGTTTGAACGATATGGGATTAGCCAACCTCTTATCAAAAATCTCTTCCCTCTAATGTAACCACTACAATTAATTTCATCCCTACAAGGTTTATTCATGAAGGTTTCCAGAGGATGATACTTCCCATTCCTTGAATATGGTCACAATCTTGGTGCCCAAAAGAATGTTTAGCTAACACAAACTGAAAGAGATGATCAAATATAATTATTTAAAATCAATATCAAAATAAAATGTCTCATTGATTAATATAATTAACTAAGAGAAACCTATCTGCAACACGAATTTTCCTCAAAATCATTACACACAGAAATGCCAATTCAAAATCCTAAACTTTGAGCCAATGTATCCCCTTTATTTCATTTCTCCTGTTAAACTAAAACTATATGTAATTGTCTCAAACTAACATACAACCGCATCTTGCCCCCATTATGTAAATTGAGCAATACAAATTAGGGTTCATGTTCATGAACCACTCATATAATGTTTCTATGGATATTCAGAGGAGTGTGTAATGGGATACATGCTGTAATTATCCACGGGTGTTGTTCACATACATTTTTCTGAAATAAATCCAAATGTGAAGATGTTGGTGTAGCCAAATCATATGACAAGACATAAGAGAACTTCCTAAGATGACCAAATTAAAATGTGTCTCATTGAGTGAGGAGGTTTCTAAACTTTGTAAGAGTGATGGACAAAGGGAAAATGTGCTTTAGGAACATGAATACTATTATGTAGATGCAAGCCAATTATCTTAGGAAATTTGTCAAATAGTTTTCATTCAACACTCAACAACATAAGGGTTATGAATATCGAGTCATAATTTGGAGGGATTGTGATTTTCATACACATCAGACCCTAAACAGTGAGTTATAACCAGTGAACTAATGAGAAACATAGACAACATACAATAAGAAAACTAGATAGACCGCAATACAATTATTTCCAATGTCTTTGCAAAGAAAACGATAGCAAGGGTATAAGACCATAATATTTCCTCAGGCTTTTGATTCTAACCTGTCATGCTGCAGGCTCCCTTCTACCGTTGTCTCAATAAGGCTAGGTTACCATTCCTGTGCGTGTAATGTTGCAATCTCACCCTCAGCTACTAGAATGTTTCCCTTTTTATTCTTCTTGCATTACCCAGACTCTCATTTTTCCTCCTTTCTCGTGCTTTACCTATTGCTCCCTTCTTTCCCATATTCTCCTTCTCGTCGTCACCTCCTGCCTTTTCTACTGTTTCCCTATACCTCCAGTTACTTAGGTCGGTACCCTATCTCCTTGATATTTTCTGCCATTTGGCCCCCTTAGTCTTCCTATTGTTTTCACTATTCGTCACCTTCGCAAGACTTCTTCTAGAATGTTTCATCATTCCCCTTCTCCACTTCTCAATGTGCTCTAAAGTCGGCCAAAAATCTTCTCGGATCTCCATTCCTCCTCTCTGAAGTCTCTCTTCAATTTTTCTTCCTCTCTGCCCTCGACCATGTGCAATTCACTTCGCAAATATCCATTAGTCCCCAAGGAATCATTCACCATGCCCAAAATATTCTATTTTATGGTAGTAAGAAGAAGGAATAGTCATTGTTTCTAATAGGTATCTCACCCCATGGCATTTATGGTCATTTTAAGAGTTAATTTGGGCCAACAACCTTAACTAAGTATAAAGTATGAAAATTATCTCATATTTCCTTGTTTAATATACTTTCTTGTGAACCAATATTTAATTTATTAGTCATACCCTCTTACTTACTTAATTTTGGGTAAGGACATTTAATTGGGCAGGTAGGGGTGTTACAATGAGCATCAAGATGATTCATCTGTTGGCTTTGCATGGCTATAATTTCCATCATTTCTACATTATGAGAGGCCACTTGAGATTTGAAGGAGATCTCTATGATTATGACTCTAATTACTTGTTCACTATAGCTTTGAGCCCCACAAACTTCACACACACAATGCAAATGGAAACATTTTGCTGCCATTTTCACTCGAAAGATGGTAGCGTATATAGAAGGGCTAGGGACCCCCATAATGGAGGAGGTAAAAGGGTAGGGATAATGCCCTCAAGTTGAATATGGGAGGACCCAAAGCTAGCACACACCAGGAATGTTGATCACAATACAATTTGATTCAGGAGCACCTTTCCTCAAGGAAAATATACCTTTGATTGGGCATAATGGGTCTTTTCTTACTAAAGGAGTTGGTTCCCTAAATGAGAGTGATAGGTTAATTATTTGTATTTCCATGTTTTGAATAAGTATAGAAAATTATGTATATAGAATCGAGATTGTAACCAGAATCAAGAATATTTGAATAAGTTAGATAAGATGTAGGACAAATAGCATGAGAGGATTTTGTGGAGAAAATTATGGATCTGAACTAATTCTAGTTTGGATTCCTTTCCAAAGTACATGTATGTAAGTCTAAAAAAATTAACATGTGATAGGAATAGAGTGAAGTAAGGCTAGTATGGCCAAAGCGAAGGCCACTTAACGTAAATCAGGCCAAGATTGAGTCTTTGTAAAATTTTGTACAGTTGTATGGATGTTAAAGAGAGAGTACATATAGGTTGGTAGAATTTTTTTTATGTTTGTGGAAAAACCTGTGAACAATTTTTGAAACCAACGTTTCGGACTAGCTTAGTGAGTCCATCATTAGGGCAATGTGATTTGTATTTTGAGAAGAGAGAGCGCGAAATCATGGAGCTATTAATAGTTAATTGAAAAATATTTGATATCTTCTTTTATTGTCGGCTTTCAATTGACTAATTGATTAATAATTATTTATTTATTTATTATTATTATTACTATTACTATTTTTTTTTAAATTTATTTATTTATTATTTATTATTATTATTATTTATTTATTTATTTTTCAATTGGTGATTGATTATGTGTATATTTAGATTAATTAATTAATTAATATATATATATATTGTTAATATTTAAGATCTTTGCTATGTATTAAATGCTTTACAAGTAATGTATATAATTTTAAAGTACTAGTTTGAAGGTTTATTTAAGTTGTCTTCTTAAATTATATTTAAAGGAGAGTTAGGGTTGGTTATATATATTTATTAATAAATTTTTATTTTTTATTTATTTTATTTATTTTTATGAATGTTTGTATGTCTGTTTTTTATTTTATTTAATAAGGGTTTCCAGGTACTACTTAATTTTAGCCCATCATCTCTATTCATGTTGTTGGAGGATTTTTCAATTTCAATAGCCTCTTTCACCCTTATTTTTAAATAATGGTCTTCCTTGTGAATTAATTTTGCTTGTTCCATACAAATATAGTGTGAGGAAGAACATGCATGTTCTGCTAGACCTGATTTTTCCGACCTGTTTCTTGTAATATCATTAATGTGTTCTTTTAACCTTATGCCAAAGGATCTCCCTGTTTCACCTATATATACTTTTCCACATGAGCAGGGAACCGAGTATACTCCTTTGTGATTTTTTGGGTCTATTACGTCCTTAGCAGAATCAAGCATGTTTTTGATGGTGTTAGGGGGTGTGAAGGTAACCATGATGTTATGCTTGGAGAGAATTCTAACAATTTTGTCTGTGGTACCTTTTATATAGGGTAAGGAGATTCTAGGG
This sequence comes from Pinus tabuliformis, assembly GCA_031772625.1. Taxonomy (NCBI): domain Eukaryota; kingdom Viridiplantae; phylum Streptophyta; class Pinopsida; order Pinales; family Pinaceae; genus Pinus; species Pinus tabuliformis. Next base: position 1,122,009,966 of record CM062819.1, on the reverse strand, counting down.
TTTTCAAGAGTTTTCCTTTTTTGGGTATTGGTTGTGGATTTCTTAATTATTTTATGGATAACGTTTTTCTGATATCCATGGTTTATGAAGACCTTGTAGAGATGGTTAAGTTCTTCCTCTCGATGTTTAGGGTCAGAGATTCTAGAAGCTCTGGTTGCTATGGTTTTGATGACACCAACTTTTTGCTTCGGATGAAGGTAACCATGATGTTATCCTTGGAGAGAATTCTAACAATTTTGTCTGTGGTACCTTTTATATAGGGTAAGGAGATTCTAGGGTTTTCAAGAGTTTTCCTTTTTTGGGTATTGGTTGTGGATTTCTTAATTATTTTATGGATAATGTTTTTCTGATAGCCATGGTTTATGAAGACCTTGTAGAGATGGTTAAGTTCTTCCTCTAGATGTTCAGGGTCAGAGATTCTAGAAGCTCTGGTTGCTACGGTTTTGATGACACCGACTTTTTGCCTCAGATGGTGGTGGGAATTTGAATGAAGATATTTGTCAGTGTGAGTTTGTTTCCTGAAGACTTGGTGGGTTAGTTTTCCATTTTCCTTGGTAAGGAGGACATCAAGGAAGGGGAGTTGGTTGTCTTTTTCAATTTCAATAGTGAATTTATGTGTTCAGAGAGGTTGTTTATGTGTGATAAAAATTCATTAAGTTTATCTAAACCATGGCTCCATTTGGCGAAAATGTCATATACATATCTTTTCCATACTTCAGGGGTAAAGGGGAAAGATTTAAGGGGCATTTGTTCAACTTATACATGGAACATTTTAAACAAATGGCCCTTAAATATTTCCCCTTTACCCCTGAAGTATGGAAAAGATATGTAGATGACATTTTCGCCAAATGGAGCCATGGTTTAGATAAACTTAATGAATTTTTATCACACATAAACAACCTCTCTGAACACATAAAATTCACTATTGAAATTGAAAAAGACAACCAACTCCCCTTCCTTGATGTCCTCCTTACCAAGGAAAATGGAAAACTAAGCCACCAAGTCTTCAGGAAACAAACTCACATTGACAAATATCTTCATTCAAATTCCCACCACCATTCGAAGCAAAAAGTCGGTGTCATCAAAACCCTAGCAACCAGAGCTTCTAGAATCTCTGACCCTGAACATCTAGAGGAAGAACTTAACCATCTCTACAAGGTCTTCATAAACCATGGCTATTAGAAAAACATTATCCATAAAATAATTAAGAAATCCACAACCAATACCCAAAAAAGGAAAACTCTTGAAAACCCTAGAATCTCCTTACCCTATATAAAAGGTACCACAGACAAAATTGCCAGAATTCTCTCCAAGCATAATACCATGGTTACCTTCACGCCCCCTAACACCATCAAAAACATGCTTGATTCTGCTAAGGACGTAATAGACCCAAAAAATCACAAAGGAGTATACTCGGTTCCCTACTCATGTGGAAAAGTATATATAGGTCAAAAAGGGAGATCCTTTGGCATAAGGTTAAAAGAACACATTAATGATATTACAAGAAACAAGTTAGAAAAATCAGGTCTGGCAGAACATGCATCTTCTTCCTCACACTATATTTGTATGGAACAAGCAAAATTAATTCACAAGGAAGACCATTATTTAAAAAGAAGGGTGAAAGAGGCTATTGAAATTGAAAAATCCTCCAACAACATGAATAGAGATGACGGGCTAAAATTAAGTAGTACCTGGAAACCCTTATTAAATAAAATAAAAAAACAGACATACAAACATTCATAAAAAATAAAAATAAAAATTAATAAATATATATAACCAACCCTAACTCTCCTTTAAATATAATTTAAGAAGACAACTTAAATAAACCTTCAAACTAGTACTTTAAAATTATATACATTACTTGTAAAGCATTTAATACATAGCAAAGATCTTAAATATTAACGATATATATATATATATATATATATATATATATATATATATATATATATATATATATATATATATATATATATATATATATATATATAATTAATCTAAATATACACATAATCAATCACCAATTGAAAAATAAATAAATAAATAACAATAATAATAATAAATAAATAAATAAATAATTATTAATCAGTTAGTCAATTGAAAGCCGACAATAAAAGAAGATATCAAATATTTTTCAATTAACTATTAATAGCTCCATGATTTCACGCTCTCTCTTCTCAAAATACAAATCACATTGCCTTGATGATGGACTCACTAAGCTAGTCCGAAACGTTGGTTTCAAAAATTGTTCATAGGTTTTTCCACAAACATAAAAAAAAAAGTTGTATGGATGTTTAGAAGAAAAGCAAGTTCATTATGAATGTGAGGACCATGTAAATCTATGTTAAATTCGAGTTGAAATTAATTTTTGCAAGTGGCTATAGTAATCGTTCGGAGTAATGGAAATTTATAATGTTTATCCAAGAGGAAGAGAGCTTGGATCAATAGTGTTGAAATCCATCTGTGGGTTATGTGTATGTCCTATTATTTATGTTTAAACTTGAAATTTTTTCCTCTAATCATCTTGATTGATATACACATATCGCATAATACTAGGATTTATGTATACAGGAGTTTTTAGATAGAGTCCTCACATTTGATTACAATCCATCTCCTCGCATAGAAGACAGAGGAATTTAGCAATAGAACGATAGTTTTTTCATCTTGTTTGAGGAAGCTCTCTGAAGAGCATGAAATTCAGTTTAGGGATGCACACAGAGTATACAGAGGTGAAGGTGAGGGTACTTATGTGTATGCAGTGAGATCGATTACTTGAATCCATTCTTAATGTAATTAAAACTCCTGTTCGAGAGGCTCAATTATTGTATTATGGTTGCATAGTCACTACAACTACTAGAAATTATTCCATCACAATGACATGAGGGAACCGTGCAATGAAGAAACTAAAATAAATGAAAGGGATAATTGTGATGGAGCAAAATGACTCTATCGCATCACGATTTAATTAGAGGACCCTACACTTGATGCCTTTGATAGTTAAATATTGGAGAGATTAAAGGAATCTTCCATGATTGAATCACATTGCACATAATCAAGGGATGTTGCAATGGATATAACCATTGTGATGGTAGGGTGTCTATAATTTCTTTAGGCAATGGAACACTCATTATAAAAGTCCATGAATTATTGCGAAATAAAAGGTACTTCTGCACTAATAGTTCGTTAGCTTCAACACTCTCAATCAAATAGCTTCTTAAACTAATAAGAAACTAGCTTCTTACATTGACAATTAGCTAGCTTCAACAAAAACAATCGACTAACTTCAACATTGATAGTGAGCTAGCTTATGTAATCAATACTCAACTAGCTTTTATGCTAATAAGAAGATATGAACATGAACAAAACTAGTAAGTTAGAAAATTATGTGTAAAAAAATGATTCCGACCTATTTACAGCACATTTTATCACATTAATGTAATTCGATGGTCTAGTGACAAAAATGGAATTTCATAGCTTCAACAACCTTTATGACAGAATCTATTACATTTTATTTAGTCTCACACTTTACCAACTACACCAAACCAAGCTCAATCATGTCTCTGAGAAAAGGAAACTAAACTATAATATGTTTATTCCTTGTATGATATGTCGATGATCTACTAAATGTAATGGAACTTTGACTGTAGCAAAAAATGTCCACATAATATTCTTTATAGCTTCCTTGGTAGCCCCTATAGTAGCAATGTCTTCATCCTCTACACTTGACAAAGCAACAATGGACTACTTCTTAGCCATCTAGTTGATGGCTCCACCAAAAAAAGTCAAATACAACCTGTAGACTTTCCACTATCTACATCTCTAGCCTAATTAAGATCTATAAAATATCATAAATAGAATTATTCTTTTTTATTTTTCTTCTGACATAAAACATAGTCATTAGTCTCATTTAAATACCAAAAAATGATTTTCACAGTGACCCAATGCTCCTTCCTTGGAATAGATGTAAATAGACTAACAAATCCCATTAAATGTGTAATTTCAGGCCTAAATAAGAAACCCTACAACTTCAACATATGGCATATTGGTCATCTATTCCCTTTTTATTTCAATCTTAAAACATATCTCCGGGGATACAAAGACAGTTGAAGAACCATATTTTCCAGAGATAGATACAAATGTACCACTAGCAAAGGAAAGTGTATCTATGGGTTGAATTTTGATGCCTACAGTCGAGGTGAAGGTAAACAAGGTCAGGTGACTCATATGGAAAACAGAAACCGTGTCTAGCATATGTGTTTACTAGGGGTGAGTTGGCAAGTCTTTTGATATTAGTCTCTTTGGATTGGATATGGGACATGCTAATGGAGAGGGATATACCTACAATTGATAGTTTGAGAGGTGATGATGAGACTGGTACATAGGAGGAAAAGTCACTAAAGGATACAAATGAGAGCACAAGAGAGGTCACATAGCTGATGGGCCTCTAAATTAGACATAAATTAAGGCCCATGCCTATAAATTAAGCATAAATTAAGGCCTATGACCATCCTTCAATAGATTAAACCTCTCTTTTTTCATTAGATAATGTATTTTAAAATTTAATATATTCATTAAGAAGGTTTATGAATAATTCCATATTTGTGCCTAATATTGTTTGTTTTTGTCGAATATTGTGAGAATATTGGGAAGATTATGAAGATTTGGAGGAGGAGATAATTTAGGTACTTGCTCCCTACTATAGGAGGATGACTATTATATAATAAATCAACAAGATATTATGGAATTATGGCACATATTTTGTAACTCCAATGATCGAGAAAATCTAGGAATGTGTTCCCTGCAATTTAATGCAGATTCCTAGTATTGGGAACCAGATCCACTAATCAAAGGATTTTGGTGGGGAATGATTCATCCTTTGATGGGAAATGATTACTAATCATTTTTTATAAGTACCAAGTCGAATTTTCCTCTAGGGGGATATTTTGATTAGTGTCCTTGTGGAGAGAAATTGTATTTCTGCAACTGCATTGTATTTTCTTGCAGGGATGTAATTGTATTGATGAAATAATGAAGAATGGTGTCATGTTCAGCTTCTAAATATTGTTATCCTCCATAGGTATCTGATTTTACTTAGGCTTGGACATCCCAAGAGCCTCAAAGCCCTTTTGTATCATTTTCTTTCCTTCTTTTCACTTCTTATTCACATGCATCTCTTGCTTTTATTTCTTTCTATTTTTTCATTTAGTATTAATGATTTCTTGTTGTAGGATTGGGTTAAATGGTTTATGTAAGTTTTTTTGCAGGATAAAAAGTTTACTTTAATCCTTGGAAAATCTTTGGAAGGTCATAGTAATCATTGAGCTACTTGGATTAGCTTTCTTATTCCCAAATCTAGTTTTCTGGAACTCCTTTGTGGCAAAGAGCAATAATTTTCTACTATTTTTTAGAGCATGCTAATGAGCTTCAATTGAGTTGGTTCTACTTGCATTAGATCACAAAAACATTCTTGTTCATAACAAAAACTACCCCTTTGATTTTTCATTTGATTAGGCTAGGCATTTTATAGATTTACTAGCTCAATAGTTCTCGAATTTCTATATTTTCAACTATTATTTTTCTGCTACTTTTTAGCATGGGTTAACAAAGGTCTTTTTGAGTGATTCCACTTGGAATGGGGACCTAAGACATCCTAGTCAATAAAAAAAATTGTCCCATCCAATTTGGATTTGATTTTCTTGTTCATTCAATGAATTATAATTTCATATAATAAATCTGTAACATCATGTAGTAAAACAGGGGATCCTGTAGGAGAACTAGTACATCTTGTACGAAATCCTGTGGTGGCCTATTTTGAGCCCGAATCGAGAAAAATCATCATTGAAGCTGGGATTAGGCCTGTACTTGACCTCCATGCCATAAATACCATTTTAACCCTCTTCCTCCAAACTTGTCTCCCCTGCCAAAGAACAAGTGAGGATTAGCATTTTCATTTATAAAACAAAGAGATTAAAAAAAAGAGTTCTTTTATATTCACACATGCACATAATAGTTAATACTCCCTAGATCAACTCCATGCTCAGTTATTTTAAATCATCACATGTGATTGATAGGGTTAATTTAGGTTTCTTTTACATTTAGTTCATGATCTTGATGCAATTATAATATGTTTCTTTCCTTGTACTTTATTTCTTTCAATAGGTTAAGGTTTCCAATTTGAGTATTTCGTTTTCTGCAATTAGTTTAGTATTTGGTTTCAGTACATGCACTCCATTACATCATGACAGCAAATGAAGGACACATTGTATGCTGCACATATAGTGCCGAAACCTCTTAAGTTTGTACGAACCCTGGGTTGATAATTAAAGTCGGTAGCCTTCGGAGTTGCAACATTCTTGTTGCAATATCGAGGCTCATCAATTTTTGGCGTTGTTGCCGGGAGGTGTCAAAGTATGCATTGTTTTCTTCCCTAGTTGATTAATTTCTTTTTACTTTTTTTTCAAAAACAAAAAAGTAATCGCATTAGGCATATTTCATTTCAAAAATAGAAAAGTGCATTGCATTAGTGTTTTCATTAAATCATGAAAACAAAAAAAATCTCCAACACCAACCCACCCCGCCTATTTGATCACATGGTGCAGTAAGAGTCACATCACCATTCACTTTTGCAGGTAGAAGAAGAAGATGACAAAGAATGTAGAAGAAATGGAGGGAGATGATGACAATGAGGAAGATACTCTCGGATTTTCCATTGAAGATACTGATGGTAGTGTGCACATGAAGAACATCCCTCCATCTTTTCTTCCCAAATTTCATGGCCTAAAGTCAAAGGATCTGGAAACCTTTCGCTTTGAATTTGAAATTGTTTGTAGATGTTATGGTTACTTATTAAAAACTCAAAAACTGATATTTTTTCTGGAAACATTGAAGGATAGAGCTCTTAAATGGTTCATGAGTTTAGGGACTAATTCAATAAGATCATTGAATGATATGAAAAATATATTTCTAGAAAAATATAAAGATCATGATCTTAAGGAATAAATATTTAGAATGAATCAAAGAGAAGATGAGAGTCTTGAGGATCTAATAGAGAGGTTCATGTATAATGTTAAGAGGGAAAAACTACATCATTTAGGATCTAACACACTAAAAACCCTCTTACTTAGAATGAATAGGGATGAGTGGATTGATCTCCTTGATCTCATGAGTAGAGGTGATGAATACCAATTATCATTTGAAGAAATTTCTGAAACATGCAAACACATATCAAGAGGAAGGGCAAGAGTAGTTAAATCAACATCAAGATCGGTAAGTCAAGCTAAACTTGGAAATTTGCTTGATAACTTTAAAACATAAATTCTTAGTAATCTAAATGACCAAGTAGAAATGTTAAGAATATAATGATAAAAAGAAGATGTTGATATTCATCTTGTCCATGCAGAATCACATGATGTTAACTATTTCTCCTCATTACCAAGGTTGAAGGAAGTTCACCAAGAGGACAATGGAGCAAGTCAATTTCCAATGCAGCTATGTTATGTAGCTCCAAGAGGACCATGGCAGCCTAGTCAAACTAGTATGATGCAAGAGCTTAATTCACAATTTCAAGGTTATGCGTATCCACCTCAAAGTAATTGGAACACACCCTTTCCTTGGCAACATTGGCCATCTCAACCCCAGAACCAATCTTGGCAATAAGGTTGGCAAGGAACTTATGGGAGCCATCCACAATATCCTCAATATTTTTCTTAATATCCTCCATACCCAAATCCATGTTATCTCTACCATTCATCTCCACCACAACCACAACTCCAACCACATCCATCTCAAATATCCACTCCCACTCAACTACCTGTACCACCATTTCCAAACCCACACATTGAAGTAGCTCAACCAAATTACAATGCTGAGGTACAACACTTCCAAACATCTCCTATTGAGATAAATGGTATTCACCATAGCTCGGGAAGAGTATTGCAAAAAAGGGATTATCTTGATATAATTGAAGGACCACATCCAGATGAAGAAGATTCAAATGAGAGAGCTCCCTCATGGTTACTATCAAATCCTCCATGTATTCAAGAGAACAATGAGAAAAAAGAGGAAGATTTGAAGGTCTTGGTAGAAGAAGACATGAAGAATGACCCAGATAAGCAAAAAAACCAATGACATCAAAGTTATATTAAGGTTTGGTTCTAGAAAATCAACAAGATGGAGCATCACTCTCTTCTCCAACTATGCTTGATCCTTTCAAAGTCAAATAATTTGGTCTCTGGAATCGAGGTACATGTCAAAGAATACATTTCAAGCCTACACATCATTTTGTCTATCATCTTGATGTGCACATGGCTCCATTGAAAGTATTCTTATAGTTGAAAGTGATTTTGTTTTTCAAGTAGGGTAGGGTAGAAAAAAAATGAAAAATAAGAGAAAAAATAAAAATCTCAGGTGAAAACCTCCTTTGAGGCACCTCAGATTGGCTCATTGATTGAAAACCTCCATAAGATGGTCAATGGGTTGGGAAAAAATAAAAAAAGAGAAAAACGAAAAGATCCTAGGTGAAAACCTCCTTTGAGGCACCTAGGCAGACCTACTAGTTGAAAACCTCATTGAGACAGCTAGTAGGCCTAGACAAAAAAGAAAAAAAAGAAAAAAATCCTTGCTCCATGTATCTCTTTAATGAATGTAGGTTCTCTCCAACATCTACAAGGAACAAAAACAAGTTGCCACCAAAGAAATAAAAAATAGGTCAAACCTAGTCAAAAGAAGTCAAATTTTGACTTTCTCCCCCTTTGCTCAAATGATCCAACAAGGCCAAGTCCATGCCAATCCATAACCCTCGTCTATTTCCATCATCCACCCATCATTCTCAAGCTTTTCCCATTTAGTTTGCTTGTTTTCCTAAAAAACTACATGAAGGCTTTGTTTTACTACAGGAAACAAAAATACATAGAGCATAAATTTTTTTTTGCCATAACTTGAAAAACATGCTTCCATTTAAAAATTTGTTTCATGGGAAGATGCATATGGATGATGCTAACATGCCCAAGCAATTTCAGCAAATTCGAGTGCACGGTTTCTAAGAAATTAACCTCCATAACCTTCAGCCATTTTTAGTTTTTCTTGAGATTCGTGCATCCATTGACCAATTGTTTTGTATGGGGAGGTGTATAATGATGATGGAAATATGCTCAAAAAGTTTCAGGTCAATCCGTTCTACCATTTGGAAGATATGGACAAAACAAGAAGGCTACAAGAGGTTATCTTGAATTACTACTGGAGTTTCCTGTAGTACTACTGGAGTTTCCTGTAGTACTACAGGAAGTTTTGAAAAATCTACAGGAAAGGCAGTTCGATGGAAAAATTATGATGCAGGCCTATTTTGGGATAGGAAAAAAGGACATTGACTTCACCAAATCTCATCCAACACCCATCGTGATCATGTCACTCTATGGCCACACCTTCCGCTCATTCCAATACCTATTTACCCTCCAACAGAGAAATGACACAAACATTAAAAAAATAGGGGCAGCTATAGAAGCCTATTTAGAAGTAATAGTAGGCTCCAAGCATAACCTTTTACACCATGATTGGAAGAGGAGAAGCATAACTATAGGCACAATGAAACTCTTCCAGAGCTCAACAGCAATAGAGGAAGCCATCACCTGCACATCAACAAGAAGACAACCCATCAACAAAATAAGATCAACAAAAAAGAAAAAGGTAGTCAAGAAGATGTACCTGAGCCATGAGAAGCACAACAACATCAACTCAACAACAGCATGCATGTCTCTCCAACAACCATCAGGTAAGTACAAGTATGCAATACTCTTGACCTCTTCTATTGAGCATATTATAGTTAGAAATTTATTGTCAATGCATGAGAGATAAGGTTTATAAGCTAAGGATGGGTCAACAATCTCAGCCACCTTCAACTACTTAATTGCAGCTCAATCCTTCATTCATGAAATGTTGAAAAGTCAAATTATGAAGGGTGATGATTTCAAGGAATGAGGACAGTGGTAAGAAGAAGAAATTCTTGCAAAGGCCAAGTCACCACAACACTCTAAGACCTCCATCCACTTCATATTCCTTATCTATCCATCATTCATCCATCCCATTTCATATTTTCAAGAACAAACCCTACACTCTGTCTCACCGTAAAAAAAATCTTGAAAGAAAACAAACAGAGCATCCTCTCCAATTTCACAAACCTACACTACTTCGTCTGAGCCCTAGCACCATCCTCCAAACCCTCTACATCATTTCTTGTCACTATCATACAATTAAAAGACTTTGAAAGAGAAGGAATGATTGTTACAGGAAGACAAAATGTTGCTACAAGAAGGACTAAATGAACAAATTGTGCTAAAACCAAAAATGGCAGTGCCTAAGAGAGAACTAATCAAAACAGAGAATTCCAAGGGCATTAGGCAATCACCTAGGCCACAAAATAGAAGAAGAAGGTAAAAAAAGGAAATAAGGCATTCACCATCAAAATAGAATTCAAGCTACATTGATGAAAATAGGTTTTCCAAGAGGTCTCCAATCTCTTTCTAGCTTTCGTCCAGGGCCTAAAAATGGGAGAAAGGCATGGGAGTTAAGTTTAGGGCCTTCCCTAACCTCTGAATAACATTTATGCTCAAAACTGGTTTCATGTAGTTTTGACAGGAATTACTACAGGATGTCCTAGTTCGCATCTAAAGACATTTTGAAGGTTTCAGAGGTTTCCAAATGTTGGAACAAGGTAGCAGAAGGTTGATAAGGTTGTGGATGACCTTGCCAAAATGAAAAATAATCAAGAATCATCTTGAATAAGGGGAATAATGAAAACTAATGATCTCAAGGAACAAGGATTTTTATTTGCACAAATATGTTTTTGGGCTTGTCCTTGCAGAACTTACAGCCAAGATTCTTAATACACAAGAGAGAGGCCACCAGGGTCATGAATTAGGCACAATGAGGTCACTAAGTTTATCAGAGGATGAGAAACACTTTTAGTAGGGGGTTATGACGGGCCTCTAAATTTGACATAAATTAAGGTCCATGCCTCTAATTAAACATAAATTAAGGCCTACAACCATCCTTCATCATATTAAACCTCTCTTTTTGCATTAGATAATGTATAATTTGTAACTTTAATATATTCATTAGGAAGGTTTATGAATAATTTCATATTTGTGACTAATATTATTTATTTTTGTGGAATATTATGAGAATATTGGGCAGATTATGAAGATTTGGAGGAGGAGATAATTTAGGGACTTTCTCCCTAATACAAGAGGATCACTAAATAATAAATCAACAAGATATTATGGAATTATGGCACAGATTGTGGAACTCCAATGATTGATAAAATCTAGGAATGTGTTCCCTTCCATTTAATGCAGATTCCTTGTATTGGGAACCAAATCCACTAATCAAGGGATTTTGGTGGGGAAAGATTCCTCCTTTCATGGGGAATGATTCCTAATCATTTTTTATAATTACCAAGTCGAATTTTCCTCTAGGCGGAGATTTTGATTAGTGTTCTTATGCAGATAACTCGTATTTCTGCAGTTGCAGTGCATTTTCTTGCAGGGATGTAATTGTATTGATGAAATAATGAAGATTGGTGTCATGTTCATCTTCTAAATATTGTTCTCTTCCATAATTCTCTATGTTTCATTGGGCTTGGCCATCCCAGGAGCCTCAGATCCCTTTTGTGTCATTTTATTTCCTTCTTTTCACTTCGTATTCACATGCATATCTTGTTTTTATTTATTTCTATTTCGACATTTAGTATTAATGATTTCTTGTTGTAGGATTGGGTTAAATGGCTGATGTGATTTATTTTGTACGATCACATGCATCATTTCATCCTTAGAAAAGCTTTGGAAGGTCATAGTAATCATTGAGCTACTTGGATTAGTTTCTTATTCCCATATCTAGATTTCTGGAACTCCTTTGTGGCAAAGAACAATAAATTTCTGCTATTTTTTAGAGCATTCTAACGAGCTTCAGTTGAGTTGGTTCCACTTGAATTAGATCAAAAAAAAAATTCTAGTTCAAATTTTTTTTTACCCCATTGCATTTTCACTTGATTAGGTTAGGCATTTTATAGATTTACTAGCTCACTAGTTCTCGAATTTTTAGATTTTCGACTATTAATTTTCTACTATTTTTTAGCATGGGTTAAAAGAGGTCTTTTTGAGTGATTCCACTTGGAATGGGGACCTAAGACTTCTCAGTCAATAAAAAAATTTGTTCCATCCAATTTGGATTTGATTTGCTTGGTCACTCGATGAATTATAATTTCATATAGTAAATCTATAACATCCTGTAGTAAAATAGGGGATCCTGTAGGAGAACTAGTACATCATGTAGGAAATACTATAGTGGCTTGTTTTGAGCCTGATTTGAGAAAAATCATCATTGAAACTAGGATAAGGCCTCTACTTTACCTCAATGCCATCAATACCATTTTAACCCTCTTCCTCCATACCTGTCTCCCCTACCAAAGAACAAGTGAGGATTAACATTTGCATTTATAAAACAAAGAGATTAAAAAAAGAGTTCCTTTATATTCACACATGAACATAGCAGTTAATACTCCCTAGATCAAACTCCATGTTCAGTTATTTTAAATAATCACATGTGATGAATAGGGTTAAGTTAGGTTTATTTTACATTTAGTTCATGATCTTTATGCAATTATAATATGTTTCTTTCCTTGTACTTTTTTTCTTGCAATAGGTTAAGGTTTCCATTTCGAGTATTTCGTTTTCTGTAATTAGTTTAGGATTTGGTTTCAATACATGCAGTCCATTACATCATGACAACAAAGGAAAGACACATTGTATGTTGCACATATAGTGCCGACACCTCTTAAGTTTGTACGAACCCTGGGTTGATAATTAAAGTCGATAGCCTTGGGAGTTGCAGCATTCTTGTTGCAATAGTGAGGCTCATCAATACACACACCTCTTTTCCACTGATCTTGGAGAAACCAGGTAGAGAGTTAATGCCATCTTGGCTAGTGGCTAGTTAGAGTATATCAAGATTAGGGAAAAAATTGATCAGGATCACACTATGAAGGATGAGACAAAAGATATGCTAGGGGAGGGCCATCCAAGTACAAACTATCTATACATCTCATATGTAGTTAGTATAGGTAATTTCATATTGGAATCTTAGTAGACACACATTTGTGTTCTTGTTGGGAAAGATGACACCTAAACTAGAGGATGTAGACTAGATCACAAGTATCCCTATAGATGGTTCCATCATAGAGGTTGTGGTGTTTGACGGAGAAGAATAACTTTCGCACGAATAGGATGCAATCTATTGGCTCTCTCCACCCATAACAAATGATAGCTATTCTCATTTTAGTGATGCTTGATCCTCTCTCTTGTATTGGTTAAGCGGCCTCATAGTTTATTAAAGCCAAACCCTAGTTTTGAAAACCCGGTTGATTGATGCCCTAGTGTGAGACCTCATCCTTATAAAACCCTAATCTATGATAACCATTTTATTATTTTTGGAGTTGTGCTTGCTAGACTTAACTCTCCTTCCTTGAGTAACCTCAAGTCTTAGCCCTAGGGTTTCTTTGACTCCATTTTCCCTAACCTCAGATTAGAGTAAGGCACTAGTCTTAACATAAATTTTATCCTTTTCAAAAAACCCAAAGCCTCATCTTAGGTAACAGTTTATCTAGGGTTTGACCCTAAGCAATAGAAAAACCCTTAAATACTATCAAAACCTAAAATACTGAATTCTAGCCCTATTTAACCTAGGTGCCTTACCTCCTTGTTTTTCCCTAACTAGTAGGATAAAGACATTTACTATTGTTATAGGGTTGTATTAGCCTTACTATCAAGGTTTAACTGAGTTTGATAAGTTTTTACTATTCTATCTTTTATTGTAATTTTTTCTCACTTTAGATGGAAATATTACATACATTTATGATGAACTAGGCGCATAGTAAGTTTCACTAGCAACTAATCTGCTATATTTAAATTGAAATGGACAAAAATAAATTCAAATTACATATTTTTTATCTAGGGTCAATTTCAGGGGCTTAACATGGTCAGACCTCTTAGCTAGGCCCCAAGAGTTTTACTAGCAACAAGAAGCCAAAGATGACAAGCAGTAAGATACAGAGCAAGGCTTAATTCAAAGGAGTGTACTGACTATATCCATATCATCAAACATATGTCATTCCACTTAGGATGCCTTACATAGTGCCTAGTTAGTGATAAGATCAACATGGTCACAACCTCGATAGCTTCAATAAACAAGTGGAAATACTCTTCATCTTCTAAGCTATGTTTAATCAATAATATGGAAATTTTCCCTAGCAAGAAGAAGATGGACTACCAACTTGGGGAAGCCATGAATCTCCACCTCAATAGTCACATGTACCAACGCATCGAATAATGGCACATCACCGCCCCATTTTCCTTTAGTATCAAGTGAAAACCTACTGATAGATGTAAAGGTCAGTTGTATAGCTGACACCACCCACACTCTGTAATCCTACCTATATGTTTAAAAAAGTAGAGAGAATTACCAAAAAAAAACCTTATGTAGTAGTGTCTGAAAAAAGCTTAATAAAATATGTACACAAGGTAAATTAATTTCACTTATCAATTATAGACCCCACTCAATGTAGGTCGTCACTAGCCCAATCCACTAGGAAACCCTTTCAAATACAATAGACTTACCAATCATTGTTAACCAATTTCCTTCAAAAAATATCATCAAGCACACAAGCGACAACGATCTTCAATGACGGTGCAACCCATTAATGGATTTTCCCTCATATAATCAATGTCGAACTTGGAAAATAAATATCTCGCTAGACCAATTAATGACCCCAAGAGACTCCTTCGTGATCAAATTCAAAATTCAAATATGTTACCAGCTCCACCAACCAAAATGAATGCACTTATGTAGTAGTAAAGATCCTCAGAAATCCCTTGATCGACCATTCCCAAACCAGAGAGGAGTAGGAAAATCCACAGGAGAAAAGGTTCAAAAGAAATATCACGTAAAACAAGCAGCTAATGTGTCGTAGATATATCACAAAGAAGACCAACAAGTAATAACTAAGATCCTAGGAAATCCCTTGATCGACAAATCCCAAACGAGAGAAGGAGCAGGAAGATCCACAAGAGGAAAGGTTTAGAAGAAAGACCAAGTAAACAACTATCTAGTGCATCTCAAATAGACCACACAGTAGACCAATGGCTAGAGTGGAAAACAGATTGTTATTAGCATAACTTGAAACAAAAAAACCCATAGAGATCCCTAACATCATCCAGAATCTAGATAAAAAGTGAATCTAGGTTAGATAATTATGCTTAGACATATTTCACCCAATAGGAAAAGAAACTTCACCAAGGAAGGGTACATTTAATCCATCTACCTCCACACCTGCAACCAAAATCACTGCCCTTGTGAATTTTGTGACTAATGCTTCCACAATCCAATATTTCATCTGCAGTGTCTGGTTCTCACAAAAGTTGTCGTAGATATTTTGAAGTAGGAATATTGTCTTCCAACGGATATTCTATAATTTTCCTCCACCATTCTTGTAGAAAGTCTGATGTAGATTTTCATCTACTCATGAATTTTTAATCAAAAGCACAAGAAAAAATCCTACTCTACTAATCCGCAGAAGTCAATTCACAATTTAGAACAAGAATTTCAGACATGCAATAAGAAATAACACACATGCACACACTATTTTTCATGTGAAAAGAAATATGCTAAAAACCCCAATGCCTGCTTGCATTAATCTAATGAATATAGATGTATTACAACTGCTTTTCTCAACTAAGCACAACCTACAAGTGAATAACCTATCTCTTTACACGCTGAGAAGCTCTGACTCATACTTGGTCAATTTTTTCCTTTTCTTGAGCCCATATTTCATTGTGTAATTCCTTGAGAAATTCGGCCCTTATTATTTAGAAATTTCTAAAAAATGTATTGCGCAATTCCCAAGGTTGATCATCTGACTGAATGCAAGACCTGTACACTAAAGACTAGTCTACAAATAATGCTACACTGCCTTGGAATCTCCACCATGGCTAAGGAACTCAAATTCTCTGCATGCACTAGTTATTTTAGGTTGATTGATTAGTTAATTGGATGATCACTGAGTTTGAATGAAGTCTCACAGCACAACTGATCTTCCACTAGTTCCTTCAATAGTTGGAACAAGCTTAACTGAAAACAACTTGAGATAATTGACTTTGATTGCTACCAATTAGAAATCATGCATGCTTAATTGGAATCTAACTCCTCCAACTCAAATTTACTGAGTAAACAGGGTGACACAAGAAATGTCACACAGGTTAACTGCATCCAAGTTGTTTGGTGATGTGGAAATTCAAATTTTCTCAATTTAATCAAGGAAAAATTAAATTGAGAATTTCTTACTACATTTTTAAATACTCTATCTCAGCAAGATGGAACTTGAACTTCCCTCTTGAAAAATATTTTGTCAAAATGTCAGCATCTTGTTCCTCTATCGGAATGTAGTGTAGCAACATTATCCACCTATGCATACAGTCCTGTAAATGGTGATACCAAATATTTATAGGCTTGGATCAATCGTAAAATATAGGATTCTAAGAGATCTTGATACAACTCTGACTATAACAGTGGATCACAGTTGGATCCATCATCTGACCAAACATTCCAACAAGTATCTTTCTCATCCATATCGTCTCACATGCTACTTGAATTGCAACCATGTATTCTTCTTCTTCCGAGTTGAGTGCCATAGGTATTTTCTTCACGTTGTACCAAGAAATAGTTGTGGACCCAACACTAAAAATTCCACTTGATGTACTCTTTCGGTGTAATGGACTTCACGCCCAATCTGCATCTGTGAATCCACACAGCTTCACTAACTCTTCCTATTTGTACCATAGTCCAAACTGGGTAGTGCCACTGAGGTATCGTAGAACATTCTGAGCTTCCTTCCAAAATAATTTTGTTGGACTAAACATAGCTTGGCTTCATTGGGTGACTGCATAGCACATATCTGGTCATGTGTTCACAAAATACATGAGTGAACACACCAGCTACCGATAAATGGTAGCATCCACTTCTTCACGTGAAGTGGCATCCTTCTTCCTCAAGTTGGTCACTAGACGCATCTCCATGGATTTATGACTCTCCATGCAAAATATTTGTAGTATCTCATTTGCATACTTGCCTTGAGAGACAAACAGTTCCCCATCGCCTTACCATACTTCCAACTCAAGGAAATAGTGCATGAAAATCATGTCCATTTCAAATTCCCTTGCAAGATATGGCCAGTTGCACATCACTAATTAAAATCAAATAATCAACATATAAGACAATAATAAGAAATTTTCCTTCTACCAAGATGTGATAGAGGTTGGCATTCGCTTCACTTTTAGTGAAACCTGTTGGCTTAGTGGGCCCTAACCTAGGTTTTCCATTAACTAGCCAAGAAACTCCCTACACTACTAGCCCTTTTGGCTTCAATCCACGGAGCACAAACTAAAATCTCACTCGAAGAAGTATGGGGGGATGCAAGAACCAAGTTTCCGCACCCAGAGATGGTAGTGACATCGTTTTATACCCTAAACCTTCCTTCACGTAGATTGATAAGTATTTTAGGGCTTATCGATATAATTATGTTATTCAGCCTCTAGACCTTTGCAAAGGTCTACGACCGTACTTCGCATACCCTAAATAGGTGAATCAGCCACTTACGCAACTCTGTAATTATTCTTACTTCTATATTTACCTTGATTAGTTTAAGTATCTAATGACTTCAACATGCATTAAGAAGTCTTCACGTAAACATATATTATTACTTGCATTCATACAACAAAGTAAAACATATAGATTCGCGCATCAATATAGCATTAAAACATGAACCCAATATTCATCATCACACAAACACATGCATTCATAACAAAAGTAAATAGGTCGAACACATGTGGTTCCAAAATAATTCTTTTTATTAATGCTTCAGATCTTCCTTACAGAGTCTAACTGCCCTGCGAACACATCTACAGGGGTATGTACACTTAGTTGCAGACTTCTACCCTAGGCCTCTGTGCACATAGCTGCAGATCCTCTTTCCTACGCTAATACTCTTCACTCTAACCTCTCACAAACCTATTACATCCATCTCAATTACCAAAATCTACTAAGAACTACCTTAGACTCTTCTAAGAGTCTCCTTTTTATACAATCCCATGGTCCGCGGACCATGGGTAGATCTCCTAAAGCCAACATAACTTACATAAAAGAAGGGAAAAAACCCTTTATGAAACTTTACCTCTTTTCACTCCACGACCATAAAATGCAGAGACTTTACACTTTTACAGAGAAAACTTGGGCTTTCTGCCCCAAATCTTGGGCTTTTGACCCTAAAATTGACTCTAGAGGACCCATTCCCAACAGGCCCCCAAAATAATTATGGTGATTCACCCCGAATCACTCTGCTGGCATGGAGATCTTGTCGCGAAGACCTCCTAGCTCCACTTTCACTACTACAACTTCAGTGGTACACTATGTCACTGCCTGTTTAACCTGCTCTACCAGTTGCTCTGTTGCTAGTCTTGCACCATCTACTTGGATCTTCTGTTGTACTGTCTGTAGGCTAGCTAGCTTTCCTTCAATGGTGGTGTTGAGTGGATAAGCCTCATCCAACTAAGGCCCCAACCTAGCCTTGAGTACTGCCTCTCCTCGTTGTGCTCCGTCTGCCTGTTCCTTCAGTTCCCTTCCATCTTGTAGCTTCGTCAATCTCAGTGTGATGACAATGGTGCATGCCGTTGCTCTGACCTCATCGTACTACTGCTGCAATTCCCTCACCTTAGTTTCTAACCTCTGTAGGTTAGGATATTCCTACAAACTCGTAAGTGCCTCCAACATTTGCTTGAAGAGCGTGGTGCAATCTATCACTGCGGCATCTACTGCAGTGACTGCATCCTTGAAAACTGCCTCGCATTGTTCTTTTACCTTTGGTGGAGTCAAAGGCTGGGCCTTCAACTCAAGCTCTATAATTTTAAGGTTCAGCTCAAACTAAACCTTGGCTAGCTCTATCTTGGCATCACACATACCTACAACCAATTTATGAATTTTGGCCTCCACCAATGCTTCTTCGGGGATATACAGCTCCATATGCAGCTCCAGAATGGTTCTGCATGCTTCAGCGACCACTGTCACAGTGTGCTCATTCTTTTGCTACACCTTCTTCCATGTGTCAATTTTAGAATTCTTCTCGACGAACATCTGTGCATTATTGACCTTCTGTTCGTTGATCACACTCAGCGCCCATTGCTCTCGAGCCTGAAGTTATGCAATCACACTTGCTTCTAGGATGTGAAGGGCTTCACTCGACAGCACAACCAATTTCAACCCAATCTTCTTGACAGCACTGACAGTAGCGATGTCAACTTCCAATTCTACAGTCAAAGCTCCATTTGGTAGTGTGACAGCCCAAGGATCCAAAGAGCGAACCATCTCCGCACTTCTGAGGTTCCTGGTGCCAAACTAGTCAACGCCACATTGCTTTGTCCTACACTGGCCTGTAGTTGAGTAGTTTGGACCTGCAGCTCACGCAGACCTATCTCAATGGCGACCAAGGTTTGTTTCTGCTACTGCAACAGTTCCATGGTTGCACCCCTGAACTTATCATCAATGTCATATAAGTCACCTTCTCTCAAGGTGATCGGGTTGAGCGACGATTTACTGGCCTTGGACTTCTTCCGCGGCCCTTATTTCTCTTGTTCTCGAGTACACTACACCAAGAAGGGAGTGCTCTCCTAGTATCCGCCATCCTGTTCAGATTGCAGCTCGTCCTCTATCTGTGGCAAAGGAGACCTCTGAATTCTGTCAAAGTTGCACTCTTCCTCCCCTTCCTTCTCTTCTGCATGCTCCTTAGTGGCGCCCCTTGCTTTTGCTCTGGCTTTTTCCTCAACCTCCTTTTTCCAACTTTCAGCCAACTGCTGCATTTTCAACCATGCCTCTTCCTTCTTCTACTTTCCTATGGACTTACTAGAGCCGACTGACAAATATGAGACTGTGCACTACTTTGTTAGCCAACGATCAAGGACCACTGCGATTGCATCACCTGTTTCGAGGTATGGGAGATAATACCAATTATGCTCTAGGTCCTTCCTCGCCCAGAAAGAGATATAGTGGAATTCTGCTTTGAACTTTGCGTATCCTGACAGTTACTTGAAGATAGTTGGTGACAATCGTGGTTTCTTGTTCATGGCCATATTGATGCTCATCTCCATCAAAACCCAAAATACCTTGCTCTCGTGGATCCCTGCAGTGTCCTTCATGGCCGACAACGAAGCAATCAGAGGAAATTGATTGTCCTCCAGTAACTACCACGCAACCAACAAATTTGATAACAACAGCCAAGAGTAATGAAACATCTTACTCTGGTCCTATGCCTCCCTGTAGTTCACTAGGAACTCGCTACATAGGTAGCACACCCAATTGAATTGTACGCCCTCTGCGCACTGGGCCGCTAATGGAACTACTGGTGATGGCACCTCATCTGCACGACACTTTCGCATTATCTTCTCAGCAAAGATCTCAGTGGCTACGTTAACTGCGGGTTTGGTTATGCTTGAAATGGAATATCTGTGCGACTTCTTGGCAATCTTGAACTTCTCCTTCATTCGCTCAGCGAGGTCGTGCTCGCTCACCTTTCAGCCAAATGCTTTGGCTGGATTCAACCCTAAATGTGGCAACAAATTGATCCTATGGATTAGCATATCAGTTATAGGGATTGGCTCCTCCAACCACAGGCACCCTTCATGCACCAAGAGCATCAACTGTTTGATAACTATCATGGTTATGGGGGCGCGATGGTAATGCGGTACCCATAGAAGATTCAACAACCCTGCCTTTTTGACCCCATGAATCCACTTCACCGGCTCCAGCATGGTGACACCCGAGTCCTTGTAGAATACTCTCTGCATTAAATTATCAGTAGCCAGGTGGGGGAGCCGCTCTATGTCTGCCAAGTCCCATTCCTCAAGATTTAAATGGGGGACGGGTGCTAGGCACAGTCCTTCAAACGTGATCTTTTCTGGCAGCAAAGGTGTATTAAGCATAAATTTCCCCTCATCTGGGTCCTTCGGGACCTTCACCTTACCTTGGCATGGAGGGATGTATTCTGGTAGTTTTGAGATAGGTTATACTACCGCAATATCAATATCCTTTGTGCCCATACCAGTTTCTTCTACGCTCTCATCGGATTCTAGGTTTACCACTTTTCCTTTCTCTTGTGCGGTGGGTTTCTCTTTCTTCTGGTGCTTCCTTGGCGACTCATGCACTAGTTGTACCATTTTTTGTTTATCCTTCTTCATCATAGGACCCTCTCTGGTCGGTGTAGGCCTCAGCCTAGGCAACCTCAGTGATTTTGGCTTGTCTGCGAGCACCTCCACACTTACGACCTTAGGGGAAACTCACTTAGAGGCCATCGATCCTTCAGCACTTGCATTTTCCACGAATGTTGAAATGAGGCTATTAAGGAGCTCCTAGGTTTCATTAGGTAACTTGTCAAACACTGAACTAGCCACCAAAGCCTAAACAATCATAGGGTTCATGTGCAACCGATAGCTCGAGACCTCAATTCTCAAAATGCAAAGTGTTTTTCGTTGGGTGACCATCTATAATTTATAGGAAAATTCGAATTCAAATCTGACCGTTCCCCCCAAAATCCACTCATAAATGTTAGGTTGGCTGCAGATTTTCAAATATCTTGCATTTAAGTTTTGCCTTAAATGCTGGCCCCTTGCTCCTTTTAGCCATTTTCTAACTGTCAAATAATGAACAGTGACCATAACTCCCCTCGCGCTTCTGTTGACGATGTGACATTCCTCCATTTCACACAGTTCCCCAGTCACACAGCTCAACAACCCGGGCAGTGTAGTTTATAGTCCTACGCCTCCTTTCAACTGCCTGGAGCGTTAAGGTTGTGCTTCCCTCATATAGTCATTTGGCAGATCCCCGGTATATGGCTTCAATCGGTTTCCATTTACCTTTCTCAGAAAGGGACCTCCATTCAATTTCACCAGCTGGATTGCTCCACCATTGGTAATCTCCTTGATGACATATGGCCCCAACCAATGCATTCAAAATTTTCCTAGAAATTTATCAACCTTGTTGTCATATAATAAAACTAAATCATTTACCTTGAAAGTGTGCAGTTTGATGTGCCGATTGTGCCATGCATTTTCGTGCTCATTTTGAACTTGCTGATCGAATCTATCCAAAAATCTATCCTCTTCAAGTTGTGTTAGTTGCACGAGCCTCTCTTGCAAGGCTCTGCGATCCGCCATTCTTGTGAATGCTGCTATCCGTAAACTAGGTACAATATACTCCATTGACATCACAGCTTCTATGCCATAAACCATCCTGAAAGGCGTTTGTCCAGTCAGCTTTTTGCAAGTCGTTCTGTAAGCCCATAGCACTGCGGGTACGCGCACATCCGAATCATTGCTTTGTGGAATGCAGACATTTTTCAGCGTGTTCTCCAATATCTTATTAAATGCTTCCACCATCCCATTAGTTTGCGGATGATATGGCATACTCTTTTGATGAGAAACCTGGAATTCCTCCATCAGTGCGCTAATTGTTTCATTTAGGAAATGCGTATCGCAATAGCTCATCAAAATCTTTGAGAAACTAAACCTCGTCAGCACATAATCAAAGAGGAATTTTGTTGTTGTTGCCCCTGTTCAGTCCTTCACACACTGCGCCTCCACTCATCTGGTCAAATACTTAGTCACGGTGATGATGTACCATGCGCCCGTCTTCTTTCTTGGAGGATGAATCAGTCCTACAAAGTCAATCACCCACTTCTCAAAAGGCTGTAATGACATTTGCGGATTCAAAGGCAGCTCATACCTCCATGATGGACTGCGGGTTTTTTGACATGCATCACATGCCCTACAATAGGCTTTTGAATCCTTATGCAATGTCGGCCACCACAACCCAATGCATAAAATCTTCTGCGCTATTTCTTTTCCTACATAATGTCCTCCAGCAGCTCCTCCATGAGCTTCAGCAAGGATGCTATTCTGTTCAAAATCAGACACATAGTGTCGTAGTATTTCATCTGATCCCATTTTATACAAATGTCTTGCAATGATAGAAAAGTATGTCACTTGCACCACCAATTCCTTCTTTTGTTGACTAGTATATCCTTCTTGAGTCGTTCTGGTTGTTAGGAAGTGTATAATATCTTCAAAGTGATTATCTGTGACGCGCACTGCAAAAAGTTATGCGTCAAGCAGTCCTTCCTCCAGATTAGTAGGTTCCTCTCCTATTTCAATGTGCGATAGATGATCTGGCCCTACATTCAATCATCTTGGCTTCACAATTACCTCAAAATCATATTCCTGGAACAACAACAGCCATCTGCATATATTCCCCCCCAACACAGGCTTGTTGACCAGGTATTTCAACACAGAATGGTCTATATACATCTTTTAAGTGTCCGCCTAATAGGTAGTGTCTGAATTTCTGAAGCGCGTACACCATAGCCAACCCTTCGCACTCTTTCGTCGAATAATTATTCTCAGATTTAGACAACTTCCTACTTGTGGACACTATAGGATTATCCAATTCTCCCTCACCAGCCTGTGGCAGTACTTCCCCCAGCGTAATACATGACGCATCCACCTGCATATGAAATTCCTTCTTCCAATCTGGGAAGACTAGGATAGGCACGATGACCATTTTGTCCTTTAACACATCAAGGCTCTGCTGACATTCTTCATTCCAACAGAATGTAGCATCCTTCTTCAATAGATTTTCCATTGGCACGGTGATCTAGGCATAACCCTTGATGAACTTCCTATACTATCTTATATGCCCCAACTTTGTGCGCAGTTGTTTCACACTTCTCGGCGTCTCCAAGTTGATTATGACCACGATCTTAGCAGGGTGTACCATCAAGCCTTGTTTTCATACCACATGATCCAACAAGATCCCGAAAGGGACAAAAACAAACTTTTCTTCAAATTGAGAACTATCTGATACCTCTGACATGTATCCAACATCAAGTGTAGACTAGCTACGTGGCACTTTACTAGTCCAAACACCATCCAATCATCGAAGTATACTTCCAAAAACTTGTGAATGAAGTCTTTGAATGCCGCGATGACTATGCATGAAAAAATCACTGGCACGTTCTTCAGTCCAAAAGGCATGATCCGAAATTGATCAAGGATCTAGAAAAAGCCTAAAAATCAAAGTTACTAGATTCAACTGGAAGCAACGTCATTGCGTATAGCTCGCAGAAATGACTCCAATGCAACTTGAACGGGTGCATATGGCCTCCGGATGAATGAGCAACTACTTGTTGAAGATTGTGATGAATCAGTGCATGTCACATTTTTACTTCTCGACACATGGCATTTATAGTTATTGGTGCAACAACTTCAGTTTGGGTGCAGGTCTTCATTAAGGTATCAAGTCTCATAGCACAAACATGGTTTATGAAATATATAAAATGTGGTGTAAAGAAACCATATATTAAAACATAAGCCATGTTAATAAAGTTTGTTAAGTGCAAGTATACACATTACAAAATGGTGAACGCACATTAATATGGTTAAACCCATATATAAGGTGGGTACATTACATGGTTGAACACATAAGGTGGGTACATTAATATGGTTGAATTCATATAATATGGTGCAGAGTTATGGTATACCGATATAGTTTGTGGTGTGACAACAACGAATGTGGCATCACTGTCGAAGGCATATACGCTGTGGATGTAAACCATTTTATGCCATGGGAGCCACCACTCCACCATGACCACAAAGGATTTGGCACCGTCTTGAACCACCATTCACATGTGACATACTATATTTGATATGTGGTTGTAACGTTTTATGCCACGGGAAGATAGTTTATGCAGCCATCATATTTATGTTATATTTATAGGGTTGGTTGCATAATATCGTATGCCATGTATAACATTGGATTGCGCCAGGGTTTAATGTATTATGTGGTTGTTATGTGTATAATTGCCATTGCACCGAATGTAATATTTTATGGTGCGGTTCTAAACAATAAGTTAACTATAGAGCCATATTGTTATACGGTTACAAAGGTGATATGTAATTTAATTCATTTGCTATATTTGGTTAAGCATAAAAGCTTTATAAACATGGTAATGTAATTCCAGGTAAAAGGGGAGAGTTGTGACATTTTGTACAATAGAGAAGAATTTTTGTGTAGCTTTGAAGATTTGGAGGCAGAACTTTGCAGGTTTATTCTGGGAGTTGTAGGTGGTTTTTATCAGCTCCGTCAGTTGCGTCAGATTTCTGAGGTTGAGAAGAACAAAACTAGACCAGCCAAGGATCTTATTGATGTAACTTTGATGTATTTTTTAGGGTTTGAATTTCTAATATAAGGGCCTCCTCGTTGAAGACTTAGCCCGGAGATGTAGGCTTTGAGATTGTCGAACTCTGTTATCAACCTCTTGTGTCACTTTTCTTCTTATGGTTTGCTATTCTAATTTGCTACAATATTATTATTCAGTTCTCCATGCTTATGTATTTAATGGTGTTTTAAAAGCATGCATTAACACTTTCTAACAACGAATAAATCACAATTTCAATTAAATATCTTTTTTGGGATCATTTGATATAAGAGGAGGTTGTTGTTAACTATGATTTGGAGTGTGCATGATGACTAGGAGAAAATCGAAGCTTGGTGAAGGAGAACATGTTGCAGGAGATCCAAAAATTGGCTCGAGAAGAAGGACAACTCGAGGAGACGAAATGGATGAAGAAGGAAGCAATGATCATCCATTTGGATCTGATGCAGGCTTCGTATATGCTTTCATGACCTTGCGAGCCATGGTTGAAGAAATTTATCGAGATTTTAAGACAGTAAAGTCTAAAGATGAAGAAGGGCAGCCATCATAATCTGGAAAAGAAGATGAAAGTGATCAAAAAGACCTTATCACTTCTCTCTTGAATCCATTTAAAACTTCAAAACCGTTGTTGAAACTCGATGTTAAGTTCGAGTTACCCATGTAAAATGGATGAGTTGATGCCAAGAAGCTTCACAAATAGGTCAGGAAAATGGAGGTATATTGTAGCGTGCAATAGATCGCTGAAGATGAAGTCAAAATCATACTAGCATCACTTCGTTTAATGGGCACAACATTGATCTGGTGGCAGAGTAAGTTACAGAAAGGTACTGAGCATATCGGTAATATTTTTCCATCATGGTTTGATTTTATTACTGCACTTAGAAAGCAATTTTATCCATTGGGATATAAGGAAAAATATTTAATAAAATGGAAATGACTAAAAGTTAGGAAAGGTCAATCAGTGCAGGAATATATAGATGAGTTTCGTAAGAAGGCATTGATGTTAGATATTCCTTTGTATACTCAAGAAACTCTAATGAAATACATAGGAGGATTACCTGAGTATGTTCGTAATATTGTATTTATGTTCAGTCGTACTAACCTGGATGAAGCGGTAGTACAAGTGACTTACATTGAAGCAGGTAAGTTGGGAGTTGGGGTATCATCAGAATCGACATCCAGAATGGAGAGCAAGGGAAAAGGGAAAGTGAAGAAAGTAAACTTCGGAAAGAAGGAGTTTGAAAATCTCTCTTGTAAGCATTGTAAGAAAGTTGGTCACGACGAGGATCACTGTTGGTAATTGCATCTCGAAATGAAACCAAAGTGGATCAAAAAATGGAAGCAAAAGGTTGCAACAACAACGAAACCCTTAGACCTAGGGTCAGATTCAGGCGATGAGACGCAAGATCACATCATTGATTATGACTGGTAAATCCGATGAAAGTAATGATTCTAACAGTTCTAGAGGCAAGTTATTCCATATAGGGGTTGTTATGAAACATAAAAAGATCGACACATTATTAGATAATGGATATCAAGTTAATCTAATTTCAGAGAAAGTGGTTAAGAAATTGGGATTGAAAACCATAAAGCATCGTAAACCGTATACTTTAATTCAGATGAGAAGAAATCACAAATTATGAGTAACTGAGCAACGCATGTTACCGTTTACAATAACTTCTCAATTTAAGGATAAAGTGATGTCTTATGTGGTAAAACTAGATATATCTGGGATGCTCTTCGGTAGCCTGTATTTATATGATAGAAAAATAATATTTTACAAGGAACATAATCAATATCACTTGTTCAAAAAAGGAATTGAATATGTTGTACATTTTCATCACACAAAAGTAGATAAATCTCTTTTTATAATTGAACAATTAAAACAAGCAGTGTATGCTAATAAAGATGTTGTTGTAGAATCTAAAGAACCTAAGCAAGAGATCATTAAAGTTAATTAGAAACAGATAGCTTTGCTTAAGGAATCCAAAATTGTACATCAACAAGAGCTGCAGCATGATAAATTGAGTTTTGTTTCCGCTATGAAAGGAAAGTAAGGTATGGTTTCAGATATGTCGATACTTTCAATGTTGTTAATGGGTTTATTACTGTTTAGTGGTGCCTGGATATTAACAGCAAATGTGAATGTGGATATGGATGAAAAATGACTTGATATATTCTGTAGTTTGTGTGTTTTCCTGACGATTGCATGGATGAGTAAAGTGTACATGTGCATAACGATGTGGACAGATACCAGCCATGTGGAAAGATGGAACCAACATTTTTTTTATGGAACTTAAGCCTTTTGGTGGTCCAAAGGGTCTAAACAGGGAGGAAATGATCTGAAATTGATCAAGGATCTAGAAAAATCCTAAAAATAAAGGTAACTGGATTCAAGTGGAAGCAGAGTCATTGCATAGAGCTCACAGAAATGACTCCAACGCAACTCGAACAGGTGCATTTGGCCTCCGGATGAATGAGAAACTACTTGTTGAAGTTTGTGATGAATCAATGCATGTCACATTTTTAGTGCTCGACACATGGCAGTTACAATTATAGGTGCAACAACTTCAGTTTGGGTGCAGGTCTTCATTAAGGTATCAAGTCTCATAGCACAAACATGGTTTATGAAATATATAACATGTGGTGTAAAGAAAACATATATTAAAATATGTTATGGTATTAAAGTTTAAACCACACACCATATATTAAAACATAAGACATGTTAATAAAGTTTCTTAAGCGCAAGTATACACATTACAAAATGGTGAACGTACATTAATATGGTTAAACCCATATATAAGGTGGGTACATTACATGGCTGAACGCATAAGGTGGGTACATTAATATGGTTAAATGCATATAATATGGTGCTGAGTTATGGTATAACAATATAGTTTATGGTGCGACAACAACGAATGTGGCATCACCCTCGGAGGAATATATGTTGTGCATGTAAACTGTTTTATGCCACGGGAGCCACTACTCCACCATGACCATCAAGGATTCGACACCATCTTGAAACCACCATTCACATGTGAAATGCATATTTGATATGTGGTTGTAACGATTTATGCCACGGGTCGATAGTTTATGTGGCCATCATATTTATGTTATATTTATAAGGTTGGTTGCATAATATCGTATGCCATGTATAACATTGGATTGCACCAGGGTTTAATGTATTATGTGATTTTTATGTGTATACTTTCAATTGCACCGAATGTAATATTTTATGGTGCGGTTCTAAACAATATGTTAACTATAGTGCCATATTTTTATATGGTTACGAAGATGATATGTAATTTAATCCATTTGCTATATTTGGTTAAGCCAAAAGCTTTATAAATATGGTAATGTGATTCCAGGTAAAAGGGGAGAGTTGTGACATTTTGTACAATAGAGAAGAATTTTTGTGTAGCTTTGAATATTTGGAGGCAGACTTTGCAGGTTTATTTTGGGAGTTGTAGGGGGTCTATTTCAGCGCCATCAGTTGCGTTGGATTTTTGAGGTTGAGAAGAACACAACTGGACCAGCCAAGGATCTTATTGATGTAACTTTAATGTACTTTTTGTGCTTTGAATTTCTAATATAAAAGCCTCCCCGTTGAAGATTGGGCCTGAAGATGTAGGCTTTGAGATAGCCGAACTCTGTTATCAATCTCTTGTGTCACTTTTATTCTTATGGTTTGCTATTCTAATTTGCTGCAATAGTATTATTCAGTTCTCGATGGTTGTGTATTTAATCGTGCTTCAAAATGATGCATTAACACTTTCTAACAGCGAATAAATCACAATTTCAATTAAAGATCTTTTTGGTGATCATTTGGTATCAGAGGAGGTTGTTGTTAACCGTGATTTGGAGTGTGCATGATCACCATGAGGAAATCTAAGCTTGGTTAAGGAGAACTTGTTGCAGGAGATCTAGAAATTGGCTTGAGAAGAAAGACAACTCGAGGAGACAAAATGGCTGAAGAAGGAAGCAGTGATCATTCGTTTGGATTTGATGTAGTCTTCGTAGATTCTTTCACGACCTTACGATCCATGGTCAAAGAAATGTATCGAGAGTTTAAGACAATAAATTATAAAGACGAAGAAGGGTAGCCATCACAATCTGGAAAATAAGATGAAAGCAATAAAATAGACCCTATCACTTTTCCCTTAAATCCATTTAAAACTTCGTAACTGTTGTTGAATCTCGATGTTAAGTTTGAGTTACCAATGTACAATGGAGAAGTTGATGCTGAGAAGCTTGACATCTCGGTCAGGCAAATGGAGGTATATTGTAGCGTGCAACAGATCGATGAAGATAAAGTCAAAATCAGACTAGCATCGCTTTGTTTAACAGGCACATCATTGATCTGGTGGCAGAGTAAGTTACAGAAAGGTACTAAGCATATCGGTAAGATTTTTCCATCATGTTTTGATTTTATTACTCTACTTAGAAAGCAATTTTATCCATTGGGATATAAGGAAAAAGATTTAATAGAATGGAAAGGACTAAAAGTTAGGAAAGGTCAATTAATGCAGGAATATATAGATGAGTTTCGTAAGAAGGCGTTGATGTTAGATATTCCTTTGTATACTCAAGAAACTCTAATGAAATACATATGAGGATTACATGAGTATATTCGTAATACTTTATTTATGTTCAGTCATACTAACCTGGATGAAGTGGCAGTACAAGCGACTTACACTAAAGCAGGTAAGTTGGGAGTTGGGGTATCATCAGAATCGACAGCGAGAATGAAGAGAAAATGAAAAGGGAAAGTGAAGAAAGTAAAATTTGGTAAGAACGAGGTTGAAGATATCTCTTATAAGCATTACACGAAAGAGGGCCACGACAAGGATCACTGTTGGAAATTGCATCCCGAAATGAAACCAAAGTGGATAAAAAAAGGGAAGCAAAAGGTTGTAGCAACAGCGAAACTGTTGGACCTAGGGTCAGATTCAGGCGATGAGACGCAGATCACATCATTGATTATGACTGGTAAATCCGATGAAAGTAATGATTATAACAGTTCCAGAGGCAAGTTATTCCATATAAGGGTTGTTATGAAATATACAAAGGTCGACACATTATTAGATAGTGGATCTCAAGTTAATATAATTTCAGAAAAAGTGGTTAAGAAATTGGGATTGAAAACCATAAAGCATCGTAAACCATATACTTTAATTTGGATGAGAAGAAATCATAAATTATGAGTAACTAAGCAATGCATGTTACCATTTGCAATAACTTCTCAATTTAAGGATAAGGTGATGTGTGATGTGGTAAAACTAGATACATGTGGGATGGTCTTGGGCAACCCGTATTTATATGATAGAAAAACAATCTCTTACAGGGAACATAATCAATATCACTTGTTCAAAAAAGGAATTGAATATGTTGTACATTCTCATCACACAAAAGCAGATAAATCTTTTTTTATAGTTGAATAGTTAAAACAAGCAGCTTCTGCTAATAAAGATGTTGTTGTACAATCTAAAGAACCTAAGCAAGAGATCGTTAAATTTAATTACAAACAGATAGATATGCTTAAGGAATCCAAAATTGTATATCAACAAGAGTTGTAGCATGATAAATTGAGTTTTGTTTCAGCTATGAATGAAAAGCAGGGTATGGTTTTAGCTTTGTTGATACTTTCAATGTTTTTAATGGGTTTATTACTGTTTAGTGGTTCCTAGATATTAATAGCAAATATGGATGTGGATATGGATGAAAAAGGACTTGATATATTCTGCAGTTCGTGTGTTTTGCTGATGATTGCATGGATGAGTAAAGTGTACAGGTTCAGAACAGAGTGGACAGATACCAGCCAAGTGGGAAAATGGAACCCACATTTGTTTTATGGTACTTAAGCCTTTTGGTGGTCCAAAAGGTCTAAGCAGGGAGGAAATGATCCGAAATTGATCAAGGACATAGAAAAAGGCTAAAAATCAAAGTTATTGGATAAGTGGAAGCAGCCTCATTGCGTAGAGCTTGCAGAAACGACCAACGCAAATCGAACGGGTGAATTTGGCCTCTGGATGAATGAGAAACTACTTGTTGAAGTTTGTGATGAATCAGTGCACGTCGAATTTTCACCTCTTGACACATGGCATTTACAGTTATAAGTGCAACATCTTCAATTTGGGTGCAGGTCTTCATTAAGGTATCAAGTCTCATAGCACAAACATGGTTTATGAAATATATAACATGTGGTGTAAAGAAAACATATATTAAAATATGTTATGGTATTAAAGTTTAAACCACACACCATATATTAAACCATATATTAAAACAGAAGCCATGTTAATAAAGTTTCTTAAGTGTAAGTATACACATTACAAAATGGTGAACATACATTAATATGGTTAAACCCATATATAAGGTCGGTACATTACATGGTTGAACACATAAGGTGGGTACATTAATATGGTTGAATGCATATAATATGGTGTAGAGTTATGGTATAACGATATAGTTTATGGTGCGACAACAACGAATGTGGCATCACTATCAGAGGAATATACGCTATGGATGTAAACCATTTTATGCCATGGGAGCCACCACTTCACCATGACCACAAAGGATTTGGCACCGTCTTGAAACCACCATTCACATGTGACATACTATATTTGATATGTGGTTGTAATGATTTATGCCACGGGTTGATAGTTTATGCGGCCATCATATTTATGTTATATTTATAAGGTTGGTTGCATAATATCGTATGCCATGTATAACATTGGATTGCGCCAGGGTTTAATGTATTATGTGGTTTTTATGTGTATAATTTCCATTGCACCGAATGTAACATTTTATGGTGCGGTTCTAAACAATATGTTAACTATAGAGCCATATTGTTATATGGTTACAAAGGTGATATGTAATTTAATTCATTTACTATATTTGGTTAAGCCAAAAGCTTTATAAATATGGTAATGCAATTCTAGGTAAAATGGGAGAGTTGTGACATTTTGTACAATAGAGGAGAATGTTTGTGTAGCTTTGAATATTTGGAGGCAAAACTTTGTAGCTTTATTCCGGGAGTTGTAGGGTGTCTTTTTCAGCGCCGTCGGTTGCATCGGATTTCTGAAGTCGAGCATAACACAACTGGACCAACCAAGGATCTTTTTGATGTAACTTTGATGTATTTTTTTGGCTTTTTATTTCTAATATAAAGGCCTCCCCATTGAAGAATGGGCGAGGAGATGTAGGCTTTGAGATAACTGAACTTCATTATCAATCTCTTGCGTCACTTTTCTTCTTATGGTTTTCTGTTCTAAATTGCTGTGATATTATTATTTAGTTCTCCATGCTTATGTATTTAATGGTGTTTTTAAATCATAACACTTTCTAACAGTGAATAAATCAAAATTTCAATTAAATATATTTTTGGGGATCGAGGCATCGCAGTATATTGAAAGCATCCCCATTCAGTCACGAAGGTTGTATTACTTCTATCCTCCGGTGTGATCTTGATATGGTGGTACCTGGAGAACCCATCAGTGAATGAATATGCTTCCTATCCTCCTACATTATCCAGCACTTCATCTGTGAATGGAGTTAGAAAGGGGTCATGCACGCAAGCGTCATTCAACTTCCTGAGATCTACACATATCCTTATTTCATCCTTCTACTTCTTTTCGTGAACTAACATTGGGATCACCCAATTAGATTCTTCCATCAGCTCAATAATGCTTACTGCAAGAATTTTATCCAACTCTAAGAGGAACTTTTCTTTATACTTGGGATTGAGGTAGTAAGGCCTTTTCTTAATCGGCTTCGCATCCGGTTTTAAAGTAATCTTCATAACAACCAAGTCCCCTATTATCCCTTTTAAATCTAAAAAATCTATAGGGAGCAAGTCTTGATACTCGCGAAGCAACTCAATGACATTATCTACTATGGCATCATCCCAGTAGTCCCCAATTTTTTCAAATTTCGGCTTCACTTCTGTGCCAATGTTCACCTGTCTAGTTTTGAGCATCACAGTGATATATGTATTCTCTATTTGCAGTCCCTCAACTTCGTGGTGATCTTCAGTCTCTGGGATATTAATGTTCCTTGGATCCGCATGCTCTTCTTTAGCAGTCAAATTGTAGCACTCCAGCGTGTGTCATAGCTCGGTGGTCCAACCTGGTTAAATCAAATCTAAAGGATCCTGCAGTATTCGGAAGATTGCTGCCTTAAGCTCCTACAACGCCTCATAAATATATTCAAATCATGCTCAAAGCTGAATATCATCAAGAATCCCTGTTGCAAAACATCCCATTCTTCAGTGCCATGGTGGACCTCTGTTTTCAAGTACCAGTTCATCGATATTACGTCTAAGGTATGACAGAATAAATGCACCCATTGAGGCTGAGGCTCCACTCCATAAAATTTAGTCCATTTGGCCAAGTGATTGTGTAGATCATTTCTCTGATCATATTTCTCTGTTGTTCATACTTTTGGATGACCAAATCTTATTCTCATCATCTTTTTGTATTTGTGCCAATCATCAAAACTATCCTTGTGCATACCCCACCATCTTGCGGGCATAGCGCACAATGCCAAATCCAGGGCCTGGAAGAAATGATTCTCTAGAACTTCCCTTTCAAATGCATCCAAGAAATTATCAACATCAGTCAAACCATCATGATAGGGAAGACTTCTTATCTCTGATGAGACACAACGCAACGATTTAGTCATTATATTACAACACAACATAGACACTTCCTCCAATTGATTCTTCTAGTGTTCCAACTCCTCATCTGAATCTGAAGTGTAGGAACTTTCGCGGTCACATGCAATACGTCCATCCACTATCAGATTCACCCAATCTTGATCTCGCATCGTTATCTTATAGATCTAGTCCAAATCATCATCACTTTCATAATCGTGGACTGGTTCAGTATAGCGCAGTCCTTCTGCAGGGTCTAGGGGTACTACTACGTGGAGGGATTTCTTCTCAAATGTCATCTTCCATTTCTTTATATTGATTACCCCATTCATATTAGTGGCCCAATCAATCCCAAGGAGCGTGGGGTAGGGATTGTTGTCATCCACAATTTATATCACTTCAAAGTTTGTCAACGCGTTCGCGCCTTCAATATCTACTGTTACTCCCTGAAATCTTCCCATGGGGATGATCTTCTATTGATTTTCCATATGTAACTGAATCAGATACCATTGCAGCACAGGTCTTCCCATTTGATCCCACTTCTGTTTAGTCAAAACATTCACATTTGACCCTAGATCCAAAATAACTTGATCCATTTCATACTCTCCTATCTGCGTAGTGGGCCTCATCTCACACCCTGTCCATGCCTTATGTTTACCAATCTTCCGGATTACACGCAGTCCATTAGGAGCATTTTCTTTTCTGACACACTTATTTATTACTTCCTGCAATCCCTTCACAGCCTTGCTATCATGCAACAGTTTCATACAAGTCACCAAGAAAGTGGTAAGCATAGAAGGGTCCATCTCTTCAGCTCACTTATCCTAACTTCCTGAGGTAGAGGCCTCAACAAATATTTTCTTCGCTTCCATAAATGTTTCCCTCATGTGCTCTAGATCAAACCCAACCTCCTTTTCTACAACTTTGCGGACCCACTCACTTTATTCAGGCTGCTCTCCCTTATCTTCACCAGTCATCACTCCACTTGTCAGCACAATATTCACATTAGAATCCTCTTCCCAAGGCTCAGCCCTAATCATTTGCAGGTTCTGAGTCGGCTGCTGAGGCTGCACCCCCTTTTCGCGTATCTTAGCTAATAATACAAGGCAATCTTCTGTCGCGTGGTCAAACTGAGTACAATATCGACATGACAAACGTGTCGAGTTCGTGCATTCTTGTGCATAGTGTCCTGGTCCTCCATAATTGTAACAAATCACCTAAACCCGACCTCTACCAGGTCCTCCTCCACCTTGTCCTCATTTGTGCCCTTGATATCATCCTCGCGCTCCCCCAACGCCCTGATCCGGAGTCCGAGTTTTTTCCTATACTCTATATGCGAGTGTTCTATCAATCATTAACTCGTAGCTACGACAATCGCGCTCATCATGACCTACCGATTGATAGAATTTGCAGAAGAGATGTCGCGGTGTCTGTACAAATTTCTACAGCAAATGGAAAATGTCTGTGACATGTTTTCTAGCTCTCTAACAGATAGCACACCATAGCGCAGGCCCTATACTTGGCCCTGCTTGAGCTTCCAGCCTAAGAGGCATCGGCCCTCCTGTTGCAAAATAGTTTGTAAGGAATGGACAGTGATATTTGTCATGCCCCTGACTTTTGAATTTTAGGCACCAAAATTATTCGCACACCTCTAGCCGAATTGATCTATCATTCTTTAGACTCTGAAATTATAGGAAAAGGTTCTGCAACTGTGTGTGAATCTGCTGAAATCCGAAGTTAGCATCTTGCATCAGTGTCCCATGCAATATCATCACAATATCCAAGGCTTCTGCCTTGGTCCCAATCTTCTGCTATGATAAAGAAACCCTTAGATGAGGCAGTAATGAAGCCACAAACCATTTGTGGTGCTACCCATCCATAAGATTCATGTTAGCTTTGCGAATTGTGCATTTCTATCTCTGATCCAGGTCCCAGCGTGTTTCACCAGGCTTCATCATGATCTCCTTGAATCCCATAATAGATTGTGCTTCAGACTTGGGCCTACTAAATTCCTCATTCAACGCGGTCTGAATATCTTCTAATGAAGCCATCATGTTATCAGTGTAGTACTTAATATACCATGTTAGTGTGCGTTCCTATAAAGTAGTAACCAATGTTTCTTTCTTCATCTAATCATATGTAATACCCTAAGATTCCCATACAAGCTTCGCGACGAACACAAGAAACTTGGTCCGGATCCTCATTTCCAAAGCCCTTGAACATAGGAAACTTTACTGAATTCGCCATACTGAACAGTGCCGGGGGTGGCAGTGGTGTGGGCGAAGGTGTATGCAGCGGAGGTGAAGATGGAGGTGGTGTGGGTGGGTGGGTTATTCACAGGAATCCTTGTCTTATCAACTAAACAACGTTCTGTAGAGAAGCTTGTGCTACTTCCTCATTATCACTTAGAGGAGGTCCAATCAACGGGCTATATTTAGGGCCTATTTTCCCTCTGTCCCTGAAGATCTTTCAACTTCGCGTAGCTCCAAACATCAAGGTAACTGCATAACCCGCTTTTCACGCAAGATCATCTTAATACAAGTATTTAAAGACCTTAAATACTTACCTCGTGGCCCCTTGAATAAGCCTTGCTCTACTTCACTGTAACTGATAGAAGTATCAACCATGAACTCTGTCACAAATTCTCCTATGATATGATTGAGCCAATGATTGATAGCACGTGTGATGTTATCTTCAGAGGCTTATAATATCTGCACTGACTCTAGGGTCTAGAATATCAGACCGTCAAGCCTCCACCTTCCTTGAAAGGAACATAAGAACATTTCTTGTATCTCTGTTTACAAATATCTGTCCAACCACTGTTCTTTCGTCAATCGCAGATTCCTGTTCTCTTGCACCGCGAATTTTTGGATCTTTCTATCCATGCAATATTCAATTCCTTTATTAGTTGGATTCCAATGATGTGACATCACACATATCTTTATGTAGATCTCGTTCCCAGTAATAGAACCATTTGTTGGCTTAGTGGGCCCTGACCTAGCTTCAATGTTAATTAGCCAAGCAAATCCCTACACTACTGGCCCTTTCATCATCCATCCATGGAGCACAGACTGAAATCTCACCCGAAGCAATATGGGGGGATGCAGGAACCAAGTTTCCACACCCAGAGATGGTAGTGATGTCATTTTA
This sequence comes from Pinus tabuliformis, assembly GCA_031772625.1. Lineage (NCBI taxonomy): Eukaryota > Viridiplantae > Streptophyta > Pinopsida > Pinales > Pinaceae > Pinus > Pinus tabuliformis. The sequence continues at coordinate 1,121,972,812 of CM062819.1, read as the reverse complement.
TGCGCTAAACCTTCCTTTGCGTAGATTGATAAGCCTTTTAGGGCTTATCGATGTACTTCTCTTATTCGGTCTCTAGACCTTCACGAAGGTCTATGATTGTCCTTCGCATACCCTAAATAGGTGAATCAACCACTTATGGGTCTCTATAATTATTCTTACTTCTATATTTACCGTGATTAGCTTAAGTATCTCATAACTTCAACATGCATTAAGAAGTCTTCATGTAAACAGATATTATTACTTGCGTTCTTACAACAAACTAAAACATACAGATTCATGCATCAATATAGCTTTCAAACATGAACCCAATATTCATCATAACATGAATTCATGCATTCATAACAGAAGTAAATAGATCGAACACATATGATTCCAGAATAATTCTCTTTATTAATGCTTCAGATATTCCTTACAGACTCTAATTGCGCTGCACACATAGCTGCAGGGGTCCGCACACTCAGCTGCACACCTCTACCCTAGGCCTCTGTGCACACAGCTACACAGCCTCTTTCCTATGCTAAGACTCTTCACTCTTAGGTCTCACAAACCTATTACATCCACCTCAATTACCAAAATCTACTAAGTAATGTCTTAGACTCTTCTGAGACTCTCCTTTTTATACAATCCCATGGTTCGTGGACCATGGCTAAATCTCCTAAAGTTGACATGATGTACATAAAAGAAGGGAAGAAACCCTTTATGAAACTTTACCTCTTCGAGCTCTGCGACCACAAAATGTGGACACTTTACACTTTTACACACAAAAATTGGGCTTTTAACCCTAAAATTTACTCTAGGGGACCCGCTCCCAACAAAGCCCAAACCTGTGAGATAGATATCGATCCTAGTGTACCATGCATAGGGTGCTTGTTTGATACTGTACAATTCTCGCTTGAGTTTGCACACATGAGACTCCTGACCAAATGTCTCCAAACCTTTTGGTTACTGGATGTACACCTCCTCCTCAATAACCCCATTGAGAAACATTGTTTTTACATCCATTTGGTGATCTTTCACCCCATTTGTGTAGCTAGAGCAATAATTGATCTAATGGATGACTACCTTGCTACAGGAGAAAAGGTATTCTCATAGTAAATTCCCTCAACTTGAGAGTACCCCTTGGCCACAAATTTGGCCTTATTCTTCTCTATGCTTTCATATGTCATTTGCTTCACCTTGAAGATCCATCTTGAACCCACTATTGATTTATCTACTAGTCTTGGGACCACTTCCCAAACACTTTTCTTTAGAATGGATTTGTATTCCTCCACCATTGCATCAACCCATACAGGTTTTTCTACTGATTCCTCGAAAGAGGATGGCCTAGTCTCTATAATATTAGTCATTAGTGCCATGTAGCTAGTGTACCTCTCAGGTGACCTCCTTTTCCTATGCAAATTTGAAGGAGCTCCCACACTCTGATCCAGATTTAGACAGGAACGCAATAGATTACAGAGATAACCATAAATACAGAGATGCGATAACCATAAATACAGAGATGCAGTGGAAAATACTTCATTTCATTAATGGAAAATATTGAAATATGCTTACAACCAGAAATGGAAATAAACCAGCTAGGGCGATGGTAGCTTATCTCTGAGAAGAGATGTGTGGCTACATGCCTCTGAACTGTTCCGAACTGTGTTACAATGAGGCTCAAAGGCCTATTTATTGTTGAGAAACAATGGAAAACCCTTCACATCCCGAAACCTAACCCGAGAAGATGAAACGCCAAATTGTGGGCCCCGTTTGGGTAAATTGGTACATCAATTTCCCGGGGTCGTAACTTTGGCATACGATCTCCGTTTGACGCGTACGATAGCTCGTTAGAAAGATCTATCTGAGTACTACCACTTTGGGAGGCAACATTCGTCCATGGACCCATGTTTCCCCAGATTCCCAAAAAAACGTCTTTTGGGGCCTCAAAACGGCTCCGGAAGTTCAGGACCCGAAAAACTGCTAAAAATAGTAAACTGTGCTACAATTTAGGAAACTGAAAAGACTGAAAGAGACAGTTGTGGGGGTCCAAATGGGATAGGTGGGTGGCCACCAACATCCACCTGGATCATTCCTCCCCCCTTAGGAAGCAATGGTCCCCATTGTGTTGAGTTCCTCCATCTGCTGAACTTGTCTTGCAATCTCTGATGTGTCCAGTGATGGTGGGAAGCATGGTCGACGATGGTCCACATTGAACATTTTGTGAAGGCGAAGGAATGGAGGTATGATGTGATCCAAAGCATTGTTCCCCATAGGCTTGGTACTGTTGCAAGGACCGTGTCGGAGTGGTCTGAGCTTCTGATGGGTTCTGGTAAGGCGTTCTTTCTGTCGATGCAACCAGACTTTGTCGCCCACCTGAAACTTGTGTGGTACCCCTGTGGGTGAGGAGAAGTTGTTCCTGTGTTCTGCCATGACCGTATCCCTTTGCTGCTGCTGCTGCATGGAGGAACCCTTTGCAGGGGTCATGGATGTAGCAACGATCTTCCCCTTACTTTGGGAGTGAACCAGACATATGAATTTCCTAGTCTGTGATATGAGCTTGCTGCCTTTCTTGGTAGTGATCAAGGATGTGGCAGTAGGTGGGGCTACCTCTGGTATCCTGTATAATGAATTGTTCAAAGAAATAATGACATCACGAGGCCTTGACTCATACACAGCATGTCGCCTCCACAAGTATGGCTGGCCTAATAGTACATCACAAACATCCAGAGGTGTAACATCACATAATACCTCGTCAGTGAAGGGCTTGATGTTGTAGGGAAGGCAGCACTGCTGGCGAACTTTGAGATCTCGTCCTTCATGAAGCCACCCGATACTGTACGGCTGTGGGTGTGGTGTAGTTGGTAGGCCCAACTGCTTCATGACCTCTGCTGAAATGAGGTTCTTTTGGCTGCCACTGTCGACAATGAATTGTAGCGGCGAACCCTTCACCCACATCTGTGAGTGGAAAAGACGCTCCCCTTCCTCTGGATTTTCGGGCTCATCTTTCTGGATCTTGGCGGTGGCAACAGTGGCACTGGGATCTGCATCAATGATCTGCTTCCCTTTGCCATTCCCCTTGTCCGGTTCTGGCTAAGGATCGGAACATGCATCTGATTCGGAAGCCTTCAACTCAGCCACCAGCGACTGCTTGGTTCGACACTCACTTGTGTTATGAGTGGGACTCTTGTGAAACTCACACCACTTTCCTGTGTCCTTCTTCGGCTTCGTGGTGTTGTTCTTTTCTTGTGGCTTCGACGGGTTTTCTTGGGTCACCCCGCCTTGGCTTTGTCCTTTGGGCTTCGGATTTGCAGATCCAAAGTCTCGCTTCTTCTGTTTGAACTTTTGCTCGATTTTGACAGCGTATCGATATGCTGTGCCGAGTGAGGAGATGTTCAAGAACCCCATCTCTTCCTGGATGTATCTGTGTAGGCAGCCACGGTATTTGAGTACCAGATGCAGCTCAGAATCTTTGATACCCAACTGTGTGCAAAGGGTATGAAAAATGTTTGTGAACTCCGGCACATCTTGGTCTCGTCCCTGCCGCAGTGTGGTCCATTTGATGTATTTGTCCTCATAGCTTCCGACAGGGTAGTACTGCTCCTTCATGGCATCCCGAAAGTCATTCCAAGTTGGTGCGGCTGAAAATAGTGAGCCTGTATTTTCATCCTTCTGCTCGCAGTAGGTTTCCCACCAGTCCTTGATGTGGGGGGCTGCTTTGAGAAGAGCGAAAACAATCTTTTCCCGATTTGAAAATTCATGAACAGAAAAATACCCATCTAGCAGATTTAACCATTTATCTACGGCATCTGCGTCTATTTGACCCTCGAAGATGGGGATTTCAAAATTAACTTGTACCTTAAACGGTGTGGCGTTTCCAGAGTCGCTGTTGGAAGTCGATGCGTCGCCTCTGGGTAGCCGCTGAAGGATCTGCGCAAAGCTATCCATCATCGCGTTCCTTTGCCTCTCGAGCACTTCTTCGAGCAAGATTTTGATAGGATCTCCTACCCCCTCGTCTTTCTTCTCATCCGCCATGGGAGACCGTCGGGATTTGCGAGGCTGGTCTTGCAAAGGTTCGACCAGTTCAAGCCCTAACTCCTTATATCCCGATCTCGTTGGGGACATGCAAAGAAAAAGAGAGAAAAAGCAGACCGCTCTGATACCACTGATTCGGATTTAGACAGGAACGCAATAGATTATAGAGAACCATAAATACAGAGATGCGATAACCATAAATACAGAGATGCAGCGGAAATAATACTTCATTTCATTAATGGAAAATACTGAAATATGCTTACAACCAGAAATGGAAATAAACCAGCTAGGGCGATGGTAGCTTATCTCTGAGAAGAGATGTGTGGCTACATGCCTCTGAACTGTTACGAACTGTGTTACAATGAGGCTCGAAGGCCTATTTATTGTTGAGAAACAATGGAAAACCCTTCACATCCCGAAACCTAACCCGGAAAGATGAAACGCCAAATTGTGGGCCCCGTTTGGGTAAATTGGTACATCAATTTCCCGGGGTCGTAACTTTGGCATACGATCTCTGTTTGACGCGTACGATAGCTCGTTAGAAAGATCTATCCGAGTACTACCACTTTGGGAGGCAACATGGGTCCATGGACCCATGTTGCCCCAGATTCCCAAAAAAACGTCGTTTAGGGCCTCAAAACGGCTCCGGAAGTTTAGGACCCAAAAAACTGCTAAAAATAGTAAACTGTGCTACAATTTAGGAAACTGAAAAGACTGAAAGAGACAGTTGTGGGGGTCCAAATAGGATAGGTGGGTGGCCACCAACATCCACTTGGATCACACTCTCCCTCACAACCTGCACAAGTCTATCAACATCCCTGGTTCTTTTTATGCCTTCTCTAGATGGTTCTGCTTGAGTGAATATACCCACTCTCTTCTCGTCAATTTATCATTGCTCCACAACTTCCTGAGGCTCCTCCTTTGGAGCTAAAAGTCGATCTTCTAGTGGGATCTAAAGCTCCCTTTAAAGAGAGTACCACATCACTTTCGCGGCTTAAAACTTTACATCCCTTTGCACAATTGTCATTCTGAGGGATGGAAAATACACATGGTAGTTGTGGGGGGTTCTCCATAACCCACAAATACCCCCAATTTTGCTGTCGACTTGATCTTATTCCTTGAGTCTTTGGAGATATGGCAGTAAATAGAGGCTCCAAGAATCCTAAAGTGTGACACATCCAACGTTTTCACCAATAAACCCTCCTCTAGTGTAATCATTCCAAGAATCTGATGAGGACTCCGGTTCTGCAAATATACTGTTGTGTTGCATGCCTCAGCCCATAAACGCAGAGGTAAGCCTTGGTCATGCAACATCACCCTCACTGCTCCCATAATGCTATGGTTATTTCTCTCATCCACCCCATCCTGTTGTTCATTGTGGGTTGTTGTCAACTCTTGTCGAATGGCTTCTTTCGCACATAAATTTTTAAATTCATTCAACACGTACTCACCTCCATTATCACTCCTAAGAGTCTTCACCTTCTTTCTAGTTTCTTTCTCAACCAGTCCCTTGAATTCTTCAAACTTGGAGAATGTATCATCTTTCTTCTACAAGAACAAGATCCAACACTTTCGTGAGAAGTCATCAATAAAAATGACAAAATATTTGTGTCTGGCAGTGGAGCCTATTGAGAAAGGTACACAGACATTAGAGTGGATCCTTTCTAGGAGTGAATGTGCTTTGTCATACTGATCATGGAATGTGGATTTTATGTACTTCCCCAACATACATCCTTTTCATACATCCTACTACTTAAGTGCTCATTTAGGGAGGCCAATGGTCATTTGTTGTATAATATTCGAGGTTTCATGATGCAAATGGCCAAGTATTATGTGCAAAATTTCACCGACATCATGGCCCACACTTTTTTCACCTTAGTGCTTAATGCAACACAACCTTCCACATCTAGCTTATATATGTTCTTCACACGAACCCTGATCTGCTTTACCTATCCCATTGCTATGTGTCTGAGGAATGATTTTCCTTTGCTGAATGTGACATCATAACCATGGTCTTCAAAAATTGCAACAATGATGATATTTTACTTTAGGCCTAGAACAAAGATGACATCCTTGAGCCTGAGAGGGGAGCCTGAGTCCCTCTAAAAGGCGATTGTACCAATACCATTCACGCTTTACCTTTCGTCATCCCCTAGTTTGATGTGAATCTAGATAAATTTCTCCTCTAGGTTACTGAAAAAATATTTACACCTTGTCATCTCGAACGATGCGCTAGAGTCCAAGTACCACATGTTCTCCATCACTGTGTTGGACATGCATGTGATAAGGGTAAAGTCAAGCTCGAAACATGAAGCCAAGGATTGACCTGTTGCTCCTCCTAATGTATTATTTCTTGCCTTTTTGTGTGGACACTTCATGGCATAGTGCACGTATTCATGACAATGGAAGCATTTAATTTTTGATAGATATTTCTTCTTTTCGCCTTCGATGGATTCTGGTTTGGTTTGAGATTTATTCCCTTTTCCCTTATTTCCCTTTCCAACGAATGTAAATTTTTCTTCATCATCACCCTTGGATGAGGTCCCATATCTAGCATTCCACCTTATTCCTCCTGTACCAAATCAGAACATAAGGTTTCCCAATTCAGGGGTTTCTCCCTCCCGTTCACTGAAACTTGATAGTTATGCCAGCTCTTTGGAAGGCCCATAATGTCTAGGGTAACCAAGTCATCCAGTGAAACAGTAACACCAACTCCTACAAGATTATCACTAACTTGTGTGAACATTCTTAGATACTATGCGATAGTGTCATTCCTCAACATCTTGATATATTAAAGTTTATCCTTGAGCACCAACTTCCCATGGTCACTACTATTATGGAATGGATTTGTTAACACGTACCACATTGCATAAGGATTTTATTTCTAATGGAGATTGGTGACAATGTGGTCCTATACTCCTTATAATAGATATCATAATCCATCCAATATTATTCTCCTCACCTTGGCTTCATCTTTCCTCCACTGAGCAAGGTTATGGGCATCAGATTCCGTTGGTTTTGCAAAATCTCTCTTGATGTATTCTAGCAATCCATTGTCATCAAATACCTCCTCCATGCAATCCTTCCATGCGATTAAATTAGAGTTTACCTTCAAGGCATACTCTAGCCTCAACCCGTTGAAGGTCATCTTCTTAGGTATGAAGAGATCCCGCTACATTGAACTACAAATTCGAACATCCTGAGAAACAGCTTTGAAATTCCTACTCTAATGTGAATCTTTCTCCAATAAGATGTAGAAATTATGGTGTATATTTTCAACTGCTCATGAAGTTGTAATCAAAAGCAAAAGACAAAAACCTACTCTACTACTCTGTGGAAGTTAATTCCCAATTTAGAGCAAAAAATTCAGACATGCAATAAGAAATAACACGCACGCACATAGTATTTTTCCTGGGGAAAAAAATATGCTAAAAACCCCAATGTTTTCTTGCATTAATATGATGAATAGAGAAGTATTACAATTTCTTTGCTCAACTGAGTACAACCTGCAAGTGAATAATGTATCTCTCACGCATTGAGAAGCTATGATGTAGACTTAGTCAATTTATGCTTCTGCTTGAGCCCCTATTTCCTTGTCCAATTTCTTGAGAAATTAGGCCCCTATTTAGGAATTTTTCCAAAATGGATTGCGCAATTTCGAAGGTTGATCATCTGACTGTATGCAACACCTATACACTCAAGACTAATCTATAATTGATGTTACACTACCTTGAAATCTCCACGACAACTGGGGAACTCAAATTCTTTCCATGCACTAGCTATTTTGGGATGATTGATCAGTTAACTAGATGATCACTGAGTTTGACTGAAGTCCCACTCCATAACTGGCCTTCCACTAGTTCGTCCAACATTAGAACTAGTTTAACTGAATACAACTTGAGATAACTCACATTTATTGCTAGAAAGTAGCAATCACACATTCTTAACTAAACTCTAACTCCTCCAACTCAAATTTATTAAGTAAACTAGGTGACACAAGCCATGTCGCACAAGTTAATTGCATCCAAGTTGTCTGCTAATGTGGAAATTTATTTTTTCTCAATTTAATGAAGGCAAAATCAAGTTGATAAATTATTTGCAATGACAGCTAGAAGTTACAGCACAACAACGTGTTGATAATAGCAACCAGCCGATAGAAGTAGAATTCAAAATAAATGAAACAGCTAAAAAACACATAATATTAAAACACAATTGATGGAGACCCCGAAAATTAATCCAACTGTGTTATTGCCAATCCACATTCAGCGAAAGTGCCTCCATCGTTCCTTTCACGAAGCACCCCTCTGTTTTCAGCCTCCATCGCCCTAAATCCCATCAGTTGTTGTCGACCTGCATTGCTCCACTTCTTGAAGAACCGATCAACAACATAAAGGCAGACCCCTAATCCTTTACCTTTACCTTTTTTACTAGTGCCTCATATTGAAAAAATTAAGACAAAATTAAATTTTGAGACAAAATATTTCTTTTGTCTTAAAAAATTGTTTTAAAATCCCCCTCCATGTAGTAGTGCCAAATGCAACGACGGGAAAGCTGTCTCTAATTGTATCAGCAAATATTGAAGGGACAGAAGAGGAAATGATGTCCACTAAATCTTGCTAGGAAAGGTTGTCAAGTTCTTCAGAGTTGGCTACCCCCACAAAATGAACAACCCAAAAAATTGTTGTATTTATATAAGATAACATGAATGTTAAGTGAAATAACAACCTTGTTATAGGCGTAAGATAGTAGTAGCTTGCAAGATGGCAGACTTAGGGCATACTGTTAGAGTCAATCTTGTAGTTGTTAGATAATATTTTCTTAAATTGATATGTTTTTGCCTTAATTGTTAGTTGTCTTAAATGGATTTCATTTTAAGTGGCCATTGTCTTAAATATAAAGTTTTGTCTCAATTTTTTTTATCTTAAATATAAAGTTTTGTCTCAAAATACTTTTGTCTTAAATTGTTTTTGTCTTAAATATAAAGTTTTGTCTTAAAATATATTTGTCTCAAACTGTTTTTGTCTTAAATATAAAGTCGTCTTAAAATATTTTTGTCTTAAACTGTTTTTGTCTTAAATATAAAGTTTTGTCTTAAAATATTTTTTGTCTCAAACTATTTTTTGTGTTAAATTTTATAATTAAGACAATTCAATTGATACTACATTTTAACGTAAAATAACTAAAATAAAAAGTGACTTTTTAAGACAAAATATTTGTTTTGTCTTAAAAATAATGTCTTAAAAGTGTCGTTGGTGTAGTAATGGAAAGACTATTGAAACTTAATTGGGAAGGGATTGTTCAATTGCCATATATTAGATCGACATCACATCTCTATTAATTGTTTTCCTAAAAACAATTTAGAGATACATGTTCTTAAGCTACTATCCATATGTTAAAGAAAATGGCATATATCTGAAGAAAATTGTTGACACCTAATCATCAAGATTGGGTGAACATAATGTAAATAAATAAATAAGTAATGTGAACAGTCATCGGGAGATGAACTGAACAATCTCTCCCTCATGTATATAATAAGGCCACCCTGAAGGAATAAACATACGAATCAGTTTTGCTTTGAGGAGTTACTGCCTGGTCTGACATGGTATCAGAGCCAGCTCCCAAAATAGTTGTAACTCCCTTCTGCCTACTGCTCTCTGTCCACTGTCCACTGCCCCTGTGCGCTATGTCTGCCATAATTAACTTTGAATTATCTGACCTGATAGCCTCAGACCTGAAAATCCTCTGAATCGCTGAGTTGAATGCCCTTGAGGCCATGCTACTGCGTTGAATGGTCCAAGTAGCTATGCAGAGGAGCAGTGAAACATTGCTAGTGCATGAATCTACTCCATGACCATGTTCACTACGTGAATCAAAGCCTCTATCTACAATTTTTTTTTGAAGATTTAGAGATCAGCTAGACGACTTGCAATCATGGTATTTACGCTGGTATGGCTATGCGTTGAAGTTTCTTTGGCAATCTATTGAAGTTTCTGGCTATGCGTTGAAGATTTTTGGCCATACGTTAGTATACAAGTGTGGTGTTCACTGGTTTATGAAGGGAAAACGTTGAAGTTAATGCCATAAGTTGAACACTATTTTACCATTGTATTAACACTGTTTTACTACTGTATTAATGTTGTTTGGTATGGTATTCACGCTGTTGTATTAAGGCTATTTGATATGGTATTTACACTGTTTTGAACGCTAACAGCGCTGGTACAGTATCACTTTGTTGCACTCATTTACGAAGATAGGCCTCTTCTGGTACACAGTTCTTGACACTACTGTTCAGTTGCTTTTTGAAAACCGTGATGGTCCTTCAAGATTTGTAATTATTTTTTATAAAGCCGTGTAAAGGACTGTGACTGTTGTGATATATAGATGAAGTGCTAAAGTCTAATTTTATGACCTAGTGGCCTTTGTTAAATGGCATATATTAAATGATGGTATACATTGAACACTGAAAGCATTGTCTTTATTCCAAGTTGAGCAGCCACCATCGAAGCCCCAACTTTCTCTATTGTATTATATGCGCGTTATCTGTTGGTTGAATTGAGCACTGAGTCCATGCACTTTGCGCTATATCGTTCAACCTTTGGAGGTTGGTTAATATAGTCTCTGTACATTGAGTACGTGTATTAAATATTGAGCATGAGTTTGGATTGATTTCATTTCAATTTAACTTGTGTTGACCATCGTCTAAAGTTTGGAAAGCTCGTGCTTGTTGAATGTTGGTTGTATGGGCTATTTTCTGCATTGGATTGGTGAATGTACATGGTATTGGATTGATATGCGGTGAATTTAAGTTGGGAGTACTATGTGAAGGGCCACTATCACGTTGTTGGAACTTTGATATAAACCTTGTTGTATGCTTTGTAAAGCTTTGTGTCTAGCGCTGCACAGTTTTTTATATATATTTATGGTATATTTAGGCTGCCATATATATATATATATATATATATATATATATATATATATATATATATATATATACATACACACACACAGTCACTCATATTTCGGCTGTCTCACCCATATATTCTATACTTTAACGCTGTCCAGATGAATGCCAATTGACATTTGAATTTGCTGTCCCATCTTATTTTTCCCATTAAGAGTAAAAGTTTTGCAGCAGAATTTTTTTGTTACAATATGCATTCAATAGGAAGAGGTGGTCGAAGAGGAAGAGGAAGATATTTCAGAGGTAGGGGGGGAAGACACTCTCAAGGAGAAAAGGTAGATTTGCAGTGCATACGCTGCAAGAGAAATGGATCACATGATGCCTCTATATGCAAGTTACCATGGGACAAAATTGAGCAGCAAAGAAGCCAACAGAAAGGTAAAACTGATGATACAGACAAAGGTAAAGCACCTGAATCTGCTCACTATGTTGTGGCGCAATGTAACATTGGAGTAAATGAAGATTTATTTAATGCTTCACTTGCTTCTTGGAAAAATGATTGGTTGCTTGATTCAGGAGAAACCTACCACATGACTCATAGAAAAGATTTTTTTGAAGAATTTACTAACAATGTTGATGGAGCAGTATACTTTGCAGACCAATCAAAAATCAAGCCATTAGGGCTTGGCACAATCAGGCTTAAACTGCCTGGTCTTCCATAATTTCTTCTGCATCATGTTCTATATCTCCCACAGCTCAAGAGAAACTTGTTGTCCTTGGTCCACATCCGCCAACAAGGTCACTCCATTCATATGTTTGATGGCAAGCTTGAGGTAAGAAAAGCATCTGACCACTAACTTTTCATGAGGGGAATAGAAGAAGAAAGGCTTCTCAAGCTGCAAGGAACCTTTGCTCGCGCACAACATTTCTCATACAATTCTCATCATGAAGAAGGTACACTTCCATCAAGTTTATTATGGCATGCTAGATTTGGACATTTGAACTATGACAGTCTCTGCTTGTTGAAGAAAAATGGTGTTGTTGGTTTGCCTACAATTCCTAGGAAACTTAAGCAATGTGATGCTTGCATCCTAGGAAAGCATAACAAACAGTCTTTTCATGATTCACATTCAAGAGCACATAGAAAACTTGAACTCATTCATTCAGATTTATGTGGTCCAATGCTTGTTCCTTCTGCAAATGGAAACAAATATATAATGACATTTATTGATGACTACACAAGAATGTGTTGGGTTTATTTTATTGAAGAACAAATCTGATGATTTTCAAACATTCAAGAACTTTCATAAATGGATTGAAAATGATGCACAATATCATATTGGGTCTATTCGCACTGATAATGGAAAAGAATACACATCAAATGAATTTGAAAACTATCTTCGCCAACATGGGATCAAACATCAAACAAGTGTGCCTTATAATCCCCAACAGAATGGTGTAGCTGAAAGAATGAATAGGACAATCTTAAATATGGAATGATCCATGCTCTTCTTCAAAAATGTAAGGATAATGTTTTGGGCTGATGCTGTTCTATGTGCTGCATATATAAAGAATAGATGTCCATCTAATGCTATTAGAAACAAGACTCCATATGAAATGTGGTATGGACATTTTCCTTCGGTAAAGCATTTCAGGGTCTTTGGTTCCACCTGTTATACCTTGATACCAAAGGTACATAGAAACAAACTTGGTGCTAGAAGTCATAAGTGTATCTTCTTGGGGTATTCAAACACCTCCAAAGCATACCATCTCTTTGATGAAGTAAATAAAAAGTTTGTTGTATCTAGAGATGTAATTTTTCTTGAATCATCCAAAACTGACAATGTTGTTGAGCGGCAACTTGATCTCTTGGATAGATTCGCAAAAGCAAAATCATTTCAAGAATTTGATAATCAGATTCCACATCTTGAAGGGGGGATTCCTATACTAGATCAACATGTGGAATCTTCTTTTGAGGAACACTCTCCCCCGCATGAAACTCCAACAACAGATGATGCTTTAAGTGATGTGATTGATAGAATTGGGAGACTCAATCTTGATTCAGTCCCAACTCAATCAATGGAGAAGCCTGGACCATCTGAGAAAGGTCCCCCAAAGTGGCTGACAAAGACACTTGAAAGTGTTCATCCTGATGAGGTTGGAAAGACAGGAACTAGAAATTCAAACTAGCAAAATGGAGGTGATGTGGATGACTCTAATTCACATGTTGATATGGATGTTTCTTATGATTGTGAATTGAACTTGTCTACACAATTTGAACCAACTTCCTTCAAAGAAGCTGCTTCTCATGATGAATGGAAAGAAGCGATGCAAAAGGAGTATGATGCCCTCATAAAGAATGACACTTGGAAGCTGGTTGATCCTCCATTAGGAACCAAACCAATTAGCTGCAACTGGGTCTACAAGAACAAGTATAAAGCTGATGGCTCACTTTACAAGCACAAAGCTAGGCTTTTGGCAAAAGGTTTTGCATAGAAGGAAGGGGTCGATTATGAGGAGACTTTTTCCCCCACAACAAAATGGGCTACCATCGAGACACTCTTTTCCCTAGCAGCTCAGAATGGTTGGAAAGTCCATCAAATGGATGTAAAAACTGCTTTCTTGAATGGAGATCTAAAAGAGAATGTTTTTATGTCCCATCTTGAAGGATTTGCTATGAAAGGACATGAACATAAAGTATGCAAACTAGTGAAGCCCTTGTATGGCCTCAAACAAGCACCGTGAGCCTGGTATGAAAAACTAATTGAGCATCTTCTGAAACTCAATTTCAAACATTATGATCTTGATGATGCAACTTTATTTGTCAAGAAAGTTGGCAAAACAATTGTATATCTTTTGGTATATTTAGATGATCTTTTAATTACAGGGAACAATGAAAGGTACATTGCATCCATAAAGAAGGAATTGGGAAAAAGCTTTGAAATGACTGATTTGGGCTATGTTCATTACTATCTTGGTATTGAAGTAACCCAACATCCGAAGTCCATATTTCTTTCTCAAAAGAAATACATTGGAGAGCTGTTGAACAGGTTTGGCATGACAGAATTCAATCCTCTTACTACTCCAATGGAATAAAACTTAAAGCTCACATCTATTGAAGGAAAAGAATTTGAGGATGCAACAAAGTACAGACAGCTTGTAGGAAGTCTCAACTACCTAACTACTACTAGACCAGACATTTCATTTGTTGTTGGAATCCTCTCCAGGTTTATGCAAAAGCCTTGTGAGGGACATTGGTCTACTGCAAAAAGAGTTCTAAGATACTTGAAGGGAACTCAATACTTTGGAATCAAGTATACACAGGTGGACGACTTCAGCTTGATTGGATACTCTGATTCAGACTTCGATGGAGACAAAGAAACTGGGGTATCTACTTCAGGATATGCTATGAGTCTTGGATCAGTATCTATCTCCTAGAGATCACACAAACAATCAGTTCTAGCAGATTCCAAAACAGAAGCAGAATACGTGGCAGCAGTTGAAGCAACAAAAGGAATTGTGTGGCTCAGGAAAATTCTTGAAGATTTGCAGGTAAAACAAGTAGAATCAACTCCTATCATGATTTACAATACCTCTGCAATAAATTTGGCCAAGAACCCAAAGTTCCATGATCGAAAGAAGAACGTCAATACTAAATATCATCTGATTCGACATCATGTTGAGGCCAAAACAACCCATCTCCGTCATTGTTCCACTAATGAGCAAATTGCAGACATCTTCACCAAAGCGCTTGGAAGAGAAAAACTTGAACGATTCAGAATGATGCTTGGACTCACCAACATCCCTTCAGATTAAGGGGGGGAATGTTGACACCTAATCATCATGATTGGGTGAACGTAATGTAAATAAATAAATAAGTAATGTGAACAGCCATCGGGAGATGAACTGAACAGTCATCGGGAGATGAACTGAAAAGTCTCTCCCTCATGTATATAATAAGGCCACCCTGAAGGAATAGACATACGAATCAGTTTTCCTTTGAGGAGTTATTGCCTGGTCTGACAAAAACTTCCAAACCTCTTCAGGAACAGGAAATAAGTGATCATATCGACAAATACCGAGAAGCTTTAAACAAGTTTCAACATTATTGCCTCTAAAATGAAAATTATCTTTAAAAAGCACCGATCGACTAAAGGTACGAATGTATGGTCAAATAAAGAACAACCATTTTTTATTCATAGATGGATAAATTTAAGGATTCATTATGGGCTCAATGTGCAAAAAAAATCCCGCAAAACACCAAAATTAGGGGGTGGCATTAAACATAAATGAAAACTTTAGTAAAAAAATAAAAAATCATTTTCATT
This sequence comes from Pinus tabuliformis, assembly GCA_031772625.1. Lineage (NCBI taxonomy): Eukaryota > Viridiplantae > Streptophyta > Pinopsida > Pinales > Pinaceae > Pinus > Pinus tabuliformis. The sequence goes on along the minus strand of CM062819.1, from coordinate 1,121,957,572 downwards.
CTAATAAATGACGACACCAAATTGGAACTAATCCTTTTCATCACCATCAAAAGTAGGTCCTATTCATATATTTTAATACAAATTTCAAGAATCACCTGAAATGTTACAAAGATGAAACAACTAAGTTGACGCCCATTATTTACGACTCAACAAATATGTAGAAATATTTTATGAATGCAGAAAAAATAAATAAATAAATAACAGATTCCAAGCACTGGTTCACTTCTCAAGAAAAATGCAAACCAGTGGATGTACGACTTAATAAAAAATCCCAAATTATGTGCAACGCTCTATTCCAGCGGAGCAGGAAGAGGCGAAGAGGTCTCAATGCTGAAAACCCTCCTAAGGAACTACAGATCACCATAAAGGGGTTACAATTGAATCCAATGTTTGAATAAATCATTTTTTAACATAATGGTCACACCAAAAATATATTGCGTGAGCTTAAAACATAATAAAAACAATGATGCAAGATTGTCAAATGAATACTAAGAGTTTCTTGGCCTGCTCCAGTGATCACCCATGGTCAAAGTGAAGAAAATCGTAAATTCCATCCCATAGACCCTAATGGGCTTCTTAGTCTACTTTCTCTTCATGGGATGCAGAGATGGGTGAGTTTGAAATCTCACCGGTGACTCGTAAACAGTCTCTGCACAACTCAACTGTGGCATTCTTTGGAATCACTCATATGAAGCCCATTCTAGGCATATTCAACCCATATTTAATCTTGCACATCCAATTATATATATATATATATATATATATATAAGAAAATATATATACATCTCTACGAAATATATATAACTATTTGCGAAATATATAATGTAAGCGAAGATATTTATATTTCTAACATACAGTTTGTTTGAATATTCCAAATAGATACGAAGAAATAAACTTTCTTAGAAAGATGGAATGGCAAGAGTACATCGTGATGGCGCATTATTTTACTTATTTTTGAATTGATTGCCTTGCATTTTCAAAAGTATAGATACAAACATTTTCAAACATACAGATTTCAGGCTCTATTTTTGAAAGACATGAAAGAAATATGTAAATGTTACACATATCATAAAGAAGAATAAACACGCTTCAAATGAGATTATTGCATAATTTTCCCATATTGATCCAAATGGATCCTCGAACACTCTCTAAGTTTTCATGAACTCTCTAAAAATCATGCCAAATATTAAAAGTCTTATAAAGATCAAGCTATCGGAGGAATCCTCAGACAGTTGCAGTGGCGATCAGTGTGGATTAACGAGGGCCATCGATCTAGCGTGCAGAGTGGCGGACCATGGTAATGCGCACTGACCCCAACCAGCAAATGCAGGGATAATTTTAATCAATGGAGGTAGTTTCCGATATCCGATTAGCGACAAGTCACTAATCACATATCACAAGGCAAACCTCTCAGTGAAGAGAAGCCCCGAGCACCCGGACCTGAAATAATTATAAAATGCAAAAAATATTGTTTCGGTTCCGTCAGAGCGGGATTCCACAAAACCGACAGAATATCGGAGGGGCTTCAAGCAGTAAGTGGTTTCGACTGAGTTCCGCCCAATGCCACACAGCAATTGCCACGCGTCCCGGGGAAGAGAGAGCGAACCGCTCACATCAGACATGTAAACATCATGTTACTTAGCTGCCCGATATGAATGATGACCGTCGAATCTGGTGCCCCCAGATCAACGGCGTAGATGCATTCCGATGGATGACTGGATTTGACAAGATTATGAAGCTAGGTCACATAAGATTTGAAGTCCGATATGGATGATTCATTGGTAGAAGGTCATGTTTCCTGAACATTCTTGGAGTTAACGGAAAAAACGGTCATTTCAAATATGTCCAAGAGAACTGACACTCATCCGTTATGAAATAGGTTGCCAGCTCCCTGTGAGGCATTATATAGTGACTGATTGCGAAGGACAGAGGGATTCAAATGGATAGAGGCAGGCCAACCGGAAAGCCAAGAAGCAGAAACTAACAGTCAGGAAGCAGATTGGCTTAAAAGCCACGAACTGATAGAGAGAGAAAAAAGCGAAGAGAGTAGTAGGCAGTAAGGCGAAAGCAGAGAGAAGAAGCCGATCTGACCTACAGAAGCAAAGGCAGCATCGAGCTAGAGTTAAGACAGAGACAAGGAGAGTTAGAGAGTCTGTGTACTCCCAAGAAGGCTTGATAGGTTCAAGCGCAATCCTCTGTAATGCCTGTCATGTATGAGTCTCAGATTGGGCTCATGCTACTGTGACCAATAGAGGTCAAGAGTTCAGTGAGGAGAGTCTGTGTACTTTAGAGACTTGGGGAATGCAAGTACAGTCTTACTGATTTGTATTTGTTGAGTGAGACTCAAATTGAGCTCATTGTTGTAGAAACTCTTCTTTGAAAACATAATAGAGAGGCCACCACTGATCATTGGACTGAGAAATGTAGCCCAGGAGTATTGGTTGAACTCCTTATTAAACTTGTTGTGTTTATATGTTTGCATGTTATGTTTTCTTTAACTGCTTCATTGCCTGTGTATTTCACAATCTTATTGATCCGTTGCATTAAATAACATAGGGACATCCATGCACATGAGTCTGTAATACCTTATTAATTGTCTTGGATCAATTTTAGATTAAGTGGTATTAGAGCTCTAGGTTGTTAAGGTTAGACAAGCTTGTGCTAGATTCTTTTTTTGTTGAATGCTAACTAGAACAAAGCTTAAATTAGGAGAAGGAGAGTTGGTTGAAGCTAACCCAGAAATTGGAAGAGTCTATCCTAGGAGGAAAATGGCAGAAGAAAGTCCCTTGGAATCAGACTCCCAGTTCATGGACAGTTTTGTGACCATGAGAGCCATGGTAGAAGAAATGTATAGAGAATTTAAGAGAGGTAGAGGTGAAGAGTCATCAACCTCCAGACAAGATAAAGGAGTAGAAGAACCTCTTCTAGTTGCCCACCTAGAAGGCAAAGGAAAAGAAGAGAAGCCCTCTCCACCATATCCCCCATCATCACCTTCATCATCATCTTCTTCAGATAAAGAAAACCCTGAAAAGAAAAAGAAGAAACATTCTTTGATTAAATTAGATGTGAAGTCTGATTTGCTAGTTTATGACAGAGAATTGAATGCAGAAAAGCTAGATAACTGGATTAGACAGATTGATGTATATTGCAGAGTGTAGAACATCGATTCAGAAAGGAGAAAGATTCAGCTGGCTAGCCTATGCCTTGGAGGCACCACCCTGGTATGGTGGGAAGGCAGGACACAAGCTGATTTGAAGAATCATGGTAAAATTCTTTCTACTTGGAATGAATTTGTTTCTGCCATTAAAAAATAATTCTATCCACTAGCTTATATGAAGCAAGCTATGATTATTTGGCAAACCCTTTGCCAATCAAAAGGGCAAAGTGTACAAAGCTACACCCAAGAATTTAGAAAAAGAGCTTTGATTGTAGGCATTTCTTTAGACTCACCTGAAACTCTGCTGAAGTATATAGGTGGTATACATAGCTATTTAAAGCATACCATTATCATGTTTAATCCTACTAGCATAGATGAGGTATCTGTTCAGGCTACACATCTAGAGGCTAGAGGTAAGAATGTGAACCCAGAAGTTGGGGGATCATCAAAACCCATTGCAAGCAAGAACAAGGAAAAGAGAAAGAAGAAATGGAAAGAGAGGAAGACAAATGTTGTAAAAAAGACCAAACCTTCATGCACTCACTGCAAGAAGGATGGGCATGATGATGAACATTGCTTGATTCTGCATCTGGAGCTGAGGCCCAAGAAGTACGATGGAAAAAAGAAGAAGACTGTTGCCGCTATTCAGGAGGATTTGGGGTCAGACTCATGGGATGAAACAACAATCACAACCCCAAGTATAAAAGGTAAAAATTATGAAGCATCTACTAGTAATTCTACACAATCTACTAATAATGAAGAAAATGAGAGGAAAAGACATGAGCTTTTTCATATTAGAGTTATTTCCAAGCATCAAAAGATTGATACTTTGTTTGATAGTGGCTCACAAGTAAACTTAATTTCTGAAGAAATTGTAAAGAAACTGGGATTACTAACCACACCTCACAAGAAGCCATATCCATTGGGTTGGTTATGTGATAAAGCAAAGCTACAAGTGACTAGACAATGTAAACTTAGGTTTTCTTTTGGGTCAGCATTTGTAGATGAGGTTGAGTTAGATATTGTTCCCTTGGATATATGTGAAATTGCTTTAGGAAGTCCTTACTTGTATGATACAAAAACCATTTTCTATAGAGCTGAAAACAAGTATCAACTCATTAAAGATGGAATCGAATATATTGTAAGAGCTCATAAACTCAAGAATAATTATACTCTCATAAACTCACAACAGATGAAAAGAATTGTAAATTCATGCAAACACTTTTTACTGATGGTTGTAAAGGAAAAAAAACCTGATAAAACCAATGTATTTGACGACTGTGATGCTAAACAGCAAGCTAATTTAGAAAAATTTGTTTCGGAATATGATATGTTGTTTCAAGAACCTAAAGGTCTGCCACCCAAAAAGGAAACAGTACATGATATTAATTTGTAGCAAGATGCTCCATTGCCTAACATCGGAATGTATAGGTTGTCTGCTTTAGAGAATGTAGAAATCAAGAAGCAAGTACAGGAGCTTCTCGAGAAAGGGTTCATAAGACCTAGCATATCACCATGTGGGCCTCTAATTGTCTTGGTGAGAAATAAAGATGGCTCATGGAGAATGTGCATTGATTACCAAGCACTGAATAAGATAACGATCAAAAATAGTTATCCCCTTCCTCGCATAGATGATCTATTAGACTAGTTGAAAGAAGTTATTTACTTTTCCAATTTGGACTTGCATAGTGGCTACCATCAGGTCAGAGTTGCAGAGAAAGATGCATGGAAGACTGCTTTGAAAACAGACAAGGGATTGTATGAGTGGTTAGTTATGCCTTTTGGCTTAACTAATGCTCCTGCTACTTTCATGAGAGTAATGAATGATGTACTCAAGCCTTTTATTGATGATTTTTTCATTATATATCTAGATGACATTATTGTATTTAGTAAAAAATGGGAAGAACATTTGAAGCATGTAAAGAAGACTCTAGATGTTTTGAAAAGAAAAAATATTTATGTTAAGCTATCAAAATATGAATTTGGCAAAACATCTTTGAATTATTTGGGTCATATTGTAGGGGGTGGTGAATTGAAGATAGATACCTCTAAGGTTGCAGTCATTGTAAACTGGCCTAAAACCAAATCTGCTGCAGAAGTTAGAAGCTTCCTAGGAGCAACATAGTATTGGAGAAAGTTTATTGCTAACTTTTCCTTGATTGCAACTCCCTTACATGCTTTAATAGGATTGAACAAGGTGTTTTAGTGGGGAGGCAAGCAGCAGAAAGCCTTCAACACCTTAAAAGGAAAGATTAGTACAGCACTAGTACTAGCACTGCCTGATCTTCAAAGACCCTTTGAGATTGAAACAAATGCCAGTGATTATGCCATGGAAGCAGTGTTGATGCAGCACAGTAAACCCATATGTTATCATTTTAAGACATTTAATTTTGTAGTAGTTAATTATCCCACATATGATAAAGAATTGTATGCATTAGTACAGAGTGTGAAAAGTGGAAACATTATTTAATGGGCAAAGAGACAATTATACATACTGATAATCAACCACTTCGATATTTACACTCACAAACTAAGTTGCAACAATCAAGAAACTATAGGTGGATGGGTTTTCTACAACAATTTCATCTTGTCATCAGATATAAAAAGGGCATACACAATAAAGTTGCAGATATGTTGTCCAGACCAATCATAAATGCATCTACTATACTTAAGCATAATTTAGTATTGCATGAAAGCTACATTGAACAATATGCTCAAGATATAGATTTCAAAGATGTATATGCAACTTTAATTCATGGAAAACAAGTAGAAGAATTGGATTATCATGTTAAGGACCAACTCTTGTATCATTTTGGAAAGTTATGCATTCCTCAAACTGAAAGAGTAAAGATAATTCGAGAAGCACACACTTCTCTAATATCAGGTCACTTTGGTGTAAGTAAAACAGTTGCACAGCTGCAAAGATTTTGTTATTGGCCAAAAATGAATGAGACAGTTTCTAGATATATAAGAGGGTGTACCATGTGTGCTAAAAGCAAGCCCAGCAATAGAAAACTAGGCTTTTACACTCCACTACCAGTTCCTTCTCATCCTTGGGAAAGTATTTCCACAGACTTTGTTGGGGGATTTCCTAAATCTAGAAAAGATAATGACTATTTATATGTTATTGTGGATAGGTTCAACAAAATGTGTATTTTAATACCTTGTAACAAACATATTATAGCTGAACAAACAACAAAGTTTTTCTTTCAGCATGTATGGGTTCATTTTGGATTACCCACTTCCATTGTATTTGATTGAGATTCCCGATTTGTTGGCAAGTTTTGGTCAAGTCTATGGGAATTGATGGACAACAGACTAAAGAAGATCACAACCTTTCATCCATAAACAGATGGCCAAACAGAGGTGGTCAACAAGACAGTGATCCAGTTGATCAGAGGCTATTGCAGCAAGCATCCCAAGCTTTGGGATGAACATTTGTGTTATGTGCAACATGCTTACAACCATGCTAAACATTATTCTACACAGAGATCTCCTTTTGAGACTTGTTTTGGTTTCATACCATGGTCTCCCTTGGATTTTGTCTTTGGTAAAGACATCACGGTTGATGGAAAAAGTGATGTGGACAAGGCAACCAAGTTCATTGAACAAATCCAAGAGATTCACCACGCAGTACAGGAACAGCTAGAAAAGAGCCAAGCCAAGTACAAGGCAAGGCATGATAAGCATCGGATTGAGAATAGTTTCCAAGTTGGTGATCAAGTCTGGTTGTATATCAACAAAGACAGAATGCAAAGTGAAGGTAAGAATTTGAAGCCAATAAGGTATGGACCTTTCAAGATACTTGAGAAAATCAGTGAGAATGCTTTTCCCCTTGATTTGCCATCTTACATGCACATCTATTTAGTAGTTAATGCAGAAAGCTTGAGATTGTTTGGGCCTTCATTGATTGAAGATCTTGAAGAGTAGAGTCAATTGCCTTCCATTGATGATCAGTTGCCTAAATATCTCAATTAATTGCAGGAAGATATAGTTTTGGACAAGAAGGTGAGAACCATGCGTAGAGGGGATGTTGAGTACCTTAGGATTAGACTCAAAGGTTCAAAACCAAGCAGTGCAAGATGGATAGAAATTGGGCAATTGAGGAATATATATCCTCAATTGATTGATGCTTAAAAGTCAAATTTTGGTGGTCAAAAAGATTTTTCAGTGGGAAGTAGTGATCCAAATGGATCCTAGAACACTCTCTAAGTTTTCATGAACTCTCTAAAAATCATGCCAAAGATTAAAGGTGTGATAAAGATCAAGCTATCAGAGGGAATCCTGAGACAGTTGCAATGGTGATCAGCGTGGATCAACGAGGGTCATCGATCTAGCGCATAGAGCGGGGGACCATGGTAATGCGCGTTGACCCCAACCAGCAAATGCAGGGATAATTTTAAGCAACAGAGGTAGTTTCGGATATGCGATTAGCAACAAGTCGCTAATCGCATATCATAGGGCAAACCTCTCAGTGAAGAGAAGCCCTGAGCACCTGGACCCAAAATAATTATAAAATGAGGAAAATATTGTTTCGGTTTTGTCGGAGCGGGATTCCACAAAACTAGTAGAATATCAGAGGGGCTTTGAGTAGTAAGCGTTTTCGACTGAGTTCCGCCCGATGCCACACAGCGATCACCACCCGTTCTGAGGAAGAAAGAGAGTACCAGTCACATCGAATGGTTAAACATCATGTTACTTAGCCGCCCGATATGAATAATGACCATTAGATCTGGGCCCCCCAGATCAACGGAGGAGACACATTCCAATGGATGACCGGATTTAACGAGATTATGAAGCGAGGTCACATAGGAATTGAAGTCCGATATGGACGACGTGTTGGCAGAAGGTCGTGTTTCGCAGGCATTCTTGGAGTTAACGGAAAAAAAGGTCATTTCAAATATGTCCAAGAGAACTGACACTTATCCGTTATTAAATAGGTGGCCACCTCCCTGTGAGGCATTATATAGTGACTGATTGCACAGGACAGAGGGATTCAAATGGATAGAGGCAAGGGAACTAGAAATTCGGGAATCAGAAACGAACAGTTAGGAAGCATATTGGCTTAAAAGCCATAAACTGACAGAGAGAGAAAAAAGCAAAGAGAGCAGTAGGCAGTAAGTCGAAAGTAGAGAGAAGAAGCTGAGCTAAACTATAGAAGCAAAGGCAGCATTGAGCCAAAGTTAAGACAAAGACAGAGAGAGTCAAAGAGTTTGTGTACTCCAGAGAAGGCTTGAGAGGTTCAAGCACACTCCTTTGTAATTCTTGTCATGTACCAGTCTAAGATTGGACTCATACTACTGTGAGCAATAGAGGTCAAGAGTTCAGTGAGGAGAGTCTATGTACTCCAGAGACTTGGGGAATCCAAGTACAGTATTACTAATTTGTATATGTTGAGTGAGACTCAAATTGAACTCACTGTTGTAAAAGCTCTGCTTTGAAAACATAATAGAGAGGCCACCACTGAAGGCTAGACCGGAGACGTAGCGCAGGAGTATTGGGTGAACTCCTTATTAAAATTGTTGTGTTTATATGTTTTCTTATTATGTTTTCTTTAACTACTTCATTGCCTATGTATTTCACTATCTTATTGATCCGTTGCATAAAATAACATAGGCACATCCATGCACATGAGTCTGTAATACCTTATTAATTGTCTTGGATCAATTTTAGATCACATATATAAAATAAATAGTAGGAATTTGACAAGTAGCAATATCCTCTCTAAGTTTGAGAAAATTGCTAAAAATACAATTTCTATTACTTCCACACAATGTTTGAAACTAATAAGCCAAGAGAATTGTTACGAACAGGATCCCCCAAGGATAGTTTTGGGGCTAAAAGCCCATGTTTGGGTCAAATTTTGTAATAAAATTGTAAAGTCTCCAAATTTTGTGGTCATGGAGTACGAAGGTGTCATGATTCATAAAGGGTTGTCTGCCCTTATTTTTGTAAAGTAAAGTCAGCTGTAAAAAATTTACCCATGGTCCACAGACCATGGGATTGTATAAAAAGAGCTAAGTAAGTAAGCTCTAAGTAGCGATAGATGTTAGATATTCATAGCTTTTAAGTAAGAAGTCTAAGTTTCAGGTCGTAGCATAGGTAGAGGCTTTTCAGCTGAGTGCACAGAGGCCTAGTGTGGAAGTCTACAACTGAGTGCGCGGAACCTTGCAGCTGTGTGCACAGGGCGGATAGAGTCTGTAATCATCTAAATATACTAATAAAGAGAAGCTTTCTACGAATTATGTGTATTTGTTTCCTGTTAATGCATCTTGACATGTTATGTATGAAATTCATTTATAATGCTTATGTGATGTGTGAATGTATGTAATTATGTTGGTTAAGTGAATGCAAGTAAGAACATCTGTTTATGCAGTGCTAACTGTGATTGTTTAATAAGATAAGTAAGATCCTTAAGATAACTAGGGAATCTGTGCAATACGTTGCCTTAACAGTGTGAAAGTATATGAACTGAAGGTTAGGGCTGCTTAAAGGTCAATTGTACCCTTTTGCAGAGGTATCAAAGGGAGGAATAAGGGGTTAGGCAGACAAAGCCCCGTAACTTAACGACCTACATGAAAGAAGGAATAGAAGGAATAAACCGACATCACAACCATCTTAGGGTGCGAAAACTTGGTTCCAGCATCCCCTACACTACTTCGAGTGAGAGTTCGAACCATGCTTTGTGAGCTTATGCCGAAAGGGCCAGTAGTGTAGGGATTTGTTTGGCTAACTAACGCTAAACCTGGGTCAGGCCCCCTCAAGCTAACAAATGGTTCTGTTGCCGGGACCAGAATCTGCATAAGATATGTGTGATGTTGTATAACTAGAATCTGACTAAGAAAGATATCGAAGACTGGCTAGATAGGAAGATCCACGAATTCGTGGGGCAGTAGAACAGAAGTCTGCGACTAACAAAGGAACAGTGGCTGGACAGGTACCTATATATAGAGATCCACGGTATATTTTTCTGTTCCTTTCTGGTTGAGCTATACGAATGGATCGTGAAGCTATCAGATAGCCAAGGAAGGTGGAAACTTAACAGTCCTATTGTTTGGACACTGGAGCTAGTAAAGAAATTGGAAGCATCTGAGAATAAGATCACCCGCGTTATCGATGATTAGCTCGATCATGTCATAGGGGGATTTGTAACTGAATTCATGGTCGACACCTCAATCAACGACAGCAAGGTAGAGCAACGCTTCTTCAAAGGTCCGCGAGGTAAGTACTTGAAAGCTTTGAATACCTGGATTAAAATGTTATTGTGCGAAAAACAGTTTATGCAGCTACCATGATGTTTGGGGCTACGCGAAGTGGAAAAACTTACAGGAACGAAGGGAGAAAGGGTCCTGAATATAGTCCATTAATTTCACCTCCACGAGGTGATGAAGAAGGAGTAGCGCAGGCTTCTCCATGAAGTGCTATTCATTTAATAAGACAAGGATTCCCATGACTGCCACCTCGACCCACACCCCCTCCAACTTCACCATCATCACCAGCAATTTCACCTGTACCCCCTCCGCCTCCACCGCAGTTCAATATGGAACACTCAATGAAGCTTCCTTTGTTCAAAAGCTTGGGAAATGAGGGTTCAGACTAGTTCTAGTTCATTTTGAAAGCTGTGTGGGAAGCTCAAGGCATTACATATGATCACATGAAGAAGGCAACACTGGTTAGTGCTCTGCAGGATCATGCGCTAACCTGGTACATCAAGTACTCTAATGATAACCTGAATGCTAGAGTGGTAGACATCTAGACAACACTAAATAAAGAATTCAGTAAGCCTAAATCTGAGGCACAGTCAATTGTGGGGTTCAAGGAATTCGTGATGTAACCAGGCGAGACACCTTTGGAATTAGATCAAAGTTTGAAGTGTAAAATCTACAAAGCTAACATGAGCTTAACAAACAAAAAGCATCGTGAATGGTTTGTGGCTTTGCTCCTCCCACACCTTAGGGCTTCACTGTCACAACAGAAGATAATGACTCAGGCAAAGGACTTGGAAATTGCAATGAGACTGCATGAAACACTGATGCAAGATCCAAATTTGGGGGTTCAACAGGTTCATGCACAGTTTAAAATTCTTTTCCTTGAGATGTAAATTTTGAAGCAGGACAAAATAGTTTGACCAGAGGTGCGTGAAGAGGTAATGTGCCTGAAATGCAAGGGTCAGGGGCATGACAAAGACCGTTGCCCAGTCTTTGCAAACTATATTCCCGGAGGAGGACCATTGCCTTTGAGGCTGGAAGCTCAAGCAGGACCAAGCACAGGGCCTGCATTGTGGTGCGCTATATGTCAGGTAGCAGGAAAACATTCCACGAATAACTAGCATTTGCTTCAAAAATTTGTACAGACACCGCAACAACTGTTCTACAACTTATATGAATTGATGATGTTGTTATCGCTCCAATATTTCTCTAGATTTGTTAAGAAAGAAATGATTAGAGGTAACCACAAACCAACTTTGGAGATTAGGATCTAGCCTTCCTAATTCTCAGAGAGGGCTCTCTCTTTATGACTTAAGTTTGTTTTAGTTATTTGATTTTAGGATAGTTATGATTGTACTGGGGCTTTGATTTGGATTTGGTGGTGGGATCACTTAATTAGATGGATAGAGGGATGTATTTTACCATTGGGTTATGGGGTTTAATGTCAAGAAAACAGAACTGGATCAAGTTCTAAAAATAGTGTCTAGAGGGAAAGGTAGCTAGGTTTCTTCAGATCTCAAAGCTGGATGGTGAAGTGGTTTTCAATCGGATCCAAGGAGAAATTAAGGGTTCCTTAGATCGGATTTTGAATGAAGTGAAAGAGGTCAATCGGGATAGGAGAGCAATTAAGGATTCTCAGATCCGGATATCAAAAGAAAACATAAAAATGATTAATTGTTCAAGACAGAGTGTACTTAAACAAATTCAGAAATAATTTCCAGTTAATTCGTTCACTTTAGATAACATTTAAGTTTGTGAGATACATAAGAAAATAACAAATTTGATAAAGAAAATACTTCACTGTAATAGCTCAACACATGAATCCTGTAATGGAATCTCTTTATTACTCAGTCCAGTCTGCTGACTTGAAAACAATTGGTACAATAACCCTTAGGTTTATGATCAATACAACTCTACAAATGTATAGCAATCCACCCCAATACTTTGAATTATGAAGTATTTATACAAAAATAGTTTACAAAATATCCCAAACTGTCTTAGGAATTATTCTAGGAGAAAGAAATATCTTCATGCAAGAAGATAGAGACAGATGTTCAAATGCTATATGTTGTCCCTGTTTATTATGTTGTGTTGTCTTTATGCTCTGATATGTTGCCTTTTATTCTCTGCCTTACTGTTGGTTTTCACGCTAGCTCTTCTTTCTACTTTGACCTTTCAACTGATACACTTTCAACTGATACTCTTTCATCTGGTTGGCCTACTACTTTTCGTTTACTGTGCTTTTTCACTTTGACTGTGCATTTTTATAGCAAGTCATTCAATTTCTCCCATGTGTCTGCATCTGGTAATTGGATATTTACCATTTTCCTATAAATTTCATTTGCCTCCGTGTACTTGGAAAAATTGGCCTGTTTATAAAAATGTGTTTTACTGATGCTAGAGGTAAAACAGGTTCTCAAATGTTTGATATAGAACATTTCCAGCAGGCATCCCCTTCATAGATGAAGTATTTATCTGATCCCTTTCCACCTCTATTATCCTTCCGTTGTAGTCCCCTTGTGGCATTAATTTATCATTTATTACCAAGGGAATTGGCAGACCTTTCAGCCTCAAAACATCAAACTTAACCATGAATATGTCTATAAACAACTGCATGGTTTGGAACTTATCCTCAAGGTTCATCATCAAATTCCTCTTGGTGAGGACCTTTTTTACCTCAAGGATTGTGCCAATCCTGTCAGGTATCTCCACCTCCTGTAATTCATATTTATTTTTGGAGTTAAGGAAGTGAATGATCCTAGTGGCTTCCTCTAGCATGTCTCCCAGTTATGTTTTAACTCTATGTATGGCTTTTGTAGCCTCTTTCACTAAGTCACTTTGTTAAAAAATTACTTGAATGGATGGCCAAATATCATTGATAGAGTCAATGATATTGGCCCATAATTGTTCCTTAGCTTGGCCAAGTGGCTCCTTTAATGTCAACTCTTTCCCTAAGCTCTTTATCATTTCATTCATTCTAATTACCTTCTGTAAACTTCTTTGTGCATAATCTGGGAAATCTTATTGTCATTCTCTCGACTGGTTACCTTTTCCTTAAGATTTTTCATCTTTTTGGTTTGAATGGACATGTCTTCCATTTCCTTGACCAACTTACTTGCCTCATCACCTGGCTGAGCTGCTGCTGTTGTTGACGTTGTGGCTGATGTAGATGTTGTGGCAAGTGGTAGGGTTGTGGCTAGTGGAGTTGTAGGAGCCAATGAATATGCTAAGGTGGAGGGTACTGCTGTGATGACTGTTGGAATGACAGTGGTTGGGGCAGTCTCAAGGCTGGCTTGTTTCAACTGTATCAAGCTGTCTAACTCCTTCTCCATCTCTTTTAACTGATCATTCAATTTTAAAATGAGTTCCATCATTTCATCCTGATGCGTTTGGCTCTGAAGGACCTCTTTTGTCTGTGGATGCTCTGAATGATGAAGTTTCAGTTGTTTTTTGAGAGCAACAATGTCCTCATTCTTTTTCTTTATCAACTTCTCAGCAACCTTGATATCATTGGGATCATGTCCCAGCTCAATTACCAAGTCCTCCAGTGACTTGATCCTGTTGTCCTTGGCCTGTGAGGAGGCCTTTTCTAATTTGTATTGTGTTGTAATATTATCCAATGAACTTTGTAGCTTATGTGTGGCCATAGCTTTACCTGTCAAGGTGGAATAGATCATCTCACCTGCTTGCTTGTGGAACTCAATTTGGTCAATGGGATGAACATCCCTAGCCAAAACCTCAAAATCTGATTTTCTATAGTTTGCTGATGTTTTTGGCTGCTGGACTGTAGGTTGCATGAATGACATCTGCATTTTTCCTGTTTTGATGTCAAAGGCTGACATCAACCTGCTTTGATTTGTTGGTGTCTGCTTGAAGTATTGGGCATAAGTTTCAGCCTTCAACTTCTCATTCCTCAACTTGATTTCCTTGTATCTATCTTTGATATCCTTTTCTTTATCCATAGGCTTGGTGAATGAAGGAACCTCAACACTGAGTTGTATCTCAAGAAGTTGAGTTTTTGATGTTGACGACTGATGAGTTTCTCCTAAAGTTGATGGGCCTTTACTTCTTTCCACCATTGTGTCAGTGTCAATAATTTCCACTGAGTCAATGGTGTCTTCCTGTTCAGTTATAGGATTTAGCTTGGGCCTCTTCCTATAACTGATCTCAAACTGTTCATCTTTGGTTTCCAGCTGAACCAAAGCCTTCTTTCCTATTTCTCTTTGGATTGTTGTCTTCATTTGCTGGAGTCTGTAAAGTAGGAGGAATATTCATTGGTTCTCCTAGTTCTGGAACCTACAGGAAGGAACGTGTATCAATATGTTTTTCTACATCAATAAATGTATTTTCTACATCAACTAAAATACTATCCATGTCTACTAGAGTGTTCTCCAACCATTCTGATTGGTTGGAAAACCTCTCAATATTTGGTCTAGGATGATGGATAAAAGGTCCCAATTTGACCTTGAGCCTTAGCTTATTTATGACTCCATGAGTGTCATACTGCCATATAAAGTTGTTCTTGAATTTCATTTGTTGCAAAATCTTATTTGCCTCTGGTCTAGCTTCTCTGGTATTACAAATGAAGGGGCCCAATTGATTTTTCATTTTGAATTGGGTTTTCTTCCTAGCTGCTAGGAAATTTACTTCATCAAAATTTATAATCTACCTAAAGTATTCTAGTGCAAATATCTTCATGGGGAGGTATTTGGGTAGTTTGTAAGGGGAAAGTTAGCATCCATAGATTCTTATCTCTATGTGGTTCTGGTACAGATACCAGCCTCCCACCTTACTATTCTTTGCCAACTGTAACACCCTTTTGATCTCTTGACTGATTATGGGCTGAGGGCTACTGGTTAGCATATTCATAACTGGATGGACAAATGAATCAATGAAGTTTTTGTAAGTAAATATAGTGGAGTACTTTTGGATCAAGGGTGTACAATATATGACTAATCTTGGATTGCCTTTGGTGTCCAATTTCTAAATGTTGACAGGGAATTTGTCTGACTGATAATATAAAAACATGTGGAATAAAAGTAAAGAATACTTGAAAACTCTCTCAGTTTGTAGTTTGGTGAATTGCTCATGCATTCTATTTGCTATGACCTGAGCATAGTTTTAAATTACAGCAGGAGGCTTGCCTGGGCTAAATATGGAAAGGAAAGAAAGGACAACCTCATCCACATGTTCATCTGTAGTGTATCATAGAGTACAGGAGAGCATGGTTATGATTTGTCTGCCTCTCTCGGAAAAAATGGTGGAAGCATATGGAGGAATTTCTATAGGAGTATGACACTCCTCTATGATCAAAGTTTGTAAAATTTGGGCTATTCTAGGAAGGTCTACCTTGGTATAGAGGTCCAGCAAGTCTCCAATAGAAAGTGGGGTCTCATTTGGGCTTGGCTGGACCTGCAACATTTGGTTAATGGATTCTATAGTGATGGTAAATAACACTTGCTGGTCAGGGGTGACAATGGCTCTTTGGCTGGGAATGTAGCAAGCATGATAGAAGTGGATGATTTCTGGGAATGGGTGTACTTCTAGAAACAAATACTTGGGAAAATTAGACTCCCAAAGGTGAATGTCATCGTTCTGGTTCAAGAATTTTTCCTTACTCCAACAGTGGAGCTTTAGAAGGTAGGCAGGGGAAGCAGTATCCTTTATTTGGAAGTCTTTGTCTGCTAATGCAAGGTGGTCAATGTCGAGGTGAGGTGTTTTCAGAGGTCTCACATCCAGAGAGGTTTGGGAAGCCATAATTGGGTTTACATATTTGAATTAGGCTTGTAGTGGTTTCAGGAGTGAGGTTTAGAAGTTCTGGTAGAGTGGGAGGGTAGTTACAGTCTGTAAAAGAAGGGTTTGGGGTATACAAATAAGTTTCTCTTCAATTCAGGAAAGTTTCTTAATTAATTTCAATTAATTAACCATTCAATTTTAACTGTGTGTTTTCAAATTCACAGGGTCGTTCTAGTTTTTCCAAGAATACTTGGAAATTGATGGTTTGACGTGCAGACTAGGTTCAGTGGTGAATGCAAAAGGTACTATGGCTTCAACTGTCAATTGGTTGCTTCAATTGGGTATCCAGAGCTTCTTCAAGCGGTGGAAGGTGGTCAAATTGTTCATAGGGGTTCAGGGTGTCGCAAATGGCTTAGCAACAGTTTACAGTGAAAATGAAAGAAAAGAGCGAATTGGGGCTTTTTCGGCCTTTTAACGGGTAATGGTCACATTTTGGTGCGGAAATTATAAATGAACAATGGGAAGTTTTTGGTTTAGGCAGGGAGGTGGTTTTCTGGGCCATTGCACCACTTTTGGAGGGCGGTTGGTATTTTTCACGAGCACGCGATCTAGCCTGGTGCTTCCGTGTAGCAGAAAAGTGCCCAGGAAAAATCGTGAATCTCGCGTGCTCTCGGGCTATTATTGATCAGATGATGATTCCGCACGATATGGATGTACACCATCAGATCTGGGCCCAGGAGATCGGAGGGCTATCGTGTAGTCTAGTTGCATGGATGGAATTGGGAAAGTGATTTGGCGGGACCTGGGGTTTGATTACATAGAAATGTAATTAATTAGTGCATAATGTCATGTTTTTTTTTTAATATAAGTAGCGAGTAATAAGGTGGGACCATGGGTTATGTGGCAGGGTTTTTTAACCACACCAGGGTTGGTGGGTTAACAAGGGTATTGGGGAAAATATAAAGTGGGGTTGTTAATTACATAATGCGGGGGCATAAAAAGTTAGGATAAGGGGGTTTTTGTGGGTTTTCCAGGGGAAAAGAGAAATTAATAAGGGGGGAAGTGATATTTGTAATGGGGAATGGGTTTCACACTAGGGAAAGGGGTTTTGGGAAGGGGGATGATTTTTGAAGGGTAATTTCTAGGGAAATGTGTGAAACCAAGGGGTAAAGGTCAAAATGAGGGAAAAAAGGGTATTTATAAGTGATGAAGGGATAATGGGGAAATTAGAAAATAAGCATGTGGGGTGTAGTGAAATGAGGGGAAATTATTAAACAAGCTTGGTGGATATCCTTTCTTTCTCATAAATCCTCCTACACATGAAACATAGGATTAAGCATGATAAATGTGCTTTTGACTCAGCAACCTTGTGCATTTGCAACCTTTCTTCTACCTACCCTTTATTTACCCTAACATTTTTTCTTCATTTCATTGGGTGCATTTGAGCTTGCTGACCCTTTATTTCCTTTTCTTTTGACAAGAAAACTATCTAATTCTAACCTTATAACTTCCAATGGCTCAGATTAAACTGATGAGCTCATTTTTATTCTCTACCTAATAATTGATCTGTCAAGGTTAAATAGTTTGGCTAGATCTTCATTCTCTATTTATTAACATGAAATTTAAGACATGAATGAGTCAATATTAAGCTATTTGACCATCATGGATTGTGGCATTTCTTACAAGCTACACATAACCTTATTTTGCATAGTAAAGTAAAAAGTAGTGGCATTTGAATTTGCACACTTTCATGATCTATTTTATTTCTTTTTGGGGTTCATATTTTTCACTTTTTTGATCTTTTTCTTTCTTTTTGTCCTTTGATTATTCTTTTAGGACATACCCTCTTTACATTTTTTAATTTTTAATATGGAAAACATTTTGCAGAAAGCAAAAGTATGTACACTATTACAAGACTAACCATAGCCAATTCAAAATCATGAATCCTACTACTATAAGACCCTAACAGATGGATAGAACACCCACCTATAGGGTCTAGGTAGAAACACGACCCCCTGAACAGGGCACAGGGATGGCGCGGACAAGATTTCAGGGGCACGGACGAGGCTGAGGTAGAGGAGGACCTGGCAGAGGTCAGGGACAACTTATCTACTACAATTGCCAAGGATCAAGACATTATGCCCATGATTGCACTAACCCAACACATCCATCGTGTAAGTATTGCACTCTGTTTGATCGTGAAACAAAAGACTATCCTACGCTGATAGAAAGGATATGTGACAAAGGGGCATTACCATCTCAGTTGACTCAAAACCTGCAAATGATGAGGTCTGAGCCGCGGGAAGAGGATTCGAATGTGAATATAGTGCTCCTTACTGGAATCATGACAGGAGATGACAAGGGGAAAAATATTGAAGACAACACATGGGTTTGCAAATCTCCAGCGAAGGAGGTTGAGTTCGATTTGGAACATGCACGTGAAACATTCATGGAAGCAAAGAAGAGCTTTGCTGAGGCCTCCACCTTAGGAAGCAAGGATAAGACTAATCAAGAGATGGACCCTTGTATGCTTACAACCTTCCTAGAGACCTGCATGAAGTTATTGCGTGATAGTAAGGTTGTGAAGGGGCTACGAGAGCTTATAAACAAATGTTCCAGAAACACTCCATGTGAGTTGCACGTAGTACGAAAGATTGGTAAGCATAAAATAGGGATAGGAAGGAAGATGAGACTAACCACGCAGATAGGAGAGTATGAAATGGATCAGGTTATTTTTGACCTGGGGTCAAATGCGAATGTCCTATCAAAACGGACTTGGGAGTAGATGGGGTGTCCCATGCTGCAATGGTCTTCGATTCAGCTAGGGATGGAAAATCAACAAAATATCATCCCCATGGGGTGGCTGCAAGGGGTGACTATAGATACTGAGGAGTGAGCACGCTAGCTGAATTTGAAGTAATAGAAATTATGTATGACACCCACCCCTATCCTGTGCTCCTTGGCATTGATTGGGCTACTGATATGAATAGGGTAATCAACCTAAAGAAGCGAAAGATGATATTTGAGAAGAAATTGCTCCATGTGATAATACCCCTAGATCCTGCTAAAGGATCTCGCTATACTGAACCAGTCCACAATTATGAGAGCAATAACAAATTAGACTATATCTACAAGATAATAGCGCAAGACCAAGATTGGGTGAATCCAATAGCTGATGGAAGAATTGCATGGGATTGCGAGATTTCATGCACCTCGGACTCTCATGAAGAATTAGAGCACTCGCAGAATCGATTACATGAAGTAAGTACATTGAGCTGTAACATGATGACCCGGTTGCTGCACTGTGTGTCGTCGAAGGTAAGAAATATGCCCACTTATGATGGCTTGAATGATGTTGATATATTTTTGAATGCATTTGAGAGGGAGGTACCAAAAAAATAGCGCTTCCAGGCATTGGCTTGGGCACTACGCGCTACGCTCGCAAGGTGGTGGGGTATGCACAAGGGAAGCTTTTATGATTGGTGCGAATGTAGGAGGATGATGAGAACACGCATTGGGAAGCTGAAGGTATGAATGACATACAAATATGATGGGCAGGATGATCCGTGCGCGCACTTGGCCAAATGGGCTCAAGCTTATGTAGAGAAGCCCCAACCTAAATAGGTGCATTTGTTTTGTCACACCCTGTATGTCATCCCGATGAATTTGTACATAGAAACAGAGCTCCGCTATGGTACCAGTGAATGGGATGTTCTGCGCAAGGGATTCATAATGACATTCAGCTTTGAAGACGGTTTTGACCGTATCGAAGAAAAGTTACAAGAAGTAAAAGCATCAATCTTTAGGATACCACAGGATCCTTTGGACCTGATTCAACCTAATTGGGCTACTCAGCTAAGTCACACGCTGAAACGTTATAACGTAATAGCTGAAGAAGAAGATGAGGATCTATGAAAGGTTAACATCCCTGAAATGGAAGGTTTTCGTAAGGTTGAAGGACCCCAGATTGAGAATTATGATATAACTGCACCATTGAAAACAATACATGTAAACATTGGGATGGAGGCAAAGCCCAAATTTGAAAAGATTGGAGATTACTGGGATGACAAGACTGTGGATAAGGTCACTAAATTGCTCCACGAGTACTAGGAATTATTCCCTAGTAAGTTTACAGATCTAAAGGGGATAATAAAGGACCTAGGTGTTATGAAGATCACGTTGAAACCCGACGCGAAGCCGGTTAAGAAAAGACCTTACCATCTCAATCCGAAGTATAAGGAGAAGGTCTACTTAGAGCTAGACAAGATTCTCACGGTAGGCATCATTGAGCCTGTGGAAGAATCTGACTGGGTAAGCCCAACGGTGGTACAAGAGAAAAGGCAGATGCATGAAATAAGGATATGCGAGGATCTCAGAAAGTTGAATGATGCTTGCGTACATGATGATTTCCCGACTCCATTCACGGATGAAGTGTTGGACAATGTAGGTGGCCAGGAAGCATATTACTTCATTGATGGGTTCTCTTGGTACCATCAAATCAAAAGCGCAGCGGAGGATAGGAACAAGACGACCTTCGCGACTAAGTGGGGGTGTTTTTAGTACACTATAGTGTCGTTTGGTTTGAAGAATGCGCCTGCAATCTTCTCGCCCGTAGTCATTGCTACGTTCAAGGAGTTTATTCATAAGTTCCTGGAAGTATACTTTGATGATTGGACTATGTTTGGGTTGATGAAATTCCATGTAGCAAGCTTGCACCTAACGTTGGATACCTGTCGAAGATACTATATCGCACTCAATCTGAAGAAATGCTTGTTCTATGTTTCTTTTAGGACCCTTTTGGGTCATGTCGTTTGTAGGAAAGGACTGATGGTAGATCCCACAAAGATCGTGGTGATACTAAATCTGGAAGCACATGAGCTACAACAATGCTATGATGAGGTCAAGCGCACAGCGTGAATCGTTGCGCTGAAACAAAGGCTAGCAAAGTTGCAGGAGGCCAAACAGATGAAAGAATAGGTGGATGCAGAGCTACACAAGGAAGCAGTGCTGAAGGCAAGAATGAAGCCCTGACTAATTGAGGCTTACAGGGTGGCAAGCTCTATTAAAGGAAAGCTTGTGTCTCTGCAAGCCACTCAGCAAAAGCTTCAGGCCGACAGTTCACGAGCAGTAACTGAGTAGATGGTCGATGACGCGAAATAAGCGACAGCTCAATGTACTATCGAGGTTGTAGTCATACGGGTTGAGCTGGAAGGTCTTCATGCCAAGATATCCGCACCTACTGAGTGACTCGAGGGCAAGTTGCAATGTTTGTGTTGGGGGCTTATTGGGAACGGGATCCCCCAAGGATAGTTGTGGGGCTAAAATCCCATGTTTGGGTCAAATTTTGTAATAAAATTGTAAATTCTCCGCATTTTGTGGTCGCGAAGCACGAAGGTGTCATGAGTCATAAAGGTTTGTTTTCCCTTATTTTTGTAAACTAAATTCAGCTGTAAAAGATCTACTCATGGTTCGTGGACCACGGGATTGTATAAAAAGAGCTAAGTAAGTAAGCTCTAAGTAGCGATAGAAGTCAGATATTCATAGCTTTGAAGTAAGAAGTCTAAGATTCAGGTTGTAGCGTAGGTAGAGGCTCTACAATTGAGTGCGCAAAGGCCTAGGGTGGAAGTCGCAGCTGAGTGCGTGGATCCTTGCAGTTGTGTGCGTAGGGTGGATAGCGTTTGTAATCATCTAAAGATATCAATAAAGATAAGCACTCTACCAATTATGTGTATTTGTTTCCTGTTAATGCATCTTGACATGTTATGTATGAATTTCATTTATAATGCTTATGTGATTCGTGAATGTATGTAATTATGTTGGTTAAGTGAACGCAAGTAAGAAAATCTGTTTATGCGGTGCTAACTGTGATCGTTTAATAAGATAAGATCCTTAAGACAACTAGGGAATCTATGTAACACGCTACCTTAACAGCACGAAAGTATCTGAACCGAAGGTGAGGGCTATGCAAAGGTTAGTTGTACACTTTCGCAAAAGTATCGAAGGGAGGACTAAGGGGTTAGACAGGTAGAGCCCCAGAACTTAACAACCTGTGTGAAACCAGGAATAGAAGGAATGAACCGACATCATGACCATCTCAGGGTGCGAAAACTTGGTTCCAACATCCCCCTATACTGGTTTGGGTGAGACTTCGGTCCGTGCTCCATGGGCTCATGCCGAAAAGGCCAATAGTGTAGGGATTTGTTTGGCTAAATAACATTGAACCTGGGTCAGGCCCCCTCAAGCGAACAATAATATAGAATAAACACAATTCTAATAAGCCATGAACCTACTCATATAACACATAAACAAACGAAATCAATTGAGAAGTGCATGTAAATCAATAAAATTCTAATAAGCATAGAACCTGCTCATATAAGAC
Source organism: Pinus tabuliformis (assembly GCA_031772625.1). Classification (NCBI taxonomy): domain Eukaryota; kingdom Viridiplantae; phylum Streptophyta; class Pinopsida; order Pinales; family Pinaceae; genus Pinus; species Pinus tabuliformis. The sequence goes on along the minus strand of CM062819.1, from coordinate 1,121,935,092 downwards.
ATAGACAAATGGAATCAACTGAAAACTACGCATTTAGCATTTTTATTTATTCCATGTTACATATGTTACAAAGATAAAACATTTCTGAATGGAATCAATTGAAAAGTGTTCAAATAGCTTTCTTGCTATTCTATGTTGTATATTACATTACCGGGAAATGCTTTAGCACTGTCAATACTTATGATGTCTATCATTTCAACTTCCAAGGAAACAATTTAAGAATATTGGCCAAAAGAATCTGTTTATGGTGGTGGTTGTGGATCAATAGTGAATATGGATCTAACATTTCAACTTCCAAGGAAACACTTGAAGAAGATTGGCTAGAAGCATATGGCTATTGTGGGGGTGGTTGTACTTTAGCAGGGAATGGAAATGAAGGAGTTGTAATGTCAATGCCTTCTTTCAACATCTGTATGACTTTTCTCATTGAGGGACAGTGAGATGAAATGAATTGGATGCACAATAGTCCAAGTAAACTTAATTTGCATTCTATTCCTTAATCTTCTTCTGACATGTTGCCTTTTATAAGATTATCGAACTCGCCCTTCACCACTTACTTGAAATCCCACCCTGAATAAAAGAATTTTCTCGATCTACTCTCTTTATTATGAAATTCAATGTTTTTCCTTCCCCCTACCATCTCCATCACCAACATACCATAGATATAAACACCAGATCTATCAGTGACAACCCCATATATCCATGATCACATCTTTGGGGCAGTGTAACCTAGTGTTCCTCTATTAGCCACAAAGACGTGACTTTCCTCTATATCAAAAATTTTAGCTAAACCAAAATCTACAACTTTTGGCAAAAAAAATGCTATCAAGAAGAACATTGTGGGGATTTATGTCAAAATGTAAGATGCGATTTCTACACTCTTCATGTAGGTATCCAATACCACGAGCTGTACCAGTGAAATTTGTTGGAAAATTAATCCCAATCACTGCGTTAAACACATTGAAAATAGCCATACCTGTTAGATGGATTTATGTAGGTTCCAGGTTTGTTTGCATGCTGAAGGAAATAAGTTTTGAGCAGGAGCACGAGTTCTCCATTCTGAAACATACACCAAATAATAAAAGTTAAAACGGTATTTAATACATATTTGTTAAATATTTATGGGCAAGCATTCACTCCACAACTATTTGCAGTCCACAACCTCTGGAAGTTCAGAAAATCATTCATTTTGTATAATAGCCCATCCCGTGTCTTAGTGATATGCTCTGACATAAATTAATGAGTGAAAAATGTATGTTTAGATAAATATGAATGTAAAGCCTTTTTCATTGTTGAGAGAGTCAAGAGGGTGTACGTTTGAGAGGCAACGAGGAGAAAATGGTGGAGAAAATGTTGGTGGCAGCATGAAAACAAGTTCTTGCGGAGTTTTATAGAGAGTTACTCCGCAACCCCTGGTGAAACGTAAATTGCAGTAAGATATTTTTATTTTACTTGTTGAAGGAGCCACAACATCCATGTGAATGTATTTCATGCACTAAGAATTATAATCCAAAGTCTCATTTAGTTGCTCCAAATTTTACTTTTTGTTTTTACTCTGTCCTCTGTCGGTTAAATTTCCATGTTATTTAAGCCCCTGTCCAGTTGGATTTTCTTGCCGCAACTGGAAATTTGACCTCTGCAATTTATTTGTTGAGGAATAATCCTCTCCCTCTCCCCTATAATTTTTTTAACATGTTATTAGAGCAGGTTAAAACTTTGTTATTGTAAAAACAAGTGTTTTTACTGGGAGTTAAAATTTGTTTTGAGGAAATATTTTTTTTTGGAAGGTATTTACCAACAGGGAGAAAGTTTGTTTTATAATTAAAATGGTAGCATCAAGAAAAATCTTGACTAATCCTCTGATACCTTAGTTTAATGGAAAAAATTATGACTACTAGGCTATCACAGTGAAATATATGTTTTCTTCTCAAGACATTTGGGATTTGGTGGAGAATGGTTTTCAAGAAGCAGTAGAAGCAGCAACATATAATGCTTTGACACAAACAGAAAGGGATTTCTTGAGGGACAAGAGGAAGAAGGATGTGAAATCCCTCTTCTACATCTTTCAAGTAGTCCATGAAAGTATTTTCCCAAGGATTGCAGCAACGACAAAGTCCAAGTAAGCATGGGACACCCTCCAGATAGCCTACCAAGGCATGGCGAAGGTGAAGACAATAAAGCAAAAAATTCTAAGGAGAGATTTTGAGAATGTAGACTCACTTTTTACACATGTAATTGGACTCATTACCCAAATCAGGTCTCATGGTGTGATACTTGAGGAAAGCATAATAGTTGAGAAAGTTTTGAGAATGCTACCAATAAGGTTTGATGCCATTATGGTGGCCATAGAAGAGACAAAGTACCTCTCACAGTTTTATGTGGATGAGCTTCATGCATCATTGATTTCTCATGAACATAGACTGAATAGATAAAAACGCTCCTCATTGGAGCATGCCTTCAAGACACAAGTTTCATTTGGTCAAGCTAGAGGTAGAGGAAGATCAAATGCTAGAGGAAGAGGAAAAAGCCCACATAGAGGTGGAAGAGGTAGCCCTTCAACCTCAAGTGGAAGGGGAAACAATCAAAATCCAAGTCAAGGCCCAAGCCATAATCAAACACAAGATTAGATGTATGATAAATATCAAGTTCAATGTCATTATTCTAAGAATCATGGTCATTATGCAAATGAATGTAGAAAGAAGCAATATGACATAAGTAACAAACCAAGAATAAATTTCACAAAGGAAAATAAGAACGATGATAGCATGTATTTATCTTGTAATGTAGCACAAGAAAAACCAAGTGATATATGGTTTCTAGATTCAGGGTGTAGCAACCACATGATAGGGAACATAGAAATATTTTCCAATCTAGATGAAAGTGTGAAATATGAAGTTCCATTAGGGATTGATAGCAAAGTGTCTTTCAAGGGAAAAGGTAGAGCCAATATTCTAACAAATAAGGGGGAGAAGAAATTCATGTCAGATGTTTATTTTGTCCTTGGTCTGAAGCATAACCTCATGAGCATTCGATAGCTCATGCAAAAGGGATACAATGTATTTTTCAAAAATGATGAGTGCACAATTTTGGATAAGCCTCCAAGAAGATAGTTGATTACAAAAGTTCCAATAACAAGAAATGGAATGTTCCCCATAAATATAAAATAATAATTGAAAGAATGAGGTGCACAAGTACAACTATTAATGAACTCACAAAGAATGAAATAAATGTAGCAGCTATCACACAACTAAACTTTTAGGCAGAGGTCAAAGATGAAAATTGGTTATGTAATTTGAGATTTGGACGTCTCAACTTTGGAGGTTTGAATTTTCTACATAGGAAAGGCATGGTGAAGGGATTACCACTCATAGAAAAACTAGACAACCTATGAGAAGGATGCATCTTGAGCAAACAACATAGAGAGACATTTCCATCAGGAAAGTTAATAAGGCAAAAGGCTATTGGAATTATGACATAGGTGTTGTCCTTGATGGAAACTCACTCAGATAAAAGATCACAGTTCAGTCTCTCAGAATGAAGGAAAAGAGATATACGTAGGTTCCCCTTAACCAAGTCACGTATACACATAGGTTAGAAGTCCAGAAGGCGCGTATGCGTATACATGCACTTTCACGCAAGGAAAAGCACGTACATGTTGTAAAACTTGGTTTTGGTCCGTGGTATTTGGTCGCTGGTATTTTTACCTATGGTATTGATCCAAGGTATCTTGACCGAAGTGTTGACCCCAGGTTTTTGGTCCAAGGTATCGCTTCTAAGTGGTTTTGGACCATGGTATTGAGTAAGGCCTAAGACTATAAAAGGAGGATATCATTAGGCAAAAGCACTCAAGTATTGAATATCTAATGAAGAGCAAGATCTAGAATACTGGTGATTGGGTTATGGTGCATAGCTGGATCTGAATCAAAGAAGAACCTGAGTGCTAGAAGAAGGATAAGTTCTATTGATGGGTCAAGATCTTAAGGCTTAAAGAGATGTATATTTTCTGATTTTGATCTTTTATGTTTGGTGCGTGTCTTGATCTATAAATCTAATTATCTGGGTATAACTGATGTCTGAATAGTTGAAAAGGGTAAATTATATTTTACAGATCTGTACGAAGGTTCAGTATAGCAAAGGTGTGTATACACGCTGGTTCGGTAATTCAAAATAGTGTATACGCAGGTTTGCCTTCATATAGCAGCGTATGCATGCAGGTTCTACATATTGAAGTAGCGTACATCTCATAAAATATGTTTTAGCTACTTTTGTTTACTATTGCAGTGTTATGGGTTCTGGTACTGTTACTGTATTCTGGGTACAACATTCAAAGAAGTGATTGTTTGATTCAGTTTTGGTTAGTGCAAGGGAGATTGATTGATGTAGATATATTTTGATGTTTGATTGATGCTATTGATGGATCCAGTCTAAAAATTTATGAAACGTGGTCCCTGGAAGAAAAGAGAAGGTTGTAACCTTCAGTAAGTCAGCACCTACGTACTAGTACATCCGCTAGTACAAGAGCTAGGGGGTTGTAGCTCCCTTCCAGGGGAAGCTGGAGAATGAGAGAAGGTTGTAGCCTTCTGTAGGTAGAAGCCTGCGTACATGTATAAGACTGCACCAGTACAGAAATATTGTAAAAATAAGTTTCTTATTAAAAGAAGATACAGATGAATTGCAGCAGGTGGTTTTCACCCACATTGTGTTTCCACCTTATATCTTGTGTTCTTGTGTGTCATTGTCTGCTCTATTTTTTACTGTACCTATTACTGCTTATATGGTTCTGATACACAGATTAAAGATCAACTGACTAAATTATAAGTTTACAAGGTGTACGTTGGTTTCTCTAAACATAGTTGCGTATATACGCAAGTTTCATTAACCGAAGTAGCGTATATAAATCTGTTCATGGAAATGAAATATTATTAAATTGATAATACTGATTCACCCCCCCCTCTCAGTATTATTTCCAACAATTGGTATCAGAGCAGGTCCTTCAGAAGAAGCTTGATCGCTTGAAGGAAGATCTATCATCATGAGCAACTACGAAAAAGAGGCATCCATCAGGCCACCAATTTTTTATGGGAGCAACTTCGTCTATTGGAAGGTAAGAACCACAACCTATATTCAATCTCTTGGAACAAAAGTTTGGGATATTGTGGAAGGAGGATACACATTTCCAGCAGCAACTCCTACAGATACGGCAGGTAAAAAGCAGTATGGAACAAATGCAAAGGCTATCAATACTCTATTGGGGAGTCTATCACAATCAGAATTCATCGAGGTTATGCAGCTGAGAAACGCCAAAGAAATATGGGACAAGATCATTCTAATCTATGAAGGAGATGATCAGGTAAAACGTGTAAAACTACAATTTCTCAGAATCCAATATGAAACTCTTAGAATCCATAATGATGAAAGTGTAGCTAATTATTTCCTACGTATAGATGAGATTGTTAATCACATGAAAAACTTGGGTGAAGAGATAAAAGAAGTTACTTTAGTTGAAAAGGTTCTAAGATCCTTGTCTTCTAAGTTTGAATCAAAATTTTTTGACATAGAAGAAAATTAGGATCTTCAGAGTATTACTATGTCACAGCTGCACAGAATCCTAACTACTTTCGAAATGAGAAAAGGGGGTCGATCAAATATGAGAGAAGTTGCATTCAAAGCTTCAAGAAAAGGAGAACTCAATGAGTCAGGACATACGTTAGAAGGAGAGGAAGAATCAAAATTTGTCAAGAACCTTCAACGGGGTTCTGGAAGATTTAGAGGTAAACTACCTTTCAAATGTTTTGTTTGTGGAAGAGTAGGTCATTATGCTGCCAAATGTCCTCACAAAGATAAGCTTGATAAAGGTAAGGAATCAGCAAAATGGAATAAAAAACAAAGTGTAAATAAGAAGAGCTACTATACGCATGAATATAGTGATGGTTTATCAAATAGTGATGAAGATGAAAATAGTAATGGTTATAGACTTCTGATGGCTTTTGAAGATGATGATTTCTTGGATGATTTAGATGAAGATGGCCTCTATGAATAAATTTCTAAACTTAAAATATGTTTAGAAGAAAAGAGTATGATTATAGATACTCTTACATTCCAACTTGCTGAAAGGGAAAAACACAATGAAAAGTTAGAATGTGAAATTGTGGGTCTAAGAAAAGAAATTGAGAAAACAAAAGCTCTCAATCTTAAGTTTGCTAAAGGATTAGAAACTTTAGATGAAATTATCAAAGTTCATTCTTCTCCTCTGATAAAGACAGGTCTTGGATATACTGAAGAACCATCTCAAGCACAGAAGCCATTAACCTCCAAAAGCTATCTTGATGCAGCAAGGAGAAATGAACAGGTTGACAATCGTTAGCAGAGGCTTAAAGGAGATCACCAGGTAAATAGGGTTCAATATACTTCAAGTATGAACAGAAGCTATAACCAACCACAGGTAAATCATTCTCAATTTTCTTCAAGAATGAATGTCAATCAAAACTACAATCATCAGGTCAGTAGATTTGATAATCGTAGGAATTTCTTTAATGGCCAATGTTTTTCATGTCATAACTTTGGACACAAAGCTGTTCAATGTGTTTCTTACAAGACCATCATGACTAGAGAAGCATGAAATCAAAGGAATGTGACTGGGATCACAAAAAGGACCTACAATAACTTTTCTGTTCTTGAAAATGAAATAGAATGCTCTATCTGTAACAACTTCGGTCATGAAGACTCTGAATGCAGGAGTAAATTTCAGCAAACATCTCAGAAGGAGAAAGATTCCTTGGGTTCCAAAACTTGGAAAAAGAAAGAATCGCAGATCGAAAGATGTGGTATAGCCTTATATGCAGAAGGACAAGAAAATCAATGGTACATCGACAGTGGATGCTCGAAACACGTGACAGGTGATAAAGAAAAACTTCAGTCATATAGTTCTTTAGAAAAGGAAAGGAAGGTCTCATTTGGAAATGACACCCCTACAGTCATAAAAGGTAACGGCTCTGTTCTCTAAAAAGAAAAGGTCAAAGCTGGGAATGTTATGTATGTTGAGGGTTTAAAGCATAATCTATTGAGTATTAGTCAAATGTGTGATCAAGGAAATGAGGTAGTATTTTGATCAAATGGATGTGTTGTTCATGAGCTTGATACAAGAGAAACAATGATCAAAGGCATAATAACTCCAAATAATTTATACATACTCAAGGGAGGACAGCAACAATGCTATATAAGCAAAAACTATGAACACTGGCTATGGCACAGAAGCTTGGGGCATCTAAGCTTCCCTCAGATAAGGAAAGAATGCAAATTCCAGGCTGTACGCGATCTTCCTGACATCAGAATTCCAGAAAGTACAATATGAAAATCATGTCAATTTGGTAAGCAAACCAAAATACATTTCCCTGAGAAAGAAGGATCAGCTAGTAAGTTGCTTGAACTTGTCCATTCTGATTTATGTGGTCCATCAAGGAAAAGGTCACCTCGTGGAGAAGAATACTTTATATTTTTCATTGAAAACTTTTCCAGAATTTCCTGGATAGGACTTCTAAAGCATAAAGATGAAGCATTTGAAAAGTTCAAAGCCTTCAAATCTTTGGTTGAAAATGAATCAGATCAAAATCAAATGTCTTAGATCTGATCGAAGAGGGGAATTTACCTCAGATGAATTCTTCGACTTCTGTGAAGAACATGGAATAAGAAGGGAATTCTCTACCGCAAGGACTCCTAAGCAAAATGGAGTGGTATAAAGGATGAACAGAAATGTTCAACAAATGGCTCATGCTATGCTAGATGAGTCTAGAACTCCTGCAACCTTCTGGGGTGAAGCTACATTTGCTGCCGTCACTATTCTCAACAAAACGAATGTTCGGGTAAGCAGCACTCAAACTCCTCATGAACTTTGGTATGGTAAGACTCCTACTGTAAAATAATTCAAAGTTTTTGGAAGCAAATTTTATATCAAAAGGACTGATGAAAAACTTGGCAAGTTTGAACCTAGAGCAGATGAAGGCATTCTCCTTGGTTACTCTTCATGGAGTAAAGGATACAAGTGTTATAATAAAAGACTTGGGAAAATTGTTGAAAGTATTGATGTTGTCGTTGATGAAGTAGACGAAAATCCAAAGCATGTAAAAACTGAACAGTGGGAAGAAGATGAGGATTATCCTTCCACATCAAATAAGACTAATGCTGAAAAAGAAACCAATGAAGCAACAGAAGAGCAGATAATGGAAGAATAAAAGACTCCATCCAGATATGTTTAGAAAAATGATCCTGAGACTCAAATTTTGGGACAGAAAGAGGCAAGTGTGCAGAAAAGAAGAACTATTACAAAAGCTTCAAGCTATCTAGCATTGATTTCCTCCATCGAACCACAAAATGTACATGAAGCATGCAAATATGAATGTTGGGTCAAGGCTATGAATGAAGAGCTTGAGCAAATTGAAAAGAATAATACTTGCGAATTAGTTCCTAGACCTCATTATAAGAATGTCATAGGAACCAAATGGATATTCAAAAATAAGTTGAATGAAAATGGAGAAGTAATTAGAAACAAGGCCAGACTTGTCTGTAAAGGGTATGCTCAACAAGAAGGTATAGACTTTGAAGAAACTTTTGCATCTGTTGCTAGACTTGAAGCCATAAGAATGTTCCTTGCTCTTTCTAGCTTTCAGAAGTTCAAAGTATATCAAATGGATATGAAATCTGCCTTTCTTAATAGAGATCTAGAAGAAGAAATATATATTGAGCAACCAGACAGATTCATCCTTGGAAATGATCCAAAACTTGTATGCAGACTCAGAAAGCCTCTCTATGGTCTAAAACAAGCTCCAAGGGCCTGATATTATCATCTTGACAAATATCTTCATCAACAAGGTTTTTCAAAAGGATCAGCTGATAGCAATTTATATATAAAAATTGATAATGATAAATTGCTAATACTTGTTGTGTATGTTGATGATATCATTTTTGGTAGCAATGAAGAAGCCATGAGTCACAACTTTGCTTTGGTAATGCAGAAAGAATTTGAAATGTCCCTGCTTGGTGAGCTCACATATTTTCTTGGTTTACAAGTTCAACAAAATAAAGATGGTATCTTTCTATCACAAACCAAGTACCTCAAGAAGATCTTGAAGAAATATGGCATGGAAGATTCTAAACCAGTATGTACCCCTATGGTAACAGGATGCAGCCTCAGTGCAAATGATGAATCAGTAGCAGTACATCAACCAACCTATAGATCCATGATTGGTAGTCTGCTCTATCTAACAGGTACCCGACCAGACATCATGCATGCAGTGGGAATAGTTGGAAGATCCCAATAAAATCTAAAGGAATCACACCTGTAGGCAGTCAAAAGGATCTTCAAATATCTTCAAGGAACTTAGAATTTTGGCTTATGGTATCCTAGGGACATAGATCTTACACTTCATGCATACACAGATGTAGATTGGGCAGGAAGCGTGGATGATAGAAAAGCACTAGTGGTGGTGCATTCTATATGGGTTCCAGATTAGTGTCTTGGTTCAGCAAGAAACAAAGTTCAATTGCATTATCTACAACTGAAGCAGAGTATGTGGTTGTTGCATCTTGTTGCACACAACTCCTTTGGATGATGCTAACATTGCAAGACATTCAAATCACATGTACTCCACCCATCTCTATTCTATGTGATAATACAAGTGCAATTAGTATTTCAAAGAATCCAGTCATGCATTCCAAGACCAAGCACATACCTATCAAATATCATTTTCTCTGGGAACAAGTGCTTGAACAAAAGGTCAAATTGGAGTATGTTCCCTCCAAGGAACAAGTTGCTGATATATTCACCAAACCACTGCCCAGAGAGACATTTGAATACCTCAGACAGAAGCTGGGAGTATTTGATGCATCATCTTGCTGTTGACACTTATCTGTTTCAGAGAACAGTGGTTGTACGTGAGTTTCATGAAGTGTATCCGCGTACATACGCCGATTTCTATGGATACAGCCGTGTATATGTTGGTTTGAAGAATATCAGTGGGCCAGAATCAGGATGAAAAGAGTCTGATATGGGTCTATCAGTGATCATCTGGCACAGGTTCAGGGGGAGCATATAATGCATTATCATTGTTGGCATTACCTTAGAAGATCTTGGTACAATTTCACAGTTGTTTTTTATTCAGGTGGAACAGGTGCAGAGGGAGATCATGGTTGCTGGTCTGGATGGTGATTGACAGATGTTGCTGATGATAGTTGTTGATGACTATCATAATCTTGTTTTAGATATTTCGTCTCTATGTCATGTATATATTTTATTATCAAGGTCATGTAACGACCTATTTTGTTTCCCCACTATGCCTGGGATGGATGATGTAAGGTTCTTTTTTTGGTGTATCCCCACTTGGTTGGGTGGATGAGTTAATCTTGGTATATCTCCACTTGGTTGGGAGATGGATATATGTATGAATATTTGGTGATAGGAAGGTCATTTATGATGTATAGAGTCATGTTCTTCTTATAGAACATCTTTTTGCAGACCTTGCCTTCAGTCAGGGGGAGCATGAACAGTACACTTCAACATCTCTGAAAATTTCAACAGGTACTCAAGGGGACCATAACCCTTTGCCCTTGATGACAAAGGGGGAGAATGACTTTGAGTGACTTGGGGTTGCCATCAAGTCCAAAGGGGGAGATTGTTGGCATTATGACATAGGTTTGGCGCTATGACGTAGGTGTTGTCCTTGGTGTTGTCCTTAATGGCAACTCACTCAGATGATAGATCATAGTTCAGGCTCTTAGAATTAAGGAAAAGAGATATACGTAGGTTCCCGCGTATACACGTGGGTTAGAAGTCCAGAGGGCGTGTATGCGTATACACGCACTTTCACGCAAGGAAAAGTGTGTACATGTTGGAAAACTTGGTTTTGGTCTGTGGTATTTGGTCGTTGGTATTTTGACCTGTGGTATTGATCCAAGGTATCTTGACCGAAGTGTTGACCCCAGGTATTTGGTCCAAGGTATTGCTTCTAAGTGGTTTTGGACCATGGTATTGAGTAAGGCCTAACACTATAAAAGGAGGACGAGATCATTAGGCAAAAGAACTCAAGTATTGAATATCTAATGAAGATCAAGATCTAGAATACTAGTGATTGGGTTATGGTGCATAGCTGGATCTGAATCAAGGAGGAACCTGAGCGCTAGAAGAAGGAAAAGTTCTATTGATGGATCAAGATCTTAAGGCTTGAAGAGAAGTATCTTTGTGTGATTTTGATCTTTTATATTTGGCACATGTCTTGATATGTAAATTTGATGATCTGGGTATAATTGATGTCTGAATAGTTGAAAAGGGTAAATTATCTTTTACAGATCTGTACGCAGGTTCAATATAGCAAAGGTGCGTATACACACTGGTTCGGTAATTTAAAATAGCGTATATGCAGGTTTGCCTTCATATAGTAGCGTATGCACGCAGGTTCTACATATTGAAGTAGCGTACATCTCATAAAATATGTCTTAGCTACCTCTGTTTACTGTTGCAGTGTTCTGGGTTCTGGTTTGGTTTTGGTACTGTTACTATATTCTGGTTACAGCATTCAGAGAAGTGATTGTTTGATTCAGTTTTGGTTAGTGTAAGGGAGATTGATTGATGTAGATATATTTTGATGTTTGATTGGTGCTATTGATGGATGTAGTCTGAAAATTTATGAAACGTTGTCCCTGGAAGAAAAGAGAAGGTTGTAGCCTTTTGTAGGTTAGCACCTACATACTAGTATATCCGGTAGTACAAGAGCTAGGGGGTTGTAGCTCCCTTCGAGGGGAAGCTGGAGAACGAGACAAGGTTGTAGCCTTCTGCAGATAGAAGCCTGCATACTGGTATAAGACTACACCATTACAGAAATATTGTAAAAAAAAGTTTCTTATTAAAAGAAGATAGAGACGAATTGCAGTAGGTGGTTTTCACCCACATTGGGTTTCCACCTTATATCTTTTGTTCTTGTGTGTCATTGTATGATCTATTTTTTACTTTACCTGTTACTGCTTATATGGTTCTGGTACAAAGATTAAAGATCAACTGACTAAATTATAAGTTTACAAGTTGTACACTAGTTTCTCTAAACATAGTTGCATATATACACAAGTTTCATTAACCGTAGTAGCATATATAAATCTGTTCATGGAAATCAAATATTATTAAATTGATAATACTAATTCACCCCCCCTCTCAGTATTATTTCCAACAAAGGCACCTTTGGAGATTGTCCATTCAGATTTGTATGGACCAACACAAACACCATAAATTGGTGGCAACCAATATTTCTTGAAATTCATAGATGACTACACAAGGAAGACATGGGTCTAATTCTGAAGAAAAAAAAAATTGAAGTGTTTGAATGCTTTCACCAATATAAATCTCTTGTTGAGAAGTAAAGTGGACACTACATCAAATTCATGAGGACTAATAGAGGTGTCGAATACATCTCAAATGACTTTCTACACTTTTGTAGGGAGCATGGAATTCAAAAGCCATTTACAATAAGGTATACACCCCAGAAAAATTGTGTAGCAGAAAGGAAGAATATGACCATTATGGAAATGGAAAGGAGTATGTTGAAGGCAAAGAATTTGGCAAATGATTATTGGTCATAAGTTGTCACTTGTGCAACATATATCATGAATAGGTGTCCAACCAAAAGTATCAGGAATGTAGTTACTGAAGAGGCATGGAGTGGAAGAAAGCATGATGTCACTCACATGAGAGTATTTGAATGTGTGGTGTATGCACATGTCCTAGATGAGTTGAGGAAGAAGTTGGACAACGAGGAGGAGAAATGTATATATATGTTGGATATAGTGATGAATCCAAGGCATACAAGCTCTACAATCCATCAACCAAGAAGGTCATATTTAACATAGATGTGTAGTTCATAGAAGAGGAAGCATGGGATGGAAGCTTGGAGAAGACAATTAATGTGAAAACATGTATACCAGATGAGGACAAAGAGGAATTGATAGTAGCAATCAATTCCTCAATAGTGACTCCTTCTACTTCTATTCAAGCACAACAAAGAAGGCATCAAGTAACACCATAAGAAAAAAAATGGAACAATGTCGCACAGTCAAGCAAGTGCTTCTCCAAGAATGTTGAAAAGTGCAACACCATGTGACATGTCAAGCTCGTCTTCTGTAAGCATAAGAAAACCTAAATTAAGAATTTTAAATGAAATTTATGAGAAATATGAAGTTTCTAGTAGCACTGGTCTGAATTCCTTATTTGCATTGTTTTGTCATGTAGATGATCCAATCCATTTTGAGGATGTATTCAAAGAAGAAAAATGGGTTGCGACAATAGAGGAAGAAAAAGAAGTAATAGAAAATAACAAGACATGAGAGTTAGTGAACCTTCTGCAAGGAAAAGAAATCATTGAATTGAAGTGGGTCTATACGACCAAGAGGAACATTGAAGGAAAGATTTAGAGACATAAAGAAAGGCTAGTTTTCAAAGAATACAAGCAGCAACATGGAAGAGACTATGCAGATATATTTCCTCCAGTCACGATGATGGAGATAGTGCGTACAATGGTGTCGATTTCCGCACAACATAAATGGAAAGTGTATCAAATGGACATAAAATCAATGTTCTTGAATGGAGTTCTGAAAGACAAAGTATATGTTGTGCAACGACATAGTTATGAGTTAGAAGGCCAACAAGACAAGGTGTATAGGTTGAGGAAATATCTTTATGGGCTAAAGCAAGCATCGTGTGCATGGTATAGCAAGATAGATGCTTATGTGTTCAACAATGGATTTCAAAAATGTGATGGACAGCCTACTCTCTACATCAAAGAGGGTGATGGTAAGATTCTTATTGTTCTATTATATGTACATGATTTTATTTTTATAGGCAGTGATAATTTCCTCATTATTGATTTCAAAGAAGTCATGAAAAGTGAATTTGAAATGACTAACTTCGGGTTAAGATATTTTTTGGGCATAGAAGTGAAGCAAACAAAAAGTGGTATTTTTATTTCCCAAGAAAAGTATGTAGTAGACATTTTGGAGAGGTTTAAAATGCAGAACAAAAATCCCACACCAAATTAAACTGTCATGGGGTTACAGTTGACAAAAGAAGATTGTAGCAACAATGTCAATCCAACATTTACAAAACTATGCTAGGCATCTTGATGTATTTGATTTCCACCAGGTTAGATATAATGTATGTAGTCAGTTTGGTGTCGAGGTTCATGGAGACACCCCAAGGATATGCATTAGCAAGCAGAGAAAATTATCTAGGTATGTCAATGGGACAAAGGAGTATGGAATTTTGTACACCGCAAAAAATGAGTTTAGGCTGGTTGGTTACACTGACAGTGATTGGGAAGGAAGTTTCGATGAAAGAAATAACACATCAGGATATGTTTTTCATTTGGGTTCAGGAGCCATTTCATGGGCCTCCAAGAAGCAACAAATAGTGTCATTGTCAACAGTAGAAGCTGAATAAGTCTCTGCAACAACAACAACGAGTCAGGCAATTTGGATGAGAAGGATGTTGAGGGATCTATGCCATGAACAAGAGCGAACAACAACTATTTTTTGCAAAAACACTTATGTAATTTCACTATCAAAGAAATATGTTTTTCACAAGAGGACCAAGCACATTGATGCTAAATATCATTTTATTAGGGAGTTAATTAACAATGGTGAAATTTTGTTGTAGCACTACAGGTCACAGGAATAATTTCCTGATATTTTCACATATCCATTGGCACATGAAAATTTTGTTTATTTCAGAGATTGTTTGGGAATTGTCAATAGCGGTAGCTGTGATTAAGGAGGAGTGTTGAAAAATTAATATCAACCACTACGTTAAACACACTGATATCAACCATACTTGTGAGATGGATTTTTGCAGGTTGCGGTTTTGTTAGCAGGCTAAAGGACAAAGGTTCTACGCAGGATTATGAGTTCTCCATTCCATAAAACACATCAGATAATTAAAGTCAAAAGGTATTTAATACAAATTTGGTAAATATGTATGGGCAAGCATTCACTCCGCAGCTATTACTTGCAGTCTGCAACCGCTCCAAGTTTAGGAAATCATTCATTATTCATTTTGTATAATCGCCCATCCTGTGTCTTAATGATTTTCTCTGACATAAATTAATGAGTAAAAAAATGTATATTTAGATAAATATGAATGTAAAATCCTTTTGGATTGTTGAGAGATTCGAGAGGGTGTATGTTTGAGAACTAAAAGGAGAAAATTTTGGAGCAAATATTGGTGGGCATGTGAAAACAAGTTCTTACGGAGTTTTTATCGTAGTGAGATCTTTTTTATTTTAAAACAATTGAATCCAACTCAAGTTTGAGAGGTAAAGAGGAGAAAATTGTGGAGAAAATATTGGTGCGCGCCTGAAAACAAGTTCTTACGGAGTTTTTATCGCAGTAAGATCTTTTTTATTTGAACACAAGTGAATACAATTGTTTCCAATCAAACTCGTCCTCATGGTCGCCATGGATATACTTTTCAAGGGAATCATTAACCATGCATTCATACACCAAATCTCTTATGGATCCCTGAGAATAATAACCCAAGAGGTGAAACAAGTTAACGTGACAGGTCATCTCCACTGTTGCCACTTCAGCAATGAATTGTTGTTCTCTTTGTTTGGATTCATCCAAAATCTTTACGACTATAAGACGTCCACTGGGAAGCTTTCCTTTATAAACTATTCCAAAACCTCCTTTACCCACCTTGTCTACCAAATGATTTGTGTAAATCATAATCTAATTTAAGAAATTCTCCACAGAAGGAGATCTGGAGTCCAAGGTGTCCATAAGCGCATGAATGCTCTGATTCTCCTCATTGTCAGTGTTCTTACAGCAAAAAATTTAGCGACGGACTAGTATGCAAGAAACCACCACTATGGAAAATATTGTGTTACATCCTAGTCATCGTGGGTGGCAATCCAAATGATGCTAGGGGAAAATATATATGTGAGAAGAATCATAATAATGATAATAGTGAGAGGGATGAGGATGCCCCAGTGGGAGTCATTCATTTTTTCACACCCAAGTTCAAGAAAAGATAAAATAAATAGATAATTGAGATTGTAAGGAACACTGAAGATGAAGATTAAGTAAACAAACCATCGAGTTTGTTAGGAAAACTGAAGATTAGATAAAAAAAACAATGAATGGAGTTTGTAAGAAAAAATGAATAATTGTGGGAAATTTAAGAGCGATGTGCAGGAGAGGAAGAAGCATGGAAAAAGGATGGTTCCCGGGGAGATAAGCCAATGGGTCAACTTTATTTGACTAACGAACACATAGAAGTCAATGAAGGTAGTTGAAAAAGTGACTGATACCTAGACAAGGGGAGAGGAAGAAGGATGGAAAAAGTGAGTGATTACCTGAATTTTCTATGTGTATAATTCTATGGATTGTCTTGATTTGATGAAAAGCTACAAGGAAGTGGAGGAATGCTACATAGCATTTAGTCACTGTCACTGTACTCCCCGTCCCTTGATCTTGGAGGAACTCTACAATGAACCCTACATTCTTTCCCTTCATGAAGAAACTCCCATTGTGTCCCTCTTCATGAGCAAAACAATTCCCTTTTGCACCATTTCCCCAAAATCTTATGTTTTCTCCCAGCTTACAAGACTAGCGCTAATGACCCTTGTCCTCCTCATGCCGATATGCAGGGGTTAAAAATGTCCCTAGCGCGACCGAAGTGACTGAGCTTTGTTCCAGTCACATTGATCCTCCTATGGAAAGTTTTTTAAATAAGGAGTTGAAGCTTCCAGCTCTAGAAGCTTCGTAACGGAAGTCTGGTAAATGGTTTGGTCGGATGGGGTCAAGGATGTCAGTTTGGGCTCCTTTCCCCATAAGGATGGAACTACCTCAAGAGATAAGACCTTCTCCCATGAGAAGATGAACAATCTACATTCCATTCATGCTATCTAAATATCCATTTTTCCCAAGCACAAGCTAGTGTTAAGGTTGGTGTGCTAGTGCTAATTAAGTTTGGAGTAAACAACAAGCAATTCATAGCTGTGTGAGGGAGAATGTGAATTTGGTTTTGTGTGAAGCCTAAAGGGAAGAGCCCTAAAACTATCATTGTTGAGGCCATCATGGAATGCTAACAAAAGTGTGTGGGAACTTGGTTTTGTTGAAGGAGAACAACAACATCAAGACAATGGTTGTAATCTCTTCATGATTCAATATATATGCAACTACCGATTGATTTCCTACATAATGTGTCATCTCACATGTTTATGGCTTAATGCTTCTTGACTTGTTAAGTAGGTTGAATTACAATTTGTCTATTATCACGGTTGTTTTTTGTTGTTGTTTACTTGTTTCAGGTGTTTGAAGAAGGAAGCGAGAGATAGCTAGAGCGAGCAAGCAAGGTCATCATCAAACGGGATAAGCATACTAAGAGGTAGGCCCTCTTAATTGGTTCTAACCTAAGGAAATATTCCATAGAATGTATCGGTTGTGGCTAGACCCATTATTCGGCTAGAGGAATTGTTTGTGTTTGCACTCATAATTTTACCTCACCACAAATTGGCGATCCAATCCTTCTGTTTGTTTGCTTGGAATTTCATGGTTTTGTGTGAAATTTTCTAATTTCACCATTTCTCTTTCATTCTGTTTGTTTTCCTTTGCTTACTGGTATGATTTTGAAATTCATAGTAGCAAGTCTGGTCACAACTTTTTAATTTTTTAATTTTTTTCTTAGCTTCCTCGCTCAAACGTGCTTAATTCGTTGACAATCTTTCCGATCAGCGCGATATGCTGAGAAACAATTGCGCCGACCCCCTTCTGTTGCTTGTTGTTAGTTATGCAGTAGCATTGATGCATGTAAGTGAACATTAGGGTTTGCCCCAAATCTTGGCAAGTGTGAGTTTCTTTTATGATTTCGACCCTGTAAGCCTTTTAGACTGTCTTCTCCCTGACTAGAAAGCTCCTTTTCATTTAGTTTGTTTGCTTGCTTATTTTTCATCTTTCTGCTTGATTTCTTGGGTCATTGGATGGTTAGTGGCACTAGGGCATCTAGATTTCATCCATTTAGCTGGTTGTGAACTCAGTGAGTCGAGTTGGTGATGCATT
Organism: Pinus tabuliformis; assembly: GCA_031772625.1. Taxonomy (NCBI): domain Eukaryota; kingdom Viridiplantae; phylum Streptophyta; class Pinopsida; order Pinales; family Pinaceae; genus Pinus; species Pinus tabuliformis. The sequence goes on along the minus strand of CM062819.1, from coordinate 1,121,917,005 downwards.
TACTCCTTGCATTTCGTTTACAGTCCTTCTACGACTTTGACCTCCATTACACAAGTTTGAAAAGTTTTTGTTTGATTGTCTAAATGTTTCTTTTCCGGCATGGATCACATTTCTTATCTTGTTTTTGGTAAAGTCATTGTTTCGTTAGTTTGAAAGAGATTCTCTTTTCATGTTTTTCATTTTCTTGAGAGCTAATTGTGTCGAAAACTTTTCCATTGAAGTGTTTTATAAGAAAATTCATTTTGTCATTTCATGAAAAGTATAAAATTCTAGTTTGTTGCATCAATATGCTACGGTAGTTAGCGTCATTGAAGACTAGGATTGCATTAGCATGTGAAAAGAAAAAGAACTCTCTTTTCTTTGAAAGGACTGTTAGAAATTTATTTGTCAAGAAATTAGGAATTGGAATGTATTTTTCATTAGTTTATTTTCTCAAAAAGTGAAGTAGTGAAAAATCATTTTTCTTTCATTTGCTTAGTTGTTTGAATTTGATTGTGTGTTTTCTACCCTCTCTAGTGTAGACAATTCATTGAATTGAAAGGGTCTTGTCTCATTTGGTTTCATTTAGGGTTTTTGAGTCACATCGCTAAGGCCTGAAAACTGAGATATAAATCAAGATCAACTTTAAAATGAACTCAATTAACCAAAGGCACATTTGAAATCTAATGATCACATCTAGAAGGTCTATGCTAGAGACGTGTTTCAGCATCTTTAAACCTAGCAGCTGTCGTTCGCTTTGGCGCTAGACAGCGCTAGTACAGATTTGTGTTCCCCGTACTGTCGAGTATATAACGAGAGACCCCTTTAAGCTGCAATCCTTTATCCATAGGAAGTCGAGTCAGTCGCCTTGCAAATGTGATACACCGAACACAACATTCAAGGAGATTGCTTGCTTGTACCTCTCGGTTCACCAGGAGGTATTCTATAGTTCACGGTTGCCTGGTAATCCTTTTTACCTAGATCATCCAGAGAAGTCATTTATTCTTTTTGACTCATTAAATTTAAAAGATAATTCGAGTTCTTTTCCTTTCGAGCTCGTTTCCAATCGAAAGTGATAGAGTCATCTTTGTTTCTTTCTCGACTCTTAAACATGAAAGAGCACTTGTATATTTAGGACTCTTAAAAATTTGATTGCGCACGATCTTATAGCATCCTATTAGTATTTTCTAGACCAAATCGTGAGTTTCCCCTAAAGAAAATTTTAAAGCCTTGAATTGTATCTCTCTCTTTTCCTGTTAACTAAGACAAGGTCATTGTGGTTGAACCATCTAGTTCACCTAGTTCATCTTCCACTCCTCCATTTGAAATATTGTCTGAGGAGCCTTTTCCTAAATTATTAGAGCCACTCAAGGACCAAGGTGCTGAACTCAGAATCGTTCTAATCATTCAAGCTTTTTCATCTCATCCTCCGCCTACCTCAGATACTGGGTCACCTGCTGATTTTGGCCTGGAATCTCCGAACAATCTTATTCAAACTCCTAAGAGTTTGCTGACCACTTACGGTCAGCTTGGACTGGTTATCTATCCTTTGAATCCTTTGTTCGACCCTGTTGGGATATCATTGTAGCATCCGTACAGTCCATACGATCAACTGGGTGTTCCTTTGAATTATCCCCTTGTACCTCTTCGGTCATTTGCCGTCATTTGTTCCCAGCTATGGAACCCGAAGGACATGCTCCACTTACCTCTTCGGATGAGTCAGAAGTTTCTATAACACACATTATTGAGGAGGAAGAACATCCTTTTCCTCTTGAAGGTTTCCCCTATATAGGGAGAATTTCCATTAGTGTGTATCAGGAATTTCCACCTAATTATGTGTCTTTGGCACAATTGGTTTCAGGTACACCTAGTGCTCATCAATTTACCATAACCCTATTTGGGCGTCTAACGCCATGCCTACTAAAGGTTCGTTCATTGCGAACTTGACCTCCCAATAGGTTGTTACCTCAGTCCTAGTGCAACCCACCATTCTGAACCCCCTTGTATCGTCCGTCCCAGTCACCTGTCAAGTTCAACTGGTGGTCTCGAAGAATGTTAATGTCTGTTCTTCAATCCCTCCAGTAAGTGGCCAGGCTGTGTGACTACCTGGGGGGTAGAATCTGAGTGTTTCTATGGTGTCAGGTGCCACCAATGTGAGTAGCTGACAGGCTCACATGGTTGGTATGAACCAACCTTCTTTTGCTGTTATTCAAAACCCTGCTGGTCTTGCTAGATCGAGCAATGTCCAGTACCAACAGGTTGAGAATCCCGTTGGTTCGTCTGGGTCAAGTAATTTCTAGTGTCAGCAACCTTATGAGGCTCAAGTTCAGTACCAAACTCCTTACATTCCATATGGTTCTCAAGGAATGGTCAATCAGCCTTACGTCCTTCAGTCTGGGTAGTACATTTAGCCTGGCTCATCCACTTTTCAGGGCAGCTATGGCCATATTCAATTCAGAAATTTTCTGGGCACTGTTCAAGTAGCCTTGCAATAGCAAGGATAGCCTCTATAGCAATAAGGGAAAAATTTGTTGCAGCAAGGGTCATCCATGCAATAAAAAGGGTAGATGATACCTCAGCAGGTCAACTGCAACAACCACAGGGGCAACCCTCGCAATAGTTACAACAAATCATGCAGCAATAGATGCAATATGCTCCGCAAACCTCTCAGCCTATGTCTTCACAGGGACAACCTCTGCAGCCCCAGGGATAACTTTTGCAGCCACAAGATCAACCCTTGCAGTAACAGAGCCAACCCAGGTAGCAGCAACCCTTATATACATATCAGCAGGGTCAACCCTTGCAAGGACAAGGCCAGGGTCAAGTCCTGTAGCAACATGACCAAAATCATAATGTCTTAGGTCAATAGGTACAAAATCCTTTTGGCCAAGTGCAACACGTAAAAAATCCCTATGTCCATGGGAAACATGTGTACAATCCTTATGTCCAAGGACAGCAGGTCCAAAATCCTCTTGTCCAGGGACAACAGGTGCTTAACCCGTATGCACAGGGACAATAAGTACAATATCCATATGTCGAAGGTCAACAGGCTCAACAACCTCTTAACCCATGTGTTTATTATCAGCAACCTATGACCAGAGAGTTCCAAGGTGTTCAAGGTCAAAATCCTCCCTATGGCCAAGGTAACCCATAATGGGGGCAGAGTCAAATGCCATATGGCCAAAATCCCCCACTATTGGGCCAAAATCCTTACCAACAGGGATGGGCTACTTCGGTTGGACCCGCTTATCGACCTCTAATGCCTTTTAATACTCAATTGTCATTCTTTGCCACACTAGAGTTGCCAGATGTGTCTCACCTTACGAATGATCCAATCCTTCATTTACCATACCACCCTTTGGTTTCGTCCAAGATCCCAAGCAATTTTCCTAAATTTGATGGGAAAGCAAAAGAATATCCTCAAGCCCATGTGATTCCATATCACCTCTGGTGCTCTTCAAATTATTACGTTGATGATTCAATTCATCTCCATCCTTTCAAACGAACCATCACAGGTGTTGTAACCAAGTGGTACATCAAGCCTCCTTGAAGTACTTACCATGACTTTAACCCTTTAGCCATGGATTTCCTCACGCATTTCTAGTTTTCGGTTCGCTATGAAACTAACACCTATTTACTCACGTCACTTAAGCAAGATACTGTGACACACATCTCCGATCACATCCATGAATGGGGATGTAGATGTCACTTGATCAAATTTGAGATTGCTGATCAGTTGCTCACCGAATGGTTCACTAAGTCATTCATAGCTCCAATTTCTCATGATATAGCTATGGGTGGATGTGTTACTGAAGAACAAGGCATTGCTCATGTCCAGTACTTAGATCTTGTTTATTCTTAGTCTGGAACATTATATGAGTTATTAACCAATGCTTTGCGGCCATCATCTGATCCCATGACATCAAAGTCACAGGCTACACCTCCTGTTGATGGAGTCATTCGTTCAGTGTCCCAGACCCCTGCTAAATCTTCTTCCAAACAGAAGTTGGTCTCAAATACTGCTTCGAATAGTTCCTCCCAGAATCCACCTGGCCCTGGTAAAACCTCAGATGTCCATGTTGTCTAGTCTACTATAGTGGACAAATCCTCGAAAGGTAAGAAGAAAGGAAAAGGCAAAGGTAAAGCTGATGCACCAAAACAGGGTCCTTCTAAGTCATTTGCTGGTGATTCTTCACAACGGAAGCCTAAGTATCTGTGTCTGATTTGCAAGAGGATCACTATACCAAGGATTTTCCCCAACAATCTGAAGTTAGTCATTTGCTGAAAGGGACCCCAGTTGTCCTGAAGAGCCATTTCCATCTTAACAGACCCAAATGGTAGACCAACCTCAATCATATGCTTCCTTAGGATCTCAAGTGTTCATGATGAGTAATCCTATTAATGTGGCTACTAGATGAAAATATTAACAAACTCTTTCTCTGACAACCAGGAAAGAGAAAGAGGCCACCCCTTCTTCTTCTGCCCCAGATTCTAGCCCTCTTCATATCGAGTGCCCTAACCTAGATTTTGCTATACGGCCACCCTCTTGAGGTGTGTTAAGGAAATCCTCGTACAATCCCAACACTCGAGCCGCTTAGCACTATAATATTGTTGAATATTTGGCTTAAGCGCTATCAGCGATGTCGGCTCTCAAGGTGCTCCAAAGCTGTCTGTCTCAGTGGAAATATTTGCTGTCAGCTATTGGGGGTATTGATCCTACCAATTCCAATTTGATATTCTTTGATCTATAGAACCATGTTCTGCGCATGCCTCATCATATTTAGTTTCTCATTTAGGTAATCATCAATGAAAATACCATCCACATGACTGTCATCGATGAAGGTGCTTTCACGTGCATCATGTTAATTACATGCTGGAAGGCCATTGGTTCCCCTACTCTGAACCAATCCCCAAACAATTTGTAAGCTTTCGACGGGCATGATTTGCGGCCCTTTGGTGTCTTACCTATCCTTGCCATTACTTTATAGGGCAAGACAATATAATTTGAGGTAGAGATTGTTGATGCTAATCTCAATTATAATCTTCTACTCAGATGACACTGAACCCATGCTATGCATGTTGTAGCCTCCTCCCTGTTCCACGTGATTCATTTTCCCCATCAAGGGAAGATCATCACTGTCGACCAACTGTCCTTCTTTGCCTCTTCCTCCTTGGATGGAAATGTTCCGTATGTCAAGCACACTGGTGCTCCCTATGAGAGTGTGGGGCCAGGTCTTTTTAAAGATTCTGCCTTGATGGGAATTCTTCCACTCCCACCTCCTCATGTTGCCTATGTAAACATGATCTCAGTCAGATATGATCCTTGGGTCATACCTTCACCAGATCTTGTTGATACCTGGGGCGAGATTATGCCGCTTAGTCCTGCTGAAGTCAATTATGTGGAGATTGTTTTGGCCTCAAGTTCTATATCCTTTCACTCTCTTGCTTCGAGGACTTCTTTTGATACGTATTCTCAATGCCTATGGCTTGGCCTTTTGGAATCTCCTGATCCCTTAGCCAAGAATTTTCCTACTAACAAAAGTATCATGGAAGTAATGAATCTCAAGGAACCACCTTGGAATGATACTCATCATTATTCCTCATTCCTACCTTGCCTGACGGTCATGTTTGCCTGTCTCGAAGAATTCTCTTCTTAGTTTCATTCCCTCTTGCTTCTACCACCGACCCTGACTCATGAAGTATGGTCGGAACGAAATTTCGGTAATATTACCCAAACGATGCCAATTGATATTTCTATCAAGCCTGGTATCGTTGAACATATCCATATCGGGGTAACTTGTTCTCCAGATGAGATCAAGGCCTATACTTGTATATTTCAAGAATTTCGCGAACCGTTTGTGTGGTCATATGAAGAAATGCCTAGAATTGATCCTAGCATTGTTGTGCACGAAATACCAACTTATCCTCACTCGAAGCTCATTCGCCAATGGATCCGCTCAAGCACCCTAGGAAAGTCACCGCTATCAAGGGTGAAGTTGAAAAACTTCTGAAAGCTGGATTCATCTATCTGATCCCTCTTACTGATTGGGTGTCAAATATTGTCTCGGTGACAAAGAAACAAGGCACGATCCACATTTGCATTGAGTACCATGATCTCAACTGTACCTATCCTAAGGATAACTACCCTACTCCCTTCATTGATCAGATCATTGATGAATGTGCTAGGAGCGAAATTGTTTCCTTTGTGGATGGTTTTTCTGGTTACAAGCAAATTAACATTGCACCAGCTGATCAAGAAAAGACGGCTTTTATCTATCCATGGGGTATGTTTGCATATAAAAAGCTCCCTTTTGGCCTCAAAAATGTTGGTGCTACATTTTAGCGGGTGATGTCCTATGTGTTTCATGATATTCACAACATCATTCAACCTTACTTGAATGACCTTCCAGCTCATTCTTGTAAGCACCAAGATCACCCTCACCATCTTTAGCAGATTTTTATTCGTTGTAGACACTACAACATTCAGTTAAACTAGCATAAGTGTGTTTTCAGCGTAGAATCTAGACGACTCATCAAATTTATCATTTCCAAAGATAGTATCTGCCTTGACCCACTTAAAGTTGAGGCCATTGTAAATTTACCCCCTCCATCTTCATTACACCAACTCTAGATCCTTCAAGGAAAGGAAAATTTCCTCCATCATTTCATACCCAATTGTGTTGGGCTAGCTACAAGATTTACCCAGTTACTCAAACAAGGAACGCCCTTTATATGGGATGAGGTTGCCCAAAATTATTTTGATGACCTCAAGGTTGTCCTCGTAAATGTTCCTTTGTTGCATCCCTTGGATTATCATTGAGATTACTTCCTTTACCTAGCTACAACCCCTAGCACAATTTCTATGGTCTTGGTCCAAGATGACGATGAAGGAAATGAAAATGTTATATACTACCTTAGTCATAATCTCCTCAACACCAAAATGCGTTATGCCCATGTCGAGCAGTTGGCCTTGGTTGTCGTACAGGCTATTCAACACTTTAGGCACTACATGCTCTTATGCACTACTACTATGATTTATGAATAAAACCCCATGACCTACATCCTGACTCGTCAGCTACTGGGGGGGAAGTATTCTAAATGGATTGTCATTCTGCAAGAATTCGATTTGGTATTTACCACTACCAAATCTAAGAAGTCACTAGTTTTCACCAAGTTGATTTGTTCCCTTTCTTCTACGTCTCTCCCTACTGGTGCAGATGAACAACTTCTAGACGAGACTCTTTTCCTCATAAGCACCCTTGAGCCTTGGTATAGTGATATAATCGTGTATCTCCAAACATCCACGTTCCAGTCCGTGTTGACTAAGGATGATCTCCAATGGATTCGGCATCACTCCCAACCCTACCATATTATTGGTGATACTTTATACTGTGTCGGTGTCAATTCAGTTCTTTGCCGATGCCTTTCTCTCGAGGAGGTTGAGAGAGTTCTCAATGACTGTCATTTCGAGCCATGTGGTGGTCATATGTTTGGCTATGCTACCGCTCAAAAAATCATTCATGCTAGTTATTTTTGGTCGTCCATTTTCAAGCACTGCATGCTTACTATTCGCAACTGCCATGAATGCCAAATTTAACAACACAAGATGCACACCCCACCTAGTCACCTACACCCCGTCATTACCATTGGTCCTTTTCTCAAATGGGGCATCAAATATATAACATGTAACCCTCATTCGGCCGGGGGGCATGGTTATATTATCGTCGCTATGGATTATTTCACCAAATGGGCTGAAGTGATGCCTACATACTCTGCATATGGTAAAACGATGGCTCAATTTCTTTTCAATCACGTTATTTCTAGGTTCAGCGTACCTCAAGCCATTGTCACGGACCATGGCTCCCATTTCCGAGATTACATGATGGCTGAGCTGACCTCTACATTGGGTTTGCACCACAATGGCTCAACCCCGTATTACCCTCAAGCCAATGGTCAAGTGGAAGCTATGAACAAGATTTTGGTTACAATGCTTTAGTGTACTATTGGGATGCACAACTCAAATTGGCATCTCATGCTCTTCTCAGTTCTGTGGGCTTATCGAACCTCGACCAAAGATGCAACTGGTTTCACACCATTCCAGCTTATCTATGGTCTGGAAGCAGCGTTACCAATTGAATGTGAGATTCCTTCACTCAAGCTAGTTTTCACACTTCTCCCTGAAGCATCGCCTCCAGAAGACCACCTCTTATATTTAGAATGGCTGGATCAGACTCGTCATCTTGCTGCTTTGGTCATCGAAGAACAAAAGAAGCGAGCTATGTCCCATTTCAATCAGTTGGTCTTCCCCCACACGTTCTATGAAGGTGATTTGGTTTTACTATACGACCAAGCTAATGACAAGCTGGGGGCAGGCAAGTTCGAGCCCATGTGGCATGGGCCCTACATTGTAAAACATGTTTTGCAAAAAGGGGCCTATGAGCTTGTCGATTATGAAGGAAATCCTTTGGACAAGCCCCATAATGGGCTTTACCTTAAGAAGTACTATTCTTAGGTCATCTTGCATGGTACTTGAGTACATTAGTGTGTTATTCATTTTTGTGCAGTGTGGTTTGGTGTGTTAGTTTTCAAACAACTTCCCTGTTTACTATGTTTTTCCCTGCTTTGCAGATGTCTGTGACTCCTCACATTGGTTTCACTAATGGTTCTTTCCATAGTACCCAAAATCTATCCTCCGTGGCATGGGCTATTTATGACCCTCACGGTGAGTTAATTGACCTTCAAGGTATTTGTTTAGGTCGCACAACTAATAACATTGTTGAATACAGTGCAGTCATTGAATTGTTGTCAGAAGCCATTGCTCTTGACATTCGAGAGTTGGTTGTCAACCTGGATTCACAGCTTGTCATCCTTCAACTCAACAGGAAATATTTTGTTAGAAACCTGTAGATATTGAGAATGTTTATTTGTATTCATCTACTGGAAAGGCATTTTGATTACATTACATATCATCATATTCCTAGACGCATGAATACATTGACAGATGCATTAGATAATTATGTGTTCGATAGACATCTACGAAACATGTGAAAAAATAAAACAAATCATTTGTACCATATTAAGTAAGAAAATACAACATATATATATATGGTGATCATGTTTGATACATAAAAACCCAAAAAAAATAATATGTGTGTTGAAAATAACATCAGCTACTCGCAGGCCTCAAAAATGTAAAATGCTGGGCTTAGGAACTAACTAGCATGGTGGTCGTGGTAGCATGAAACAACTTGTGCAACACAAGTCAGCAATTGGCGGATCCGATCTGATACTCCCACCGTGTGTCTCTGGTACTGGCGAGGAATCTCTCCCACCCGAGCATACTCTGTGATACCACGAGTCAACCCCTCAAGGTTGCTCGCGATCTCCTCCTGATTGTCACTCCCCTCCTGATAAGGAGCGAAAACATCAAACTGGTAGGTGACATGCCTGGCTATTGGGGACATCCCAGCAGGACGCCTCTGTCCAACATCTGCATTGACAAAAAAGAATGTCATAAACACATATATATAAAAAACAATAAAAAAATCACAAAATTAAAAAATTGATTTTTTTACCTTCGCCGTCGAAATCCTCTCGATCTCATAGCGACATATCTGAATCTCCACAGAAGTCAGTGTGTTATGAAACCAACTCACAAAAATATAGAAAAGAAAGATAAACGCCTTATAATTCAGCCTCTTCAAGAGGGCAACGTCCTTTACATTATGCAAATGAACAATTCTTGGATGATACAAATGACAAGACCTCCTTTTTTATATAGGAGTCTAAGGGGTCATAATATAATCAGAGCTGAGATAACAATAATAATGTAAGGGCACAATAATAACAATAGTGGGCTTCTATGGGGCACAATAATAACAATATGGGGATTACATGGGCACAACAATATAATAAGGGGGTTGTACTAATAACAATAAGGGATTACACTAGTAGTATAGGGACCTGACATGCCCCTCTTCTTCAAAAAGTTTTGTCCTCAATGGTTGAGTAGTTCTTAATGCTTCTGTATAAAATTCTCATCCTTCCATGTGGAATATTCAGTGGGTGAGTTCTTCCACTTGATGAGATACTCTGAAATTGATCGATTTCGTAGTTGTCAACTTCTTGGTTACGTGAATGCTTCAGGTTCCAATATGATTTTTCCTTCCTTGTCAAGTTCTGGAAATATTATTGGAACTGGGATCTTCGACAACTTTTGAATGAGTTCCCACCCTGCTTTGCCATTCTTCCATTCATCCCTTGCTTTGTTTATCAAATTTGGTTGGATAATTGTACCAACCTCTACCATTACTGCAACCATATGTTCAACTTCACTCCTTTGGGCATATGGATATCTATAAGGCCTGATGCTTGGAGGAACACTTCTGGAATCAAATGAATAGCATGATCATGATCACGAATACATGGGAGACCTTTGGGAGTCTGAAATACCTTGGAATGATTTTCCAATACTTTTTGTAGATCTGGAGAAATATATGATTTTGATGTGGGAACCATTAGCAAACACAATTGTGCAATTATGCCTCATCGTTATTTCTTTAGAAAATTTGTCATTCCGTTAGAGCTGATTATCTTTCTTGGTTTCCCTGTGATAACCCTTAATTCAAGTTCCTTTCCTTCCGAAGAAAATTTCATGAAAATTTCTTGAAAATTAAAAGCTATTGTACCCAAGGATTGTAGCCATTGGACTCCTAGTATAACTGATGCGGGAGCATAGGACTCGGAGGGAAAAATCTTCCAAATTATTCCAAAAATCCAAAAAAAAATTACAGGCAAGGGAGTGGGGTCATTTAGCGTGCAATTTCTATGCTTTCTTAGTTAAAAATAGAATAAATTCTAGCAATAAATCATGCTATTTGTAACAGAGCTTTTCAAGCTTTAAATCATCCTGTAAAGCGTGCTTTTCTTTGTATCGGATAAGGACCGAGAGGGCCTATCCTTAGTTATAAATAAATAGGCGGCAAAGCTCTCATGGGATAGAGGAGAGGGCGAGTTGCCAGAAGTATCACTATGAAAATTTTCTCTGGCGATTCTAGTTCAATGGTTGTTGATAATCTGCTTATGTAGTCTATTATCCTGTGCATTGAGAGGTGGAAGCGTTTTACTATTTCCACGTTAAACATTGGAGTCGTTTCCTTTTCAATTAAATCACAGTATAATTTGATTTCATGTTATAATATGCTTATATTTTATAAGCACAACGCATCTTTCTGTTTGTAATCAAAATTCATGCAATTAAGTGGCACCATAGTAGGCGTGAACATTGCAGTTGTGAATTCAACAGATCCAAACCATATTGGCGCAGAGTAATTGCATAGGAGCTAATTATTTTAAGGACGGCTCGGGAGGCGCGGGATTCCCTTCGGCGATTGTGTGTGTTCATTTCCCAGAGTAGAACAGCAGAGTTTCATCAATAAGAGTCTGAGCTTGCCGGCAACTTTCAGTTTTATGGACGCAACAACGAATTTATTCCTTTCTTCAACCTGCGATTGCCATTTTGAGGTTTTCGCTGATCAATTTGTTTCCTGATGTTAGTAGTTTCGCTTCGTTTCTCAAATAATGTGATTTATGTCAGTTTGACGGTGCCAAATCGTATATAAAGTTTTAACTCGAGCCATCATTCATTCTAAAATTTATAACTGGAAGTTCTTTCCATCTTGGTACGAGACCATATCGGCGTCAAGAGGTCCTTTGGGACTTTAAGTGTGTGTTCAGTTTACAAAGCCATTCGGTTCAAAGGGAGCTTAGCGCAGCAAGGACCGAGTCTTGAATTTGGGAATCGAATTAGTATAAACTGCGACATATATATATCGCTAAGTCCGTCATATCAGAGGTGGGGAGTTATCAATTGAATTGGCCGGTGAACAGCGGAACTGGCGACATATTAAAGGCTGCGTATAAGTACATCGGGTCCGTTGATGCGGAGGACAGAGGATTAGTGTTGAGCGATTACCGACTTGTATGCACATTGACCGAAACCAACATAGAAGGCGGGGATATATAGCCGAGAGCAGAGATATACATAGATAACGTCGGTCCATAATATACGAGCTTTGTCCATGGTGAAGCCAGTCTATAACCGTTGCTGATGCGAATGAGGTAGGAGAACATACTGTGGGTGTATGTAACGTGGATATATATATACTGCGTGCGTAAGTCCACCAATTAGCTATTCTTTTTAAGAACTCCTTGAAGAACTACTATTTGTTAATAAAGCCTGATAGTGAGGTTTTTAAAAGAAATGAAATATCAGTTTAATGACTGATGCGCCCAAATCAGAAGAAAGGGAAGTTGATCAAGACATTGAGGAGCTTGCTGGCAGATTAGGGAGATTGTCTCTAACGCCTGCACCCTCGCCATCATTAGTGGTATCAGAGCCATCAACTGACATTGAACTGAATCTCAGGAGAGGGAGAAGGATGGCTTTCAGAGTTGGAAGAGGACGAGGACGTGGTGGAAGGGGACGACCTGCTGCAAATGCTGAACTAATGGCAACCGTAGAAGAGCTGCGAGCTAGAGTGGATGCATTAACTTCGGATAGAAATATAGATTATGGAGATGTCAGTGAGCCCGAAATTGAAGTTGCTAAAGAGGAGGAAGCTGTACAGGTTACTCCTGAGACGAGGTTCTTTCAGTCAGTGTTAAAATCCACAGCCAAGCCATGGAACCAATTAGTACTGGTATACCAAAGAGGACTGAATCCAGAAGAATTGATCAAATGGATTAACAGCATGGAGAAATTCTTCGATTACGAGGAAACAGAGGATGAGAAGAAAGTAAAGTTTGCTGTCACCAAGTTAAAAGGCCACGCAGCACTCTGGTGGGATGGTGTGCAGGCGGAAAGGAATAGTCTTGGTAAGCAGCCAATCAAGAATTGGAGCCGAATGGTAGAAAAGTTAAGAGGTAAGTTCTTGCCAAGTAATTATCAGCAAATGTTGTTTAGACAAATGCAAAATCTTAGACAGAGAGCTTTAACAGTAAAAGAATATACAGAAGAGTTTTATAAAGTGAGAATAAGAGCTGGAGAAGCCCAAGACACAGATGAGAAGGTGGCTAGATATATGAATGGCCTCAGGATGGACATTCAGGATGAGATAAGTCTGTTTTCTCCTAAAAAAGTAGAGGAAGCTTATCAGATAGCGCTGAAAGCTGAGGAAAAACTCATGAGGAAGCAGTCTACCAGAGGGAGAGAGACTTTCAAAGGAAAAGGAAGTCAAGGTGGTAGAGGAGGATCTACAGCACCTAAAGAAGGAGCTAGCAGTAGCTCAACCCAGCATGCACCCACAGGAGGTGATGCAAGAGGCAGAGGGATTTTTCCCAGAGGAAGAGGAGGCAGAGGAAGAGGCAGAGAATTAAGATGTTACAGATGTAACAGGCTGGGACACAGAGCTTTTGAGTGTCTAGAGAATGCAGACACAAAGCAGAGGAATGCAATTGTTGCTCCAACTGAGGGAGAGATGCCAGTGGCAGCAGTAGCAGAGGAAGAAAATACACCAGAAAGAGGAGAATCTCTGGTGGTTAATAATGTTTTACTTAAGCCAATGAAGGAGGTGGCTGTTGAACTGCCACAAAGGAAAACTTTATTCAGGACAGTGTGCAAAGTCCAAGGGAAATGTTGCCAAATGATCATTGATAGTGGCAACACTGATAATTTGGTCTCTACAGAAGTAGTGGAGAAATTGAAGCTGAAGATAAGGAAGCATCCAACACCTTATAGAGTGTCATGGTTGCAAAAGGGACATCAACTGTTGATAAGTGAACAGTGTGAAGTGGAATTTCAAGTGGGCAAGTACAAAGATGAAATTGTTTGTGATGTGATGCCTATGGATGTGTGTCACATATTGCTTGGAAGACCTTGGCAATATGACAAAGGAGCCATACATGATGGGAAGAGAAACACCTACAAGTTTGGAAAAGATGGTGTTAATCATACATTGTTGCCTCTGCAAGAATAAGATGAGCCGGGACAGAAGACTAATTCAAAAACCCTGTTACTTGGAGGAAAGGAATACCTGGAGCAGATGATGGATGTACAGTTGGGGTGTACAAAACTCAAAGCAGCTGAATTGGAAGAGGAGGTTTCCATTGGCGAAACAGAGGAGAAGATCATTGATGATTTCTTGAGTTATTGGGTAAATCCAGATCAGCTGGATAATGTAAAACCGTGTATTTTTGTAGCTGACAATTGTGATGTGATTACAGGTTTTACTAAGGAGGATGTGCAATCTTGTGAAGCTGCTACAGCGCAAGAGGAAGTTCTTATGGATGCAGAAGAAGTAGATCAGTCTGTAGCACGAATAAGTGAAGCAACAGTTGAGACTGTTGAACTCTGTGACTTTCAAACTAAAAGTTTGTGTGTGAATGCAGGGACTATAAGTGATGATGAAATGCTGCAACAATGCCATAGAGAAATTGCATTGTTGGAATACTTGTTGGAGAATCCAAAGTATGACAGGGAGATTGCAAATGAAAGAGTTCAGTACAATGGACAAGAGCAAGAAGGCATCATTAGAGCAGATGGTGTGGAAGAAAGACTAATGGACAGTCTTATGAATTTTGCTAAGAGTTCGAATCAACATGTTGATATGCTGACAGAGGAGAAGGAGAAAACAGAGCAGCAAATTGAATTATTGCCAAAAGAAGATAAGGCACAACAGCCTTATGTTTTTAATTTTAACAAGTGTTTTGTGAGTGCAGGTGATGAAGAAGACAATCCATCACTTGGAATTGTCTTGAGGGAAGAAGAACTGTTGCAGAATGAAGATAAGACAGTCATGTCTCATATGCAGAAACTTGTTTCCATGGGTGAAAATAAAGAGTTGGCTTGCTTAAATAGCCAAGAGAGAACTGGGGGACAGAATATTGGAGCTGCTACAATGTTAGAAGATGAGGCTACAATGTTTGAAGAACTTGATTTGATTGAAAAAATCAATCAAGATGATGTTGGACAATTACTAAAGATTGTCAAAGAAGGTGGTGAGCCAAAGAATGTTGCAGAGGGTCAGGAAGTTTGGGAGGAAGCAACATCTATGGCAGCAGCGGCAGCAACATCTATGGCAGCAGCGGCAGCAACATCTATGGCAGCAGTGATAGCAACATCAATGGCAGCAACATCTATAGTGACAGCTAGAGCAGTTATGGTGACAGTTGAGACAACATTGACAGAAACAGAAGAGGCACTGAAGCCTTATGGTTTTTATTTTAAAAATTGTTCTATGAATGCAGGTATTGTTGCCGGTGCTGAGGAACATTTGACTGAGTTGAGTAGTCAAATGAAGGGAAAAGAAGTTCTCTGTTCCAGAAGACAAGAGGGTGTGGATGATCGGGTGGCTGTCAGAACAGAGACCAGCATAGAGGCAAGAAGTCAGCAGGCAGCAAGAAATCAACAGCTGGGAGATTTATTGGACCAAGAGATTGAAAGCATCAGAAAACTAATGATGACAGTATCCCAGAAGAGGTCAACAACAGTAAAACAAAGGAGAAGCAGCAAAAGAAAGATAGAAGAAGATTATGAAGGCTTAGTCAGTGCGGCGATGCAGCATAAAGTGTGGAGACCTAGAGAAGAACAACAAACAGAAGCAGTGAAAAGTGGAAAATGGCAGCACAAGATATGGGATCCAGGGAAACATAGGTCTGAACCCATGATCAGGAGATCATGAAATTTTTCTACCTTGGGAGTCTGATGCGGGAGCATAGGACTCAGAGGGAAAAATCTTCCAAATTATTTTAAAAATCCAAAAAAAAATTACAAGCAAGGGAGTGGGGTCCTTTAGCCTGCAATTTCTATGCTTTCTTAGTTAAAAATAGAATAAATTCTAGCAATAAATCATGCTATTTGTAATAGAGATTTTCAAGCTTTAAATCATCCTGTAAAGCGTGCTTTTCTTTGTATCGGATAAGGACCGAGAGAGCCTATCCTTAGTTATAAATAAAGAGGCAGCAAAGCTCTCATGGGATAGAGGAGAGGGCGAGATACCAGAAGTATCACTATGAAAATTTTCTCTGGCGATTTTAGTTCAATGGTTGTTGATAATCTGCTTATGTAGTCTATTATCCTGTGCATTGAGAGGTGGAAGCGTTTTACTGTTTCCATGTTAAACATTGGAGTCGTTTCCTTTTCAATTAAATCACAGTATACTTTGATTTCATGTTATAATATGTTTATATTTTATAAGTGCCGCGCGTCTTTCTGTTTGTAATCAAAATTCATGCAGTTAAGTGGCACCATAGCAGGCGTGAACATTGCTGTTGTGAATTCAGCGGATCCAAACCATATTGGCGCAGAGTAATTGCATAGGAGCTAATTATTTTAAGGACGGCTCGGGAGGCGCGGGACTCCCTTCGGCGATTGTGTGTGTTCGTTTCCCAGAGTAGAACAGCAAAGTTTCATCAATAAGAGTCTGAGCTTGCCGACAACTTTTAGTTTTATGGGCGCAACATCGAATTTATTCCTTTCTTCATCCTGCGATTGCCATTTTGAGGTTTTCGCCGATCAATTTGTTTCCTGATGTTAGTAGTTTCGCTTCGTTTCTCAAATAATGTGATTTATGTCGATTTGACGGTGCTAGATCGTATATAAAGTTTTAACTCGAGCCATCATTCATTCTAAAATTTATAACTGGACGTTCTTTCCATCTTGGTACGAGACCATATCGGCGTCAAGAGGTCCTTTGGGACTTTAAGTGTGTGTTCAGTTTACAAAGCCGTTCGGTTCAAAGGGAGCTTAGCGCAGCAAGGACCGAGTCCCGAATTTGGGAATTGATTTAATATAAACTGCAACATATATATATCGCCAAGTCCGTCATATCGGAGGTGGGGAGTTATCAATTGAATCGGCCAGCGAACAGCGGAACTGGCGACATATTAAAGGCTGCGTATAAGTACATCGGGTCCGTTGATGCAGAGGACAGAGGATTAGTGTTGAGCGATTGCCGACTTGTATGCACATTGACCGAAACCAACGTAGAAGGCGGGGATATATAGCCGAGAGCAGAGATATACATAGATAGCGTCGGTCCATAATATACAAGCTTTGTCCATGGTGAAGCCAGTCTATAACCGTCGCTGATGCGAATGAGGTAGGAGAACATACCGTGGGTGTATGTAACGTGGATATATATATATATATACTGCGTGCGTAAGTCCACCAATTAGCTATTCTTTTTAAGAACTCCTTGAAGAACTACTATTTGTTAATAAAGCCTGATAGTGAGGTTTTTAAAAGAAATGAAATATCAGTTTAATGACTGATGCACCCAAATCAGAAGAAAGGGAAGTTGATCAAGACATTGAGGAGCTTGCTGGCAAATTAGGGAGATTGTCTCTAACGCCTGCACCCTCGCCATCAATAACATCAGTACCACCCATTGAAACGGAAAGCATTGGGCTATTCAAAACATATTCTCCCATGGATAGCTTGATATTATGGCACTTTCCAGAGCAATTTATGGTTCCTTTACTTACAATCGTCACTTGAAACTCTGGTGCTAGATATAGGAAGCAATTCAATTCCTTGGCTATCTTACAATGAATAAAATTATGGGTACTACCCGAATCAATCAACACTATTACCTTTTTCTTCTTGATATGTCCTTCTATCCTTATAGTTTGAGGAGTGGTAATTCTGATCAATGCATTAGAAGATATGGTCGGATTCATTTCTTCTTTCTCTAGGGTTGGTTCCTGGTGAGTATCCTTTTCTTTTGATGTTTCTTGATACTTTTCTTCCTGATATTTCACTGCTTGAACCTTATTCTTCTTGATATGTCTTTCTATCTTGAGAGTTTGAGGAGTGGTAATTCCAGCCATTGCAATACAAGATATGGTCTGATTCATTTGTTCTTTCTCTAGGGTTGGTTGCTAGTGTATATCCTCTTATTTTAACATTTGTTGATCCTTTTCGTCCTTAAGAGGCCTTCCTTGTAGCAGATTTGTCCCACCTTCCTTCAAACCTTCTATGCCTTTCTTCAAATCTTCCATGCCTTTCTTCCAATATTCTTTCATATCATTAATACCAACTTCCATGGTATAGATAAAACTATTTATCTTTTGCTTCTCTACAACATATTTACCCTTATATTCAATTTTTGAAAGTCTCCAATTTTCTCTGCCATTGAACCCTTTTGTTTGAGATTTATCAATTGGCTAAAGAAGGTGTTTCTCTTGGTATCCTCATAATGTGCTATCATTTCCTCCTTGAAAATTGACCATGTGACAAGTGGTTTACGAGAAGAAAGCCCTTTATACCATAAAAATTGGTTTAGTTCTAAATAATTAGATGCAATACGTACCTTTTATAACAATGGTACACCATGTAGATCAAAATATTTCTCCATCTGTAGTATCCAATTTACCGGATCTTTGCCATCAAACTTCCTCATATCGCCTTTTCTTGATTTTGTCAGTTTGATCTTGAAACGACTGTAACTTTGTAATATTAGATCTTCCAGTTCTGAAATTGTGACCTGCAGTAGCCCTCTACATCCTCCTTCCAATGCCACTAGTCTGATCGAAATTGGATTCTCCAAGAAAGAGTTATGCACAATATCCCAAGATGCCCTGATTATATACCTTTTCCGAAGAGAGAACTTGTATGAAGTGCCATGTGTCATTGTTTTGACCTTCGGATCTGCAAAATATACACAGAAAACTACAGTCCGTCCTTTTTCTGTAACTTCTTACGAAATTTCAATCTGATGCTCAGAGAGATAGTTATGACGATTTTCCCCAGGTCACCTGTTTAGGATGTAATTCGAGTGTCTTCCAAAACCCTAACTTCCTCAGATCATATATCCGCAAATATAGTGAGACAAGATTTGAAATTTGGATCCAAGGTTTAGATCGATTTATTCTCAAATGGGTTTTTTTTTTAGCTTCTGAAACTTCGTATCAACAAAGTTATAGTGAAAATTCCACGATGACCTGTTTTAGATGAAATTGTGGACCTTGCAAAAGCCCTAACTTCCTCAGATCATATCTTCGACAATATAGCGAGACAATATCTGAAATTTGTACCCGAGGTTTAGCGAGATTTTTCCTCAAATGGGTTTTTTTAGCTTCTGAAACATCACATAAAACCAATTATAGAGAAAATGCCATGATGACCTATTTGGAGGAGCGAAACCCTAGAATTCAGCCTCCTTTAGGGGGCAACCTCCTTTACATTACACAAATGAATAATTCTTGGATGAGATAAATGACAAGACCTCATTTCTATATATAGGAGTATAAGAGGTCATAATATAATCAGAGCTGACATAACAATAATAATATAAGGGCACAATAATAACAATAGTGGGCTTCTATGGGGCACAATAATAGTAATATGGGGACTACACGAGCACAACAATATAATAAGGGGGTTGTAATAATAACAATAAGGGGTTACACTAGTAGTATAGGGAACTAACACAGCGCCACTGTATGGCCAGTCCTCCATGACGATCAGTTGTCCTCATAGCCATGAAAAGAAGGTGGTCATGTAAGACAAATGTTGGCCCACAGTGATCCTAAGCATCAAACGACTCCAGCGGGGTATCCGCAGGTCACGTGGGATCAAAGGATCTACCTCAGTCAACTGGTATTGGAAAAATGGCACTCGTTCCAAGAAAAAGGTCACTAGTATGGAAATTGCTTTAGATTCCCCACCTTAGCTTTTGTCAGCTAGCGTTTTATGTAGATATTCATGGCTTCCATCCAATTGAAGATCGTTGGTGCTGTGTAGTCAATGGCATATAGAAATTTCAACTTATTAGTCGCGTGCATTGCTTGGGACCCTGCCACTTTGTTGATAGTCAATAGTAGCACTCTCAATGTCAGATCTCGCACGGTGGCAATCTCAATCTTGCCACTCTTGGATTTGAGGGCCTCAGTTAAATGTTCAATAAGAAACATGGATATTCTTGCCCCAATTGGTTGTGACCCATATAAGTTGACTGGTTCCCCTCTCCGAGACAGTCTTGTGATGAAATATATGTTTGAAGTTTCTAACTCCATCTCCTAGTAACCAATGATGAATATTTCTAGATTTATATCCCACAGACTAATCAAGTATCGAAGTAGCTCAGGTTGGGCCCACATCCCTGGTGTGAGAAAGAACTTGAGGAGCCCACAGCTCCTCAAAGCATTCAGGAAATTTGGATCATTTAGTGTCTAAGTGTCCACATATTCGTGCTCACGTTCTTTCCAGTCTACCATTTTCGACGATTATTTCCTACAAAAACCATATATTTAAGTCGATAATCATTTTTGGCCCATAAAATTCAGATTCCAACGGTGATTTTGAAGGGAGTTTGATTTTTTACCTATTCACGGTGTCGATGCTCCTGTTTTAAAAACAGTTGCACCGACAACGCGATAGGCTGTTTTAATCACCCTCGGCTGACGCGAATCCATGCCCAAAAGTCACGTCGACCGAGGGCAATTTTTTTTTTACAAAACCTCCCTCAAAAATCTAAAAAATGGATGAAAACAGGATTAAATGGTATGAAAATGGAGCTTAAGGCTTTGGCTCTTACCTGCAACTAGCGGCTTGGCGAATGACCTCTCGGATCTCCCGCAATCTGCTCTGGAACAATTAGGGAAAAAGTGGGTGAAAAGTCTTTCACAACAAGGTAAAATGGTAAATGGTAAAAAAATATTTACTTTTACTCCCTTTTATTAAGTTTTTCATGAAATATTCTAGGTTTTGTAAATGTTTTGACCTATTTTTCCACAAGAATTGGATAATTCCCTTTACCTTTTTACGCACCGACAAGTGATGGATGCTCGACAATTATGCCAATTCATGTTTCAGCTCTTTTCTTGACTCATAAAACTCATATGAAAAGATTGCCGAGTATTTTTCCTTTTGACTCATAAAACAGAATAAAATGGGGAGTCTTCTTTCAAGCTCTTTTCCGATGCTTTAAAAACGAAAAGGTATCCAAGCCCTTCTCGTTTCGAACTCGTTAACAGATGCGAAACTTCATGTGCCCAGTTTATGTTTACCCCTTTTTTGAGTTGGGATGCACTATTTAGGGAAAAGGTACTCCTTGACTGAAATGGTCAAGCGGTTCTCTCAAGTATTGTTTTCTACCTTTTTATGCTGGAGAGACACAAATTTACGAAAATGGACCATGTGGAGTTTTCTTTTTCATGCCTTTTTCAAACTCTCTAAACATGAAGAAGATACCGAGTTACATGTTTGTCAGACTCATTAAAATGTTAAACGACATTGGATTTGTCACCATGACGAACATGAGCTTCTCCTTGATAGGGCTCGTTAAACTTACCAAATTGGATTCATTTGAAGGATGAACTTACAGTGCAAGCATATGCTATCCCCTTCAAGCTTGCAGTTAAAAATAATTGGGGTACGTACCAGAAATGGTGGTGGAAAATTTAGAAATCTAATCAGTTGTGTCGACAACTCACTCTTGAACATGATAATTTATGCTTCCTGTTGGGTTGGGATATCCTCCTTTGTATTAATGGGTTGGGCCATTTATTTTTGCCTTCCATTTGATCTCTGCCACGTCATCATGAACACTGATCTTATGGATCTGAAAGCTGCCAAACTTATAGTCATGTGGTTGATATGTTCAAGGGTTGTCCTTCTATAGTTACACTTACCTTTGATTCTTTGTATCATCCAAAATCATTTTTCATCCCTTTGTCTCATGTCGATGATGTGGGATACATTATGGCCCTCTTTCGACACAGTTGCTTCCTGTCGACTTCAACTCATTATTCGAGAAGTTGACCGAGAGACTCCCTTCCAGTACCTTAGAGCTTGCATGCCATAATGGCAAGTTCTTCACACTCGATGACGAGTTCACATCATTGACTTTCGATCAAGTGATTTCATGGGTGTTCGACTGCAGTTCCTCTATTTACATTCTGTGAATTATGCTGATAGTACCTTAAGGACCATTGTCATTATTGGTGGTGTCTCTCGCGCTCGTCCTCCTCGCGCCGATATGTAGGGTTTAACACTATCCCTAGCATCGACCAGAGCGACTGAGCTTTGTTCCAGTCGTACCGATCCTCTTATGGATAGTTTTTTAAATAAGGAGTCGAAGCTTCTAGCTCTAGAAGCTTTGTAACGGAAGTTTGGTAAATGTTTTGGACGGATGGGGTCGAGGATGTCAGTTTGGGCTCCTTTCCCCCATAATGATGGAACTACCTCAAGAGATAATACCTTCTCCCATGAGAAGAGGAACCATCTACCATCCATTCATGCTATATAAATCTCCATTTTTCCCACACACAAGCTAGTGTTAAGGTTGGTGTGCTAGTGCTAATTAATTTTAGAGTAAACAACAAGCTATTCATAGTTGTAGCTCTCTAGTTGTGTGAGGGAGAAGTGTAAATTTGGTTTAGTGTGAATCCTAAAGGGAAGAGCCTTAAAACTATAATTGTTGAGGCCATCATGGAATGCTAACAGAAGTGTGTGGGAACCTCGTTTTGTCAGAGGAGAACAACAACGTCAAGACAATGGTTGTAATCTCTTCTTGATTCAATATATATGCAACTATCGAATGATTTACTACCTAATGTGTCATCTCACATGTTTATGGCTTAATGTTTATTGACTTGTTAAGTAGGTTGAATTACAATTTATCTATTATCATGGTTGTTGTTTACTTGTTTTAGGTGTTTGAAGAAGGAAACGAGAGATAGCTAAAGTGAGCAAGCAAGGTCATCATCAAACGGGATAAGCGTACTAAGAGGTAGGCCCCCTTAATTGGTTTTGACCCAAGGAAATCTTCCACATAATGTATTGGTTATGGCTAGACCAATTATCGAGCTAGAGGAATTGTTTTTGTCCACACCCATAATTTTACTTCACCACAAGGGAAGCTGGCTGCAAAAGCGATTGATGGACTTTTTACTCATGAATATTGTGTTTTATATAATATCATATCATATAAAATTAAATGTTGAGATTTATTTTTATTATAATAATTAAGGTATTTCTCAAATTTTCATTAATTTCATTATATTATCATTGCTCCGATTGATCGTGCACTCGCACTGCAGTGGATTGACTTGCTCGATCTTGAATACATTGCATTGCATTGACTTGAGCACAACTCAGGTTGATTAGATTTTTTATTTAATGTAATTCTTTTTATTTTTAATTTCTATCTAGAATATTTGAAACTTAATTTTATAAAATATTAATCTCACAACTAATTTTTATTTTATAAATTTATTTTTTATAAAATTAAACTTCACATAAGCTAACAAATCTAAAAAATATATGCATCATGAATATTGTTTTTAATATAATATCATATAAATTCAAGTGTAAATTTCATAAAAATTTGATGTCACATTATTCAACTCATTTATATTTTATAAATTTATTTTTTATAAAAATTAAATTTCATATCAATATTTGGAAATAATGCTTATATTAGTAAATAGTAAGATTAGGTTTGTTGGTTGTTGAATTTTGTTGTGATATTTTTTAAATAAGAAATTATTTTTTTGGAATCTATTGAATCTCATGACCAATATACATGTGGCTTGTAATTTGGTTTTCAATTTAAGTTTTGTGTGTAACATGATTGTTTTTCCAATTTCTTTGTTGTGATCGGAGCCCATATAGGCCTAACTCCCTCAAGGGAGAGCGCAGGAAGATGGAAAAGTAGTAAATTCCTGATCTCTCTGTAAATAAATTAACATAGAAATGATTTGTTGTAAGTGCTCAATTAAGATCATGTGTTCATCATTGTGAGTGATCAATTAATCTCTTGTGTTCATCACTCTGGTGTGAGAGCTGAAACTGTTTATAACACTCCCACTAGGATCCGAGTACAACATGTCATTAGTGGGAATATATGAACTGCGACATTCATTTCGGGGACTACAAGTCGAGTCAAATAGTCGGGCTATCAAGTGATTATTCGATTTTATTTATTGATGGTCATATCAAACATTATTAGTGGACTAGTGTGCTTTGAGAACATACATTCGACCTCTACTCGTCTCCTCTAATTTCGAAATCAGAGACGGGGTGGGAAAGAACACTAGGTAAGTTTCGATTGACTGACTACCTACAATGGATATGGATTCTCCCCGAACTCACAGATATGTAAGCCTAATTACTATAAAGTGGTTGGGGTTCATAATAACCATCTGGGTACAGGCCATTGCTGGGAACAACTACACCTTCTCCAATTATTTGGAGGCGCTCAAGTCGATTCTTGATCTGCAACTGAATTACCTGGGCGCTCAAGTCGATTCTTGATCTGCAGGTTTTTGTTTTACCTTTTTGCTCCCTTGTCTCATTTTTCTCACCTTCATACCAAAACATCGTCTGACTTCCATGATCTTTATGCCCACGGTGCCCTGTTTTGTCGACGTTGCGTGTGTTGGGGCTAAGTGACCCTCATCACTTATGTTGCTAGCGGACTTGTAAACTCATGACCAAGCACTAATTGTTGAACGAAGATGAGGGTATCCATCTAACATCAAGTTTTTTAATTTTTTGAGTTTGTATTTTAGACATATATTGAGTCTAGTCAACCCAATATGTGAGCGTGAATTTTTTAAAGTTGACCGTGAAAAAAAAAAAACTCCAAGATAAAAAAATTGAACCAAGATGAAATTGAGACACTTAGAATGAACCAATGTTGCAGTTGTAGAGAACATCAGACAGTTGCATTTTGAACCATTGACCCACGGCACTGGCGTAACTTGTCATCAATGCCAATATTAAAATGTTTCTAGTTTTGCGATAATGGCTAGTCTTTGCAGTGATATGATCTTGTGGATCATATAATGTCAGACATTATTAGTTTCATAACATGTGGAAGGAGGAAAATAGCTGATATTTGCCAAGGTAAAGAAAGACTAAATGGCTCCATAGTTTCTCCGAACTGATAACAATTGCACGGAGGTTTAGGTTTGGCCCTTTCTTCTCCATTATGCTACAAAAGGCTCCTCTGCATTGTTTCCAACAGAATTAGCTAGTTGAAGTTGTTCACCCACTCGAGTGCTTTCGTTGGCAAGGGAAGAGGAGAAGAAGATGACGCCAGGGAATCGGTCATGGTTGGAGGTGGCTTCTTATGACCTTAGGGAATCAGTCATGGTTGGAGGTAGTTTCTTTGTCCAATTCATGTGCAGATCAATGCCACGATATTACATAGTGGAGCTCAAGTGATACATTTATCATTGGTCAGCATGAGTTTAATGAATCTATTTATTCATTAATTAAAGTTATGTCGGAATGGGATGGAAATTATAGTATGTCATGTTATTGTTTTATTTGTAGGAATTGCAGAACTGATTAATCAACAAATTAATATAATTAAATTAGTGGTTCTCTTTATTTTTCGATGTTAAGAGAATGTATTTCTAACTTAATTGTGTGAATATATTATATACTAATGGATCTTTTTGTGCTTTGGCCTTCAACAGTATCAGTTACACATTATGTTAATAGATCCATGTGTGTAGAAAGGTCAGTTGCATAATTGATTGCGGGATACAGTGGAGTATCAAGATTGTCTTTCGAGACATCGAGAAGCATCAATTATGCAAGGTACATAAAAAATGGTTAGAGACAGTTATGTATTAAATGAATTGAATGATAAGCTTGGAGATTGTGGTGGTGAAAAGAGCATTGTTTGAGAGACCTCAAAGTGGGTATAAGTGCCGAGGAAGACCAGTCAAACTATTTCACATGTGAATTGTAATTTGTCATTTTTTCTATTAATATTTATAATAATGTAAACGTAAGCATTAAAGGGGTGACTTGGAAATAATGCTTACAT
The DNA here is from genome assembly GCA_031772625.1 of Pinus tabuliformis. NCBI lineage: Eukaryota > Viridiplantae > Streptophyta > Pinopsida > Pinales > Pinaceae > Pinus > Pinus tabuliformis. The sequence goes on along the minus strand of CM062819.1, from coordinate 1,121,891,239 downwards.
TAGTAAATAGGTAAGATTAGTTTGTTGGTTGTTGAGTTTTGTTGATATGTTTTATCAGCAAGAAATTCCTTATTTGGAATCTGTTGAATCTCATGAGCACTATTTACGTGGCTTGTAATTTGTCTTTCAATGGAATTATATGAATAGTTTTGTGTGCACCATGACTGTTTTTCCAATTTCTTTTCTCAACTAACAAATCTATATCTCATGAATATTGTATTTAATATAATATCATATCATATAAAAGTATATGTTAAGCTCTATTTTTATTATAAAAATTAAGTTATTTTTCATATATATAAAAATTTTGACACGTTTTACTTAATATAAATTATAAAATGTATGGAAATACTAAGGAATTTAATGATTTTATATAGTCTCTATAAAATTTTGATGATTTTTTAAAGTAAAACCAAATTAGATCTATCTTAATATTTGATTTTTCAAGGGCTAAGAGGGATCAAATATCTTGAATTACAAACCTAATTTAAAGTGTAAAAATTGCACTTTAAAGATTTTATCCCTCTCAACACTTATAGATATCAAGTTAAAATATCTCTCTCTCTCTCTCTCTCTCTCTCTCTCTATATATATATATATATATATAAACATGGTGAACATGAAAGAAATTATGTACGTGTGTGAACTTCATGCAGGATGACCTTCAGGTCACCTCAATGGATTATTGGGGGATTGATAAGGTGGACTATTTGTCCAACCCAACATATGTCCCTACCTTCATATCTTAGCACATAATTCATGCTTGTTCTCACTCATGCTATCATTCTCCTCCTATGTCTCTCCCTTATACAACATACTTCCTATGGAGATTTATAAAACAATGCGTTGCAGTATTTATAATGTCGATTATTGAAACATGACAAACATACGGTTTACTGAAGCTTTATAACACAACTCATTATGGTATTTACAATAACAACCACATATATTCTCATACACATTTGCTTCAACCAGAAAATAATCATATTGTGTATGGAGATTTATAAATCCAACTTGATATATAATTTAAAATAATAGACACATATGTACATTTTCTCAACCAACAAATAAAAGGATATGATACTCGCATCAGAAACAAGGGAATCCATAGGCTCGCGCCTCTACCCTCAAAAGTAGTACCAAGATTCACCTGCTTCCTAGGAAGTTCAGAATCCATTGACAAAGTCAAATCTTCATCCAATGTCCACTACTACAATCCTTGCACTGCTTGTTCTCTCTATGAATAATTATGGACTCGTTGTTCTAGGACAGACTCCCTATGTACTTCTGATTCCATTTAGAAATGACAATCACCAAAAAAACTTATTCCCCAAAATTCCCTTCTCTACTACATAGTCCCTCGGGGAATCGTGTCACCCCATTCTGTGCAGTCACACACCTTCCAAGTTTCACAGACATCCCTTTCTCTGTTACATAGTCTCTCAGGTGATCCCTACCTTGGCAAGGTTTTCTCACATCAGGAGGTCCAAAAACCAAGACATATCCCTGCCTCAAAACCATCATACTAGTCATAGCATGCTCATGGTAATCAATGGAAACTATTGGGTACTAGTGTCCCATAATGGCCCTACTCCTGAAGTGCTTTACTAGCATACTACTGCCTATTCCAATTCCTTTTGTTGCTGCTGCTAATTCTTGTAGTCAGTTTCAACCAATGAAATCAGGCATTTTCATGCTTTCCTGTACCAAGCACATAATTTCCATTGGATTAAAAATGAATTGAAATAAACTCAAATCATACCTCATTGGTAGCTCATCAACAAGGTACGTCTGCATCTCTATTTACTTCCTATAACAACAAGTCAAACTAGCTCTTCGATCAAATGATTATGTATAAACATATCACATCGAGTTAAATCAAAACACAACCATCATAGCTCAAAATCATAGATCACATGTCACTATTATAAATGAGATTCATATATCATATGCATAATAAAACTAAAACAAAATATTGATACTTATCCTTCAATCATTCCTTTGCTTCTACCTTTTTCCTTGTCCTTTGTGCACACACATTAGACTAGTTACCAAACCTGACAAGCACCTAGTGCCTTTCTTTCAACCATGTACATAGTATATGTACACAATACTGCATATGCAACATGCACACAACACTATATGTACATAGTACTGCACATACAATATGCACACAACACTATATTTACACGGTACCACATATGCAACATGCACACAACACTATATGTACATAGTACCACACATACAACATGAACACAACACCATATGTACTCAATACCATATATACAATGCACACACACACACGACACTATGTGTACATAGAACTTCATATCCAACATGAACACAACACTATATGTACACATTACTTCATATGTAACATGCACACAATATTATATGTACATAGTACCACACATACAACATGCACACAACACCATATGTACACAGTATCGAATATACAACATGAACACAACATTATATGTACAACATGTACAATAGATACATCATAGTAATATTGCATATCCAAAGACCACACACTCACTCTACCAAGCAACTTTACTTCTAGTGTCTTTCCACTATTCATGCTTGTTCGAACATGCCATGTATCGCAGTGCTTTCATTCCGCTGATGTATCCCTCAACATAACATGTCCATAACATAAACATAGACATAATATAATAATGTAATATCAATTAATATCCACATGATACTAACCTCAGAGATTTTTCAGGGCTACTCTGCCCACTTGATTCCTCATAAACCAGGAACCTCTTCATGTCATTCACCTGCACAAGAAATCATTCACCCACAATAATGATCCCTGATGATCCCGCGAGACAACAAGATACATACATACATACATACATATATACATATAAACATTGGCATAAAACAATCATGATCCCTGATGACCCTATCAGTCAAAAAAATACGTACATACATATATACATGTATAGACATCATCATAATCATGATCAAAACATAATTACCAGTGCTCATAAGATCAAGGTTAAGGCAACTCCCTTTATCCATGCACAACATGCACAATATTGAGAATAACAATTCCCAACATAGCCAAGGCATCTAATGCCTCAAATCCATTTATTTTACCTTTCCTAGTTACTTTCCTCATGATTGTCATACCACTGTCCATTTACCCCAATGGACCCCACCAATCCAACTGGTTGTCATATTCTTACCTTCCATTGCCCTTTACTCATGCACCGAGCTTCATTCGGGTCTTACAATACTTGTTGGGTACCACACATCTCTTCCCGAGCTCCATTAACTTTCCTCTTTCCAAACCAATTCCCAAGGTCTTTAAAACATAAAAGGAAAGAAAAAGAAATAATAATAATAAGAAAACCATGAAAACCAATAGCAATATGGCACCACAAACATAATGGCATGGCCATGCGCCAAACATAAACAAAACTGCAAATCAAGCGCAAACAAATCACAAGGCAATAAAAGCACAAAACTAGCAACAAACACCATGACTCAACCCCATGGTTCCCAATGCTTCCAAGGGAAATCTAAACTTGAGCCTTCTTCAATATTTCATGTGGAAACCACTTTTTCCATACAACCCCCTCTATCATACTACCATAAACACCTAATTGTTAATTCATAAATAAACATAACAATATACCGGTTACCTTACCTTGATGTGCCAAGCACGTATCCTTGTAACTGAACATGTACATATATCATCTCTCAAGGGACTCCAGTTCCTTAAGGAATCTAACCATAACTGGAAACCAACTATTATACATGTCAAATACATGTTCATGAATCTAGCACATATCCACATTATATCAGAAAACTTCAAGGTTAAGAAGACTTCTTGTACTTATGCAAAGCACTCATTGATTTGGAATATCGGTTTCCAAACATATCCAAAGGAATTCTCACTCAATTCCTTTATTTTACCTTTTACCATGTTGCAACTAAGTCTTGCTATGTGCTATCACATCACCAAAATGTTAGTTGTATAAACAAATTAATTGTTACATTGTCATGTTAATACCAACCATGTTGCCCTGCATCTGTTCACACATGTTAGTCACATGTTCTAAAGATCAAGACATCATATCTATTAATTTTGAATCAGTCTTACCAAGACTAATTCCCATATCATAATTTACAATTAACTTACAATTAACTTAAAATCATTAGTCATAATGCTACAACTATCACCTAGTTACATTCAAGTTGTCTCAACACATATCATGTTAGTTCAAGAATCTTAAAACAAGATCATTCCTTCATGCAATCTTATAGACACATGCTCATATCATGCACGTAATTAAACAATCAAACAACTTGTAAACCTACTAGGTTAGATAAAATAAATAGATGACATAATCAAACTCATACCTCAAAGCTTCTCAGGGGAGTCTATCACATTTGCACAAGTCAGTCCAGATTAGTATGATACAATATCAAAAATATATTGACTGAAACATAAGTATCATAACCATATCCATGTGCATAGGAAAACCTAGATTAACACGATACATATAACATCAAGATCTTAACTCCAATTAGAATAATCATCATGCATATAACCACAATGCATAGAACAACAAGTTACTATCATTCATGGTTATCCAATGCATATACGCATGACCGTAATGAACAAATAACATATATCATGCATGTAACCATAAGAAAAATAAAATGACAAACACATACATGACCATAATGCATACAACAACCATTACATAACATACCTGCATGCCCAACATACAAACAGGTATGACGATTTTCTCTTACCCCAAGGTCTAGTGCTGCAACCTTGATCTAATAATATTCTTCTACTGCTCTATCTCACTAACATATCGACATCATGATTACCCAAACTACAACATTGACTCTCATAATGCATGCATAATAATCACCTAGACAACTAACATGCATGCATGACAAACACATTCTTCCCATCCAATCCAAGTGTTGAACCTGGAAGATCCGATACCACTTTGTAACCAAACCTCCCATATCTACCTAGTTCATCGGTCCACTGGGTTAAACATGTGACGAAGAGTTACTATGATATGAATCAACCTCCTAGGTATAGTTAAGGAAGTGGAATAAAAAAAATGAAACTTTATTGACTTTATTCAGGAGCTACAGGACCCCTAGGAGCCAAACAACCACTCGAGGTGCCCAAACCTTGAGTTAACTTTCCTTTTTAGTGATCTGCACTCCGAGTGACTTTCATAACAAGGAAATCCAATCGATGAAACCCTCCAGTCGCATGGATAACCCTACCTCCCAACATCTGTAGTCTAAAATCCCTAGTTCTATGAATGTGATCTCGAAATCTAAGCCACTTTTTAGGGAAAGGATCCAGAACTTTGCTTAGAACTTTATAGAAATTTGCAGAATGATGAATGACACAAGGAAAAAGCCATTAACATAAAATTTAGACAATAATTTGACCTAAAAATTCCTAACCATGACAAACATTTCATCAAACACATTGTGAACATGTAATATACAGGCCATAAATGCATATCTGAACATAGGGGTCTCATACTTATTTAAGAATCATCAAGGAGGTCTAATGCCCTCTCCTAATAGTTGTAAAACAATCTATTAGGTCACACACCATATTGTAACGTTTCTCGAAGGCAGTTCCTGGTTGTGAATCTATGCCGAGAAACCAACTCGACCAATCTTTAGGTTCAAGCTATCCCTCAAATTAGAGGGGGTTTCCTCAAGTGTTAGGACGATTTTTAATTTTGTTCACTATCATTGGATAGCAACCTATGAAGCACAATGACTAGATCTAGGATTTGTTGTATAGGTGGTTGTTGATGAGTCACAAATCCCTGCTCACAAACAAAGCCCTCTCTTGCAGAGGTCTTATTAAAGTGCCATCATTCAGCTATAGCAGAAAAACATAGCTTGAAATATTTTGATGGAGGAATAGAGGAGAAACTAAATACTTAAATATCCTCACTAAATATCAAATTACCTAATCAAGGACTGAAGCATGGAGAAGGATCTCTACAACAAAACATCAATACATTTAATATAGTATAGAAGCAGAAATCTACTGATTCAAAGGGATCAACAATGACATATTGTCACCATGATCTACTCAGTAAAGAAAATAACTTTGCAGAGGGATGTCAGAGGGGTTGATACTCAACCCAGTCCTTCCCAATGTCCTATACCACCTCAAATATATGCAGAAAATATTATGAAGACACAGGAAAAGACATACATGTATACAAGTTCTGTCATAAAACTAAAGCCAAAAACCTTCAATATTAACTCTTTGCAATAATAAACTTTACAAATAAATTTTGGGGATTTTTGGCATCAAAAGCCAACCCTTGTTTCATTACAGCTAATAGCTTAAATAGAAAATTACAAATCTATCCTCTAACTAGATTTCTAGAAACACATTTTAATAAAAATCATGAAATCAAACTAAATTTGGAAAAAAACCAGTATATCTCTCAAATGTTGGAGATGGAACCAAATCCTCTTTCAATAGAAATATTTTTCCATTTGTCTTTGACTTGCCAAAAATCTGCCTGAAAATTTGATTTCCTCCTCAAGTGTTGTCTCTAAATCTGGGATTGGTTAATTTTGTGCCTGAAATATTTTTCAATTTCCTTATATCTCGAAAATAAATCCTTGATTGCAACATGATCTTTGAAATTCCACTTATACCCTTTCAAATCTAATTTTTATTTATCTATGTCTATTTCAGAAATATCAATTTTCAAATATTTGGGAATAAGATATTTTAATAAAATTAATTCTGAAATATTTTTTTACCCTATAAAATTCCATTTCTATATTTCTATAGAAAATATTAGTGCATACAATTTAAGAAAAAACATGTCTCCCATAGAAAACCATGTTGTGTAATACTTCTCCATGGTAACATTTAATTTATTTATTTATAAATTTCAAAAATGAATTTTAAAATAATTTACCCAAACCATCCAATGTTTTCATATTTTGTTTTGCTCACTTTTTATATACTTATGAAGTAATGAAACTTCATAAATAATTTTCATTTTTCTGTGAAAACTATTTACTCGTTTACCTCCCATGGCTTTGAAAACCATGTCTTCAACCATGTTTGATAAACTATGAAAATATTTTTTTCATCCCCCCATTTTACTCTTGTAAAAATTTTGGATAAGAAATTATCCAATTTTTCTGCTGATGTGCATTTTTCTCTTTCTAAGTCATTTCCTCCTTATGCCCATAACATAAAAATATTTATTCGGCTTCTCTGTATAAAAAATATTTTTACCTCTACAAAATTATTCCACAGGGAGGAAACATTTCTTTATAACATTGGAAACTCAACGATTTGTATTGAAATGTACCTCTGGAACTATTTTAATAAAAATACATGTTTTCAGTAGTTTCAGTGGTTTCACTTTGGAAACAAATTTTAATAAAAATCATGAAATCAAACTAAATATGAAAAAAACCACTATATCTCTCGAATGTTGGAGATGGAACCAAATCCTTTTGCAATAGAAATACGTTGTCTTTGTCTTTAGCTTGCAAAAAATATGGCTGAAAATCTATTTTTTTCGTTAGTTGTTGCGTTTAAATCTAAAATTGATTGATTTTGTGCGTGGATTTTTTTTCAATTTCTTTAAATCTGGAAAATAAATCATTGATTGCCACATGCTCTTTGAAATGCCACTTGTACCCTTTCAAATCTGATTTTTATTTATCCATGTCTATTTCAGAAATATCAATTTTCAAATATTTGGGAATAAAATATTTTGATAAAAATAATTCCCAAATATTTCTTTAACCTGTAAAATTTCATTTCTATATTTCTATAGAAAATATTAGTTCATACGGTTTAAAAAAACCATGTCTCCCATAGAAAACCATGTCGTGTAATACTTCTCCATTGTAGCATTTAATTTATTTGTTTATGAATTTCATAAATGAAATTTAAAACAATTTACCCAAACCATATTTTGTTTTTCCCGTTTACTTGTTTTCTTCATGTGGTTTTGAAAACTATGTCTTTACCCATGTTTGGTAGACTATGAAAATATCTTTATCCAAATTTTATGTTCACGTGAATTTTCCTCTTTATAATTCCTTTCCTCCTTATACCCATAGCATAAAATAATTTTTTGGCTTCTCGGAAAAATTTATTTTTACCTCTGTAAAATTATTCCATAGGGAGGAAACATTTCTTCATAACATTGGAAACTCCATGATTTGTATTGAAATATACCTCTGGAACATGTACACTCATTTTCCCTGCATGAAAATATATTTCAATTTTTGGCCTAACCTCCTCTTGCCTCAAGTTTTTTCCCATAAGCTCATTCCAGATAAATAGAACTATAAAAATTTTCCCTCCATTATTTCCTTCAATGCACACTTTATAATTTTAAAATTTTCTCGCGCCATACCTCATAGACATTCCCACCTCACATTTATAAATTCAAACCAATGTGGTAAATGGTATTGCAATGATATTGTAGGGGGGTTAGTAGGTGGTAAATGGTTTAGAAGGGGGGTGTCCACAATACATGAGATGGATACAAGTGTAAAACGTAGTAAAATTGTGGGGGGAGTCTACAATACACAAGATGGAGACAAGAGGGGGGGTGGTTGGGGGGGCGGGGGGGGTGGGTGTGGTGGGTTCTACAATACACGAGATGGAGACAAGTATAAAAGATGGTAAAATTGTAGAGGGAGAGGGGGTCTACAACATATGAGATGGAGACAAGTGTAAAAGGTGGTAAAATTGCGGTAGGAGGGGGGTAGGTAGAGGTTAGATAGGCACCCCCGCAAACCATCAATTATTACTTCACACATCTCAAGGCATTCTATATTATGGTGTTTTAATGTGTGAAATGCAGGGTGGTGACATAGGTTTGGATGGACAAAAATAATATTTTTATAATACATGGAGTATGGAATAATGGGATAAATAAATAAGATAAAGAATAAAGTAAAATATAATAATTTTAATGTGGGATTATGGTAAAAATGAAAAATGGATGAATAATAAAAATAATGGTAGGGTATAGTAAAATATATAAAAAAGAATTATGGGGATATGATAATAAGGGTAAAAAGTGAATGGAGTGATGGGTAAAACAAAGGTGGGAATGAAAATATTATTTCTAGAAGAAATATAAAATTTGGGAATAGGTAGAATGGGACCAAGGAATTTAGATAAAAATTAAGGCTAGATATGGGTTTGGGATAGACATGCTTGGATTAAGGCTAGAAATGAAAAGGGATTTTTTCCAATTTTGACTCATGGAGGGCATGAATATTTTGGAAGATTAGTTAAGTGAAGGCTTTAGGTGATGGGAACTTGACAAAAACTTGTACATACCTCAAAGTTTAGCTAGGAGATCAATTAGAAATTATAATTTTTTTTGTAACCTTCATGTGGTAAAAAAGCACTGCAACACTCCTAATAGCCATTCATTTACCAATCAAAGTATGTTAAGAGATGTAACTAGAATATGTCATGAAAGCATACTTATAATCAACATATAACCAAAATAATAAAAACGATAGGACATCCATGATAGTCACATAATCACAAGTATAAATACTCATGAAATACAAGAGTAAAATAACTCTTATTCACATATGAAAATCCAACCAAGTCAAGGACTTCCATGTACCACCTGACCATAGATTGGGCTCAACCAAATCTCTCTTTTAGCCAATCATCCCTGTGCTATATTCCAAGCATAAATGTGGAATCTCATGGAATAAACCAACCAAAAACAAACCAGTGCTTCTAGAGGCCAAACCACCTTAGCCTCAACTAGTGATTCCACCTCATGGTCGGAAATCACTAACCATCACCATATTAGTCTCTACCCAAGTTGTCTAAGGCTTAAGAGCATTTTTTATAACCCGTCTCCAAGAATAGTAACTCAACCCACAACTGTTGTATGGATCTAGGGAGTTTGTCCAATCAAGGCTCTAGGACAGGACTAGTAACTCAACCCACAAATGGCTCTAAATCATTTGTCCAACTAAGGATTCTAGGACTAGTAACTCAACCCAAGATGTTCCAAGGCTTCTAGAGAATTTGCCAACCATGGGTATAGGAAGTAATAAATCAATGTAAAACAATAAGGATCACGAGCACCACTGAGAAAAAAAATGGGAAAACCCACAATACCATGAGTATCTAGGAAATGGAAACACTAGGCAAAACCACTGTCAATCTAGGCAATCCTCCATGCCAATGACAACTCATAACCAAGAAACCACATGCATGTAACATGCATGCCAAAACTAGCAATGAAACCATACATGCAACTTGATACCTACAAAGAAATCCCAATGTAGTTGCTGATCCAACTATTCCCTTGCACTTTCCTGCTTTCCTTTGCCTTCTTTTCCAATCCAAGTTAATGCTAGAGTGCTCCAAGCATGCTCCAAAAATACTCTAAGGGTGCAATATTATAAGAGAGAGAGAGAGAATGAGAGTGTGCTCAACTCAAAACTATCAAAATCCTAACACTGACAAAAGCCATGAACTGATCCTCATAAGCCTTTTTATCATTGAGGCCTCTAATTTCTTCATTTTCCTTCATTTTCCTTCAATTTCCCTCTCATGCAAATTTGTGACCAATCAACTTCCTTTTCTCCTATTTTCCTTTATTTTCAAAAATAAATGCCAATTAATGCCTCTCTTCCTTTTCATATCCTTTTGCAATGCCTTTTCCAAAACCGAAATGAACTCCCACTAGGATTTTTTTCCCAACATTCAACTTGGAATACGTGTCTGATGACCTTGGTCTTATATTTTGTATATGGAAATTCAACCAAGGCTGTTACAATTAAAATCCTAGTATTTCTGTCAGTTAGATGCCTTCAGATGTTCAAGTGACCTTATTACCAAATGGAACCCTAAATTTTTCGAAGCATGGTGTTGGAATTGATGTCAACCATGGAGCTAGTTGCATTATCATTGACGTCAAAAGGTTTGAAGAACTTGTCTTGATGATTAGAAGTGTTGCATATGTTGGAAAGGTATGTATAGGTGACACAAACTTGGCATGAAACAACTTAAATCATTGCTTGAAGATCTAGGTCAAAATAATTTGTGTTTACCAACTTTACATCACCATTGTTGGCAACCCATTCTCACAACATGACACTACCTTGGTGCTACAATCTTGTTATGTCCTGACCACAACACTTGTTGTAGCCTATGTAGCTTATGCCTATGAAAGTCTCCTATAGTTGGAGAAAAATAAATCCATAGGCCAATCAAGAGAAATTGGCCATGGAATTGGTTGCACTCAAGTTGTTTGACCTCATTCATAATGGTCATATTGATTTGGTCCAAAAGGAGTGTGAATGCATTAAAGTTTTAGTGGATCGATGTATTCAAAGGCATAGTGGTATGAGTTAACACATTGATTTAATCTTAGGTTGTTCGAATCCATGACACACTCAACAATCTATCATATTGATATGGTCTCAACGTTAATGGAATACATTAATGAGATATATTAATGATTGATCTGGTCCACTAGGCACAAAAATTATAAATTCCATATGTGGATCGAGTGATATGAGGTTAGGAAATATGAAATGTGGCACCTTTGTATGGAGTGAGTAATTAAAAGTGTTGTGCACACATGTAGGAGACAGGGGGTCAAGTTTTTTACTGAGCAAATATAGGGTAATGCGATGAAGATCATAAACAGTGCGATGAAGGGACAAAACAATTTATAATTGATGAAGTGCGCATGGAAGAACTTGGTGGCCTATAGAGTTTTGTGCACATGGATCTTGTGAGTAATATATGAAGTAATGTATACTTGTGTGCACTTATTGTGACAGAGCTCGATGATCAACCAGTGCGATTCGAGTGCGGACAGAGTAGAGTTAAAGATATTGTAACAGATTTATGACAGAGCATGTGCATTGGAGTGGATATGGCAAATATTAATGGATGAGTTTGTATGTAGGTTGTAGATTGTATTTTTCTCATCACTGACAATGTGATTATAGGGACTGTTATGGTGATGAGTTGTCATGGTTTTTGCTCAAAGGCATATTTTTTTATTGTTGCCTTTCACGGAGTCATTTGTTGTAGAGATCCATTGATGCCATGTGTTTATATGGCTTTGTATATTGTTGTCCATTGTTTTTTAGAGTTTTGTGGCTGAATTCGAGATGAAATATATTTTGTCTGTTGTTGTGAGGTGTTGAGTTTGGGTATGGTTAAGATGTTTGTCATGGCTATGGTTATGCTGCTGGTAAAGTATTATTGAGAGTATGTATGTTGGGGGTTTAATGAGTTGATACATTATTTGAGATTTCAGAGAGACTTTTGTTTCATAGATTCTTTATTTAGTGGAGTTGTTGTATTCAATTTTTAAGATTTGAGTTATTAGTGGGTCTAGTTTGAAAATTAGATCAAACATAGCCTACCGTTTTTGTATTTTATTGTAGTGGGACCTAGTTTGGAAATGGATGGAATGTGGTCCATAAGAGCTTAAAGGTTAGGGCCTTCAGTGGGTGAGTTGTGGTTTGTTGGTTAGTGGTGTATTATTGATTCAAGGGTGGTGGCTTCCCTCTAGTGGTGGTCGGAGAAACTATTAGGTATTGGGGAATCTAACAAGTGGTGGCCTACAATAGGTAGTGGGATGCATAATTAAGGGAGTGGTAGATTCAAGTAGGTTTTGGCCTGCAAATTTTAGGAAGTGGTGGCTTCTATTAGGTCATGGCCTCATGTGATTGATTGCTCACATGCATTGAAAGTTGGTTCTTGCACACTGGTGGTAGCTGGTGATATGATGTAAGAAAAAAACTTATAATAATAAGAAGAAAAAAGTATAAGAATATGGTGATTTTTCTCCTAGAAGGGTTTCCACCTTATATCCTGTGTTCTTATGTGTGATGTTGGGTTGGTGTGTTACTCTCATGGTTATTTGTTTGTAAATAAAGAGTAAAATTTTTAAGAACTTATCCATTGGTACAATATTGATTCACCCCCCCCCCCTCTTACTATTGTCATGCTCCCAATAATTGGTATTACAGTGGGTGCTTTCAAGTGTAGTTTGAGTGTTGGAAGGAATATCTAAGGAAATTTGAAAAAAAAGTCTGAATGGATCATTAGAGTGTATCACCGCTCATGATTGCAATGGTACAATGTATGGCATGTAAAATTTAAATATGAGCTATATCTTGTGGATATGATGTTTGGAAGCTAGTGTATGAAGGTTGTGTCGAAGATCCTATCCTAGATAAAGTGATGCAACTGAATGTGTTAGATAGGGTTCTTATTGAAGGTGTGCAAAAAGAAACCACTTTAGGCTGTGGAAGAAAAACAACCTTAACAGTAAAAATGGTTGTAAAATAGTGTGGATCTGCAGCAAATGATAGAAACAAACCTACCAAAGTCCCGATCTATGCAACAGAAATAGTTAAACAACAAAATGGAATAAGAAAATAAGCGAAAATAACTCGAATAATCCAATGGAAACCAGATATAAAGAATATATTTTATTAGATGACACCTGTGAAGGGAACAATTAATGATACCAATCCCCCTCTGTGGGATGGATTCTTGGCTATCCTCAATGTCTTCAACCTTCTAGACTCTCCCTCTTCTCTACAATGTGTAAACCCAACAAAAAATGTTTGAGCTCAATGGAAACTCAAATCAAAAAAGGAAATGGTAAGCGACAATGATGATAATCAAGATTACAATAGTGAGTGAAATAATGAAATTGATCCAAAGTGAAAAAGGATGTAAAACCCTACAATTTATAGCAAAATATTAGGTTATTCTTGAATAATGGAAAATAATAAAATATTATTAACCAAATTCTAGAATTAACCATTTGGAGTATTTTATTATATTTGGTTGGAGGGAAGAGGTATTTAAATTGGTCAAATACTTTTATTTAGAAATAATAAATAAATAAATGATTTGTTTAAGTATTCCTAGAGGATGTAGTGAAACTTGACAAGGAATAGTAACTAAATAGCGATTAATTAATTATTCCTAGAGAAAAATAAGATAAATAATGACGTATCTAATTATTTCTCATGATTGGGTCAAATATGACAAGAAGTATTAGTTAAACAATGGTTTAATTAATTATTCCTAGAAGATAATTAAATAAATAATTATTTATTTAATTATTCTTCATGGGTTTAACTAGAAATAACTTAACAAATGTGGTTTATTAAGTAATTTCTTATAGTGAAAGCAATTTGACTATGGTAAAATTGGCCCTATATGGTGTACTTCGATCCATCTAGTAGGTTATGGCTAGATGATCAATTTTTGGTGATAATAGATTGCTAGAGCCAAGTGTGTGATATATGAAAATATTCACAATGCGGATCTGGAGAAAAATATGGATTAGACATCTGCTAAAGAGATATGGTCCAGATTGCAGATATTATATGCAGGAGAAAATAGTATCAACACCAATGGAGAGAATAAGAGCAAGAAGATAAAAATGGATCTCAGAACAAATATTATCAACTTAATTTGGTCCATCCACCAAGTCTCAGTTCAACAACAGATTAGGAAAAATCAGAAAATGGAGGCTCAACAAAACCAAGTGTGATCCAAGAAGGTAGATCTGAAGGTATGAGTAAAGATGAATTGCTTTTGAGTTATGTTTTAGGTGGATCTGATGATATCCATGTTTAGGTGAATAGTCAAGATGAGAATAATGTTATGATTGTTAAAGACGAACTTGAGTTAGTGGTGATGGTTATGGATAAACTAACTCTTGAGGTAAGTAGGTTGATAGATGCATGTAGAGATAAATGTTATAGGTCATTTTCTTGCATTCACTCAAATGGCCTGGAAACCATATCAGTCAACATCCTTAACACCTTGCAATCATCCCTTTACAAAGCCTCAAGAACTATCTCTCCAAAAAGTATAATATTTTTGGGTTTATCATCTTAAAAAATCATTTTTTGGACCCATTGCAACCTATATTCTGTGCCACCTACAATGGTTTCATGTTTCATAATTGTGCACCAACACTGACTAGTGCATGTTTCCTTTTTTGCACGTGCAATGGTTCTATAATTTGAGGAAAAGGAAAAAAAAATATGAAACTTCTCTGTCTAGAAGCTTCCAAGGTGGTTTTAACCATTTACTATTGATTGAGATATTGAATTCCTATCCTAGAGGTATTATCTCTTATCCCTAGAGCTTAGCCTCCCTCATATGTAGATCTAAGTCCTAGATTGGTAAATCTTAAACTACCTTATTTACCCTATAAATTCACTACCTCCCATAGAGCCTAGGTTGGATTTTGCATACTTCAAGTTTTCACTTATGCTACTACTTTTTACCTAAGGATCCATTACCATCCTTGAGTTGTGACTGAAGGATTTTTTTGTGGCTAAGGAAGGAAAAGTTTTGGTGGGAGACATCTACATTGTCAAAAACTCCAAAAGGGTTGTATCTCCTCCTACATTTTATTAATACAAAAATCTTTGTTTTCCTATACTTGTGTCTATTTGATGCATAGTATTTCAATGCCCTCTTGACTCATTTATTAGAGATATTGGTCTATGTTATGTATATAGTGTCGTTTTGTTGCTTGATGTAATTGTTTTGATGTCCCATTTATAGTAATTAGAGTTGGAGCTAAGGTTTACAAGCTAAGAGAAGAGGAGGACTTGCATTGGAATCCAGGTAGGATTTGTCCTCCATTTTCTATTTTGTCTATGAAAGAATAAGTGTTCTTTTTTCTTTTTCTTTTTTTGAAATCAGCACACTAGATCTAGGGGATTCACTTATTTTCGTAGAAGAAACTTGACAACCATACTAGTGAATGAGATGTTCCTATAGTTGTTTCCTTAGCTTATTTATTTTAGAACTTTTAATCTGAATGAAATTTACTTGTTTATAGAGAAATTAATCTTGGGAAATTATTAGTCTGAGCTTGGTAGGGTTTGTGTTTCACTTTTTGAATAAAATTGGCCCCAATGCACTTTTCGATCTGAGACAGAGCGACCCAGTGCACTTGTCCCTCTCTATAAGTGTGATGCATCACACTGGTTCTTGTGTTTATCCTGGGATGGTTCTTGTAGGATTAAAGAAATTCATTTATATGCCTTGCTCTGAGTTGTTATTTTATCCATTGAATTTTCCAGAGTCTCTCAACTAGTCGTTGTCTCTGAAAAAGGCATTAGTCTATTTACATTTTGGTTTGATTACCTTTTGATGAGAATTTGTTTGGTTTTTATTTCTTCTTATCAATTAGGGTTTGCAAACACTTGGATTGATTGTTAATTATATAAAAGTATTTTCATACCACAGCTGTAGTTTGTTTAAGTTCTTTTGGTTAATGATCTAGATTAATTTTCATTTTCATTGCATTTGAAATTGAAAAGAAAAGAAAATAAAAATTCCATTTTTGCATTACATATATGGTTTTTCGAATTGCATTAGAATAATACATTGAAATATTTGCTTGGGAAGCTCCTGTTTGTTGTGTCTTTGATTGATGCATCATTTTTTTTCTTCCTTCTTATAGATATATCTTCATCTAAATGAAAGAGTTATTTTCATCATGTTAATTGCATCATAAGAAGTTTAGGTGAATTTGTACCATGAGCCTTGAAATCAAAACTTAATTGAAGATAAGCTTTAAAATTTATTCAGTTAACCTAAGGTGCATTTGGAACATTAACAACAAACATAGATTTCTAAGCTAGAGACGTCTTATTGTGTTATTAAATGTAGGAGTTGTAATTATTTGTCTATGTTACATTCTGGGGGTAGTCGTTATTCCACATACATAATTATATTGAGTCATTCTCTATGTACCTTCAGGTACATTAGATGGCGCTCCCTATATGAAAAGTACATTAGAATACTTCTTATCGTATAGGAAACATTTGAAAGCACTACCACAAACTGCACTTCCATGTACCTCTAGGTATATGTTGGAAGTCCCTTATAGGTTTTTTATTCTTCCATAGGTAACCAATTTGATCACCTTATCTACTATGATACACCGAAAAAAGCGTTCAGGGAGATTTCCTACACATACAAGAAACATATATTTCAATCCATTGTTACTTAGTAAATCATTTTTACTAGTTACCCCTATTTTTTTATTTGTGTTGTTAATTTCTAAAATTTATTAATCCATCGTTGAAGAACACCCTCAACAACCCTATCATTCACGTAGAATACAAATATTTCCTCCTTTACCTACAAAGGAAACTCATGGTTGTCGTAAGAATAAGAAAATCAAAACTATTGAAACTGGTACTTATGAAGGTACCCCTTCTGGAACCAAATTTGAAGTTAACAAACCGAAATCGTCACTTCCCATAAGTATTGAACCCGAAATTACATCCTTACCAGCTGGTGGGTCTAACATAGTCAAAACTAAAGCCCTTGAAACAATAGAATTTGAGGTCATTGAACCAAAATTTCCAGATTCAGATACGTTACAACCTAAGGTCATACAACACGAGGATCCTCAGATAACTAACTGACTACTTTAGGGATTGCTTCTTCTCTTCCTATGCATTTCTCTCAATCACAACCTATAAATTTTGGTCCTGATGGAGAATAACTTCCACCTAGTCTTTTGAGTATTGAGGAAATTATTAAAGAAGGGTCTCAACCTTCACCGCTTATCCATTTAAGAGGGACTCCTCTTCATCTGCGACTCCTAATTTTATTTCACCTTTGAATTTCCCTCTGAAATATCCTTCAAGAAGTTTAATCATGACTAACTGAATGATGGCCTAATAACCCATGTCTTATATCATGAGTGAGTCGACCAAATTTGCAACAACCTCTATCTTTTTAACTTCACGAGAAACTCATTTTTATGGTGGTTCATTAGTACCACCTAGCTATGAGTCATTTTGTGGAACCTTTTTTGGTGCATTGACTTGTCCACGGATGTTTGATTTATCATCTTCATCTGGAATACTATTTGGCATCTCTTTAATGAGCACCTCAAAACATATTCCACCTATTACACCCAAACCTTATTTGGAGCAACAATATGGCCCATTTCATAGTGGATTATGGAATCTACAACAACTTACTTTGTCCTACACTGGGTTCCCTCTTCCTGGGGGGATGTTACATCCATGTACTCTTTATTCTCCATCAAGGCGACAACATGTTATTGAAATGTTCCCATCTACTAATCAAATGCTACAAGTTTTTTCTCCATCCAATTCGAGTCCTCCTCCTATGGGTCATTATTCTCTAGGAATGGTTGCTAATCCTTAGAATCCTACATTTTTCATTTAACCTTGTTTGGTCTTAACTCAAATTCCAACCTCTCAACTTGTTTCGGATATGCCCCAGTTCCCTACTTTCCAACTTGTTGAACTTGTATCTTAACCTCCCTAAGTTCCACCTCAAGTGAGTCAACTTGTTCAGGTTGTATCTCAAATACAAATTACTCCAACGGTATCTTGGAATTCTCAAATCCCACCTACCCAGTCTCGCTAGGGTGCATTACAAGCTCCAATTCTTGGCTATTATGTGACTCATATTCAATTAAACCAACCTGTGCATGGCATGACACACGTACCAACTAGTCAACCCAATATTGGGATGATGCAAAATCCATCCGGGCAACCATTCCAAGGCATTCCACAAATACCTGTTGGTCAAACTACTATACCACAAATGCCTTATCAAGGCTAATAGATCCAAACTCAGTTTCCTCCCCCATCCTCTATTCGTCAACTTCAGAGTCTTCAAGGAAAAGCTAATTTCTTAAGGAGATTTATAGCTAATTACGTCGAGATTACGAAAGGATTTATGAGATTTCTTAAGAAAGGGGTCCCATTTCTATGGGATGATTTCGCGCAACGCTCCTTTGATGCTTTGAAAAAATCATTAACCTTTGCTCCTTGATTATAGCAAAGACTTCCTTTTATATCTCGCTACATCAGAATCAACTACTGGTATGGTTTTGGTTGTGGAGGATGATGCTTTTTGTGAGCACATAATCTACTATCTAAGCCGCAACTTAGTAGGTCTTGAACTGCACTATTCTCCCATTGAGAAATTAGCTTTGGCAGATGTCCATGCTGTCCAACGACTTAGACATTATATTCTGCTTCGAAAAACTTTCATCTTAGCAGTCGTTAATTCATTTAAGTTTGTTCCTAGGAGGTGAGTGATTGGGGGAAAATACAATAGATGGATTGTCATTTTACAATAATTCTATCTTGAATTCATGTCGTCTAAGTCTAATAAATATTTAGTATTTGCAAAGTTGATCTCAGAGTTGCCTTGTGAGGAATAAATCATTAATGAGGAACCTTTTCCTGACGAACATCTTTTTCTTATTTCCTCACAAGATCCTTGGTATGTAGATATTATTATATATCTCTAGACTTCGAAAGTTTCTGGTCACATTTTCAAGGATGAACGTAGAAAATTATGTCACCTACACTTTATATTGTTGCGGGGTTGACTCAATCCTTAGACATTGTTCAAACTTAGAAGAAGTCGAGTCTATGATTAATGATTTCCATAGTGGAGCTTGTGGTGGTCATCTATCTAGGCTTGCAACAACCCAAATGTTTTTACGTGTAGGCTACGTTTGGCCTTCAATCTTCAACGATTGCATTGAATCAGTCAAGACATGCCATCCTTGCCAGGTGTATACTCAGAAAATGCACACACATCCAGCTCTTCTTTTCCCTGTGATCACCGTCGGTCCATTCACGAAGTGGGGTATAGATTTTACTACTTGTAATCTGCCTTCAGTAGGATAGCACAAGTATCTCATCGTACTCGTAGTCTACTTTACTAAGTGGGTTGAGGCTATGCCTACTTTCAAGAATGATGGTGAAACATCAACCTTGCTTCTCTTCGATCAAGTTATTTCCTGATTCGGTATTCCAAAAGAGATTGTCACTGACCATGGCAATCATTTCCAAAATCAAATGATGTTTGAATTGGCTCTTAAGTTGGTTTTCCGGTAGGAGCACTCATTTCCATATTCTCCTCGGGCCAATGGGTAGGTTGAAGTCATGAATAAATCCCTAAAAATAATCCTGCAAAGGACAATTACTAAAGATCGACCCAATTGGCACATTATGTTATATCCGACACATTGGGCATGCTGAATATCATTTAAGACTGCCACTGGTTTTACTCCTTTTCAACTAGTTTATGGGTTGGAATCCATTTTCCCTTGAGAATGTGAAATTCCTTCCCTTAAATTAGTTGTTGAACTTCTTCCTGATGATTCTAGTCTCTAATAACTCCTCGTTCATTTGAAACATCTCGATGAGCAGCATCCATATGCGGCCATATTTATCGAAGCTCATAAAAAGCGAGTAAAAAATCAATATGATAAGGTTTTCCATCCTAGAGTTTTCTCTGAAGGTGACCTTGTCCTGGTCTATGACCAAGACAAAGATGGCTTGGGAGTAGGAAAGTTTAAATCTATGTGGTACAATCCCTTCATTGTCAAAAAAGTTTTGAAAAAGGGAGCTTATGAGTTGATTGATTTCGAGGGAAACAAGTTGGCAGAGCCCAGAAATGGGCTCTATCTTAAGAATGTATTTTGCTTAGGCTTTGGCCTAGCATTTGCTTGGTTGTAAATATTGTATGTTTGTGCATATCTATATATCTATCAGATTTATAGTGATGTCAATATTTTTTATCTTCTTTGGGAGGTATTGATGGAAGATTTGATATATCTAGGGTTCGTTGATGGTGCTAGTAGACACACCCAGAACCTTGCTTCCGCAGCTTGGGTGATTTATTATCCATCTGGGTAGTTGTTGGTTTTGAGAGGCATATTTATCAGTCCCGCTTCAAATAATGTCGTCGAATATATTGTTGTTATTAATTTACTATGTGAGGAAATATCTTTTGGTATTGATTCAATAGTAGTTTATTTGGATTCACAACTAGTGGTATCTCAAATGAGTAACATCTATCGTGTTAGAGATCCTTATTTATGTCGCCAATTTCTGAGAGTGCATTTATTAAAAATATCATTTGTTTATATCACATTTATTCATATTCCACAATAAAAAAATTCATTAGCAGATTATATCGCTAATCAAGCATTAGATTGGCATATAAATATTTCATCACATTAAAAAATCAAAAGTGATCGAAGTATCATCTATATATATATGATCATCATGATAAACCATATGTACATAGATAGAGTTTTGTGTCCAAAATAATATACAAAATGAGAACAAAATGTCCTACAAGATTAGGGCTTATGCCCATCATCATGTACAATAAAAAAATATCTGATCATCTATCTAGGGATCCTGCGCCAGATGAGGAGCAAGAAAGAAAATGATGGAATTTTCCACCCGCCGAAATAAACGCACAAAATCTCATGGTACTCCCACCATGCGTCTTTGCATCTACTCTGGTAGGTCCTCTATAGCCACCATAGGTACTTGGTGAGTTAACCTCACCAAGTTTCTCTAGACTCAATGGAGAGTCCTCTCAGTCTTTGCTACAACACCTTTTGCATTTCTTCAGCAACACCTGTGTTGAGGTAGACCATCAGTTCTCACTGGTCCAACATCTATGTCATGATCAATAATTTTGTAAGTATTTTCTCTCATCAAAAATATTTTTAGTTCATTTATACTTAAAATAAAAGAAAATTAAAATTAAAAATCGTAAAATTAAAAAATTAAAAAATATTTGTACCTATGGTGCCCCATGCTGCATCTGGTGTCAACACCAGATTTGGATCTCCCCTAAAATCCATTCCAGCATAAGGGTAGCCTTTGATTGCAATGACCTATTGTTCCCACAAAAGGAAAAACTCATCATCAAATGTATTCCTAGGGATCTCACCGCCCCCTAGTCATTTCATTACATCATCCCACCTACCCATTCATGGATCCATTGGGTGACTGATGGTGGACAATACCTTGGGATGAAGCCCAAGTACTCTCTCAAGAAGAAGGAACATAAGATGGTTCTGTATCCAAAGTTCTTTGTCTGACCCTTCTGGATATAAGTAAGTTGTTTTCTGATATTAGCTAAAAGGGGTGTGCACCAATCGAAGACTGTAGTGAGACTATCCACTGCAAGACTCATTGAAACATGAGAGGCCTGATGTAGAGAAGCAGAACCATTTTCCCTGGAAATGGTGAAAATAAGGATTCCCAGTGATAGACTCTTTACATGTTTGATTGGAATCCAGGTTCCAATCTTCTTGATGTTTCTGGGGCAATGGATGCGTATGTAGTCTTCCACGCTAAGACTACCTCTTGTTCTTCATGTTCCGTGGACCCTCTTTCATTTCTAGGAAAGACCTGTCATGAAATAGATATCCTCTATTTCAACCCTCAGGGGCACCTGATCAATAACAAAAGCATCTTCTTCTAGAATCTAGTAGTGGATTAACATCTCAAGCAACATGGTATTTCCCTTCATAATCAGAATTTTGAAATTTTTTAACAATCCGCATCCTCGTAAGGAATCTAATGCATTTTTATCTTCCATTACTTCAGTATCAATATTTCTATGCTCTATTTCATGCCAAGTAATCGACATTCTACAAAAAAATGATGTTTTGAATCATTAAAACTGTGTTTCAAATTTTGAATTCGTGCACACGTGGGTTCGGTATTAACATAGTTGCGTATAGGCCTTTCTATACGTAGTTCACATGTGTCCAGCCTGCGTGTATGCAGAGTGAATTTTTTTAAAATAAATTCCCGTGGTCAATTTTGTGACAAAATCATTTAAAAAGCACTAAAACTTATTAAAATCTCAGTTAGAAGGTTACCTGGAAGATTGGAGGCTGTTTGAACAGATGAATTTGATGGAATAAGCTTGCTTTGTTTTTTCTCCACATCTCCTTCACCCAATTGCTCAAAACACAAATGCAGAATTGTGAGTCAAAAATTCCTTATATAAGTTGACATATGAAAATTAATTTTTCTAAAGTTTATTTTCCTTTTCGTGGGATTTTTTACCTTTTTGGCTTGGAGTGTTGGGATGGGTTTTTTTTACTGGATACTTTTGAGACTTTTTGAGAAATTGCTTCGGTTCCATGATTGCAAAACCATCATGGAACATATCATTTTTTCACTGGAATATACGTTAGGGATATCATTTTCTATTGCATTTTGCATACTAGCCTCCATACTGCGATATTTTTTGCCATAGGGTCGATCCCATCATGTCTTGGTTCTAAAACCATTTTCACTTTCCGACTTGTAAAATCATGATACAGTGGTAGAGCCAACCTTTACATAGACATGTTACTTAGAACCTTGCTAGCATATGTTGCCCATGCTACTATATTGCGTAGGCTTAGGATTCCTCTTTAGTCTTGCCATGACTTGTGCGACGAAGAATCATTCTCTTATTTCTCCACTATTTTTCTAGCTTTATACCCTAGAGGCTCCTTTGTGTTGAGTTGTATTGTTGCATTGCATGTTCACCATTTGTACCTTTTGGCCTTAAGCTGACTTCACTTGGACTCATGTTTAAGCCACCTTTTGACCATGTCTTTTGCGAAATCAACCTTGCAATTACTTTGCCTCTGCAACTTGACAACATCTTACCCATGGAAAGAACATTTCTTTGAGTGTCACAAACCAGTGTCATCACCTTGCATTGAGCATAGGAATGTTGCCCTCCTAGGAAATAGTACATATGTATTTCGACACTCATTCTTTCCAATGTACTGTAGGTATTCTTTTATTATTTTTCAAGCTTTCTAAATATGAAAAATACAAAAAATTATACCTTCCAAAAAGAGTGGGAACGGGACATTATTTCCATGATTAATGGCAACTAGAGTCATTTGTGTCGCCCTTGAACAAAGCACTCAAAATAAGTCTTTCCTCCATTGGGATGGGATTTAGTTTAAATTAGGAGAGCTTTAACCTTGTTATTAAGTCAGTACTCCTCCGATTGGTTGCCTCTACCAATCATATGGAGAGTTTTCTTATGCCTCCTGTGTGACAAACTTATACAAAGTTATCATATGCTGCCATGTAGTCACATTTGAGTCGTGCTTTTGTTGAAGGGAAGTAAACCTGAGTCGGAATTTCTACAGTGTCTCTTGACCTATTTTCAGTCGGTCGTCCCTGGTTGTCAGCATCATGTTCATTATCACATAAGCTATTTGGTCCTTTGCTCATGCTAGTTTGAGAAGGTCTCCACTAACTACTTGATGGAAGGTCTTGCTCTTATTAACTACGTCAAATTTCTTTGAGAGCAGATCTAGAGCTGTACCTTGGCCCTATCTTCATTATTGATAGGTCACCTTGTGCTCAGCATTGATCAATATCATGGGTCTTTGATTGAGTGGTTTCCCTTGTGTTCGACATCTGCTTTCATTATCACACATTAGAATTCGTGTAGTACCTTGGTTTCCATTTGACCCTATTGGTGGATTCCTCACCTTTGTGTCAACTTTAATTATTAGTTGGTTCATATGGTTTCTATCGTGTGTTAGATACATCTTGTGTACGCCAAAAACATGTTTCGGTTGGGTTACTAGGACTAGTAACTCAACCAACACTGACGAGTGCATGTTTCCTTTTTTGCAGGTGCGATGGTTCTATAATTTGAGGAAAAGGAAAAAAATTTATGAAACTTCTCTGTCTAGAAGCTTCTAAGGTGATTTTAACCATTTACTATTGATTGAGATATTGAATTCCTATCCTATAGGTATTATCTCTTATCCATAGAGCTTAGCCTCCCTCATATGTAGATCTAAGTCCTAGATTGGTAAATCTTAAACTACCTTATTTACCCTATAAATTCACTGCCTCCCATAGAGCCTAGGTTGGATTTTGCATACTTCAAGTTTTCACTAATGCTATTGCTTTTTACGTAAGGATCCATTACCGTCCTTGAGTTGTGATTGAAGGATTTTTTTGTGGCTAAGGAAGGAAAAGTTTTGGTGGGAGACATCTACATTGTCAAAAACTCCAAAAGGGTTGTAATCTCCTCCTACATTTCATTAATACAAAAATCCTTGTTTTCCTATACTTGTGTCTATTTGATGCATAGTCTTTCAACGCCCTCTTGGCTCATTTATTAGAGATATTAGTCTATGTTATGTATATAGTGTCATTTTTTTGCTTTATGTAATTGTTTCGATGTCCCATTTATAGTAATTAGAGTTGGAGCTAAGGTTTACAAGCTAAGAGAAGACAAGGACTTGCATTGGAATCCAGGTAGGAATTGTGCTCCATTTTCTATTTTGTCTATGAAAGAATAAGTGTTTTATTTATTTTTGTAAATCAGGACACTAGATCTAGGGGATTCACTTATTTTCGTAGAAGAAACTTGACAACCATACTAGCGAACGAGATGTTCCTATAGTTGTTTCCGTAGCTTATTTATTTTAGAACTTTTAATCTGAATGAAATTTACTTGTTTACAGAGTAATTAATCTTGGGAAATTATTAGACTAAGCTTGGTAGGGTTTGTGTTTCACTTTTTGAATAAAATTGGCCCCAATGCACTTTTTGGTCTGAGATAGAGTGACCCAGTGCACCTATCCCTCTCTGTAAGTGTGACGCATCACACTAGTTCTTGTAGGATTAAAGAAATGCATTTATATGCCTTGCTCTGAGTTTTTATTTTATCCATTGAATTTTCCAGAGTCTCTCAACTAGTCATTGTCTCTGCAAAAGCCATTAGTTTACTCACATTTTGGTTTGATTACCTTTTGATGAGAATTTGTTTGGTTTTTATTTCTTCTTGTCAATTAGGGTTTGAAAACACTTGGATTGATTGTTAATTATATAAAAGTATTTTCATACCACAGTTGTAGTTTGTTTAAGTTCTTTTGGTTAATGATCTAGATTAATTTTCATTTTCATTGCATTTGAAATTGAAAAGAAAAGAAAATAAAAATTCCCTTTTTTCATTACATATATGGTTTTTCAAATTGCATTAGAATAATACATTGAAATATTTTCTTGGGAAGCTCCTATTTGTTGTGTCTTTGATTGATGCATCATTTTTTGTTTCTTCCTTCTTGTAGATATATCTTCATCTAAATGAAAGAGTTATTTTCATCATGTTATTTTCATCATAAGAAGTTTAGGTGAATTTGTACCATGAGCCTTGAATTAAAAAATTAATTGAAGATAAGCTTTAAAATTTATTCAATTAACCTAAGGTGCATTTGGAACATTAACAACAAACATAGATTTCTAGGCTAGAGATGTCTTCGTGTGTGATTAAATGTAGGAGTTGTAATTATTTGTCTGTGTTACATTCTAGGGGTAGTTGTTATTCCACATACATAAGTATATTGAATCGTTCTCCATGTACCTTCAGGTACATTAGATGGTGCTCCCTATATGTAAAGTATATTAAAATACTTCTTATCGCATAGGAAACATTTGACAACACTACCACAAACTGCACTTCCATGTACCTCTAGGTATATGTTGGAAGTCCCTTATAGGTTTTTTATTCTTCCATAGGTAACCAATTCGACCACCTTATCTACTATGATACACTGAAAAAATCATTCAGGGATATTTCCTACACATACAAGAAACATATATTTCAATCCACTGTTACTTAGTAAATCATTTTTACTAGTTACCACTATTTTTTTATTTGTGTTGTTAATTTCTAAAATTTATTAATCCATCGTCGAAGAACACCCTCAGCAACCCTATCATTCATGTAGAATACAAATATTTCCTCCTTTACAGAAAAAGGAAACTCATGGTTGTCGTAAGAATAAGAAAATGAAAACTATTGAAATTGGTACTTATGAAGGTACCCCTTCCGGAACCAAATTTGAAGTTAACTAACTAAAATCGCCACTTCCCATAAGTATTGAACCCGAAATTACATCCTTACCAGCTGGTGGGTCTGACATAGTCAAAACTGAAGCCCTTGAAACATTAGAATCTGAGGTCATTGAACTAAATTTCCAGATTCATATACTTTACAACCTAAGGTCATACAACACGAGGAACCTTAGGTAACTGACTGACTACTTTAGGGATTGATTCTTCTCTTCCTAAGCATTTCTCTCAATCACAACTTGTAAATTTTGGTCCTGATGGAGAATGACTTCCACCTAGTCTTTTGAGTATTGAGGAAATTATTAAAGAAGGGTCTAACCTTCACCTCTTATCCATTTAAGAGGGACTCCTCTTTATTAAGCTCATCCTTTTCTTACCCCTCATACTCAAGTACAAGCTCCTTCACCTACGACTCCTAATTTTATTTCACCTTTGAATTTCCCTTTGAAATATCCTTCGAGAATTTTAACCATGACTAATTGAATGATGGCCTAATAACCCATGTCTTATATCATGAGTGAGTCGACCGAATTTGCAACAAACTATATGTTTTTAACTTCATGAGAAACTCATTTGTATGGTGGTCCATTAGTACCACCTAGCTATGAGTCATTGTGTGGAACATTTTTTTGTGCGTTGACTTGTCCACGGATGTCTAATTTATCATCTTCATCTGGAATACTATTTGGTATCTCTTTAATGAGCACCTCAAAACATATTCCACCTATTGCACCCAAACCTTATTTGGAGCAACAATATGGCCCATTTCATGGTGGATTATGGCATCTACAACAACCTACTCCGTCCTACACTGGGTACCCTCTTCCTGGGGGGAAGTTGCATCCATGTACTCTTTATTCCCCATCAAGGGGACAACATGTTACTGAAATGTTCCCATCTACTAATCAAATGCTACAAGTTTTTGCTCCATCCAATTCGAGTCCTCCTCCCATGGGTCATTATTTTCTAGGAATGGCTGCTAATCCTTGGAATCCTACATTTGTTGTTTAACCTTGTTTGGTCTTAACTCAAATTCCAACCTCTCAAATTGTTTCGGATATGCCCCAGCTTCCTACTTTCCAACATGATGAACTTGTATCTTAACCTCCCTAAGTTCCACCTCAAGTGAGTCAACTTGGTCAGGTTGTATCTAAAATACAAATTACTCCAACAGTATCTTGGAATTCTCAAATCCCACCTACCCAGTCTCGCTAGGGTGCATTACAAGCTCCACTTCTTGGCTATTATGTAACTCATATGCAGTTAGAAAAACCTGTGCATGGCATGACACACGTACCAACTAGTCAACCCAATATTGGGATGATACAAAATCCATCCCGGCAACCATTCCAAGGCATTCCACAAATACCTGTTGGTAAAACTACTATACCACAAATGCCTTATCAAGGCTAATAGATCCAAACTCAGTTTCCTCCCCCATCCTCTATTTGTCAATTTCAGAGTCTTCAAGGAAATGCCAATTTCTTGAGGAGACTTATAGCTACTTATGCCGAGATCACAAAAGGATTTATGAGATTTCTTAAGAAAGGGGTCCCATTTCTATGGGATGATTTCCTGCAACACTCCTTTGATGCTTTGAAAAAAGCATTAACCTTTGCTCCTTGATTATAGCAGAGACTTCCTTTTATATCTCGCTACATCAGAATCAACTACTGGTATGGTTCTGGTTGAGGAGGATGATGCTTTATGTGAGCACATAATCTACTATCTAAGTCGCAACTTAGTAGGTCTTGAACTGCGCTATTCTCCCATTGAGTAATTAGCTTTGGTAGATGTCCATGTTTTCCAATGACTTAGACATTATATTCTGCTTCGAAAAACTTTCATCTTAGCAGCCGTCAATCCATTTCAGTTTTTTCCCAGGAGGCGAGTGATTGGGGGAAAATGCAATAGATGGATTGTCATTTTACAAGAATTCTATCTTGAATTCATGTCGTCTAAGTCTAATAAATATTTAGTATTTGCAGAGTTGATCTCAGAGTTGCCTTGTGAGGAAGAAATCATTGACGAGGAACCTTTTCCTAACGAACATATTTTTCTTATTTTCTGGTATGTAGATATTATTATATATCTCTAGACTTCGAAGTTTCCACTCACATTTTCAAGGATGAACGTAGAAAATTATGTCACCTATACTTTATATTGTCACGGGGTTGACTCAATCCTTAGACATTGTTTAACCTTAGAAGAAGATGATTCTATGATTAATGATTTCCACAGTGGAGCTTGTGGTGATCGTCTATCTCGGCTTGCAACAACCCAAATTTTTTTGTGTGCAGGCTACGTTTGGCCTTCGATCTTCAACGATTGCATTGAATCAGTCAAGCCATGTCATCCTTGTGAGCTGTATACTCAGAAAATGCACGCATATCTAGCTCTTATTTTCCCTGTGATCACCATCGGTTCTTTTACGAAGTGGGGTATTGATTTTACTACTTGTAATCCGCCTTTAGCAGGATAGCACAAGTATCTCATCGTAGTCGTAGACTACTTTACTAAGTGGGCTGAGGCTATGCCTACTTTCAAGAATGACGGTGAAACATTAACCTTGCTTCTCTTCAATCAAGTTATTTCCTGATTTGGTATTCCAAAAGAGATTTTCATTGACCATGGCAGTCATTTCCAAAATCAAATGATGTTTGAATTGGCTCTTAAGTTGGGTTTCCGGTAGGAGCACTCATCTCGTATTCTCCTCGGGCCAATGGGTAGGTTGAAGCTGTGAATAAATCCCTAAAAATAATCCTGCAAAGGACAATTACTAAAGATCGACCCAATTGGCACATTTTGTTATATCCGACACTTTGGGCATACTGAATGTCATTTAAGACTGCCACTGGTTTTACTCCTTTTCAACTAGTTTATGGGTTGGAATCCATTTTTCCTGTGGAATGTGAAATTCCTTCCCTTAAATTAGTTGTTGAACTTCTTCCCGATACGTCTAGTCTCTAAGAACTCCTCGTTCATTTGCAACATCTCGACGAGCAGCGTCCATATGTGGCCATAATTATCTAAGCTCATGAAAAGTGAGTAAAAAATCAATATGATAAGGTTTTCCATCCTAGAGTTTTCTCTGAAGGTGACCTTGTCCTGGTCTATGACCAAGACAAAGATGGCTTGGGAGTAGGAAAGTTTAAATCTATGTGGTACAATCCCTTCATTGTCAAAAACGTTTTGAAAAATGGAGCTTATGAGTTGATTGATTTCGAGGGAAACAAGTTGGCAGAGCCCAGAAATGGGCTCTATCTTAAGAATGTATTTTTCTTAGGCTTCATCCTAGCATTTGCTTGGTTGTAAATATTGTATGTTTGTGCATATCTATATATCTATCAATTTTCTAGTGATGTCAATTTATGTTTTATCTTCTTTATGAGGTATTGATGGAAGATTTGATATATCTAGAGTTCATTGATGGTGCTAGTAGACACACCCAAAACCTTGCTTCCGTAGCTTGGGTGATTTATTATCCATCTGGGTAGTTTCTGGTTTTGAGAGGCGTATGTATCGATCCCGCTTCAAATAATGTCATCGAATATACTGTTGTTATTAATTTACTATGTGAGGAAATATATCTTCGTATTGATTCAATAGTAGTTTATTTAGATTCACAACTGGTGGTATCTTAACTGAATAACATCTATCGTGTTAGAGATACTTATTTATATCTCCAATTTCTGAGAGTGCATTTATTACAAATATCATTTGTTTATATCACATTTATTCATATTCCACAAACAAAAAATTCATTAGCAGATTATATCGCTAATCAAGCATTATATTGGCATATAAATCATTCATCACATTAAAAAAGCAAAAGTAATCAAAGTATCATCTATATATATATGATCATCATGATAAACTGTCTGTACATAGATAGAGTTTTGTGTCCAAAATAATATACAAAATGAGAACAAAATGTCCTACAAGATTAGGGCTTATGCCCATCATCATTTATAATGAAAATATATCTGATCATCTATCTAGGGATCTTGCACGAGATGAGGAGCAAGAAAGAAAATGATGGAATTTTCCACCCGCCAAAAATAGCCGCACACAATCTCATGGTACTCCCACCATCCGTCTTTGCATCTCCTTTGGTAGGTCCTCTATAGCCACCATAGGTACTTGGTGAGTTAACCTCACCATGTTTCTCTAGACTCAATGGAGCATCCTCTCAGTCTCTGCTACAACACCTTCTGTGTTTCTTCGACAACGCCTATGTTGAGGTAGACCATCAGTTCTCACTGGTCCAACATCTATGTCATGATCAATAATTTTGTAAGTATTTTCTCTCATTAAAAAGATTTTTAGTTCATTTATACTTAAAATAAATAAAAAAATTAAAAAATCATAAAATTAAAAAATTAAAAAATATTTGTACCTATGGTGCCCCATGCTGCATCTGGTGTCAACACTAGATTGGATCTACCGTAAAATCCATTCCAGCATAAGGGTAGCCTTCTATTGCAATGACCTATTGTTCCCACAAAAGGAAAAACTCATCATCAAATGTATACCTAGGGACCTCACCGCCCCCTAGTCATTTCATTACATGAGCCCACCTACCCATTCATGGATCCATTGGGTGACTGATGGTGGATAATACCTTCGGACGAAGCCCAGGTACTCTCTCAAAGAAGAAGGAACATAAGATGGTTCCGTATCTAAAGTTCTTTTTCTGACCCTTCTGGATATAAGTAAGTTGTTTTTTGATATTAGCTAGAAGGGGTGTGCACCAATTGAAGACTGTAGTGAGACTATCCACTGCAAGACTCGTTGAAACATGAGAGCCCTGATGTAGAGAAGTAGAACCATTTTCCCTGGAAATGGTAAAAAGAAGGATTCTCAATGATAGACTCTTTACATGTTTGATTGGAATCTGAGTTCCAATCTTCTTGATGTTTCTTGGGCAATGGATGCATATGTAGTCTTCCACACTAAGACTACCTCTTGTTCTTCATGTTCCGTGGACCCTCTCTCATTTCCAGGAAAGACCTGTGATGAAATAGATATCCTCTATTTCAACCCTCAGGGGAACCTGATCAATAACAAAAGCATCTTCTTCTAGACTCCAGTAGTGGATTAACATCTCAAGCAACATGGTATTTTCCTTCATATTCAGAATTTTGAAATTTTTTAACAATCTGCATCCTCGTAAGTAATCTAATGCATTTTTATCTTCCATTACTTCAGTATCAATCTTACTATGCTCTATTTCATGCCAAGTAATCGACATTCTACAAAAAAATGATGTTTTGAATCATTAAAACCATGATTCAAATTTTGAATTCGTGCACACGTGGGTTCGGTATTAACATAGTTGCGTATAGGCCTTTCTATACGTAGTTCACATGTGTCCAACCCGCATGTATGCATAGCGAAATCTTTTAAAATAAAATCCCATGGTCAAATTTGTGACGAAATCATTTAAAAAGAACTAAAACTTATTAAAATCTCAGTTAGAAGGTTACCTGGAAGATTGGAGGCTGTTTGAATGGATGAATTTGATGGAATAAGCTTGCTTTATTTTTTCTCCACATCTCCTTCACCCAATTGCTCAAAACACAAATGAAGAATTGTGAGTCAAAAATTCCTTATAGAAGTTGACATATGAAAATTAATTTTTCTAAAGATTATTTTCCTTTTTATGGGCTTTTTTACCTTTTTGGCTTGGAGTGTTGGGATGGTTATGTTTACTGGATACTTTTGGGACTTTTTGAGAAATTGTTTCAGTTCCATGATTGCAAAACCATCATGGAACGTATCATTTTTTCACTGGAATATAGGTTAGGGATATCATTTTCTGTTGCATTTTGCATACTAGCCTCCATACTGTGATATTTTTTGCCATAGGGTCGATCGCATCATGTCTTGGTTCTAAAACCATTGTCACTCCCTGACTTGTAAAATCATGATACGGTGGTAGAGCCAACCTTTACATAGGCATATTAGTTAGAACCTCGCTAGCATATGTTGCCCATGCTGCTATATTGCCTAGGCTTAGGATTCCTCTTTAGTCCCGCCATGACTTGTGCGTTGAAGAATCATTCTCTTACTTCTTCACTATTTTTCTAGCTTTATACCCTAGAGGCTCCTTTGTGTTGAGTTGTATTGTTGCATTGCATGTTCACCATTTGTACCTTTTGGCCTTAAGCTGACTTCACTTGGACTCATGTTTAAGCCACCTTTTGACCATGTCTTTTGTGAAATCAACCTTGCAATTACTTTGCCTCTGCAACTTGACAACCTCTTACCCGTGGAAAGAACATTTCTTTGAGTGTCACTGACCAGTTTCGTCACCTTGCATTGAGCATAGGAATCTTCCCCTCCCAAGAAATAGTACATATGTATTTGGACACTCGTTCTTTCCAATGTACTATAGGTATTCTTTTATTATTTTTCAGGCTTTCTAAATATGAAAAATACAAAAAATTATACATTCCAAAAAGAGCGGGAACGGGACATTATTTCCATAATTAATGGCAACTAAATTCATTTGTGTTGCCCTTGAACAAAGCACTCAAAATAAGTCTTTCCTCCATTGGGATGGGCTTTAGTTTAAATTAGGAGAGCTTTAACCTTGCTATTGAGTCAGTACTCCACCGAATGGTTGCCTCTTCCAATCATATGGAGAGTTTTCTTATGCCTCCTGCATGACAAAGTTATACAAAGTTATCATATGCTACCATGTAGTCACATTTGAGTCGTGCTTTTGTTGAAGGGAAGTAAACCTGAGTCGGACTTTCTATGGTGTCTCTTGACCTATTTTCAGTCAGTCGTCCCTGGTTGTCAGCGTCATGTTCATTATCACATAAGTTATTTGGTCCTTTGCTCATGCTAGTTTGAGAAGGTCTCCACTAACTTCTTGCTGGCAGGTCTTGCTCTTATTTACTATGGAAAGTTTCTTTGAGAGAAGATCTAGAGCTGCACACTGGCCCTATTTTCATTATTGATAGGTCACCTTGTGCTCAGCATCGATCAGTATCATGGGTCTTTGATTGAGTGGTTTCCCTTGTGTTCGACATCAACTTTCATTATCACACATTAGAATTCGTGTAGTACCTTGGTTTCCATTTGACCCTATTGGTGGATTCCTCACCTCTGTGTCAACTTTAATTATTAGTTGGTTCATATGGTTTCTATCGTGTGAACTAGATACATCTTGTGTACACCAGAAACATGTTTCAGTTGGGTTACTATGACTAGTAACTCAACCCACAACTATTGTAGGGCTCTACAGAGTTTGTCAAATCAAGGCTCCAGGACTAGTAACTCAATCCACAACTGTTGTAGGGCTCCAGGCATTTTATCCAACCAAGGCTCCAGGACTAGTAACTTAGCCCAAAAATGGCTCCGAAGCGTTTGTTAAACAAAGGATTCTAGGACTAGTAACTCAACCCAAGATGTTCCAAGGCTTCTAGAGCGTTTACCAACCAAGGTTCTAGGAAGTAATAACTCAATATAAAACCATAATGAACACAAGCAACAATGAGAAAAAAATGGGAAAACCCACAACGCTGAGTATCTAGGAAATGGAAACGCTAAGCAAAACCGTTGTCAATCTAGGTAATCCTCCATGCCAATGACAACTCAT
Source organism: Pinus tabuliformis (assembly GCA_031772625.1). Lineage (NCBI taxonomy): Eukaryota > Viridiplantae > Streptophyta > Pinopsida > Pinales > Pinaceae > Pinus > Pinus tabuliformis. The sequence goes on along the minus strand of CM062819.1, from coordinate 1,121,856,852 downwards.
AACCAAGAAACCACATGCACGTACCATGCATGCCAAAACAAGTAAGGAAACCATACAGGCAACTCAATACCTACAAAGAAATCCCAATGTATCTATTGATCCAACTATTCCCTTGCACTTTCCTACTTTCCTTTGCCTTCTTTTCCAATCCAAGTTAATGCTAGAGTGCTCTAAGCATGCTCCAAAAATAATCTAAGGGTGCAAGATTATAAGAGAGAGAGAATGAGAGTATCCTCAAATCAAAACTATCAAAAGCCTAACACTGAAAAAAGTCATGAATTGACCCTCGTAAGCCTTTTTATCATGGAGGCCTCTAATTTCTTCATTCTCCTTCATTTTTCCTTCAATTTCCCTCTCATGAAAATTTATGACCAATCAACTTCATTTTCTCCTATTTTCCTTTATTTAAAAAAATAAATGCCAATTAATGGCTCTTTTCCTTTTCATATCCTTTTTCAATGCCCTTTCCAAAACCGAAATGAACACCCACTAGCATTTTTTTCCCACCATTCAACTTGGAATACGTGTTGGATGACCTTGGCCTTATATTTTTTTCAATGGAAATTCAACCAGGGCTGTTACAATTAAAATCTTGATCTTTATGTCATACGTTCAAGAAACCTTATTACCAAATGGAACCCTAAATTTTTCAAAGCATGGTGTTGGAATTGATGTTAGCCATGGAGCTAGTTGAATTACCATTGATGTCAAAAGGTTTGAAGAGCTTGTCTTGATTATTAGAAGTGTTGCATATGTTGGAAAGGTATGTATAGGTGACACAAACTTGGCATGAAACAACTTGAATCATTGTTGGAAGATCTAGGTCAAAATAATTTGTGTTTACCAAATTTACATGACTATTGTTGGCAACCCATTGTCACAAGATGACACTACCTTGGTGCTACAATATTACTATGTCCTGAGTAGAACACTTGTCACAGCCTGTGTAGCTTAGGCCTATGATAGTCTCTTGTAGATGGAGAAAAAATAAATCCATAGGCCGATCCAAAGAAATTTTCCATGGAATTGGTTGCACTCAAGCTGTTTGACCTCATGCATAATGGTCATATTGGTTTGATCCAAAAGGAGAATGAATGCATTAAAGCTTTAGTGGATCAATGTAGTTAAAGGCGTAGTGCTATGAGTTAACACATTATTTTAGTATTATATTGATCGAATCCATAACACACCCAATAATCTAGCTTATTGATATGGTCTCAACGTTAATGGAATACATTAATGAGATATATTAGTGATTGATCTGGTCTACTAGGCATCAAAATTATAAATATCATATGTGGATCGAGCGATATGAGGTTAGGTGATATGAAATGTGGCACATTTGTATGGAGTGATTAATTAAAAGCATTGTGCACACATGTAGGAGAGAGGGGGTCAAGTTTTCTACTGAGCAATCATAGGGTAATACAATGAAGACCATAAACAGTGTGATGAAGAGACAAAGAAATTGCTAATCGATGAAGTGCACATGGAAGAACTTGGTGGCCTATAGAGTTTTGTGAACATGGATCTTGTGAGTAATGTATGAAATAATGTATACTTGTGTGCACTTATTGTGATGGAGCTCGATGATCAACTAGTGTGATTGGAGTGCGGTCAGAGTAGAATTAAAGATACTGTAGCAGATTTATGATAGGGCATGTGCATTGGGGTGCATATGACAAATATTAATGGATGAGTTTGTATGCAGGTTGTAGATTGTAATTTGCTCATAACTCACAATGTGATTATAGGGACTGTTATGGTGATGAGTTATCATGGTTTTTGCTCAAAGGCATATTTTGTTATTGTTGCGTTTCAGTGAGTCATTTTTTGTAGAGATCCATTGATGTCATGTTTTTATATGGCTTTGTATGTTGTTGTCCATTGTGTTTTTGATTTTTATGGCTGAATTCAACATGAAATATATTTTGTATGCTGTTGTGAGGTGTTGAGTTTGGGTATGGTTCGGATGTTTATCACAGCTATGATTATGATGTTGGTAGAGTATTATTGAGAGTATGTATGTTGGAGATTTAATGATTTGATGCATTATTTGATATTTCAGAGAGAATTTTGTTTCATAGATTCTTTATTCAGTGGAATTTTTGTATTCAGTTGTTGAGATTTGAGTTATTAGTGGGTCTAGTTTGAAAATTTGATGAAACATGGCCTACCATTTTTTTATTTTATTGTAGTGGGACCTAGTTTGAAAATGAATGGAATGTGGTCCATAAGAGATTAAAGTTTATGGCCTTCAGTGGGTGATTGGTGGTTTGTTGGCAAGTGGTGGCTTATTGATTCAAGGAGTGGTGGCTTCCCTCTAGTTGTGGTCAGAGAAACTGTTGGGTGTTGGGGAATCTAACAAGAGGTGGCTTATAATAGGTAGTAGAATGCATAATTAAGGGTGTGGTGGATTCCAGTAGGTTGTGGCCTACACATTTTAGGAAGTGGTGGCTTCTATTAGGCCATGGCATAATGTGAGTGATTTCTCACATGCATTGAAAGCTGGTTCTTGCACATTGGTGGTAGCTAGCAATATGATGTAATAGAAAAAAATTGATAATAATAAGAAGAAAGAAGTATACAAATATGGTGGTTTTTCTCCTAGAAGGGTTTCCACCTTATATCTTGTGTTCTTATGTGTGATGTTGGGTTGATGTGTTTCTCTCATGGTTATTTGTTTGCATAAAGTGTAAAAATTTTAAGAGATGATCCATTGGTACAATATAGATTCACCCCCCCTCTTAGTATTGTCATGCTCCCAATAATTGGTATTAGACTAGGTGCTTTCAGGCATAGTTTGATTGCTGGAAGGAAGATCTAGGAAAAATTGAAAAATTTGTTCTGAATGGATCATTAGAGTGTATCACTACTCAGGATTGCAATGATACCATGTATCACATGGAAAAGTTAAATATGAGTTATATCTTGTGGATATGATGTTTGGAATCTAGTGTATGAAGGTTGTGGCTAAGATCCTATCCTAGATAAAGTAATGCAACTGAATGCATTACATAGGGTTCTTCTTGAAGGTGTACAAAAAGAAACCACTTTAGATTATGGATGAAAAACAATGTTAATAGTAAAAATGGTTGTAAAACAGTGTGTATCTGCAACAAATGATAGAAACAAAACCTGGAAAAGTCCTGATCTATGCAACAGAAATAGTCAAACAACAAAATGGAATAATAAAATAAGTGCAAATAACTCCAATAATCCAATGGAAACCAGATATAAAGAATATATTTTATTAGATGACACTTGTGAAGGGAACAATTAATGTTACTAGTCCCACTTTGTGGGATGGGTGCTTGGATATCCTCAATGCCTTGAGCTTTCTAGAGTCTCCCTCTTCTCTACAATGTGTAAATCCAACAAAAAATGTTTGAGTTCAATGGAAACTCAAATGGGAAAAGGAAATGGTAAGTGACAATGATTATAATCAAAGTTACAATAGTGAGTGCAACAATTAAATGGTTCCGAAGAGAAGAATGGATGTAAAACCCTCCAATTTATAGCAAATTATTAGGTTATTCTCGAATAATGGAAAATAATAAAATATTATTAACCAAATTCTAGAATTAACTGTTTGGAATATTTTATTATATTTGGTTGGAGGGAAAAAGTATTTAAATTGCTTAAATACTTATATTTAGAAATAATAAATAAATAAATGGTTTATTTATCATCTCAAGGAATGTGGTTAAGGAATAAATAAAAAAATAATGTCTTTTTTAAGTATTCCTAGAGGATATAGTCAAACTTGACAAGGAATAATAACTAAATAATGATTAATTAATTATTCCTAGAGAAAAATAAGCTAAATAATGATTTATCTAATTATTTATCATGATTGGGTCAAATATGACAAGGAATATTAATTAAACAATGGTTTAATTAATTATTCCTAGAAGATAATTAAATAAATAATGATTTATTTAATTATTCTTCATGGGTTTAAACAGAAATAACTTAACAAATGTGGTTTATTAAGTAATTTCTTATAGTGAAAGTAATTTTACCATATGGTGTACTTCGATCCATCTAGTAGGTTATGGCTAGATGATCAATTTTTGGTGATAACAGAATGCTAGGGCCAAGTGTGTGATATATGAAAATATTCACAATTTGGATCTAGAGAGAAATATGGATTTGACATCCGCTAAAGAGATATGGTCCAGATTGCAGATATTTTATGGAGGAGAAAAATAGTAGCAATGCTAATGGAGAGAATAAGAGCAAGAAGAAAAATAAAAATGGATCTTAGAAAAAATATTATCAATTTAATTTGGTCCATCCCCCAAGAATGAGTTCAACAACTGATTAGGAAAAATCAGAAAATGGAGGCTCAACAAAAACAAGTGTGATCCAACAAGGTAGATCTGAAGGTATGAGTAAAGATGAATTTCTTTTGAGTTATGTTTTAGGTGGATCTCATGATTTCCATGTTTAGGTGAATAATCAAGATGAGAATAATGTTATGCTTTTAAATCTGAACTTGAGTTAATGGTGAAGGTTATTGATAAACTAACTCTTGATGTAAGTAGGTTGATAGATGCATGTAGAGATCAATGTTACAGGTCATTTTATTGCATTCACTCAAATGGTTTGGAAACCGTATCAATCGACATCCTTAACACCTTGAAATCATCCCTTTGAAAAGCCTCAAGGATTAGCTCTCCAAAAAGTAGAATATTTTTGGGTTTACCAGCTTAAAAGGTCATTTTTTGGACCCATTACAACCTATCTTCTATGCCACCTACAATGGTTTCATGTTGCATAACTATGAACCAACAATGACCAGTGCATGTTTCCTTTGTTGTAGGTGTGATGGTTCTATAAGTTCAGGAAAAATAAAAAATAATTATGAAACTTCTCTTTCTAGAATCTTCCAAGGTGGTTTTAACCATTTACTTTTGATTGAGATCTTGAATTCCTATCCTATAGGTATTATCTCTTACCCCTAGAGTTTATCCTCTCCCATATGTAGATCTACGTCCTAGGTTGGTAAATCTTAAACTACCTTATTTACCCTATAAATTCACTGCCTCACATAGAGTCTAGGTTGGATTTTGGAGACTCTTAGCTATGCCTTGATGCTAATTTTTTTTACCTAAGGATCCATTACCATCCTTGAGTCGTGATTGAAGGATTGTTTGGTGGCTAAGGAATGAAAAGTTTTGGTGGGATCTATCTACATTGTCAAAAACTCCAAAAGGGTTGTAATCTCCTCCTACATTTCATTAATACACAAATAGTTGTTTTCCTATACTTGTGTCTATTTCATGCATATGTATTTCAATGCCCTCTTGACTCATAGATTAGAGATATTGGTCTATGCTATGTATATATTGTAGTTCTCTTACTTCTTGTAATTTTTTTTATGTCGCATTTATAGTAATTGGAGTTAGAGCTAAAGTTTAAAAGCTAAGATTAGAGGACTTACATTTGACTCCTGGTAGGATTTCTCCTCCTTTTTATATTTTGTCTAAGGAAAGAATAAGTGTTTTTTCTTGTTGTTTGTAAGTCATGCCGCTAGATCTATGGGATTCACTTATTTTCGTAGAAGAAACTTGACAGCTATACTAGGGAACGAGATGTTCCTATAGTGGCTTCCTTAGATTATTTATTTTAGAACTTTCAATCTGAATGAAATTTACCTATTTACAGAGTAATTAATCTTGGGAAATTTTTAACCTAATCTTGGTAGGGTTTGTGTTTCACTTTTTGAATAAAATTGGCCCCAATGCACTTTTTGGTTTGACACAGAGCGACCCAATGCACCTATCCTTCTCTGTAAGTGTGATGCATCACACTGGTTCTTGTGTTTATCCTGTGATGGTTCTTGTAGGATTAAAGAAATGAATTTTTATGCCTTGCTCTCAGTTTTGATTTTATCCATTGAATTTTCTAGAGTCTCTCAACTAGTCATTATCTCTGCAAAACCCATCAGTGTATTTACATTTTGGTTTGATTTCCTTTTGATGAGAATTTGTTTGGTTTTTATTTCTTCTTGTTAATTAGGGTTTGCAAACACTTGGATTGATTGTTAATTATACAAAAGTATTTTCATACTACAGTTGTAGTCCGTTCAAGTTCTTTTGGTCAACGATCTAGATTAATTTTCATTTTCATTGCATTTGAAATTGAAAAGAAAAATTCCCTTTTTGCATTGCATATAGGATTTTTCGAATTGCATTGGAGTAATACATTGAAATATTTTCTTGGGAAGCTCTTGTTTGTTGTGTCTTTGATTGATGCATCATTTTTTGTTTCTTCCTTCCTTCAGATAGATCTTCATTGAAATGAAAGAGTTATTTTCATCATGCTAGTTGCATCATGAGAAGTTTAGGTGAATTGGTACCATTAGCCTTGAAATCGAAACTTAATTGAAGATAAAATTTAAAATTTATTCAATTAACCTAAGGTGCATTTGGAACATGTTGATGGTGTTGGACTCGACAACATGTCAGGGGATCTCCCCGATATGAAGTACCAATTAGACCTCAGATCGTTTGGTGTAGGAGTCCCAATAGTGGGTCGTATGGTAATTCCTTGACTGTGATTTTGCATAGAGAAAAGTAAGATGTCTCTGTTGGTAGCAAGGGTGTGACTTATGCAGTAAGCCAAGGAAGGTGCATGAGAGGTTCTAACACATGGGGGTTGAGATGAGTGCACCCCTTGGAAACCTGTGATAGCACAGAGTTAAGAAGGGAACACATGAGAAAAGATGCATCACAACATGGAAGGCAAGTTAGCTAGCAATCCAAAGTGATGGTTAAACCAAAAACACATTTCAGAAAGATTCATACATACTTATACAGAATAGTCCATAATTGAATGCGTAAGCAAACAAATAAATATATCATTTAGAGTAAACCAGATAGCATATAATACAATGCAACATATGCATGAAACGTGTTGGCTCTATTATATTAATAAGTGTAAGTTCCAGTCATACAATACATCCATTTCCAACCACTAGTTTCGATAGCGGAATGTTACAGCCACAACTGCTTGCTCCTCCAAAGAGATATACCAGCTTTGCGTAGTGGAGAAGCTAAGGCTTGTTACAATACTGTCCAAGCTCTCTCTAAGATAGTCTTATCGGAAGCTTGGCTGACCAAAAGCCTTTACAATGATTTATGAGGGACTATCTATCTTAAAGGGTAGGGTGACCCTTGACATTCCCCTTTGTGACAGCTCATCTACCCTCATGACTCTTCGTCTACTCTCATGACTATTACATACAACTATCGGCACTTGAACTTACACTTGACAAGACATTACATGACAATGCACATGTACCCAAGTGAGACAAAATGGCTTGAGAAAGCCATGCAAGACATCACTATGACTCGGACAACTATGGGAAGTCCAACTCTTCAACATCCTCGCAATGATCAATAGTAGTGAACTGATGCCAAGACCGGTTGTTCGTGATGGTGTCCATGTACTCCAAGGTGAGATCTTTCTGGAACTTGACTCTTGCCTCCATAACATCTGTACACTGCTCAGGCTCCTTTATCAAACTCATTTGAAAGCATGCACACCATTGTCTTCAACGTATCCAGATGAATAGCATACTTCTACATGATGTCTTCACTGATTGTCAAGTCTAGGTTGGTAGCTATATGCATCAACTCGTTAAAGTACGAGTCAAGCTCTAGTCAGAACTGTACCTTTGTATTTTCCTGGGTAAGAGTCCCAATAGATGGGATCGCATGTGCGTGCACCACAACATCCATACTCTTGAATACACATGCATGGGAGGCATGTAGACTAGTGATGAGCTACGTGAGCTATTCATAGTTCCGTATCTAACTCCGGATGCGTACCTTTAGCTCGACCGCTCTGGGCTTCATCATCTTAGGCAAGTGAAGTGGGGATCCCATGTATCTCATCATCCATGTTTTCATGTAATCAACAACAGCATGCATGTTCAACAAGATAGATGATCTTCTAGCACATCCCTACTAGCATCCGTTTAGATGGACGACTGCCTTATGCACGGTACCAAACTTGGAATATAACGCTCGCATGATTGTGTCAAGGGACAATATTTCATCCAGTATTTCCTTCTTCAGTTCTGCTCGGGTGGACTCTGTCGTTAACTCTCCTCCTTTCTTGGCCATCTGTAGCTCTTTAGCCATTCACTTGTTCTCACCTATTAGAAAGCGAACACATGAGCTAGTGGATTTGGCATATGCGCTGGTAGCACCAGCCAAGGCTGTTGGATGTTTGTGTAAATCGGACACGATCATTGATTCCTCATACTGTGCTAGAGATGTATGATCTTCTGGAGTTGACACTCTGAGAGATTGGACAACTCCATGTTGGGACTCGTTGAATGAGATGTTGTGCATCTCTCCTTTCGACTGATCTCCAAGGATCTCAGTGTCTCCTTGGTCATTTGGGACTTGCTCATCTTTTGGATGCGGTGAAGTTGTTGGGTCAACCTCTTGGTGGTGAGGCATGAGGTTGATTTCCTGCTCTAACTCCTGCTACTCCATATCTGTATCCATATATTCAAGCGCTCGCTCTATCTCCTAAGCGAAGTCCCATTCCTATGATGGTTGACCCTGTTTTCTTGATGCTAGCTATTCTAATGAGTCCACTACTTGTACGGGCACTATTTCATCCATCTGTACATGTTGCGCCCCCTACTGTACCTATTGCTGATGCGCTTCCCTTTCCCGTTTGTGAAACTCCTGTTCCTTTTAGAGTTGCTCCTTCAACTCATCCAACTTCTTTTTTTTCCTCCATTCTTTGTTTCTCTCTCTGCCTTTGCACGTTTCGCTTGTCGTGATGTTGCCTCTTTGCCTCTATAGCCATAGATGCTTTCTCCACAATTGGATTTTCTCGAAACTTGCAGCTTTGATCTTACACCATGCTATCGACAATCTTCCTCTTACCCTTATCGTGCACTGGTATATTCACCTCTGTTGTTGCTGCTTCTTCTGGTGCTCTCCAAGATGCTACTTCGCTATCCATTCCACAATGAGGCTGATCGGTTCATTGAATCTAGAGGAGTTGTAGCAATATCTCCATGGGTCCTCCTCCGCCCAATAAAATCGCCATGGATCCAGTTGAACTATACTCTCATGCAGTGATCTTTCACAAGACAATGTAGGTCATACAGACTATAACTTCAGAGGTTGAATGGATACTTCTTAATCTATTCTGCTTCGGCATCCACTTGCTTGAAACTATGAATCTTGTATAACCCAATTCAGAATGAGAGAGCGGGCCAAGGTGCCTTCTTCTCCAGTGTAGTCTAGTTGTTAATCCTGGTGAGATGTGATATGCTACTTCCTGCATGATGAGTATGTCCAAGGCAAAATTTGGTAGAACATCCAGAGGCTTCTCCATGTTGTACATCTCTATGAAGGTGCCAAACGGTGAGGCATACCAATCAAATATGTTTACCAGTGCCTCCATTTCTGCCTTCGACATGCAGGGTGGATCCTATTTGAATATCATCCTATAAACCAGGGTGACAAAATGATCGAACAATCATGTTATAATTCCTTTGAAGCTGCATTCAGACAAGATCTTACAATAAGTGTTCACAATAGTCTCCATCGGTGACCATTCCCACTTCAAGCTTGGGAATTCCTCTTGGGCACATATTGCATCGAAGATGTAGGCGTACATGTAAATTTCTTCTTACATACCTTTGGGAGGTTTTCAAGCCCTCATTACCTATTCCTTCAGCTAATGAGCCAACATGTCGGACGAGTTACATGTTTTTCCCTCTCTGGCTAGTTGGTCCAGCGTGATCACCCAACTCTATGGGAATGTTTTTGTGGTTCCTTGGCCATACAATGGACATGCAAAGGTGACCAAGTATTGATACACCTTCCTCAGTATCTTCGTCATGTATACCTGGTTGGGTGTCATCCTTAATCTAACCGGCTCCTTTACCCTGTTCTTCAAAATGCCTCTGAAGTTGGCATTGCTACTAGGTAAGATGAAGGGAGTCTCCATGATGGTCATAGGCTCCGCAATCTAATACATCTCATCATAATCAAGTGCCCTAAAGGTTGCAATCTTTGTCCCGCTAGCACTTCTCAAAGTCATCATCTCGGGATCAATGTGTGAGACGATCTAGCATATCATGTCCATGCATGGGAACGCGGGGTATCTGCATGCAATCTGGTACAAGCCAAAATTGTGGATGTTCACATATACATGGCAATCTTCCAAGTCTTCCCCAAATGTGCCTGCAAATGCATCATTGACCTCTTTCCATTTCACCTTGATGTCCTTGTCTACAATCAGCTTGGTGTCTTTGTAGATCGACAGACTTGTAGACACCCAGTCAACTACTACTCCAGTTGCACTTCTACCAGTGTCCTTTCATCCTGCTCTCTTGGAGACCATTGATACTGAACTACTAAGAGGTAGACGAACACCTACTATATCTGGAGACAAAGTGACATGCATGGCAAGAAATCTGTTAGTGAAAACCAAAGAAAATTTGAGGAACGAGATAACACATACCTGGGGAATGACTGGCAAGGATTGCGCAATTTCTTCTGGGAGGTTGGGAAAGTGGCTACTAGACTTGTGAAAAAGGCAATATAGGTTGTCTGGGAGGCATTACTGGCTACTATAATTGTGCAATGCGCAATCCAGGCTGACTTTTGGAATTGCGCAATGCACAATTTTAGTTAGCAATGGGTGTAGGCTTAGTGACTGTATTGCACAATTTTCTTGGGCCAGTAGTCACTGTCCCTTAGGATTGGGCAATGCAAGACTAGAGGAAAACTCCTAGGAAGAAATGCGCATTTCCTAAGAGGAAGACGGAGCCATCCCTCTCAGGATTGCGCAATGTTGTCTTGGTGGGTAGAGTTCGGGCCAAGGATGGCCAGATCTACCGACCGGCAACTGAAAGCAAATGTGAAAGTGAAATCATGGTGATACTGAGTCTAAACAGAAGAAAATGATCATGCATGCAAACAGTGAATGAAAGATTCATAAAATGGAAGAACATGCATGTGGATGAAGCGAGTCGCCGAATCACCGACTGTTCATGCAAAACAGTTTCATGCATGAGACAGTAGTGAGATGCTAAAAAAAACTGAAACAGTGCTAGTACAAGCTAGTATGCATGTAAATGACAACAAGCGTTCAAAGAATCAAGTAAACAACACTCACACAAGTGGAAACACAAAAAGTGACAGAAATTCTACAAAAGACAAGTTAAGGCCACTTACCTTTGAATAGCTGAGCTGGATGTGTCGAAGAGTCCTGCATGTGTTGTGGGATGTTAGAGCTCCAAGATCGATGTGAAAAAATGAGTTATGAAGAGTCGAATAAATAATTTTGAGGCTCATGATGTGCATGCCACAAATCTAGGAAAAGGCGACACTTGGAGGAAAGACTCTAACACAATATTTGCATGTAACCTATAGCTTCTAAAAATAGCTCCCTAAATCAAGGGATTCATTTTGCATGTTTCCTTTTTCTATTTTGGGAAAAGGCAGCCCATGCCTGCAAGTCAAGTTTCTTTGGTCTCGGGTGGAACTGGTCAACTCAACTACACATGCAAGAGCCTGCTCAATTGCTGAGAGAAAATGTGCATTTCTCGAAGGGAGCTAGGCTAGCTACCCAGGAGATTTGTGCAATTTTTGGCTAGAATAGCTGACTGTTACCCAGGATTGTGTAAATTCTGGGCTAAGCAATCCTGCTGGGAGGAATTGCGCAATTTTTTGGGTGAAGATTGACTGGAAGATTTGCATAATTCTAGAGCCCAGAAGGCTGTGAGATAGAATTGCGTAATTTCTGGAGGGAAGGCTAGTTTCCCTCGAGAATTGTGCAATTTCTTGAGGTAGCTGCTCAACCTGCAGTTGGACCAAGTCCAGAGAAACAACCTATGAGGGGAATGCAACAAGCTCTGATGAATATGCTTCCATTCTACAAGAAAATCACTTAAGCTTGTGTACTTGATGAAGCAACACATGTTACTATGAAAGGTTGGTAGGGAGGCTCCAAAACAAAAGCTAAGGAAAAAATTTGGAGGGTGGTTGTAGCCGCTACAACAGAACATTAACAAAAAAACGTATAGGTCTAGGCTACAGAGGTCTTCATGTGTTGTTAAATGTAGGTGTTGTAATTATTTGTTTATGTTACATTCTGGGGTTAGATGGTATTCCACATACATAAGTATACTAAATCGTTCTTCATGTACCTTCAGGTACATTAGATGGCACTCCCTATATGAAAAGTATATTAGAATACTTCCTATCATATAGGAAACATTTGAAAACACTACCATAGTATGCACTTCCATGTACCTCTAGGTATATGTTGGAAGTTCCTTATAGGTTGTTATTCTTCCATAGGTAACCAAGTCAACCACCTTATCTATTTTGATACACCAAAAAAAATCATTCAGGGGGATTTCCTACATTTATAGGAAATATATATTGCAATTCACGGTTACTTAGTAAATCATTTTTCCTAGTTACCCCTTCTTTTTTTATTTATGTTGTTAATTTCTAAAATTTATTAATCCATCATGGAAGAACACCCTCAAAAACCTCATCATTCATGTAGAATACAAATATATCCTCCTTTACCTACAAAGGAAACTCTTGGTTGTCATAAGAATAAGAAAATGAAAACTGCTGAAACTGGTACTACGGAAGGCACCCCTTCTAGAAGCAAATTTGAAGTTAAATAACCAGAATCGACACTTCCTAGAAGTATTAAACCTGAAATTACATCCCTACCAGCTAGTGGGTCTGACATGGTCAAAACTCAAGCCCTTGGAACATTAGAACCTGAGGTTATTGAACCTAAATTTCTAGATTCAGATACTTTACAGCCTGAGGTCATACAAGATGGGGAACCTCAGATAACTGACTGACTACTTTAGGGACTTCTTATTCTCTTCCTTTGCATTTCTCTTAACCACAACTTATAAATTTTGGTCCTGATGGAGAACAGCTTCCACCTAGTCTTTTGAGTATTGATGAAGTTACTAAAGAAGGGTCTCAACCTTCACCTCTTATCCATTTAAGATGAACTCCTCTTTATGAATATCATCCTTTTCTTACCCCTCATACTCAAGTACAATCTCATTCACCTACGATTCCTAATTCTAATTCACCTTTGAATTTCCCTCCAAAAAATCCTTCGAGAAGTTTAACCATGACTAAGTCAATGATGGTCTCTCAACCTATGTCTTCTATCATGAGTGAGTTGACCGAAGTTGCAAAAACTTATATGTTTTTAACTTCACAAGAAACTCATTTGTATGGTGGTCAATTAGTACCACCTAGCTATGAGTCATTGTCAAGAACCTTTTCTGGTGTGTTTACTTGTCCTTCGGATGTATGGTTTATCATCTTCATCTAGAATACTATTTGGTACCTCTTTAACGAGCACCTCATAACCTATTCCACCTATTGCACCCAAACCTTATTTGTAGCAACAATATGGCCCATTTCTTAGTGGATTAGGGCATCTGCAACAACCTACTCTGTCCTATACTGGGTACCCTGCTCCTGGGAGGAAGCTGCATCCATATACTCCTTATTCCCCATCAAGGGGGCAACATGTTATTGAAATGTTCCCATCTACTAATCAAATTCTACAAGTTGGTGCTCCATCTCATTCGAGCCCTCCTCCTATGGGTCATTATTTTCTAGGAATGGTTGCTAATCCTTGGAATCCTACATTTTTTGTTTAACCTGGTTTGGTCTTAACACAAATTCCAACCTCTCAACTTGTTTCGGATATGCCCCCGGTTCCTACTTGCCACCTTGTTGAATTTGTATCTTAACCTGCCTAAGTTCCATCTCAGGTGAGTCAACATGTTCAGGCTGTGTCTCAAATACAAATTACTCGAACAATATCTAGGAATTCTCAAATCCTAGCTACCCAACCTCTTTATGGTGCATTACAAGCTCCACTGCTTGGCTATTTTGTACCTCATATGCAATTAAACCAACTTGTGCATGGCATGACATAGGTACCAACTAGTCAACCCAATATTGGGATGATGCAAAATCCATCAAGGAAACCATTCCAAGGCATTCCACAAATACATTTTGGTCAAACTACTATACCAAAAATGTCTTATCAGGGCTAATAGATCCAAACTTAGTTGCCTCCCCCGTCCTTTATTCATCAACTTTAGAGTCTTCAAGGAAAAGCCAATTTCTTGAGGAGATTTATAGCTAATTATGCCGAGGTTACGAAAGGACTTATGAGATTGCTTAAGAAAGGGGTCCCACTTCTATGGGAGGATTTCACGCAATGCCCCTTTGATGCTTTGAAAAAAGCATTAACCTCTACTCCTTTGTTGAGTCCATTGGATTATAGCAGAGACTTCGTTTTGTATCTCGCTGCAGCAAAATCAACTATTGGTATAGTTTTGGTTTAGGAGGATGATGCTTTATGTGAGAACGTATTCTACTATCTGAGTCGAGGCTTAGTAGGTCCTGAACATTGCTATTCTCCCATTGAGAAATTAGCTTTGGCAGCTGTCCATGTTATCTAATGACTTAGACATTATATTATGCTTCGAAAAACTTTCGTCTTAGTAGTTGTCAATCCATTTGAGTTTGTTCTAAGTAGGTGAGTGATTGGGGGCAAATACAATAGATGATTTGTTATTTTACAAGAATTCGATCTCGAATTCATGTCGGCTAAGTCTAAGAAATATTTAGTATTTGCAGAGTTGATCTCAGAGTTGCCTTTTGAGGAAGAAATCATTTATGAGGAAAATTTTCATGATGAACATATTTTTCTTATTTCCTTGCAAGATCCTTGGTATGGAGATATTATTATATATCTCCAGACTTCGAATTTTCTGCTCACTTTTTCGAATGATGAACATAGAAAATTACATCACCTCACTAAAAGCTATATTATTATAGGTGACACTTTATATCGTCGCGGGGTTGATTCAATCCTTAGGCGTTGTTTAACCTTAAAAGAAGCTGAGTATGTGCTTAATGATTGCCACAGTGGAGCTTCATCTCTCTAGGCTTGCAACAACCCAAAAAATTTTGCGTGCAAGCTACTTTTGGCTTTCAATCTTCAACTATTATATTGAAGCAGTCAAGAGGTGCCATCCTTGTCAGGGTTATACTCGGAAGATGCGCACATATCCAGCTCCGCTTTTCCCTGTGATCACCGTTGGTCCTTTCACGAAGTGGGTTATTGATTTTACTACTTGTAATTTGCCTTCAGCAGGATATCACAAGTATCTCATCATAGTCGTAGACTACTTTACTAAGTCAGCGGAGGCTATGCCTACTTTCATGAATGATGGTGAAACAACAACCTTGTTTCTATTCATAAAGTTATTTCCCAATCCGATATTCCTAAAGAGGTTGTCACTAACCATGGCAGTCATTTCCAAAATCAAATGATGTCTGAATTGGCTCTTAAATTATGTTTCTGCCAGGAGAACTCATCTCCGTATTATCCTCAGGCCAGTGGGTAGGTTGTGTTGTGGGGAAAAATGCCTATGCAGGACGATCCTATCCACCTAAGGTGTGACAGTGCCTTAGCAACAAATAGAGACAGCTATTCTAGTATTCTTCCTTTATGAATTAAGAATGGAGAGAGATGGATGGACTAACCGGTGTCTTCTGTTTGTCCCTCGATCCGGTTTCTCTTCTCTTTGTGAGTTCCCAGCTACTTGCCTTCTCGCTCGCCCAGCTTCAAGAGGTTTCTGCAAGATCACAAGAAGAGAACGCTACACAAGACATGGATTCATATTCATAACTAGTTCAGGATTAGAAATAAACCAAACATACTAATGCAATCATACATCAAAGATACATCAGTATATAGGAGAAACCAAGATAGCTTTATTGATGAATAACAAGGTTCAGGAAGAGATACAACCCAGAGGGCTCCAATCCAGCATCTCCTTCCCAGCAAATGGAATTCCTATCTTCACCCCCTTCAAAGCATTAAGCACCCAATGATTCCAATCTCAAACCAACAGCAATTCTCTGCAATCACAAAATTCTAGCCTCTAGATCTCATGGAGGAGAGATCCATATATAGATGTTTGGAGAGAGGATGAGTCAGCTTGAGATCTGACTAGTGTCCTGTCCCTCTATCAGTTCTTGATTCCACTTGGAGGTTCTTGCTTCCACTTGGAGATTAGGAACCTCTTACTCATCACCAGTTGAATTCACTGAGGCAAGTGTCATTGAGGAAGATTTTGGAAGCTTCCTGGGTCTTGACACCTCTTGGAATGAACTTTCCATTTGGAAATTCTCACTCAACGCACCCTGGTAGTGCGTCTACCTGCGTTGCAGTGCAGGTAGCCAGTGTTTGCTTTGACACTCAGCGCAGACAGCTAGTGGAGCCATTGAATTGATCTTGAATTGACTTGTTTTTGAGCAGTTTCTGGTGGAGAACTTCTGTGAATTGCTGTGGTTTGTTAGCCTTGTTCCTCTAGGGGTAGGAACAACATGTTTAGGGACTTTGGATCCCTTAGATTATGGACATTTCATGCTCAATGCTGTAAGGCACAAAAATGTCTATAATAGTTGCCCCCTAAAGTATGAGGCCGTTTATTGGGTGAAATGCTTTATCAGGGGGATCCGAAGTTCATCCAGTGCTGGGAGGAGACCTGTAATAAGATACAATACAATACATTATTTTTCATATTGCTTTCATGATCTAGCTGAGGCGGGCATTCCCATGCTCAGCTTTATAAATTCATTTTTCTGTACATAGAACAGACAATCATCTGGTGGTAGACTGATAATTTTGATGAAATTATCATCCTTTGGGGTAGGATGATTATCTACTGCAATGATGTACATGTCAATGTCTTTATCTTTCCTGAATATATATCGTAGCCCGGATGGATGAAACTAGATCCGGGGTCTTCAAACTCATTCGATCCTCACTCTAAGTACAAGTCGATCCATGTGAGAAATGTTTTGAAGTCGAACATGGAAAGACATCGCTTGATTACCGGTCAATGAGGTAAACCGTTAACAAGCACGAGAGGAATCACCGATAATGATAATGACCCTCAAGGTACTACAGTACAATTCACGTGGTGTGAATAAAGGACTTGGCGTCGAACACCACGCAAAATCTTTCGGTCGAAGGTCATTGATGTATACCTGTCGCCGGAAGTGAGAAACTTGCCATTGAGGCATGCAAGCTTCAAAGTACTGAAGGGGTTGTTCCTAGATCAACTTCTTGGATAATGAGCTGATGTCGACAAGAAGCGATCCGTCAAAGGAGGGCCTTAATGAATCCCACATCAATGACACGGAACGGAGCTAATGATTTTGATGGAGGTGAAAACGATCTGTGACATATGATTCAGGGTGGCGGTCATGAAAGGATGAATGATAATGTACGACAGTGGATGGGACACGGTTGACTTTTCTGAACGACTTCTCTTGAACATATGGTGACACTGACGCGATGGATCGGTAGCATTACCCCAAATATGGATGGTATGACGAGACCATGGATGTGACCGGTGAATGAAACAACCCAACCCGATTTTGGTACGGAGGAAAAGTGTCATGTTCAAGAGCGACTTGCTACCATCAAAGTTTTCTTGAGTTTCTCCCAATTTTTCCCCAGTCATTGTTGACCAGTACCTCTTTATTTTTGTTAAGCTTGAGGAGTATAACATATTCTTGTTCTATAACCTGCCCTTCGGGCAAGCCCATCGCTATGTTTTAACGAGCCTAGCGATAGTGAAACTCATTCTCGTCTAAAGACAAGTTTGTCGCTATTTAATGATTTTAACGAGTCTAACGACAAAGATAACTCGGTTCTTTTCATTTTTAGAGTCTGAAAAGATACATAAAGTTAACTCCAAAAGTCCTTTTTCGTCATCTAATCCCTTAGGTCCGAAAAAGTATAAAACAATACAGAAGGGATGAGTTTTCGATAGTTTTAACGAGCCGAATAAAACAAGCGCTCGATCTTTTTGTGCAATAATCCCTCAGGTCCAAAAAGATTAAAACCTAGAGGAGGGATAGCACTTCCAGTCGCTTTAACAAGCTGGAAGGCCAGAACTCGACAATCTTTTCATATTTTACGAGTCAAATAAAAAGAGCTTAAAGAAGACTCGTCTTTTGAGGAACGAGTGATAAAACGGGTTAGCAGCTGATTCCAGGTACAGGTTGGAATTTTCCAATCACGGCAGTGTCACAAGGATGGCTAGTGAAATCACTCTTCGCAGCTATTCCTCAAAATGGGTAAACAAACATATGGAGGTGAACGATTGGCCAATGGAAAAAGTGGAGGTGACGGTGCAAACACGACCAAGGCTTTAATGGGTGATGATATTACATTCACAGTGGTTATTTACCGGGATAGTTCATTTTTTAACGAGCTTAAATGCGGGTGGAAACATTTGCTCGATCTTATGTTTATTTTTTAACGAGCATGAACTATGTGCTAAAACTACTCGGATCTTGCGTTTATTTTTTAACGAGCATGAACTGTGTGCTAAAACTGCTCGATTAACCCAGTCATATGATAAGAATGTCTCATTAAGATTCTATTTTTTATGGAGCTTCATCTTACAAAGCTTTGCTCCGGATCCTTTCGTTACGCAAGTTCGGAAACGACTAATCCTACGAGTTTAAAGGGTTAGACCTACAGGTTTAAAGGGAGGACCTAAAAATTTAAAAAAATAAATAGTCGCCCCTTGCTTGCACTCCAAAAGGTTTGCATGTCCCCAAGTATAAAATATGATTTCAAGGTTACGTTTACTTTGTCCGCCAAAACATTTGTTTAAGCAGGAAAGGCCTACCTCTTTCAGGCTACCCAAAGATTGTTTCATTAATCTTTCAAACAAAACACTCCTTCGGCGATATCTACCGAGATAGACAAAGGTGAATGACCTTAGTGCCAAACACATAACTTTGACAAAAGAATCTTATTCTAGAATAACCCTCTTCCAGCATGGGCGGGGTACAAACTAGTCATATTCTCCCGCGGAAACCTACCTTATACCTAAAGTTTTCCTGCCGAAGCAGACCAGGACGCATGCCCCCTGGGTTCCAGTCATATCCTCCCGGATTATGCGCGCTCATCAGGAGGACGGACCGTGGGTTGAGACATTTCTTGCGTGAAGAGACCATTTAGGGATGGTATATGACTATTTGCGATGCGTGATCTGGGAAATGAAAGTTGGTCCATGAGCTTGACCACTCTTCCTTCATGCGGAAAACACATTACTCTAAAGAGTGAGGAGACGATGGCTCCCATGCAATATATATAGTCTCGTCCAAGGAGTAGGTTATAATCCAAGGGTCCTTCAACGACCATCACGTTCATTTGAACGGTCTTCCCTTTCAATGTTATGGGCACGTTGGGGAGGATCCCTAAAGGTCGACTAGTTCCTTTATCAAAGCCTGATAGATTTCTCATTTCAGGAAAAAGCGCTGGTGAACCAAGCGCTTTCGAAGCAATAGAGGAAAGGATACTCACAGATGCCCCCTCATCAATGATAGTGCTAGCCATTACCATTCTGTATATTTGAACGATAATCCTGAATGGTATGCTTGCTGGCAACCGGGGTCTGCCTAGTTGGTTCCAGTCGAAGGACACAACCAGGTTGCTTGGTGGTGGGACCGAATAGATGGCCAGGTATGACTCTGACGAAGTTCCTTCCTGCGACAAAGGAATGGGAAAATTGCCCCCTTGTTCGTCGGAGTCTGTGTTGATGAAGAGAATTTGGACGGTGTCGTCTTTATTCTCCTCTGTGATGGTATCATTCGAAGATGGAGCCTCTGAAGGCAAAACCGGGTCAACTGCCACCTCAACCTTTTGACTTTCGTCAGGTATGGATTCAGACGGTTCATCTTCAATGATAGGTGCTTCGGCTAACCACCTGGGTGGGCCAGCCGGGTTCTCAACTAGTGAAGGACTTGGCAGGAGTTTTTGATATCCAGGAGGAAGTTGCGCTCGTAAGATCGGGTGATCTTCCAAAACTCTTTTAGCCTCATCTAAGAAGGGACAACGATGGATGGCATGGTTGCCTTCACACAGTTTGCAGGGAAATCTAGCTTTCCCTCTCTGTCCTGGGGCTTCACTTTCACTAGTCGACGGTGAGCTGTCAACATGGCTATCAGAGGTTGACGCCACCGAATTGTGCAAACGGGGAGACCAGTCCCTTAGAATCCGAGGGATGCAGGGACAATCTTTGTGGAAGTGGTCTCCCTTGCATATGACACATGGCGATTTAGGCCTAGTCAGTGCTGTGTGTGGATTTTTGTCAGACGACACTTGTTTGCCCCTAGTCGCTTTTGGCTCCTTCTTCTTCTTCTCTTTCTTCTTCTTTTCCTTCTTCTCCTTTGGAACTTGGTTTTTTGTTTTACCAGTTCCGTCAAGCGAAGAGGAAGGAGGAGAGGAAGAGTTAGATGAAGTAGAAGGCTGGTTGGCAACTCTGGTCTGGTCTAACTGTTGATTCGACTGTTCAGGAATAGTGGTGTTCTGAACGACATTGGTTGAAAAGAGCCAGACTGGCAGGCCAATTGTCAGTCCTGGAAGCGAAAATGTGGCCATATGGGGTGCACCAACATCTCCCCAAGAGGAGAAGGGACTAGGATTTCCACCAAGGGGAATTCCTTGGTTGGTGTGCTCCATTTTCTCAACCTAAAGATCAACGCAGGAATAGGGGTGATTGTTCCGTTTAAAATAAATTTTAACGATGCTTTAGACACAACTTGATTTTTCACTTTTAAAGAGTCGAGAAAAAGCTAAAGATGACTCTAGTCTCCTTCGATGTTTTAACGAGCCCGAAGTGACAAATGCTCGGATGGACTTTTTTCGTTATAGAGTCTGAAAAAGGCCAAAAGGAACTGCTCTGGAGTTCTAGGCAGAGGGTGTGCCAAACTTTTCGCAAAACCACAGAATACTTTTTAGGGTACGGGCGGTCAATCTTCCTGAATGCAGTGTTCAGTGCATTGCGATCAGTAGGGCGGCCGAGACGACTTCCTAAGGATAAAGGTTTTATGCCTATAGGGGTCTCCCAATATATATGCGACGGTACGTGGGAGCACAATCCGTACTGGCGCTATCGTCCCTCAGGAGGAATCACCCACCATCAACGAGATCGACAGTCACCAGGCTTTACGACGCCGGAACACGTCTCTAGCCTAGACCTCTATGTTGTGCGTTATGTTGCAAAGCGTTGTTAAGTTCATTTAATTTATTTTAGGTTGATCTTTTTAGAAGTTTTCCTTTTGAGGTTCACCACGAGATGTATGATACAATTCCTAAATGCAGTCTAAAGATGATAAGCAAGCTTTATATCTTTTCAACTTATGAAAATCCTAGCTACTAAGGGAAAAGAAAGACACCATCTTTTCTTAAAGAGCAATCAGCACACTCTAATGCACTTTTCCTAAATCAAACATGCAAACTATCAAAATGCAAATGCACAATGTAGGTGTTTGTTTTCCGCTTTCTTAGTATTGATGCCTACAAAGAAAGATTTTTGTACAACTTTGAATTTGCTTTTAAATGAAAAATACAAACAAGTTTACTTTTTCAAAATCAGAGAGGGTAGAAGAGATTAGAACACTTAACAATTTCTGAAATGACCACTTGTTTCGACACTTAAAAGAGACAAACTCAAACCAGTAAGCAAAAGCAAATGTATAATCAACTGCAAACAGCCAATGAACTCTCTCCTAAGATCACAATCAACGGATCTGAATCAAGGGCTACAGGATGACTATTTCACTCATGCAAAGGAAAACTGTAAATGATGCCACAAACACATAAAAACACTCACAGTCTTTTACACAAAAGGAGGCGGAATTTAAGCAGAGAAAAGGAGTTATCAGACTGGTACCTATGCTGGTTACAGGCTGCAAAAATCAGAGATCAAAACAAGGCAAAACAGAGCAGAGAACCCCAGCTGCACAAGGCCAAACTGGATCAGTGCAACCTCAACACAGGGGTTTTGACATTCAGCGCAGGTAGCCTTCACAGGACCTGCGTTGAAATGCAGAACCTCTTCACAGGGGTCGCGCTGAAGGAGAAACGAGAGTTTCTCACTAGGTTCTGGGTTACAGATTGCTGATTAATCTACTGTTTCAGGCCAAATAAAAGCAACAGGCAAGGTGCAATCAAAGGGATGCTTTAAGGGAGTACTAAGATCTATCACAAAGGATCATCAAATCATTTGTGAGTCCATTGTTCAGATCATAGACAAATCCAGTGGTTGGATCAAAGCAGCAACTGTCTACTTTGCATCTGAGAATAGCAGATGCAGTTCGATTGTTGCTGTTGAGTCTATGAAACAAACAATGATGGAAACACAAATAAAATGACTAAACAGATCTCCCCAGCGGAGTCGCCAATTTTTTGTGGGGAAAAATGCCTATGCAGGACGATCCTATCCACCCTATCCACCTAAGGTGTGACAGTGCCTTAGCAACAAACAGAGACAGCTATTCTAGTATTCTTCCTTTATGAATTAAGAATGAAGAGAGATGGATGGACTAACCGGTGTCTTCCGTTTCTCCCTCGATCTGGTTTCTCTTCTCTTTGTGAGTTCCCAGCTACTTGCCTTCTCGCTCGCCCAGCTTCAAGAGGCTTCTGCAATATCACAAGAAGAGAACGCTACACAAGACATGGATTCATATTCATAACTAGTTCAGGATTAGAAATAAACCAAACATACTAATGCAATCATACATCAAAGATACATCAGTATATAACAGAAACCAAGATAGCTTTATTGATGAATAACAAGGTTCAGGAAGAGATACAACCCAGAGGGCTCCAATCCAGCATCTCCTTCCCAGCAAATGGAATTCCTATCTTCACCCCCTTCAAAGCATTAAGCACCCAATGATTCCAATCTCAAACCAACAACAATTCTTTGCAATCACAAAATTCCAGCCTCTAGATCTCATGGAGGAGAGATCCATATATAGATGTTTGGAGAGAGGATGAGTCAGCTTGAGATCTGACTAGTGTCCTCTCCCTCTATCAGTTCTTGATTCCACTTGGAGGTTCTTGCTTCCACTTGGAGATTAGGAACCTCTTACTCATCACCAGTCGAATTCACTGAGGCAAGTGTCATTGAGGAAGATTCTGGAAGCTTCCTGGGTCTTGACACCTTTTGGAATGAACTTGCCATTTGGAAATTCTCGCTCAACGCACCCTGGTAGTGCTTCTACCTGCGTTGCAGTGCAGGTAGCCAGTGCTGGCTTTGACATTCAGCGCAGACAGCTAGTGGAGCCATTGAATTGATCCTGAATTGACTTGTTTTTGAGCAGTTTCTGGTGGAGAACTTCTGTGAGTTGCTGTGGTTTGTTAGCCTTGTTCCTCTAGGGGTAGGAACAACATGTTTATGGACTTTGGATCCCTTAGATTATGGACATTTCATGCTCAATGCTGTAAGGCACAAAAATGTCTATAACAGGTTGGAGCCGTAAATAAATCCCTAAAAATCATATTGCAAAGGAAAATTAACAAAGCTCGATCCAATTGGCACATTATGTTATATCCGACACTTTGGGCATACCGAATGTCATTTAAGACTGCCACTGGTTTTACTCCTTTTCAACTAGTTTATGGGTTGGAATCCATTTTTCTTGTGGAATGTGAAATTCCTTTGCTTAAATTAGCTATTGAACTTCTTCCTAATACTTATAGTCTCTAAGAACGCCTCATTCATTTGGAACATCTTGATGAGCAACATCAAGATGCGGCCATAATTAACGAAGCTCACAAAAAGCAAGTAAAAACTCAATATGATAAAGCTGTCTATCCTAGAGTTTTCTCTGAAGGCGACCTTGTCCTGGTCTATGACCAAGACAAAGATTCCTTGGGGGTAGGCAAGTTTAAATCTATGTGGTACGGTCCCTTAATTGTCAAAAACATTTTTAAAAAGGGAGCTTAGGAGCTAATTGATTTCGAGGGAAGCAAGTTGGCGGACCCCAGAAATGGGCTCTATATTAAGAAGTATTTTCGTTAGGCTTCGATCTAGCTTTTGATTGGTTGTAAATATTGTATATTTGTGCATATCTATCTATCGGTTTTATAGTGATGTCTATATTTTTGATCTACTTTGGTAGGTATTGATGGATGATTTGATATATCTAGGGTTTGCCAATGGTGCTAGCAGACACACTCGTAACCTTGCTTCTGTAGCTTTGGTGATTTATTATCCATATGGCCAGTTGTTGGTTTTGAGAGGTGTATGTATCGGTTTCACTTCAAATAATGTCGCCAAATATACTAATATTATTCATTTATTATCTGAGGTAATATCTCTTAGTATTGATTCATTAGTAGCTTATTTGGATTCACAACTGGATGTATCTCAACTGAATAACATCTATCGTGTAAGAGATACTTATTTATATCACCAATTTTTGAGAGTGCGTTTATTACAAAGATCATTTGTTTATATCACATTTGTTCATATTCCACGATGAGAAAATTCATTAGTAGATTCTATCACTAATCAATAATTAGATTGGCATATAAATCATTCATCACATTAAAAAATAAAAAGTAATCGAAGTATCATCTGTATATATATGATCATCATGATAAAATGTCTGTACATAGATAGAAGTTTGTGTCCAAAATAATATACAAAATTGGGACAATATTTCCTACAAAATTAGTGCTTATGCCCATCATCATGTGTAATAAAAAATTATATGATGATTTATCTAAGGATCCTACTCCAAATGAGCAGCAAGGAAGAAAATGATGGCATTTTCCACCAGCCGAAATAGTCGCACCCAATCCCATGGTACTCCCACCATGTGTCTTTGCATCTCCTCTGGTAGGTCCTCTATAGCCACCATAGGTACTTGGTGAGTTAACCTCACCAAATTTCTATGGACTGCATGGAGGGTCTTCTCAGTCTCTGTTGTGGCTCCTTTTGTGTTTCTTCTACAACGCATGTGTCGAGGTAGACCATCAGGTCCCACTGGTCCAACATATATGAAATGATCAATAATTTTGTAAGTATTTTGTCTCATCAAAATGAGTTTAAGTTCATTTATACTTAAAATCCAAAAAAAAAATCTTAAAATTAAAAGATTAAAAAAAAATTGTACCTATGGCACCGCATGATGCATCTGGTGGCAACGCTAGATCTGGATCTCCTCTGAAATCCATTTTGGCATAAGGGTAGTCTTCGACTGAAATGACCTATTGTTCTCACCAAAGGAAAAACTCGTCATCAAATGTATTCCTAGGGACCTCACTTCCCCCTAGTCATTTCATTAAATCAGTCCACCTGCCCATTCTTGGATCCCTTGGCCTGCTGATGGTGGATAATACCTAAAGACAAAGCCCAGGTACTCTCTAAAAGAATAAGGAACACAAGATGGTTTCGTATCCAAAGTTTTTTGTCTGAACCTTCTGGATAGAAGTAATTTTTTTTCATATTAGCTGATAGAGGCGTGCACCAATCAAAGATTGTAGTGAGACAATCCACTGCAAGACTCATTAGAACATGAGAGGCCTGATGTAGAGAAGCAGAACCATTTACCTTGGAAATGGTAAAAATAAGGATTCTCGATGATAGATTCTCTACGTGTTTGATTGGAATCTGTGTTCCAATCTTCTCAGTGTTTCCTGGGAAATAAATGCGTATGTAGTCTTCCACACTAAGACTACCTCTTGTTCTTCTTATTGAGTGGACCCTCTCTCCTCTCTGGGAAAGACCTATGATGAAATATATATCATTTATTTCAATCCTCAGGGGCATCTGATCAATAAAAAAAGCATCTCCTTCTGGACTCCAGTAGTGGATTAACATCTGATGCAGCCTAGTATTTGCCTTCATATTCGGCATTTTGAAATTTTTTAACAATCCACATCCTCATAAGGAATCTAATGCATTTTGATCTTCCATTACTTCATTATCAATCACACTATGCTCTCTTTCACGCCAAGTAATCAACTTTCTTCAAAAAATGATGCTTTGAATCATTAAAACCGTGTTTCAAATTTTGAATTCACACACACGCGGGTTTGGTATTAGCACAGTTACGTATAGGTATTTTCTATATGTAGTTCACATGTGTCCAACCCGCATGTATGCAGAGCGAAAATTTAAAATAAATTCCCATAGTCAAATTTGTGACAAAATCATTTGAAAAGCATTAAAACTTATTGAAAGCTCAGTTAGAAGGTTACCTAGAAGATTGGAGGCTGTTTGAATGGATGAATTTGATGGAATAAGCTTTCTTGGTTTTCTCTCCACAACTCCTTCACTCAATTGCTCAAAACACAAATGAAGAATTGAGTCAAAAAGTCCTTATATAAGTTGACATATGAAAATTACTTTTTCTAAAGTTTATTTTTCTTTTTGTGGGAATTTTGACCTTTTTGGCTTGGAGTGTTGGGACGGATTGCTTTTATAGGATACTTTGGAGATTTTTTGAGAAATTGCTTTGGTTCCATGACTGAAAACCCATCATGGAAGGTATCATTTTTTCAATGTTATATAGGTTAGGGATATCATTTTCCGCTGCATTTTGCATACCAGTCTCCATACTGCGATATATTTTGCCATAGGGTTGATCCCTTCATGTCTTGGTTCTGAAACCATTTTCACTCGACAACTTGTAAAATCATGATATGATGGTAGATCCAACCTTTACATGGGCATCTTAGTTAGATCCTTGCCAGCATATGTTGCCCATGTTTCTATATTGCGTAGGATCGGGAGTCCTCTTTAGTCCCGCCATGACTTGTGCATCGAAGACTCATTCTCTTACCTCTTCGCTATTTTTTTAGCTTTATACCCTAGAGGCTCCTTTGTGTTGAGTTGTACTACTGCATTGCATGCTCACCATTTGTGCCTTTTGGTCTTCAGCCAGCTTCACTTGGACTCATGTTTAAGCCACCCTTTTACCATGTCTTTTGCGAAATCAACATTGCAATCACTTAGCCTCTGTAACTTGACACTCTCTTACCCATGCAAAGAACATTCCTTTGAGTGTCACTGACCAGTTTCGTCACCTTGCATTGAGCATAGGAATGTTCCCCTCCGAGGAACTAGTACATCTGTATTTAGGAACTCGTTCATTCCATGTATTATAGGCATTCTTTTATTCATTGTTAGGCTTTCTAAATATGAAAAAGACAAAAAAATTATATATTCCAAAAAGAGTGGGAATGGGACATTATTTCCATAATTGATGGTAGCTAGAGTCAATTGTGTCGCCATTGAACAAAGCACTCAAAATAACTCTTTCCTCCATTAGGATGGGATTTAGTTTGACATAGGAGAGCCTTAACCTTTTTATTGAGTGTTGCACAGTAATTTATCACTCTCATATCACTCACTGTTCCTGATCTCGGAGAACCCTAGTAGTGACTACTGTGTTATACTTTCACCATGAAACCTATGCTCTTTCATCCCTTCAAGTTTGAAAAAAGTAGTCCCCACTCCCTTTAGAACATTTCCAGAAAATCCTTCTTAAAACCCAATTTTTAAGATCAATGCTCTTTCCCAATGTCTCACCCACGCCGATGGCAGAGTTTTATGCTATGACCCGCACCCATCGGCGCTACTGTTAGCCCAATACCTGTGCCGGTCAACTTCTGGACTGTTTTTATAAAAGGAAATGGAGTTTCACATCTAGAAACTTCTAGCGGCTATGTGCTAGATGTTTGTTTGGTTGGATAAGGGCCGAGAACTCCATATAAGGTTCTTTCACCCTTAAAAGTGGACCTTCTTAAGGAGATAAGACCGTATTCCCCCTTGATTGGATCTCATTCTTATCCTCCTCTCCCTATATAAACCACTTCCTCTTACCCTTTTTGGTTACAATACAACACATATTGAAAGTGGTGGAGAGATAGAACGAGCTGCAAAACTTTGAAATCTTTAGCTTTTGATAGAAGAAGATTAGTCTTAGATGACAAAAGACTAGTCTTTGGTATCTAAAGCATGAGGAGAGAGAGTTATACCTTGGAAGCCATTTCATGTCAAGATAGAGGAGGAAAAGATTGTTGAAAAGGCATGTAGTGGGACTTCAATGCCGCAAAAGAGATCTCCAACGTCAAGGCTTCAGTTGTATTTCTCTTTGAAGTTTATTTTAATACAACTAATGGTTTATTTCCTATATTGGGTGTAATATTACATTTGATAGCTTAGAACCCCTTGACATTTTAGGTAGATTTGATTCAATTTTATTCTATCACGTTTGTTGTTGTTTCTTGCATGTTTGTTTCAGGTACTTGAATGAAAGGAACAAAAGGAAGCTGGAGCAAGGAAGCAAGATCACCATCAAGTGGATTAATGTTATAAGAGGTAGGCCCTCTTATTGGATTCTAATATGAGGAAATTTACATTAGATTGTCTTGTTTGTGGCTAGACCCACTCTCTTGGGCTAGAGGGATCGTCTTTGTTCGTAGAGAGGATATTCCTACACCACAAATTGGCGACCATACTGGGGATCGAACCTAGAATCTCTGGTTTTGCAGACCAGAAGTGAGTAGGATGCCTTGTTTATTTGGTTTGATTGATTGATTGGCTTGAAGTTTCATTGCTTGGTTCTTTTAGTTTTTTGGATGGTTTCTATGACCCTAGGGCATTTAGGTCAATTACCATTCATTTGTTTGTTTGCTCAGTGTGTCAAGTTTCTAATTTGCTGCTTCATTTAATCCATCTTTCAGTTGAAACATCTTCATTGCTTCATTTTCAATTGAATGAGTGAAAGGGTCTTGTTTGTTCTCTTATTTCAAGTGTCTCTTTTCTCTTTCCAAGCATAGATTACATTGCTTGGTTTGTCGATTGAAGCATTTATGTGTTTGTTTTGTTCGATTCAGGGAAGAAGTTTCTTTTAGTTTCATTTATCATGCTTTGGATTTGATCGATGCTTGTTTGTTCTGAATTGTGAAAATTTTCATTAAATTTCTTTATGTGAAAGATTCATTTTGCATTTTATGAAAAGAAGAACGTCATTCTTGTTTACTTAAGCGAAAATATTGCATTAGTAGCGTTATTGAGAAGCTAGAATTGCATCAACATAGACATGAGAAATGAAATATTTTTTTTTTGTTGTTAAAGGAATATTAAGTGCATTTAGGACATGTATTAGTAAAATATTTCATTCTTTGGTTGTTGCGTTGATTGTGTGTTCTCTATCGCTCAATTAATGTAAAATTTCATAGACGACAAAGATTTCTTTTATCATATAGTTGCATATAGAAGATTCCAGATGACATCAGTAAGGCCTTGAAATTGAAACCCAGTTCAAGATAAACCATTAAAATTTATTGAATTAACCTAAGGAAGAATTGAAACTTAATGCTCATTTAGTGTTCTAGGCTAGAGACATGTTTTGACGTCTTTAAACCTAGCCGTTATCATTTGCAACGATCTTGCATTAGACAACACTCGTATGGACTTGTGCTCCTCGTACCATCGTGTATATAAAGGGAGGCTCCTATAGGTTGTAATCCTTTATCCTTAGGAAGTCGAGTCTACTGCCTTGTAAACGTGATATACCGAACACATCATTCGGGGAGATTGCCTACTCGTAATTTTCGGTTTGTCGGGAGGTATTCTGCAGTTCATGGTTACCTGGTAATCCTTTATGCCTAGAGTATCCTGAGTAGTCATTTTTTTTTCTTTAATAACTCTTTAAATTTGAAAATACCATCGAGCACTTGTCCTTTCAAGCTCGTTA
Source organism: Pinus tabuliformis (assembly GCA_031772625.1). Lineage (NCBI taxonomy): Eukaryota > Viridiplantae > Streptophyta > Pinopsida > Pinales > Pinaceae > Pinus > Pinus tabuliformis. Next base: position 1,121,827,195 of record CM062819.1, on the reverse strand, counting down.
AATTTGAAAGTGAATAGAGTCACCTTTTGTCCTTTTCTGGACTCTTAAAGCATGAAAAGGGAAAGTTTTGTTTCAGTGTCTTAAAATTTAAGTTCCCATAAAATATTCCTGGTTAAAGTTATCTTCCTTAGTGATACTTTAGGGCTGATTCCAATGGAAACATTTCTTGAGTTTACCAATTAAGGATTCCCCTCCGTTGGGAGTCCTGGTCCTTTTCCTTATTTTGGAAACATTGGCGCTCCTTATATGGCAATGTTGTCCCTTCTTGGGTTAACTATTGGTTTACCTGTCTGGTTATTTTCGACCTAGGTGGTCCCGAGTGTCCCAACTTCTATCCAGCCATCTCCTTCACCTAAAAAACACCATGTTGATTCTAAGGTTGACCTCTCACCTTCTTCACCTATTTCTTCACCCTCCTCTTCTACTTCACCTGGTGAAAGTTTGAAATCTAGTAACCAGGAGGCTAAGAAGAAGAAGAAGAAGAAGAAGTCATATAAGTGAGAGGCCAACCGTGCAATTATTGCTCCAAATGAACTTCCCATCGACAAACCTTCCAATCCTTTGCAGAAGGTAAAATTCCCTTGTAGGTTATGTAAGGTTGAACATCTCCTTCAAGATTTTCCTAGTATTCCCAGATTCCTAGAGGTATGGTCTCAAAATCTAGAGTGACCATCCCCATCGACCTATGGAGATCATGTCTATGTTACACCCTCGGCTAGAAATGGTAAGAAGAAGGGAAAAATTAAATTCCCCTATGGGTTATGTGCAGGAGAGCATCTTATTCAACTTTGTCCTCTTATGGATAAAGCTTCCAAAATTTTTGGAAAACATTACAGCTCCTCAACCCCAACTTTTTGTTAGTTATTAGAGGCTTTCTTCTAACCCTCTCCTAGTTGGTAAAGAGATTGAATTGGATTCGTCTCTTGCCCATCTTTCTCTTCCTGAGCATAACTCTCTTGTGTATGTTCCCAACCAACCATTGGTCAAAAAGAGTGTCGACTTGGCTCCACCTTTAGTTGTTCACTTTGTTCCCAAAGGGAGTAGTGATCATACTGCTCATGTTCTTCTCGTCTCCTCAAATTCTCATCAGTGGAAGAGTGGCCCTCATGTCCCAGTTGTTCAGAAGAGTCCTTCTCCTATTCCTGTAAAGCATGGGGGAAATCCTATGATACCCCCACCAAGTAGTTATGTTGTTTCTTTTGATTGGAGTCAATTGATTGCATTCTGCCTCCCATCTTCTGAGCCTTTCCAGATTACGGTACAAGCGTATAATATGGTAGTACATGGCACTCTATTTGATGAAGGCTCGTCTATTAACATCATGTATTCTAATACTTGGAAACCTTTGGGATCCCCATAGCTTGAGCCTATCACCTAGAATCTGTTGGCTTTCAACGGAGGAGCCAGTCAACCTTTAGGGATCCTTCCCAAGTTCCCTATTACTTTGGGAGGAAAGACCGTCTATATAGACATGATGGTAGTCCAAGGTCTCTTAGACTTTGATCTTCTCCTTGGGCATGACTATGTTTATGTCATGGGAGTTATTGTTTCTTCAATCTTACATGTGGTTTGTTTTCCACACAAAGGGAGAATAGTGACCATTGATCAATTATCGTTCGTCCATCAACATATGGTTCCAATCCTACCATCATCTCCTATTGGTTCTCATTTGCAAGCAGTACCCACCCTGGCACAAGTCAATTATGTGGCTACCCATTCCATCTCCACATTTGTTGATGATCACGCGGATGGCATGGTACATTACGTATTGGGGTAATTGGAGCGTGATCTGTCATTTGTACTAGTTGACATGTGTTCCTCCCAGAGCGTAGTTCTCCCATCCAGTGAGGACATCTTGGGGGCCATGTTGTCGTATGGTCCATGGTCCGCTATTATGAGGATAATTATTTTTATGTGTCAATGTCGTTAAGAAATGAAACAACATACGAGGATAGTTCCTTTTCTGTGTCAACCTCGTTAAAAAAATGAAACAACGTGCGAGGATAGTTTGTTCCTGTATCAACCTCATTAAAAAATGAAAAAGATTTCAAGGATAGTTTGCTCTTGTATCAAACTCGTTAAAAAATGAAATAGATGTCATGAGGATAGTTCCTCGTCTTGTGTCAAACTCATTAAAAATGAAACAAAGTGTTAGAGCATGGTTCCTGGTCTTGTGTCAAGCTCCTTAAAAAATGAAACAAGGAGTCTTGAGGATATTTCTTTTACTGTGTCAACCTCGTTAAAAAATGAAACAAATCCCTTTTCCAAATTGAGTATTTGATTAAGATCTTGTCAAATTCCAGTTGAGTCTTTCCTTCATCTCAAAAGTGAAACTTCATTCCATCCACCTTTTAGCAACTCGATGTCTACTTCAGTCAATGAAATGAAGTTTGGGGGACATGTGCCTCGACTCTCATCATGTTGGGGGCATACAATTTTTTCATCAAAGCATCGTTTTTCGTTTCAATCTTGTGTAAACATGAAACTGAATCCAAGCATAGTTTTTTTTTTCAAGATTGTGTAAACATGAAACTGAATCGAAGCATAGTTCCCCGTGGTTCAGGCTTGTACAAAAATGAACCACCTCCATTTTAACCCTATTCATTTCCATTTTTATCAGCCTCTCGCATCAAATAAGCCTTGGATTTTTCTCCATTCCACCGCCACCATCTCTTTGGCCGATTATTTTCTTTCACTTGGTTGTTCTACCCTTTCTTGAGGAACTACAACAATGAATGGTTTTACTAGCTAGCCTCTTGACCTCTTATTTTTTTAGCGGTTCCACCATAACCGGAACCAGTTGCTACCCTTTATACCACTCTTTCCTCCAGGATGAGTCACCTTTAATCTCTTTTCTGACTCGTAAAAAATGAAAATATTGCATAGTATTTTTCCCTTTTAGACTCGTTAAAGCAAATAAAAAGCAGGGGTTCATATTTGAGCTCTTTTATGACTCTCAAAATATGAAAATACTGCCAATATCTTGTCGTTTTTAACTCATTAAAGACTGTGAAATGTCATTTACCTAGTATACATTTACCCCTTTTTCAGGCTGGGATAAAACTATTTACGAAAAAGGTATGCCTTAGTCAAACATGATTAGGAGGTTCTCTTGAATATTGTTTTCTACCTTGACGGGTTCGAGAGACAACTTTATGAAATGTGACCCTTGGAGGTTTTTTTTCCGTGTCTTTTTCAAACTCTCTAAAAATGAAAAATATTTTGTGTTTCACCTTTGTCGGACTCTTCAAAAGATTAAACGACATAGGGCTTGTCATTGTGACGAGACCGAGCTTATCCTTCCTAGGGTTCGTTAAAATTTACTAGGTAGGATCCATTTGAAGGATGGTCTTATATTACAAGCATATGTTATCCCCTTCATGCTTGTGTTTCAAAAATGACTGGGGTACTCGCCAAAAATGGTGCCGAAAAATGGGAAGTATTCATTAGTTGTATTCTTCACTTGAGATATCATGTCGCTCTTGAACATTGAAACTCATTTGTTCTGCGTGTCGGGTTTTGGGACATCCTCACTCTGTCACTTTCTTTACTGGGTTCGGGTTATCCATTTTAACCTATAATTTGATCTTTACCACATCACCATCACCTTTGATCCTATGATGTAAAATATTTCCAAACTCTGAAGTTGTGTCATCCACATGTTCAAGAGAAGTATTCTTGCTTATACATTGTCTGATCATCTGTCACATTCTTGGATTACTCTCATTCATTGTATTTCCTGTTTTGTGCTGATGACGAAGGATCCATTATGACCTTCCTTCGATGGATCGCTTCCTGTCGACTTCAACTCATTATCCAGGAAGTTGATCTAGAAACTCCTTTCCAGTACCTTAGTGCTTACATGCCTCAATGGAAATTTCTTCGCACTCAATGACAGGTTCTCATCATTGGCCCTCGATCAAGTGATTTCACAGGTGTTCGACTTCAGTTCCTTATTCACACTTCGTGAATTGTACTGATAGTATATTGAGAGCCATTGACATTATGGGTGGTTTCTCTCGCACTTGTTAACGGTTCACATCATTCGCCGGTAGTCAAGTGATTTTCTAGTATGTTTGACTTCAGCACGTCTATTCACATGTTAGAGTTTGTACTTTGATCAGGTCATGTTGGAGTGCAAGACCCTAAGCTTAGATCACAAAAGTCTAGGTTACAAGGAGTGATGAGTAATTCATGATTATATACATTATTCTTTAGATGGATGGTTGTGACCATGCTATGGGTATCATATGATCCCTTCAGTCGGATGGATATTCCCATGCCGAGGATCCATGCACGTGATACTTTTCTTGATGGATAGTTGCACCTATACCATGGATTCATGTATTGTTATATGCCTCTCATGCTTATCAGGAATGACTATTAGATTTCAGATATGTACATGTATGTTTGAGTTGCATGTCTTCCAATGTTGGTATTCCAAGTCCTCGCTCTGTCTTAAAGAATTTTAGCCATTGCTCTCAGCTCTGACTTCATGATTTAGGGGGCATCTGTTATGCAGTAATTTGTCACTCTCTTGTCACTCCCCGTTCCTGATCCCGGAGAACCCTAGTAGTGACTACTGTGTTATACTTTCACCATGAAACCTATGCTCTTACATCCCTTGAAGTTTGAAGAAAGTAGTCCCTACTCTCTTCAGAACATTTCTAGAAAATCCTTCTTAAAACCCAGTTTTTAAGATCGATGCTCTTTCCTAGTGTCTCACCCACACCGATGGCAGAGTTTTACACTGTGACCCGCACTGATCAGCGCTACTGTTAGCCCAATACCTGTCTTGGTATAATTTTGGATTGTTTTTATAAAATGAAATGGAGTTTCATGTCTAGAAACTTCTACTGACGATGTGTTGGATGTTCGTTTGGTTGGATTAGGGTCGAGAACTCCATATAAGGTTCTTTTCCCCCTTAAAAATGGACCTTCCCAAGGATATAATACCTTCTTCCCCCTTGAGTGGATCTCATTCTTATCCTCCTCTCCCTATATAAACCACTTCATCTTACCCTTTTGGGTTACAATACAACACATAGTGAAAGTGGTGGAGAGATAGAACTAGCTACAAAATTATGAAATCTTTAGCTTTTGATAGAAGTCTTACATGAAAAAAGAGTAGACTTTGGTAGCTAAAGCATCAAGAGAGAGAGTTAGAACTTGGAAGCCATTTCATGTCAAGCTAGGCAAGGAAAAGAGTGCTGAAAAGGCGTGTAGTGGGACTTGGAGAGATCGTCAACGTCAAGGCTTCGGTTGTATTTCTCTTTGAAGTTTATTTTAATACAACTAATGGTTTATTTACTATATCGGGTGTAATATTACATTTGATAGCTTAGAACTCCTTGACCTTTAAGTAGATTGGAATTGATTTGATTCTATCACGTTTGCTTTTGTTTCTTGCATGTTTGTTTCAGGTACTTGAACGAAAGGAACGAAAGGAAGCTGGAGCAAGGAAGCAAGATCACCATCAAGTGGATTAACATTATAAGTGGTAGGCCCTCTGATTCGATTCTAATCTAAGGAAATTTACATTAGATTTCCTTGTTTGTGGCTAGACCCACTCTCTTGAGCTATAGGGATCGTCTATGTGTGCAGAGAGGATATTTCTACACCAGATTGAATTAGTACTCCTCCAATTGGTTATCTCTTCCAATCATATTGAGATTTTTCTTATGCCTCGTAAATGAAAAAATTATATAAATTTATCATATGTTTCCATTTAGTCACATTTGAGTTATCCTTTTTTTCAAGGGAAGTAAACCTGAGTCAACCTTTCTGCGGTGTCTCTTGACCTATTTTCAGTCGGCCATCCTTGGTTGTCAGCGCCATTTTCATTATCACATTAGTTATTTGGTCCTTTGCTTGTGCTGGTTTAAGAAGGTCTCCACTAAATTCTTGCTAGTGAGTCTTTCTCTTATCGACTGTGATAAATTTCTCTGAGAGTGAATGTAGAGCTGCACGTTGCTCCTATTTTCATTATTGATAGGTCACCTTGTGCTCAAGATCAATCAGTATCATGGGTCTTTTACTGAGTGGTTTCCCTTGTGTTCGATGTCATCTTTCATTATCACACATTGGGATTCGTGCAGTACCTTGGTTTCCATTTGACCCTATAGGTGGATTCCTCGCCTCTATGTCAACTTTCATTATGAGTTAGTTCAGAGGGTTTCTATTGTGCACTAGCCACATCTTGTGTATGCCATAAATGTGTTTCTATTGGGTTACTAGGACTACTAACTCAACCCACAACTATTGTAGGGATCTAGCGCGTTTCTCCAACCAAGGCTCCAGGGATAGTAACTAAACCCACAAATGGCTCCGAAGCATTTGTCCAACCAAGGATTCTAGGACTAGTAACTCAACCCAAGAATCAAGATGTTCCAAGGGTTCTAGAGTATTTTCCAACCAAAGTTCCATGAAGTAATAAATCAATGTAAAACAATAAGGAACATGACAACCAATGAGAAAACAAATGGGAAAACCCACAACGCCATGAGTATCTAGGAAATGGGAATGCAAGGTAAAACCACTATCAATCTAGGCAATCCTCCATGCCAATGACAAATCATAACCAAGAAACCACACGCATGTACCATGCATGCAAAAACTAGCAAGGAAATCATACATGCAACTCGATACCTAGAAATAAATCCCAATGTAGCTGTTGATCCAACTATTCCCTTGCACTTTCCTACTTTCCTTTTCCTTCTCTTCCAATCCAAGTTAATTCTAGACTGCTCCAAGCATGCTCCAAAAATACTCTGAGGGTGAAATATTATAAGAGAGGGAGAGAATGACAGTATCTTGAACTCGAAACTATTAAAAACCTAACACTAACAAAAGCCATGAGCTACTCGTCATAAGCCTTTTTATCATTCAGGCCTATAATTTCTTCATTTTCCTTCATTTTTCCTTCAATTTCCCTCTCATGCAAATTTGTGACCAAACAACTTCATTTTCTCCTATTTTCCTTTATTTTCAAAAATAAGTGCCATTTAATTCCTCTTTTCCTTTTCATATCCTTTGTGAATGGCTTTTTCAAAACCAAAATACGTGTCTGATGAGCTTGGTCTTATGGTTTTTTACATGAAAATTCAACTGGGGATGTTACAATTAAAACCCTAGTCTTTCTGTCACGTAGATGCCTTCGGACGTCTAGGCGACCTTATTACCAAATGGAACACTAAATTTTTTGAAGCATTGTCTTGGAATTGATGTCAACCATGGAGCTAGTTGCATTACCATTGATGTAAAAAGGTTAGAAGAGCTTGTCTTGATGATCAGAAGTTTGGAATATGTTGGAAAGGTATGTATAGGTGATACAAAGTTGGAATGAAACAACTTGAAGCATTTCTTGAAGATCTAGGTAAAAATAATTTGTGTTTACCAACTTTAAATGACTATCGTTGGCAACCCATTGTAACAACATGACACTACCTTGGTGCTACAATCTTGCTATGTCCTGAGCACAACACTTGTTGCAGACTGTGTAGCTTATGCCTATGACAGTCTCATGTAGGTGGAAAAAAATAAATGCACAGCCAAATCTAGAGAAATTGGCCATGGAATTGGTTTCACTCAAGTTGTTTGATCTCATGCATAATGGTCATATTGATTTGGTCGAAAAGGAGTGTGAATGCATTAAATATTTAGTGGATCGATGTAGTCAAAGGCATAGTGGTATGAGTTAACACATTGATTTAATCTTAGATTTATTGAATCCATAACGCACCCAACAATATAGAATATTGATATGGTCTCAACATTAATGGAATACATTAATGAGATATATTAGTTATTGATTTGGTCCACTAGGTACGAAAATTATAAATATCATATGTGGATCAAGGGAGGTTAGGTGATATGAAATGTGGCACCTATGTATGGAGTGAGTAATTAAAATTGTTGTGCACACATGTAGGAGATAGGGGGTCAAGTTTTTTACTGAGCAATCAGAGGGTAATGCGATGAAGACCATAAATAGTGCAATGAAGAGACAAAGCAATTGCTAGTCGATGAAGTGTGAATGGAAGAACTTGGTGGCCTATAGAGTTTTGTGCAGATGGATCTAGTGAGTAATGTATGAAATAATGTATACTTGTGTGCACTTATTGTGGCAGAGCTCGAAGATCAACTATTGCGATTGGAGTGCAGACAAAGTAGAGTTAAAGATGTTGTAGAAAATTTATGACAGAGCATGTGTGTTGGACTACATATGACAAATATTAATGGATGAGTTTGTATGAAGGTTGTAGATTGTATTTTTCTCATAACTAACAATGTGATTATAGGGACTGTTATGGTGATGAGCTGTCATGGTTTTTGCTCAAAGGCATATTTTGTTATTGTTGAATTTCATTGAGTCATTTGTTGTAGAGATTCATTGATGCCATGTGTTTATATGGATTTGTATGTTTTTGTCCATTGTGTTTTTGAGTTTTATGGCTGAATGCGAGATGAAATATATTTTGTATGTTGTTGTGAGGTGTTGAGTTTGGGTATGGTTCAGATGTTTGTCATGGCTATGATTATGCTGCTGGTAGATTATTATTCAGAGTATGTATCTTGGGGGTTTAATGATTTGATGCATTATTTGAGATTTCAGAGAGGCTGTTGTTTCATAGATTCTTTATTCAATGGATTTGTTGTATTTAGTTGTTGAGATTTGAGTTATTAGTGGGTCTAGTTTGAAAATTGGATGAAACATGGCCTACCATTTTTGTATTTTATTGTAGTGGGTTCTAGTTCGAAAATGGATGTAATGTGGTCCATAAGGGCTTAAAGGTTAGGGCCTTCAATGGGTGAGTGGTGGTTTGTTGGCAAGTGGTGGCTTATTGATTCAGGGAGTGGTGTCTTCCCTCTAGTGGTGGTTGAAGAAACTATTGGGTGTTGGGGAATCTAACAAGAGGTGGCCTACAATAGGTAGTGGCATTCATAATTAAGGGAGTGGTGGATCCTAATAGGTTGTGGCCTGCAAATTTTAGGAAGTTGTGGCTTCTATTAGGTCGTGGCCTCATGTGAGTGATTGATCACATTCACTGAAAGATGGTTCTTGCACACTGGTGGTAGCTAGTGATATGATGTAATATAAAGAAATTTGATAATAATAAGAAGAAAGAAGTATAAGAATATGGTGGTTTTTCTCCTAGAAGGGTTTCCACCTTATATACTATGTTCTTATGTGTGACGTTGGGTTGATGTGTTGCTCTCATGGTTATTTGTTTGTAAATAAAGGGCAAAAATTTTAAGAACTGATCCATTGGCACAATATTGATTCACCCCCCCTCTTAGTATTGTCATGCTCCCAATAATTGGTATTAGAGTGGGTGCTTTCAGGTGTAGTTTGATTGCTGGAAGGAAGATCTAGGAAAAATTGAAAAAATAATTCTGAATGGATCATTAGAGTGTATCAGTGCTCAAGATTGCAGTGATACCATGTATGGCATGCAAAAGTTAAATATGAGTTATATCTTGTGGATATGATGTTTGGAAGCTAGTGTATGAAGGTTGTGGACAATGAATAATAACTAAATAATGATTAATTAATTATTCCTATAGAAAAATAAGATAAATAATGGTTTATCTAATTATTTCTCATGATTGGGTCAAATATGACAAGGAATATTAGTTAAATAAAGGTTTAATTATTTTTTCCTAGAAGATAATTAAATAAATAATGATTTATTTAATTATTCTTCATGGGTTTAAGAAGAAAAAACTTGAAAAATGTGGTTTGTTAAGTAATTTCTTATAGTGAAAGCAATTTTACTATGGTAAAATTGGCCCTATATGGTGTACTTCGATCCATATAGTAGGTTATGCCTAGATGATCAATTTTTGGTGATAACAGAATGCTAGAGCCAAGTGTGTGATATATAAAAATATTCACAATGCAGATCTGGAGAAAAATATTTGACATATGCTAAAGAGATATGGTCCAGATTGCAGATATTATATGGAGGATAAAATAGTAGCAACACCAATGGAGAGAATAAGAGCAAGAAGAAAAATAAAAATGGATCTCAGAACAAATATTATCAACTTAATTTGGTCCATCCCCGAAGTATGAGTTCAACAACTGATTAGGAATAATCAGAAAATGGAGGCTCAACAAAACCAAGTGTGATCCTATAAGGCAAATTTGAAGGTATGAGTAAAGATGAATTTCTTTTGATTTATGTTTTAGGTGGATCTAATGATTTCCATGTTTAGGTGAATAGTCAAGATGAGAATAATGTTATTCTTGTTAAAGTTGAACTTGAGTTAGTGGTGATGGTTATGGATAAACTAACTCTTGAAGTAAGTAGGTTGATAGATGCATGTAGAGATCAATGTTATAGGTCATTGTCTCGCATTCACTCAAATGGCCTGGAAACCGTATCAGTAAACATCCTTAACACCTTGAAATCATCCCTTCACAAAGGCTCAAGAATTATCTCTCCCAAAAGTAGAATATGTTTGGGTTTATCAGCTTAAAAAATCATTTTTTTGACCCATTGCATCCCATCTTTTTTGCCACCTACAATGGTTTCATGTTGAATACTTGTGCACCAAAACTGACCAGTGCATGTTTCCTTGTTGCAGGTGCGATGGTTCTATAGTTTCAGGAAAAAAGAAATATATATGAAACTTCCCTTTCTAGAATCTTCCAAGGTGGTTTTAACCATTTTCTATTGATTGAGATCTTGAATTCCTATCCTATAGTATTATCTCTTATCCCTAGAGATTATCCTCCCTCATATGTAGATCTAGGTCCTAGATTGGTAAATCCTAAACTACCTTATTGGCCCTATAAATTCACTACCTCCCATAGAGTCTAGGTTGGATTTTGGAGACTCTTAGTTTTGCCCTGATGCTACTTCTTTTTACCTAAGGATCCATGACCATCCTTGAGTTGTGATTCAAGGATTTTTTTGTGGCTAAGGAAGGAAAATTTTTGGTGGGAGCCATCTACATTGTCAAAAAATCCAAAAGGGTTGTAATCTCCTCCTACATTTCATTAATACAAAAATCTTTGTTTTCCTATAGTTGTGTCTATTTGATGCATATGTATTTCAATGTACTCTTGACTCATTGATTAGAAATATTGGTATATGCTATGTATATATTTTAATTCTCTTGTTTGTTGTAATTGTTTTGATGTCCCACTTATATTAATTGGAGTTGGAGCTAAACTTTACAAGCTAAGAGAAGAAGAGCACTTGCATTGGACTCTAGGTAGGATTTCTCCTCCATTTTCTATTTTGTCTAAGGAAAGAATAAGTTTTTTTTTTTTTCTAAATTAGGCCACTAGATCTAGGGGATTCACTTATTTTCGTAGAAGAAACTTGACAACCATATGAGGGAACGAGATGTTCCTATAGTGGGTTCCTTAGATTATTTGTTTTATAACTTTCAATCTGAATGAAATTTACTTGTTTACGGAGTAATTAATCTTGGTAAATTATTAGTCTGAGCTTGGTAGGGTTTGTGTTTCACTTTTTGAATAAAATTGTCCCCAACGCACTTTCTTGTCTAAGACAAAGCGAACCAGTGCACCCATCCCTCTCTGTAGGTGTGATGTATCACATTGGTTCTTGTGTTTATCCTCTGATGGTTCTTGTAGGATTAAATGAATGCATTTTTATGCCTTGCTCTGAGTTTTGATTTTATCCATTGAATTTTCAGAGTCTCTCAACTAGTCATTATCTCTAGAAAAGCCATCAGTGTATTTACATTTTGGTTTGATGGCCATTTGATGAGAATTTGTTTGGTTTTTCTTCCTTATTGTCAATTAGGGTTTGCAAAAACTTGGATTGATTGTTGATTATATAAAAATATTTTCATACTACAGTTGTAGTCTATTTAAGTTCTTTTGGTCAATGGTCTAGATTAATTTTCATTTTCATTGCATTTGGAATTGAAAAAAAAAAAGAAAAAAAAATTCCCTTTTTTCATTGCATATATGGTTTTTCGAATTGCATTGGAATAATACATTGAAATATTTGTTTGGGAAGCTCTTGTTTGTTGTGTCTTTGATTGATGCATAATTTTTTGTTTCTTCCTTCCTGTAGACAGATCTTCATAGAAATGAAAGAGTTATTTTCATCATGCTAGTTGCATCATAAGAAGTTTAGGTGAATTTGTACCATGAGCCTTGAAATCAAAACTTAATTGAAGATAAACTTTAAAATTTATTGAATTAACCTAAGCTGCATTTGGAACATTAACGAAAAACATAGAGGTCTAGGCTAGAGACGTCTTCATGTGTTGTTAAATGTAGGAGTTGTAATTATTTGTTTGTGTTACATTTTGGGGGTAGTCGGTATTCCACGTACATAAGTATATTGAATCATTATCCATGTACCTTCAGGTACATTAGATGGTGCTCCCTATATCAAAAGTATATTAGAATACTTCTTATCGTATAGGAAACATTTGACAACACTACCACATACTACACTTCCATGTACCTCTAGGTATATGTTGGAAGTCCCTTATAGGTTTTTATTATTCCATAGGTAATCGAGTCGACCACCTTATCTATTGTGATACACCTTAGGGAGATTTCCTACACGTACAGGAAACATATATTGCAATTTACGGTTACTTAATAAATCATTTTTCCTAGTTGCCCCTATTTTTTTTTATTTGTGTTGTTAATTTCTAAAATTTATTAATCCATCGTGGAAGAACACACTCAACAACCTCATCATTCACGTAGAATAAAAATATTTCCTCCTTTACCTAAAAAGGAAACTCCTGGTTGTCGTAAGAATAAGAAACTGAAAACTACTGAAACTGGTACGTCAGAAGGTACCCCTTCTGGAACCAAATTTAAAGTTAACTAACTAGAATCATCACTTCCCATAAGTATTGAACCTGAAATTACATCCCTACCAGCTGGTGGGTCTGATGTAGTCAAAATTGAAGCGCTTGAAACATTAGAACCTGAGGTCATTGCACTTAAATTTCTTGATTCAAATACTTTGCAACCTGAGGTCATACAACATGAGGAACCTCAAATAACTGATTGACTACTTTAGGGATTTCTTCTTCTCTTCCTCTGCATTTCTCTCAACCACAACTTATAAATTTTCGTTCTCATGGAGAACTACTTCCACCTAGTCTTTTGAGTATTGAGGAAATTACTAAAGAAGGGTCTCAACCTTCATCTCTTATCCATTTAAGAGGGACTCCTATTTATGAAGCTCATCCTTTTCTTAAACCTCACACTTAAGTAGAATATCCTCACCTACGACTCCTCATTTTAATTCACCTTTGAATTTCCCTTTGAAAAATCCTTTGAGAATTTTAATCATGACTAAGTTAACGATAGTCTCTCAACCCATGTCTTTTATCGTGAGTGAGTCGACCAAAGTTGAAACAATTTATATGTTTTTAGCTTCACATAAAACTCATTTCTATGGTGGTCTATTAGTACCACCTAGCTACGAGTCATTGTTTGGAACCTTTTCTGGTGCATTGACTTGTCCACAAATGTATGCTTTATCATCTTCATCTGGAATACTATTTTGTACCTATTTAATGAGCACCTCAAAACCTATTCCACCTATTGCAGCCAAACCTTATTTGGAGCAACATTATGGCCCATTTCTTAGTGGATTAGGGCATCTACAACAAAATCCTTCGTCGTATATTGGGTACCCTCTTCCTGGGGAAAAGTTGTATCCATATGCTCCTTATTCCCCACAAAGGGAGAAACATGTTACTGAAATTTTCCCATTTGCTAATCAAATGCTACAAGTGGGTGCTCCATCCAACTCGATTCCTCCTCCTATGGGTTATTATTTTCTAGGAATGGCTACTAATCCTTGGAATCCTACATTTTCCGTTTAACCTGGTTTGGTCTTAACTCAAATTCCAACCTCTGAACTTGTTTTGGATATGCCCCAGGTTCCTACTTGCAAACTTTTTGAATTTGTATCTTAACCTGCCTAAGTTTCACCTCAAGTGAGTCAACATGTTCAGGTTGTATTGCAAATACAAATAACTCCAATGGTATCTAGGAATTCTCAAATTCCACCTACCCTACCTCTTTAGGGTGTGTTACAAGCTCCATTTCTTGGCTATTCCATACCTCATATGCAATTAAAACAACCTGTGCATGGCATGACATAGGTACCAACTAGTCAACCCAATATTGGGATGATGCAAAATCCATCCGGGGAACCATTCCAAGACATTCCACAAATACTTGTTGGTCAAACTACTATACCACAAATGCCTTATCAAGGCCAATAGATCCAAACTCAGTTGCCTCCACCATCCTCTATTCGTCAACTTAATAGTCTTCAAGGAAAATCCAATTTCTTGAGGAGATTTATAGCTAATTATGCTGAGATTACAAAATGATTTATGAGATTGCTTAAGAAAGGGGTCCCATTTCTATGGGATGATTTCGTGAAATGCTCCTTTGATGCTTTGAAAAAGGAATTAACCTCTTCTCCTTTGTTGAGTCCACCAGATTATAGCAAAGACTTCATTTTATATCTTGCTTCAACAGAATCAACTATTGGTATGGTTCTGGTTCATGAGGATGATGCTTTATGTCAGCACGTAATCTATTATCTGAGCCGAGGCTTAGTAGGTCTAGAACTGTGCTATTCTCCCATTGTGAAATTAGCTTTGGTAGCTATCCATGATGTCCAATGACTTAGACATTATATTTTGCTTCGAAAAAATTCTATCTTAGTACCCATCAATCCATTTCAATTTGTTCTCAGTAGGCGAGTGATTGGGGGGGAATACAAAAGATGGATTGTCATTTTACAAGAAATCGATCTTGAATTCATGTCAGCTAAGTATAAGAAATATTTAGTATTTGCAGAGTTGATCTCAGAGTTGGCTTGTGAGGAAGAAATCGTTTATGAGGAAACTTTACTTACGAACATATTTTTCTTATTTCCTCGCAAGATCCTTGGTATGGAGATATTATTATATATCTCCAGACTTTGAAGTTTCCATTCACTTTTTTAACGGATGAACATAGAAAATTAAGTCACCTCTCTAAAAGCTATATTATTATAGGTGACACTTTATATCGTCGCGGGGTTGATTCAATCCTTAGACGTTGTTTAACCTTAGAAGAAATTGAGTTTGTTCTTAATGATTTCCACAGTGGAGCTTGTGGTGGTCATCTATATGGGCTTGTGACAACCCAAAAAAAATTGTGTGCATCCCACTTTTTTCCTTCAATCTTCAAGGATTGTATTCAAGCAGTCAAGACATGGCATCCTTGTCAAGTTATTTCCCAATTCGGTATTCGTAAAGAGATTGTCATTAACCATGGCAATCATTTCCAAAAGCAAATGATGTCTGAATTCGCTCTTAAGCTTGGTTTCCGGTAGGAACACTTATCTCTGTATTATCCTCAGGCCAACGGGCAGGTTGAAGCTGTGAATAAATCCCTAAAAATCATCCTGCAAAGGATGATTAAAAAAGCTCAGTTCAATTAGCACATTATCTTATATCTGGCACTTTGGGCATAATGAATGTCAGTTAAGACTTCCATTGGTTTTACTTCTTTTCAACTAGTTTATGGGTTGGAATCCATTTTTCCCATGGAATGTGAAATTCCTTCCCTTAAATTAGTTGTTGAACTTCTTCTTAATACTTCTAGTCTCGAAGAACGCCTCTTTCATTTGGAACATCTCAATGAGCAACGTCAAAATGTGGCCATAATTAATGAAGCTCATGAAAAGCGAGTGAAAACTCAATATGATAAGGTTGTTTGTCCTAGAGTTTTCTCTGAAGGTGACCTTGTCCTGGTCTATGACCAAGACAATGATTCCCTGGGGGTAGGCAAGTTTAAATCTATGTGGTATGGTCCCTTCATTGTCAAAAACGTTTTGAAAAAGGGAGCTTATGAGCTCATGAGTTGATTGATTGGCTTCAGCCTAGCATTTGCTTGGTGTTAAATATTGTATCTTTGTGCATATCTATTTATCAGTTTTATAGTGATGTCGATATTTTTGATTTTCTTTGGCAGTTGTTGATAGACGATTTGATATATCTAGGGTTCGTCGATGGTTCTAGTAGACACACCCGGAACCTTGCTTCCGCAGCTTGGGTGATTTATTATCTATCTGGCCAGTGGTTGGTTTCGAGAGGTGTATGTATTGGTCTCGCTTCAAATAATGTCGCCAAATATACTACTCTTATTAATTTACTATATGAGGCAATATCTCTTAGTATTGATTCATTAATAATTTATTTTAATTCACAATTGGTGGTATCTCAACTGAATAACATCTATTGTGTGAGAGATCCTTATTTATATCACCAATTTTTTAGAGTGCGTTTATTACAAAGATCATTTGTTTATATCACATTTGCTTATATTCCATGATCAGAAAATTCATTAGCAGATTATATCGCCAATCAAGCATTAGATTGGCATATAAATCATCCATCACATTAAAAAGTGAAAAGTCATTGATGTATCATCTATATATATATGATCATCATGATAAACTGTCTGTACATAGATAGTGTTTTGTGTACAAAATAATATACAAAATCAGTACAAAATGTCCTACAAAATTAGGGATTATGCCCATCATCATGTCTAATAAAAAAAGATCTGATAATCTATCTAGGGATCTTTCTCCAAATGAGAAACAAGGAAGAAAACAATGGAATTTTCCTCCCATCGAAATCGCCGCACCCAATCCCATGGTACTCCCATCACATGTCTTTGCATCTTCTTTGGTAGGTCCTCTATAACCACCATGGGTACTTGGTAAGTTAACCTCACCAAGTTTCTCTGGATTGCATGGAGGGTCCTCTCAGTCTCTGTTACAGATCCTTCTGTGTTTCTTTCACAACACCTATGTCGAGGTAGACCATCATGTCTCACTGGTCCAACATCTGTGTCATGATCAATAATTTTGTAAGTATTTTGTCTCATCATTTTTTTTTTTAGTTCATTTATACTTAAAATCCAAAAAACAAAATTGTTAAAATTCAAAAACTAAAAAATATTTGTACCTATGGCATCCCATGCTGCATCTGGTGGTAACACCAGATCTGGATCTCCCCTAAAATCCATTCTAGCATAAGGGTATTCTTCGACTGCAATGGCCTGTTTTTACCACCAAAGGAAAAACTCATTATCAAATGTATTCCTAGGTACCTCACCGCCCCCTAGTCATTTCATTAGATAAGCCCACGTGGCCATTCATGGATCCCTTGGGCTTCTGATGGTGGATAATACCTTAGGACGAAGCACAGGTACTCTCTCAAAGAAGAAGGAACACACGATGGTTCCATATCCAAAGTTCTTTGTCTGACCCTTCTGGAGAGAAGTAAGTTGTTTTTTCATATTTCGTAAAAGTGTGGTGTGCACGAATCGAAGACTATAGTGAGACAATCCACTGCAAGACTCATTAAAACATGATAGGCTTGATGTAGAGAAGAAGAACCATTTACCCTAGTAATGGTAAAATGAATGATTCTCAGTGATAGACTCTCCACATGTTTGATTGGAATCTGGGTTCCAATATTCTCGGTGGTTCCTGGGAAATAGATGCATATGTAGTCTTCCGCACTAAGACTACCTCCTGTTCTTCCTGTTGAGTGGACCCTTTCTCCTCTCTGGGAAAGACCTGTGATGAAATAGATATCCTCTATTTCAATCCTCCTGGGATTCTGATCAATAACAAAAGCATCTTCTTCTCGACTCTAGTAGTGGGTTAACATCTCAAGCAACCTAGTATTTGCCTTCATATTTGACATTTTGAAACATTTTAATAATCCACATCCTCGTAAGGCATCTAATGCATTTTTATATTCCATTACTTCATTATTAATCGCACTATGCTCTCTTTCATGCCAAGTAATTGACATTCTGCAAAAAAAATGATGCTTTGAATCATTAAAACCATGTTTCAAATTTTGAATTCGTGCACACACAGTTTCGGTATTAACACAGTTGTGTATAGGGATTTTCTATACGCAGTTCACATGTGTCCAACCTACGTGTACGAAAAGAGAAAATTTTAAAATAATCCCACTATTAAATTTGTGACACAATCATTTAAAAATCATTAAAACTTATTAAAATCTCAGTTAGAAGGTTACCTGGAAGATTGGAGGCTATTTGAACAGATGAATTTGATGGAATAAGCTTGCTTGGTTTTTTCCCCACAACTCCTTCACCCAATTGCTCAAAAGACAAATGGAGAATTGTGAGTCAAAAAGTCCTTATATAAGTTGACATATGAAAATTACTTTTTCTAAAGTTTATTTTTCTTTTTGTGGGAATTTTGACCTTTTTCGCTTGGAGTTTTGGGATGGGTTTTTTTTTACAGGATACTTTGGAGATTTTTTGAGAAATTGCTTCAGTTCAATGACTACAGACCCGACATGGTAGGTATCATTTTTCCACTGGCATATAGGTTAGGGATATCATTTTCTGCTGCATTTTGCATAGTAGCCTTTATAAAGTGATATTTTTTGCCATACGGTCGATCCCATCATGTTTTGGTTCTAAAACTATTTTCACTCACCAACTTGTAAATCATGATATGATGGTACAACCCACCTTTACATGGGAATCTTAGTTAGATCCTCGCTATCATATGTTGCCCATGTTGCTATATTGCGTAGGCTCAAGAGTCCTCTTTAGTCCCGCCATGACTTGTGCATCGAAAACTCATTCTCTTACTTCTTCGCTATTTGTATGGATTTATACCCTAGAGGCTCCTTTGTATTGAGTTTTATTGCTGCATTAGATATTGACAATTTGTACCTTTTGGCCTTAATCCTACTTCACTTGGACTTGTGTTTAAGCCACCTTTTGACCATGTCTTTTACGAAATCAACCTTGCAATCATTTAGCCTCTGCAACTTCAAACCCTCTTACCCATGGAAAAAACATTCCTTTGAGTGTCACTGACCAGTTTTGTCACCTTGCATTGATCATAGGAATGTTCCCCTCCTGGGAAATAGTACATTTGTATTTGGACACTCATTCTTTCCACTGTACTATAGGAATTCTTTTATTCCCTTTTAGGCTTTGTAAATATGAAAAATACAAAAAGATTATATATTCCAAAAAGAGCAGGAACGGGGCATTATTTCCATAATTGATGGTAGCTAGGGTAAGTTGTATCGCCCTTGAACAAAGCACTCAAAATAAGTCTTTCCTCCATTGGGATGGGATTTAGTTTGACTTAGGAGAGCCTTAACGTTGTTATTGAGTCAGTGCTCCCCTGATTGGTTATCTCTTCCAATCATATGGAGATTTTGCTTATGCCTCCTACATGACAAACTTATAAAATGTTATCATATGATTCCATGTAGTCACATTTGAGTCATGCTTTTATTCAAGGGAAGTAAACTTGAGTCAGACTTTCTGCAGTGTCCCTTGACCTATTTTCAATCAGCCATCCCTGGTTGTTGGCGTCATGTCCATTATCACATCAGGTATTTGGTCCTTTGCTCATGTTGGTTTGAGAAGGTCTCCACTAACTTCTTGTTGGTGGGTCTTTCTATTATCGCTACGACAAATTTCTTTGAGAGAGGATCTAGATATGCACCCTTGCCCTATTTTCATTATTGATAGGTAACCATGTGCTCATAATCGATAAAATCATGGGCCTTTGACTGAGTTGTTTCCCTTGTGTTCGACGTCAGCTTTGATTATCACACATTGGGATTTGTGTAGTACCTTGGTTTCCATTTGACCCTATTGGCAGATTCCTCACCTTTGTGTCAGCTTTCATTATTGATTGGTCCAGCGGGTTTATGTCGTGCACTAGCTACATCTTATGTACGTCAGAAACATGTTTCAATTGGGTTACTACATCTTTATTCATTCGAATCCTTCCATATTATTGGCCTATGGGTTACACTCGCACTGGATTGATGAAGGATGCCTTAATGCCTTGCTTCCAGCCAATCTTTTCCCATCGACTTCAACTCATTGCTCTGGGACCAAGGTCTAGAGTCCATTTAGGAGTACCTTAGGGTTTTCAGTCATTAGTGGTAGACTCCTTCACTATCGAAAGTGTGAAAAAATCATTGTCTCCTGATTGATATATTCTTCCAAGTGTTCGACTTCAACTCATTTATTCGCACTTGTTAGATTGTAACGGTACCTTGTCTCTCATCATCATTATTGGTGAGTAGTCTCACGTTTATTAACGGTATACATCAATGTCCAGTAATCAAACGATTTCTCACGTGGTCGACTTGAGATCATTTATTCCCATTGTGTAGAAATGTACCATGGCGGTCGGTGAAGACCTCGGGTTTGCATCAACATTTGTTTGTTCACTTGCCAGTCCCTCTTGTTTCTGCTAATTGACACCATCCACCTTATATGTTGTAGTTCATTACAGCAACATCTTATATGTTGGCACCTAATTTGTGTGTAGTACCATTTGTTCCACCATTTGACTTGGTACTTTTTGGATCAGCTTTATGACATCAGTGATCAAGTTTCTACTTTAGCATCATTGATCACTTCTTTATATGTGATATTGAGACATGTACTTCTATGGATATTATTGGACGATCTGCTATGTATTTTTGGTCCTTTTATACTAGTATACATATTAGATCTGCCTTTGTATTTCATATGCAGACATGTGTTATTATCTTTGAGCATGGGTATGTTGGCCTCAGGTAACAACTTTCTTTCTGATCTCTTTCACTCGCTTGACAGGCTGAATTCTAGTGAACTCCTCTTAGGCCTCGACATGATTCCTTTTATACACTTAATACATTTCAGCCATCATGTACCCCTTCTGACCTCATATATTAGGGGGAATGTGTTATAGCACCATCTAACCATTCTTGGTAGATTTTATGCTCTGGTTATGGCCTAGGGAAACCCTTCCTTTCCAAACTTGGTCCATATTCTAAAAAACAGTGTTTTAATTCCCATACGCTATTTCTCCCTCTATAAGAAGCGTCTACATACAGGTCATTCTATACCCAACCCGCGTATATGTGTTAAAACACTAAAAAATATCTAATCTCCTTAAATTCGAGTGGAGTTTACGAGTTTTACCTATTACTCACCTACTATAGCTCATGGCCCAACTGTTTCGCAACTGAAAAAACTAATTTTAAGTATAAATAAACCTCCATGGGAAGGCCTAAGGTGGGGAGAGATGAGCTATTGATATTATAGTTGATTACATCCATGATAAAGTCTGAATAAATCCATGTGCCTCCTACACTCCCAAGTTATAGGAAACCTTTTGTTTCCTTCTTTGAGATGTCCTTCATCCCTTTTATGACATCCTTGTGTATACTGATGGAGGAAGATTGTTGAGGCCTGGGCAGGATGGATCCAGAGGACATTTTTCTTGGAGCTGGAGGAAGACTCTGGTTGTAGTTTTCCACATTTCATTTAGCTTAAATTAATAAAGAAATGTTGTTCTGTTCCTGATATTTATTGTGTTTATGCATTAATCTATGTTATGATTTACGTATGAAATCTTATGTTAATGCTCATTTTCTCACTTATATGATTTAACACCTATATCATGAACATGCTTTCTATTACTGTTGTTGTATATGGTTTGCTTGGATAAGTTACAGGTTCTAGAGGGATTAGAAAGAGTAGAGGGTTTGGACCCTGCTGGATCGACCTCAACCATAGGAACTCTGAGTAATGCCACTTCTTCCTACTTCAGTGATTTAAGAATTTAGGTTGCTTGTCTACATATTTCTTTATGTTGTATTCCCTCCACTCTATTGTGGTTTTCAACCCAAGACCCTAGGGTGTTTCCACCCGTAACACAACCTTACCAAGGTTTTCATGGAATTGGACAACCTGATTACAATTATCCTAGTTATCAAAATCCTCCCTATCATGGAATGGAAATAGCAGTTGCTCAACCCATTAAAACATACTTGAGATACCCTCCACCAAAGGTTAACCTTTATCCACAAGGTCAACCTCCATAAAAAATATTTAATAGGAAATTTCCATTTGTTGCAATACTTGAGTTACTAGATTTACCTCGAATAATGAATGATCGCATTTCTCATTCTCCTTGGTGGCCGACCATTCCTACTAAATGTTTGAGTGAAATTCTGAAATTTAACGGAAATATTAGAGAAGACTTGTCCACTCACGTTATGAACTATCATTTATGGTGTTCATACAACTCATTAAATGATGACTCTATTCATTTACATCTTTTCCAAAGAACTCTTAGTGGTATGACAAATAAGTGGTATGTTGAGCTACCATGAGCTTCATTTAACAACTTCAATGCCTTAGAAACTATGTTTTTGACCCATTTCCAATTACACATCCATTATGAAACTAGAATTGATATTTTAACCTCTTTAAAATAGTCTGACTCCACCCTATATCTGATCATATTCATGAGTGGAGGTGTCGATATTGATTCACTAAAACTTACATTCTCGATCATTTATTAGTAGAGTGGTTCATCAAATCACTATTTTCTACTATAACTAAAGATGTTTCCATAGGAGGGGTTGTTATTGAAGAGAAAGTCATTTCTCATGCTCAATATATAGATTTGATTTATACTCAATCTAGTATGCTCTATGAAACGATACCCAATTCTCCACAACCTGAGCATACTATTCCACACACTCCCTTGAAGTTATCAAATGTTGTCAGTGGCGTGGTTGGTTCTATTGGTTAATAAATAGTGAGAAAATATCCCAATCAAGCTAATTCAAAATTTTCTCCCACTGTGACCAATCAAAACCTAGAAATTCTTGCTCCTGTGAGTACTTTCAAGATAAACATTGTTCAATCAAATAAGAGAAAACCTTAGTAACCCAAAAGTAAGAAAAATGGTAATCGAAATAATATGAAAGAGAAACCTCCACAAGAAAAGAAAAAGAATCAGTCACCTCACAAGAAGTGAAAGCCTCATTATCCATGTCTTATCTGTAATGATGAACATTTCACAAAAGACTTTCCACATCATGCAGAGATCAATATATTTTTGAAAGCTGCATCCACTATGATTTCCATATGGGCAGAGCCTTTCAGAAACCATGAGACAAATACGATTTCTCCAAACCCATCTTCCTCTTCCTAGGTAATGATATTATCTATTATTAGCAATAAGAATGGTGTTATGGTGGCTACAAGGAATAAGGACTATGGATACCCGAATCCTTCAACTGGAAAGGATGACAGTCAACCTTCTAGCTCTACTCATCCTACCTCTGGTCCTCTCCAGATAGAGAAAATGACTATTGAATTGACTATGAAACCTCATAAAGGAATGATTCATAAGTCCACTTTTAATCCTCGTGTGAGAGCTGCACAAAATTACAACATACTTGAGGAACTAGTTGAGACTCCTTTAACCATGTCATCTCTCAAGGTGTTGCAAAGGTATCATGCACAAAAGAAAACTTTAATAGAAGCGATTGGAGTAGTAATCCTTTGGATTCAATTCTTGTTATATTTGATCACGAGAACTATACACCTAAAATTCTACCCCAGTTGGCTTTCATGATTCAAGTTGTTGTTAGAAGTAAAACTGTTCACCACATTATCATAGATGAAGGTGGCTCGACTTGAATCATGTTACTTTCATGTTTGAAATACATTCATTCTACACATATTAATCAGTCACCATACACCCTCAGAGCTTTTTATGTGAGAGGATTTAAACCTTACGAGATCCTGAATTCATTACAAGTAGAATTAGCCAGAAAAATAGTCTCACTAGAGGTTGAAGTCATTGACGGACCTTCAAATTATGACCTCTTCTTGGCCCAGACATGGGTTTATTCCATGGAGGCCATGGTCTCAACCTATTTTATGATTATTTCTTTCCCTCACTAAGTGGGCATCATGGCCATTGATCCTTAATGGGGAATTTCACACTCCAAACTCTTGGAATTCCTAATCTGGTTGCCTCTATTAATATGATTTCATCTTATACTATTCGATCTGATCCCTAGATAGTACCTGAAAGCTCCAACGATAAATTTTTTGGTGACCACATGCCGCTTAGTCCCATTGACCTAGAGTATGAATCTATCTACTCGCCATGTTCGGAAAATCATAATACTAATGCCTTGGTAAATTGCATTGATCATTCCCAAGATTCAAGTTCATATTCCAACCCTTTATATGACACATTTTCTACCTAAGAAAGCTTCATGGAGCTCATGATGCCAGATGAAACCCCATGGGGAAATAATTATCATTAATCCTAATTGCCTGAAATTGTTGAGAATAATCTTGAAGCTTATTATTCACCCAAAGTTACTAAGTCATCTCAAGGTTCTATCTTTGTTCATGAGGTGAATTTCGAGAATAATTTAGCAAATATTGAGGAGACCATAACCCTTGATATTTCTATCAAAACTAGAGTTGTTGAAAATGTCCATATTGGGTATCTTGGTCTGTCGATTAGATTAACATTTATAAGGACCTTCTTCAATAATTCTGTGATGTTTTCCCATGGACATATGAAGAGATGCCTAACATAGATCCAAATATTGTTGTACATGATATTAAAGCCTATCCATATGCTAAAGCTATTAAACAACTATTACGTTCGGTTCACCCGAAGGAAGTTGTTGCCATAAAAGAAGAGGTTGAAAAACTTTTAAATGCTAGTTTTAGGTATCCTGTCGTTTAACGAATTGTGTTTCAAATATTATTCCCATTATGAGGAAATAGGGTACGATTAAAGTATGCATTGATTATACGGATATCAGTCGATATTTTCCTAAGGAAAATTACCTTATCCCTTTCATCAACCAAATAGTTGAGGACTAGGGCTAGAAGTGAAAATTTTTCATTTATGGATGGTTTTTTTGGTTACAATCAAATCAACATAGTACCATCATACTAGCATAAGACGAACTTGATTTGTCCATCGGGTACATTTTACTACCAAAGATTCCTTTTGGTCTAAAGAACATTGGTGCAACATTTTAAAGGACAATGAATTATGCTTTCCATGATATCAAGAACATAGTGAAACTTGTTGTCACTGCTATAACACCCTCCAAAATTTCACTATATTCAAATTTTTTAGGCTTCTATCATTGTCTCATCTAGTGCTTCCTTGGTTGTTAAGTGTCATCTCATGTTATTATGTGTATTTTTAAGTGTTGTTAAACATTCTCGATTGTCTTCGCATTGATTAGAACATCTTAAGTGAATTTCGTGGTCGTAACATCTTTGTTGTTGTAAAATGACACTTTTGGGTCACAATCTCACACACTTCACTCCTTGTACCAGGAGAATGTGTACAAAGTGACATATTGATGTATACTTATCATTGCTCAAGATTTTCTAAGTTTTCTTGATGAGTTGGTATGTGTCATACATGATTTATGTTTTAACTTATCATCTTTCAAAGAAAACCCATTGAGGCCAAGAGAACATGAGCGCACTTTGAAGCCTTTATCAGGGATATTTTTTTGTTCAGAAGTGTGTCATGCACCCTCCAAGATGTAACACCCTCCTCTTAGGCCTACCCAAAGTAACCATTCCAACTGGGAAACATGAGAGGAGAGGGTACTATGATCAAACTCGACCTCCTAGGTGACCTCAAGGAAGTGGAATCGACGAAACATCACATACAGTCATCCAACATCATCAACAAAACCCTCAGGCGACAAGTCAACCACTCAAACAACCTCCCCCTGGGTCCCACTATTGTTTTAGGTCTCTTAGGCCATAGTCGCTCTCATACTATGGGAAAGGGAGTGGATAGAAACTCAGTCACTCTCATAGGCCTGCCTACTAGGGACTATGGACCAAACATGCTAGTTTTGTACCAGTGACCTTGGGAATTAAGCCACTTTTTCATGCCCATATCCCAGGCCATTGCCCAGAATGGAATGAAAGCTCATAATCAAGTAAAGTATAGGGAAAAAATGATGCAAAATTAAATATTTGATAAAGACCTTAACCAAACCCCTACTAGCCATAACAGGAATTTCATCAAACATATCATCAATATGTAACCTTCAGGTGTAAAGAATATAATTAATTGTAGGGATCTCATTCTTATCTGAGAATCTCTATGAACCATTTTTCCCTCATTCCATTTGGTGTATCTTCATCTATTAGGTCATAAGCACATTATGCATTCATATACAACTAAAAACATGTTGAGATCCATACATATCTTCTACCATAAAATGTGCATATAACCAGCATAGTAGGAGCAAAAATAAAATAAACATATACACAACCAAAATCCATATATACATTAGTGCCTTTACACATGAAAATAAAGGGAATGAATTTCTCATTAATGAATGAAATAAACCAACCGGAGATGTTACTACCACATTCCACCTGATCGTTGAATGGTTGAGCCAAATCTCTCTTCAACCATTCACCGTCATGCCATATACCAAGCATGAATGTGGGATGTGATAGAAAACATCAATCAAAACTCATCCTGGGCTTCTAGAGGCCATCCACCTCAATCCGTCAAATAGTGATTCCACCTCATGGTCAAACATCACAAAACCATCATCAAATTGGTCTCCATCTAAGCCTTCTAGGGCTTCTAGAGCATTTTTCCAACCAAGGCTTCCAGAACTAGTAACTCAACCCATAGCCTATACAGTGTAGGTTTTAACCCTGTACAGAAATTACCTGCATACGAATTCTTAAACAAAGAAAATAAACAATGCGAGAGCATAACCCATAAAACACATATGCACAGAGATTTTTCCCTGGATCCCAAAACTGGGACTACCAGCTTGATTTTTCATTATGTTCCTTTCAATGTTACAATACATATTTATACATGCCGAAGCATCCAATACCATGGACTGAAAAACCATCGCGTCCAATACCATGTGCGAAAATCATGCACATAACCATAGGTAGGTTCGCCCAACCTAATATAGGGTCCAAAAAAAAAATTTCCGGGGGCTACCCGCCCCCCTCAAACCCCCCGGATAGGGGGGGCTGCCGCCCCCCCTGTGACCCCCCCGCTGCGCAATCGACACAACGAAGGGGGCTACCGCCCCCCTCTAACCCCCCGTTTAACTACGTTGGTTAGTCGTGGAAAGAATATAACACAACCCAACAATCTCCCACTTGTTGTTTTCTTTCCACAAGGGGCCACAGGAGAGCTTAATCATTTTTCCAGCCCTGAAACACCCATTGTTTCTCTACACCAAGAGAACTTCTCAGAGCTCACAGATTTTGTCAATGCATCTGCAGTATTCTTCAAAGTGTCCACCTTTACCAGCAACACCTTTTTGTCTTCTATCATATCCCTCACAAAGTGATACTGAACATCAATGTGCTTTGTCTTTGAATGATAAGCAGGGTTCTTTGCCAAGAAAATTGCACTTTGGCTGTCACAGTCTATTCTTATAGCTCCCTGTACTAACCCCATACTTGAACACAATCTCTGCAACCAAACTGCTTCCTTGCTTGCATGAGTGGTTGCCATGTATTCTGCCTCTGTAGTTGATAGTGCCACTACAGATTGTTTCTTACTCATCCAACTGACTGCACCTCCAAATAGGTTAAACACATACCCACTTGTATATCTTCTCTGATCCAGATCTCCAGCCCAGTCTGCATCAACAAAACCATGAATATCCAACACTCTGTCCAATCCTGGTCTTCCTTGGTAGCACAAACCATAATCACTAGTGCCACGAAAATACCTGAAAACCCGCTTCACTGCTGTCCAGTGCTCCTTCCCAGGTTTTGACATAAACCTGCTCAATACTCCCACTGCATGTGCAATGTCTGGTCTAGTACAGACCATTGCATACATCATGCTACCGACTGCACTTGCATATGGAACACGGGACATGTCCTCTTCCTCTTCTTGTGTCTTGGGACACTGTTCAGCAGATAACCTCACACCTACAGGAATAGGAACCTTCACCGGTTTACTATCCTGCATATTAAACCTCTGCAGTATTGTCTCGACATACTTCCTCTGGTTTAACCAGAGCTTCCTCTTTGCTCGATCTCTTTTAATTTCCATGCCCAAAATATAGTTTGCAGCACCAAGATCTTTCATGTCAAATTTGGAGGACAATTGGGTCTTCAAATCCTGGATAATTTCTTTGTCATTTCCAACCAGCAACATATCATCCACATACAAGACCAGATAAATAACACGGTCACCAATTAATTTAAAATACACACAATGATCTGCTTTGCTTCTGGTGAAGCCAAGTCCCCGTATAAATGTATCAAATTTCTGATACCACATCCTTGGTGACTGTTTTAACCCATACAGAGACTTCTTTAACTTGCATACCAGTTCTTTCTTACCCTTCACCGCAAAGCCTTCAGGTTGCCTCATGTAGATTTCCTCTTCCAAATCCCCGTGAAGAAATGATGTCTTCACATCCATCTGTTCTACCTCAAAATCAAAAGCAGCAGCAACAGATAAAAGTATACTAATAGAAGCTACCTTGGCAACAGGAGAAAAAATATCACCAAAATCAATTCCCGGCACCTGGGAATAACCTTTTGCTACCAACCGAGCTTTGTATTTCTCCACCTTTCCTTCTGCATTAGTCTTCTTCTTGAACACCCATTTGCTGCCAATGGGTTTCCTTCCAGCCGGCAACTCTACCAGATCCCAAGCCTCATTTTTGTGCAAAGATGCCATTTCATCAACCATGGCCTCTTTCCAGAGTTTTCCATCCTCTGAATCCACTGCTTCCTTCACAGTTCTGGGATCATCATCAGTAACAGACAAAGCAAAATTTGAACTGAAAGCAGATGGACTATACCTTTCTGGCTGCCTTCTTTCTCGACCTGATCTTCTCACAGCCGGAGTTTGTGGCTCTTCATCTTCTGATTCCTCCTCTGCTGCAGAGTCTGATTCTTCCTCCTTTGGCTCAAACTCTATCTTCTCAGGTTCCTTTGGTTGGACTTCAGATTGAATAACATCTTTTACCTCTCTGAACACCACATCTCGGTTGTACACAACCTTCCGTGTGACTGGGTTCCAAAGCTTATAACCCTTTAAACCATCCTTATAACCCTTTAAACCATCCTTATAACCCTTTAAACCATCCTTATACCCAATAAAGATGCACTTTTCAGATTTACTATCCAACTTGGTTCGTTTCTCCTTTGGAACATGTACATATGCATCACATCCAAATACCCTCAGATGTGAAAGAGAGGGTTTCTTACCAGTCCATACTTCTTGTGGAGTCTTCTCCTCCAACGCTGATGAGGGTGATCTGTTGATCAGGTAATGTGCAGTATCCCCCGCCTCTGCCCAGAATTCCTGTCCTAACCCGACACCACTGAGCATGCTTCTTGCCCTTTCCATCAACGTCTTGTTCATTCTTTCTGCGACTCCATTTTGCTGAGGTGTATATGGAGTAGTCTTCTGCCATGCTATACCACACTTCTTACAAAATTCTTCAAATTCCTGGCTGCAAAATTCTCCACCATTATCTGTCCTCAGCACCTTTATCTTCTTCTCTATCTGATTTTCCACCAGAGCCTTAAATTCTTTAAACCTGTCAAAGACTTCAGATTTCTTCTTAAGGAAATATATCCATGTATTCCTTGAGAAGTCATCTATGAATGATACATAGTACATAGACTTACCCAGTGATGGAACCTTCACAGGTCCAAGCACATCACTGTGCACAAGCTCTAATATCTGTTTCGTCCTCTTACCACCAGAGGGGAAACTCACTCGATTCTACTTCCCATACACACAATTTTCACAGAAATCAAAATCCAGAGAGCTATCATTCATACCTTCTACCATACCTTTACCATGAAGTATTCAAAGGCCCTTCTCTCCAATATGTCCAAGCCTTTGATGCCACAACATGGTCTTCTCTCCAGAGACCACTAGATTTTCTACTCCATTTTCAGGAACCATAGAACTATTGCACCCATCAACAACAGTGCTACCTTGCAGTTTGTACAGAGTTCCAGTCTGAACTCCCCGCATCAATATCAGTGCTCCTCGAACCATCTTGCAGGTATCTTTCTCGAACACCGTATTTACACCTGCATCATCCAACTTGCTTACAGAAATCAGATTTCTGGCAAATGCAGGAATATGTAGAACACCCGGAAGTGTTCTAACCCTTCCACCTTGCAACTTCAACTTTACTTTTCCCCGACCAATGATTCTAGCCTTCCTATCATCTCCTAAGAAGACATCACCACCATCGTATTTCTCATACTCGCAGAACCACTCTCTATGGGGAGTGAAGTGAAAGGATGCACCTGAGTCAATCAACCATGCCTCATGATCTACATGTGTACTTGAAGAAGCCAAGTACACATCCCCACCTTCATCTGAGGTGGTTTTCGCCTCTGCAGAAGGAGCATCATCAGATCCCTTTCCTTTATCAGGAGCTTTAGATTTACAATCCCTTCTGAAGTGTCCTTCCTTTCCGCATTTCCAGCACACCACCTTTGTAGGTTTTCCTGGAGATTTAGATCTCCCTCTAGATTTAGATCTCCCACTCGATGACTTATTTTTGTTTCTGTTCTGGGGTACAGACAAGGCATCACCATTCTGGTTGTCCATATTCTTCCGTCTCATCTCCTCCGTCAGCAAGGCTGAGACTATTTCATCAAACTGCAAAGCAGTTGCATTGCTACCTATTGCAATAACCAGACTATCCCACGAATCTGGTAGAGAACACAATAGACTGATGCACTTATCTTCATCTGAAATTTTAATATCAACAGATAATAATTGACTTACCACAGTATTAAACGCATTCAGATGCTCTGTCACCGAGTCTCCATCTTTCATCCTCAGGTTATACAGCTTTTTCCGCAGGAACAGTTTATTCACCAGAGACTTAGATTGGTACAAAGTCCCTAACTTGACCCACAAAGCCTTTGCCGTAGCTTCCCCTGATACATTCAGCAATACTGAATCTGAGACACACAATCGTATTGTGCTCTTTGCCTTCCGATCCAATTTCTTCCATTCTTCATCGGTCACTCCCGATGGTTTAGTACCCGGATCTACCGCGATCCACTGATCTTTATCGACCAACAGATCCTCCATCTTGAGTTTCCACAACTCAAAACTCTGACCATTGAACTTCTCAATCTCGATCTTTCCACTGCTCGCCATCTTCTTTCACCACCAGAATCGATCTCGCAGATCTCCCACTGAACAGGGTCTACCACAGGCCCGAGCGAAACCCCTCAGCAACAAAGGCGTCCCCTTGAAGCCAAAACAGCTCTGATACCAAATGTAGGTTTTAACCCTGTACAGAAATTACCTGCATACGAATTCTTAAACAAAGAAAATAAACAATGCGAGAGCATAACCCATAAAATACATATGCACAGAGATTTTTCCCTGGATCCCAAAACCGGGACTACCAGCTTGATTTTTCATTATGTTCCTTTCAATGTTACAATACATATTTATACATGCCGAAGCATCCAATACCATGGACTGAAAAACCATCGCGTCCAATACCATGTGCAAAAATCATGCACAAAACCATAGGTAGGTTCGCCCAACCTAATATAGGGTCCAAAAAAAAAATTTCCCGGGGCGCTGCCCCGGACCCCGTAGATGGGGGCTACCCGCCCCCCTCAAACCCCCCTGTGACCCCCCCGTTGGTTAGTCGTGGAAAGAATATAACACAACCCAACATACAGGGCTTCCAGAGCAGATATCCAACCAAGGATTCCAAGACTTGTAACTCAACCCACCAAGGGCTTCTAGAGAATTTGTCCAACCAAGGGTTCTAGGACTAATAAATGAACCCAAGTTGTTATAGGGCTTCGAGAGTGTTTGTTCAACCAGGGCTTCCAGGACTAATAACTCAACCCAAGCTAAGGAAACTTGAGAACCAACCAAAAAAAAACGAAAAAAGTAAACCCACAATCACCATGGCTATCCAGGAAATGCCAAGGCTATGCAATCCACCGACGATCTAGGCAATCCTCCATGCTAATGAAAGATCACAACCAAGAAACCACATGCATATACTATGCAAGCCAAAACTAGTGAAGAAATCATACATGCAACTTGGTAACTGCAATAAAATATGATTTTGCTGCTGATGTTGATGCCTTCTTGTGTTTTCTTGCTCTTCCTTTTCCTTCTTGCTCCAAGAATCCAAGTATGCCACACCCTCTAAGAGTGCTCCAAGAAAAATCTAAGTGTCCAAGAGTATGAGAGAGAGAGAACAATGGGAGAGAGCTCGAAGACTGAACTGACAAAAGGTTACCAACTGATCCTCATAATCCTTTTTATGAATGAGGCCTCTATTTTCTTCATTTTCCATTATTTTTCTTCATTTTCCTCCTCACATGCAACCTATGACATTTCACCTCCCTTTTCTCCTTATTTCCATTATTTTCATAAACAAATGTGCCAAAAATGCCTTTTTTCTTTTAATGCCCTAGTAATTTCCTTTGCCAATTTCCATAGCCATAAACAACCAAACAAACACCCCCTAGGATGTCTTTCAGAACATTCAGCTTGGAATAAGTTTCCCATTCATCCATGGTTATTTTTTTTAACATTTTTTACATAGAATTTTCACTAGGCCTATTACAGAACCCTCCCCCTTGGGTGATATTGTCCTCAATATTCAATCACACATACACCTCAACAACCTGCTGAAAGAAGACATACTTCTCATGGAGCTTTATAACACAGATCAATGTAGTATTTACAATGAAAGATATGCTCAAGATAAAAACATCATGACAACATGATAACATAATGCGTAGTGGAGATTTATAGCACAAATCATTACGAAATTTAAAATGATCATCCTGTTGAGTGCCAATTCATATAACATCATAACATCATGATAACATAACCACATGATTGCATAATAACATGACATCCATACTGCATAGTGGAGCTTTATAACACAGCTTGTTACAATATTTACATTCATACATGGGTGTACATATAGTAACATCATAAAGCTATAGATACCAAAACATATGCCAAATCATATACCAAAGCATATATCAAAACATATACTAAACACCATGTCTAAGCATATATCAAAATATCATATAGCATATATTAAACCATCATAAAACATAAATCAACCACCATAAATCAAATACCAAACCACCATTAAAAAATAACAAACCACCATAAGCAAGTACCAAACCACCATATCAAGATGCTTTGCCTCAACCGGAAAAAAGGAAGGACACATATCCCACATCTGATCCACCATCTCCCATGTAGCTTCATTGGGACCAAAGTGATTCCATTACACTTTAACTTGCTCGATTTCTCGGTTCCGGAGCATGAGCACCTTTTTATGCAATATACACTGAGGCTCCATCTATAATTATCCATCTGGTGCCACCTGCAATACAGACCATTTAATTACATTACCAACATCTTTAACATACTTCTTAAGAAATGAAACATGGAAAACATCATGGACTTTCACTTTCGGATGTAGTGCAATTCAATAGGTTATTGCCCCAGTCCTCTAAATAATGTTGAAGGGTCCACAAAACCATGGTTCCATCTTGGCACATGATCCAATCCGCAAGGATATATTCTTCGGTTTTATGCACAAGTACACCTGTTCCCTAACTTGGAACTCCTTGAACAACCTATTCCTGTTAGCATAAGTTTTCTTATTATCTTGTGCTACATTAATATTTTTCTTGACCACTGGCATCTTCTGTTCCATGTCTGCCAACACATCTAGTCCAATCAATACCCTGCTAACCATATCACTCCAACTAATGGAAGTGTTACAAATTCGTCCATACAATGCCTCAAAAGGACTCAACCGCAATGACTCCTGATAAGCGTTGTTGTATGCGAACTCTACCAAAGGGAGATACTCTTTCCACTTCCTCTATTGATGCATCACATACATCCACAACATGTCCTCTAATATCCTGTTAACCCTCTCTATCTTTCCATCTATCTGTGGATGATAAGTTGTGATGAAGGCAAACTATGTTCCCAAACATGCAAATAACTCCTTCCAAAGCTTGGAAGTGAACTTCACATCCCTATATGACACAATCCTCTTCATAACGCCATGTATTCTAACCACATCTCTGATGAACATCTGTGCAACATCACTAGTTGAGAATGTAGACTTCACCGGAATGAAGTGTAAAAGCTTTGTCAACCTATCCACAATGACCATGATGGAATCATGTTGCTTCACTGTCTTTGGAAACCCTGCGATGAAGTCCACGGAAATGACCTCCAATTTCCATTCTGGAATCGCGATCAGCTATAGAAGTCCACCTAGATGTTTACACTCTTCCTTCACTCGCTGAAAATCAAAGCGTCTAGCCACAAACTCTGCTACATCCCTCTTCAAGTTCGGTCAATAGTAAGATCTCTTCACTGTTGTCAATGTCTTCTGGTAACCTAGGTGACCTGAATATGGTTTTGCATGAAACTCCCTCAAGATCACCTTCTTGAGATCACTATCATCCGACATATATTATCCTATATTGGAACCTGACCAATCCATCTCCTATAAGACAATAGTCCAAGTCCTGTGCACCAGCACCTGTACCTGTACCTGTACCTATACCTCTACCTATGCCTATAATGTCACATGTACCTATACTGCCTCCTGTACCTATACATGTGCATGAACCTGTATTTTTCTACAACATGTGCACAATCTCCATATATCTGACATCCTAATGTCCTGCCCATAAGATCATGTCCTATGAATATGTCCCTTAAGAACTCATAGCTGCTAAGTGATTCACCTGTATCCGTCTACTGAGAGCATTTGCCACCTTGTTCTCCTTACCTTTGATGTACTTGATCTTGAAATCAAACTCGTCGATTGTGGCCAACAATCTAGCCTGCCAAGCATTCAGATTTGGATGTTCAAACAAATACATCAACCCAATGTTATCAATCATAAGCACAAACCACCTACCAAGAAGATAGTGCCTCCACATCTTCAATACATGTATAATCATTGCTAGCTCAAGATCATGCGTTGGGTAGTTCTGCTCATTCTCATTTCGTTTCTAGGACTCATAACATACCACCTGTCTGTCCAGCACAAGGAATCCACTAAGCCCTCTCTTGAAAGTATATGTGCATACCACAAATTCCTTATCTGGATCTGCAATCTGTAGTACTGGTGCATATGTCAACAACTTCTTAAGCTGCTCAAAGGATAAGCAACATGCGAGAAGTTCCTAATGAACCTCATGTAAAAGCCTTCCAGACCCATGAAAGATCTCACCTCATCCACATTCTTAGGAGCTACCCACTCCATGATGTTCCTTATCCTCTCTAGATCTACTAAAATTCCTTCCTTGGAGACAACATGTCACAAGTAGTGCACCTCAGTCTGAAAGAAACTACACTTGTTGAGCTCAGCATACAACTGATGCTCCCCCAACAAACTCAACACTTCTGCTAAATGATCAACATTATCTTCCTCGTTTTTATAATATACGAGTATTCATCAATGAACACAATAACGAACTTATCCAAATATGGACACAACACACTATTCATCAAATAGATGAATGCAGCTTGAGCATTAGTCAAGCCAAATGGAACAACAACAAACTCATAATTTGCATACCTAGTCTTGAATGCAGTATTGTAAATGTATTCTTCCTTCATGCGTACCTAATGGTATCACTATCTTAGATCAATCTTTAAGAAAACTGCTACCCCCTTCAGTTGATGAAATAAGTCATCAATTCTGGGTAAAGGGTACTTGTTCTTGATAGTCACTTTGTTCAACTACCTGTCATCAATGCATAATCTGAGGGTACCATATTTCTTCTTCACAAACAAGACCAGTGCACCCCAAGGTGATACAATTGGACTAATGTATCTCTTTTCCAACATTTCTTTCATCTATAGCTTCAATTCTACCAACTCAGGTTTTCTCATCCTATAAGGTGCTTTCGATGTTGAAGTTGCGCCTGACACTAGCTCAATAGAAAAACCTAGCTCCCCGTGAGGTGGAAACTCTATAATGTCCTCAAGAATTACATCTTGAAACTGCTGCAAAACTGGGTACTTGTTCAACAAATCCACATCCTCATCTTCCTTACCTTTATCACTACAAATGTGTACTGCAAATAGCTTGTACCCCTTCCTATGGCTACACTTTTCTTGCATAGCTGTCACCATCCTAACTCATGTGGATTTCTTCTTACCTTGTAAGACACTTGGTTCTCCATGGTCAATAGCTTTGTCATAGCAATCAACATTGGTTCTATGTAGATACAATCAATTCATGCCCAATAACATGTATGAACCCAACGGTAATACATTTATATGTATTGCTGTATTCATACCGTTTAAATCAAATGTGCAAGCTCTTACCCAATGGTACAGTCACTTCTTTGTACCTATAGCCAACTACACTAACCAAGACTCTGCATGCAACTCCTTATTCAAACCACACTTATCCACCAAGTAAGGACTAACATATCTATAAATAGATCCAGGGTGAATCAAAATAGAAATAATTTGATCGCAAAGCTTACTATCCATCTCAATGATAGATGCCTAGTGTTTTGCCTGCCTGTTGTCCACAGCTTCATAGATATGTGGAATACTCTGACCAACATCCCCAATAGTCTGTGCCTCCTATGCATTGTATATATGAAGTCTACCACCCTAATTCTGTGTAAAATCTCTCCTGCGATGTTCTTTGCCACAAGTCCAACACTCTATAGGCTTCCAGCCTCCATCCTTATTCTTTTATTCAGGTCGATGTCCTTGTCCTCTATCTGATGCATTGAACCTCTTAGGTCCTGCAACCTTCTCCTTGTTATCTGTACCCTGTGTCCTTGCTCACTTTTTATCACATTTTCCTTTTTTATTTACCTTACCTCTCTAACTTCGCTTCATCTCAGTGTTTCGCCTCGATTGTTCATAGCAATGCCTTAGCAAATGGCCTCCTCCAATGATATAGGCTCGTCGAATTTGATGCTATATTTGAATGCAACCGATAGTCCACTAATGAATCTCTGAATCTTAGCCTTCTCCTCCTTTAGGCAAGGCACATAACTCAATAATTCCAAGAACTTACTGGTGTACTCATCATTTGGCATGGATCCCATCCTTAGTTCATAGAATTCTTTTTCTCTGTCATCAAACTACCTCACCGACAAATACTTTTTCTTGAATAGTCATTCAAATTCACACCAACTGAGATCTTCCTCTTTTATGTCCCCAACA
Organism: Pinus tabuliformis; assembly: GCA_031772625.1. Lineage (NCBI taxonomy): Eukaryota > Viridiplantae > Streptophyta > Pinopsida > Pinales > Pinaceae > Pinus > Pinus tabuliformis. The sequence goes on along the minus strand of CM062819.1, from coordinate 1,121,790,065 downwards.
TTCTTCACATCTTCCCACCAAATGCTCGCTTTACCTTTAAGACAGAAAGTAACCACTCTAGCTTTCATGTTCTCTGAGTAGTCATACAACCTGAAGAACTTCTTCATACTGAGTAACCAAGCCTCTACATACTATGATATCTTTAAATCTCCATCAGAAGTAGGTGTATTTTCTTTCTTAAACTCATCCAGCAAGCATCCACTATCACACCTCCTGTAAGGATGATAATAGTGACAATCATAGTGCTTATCTGAATCAAAAATAGAATCATACTAATGTCTATCCCTTCTCCTCTCTAGAGTTTCCAACAATCTTCCATCTCGGATTGTGTCATCTCTATCTGATAGGTGACCGCCATGCGATCTACTTCCATATGCCCCATTAGTTTTTTCTCTTTCTCATGACTGATCCGAGGTGGTCCTTTTCGCTGTAAATCTGACAAGATTTGGAGTATCACTGCATTTACCTCTGCTAACTTTTCCTGTGTCTGTATGATCTCATCATTATCTGCCTTACTACTCTTTATCTCTTCATTTAAACTTCTCAGTGTTACTTCCAAATCAGAAGAGTTCCCAATACCATACTTCTCTTCGGATTTGTAGGGAGAGTCTTTGTAGTCAACCATCTTGCTAGCCATTTGATATTTCTTCCTGCAAGGCATAATATCTTAGATAAACCAAATCACAATAAATCAATGTACCGTACTATAGCTCAGGGAGGATACCATCTCTGCAAGATCACCAAATGAACTTGATACATGTATAACATAATCATAACAACATATTGACACGTAAGTAAATGTATCAATTCATAAACATCATTCTAGCTAGGGTCTAGTCATCAATGCAAGATGATATCAGCAATGCATGCTATGACCTCATGCATGAAAACAACCATTATTCCATTACAGGCATTGCTACATGAAACTGACACTATACATAAGTAATGCCTAACCAACTAAAAATATGGATAAACGCATGTAGTCGAACATACTTGATTAGTTCTTGCAATCAACTTACACGACCGATACATGCAATTCAAATATTCAAGAATGTAACCTAACATACAAGGATGTAAGTAGGAAACACAAATCAACATATAAGAAACATATAATGATATGCAACCAGTCACATGCTCCTTACAAATATGTTTCATGAATTCAATAGCAAATTCTCCATGATAACCACACTTCAACCCTAATCAATTATCAAGAAAATGTAATAAGTATATAAGTGTAAGAGACACACATGAAACTAACATGCATGCATGACTAACACATTCAGCCCATCTAGTCCGAGAGCTGAACCATGATCTAATACCACTTTGTAACACCCTCCTCTTAGGCCTACCCAAAGTGACCATGCCAACTAGGTAAACATAGAGGAGAGACTACTATGATCAGACTCGACCTCCTAGGTGAAATAAAAGAAGTGGAATCGACAAAACATCACATACAGTCATCCAACATCATCAAAAAAACCCTCAGGAAACAATTTAGCCACTTAGACAGCCTATCCCTGGGTCCCACTATTGGTTTAGGTGTCTTAGGCCATAGTCTCTCTCACACTATGGGAAAGAGAGTGGCTAGAAACTAAAATTCGCTCTCATAGGCCTGCTCTGCATTTGACTGTGGGCCAAAATTGCTAGTTCTCTACTAATGACCCCAAGAATTAAGCCACTTTTTCAAGCCCAGAGACCAAGCCACTACCCAAAATGGAATGAAAGCTCAGAATCAAGTAAAGTGCAGGGAAAGAATGATGCAAAAGTAAATAGTTGATCAAGACCTTAATCAAACCCCTAATAGCCATGACAAGCATTTGATTAAACATATCATTGACATGTAACCTACAGGTGTAAACAATAAAATTAAGTGTAGGGATCTCATACTTATCTCAGAATCACTACGAACCATTTTTCCCTCATGCCATTTGCTGCATATTCATCTATTAGGTCATAGAAACATTATCCATTCATATACAAGTAAAAGCATGCTGAGAGCCATACATAGCTTCTTGTAGAATTTCCTGTAGATTCACAAGATCATGCAATTTACTAAATCATAGGGAAAGAATCTACTTCTAATTTCAACCAACAGAAGCCAATAGATTGATGAAAGAAATATGAATAAGAAGAAGACAAATCAATGGCACATAACACAATAAGTTTTCCTAGGGAAAGCCACTACTCAAAACCCCACCTATCTGTATTGCATTAATAAAAAATATGAGTGAGGAACAAATCTTGTTCTCACTAGAACAATTCCACACAAGTATGCTCAACTCTCTACCTCACAAGCCCACTATTAGCCAACACTTAGCCAATTTAAAATACCTCCCAAGCGCCTATTTCCTTGCACAATTCCTAGCAGAATTAGCCTCCATTTAATGAGGAAATACTTCTTCCATAACTACACAATCCAAACTTTGGTCCTTCTCTCATTTCATGCATAATCTGTACAACTCAAAAATTTCTACAAGTGATAGTACAGTGTCCCTTCACTCTAGTCTCAACCAGGTCTTCCTCTGAATTGACACACATGACATTCTCATGAGTGAATTTTCAGTTAGCTGGAGTAGCACTGAGGATGCACCAGTGCACCAACTCACTACTAGACCTCTACTAGTTCCACCAATAGTTAGAACTAGTTTAGTTGTCTATAACTTAGTCAAAGTGTGTTATCTAAGTACAACCCCAATAAACTCAATCTGGACTCCTAAAACTTAGGGATCACACTTACATGACTCTAGATAGACTTCCAACTCAAAATTCCTAAGTTAACTAAGTCAACTTAACTTAGTTAACTATTACAAGTTGCTATGAGAAAAAAATTCAATTTTAATTCTCAATTTAACTCAAGGACAAATTAAATTGGAATTTCTAGATGTTATTTTTAACATTTCTTGTTGCTATTTTCAACACTCCCTCTCAACAAGAAAGGAATTCAACTCTATCCTTATCCTAAACCTTTGGAATGTTCTGAATGCAACAATTCTCTCTAGTGTTTTTGCTACAACAACCGCTGAAACTAAAAAAACATCCAACCTGAATCAATATGATGCCTTTGTCAGCAAATTCTTTGACTACTACTCCCTTTTTTGATTTAAAACTCTGCGCTTCTGCTGACTCTTCCTTTCTACACTATTTTCAAGCCTTCTTTGTTCTCTTCAGTATCTGACTAATCTAGCCTCTGTCACTCTGATCTATGACTACATCAACCGCCATTGATTCCTCCTATCACTATGTACTTTAGGCTCCCATAGCAAGGTACGATCCATGAAATAAAACCTCTCAATGGACCCTACCCAATTTCACCCCTCTTGGGACTATCACTTCATATCGCCCCACCTCACACCTAGAGGTATGGCTGCATGTGTTCCCTCTACCCATCTGGCTTGAAATCCGCCCCCCCCCCACTAGGGGTCTCTACTTGAGTGGATGCCTCCACTTGGCTCCTCTTTGCTTCTCCAATTTTGGCTGCTCCACAATTTTTTGAGATTGCTTCTAAGGATGCTTCATCTCTTCTTGAGTGGATCTCTCCAATCAGTCTCCTTTTTACTTCTCTAATTGTGGCTGGTCCACAATTTTATGAGAATTCTTCTTCTCTTCTTGAGTGGATCTCTCCACTCGGTCTCCTCTCTGCTTCTCCAATTGTGGCTGCTCCACAATTATCTGAAACAACTTCTGAGGCTTCCTATGGGACTGCATGTTGATAGGTAATTCAATCTCCCTCTCAAACACCAATTATATAACCTATTCCTTGCTTCTCAAGGCTTTCCATGCATCTTGTACCTCAAGAGCATACATGTTCTTGGCTCACAGACAAATCTGTTTCATCTGTCCCTTTGTCACAAATTTTTCTGAAAAAAGAGTCGATGTTAAACTGGCGATATCTCCCTCATCCGAACTCCGATTCAAGCATTTTTTTTTTAATTTTGGTATTGTCTCGCAAGGAATCCATATATGCAATTCGTTTTCAAAAATTTTCAACAAAATTTTTCAGGTCTTCTTTGCAAACACCACACCCAAAAACAAATTCCTTCGCCTCAATCTACGCACTAGCATCCTTCTAACTCCATTAACAAGTCTACACACAGGGTCTTCAAGATTTTCCCTGAACTAGATCTCCATCAATCTACAAGGACAAATTTGAATTCTTCTCTTCTATATTGTCTTCAGCTCTTATACCATGTAGATTGTCCTGTAGATTCACAAGCTCATGCAATTTACTAAAGCACAGGACAAGAATCTACTTCTACTTTCAGCCAACAGAAGCCAATAGATCAATGGAAATGATATGAACAAGAAGAAGAAAAATCAATGTCACATAACACAATAAGTCTTCCTCAGGAAAACCACTAGTCAAAACACCACCTATCTGTATTGTATTAATAAGAAATATAAGTGAAGATACAAAGCTTGTTCTCACTAGAACAATTCCGCACAAGTATGCTCAACTCTCTACCTCACAAGCCCGCTATTAGCCAACACTTAGCCAATTTCCATTGCATTCCAAGCACATATTTCCTTGCAAAATTCCTAGAGGAATTAGCCTCTATTTAATGAGGAAATCCTTCTTCCATAACTAGACACTCCAAAATTAGGTCATTCTCTGATTGCATGCACCATCTGTACAATTCGGGAAATTACACAACTAATAATACATTGTCCCTGCACTTTAGTCTCAACTGGGTCTTCCTCTGAACTGATATGCATGAGTGAATATTCAGTTAGTTGGAGTATCACTGAGGATGCACCAGTGCACCAACTCATGACTAGACCTCTACTAGCTCCACCAATAGTTAGAACTAGTTTAACTGTCTATAACTCAGTCAAAGTGAGTTATCTAATTACAACTCCAATAAACTCAATCTCGACCTCTAAAAATTAGGGATCACACTTACATGACTCTACATATACTTCCAACTTGAAATTCCTATGTTAACTAAGTCAACTTAACTTAGTTAATTCTTACAAGTTTCTATGAGAAAAGAATTACAATTTTAATTATCAATTCAATTCAAGGACAAATTAAATTGCAATTTCTAGATGTTATTTTAAACATTTCTTGTTGCTATTTTCAACACTGTTGTCATAAAATGTGCATATAACCAGCATAGTGGGAACACAAATACAATAAGCATATCACCCATCAAAATCCATATATACATCAGTACCTTTACACATAAAAATCAAGGGAATGAATTTCTCATTAATGAATGCGATAAACCAACCAGATATGGGACTACCAAATTCCACCCGACCATAGAATGGATGAGCCAAATCTCTCTTCATCCATTCACCCCCGTGCCATATTCCAAGCATGAATGTGGGATCTCATAGAACACATCAATCAAAATTGATCGAGGGCTTCGAGTGGCCATCCACCTCAACCCATCAAATAGTGATTCCACCTCATGGCCAGACGTCACAAAACCATCATCAGATTGGGCTCCATCTAAACCTTCCAAGGCTTCCAGAACTAGTAACTGAACCCACAACTTATACAGGGCTTCTAGAGCGTTTGTCCGACTAAGGCTTCCAAAGTGTTTTTCTAACCAAGGCTTCCAGGACTAATAACTCAACCCAAGTTGTTACAAGGCTTCCAGGACTAATAACTCAACCCAAGCTACGAAAACATGAGAACCAACCAAAAACAAACAATAAAAGTAAACCCACAATCACCATGGCTATCTAGGAAATGGAAAGGCTAGGAAATCCGTTGTTGATCAGGGAAATCCTCCATGCTAATGATAGATCATAACCAAGAAACCACATGCTTATGCCATGCATACCGAAACTAATGAAGAAATCATACATGCAACTCAGTACCTGCAAGAAAATTTGATGTAACTGATGATGTTGATACCTTCTTCTACTTTCCTACTCTTCATTTACCTGCTTGCTCCAAGAATCCATGTATGCCACACCCTGAAAGAGTGCTCCATGAAAAATCTAAGTGTCCAAGAGTATGAGAGAGAGAGAGAATAATGAGAGAGAGCTCCAACACTAAACTAACAAAAGGTTACCAAATAGTCCTCATAAGCTTGTTCTTATGAATGAGGCCTCTATTTCCTTCATTTTCCATTATTTTCTCTCATTTTCCTCCTCACATGCAACTTGTGACCTTTGACCTCCCCTTTCTCCTAATTTCCATTACTTTCATAAATAAGTGTGCCAAAAAAACCATTTTTCCTTTCCAAATCCTTAGCCATTGCCTTTTCCAAATTCCTTATCCATAAACAACCAAATGAACATCCCCTAGGATGTCTTGCCCAACATTCAACTTGGATTAATAGTCCCATTCATCCATGGTTATTATTCATGGAATTTTCACCAGGGTTGTTACATAAGAGCACAAAGCACACTCCTTAATCCCTTTCCCCTTCCCTGTTTCAAGCTATGCCCTTCAAGAAGATAAGTCTTCCTTTGAGCACACTCCTTTCTCTCGAAGAAGAAGTGTGTCCTACTTGAGCACATGAACACATGCCAAAGGCCTTAAGATTCACCCTTCAACCTTCCCTAATGCGACATGTGCCCACCTGACCCATTGAGCACATGGGCGCACTATGAAGGAATGAAGCTTCTCCTTTTAGCCTTCAGACCTATGCCATGCACCTTTTTGGGCCTCTTGAGTAGATGAGAACACTATGAAGGTCTGAAGCGTTCCTCCTTCAGCCTCCAAGAGTCTGCATGCACCCTCCATCTCTCCCTTGAGTGCACAATACACTTGGGAAGCCCAAATACTTCCCCTTCGTCCTTCAGACTTGCTCCATGTGCCCTTCCTTGGTTGTCTCTTTCTCTTGAGTGCGTGAGCACATGCCAAATCCTTGAAGCCTTCACATCTTATCCCTTCATCCTTTTAAAGTGCGCCCATGCGCCCATAACCTCCCTTTGTTCGTTTCAACAACATTGATAAGGCATGAACAAAAAAATATACATAAAACATTGTAGAATAGGATTATTTTAGGTTGATGGTTTCTTTTCATAAGAAATTACAGATACAACTATTCTAGGAATAGCATGGTAAGCACACATGAGGAAGATCGGGAAAAGAGAATAAACAAAGGAAGCATTGAAGAACAAAGCATGCTCTAAAATATTGATGATCGAAGCACCTTGAAGACTACATTAGATCAAAGACCCTTTGGAGGGTGAAGACATCAACGATCGAAGCTGCATGAAGAACAAAGAAACAAGTGGAAACCATGTCACCACTGAAGAAATTCCATATCATCAGTCAATATTACTCCTAGTCATCAATGATAGTGACATGGCACATTTTCATCACATGATGACGTAGAAATTATGATGTAATGTTGTAATCATTGTGAAGACAAATAAGTTAAAGTCCAAGAGTCATGTATGGACAAAAGAGTCATGGAAGTCCAAAAGACATGTAAAACCAAAGTTCATATGTAATTCCAAAATTGATTTGGAAGTCTAATGGTTGTAGAAGTCCAAGGCTCATTAGGAGTTAGATAATCAAAGAGTCATGGGTACATGAAAGGTCATGCCTCAAGTTATAAAAGGGTCCGCATTTGTCAGGTAAAGGAATTTTCATCTTGGCTTATGCCACAAGGAATTAGAGAGATAGAGTTATTACTTTTGGGAGCAAGTAGTGGTTCTAACATCCCACTATTAGAGCTAGTGATGTTCATTTTATTTATGTACCTTGGAACTTTTTCTTAATATTGAAGCCTTCCAAGCTAGTACATTTGCACACGTAGATTGTGAATGTTTCTAAGACTATTCTTTGAATGTTTATGTTTAATGTTTTCTTTCACCTATACTAGAGTAATTAAAATATTTCAATCACTTCGGTCCTTACTTATTGGAAATGTGTTGTAATGTTTATAATGATCATCACATCCATGTGAACTATTTTAGTCGATGTTAGACTAAATTTTCTTATTCATGTGTGTCTCGATAAGGGTAGTACTATTAATTCTCTCTTAGAGGCTAATTTATTTCCCCTTTGCAGTAAGAGAACCTTGATACATCTACAATTTAACATTTAGAAGCCGCACTTGCTTTCTCATTGAAAAACACATTTGCGCTTCTCTCTTTTATTGATAGCTAAAGCCACAACCTATATTTAAGTAAATGACAATCGGGCCATATTATAGATGGGACTCCTACACCAAATGGTGTGAGGTCTAATTGGGACCTTATATCGGCGAGATTCCTTATATATTGGCAATATCTAGCCCCATCAACATTTTGGTGCTAGATGGAGGGAAACCAATTTTTTATGGCTAATAATTCACACACTCAAATAATTCATCTTCTGGACAAGGTAGGAAAATTCTTAGCACCACACTCACTCCTATTCCTAAAGTAGGAGGATCTTCTTATCCTGTCCTAGAGTTGACTTGCAAGGTTACCTATGAGAAAATATGGGCACTTCGACCTATAACTTGGTCAGTATAAAAAAACTATTGGATTAATCCCCAGAGCACATAATCTACCACATTTTCCGAAGAAGAAAGAAGTCACTCATATTGGTATACTAGTTTTTACAGTGGAAAATATGGATTTTTCCACTATTAAAGAGTTACTAGAACCCTTAGAAAATATAGTGCATCAATATCAACTTCAATCCATTAACAAAGGGTACAAGGAAGATGTTGTTCTTTCAGACAACATTTTTGATGGTTTATATAGTGAAGGAGAAGACTCCATGGATTCTAAAAAGCAAGAGGAAGTTCAATCCAAACAAGAAGACAAAGGCATAAGATCGCCCTGATGATTTCTACATGCATTTATGAATGTCGTAGATGAGGTTTCTTACAGACTTTTCGCTTATAAATTAGAAGGTAGAGTGGTGACATGGCACAATAGTTTGCCTGTCACCAGACTTCCCCCATGTCACTGAAAGAGCTCAGAAACAATAAGATGGAGGAAAAAGAAAAATTGAAAGACTTCAATCAAAAGTTCAATCATATATTGAACAAGTTTCCCCAGGGCCCAAAATTGCATGATTTGATCACCATTGATTATTACACAGCTTCCTTGCCCACTAACATTTCCTAATTCATTAAAAGATCTACAAAGGAAACATTGACATAAAAATTTGTAGAAGAAATTACCATCAAGAAGGACTTGCATTCTATTGGGAGTTATTATGGATGATGGTGAATCAAAATAATGCAAAGAAACTAGTAGGAAGTCTCAACCTTCTTCAAGTAAGGCTAAAGAAAAGGAATCATCATATATTGTAAGTTTTGCTAGGATGGTTAAATCACTTACCAATGAAATTTTAGAAGTAAAGAAAATTCAAGTGAGACTTCTACTAGTAGCAAGCCTCCCAAGTACTTCCCATTTCAAAGGAATAATAAAAATAGTAATAAAAATAATTATCTCGTCAAGTCTTCCCAGAGTTCGAATTTTGTGCCGAATATAGAAAGCATGGATATGGAAAACTACAATTATTTTCATTAGGAATATCGTTCAGAAAAGACATGCCCACAATGGAACTAAAACATGAATTCTTTGGTTGCAAACATTATGGATTCTATATTAGTAGATGACCAGACACTAAAGACCAAAGAAGCAAAGGAACATGCAATGACTAAAGAAAGAAAGGGTATTGGACACGTAGTGAATGCATTTGATTGTATCTACAACACTGATAAGGAAAATGTTGAATAACCACCACAAAGTGAGCCCCCCCCTCAAAATCATAATGGTTGATATAGTTTAAGGAGTGAAGGGCCCATTTCTAAGCAAGAGGTGATGAGACAAAAATTGAAGGAAAAATTGTTAAGAAGGATCTTACCACCAGTAAATCTTTATTAGAATACATAAAATAAGTATGGAAATGCAACTAATCCTGAGAACACTTCCTCCAGTAACAAGAGTAAGTATATCACTTCGGAAGTGTCAAATGAATCCACTCCTCCAAACACTTCAACATTTCCTGCTAGAGGTGAAGCAATCTATTATAACATAGTTGAATATTTGAAGAAAAATTGAGCCAATATTTCTATCTATGAGCTCAAAAAGATTGCAGGGAACCATGAACTATTTGTCCAAGACTTTTCACCACCGTCGTTAGGTGATAAATATTCTTCCTCTCAAAAGGTGTCTAGTAACCCATCTGGTCCCCTTGAATCTCTAGGTAATGTTGTAACATTAGAAGCTAAAACTCTCTTCCCTCCGTTTTTATTGAGTTTTGGAATTTTTAAGTACAATGTCTATAATTGTTTAATATATTTCGGTGCATATGTCAAAGTAATTCCATTATCTATTGTAAAGAAAATAAATGCTAAATGGGACAATATTGATGCACAAATTATTCAGCTCGATAGATCTCTCATCCAAGCTATTTGTGAACTCAATAATGTTCTTGTTACATTATCAAAATATGATCGAGTTCATTAATGTATAAATATTGTAATTGTAGACATCCCAAAAGCCTATTGCATGCTCCTCAAAAGAGATCGGTCTAGCAAATTACAAAGATATTTTGTGATAGACTAGTCACATTTATGGCTTCCGTACAAGGGCAGGGATAACAAGACTAGAGTGGAAAGTTACCATATAGGAAACATATTGTGACACCACTTGAGGGCCACAATGAGCTTGTTGAGTTTTACGATCTAATATTTGGGAATTATTTCTTTGAGACTAAGCTTGGGTGTTAGCAGGCACAACCATCACCCATTCTACCAGATACAAAGCGAGGGCTCCTTTCTTGTTCTCTAGTTGGTGCAAATGAATCATGTAATATAGATGTACATACTAATAATTATAGTAGTATAGGAAGAATCCAAGTACTTAATAATATGTGGACTTTATGTAGAAAATCTGATGTAGGTTAACTCGATAATGCAATATAAATCAAAGCAGAATACTATAACCTACTTCTACTATCAATTTGCGGAAGCTTAAAGATCATGCTAAATAATATAACCAGAATAAGAAGAATCAACGCACAATACACATGAAAATACTTTGGGGAAAGCCTCAGCTAAAAACCCCACTATCTGTATTATCATACAAGGTGGAAATACATAGGAATTATACAAAGCCTTAGCCTATTCCTCTGGGATGATTCACCTATTACCAAGTGGATGATCTCCTACCAAGTGGATGATCAAGCCTCCAAAACTGTGCAATCTTCAAGGATGATGCCTTCACTGCATGCATGAGTTTTCTTTATAAGAAAACACATGCAACTGATAGTACACTATCATTGACTTTAATCTCAACTAGGTCTTTCTTGAAATAGACATGCATGAGTTTCTGATGAGGGAATCTTCGGTTAACTAGAGTAGCACTAGTTGAGTGCATGCATGCATCAACTAACTGTTAACTCACCATTAATTCCTCAACCAGTTTGGAACTAATTTAACTGGACTTAACTAAGTAAACTGAGTTAACTAATTACAACTCAAATATAACTCAATCTTATCTCCTTAATTTAAGGGATAACTCTTGCATGACTTCAGAAAGACTTCTAACTTGAATTTCTCCAACTAATTAACTTAAAATAAATTAATTAATTATTTTAAAGTAGCTATTAAGACTAAATTCGATTTTAATTTGCAATTTAATTCAAGGACAAATTAAATTGGAATATTCTTGTTTCCATATTTCAACACTCCCTCTCAACAAGAAAGGGATTATCTGCCACCCTGATCCTGTCTCTATGGAACTCGAATTTACACTTTGACAATGCCTTTGTCAAAATGTCAACATCTTGCTCCTCTGTCGAAATATACTACAGCAACATGATCCTCCTATCATCAGCAGATTGCTTTACCTTGTAAGGCCAACAGGAACTCAGAACTGACTTGTTTTCCAGTCTCGAAACCACATGCCAAACACTGTTATGAACTATGGAGTCATACTCCTCCACCATAGCATCAACCCAAATCGGCTACTGCACTGCTTCCTCAAAGGAAGATGGCTCGGTCTCAACACATTCCCCAGCAAGGGCCATGTATCCAGTGTACCTCTCAGGTGACCTCCTCTATCTTCGCTGAGAATATGGTGCTCCCACATTCTCTCTCACATCCTCCAACAATCTGTCAGCTTCTCTTGTGTGCTTCCTTCCATCTCTAGAAGACTCTGCTTGAGTGGATGTATCCACTCCTAGAACCTCTACATGCAACTACTCTGCAACAATCTGAGGCTCCTCGTCCTTAGCAACCAACAGTTCCTCCATAGTGTGTATTTGGAGCTCCATCTCAAGGGAAACTCACATGGTCTTCTGCTCATCAAACTTGAGATCTCTGCGAACCACTGTCCTTTGACTGGTAAGCAAGTACACCCGATAGTTGTGAGTTGTATCAGTGTACCCCACAAATATCCCCAACTTTGTTGTCAGCTCAAGCTTCTTCCGTGCATCCTTTGTCACATGGAAATATACCGATGAGCCAAAGATCTTGAAGTGACCCACATTTGGTCTATTATTGCAGAAATCTTCCTCTAGTGTCTTCATCCCAAGTATGTGATGTGGGCTTCTATTGTACAAATAGACCGCTGTGTTGCATGCCTCAGCCCACAAGTGAAGTGGTAGGCCTTGGTCATGCATAATTGCCCGTGCTGCCCCTACAACAGTTATGTTCTTCCTCTTGGCCACCACATTCTGCTGTGGGTTATGAGGTGCCATCAACTCTCATTTAATTCCTTCCACTGCACAGAAGTCGTTAAACTCTTGAGAGACATATTTTCCACCGTTGTCGCTTCTCAAGGCCTTTATCTTCTTCCCTGACTCTTTCTCGACAAAAGATTTGAACTCACAAAACTTTGTGAAAGTTTGATCCTTTTTCTACATGAAATAAATCTAGCATTTACGATAATAGTCATCAATGAAAATCACATAATACCTTTTCTTCGTTGTGGATGCCTTCGAGAATGGTCCACACAAATCAGTATGAACTCACTCTAAGATAGCCTCTGCTTGACTATCTCGATCATCAAAGGAAGACTTGGTGTACTTTCCCAAGGTACAACCTTTGCATGTGTCAACTTATTCAAGTTTACCTTTGGGAGGTCCTGTAGATATTTGCTGCATTATCTTCAAAGCCCCATGATGCAAATGGCCCAACCGCCTGTGCCACAACTCGCCAATGTCTTGGCTTTGTACCAATTTTGATTTCGTACTCAATGCTACACAATCATCTACCTCTAGTTTATAGAGATTCTTCACCCGAATCCCTATCCTCTTGGTCTGACTCGTGGCTATGTGTCTTAGGAATTCCTTTCCTTGACTGAAGAAAACACCGTAGCCTTTGTCATCCAACATCGCGACTGTTACCAAGTTCTTCTTCAGTCCAGGCACATACATCACATCTGTCAAGGTGATAGGAGCTCCATGCTCCCTCTGAAAAGCAACTGTTCCCACTCTTGAAACACTATACCTTCCATGATCAGCCATCTCTATGTGCATCTTGAGGTCTTTCTCCTCAAAGGCACTGAATAAATTTTTATCACTGGTCATGTGGAATGAAGCTCCACTATCAAGATATGAGACATAACCCATCATTGATGACACCATGCATGTGATGAGGGTAAAGTCCATTTCGAACTGAGAGGCTAATGCCTCACCTTCCGATCCTTCCAAGGATCCCTTCTTGGACATCTTCGATGGGAAATTAGTCACATAATGTCCCATCTTGCGACAATTAAAGCATCTTACTTTAGACATGTCACCCTTCTTCCCTCCATGAGAAGAATTCGATTTGAAATGGGAAGCCTTCCCCTTCCCTTTCCTTGCCTTACTTTCTAAGGCCAGATTTTCTTCATCATCATTCTTGGATGAAGAACTATCTCGTGTGCTCCTCCTGATCTCCTCCTGCATGAGATCCGACCGCAATCGTTCCCAATCTTGCAGTTTCTCCCTTCTATTCACAAAGTCCTGGTAGATATTCCAACTCCTTGGAAGGCCAAGGAGAGCGAGGCTCACCATATCTTCATTGGTAGTAGTTATTCCCACACTGCCAAGCTCATCTCTATAGGTGGTGAGCTTGTTCAGATATGTGGAAATAGTATCGCCCTTCTCCATCTTGATTCTTCGAAGCTTATCCTTGAGCACCAATTTCCTTTGGTCGCCACTGTTCTAGTAGAGGTCATTCAATGTCTTCCACATTGAAAATGGAGTATCCTTCCCATGGAGACTTGATACAATATGGTCTCGAACTCCCTCAAGAATGATCCATCTCGCCTTCACCACATATTTCTTCCACTTAGCCAACTCTTGTGCATTAGTTGAAGCTGGCTTTGGGATTTCTTGATCAATGAATTCCTTCAAGCCATTGTCTTCTAATATAACCTCCACTATATCTTTCCATGTTATGTAATTCGAGCTACCTTCCAAGGCATACTCGAGTCTCAAGGCATAGAATGCCATTGGCCCAACCTTGAAGTATGATATGAATTCGATTTGCACCTACAACCCCAAACTTCAAACTTCGAATTCTCTTCTCAGTAAACTTTTCGCAGCTCCGATACCATGTAGAAAAATTCTACAAATCCATCTCTGATACCATGTAGAAAATCTGATGTAGGTTAACTGGATAATGCAATATAAATCAAAGCAGAATAATATAACCTACTTCTACTATCAATTTTTGGAAGCTTAAAGATCAAGCTGAACAATATAACCATATTCTGTAGCATATCTTCCAGATACATCGCATTAGGTTTGTTTATAGTCGACGTTTCGAACCAGCAACGATGGTTCATCATCAGGATGTGAAAAATTGTTGAAAGACTAATCCCATTTTTTTAAATATATAGAGATGTGTGAGATTTTTAGCTGACAGTTATAATTTTACTTGTTTTATTATATTTTGTTAATTTTGATTGTATTTGTGAAATATAGGGTTTTAAAATTCTACAAATTAATTTGATTATACACACAGAAAATACTTTGGGGAAAGCCTCAGCTAAAAACCCCACTATCTGTATTTTCATACAAGGTGGAAATACATAGGAATTATACAAATCCTTAGCTCTCACAGCTAGCCAGCTCTCAGTACAATCCTCATAGATGCTCACGGGCAATCTTGGATTCTCTCTAGCCTTCCTCTCTACCCTCCAAGCTCCTATTTCCTTGCGTTGTTCCTCTAGGATGATTCACCTATTACCAAGTGGATGATCAAGCCTCCAAAACTGTGCAATATTCAAGGATGATGCCTTCACTGCATGCATGTGTTTTCTTTATAAGAAAACACATGCAACTGATAGTACATTGTCCTTGACTTTAATCTCAACTGGTTCTTTCTTAGAATAGACATGCATGAGTTTCTGATGAGGGAATCTTCAGTTAACTGGAGTAGCACTAGTTGAGTGGATGCATGCATCAACTGACTGTTAACTCACCATTAATTCGTCAAATAGTTTGGAACTAATTTAAATGGAATTAACTCAGTAAACTGAGTTAACTAATTACAACTCAAATATAACTCAATCTTATCTCCTTGATTTAAGGGATAACTCTTGCATGACCTCAGAAAGACTTCTAACTTGAACTTCTCCAACTAATTAACTTGAAATAAATTAATTAATTATTTTCAAGTAATTGTTAAGACTAAATTCGATTTTAATTCACAATTTAGTTCAAGGACAAATTAAATTGGAATATTCTTGTTGCCATATTTCAACACTTTATATTTTGATGCTTCAAAGACACAGGACAACTCTAGAGTTGGTTGCGTACTTACATACCCTTGCAACAAGAAGCATATCCTCTCATGTCATCTAGAGATCGAGTGTACTAATAATATTGTCTAATATGAAGCACTCGTACTTGGATTGAAGAAATACATTGATCTGAAGGTAGAGATCATCAAGGTAGTTAGTGAGTCAGAGGTGTTCACTCATCTGTTACGGGATATTATCCATTGTGTTTCACAAAATCTTAAAAACTACCAGCAAGACGTATGGTTTTTTATTGATAATTTTAAATATTTTAATATTATTTATGTTCCTAGACTTAGAAATTTTGCAATAGATGCATTAACAAATGTAGTCTCTATGATATTTCCATTGAAAAATGGTTTTTCTATTGAAATTATATATAAACCATTTGTGCCAAAAAATGTCACTAATGTTTGCGTCTTTAATGATGACCAACAGATACTGCACTTTATGGCAAATGTGCATGTATTCAAAGATTATGGTATAGACGAGTATGAGCATATCCAGGCTTTCTAGGAGGCATCCAATTCAACAAAAGGAAACACTATGACCAAAGGTGTGGTGTCCCTAAAGAAGTTATACGACCTATAGAAATTTTTTAGAGGACCAACTAATACAAAGACTCAAAGCTCAAAGTTATCATCAGAAAACGTTAATCTATGAACTCAAGAAGATCCAAAGTATGTAAACCTGGTCACATGTTGTTCTCCACAGAAACAACAAAACATTTATCCACTTATTAAAACAATATCGTGATGTATTTCCATGGACATATGACGATTTAAAGACATATTATACTCATATTATCCAATATGCCATTCCTATAAAAGAAGGGGCAAATCCTTTCCAATAGAAAATATGAAAAGTTCATCCAAAATTGGAACCCCTTATCCAAAAGGAATTGAGAAAGTTTTTGGATGCTAAGATCATCTTCAAAGTTAGACACTCCACTTGGTTATCCAATTTTGTCCTAGTTAGAAAAATGTCCAGCGAAATTAGGCTATGTGTAGATTTTCAAAATCTCAACCGAGATTATGATAAAGACAATTACCCAATTCTATCCATGGAACAAATCCTCCAGACAGTATCTAGGTCTGAGATGTTTTTTTTGCTATATGGTTTATCTCTTTAGAATTAAGTGCTAGTAGTGGAACTTGATTGATTGAAGACTACGTTTAGGAACAAATGGGAGACATTCACCTTCAAGAGAATGCAATTTGGGCTTATTTATGTCAGCATTAATTTCCAAAGAGTGACGGGCATCACTTTATGTGGCCTTATTGGTCAGAGCATAGTTATTTATTTGGATTATGTTAGTTTGTTTTCAAAAACAATATCAGATCACGTACTTTATCTCAAACAAATTTTTTAGCGGTGTCAAAAATATGAGATTTCTCTTAATCCCAAGAAAAGCATCTTTCGTGTGTCACAAGGGATTCTCTTAGGACACATAATTGCTAATATTAGAATTAATATTGATCCCAGGAGGGTTAGATCCATTACAAAAATCACGTTTCTAGAAAATAAGATTGCTATGTAGTATTTCTTATAGAAAGATCAATTTCCTGAGGAAATTCATCTCTAATTGTTCTCAGATAGTCAAGCCTATACAAGAGATGATTAAGAAAGATGAAATATACAAATGGGATAAATGGGAAAACAACACTTTTTCTCAAATCAAGTACGATATTATTGATGCACCTATGTTCTTCAGTCTAGACTATGGAGAAGATTTCCTACTCTATACCTTTGCTCTAGATTCTTCGATTGTGGCCTTGTTGACTCAAAAGGATATTGAAGCAAATGAGTGCCATATTTATTTTATGAGCACTAGGCTGCAAGGGCTAGAATTAAATTACCCTACCATCGACAAGCACACATATGTTATCTACAAGGCAGTTAAATATTTTAGGCCCTACCTTTTAGAATCTCACACAATCTCGCGTAGGAGGAGCGAGATGAGAAAATGGCTAACTAGATGACCTACTTACAAGAATATGCTGGGATGGGGTCCCTTGAGTCACATTTTGTGAAAATATTATAAGTCTCTTCATTTTGAGGATTGGAGCATGATTAGCATAGGTAAAATAGGAGTCAAGGGGTTTTAGGAAGGTAAAAACCCTCTATATTTTTTGTATTGCTTTGAGATCCACCCATGGTGTGCGGACCATGGTATTGTAATAGTGAAGGATATATAAAGAGATGTCTTAGAAAGTCTAAGGAAATGAATTACTTCATGATGATATGATTTTGGGTCTTTAATTATAGATCTTTCTGTGTTTTTGGTGAAGGGAAGGCTCCTATAGCTTAATACTCGGAGACCTTGGTAAATCTGCAGTTGAGTGCGTGGGCCCTTGCAGGTGTATGCACAGGGTCTGGAAAAGTTGTAATGGAATATCTGAATTACTAGAAAGTATTTGAAGCAAATTTGTGTGTATTTTTATGCATTATGTATTTTCTGTATTTACACGCCATTGAATTATATTTATCTGTATTTTATCTTAATTACTCACAAAGATCTGGATCAACCATTAGACATTGTTTTATGCATGATTAAATAGTCACACGATAGCTTATAACTTTATTTAACTAGAAATCATCTAAGTCTCGTGCATAAGGGTTCGCGAAGGTCAGATATGAACTAAAACTATAGAACACGCCTTCAACCACATCATGTAACCTTCTAGAGGCAGAAGCATAGTTCTAACATCCCACAATACTGCCTCGGGTGAGACTGCAACCTGTGCTACACGGGTTGTTACCGAAATGGTCGGTAGTGTAGGGTTTTGTCCTTTGTTGAGACCGTGATATATCTAAGGTATGTGTGATGTGGCATAAGTGGATACCGACCAAGAAGGAAATTGAGAAGTGGACAGATCGAAAGCTGCACGAGTTTGCAGGCGAGGAGAATACGAATCCACACTTATTGAAATAAAAGTGGTTACAAAGGTATATTTACATAGAACTACACGAAGTTTTCTTTTCATCCTTTCCTTGTGAGTTATATGAGTGGTTGTCCAAATTAGTAGATAGCGAATCTACTTGTAACCGTGTCAATCCCATTGTGTGGACTCTGGAACTCGTCCAATGCCTTGAAAGATATGATTAAAACGTTGTGAGGGATGTTGATTATTTGATTGATAGTATATTGGGTTGTTTCATCATTGATTTTTCAATAGATATGTCTGTGTCTTATAGTGAAGCCGAATGCCGATTCTTCAAGGGTCTGAGAGGTAAGTACCTAAAATCACTAAAAAACTGGATTAAAATTCTTTTTTGTGAAAAGAAGGTTATGCCTTTACCTTAATGTTTAAGAGGGGTCCAACTGGATCTACGCGAAGTGGAAATCGATTCAGAGTAGATCAAGACAAATTTTTCGAAAGTGAATACAGTCCCTTATTTGGAGATTCTGAAAGTGAAGAAGAGTGAAGTAGCCATAGTACGCCTAGAGGTGCGGCACAAACTGTAGAATAGGGTACTTATGGAATTCAACATCCCACCACTCCACCTCATAGACCTACACATCCACCTCCACCTCAGACATTCAGCATGGAAAATATGATAAAAATGCAGGTATTGAGAGGTTAGGGATCAGAGGAACCTAAATAGTTTTGGTTCGTCGCAGAAGCTATGTGGAAAGCACAACAGATCAATGATGATCATATAAATAAAGTGCCACTGTTTACATTGCTACAAGACAAGGCACTTACCTGGTATATTAGATACAACATGACTCACTCGAATTCTTCATTGGTTAATACGAAGGATGTGCTGAACGCAGAATCTACGAAGCCGAAGTCGAAACCACAATGTGTGACTAAGATCAAGGAGATTAAGAAAAAGGTTAATGAATCTGCATGGGATATAGATAAATGGCTAAAGTGTTTACTAAGTTAAGCTAACCTTTAGATCTTGGATGAAAACATAGGGACTGGTACATAACTTTGATATACGTCACTTAAGGTTACCATTATCTCAGCAGAAGATTGGGTCTCAGGCTGAAGCATTGGAAATCATGATGAAGCTAGAAGCTTCGTCGATATAGGATACAAATGTAGGAGTTCAAAAAATCCAGGCGGACTAGCAAGCCTACATATGGAATTACAGGACCTGAAGAAGGGAAAGGAGGTTGACACAATCTGAAGTTTTTTTCACAAAATATAAGGCTAGAGGCCATGATAAGGATCAATTCCTTGTATTCCAGGATTATATAGCTATGAGAGGTCCTAAACCGCTAAAACTAGAGTCTTCCGCTGGATCAAGCACTGGTGCAAGTACCTAATGTAGTGTTTTCCAAGTTTCAGGACAATGTTCAACTGATAATTGCTCCTTATTATAGAATTTTATATAATCTCCAAAGAAACTTTATTGTAACTTTTGTAATTCAATTGGTCATGAAGAGAGGAATCATCGAAGCTATGATCTGATGATGGACATAAATCCACTTTATAGGATGCAAGTTGAAAATTGCACGTAGAACAACCAAGTCTCACCTATAGCTCAAGGAGGATTTGAAGGACAAGGAAGAGGACAGGGAGGAGGAGCTAGAAGAGGTCGGGGAAAGATAATTTGTTATAGTTGCAGAGAAATAGGACACTTTGTGTGAGGCTGCCAAAATCCAACACACCCCTCATATTAGTATTGTCGGCAATTTGATAATGTTATAGAATATTTTCCAATATTAATAGTGAATATGCAGGAGAAGATGACTCAGTAGCAAACAAAAAATATCCAAATGATGAGATCTGACTTGTACGAAGATGATCCCATTGTCAATATAGTCACACGAGGTGGTGAAGAAAAAGAGACATTCATGGAGGCTAGAAAGAAGTTTATGAGTCTGGGTGCTTCTAAATCTCATAACCTGATGCTGATAGCCTCACAAAAGGAGAAAGCTAAAGATGCTACTGGAACCCAAGAGTCAGATCCCATTGTGTTGAAATCGTTTCTACAGACCTGTGTGAAGCTATTATGGGATCAGAAGGCAGTGGAGTGACTGCAAGAGCTGATAGATAACTGTGCCAACAAGGATAAGCCATCCCCAAGACAATGCACAATCAATATGGTAAAATAAAGAAAGAAAAGAACTGGTCGAGAGATGCGACTAACTTCGGAAATCGATGATTTCGAAATGGATCAGATCATCCTAGAATTGGGCTTCGATGCTAATGTACTGCTGAAGCTGACTTGGGAATGTATGGGAAAGCCTAAGTTGCAATGGTCACCAATTCATATGCACATGGAAAATCAGAAAAAGATAATTCCAATGGGGTGCCTACATGGAGTAACCATAGATATTGAAGAGGTAAGGGCAGTGGTTGATTTCGAAGTTATTGAGATCATTGATGATAGTAATCCATACCCATTGTTGCTTGGGATTGATTGGTCTTTCTACATGAATGAAATCATCAACTTAAAGAAGTGAAGCATGGTATTTGAGAAGAATGAACTTCGAGTAATTGTCCCATTGGATCCAACTGAAGGTGTGCGGTACATAGAAATGAACCGTGAATATTATGAATATGACAACATTGAGCACATTTATAAGTTAAGTGTGCGGGATGGAGATTGGATCAATCCCACTATGAATGGAAGGATCAGTTGGGAAAAGGATAGCTCCTGCCAATCAGACTCAGATGAACAGTTAGAAAAATGGAAAAATCAGTTGCATGAGATCTCTACGTTGTAATGCAATTGACTTATAAAATTGCTACACTAGTTATCTACTAAGGTACGTAAATTACCCTATTATGATGGCTTACGTGATGTCAATTTATTTCTTGAACATTTTTAAAGAGATGTACCAGAGGAACATCGGTTCCAGGCCTTAGATCTAGCATTAAGAGTTACACCTACAATATGGTGGGGTATGAACAAGGATAATTTTGTCGACTGAAGGAATATCGTCGAATGATGCAATTAAGGTTTGTCTACGTGAACATCTGACTCACTAAAAAACACTTAAGGAAGGATGATCCGCGCGAAAATCTGGTGCAATGGACTAAGGCGTGGGGTGAAATACCTAAACCTAAATGGGTGAATATTTTTATTCATACCCTAGATGTTATTCCAAAGAATTGGTATTTATAAACAGAGCTATGACACTTGGATTCCTCTATATGCTCGCTTATTCTGGCTACGAGCATTTTATCGAGTTCCTCTCATACATTTTCCTTGTATTTTGGTTCAACCGATATGGGCACTGCTTAGTGAGCTTCACATCAGGTTTTAAATTGTATTCATTGCCCCCAAATCTCCTACTACCCCCTTCAAGTCCAAAAGATTTGTTGGAAATAATTCCTGATATTCATGTAGAAATTCAACTACCTTATCCAGTGTATCGTCATCCCAATGGTCACCAATGTTCATGTATTTTGGTTCTACCTTTGAGCCAATATTCACCTGCTTTGTGTGCACCAGTTGCAAAATATCAGGGATCTCTGCACTAGGTCCCTCAACTTTGTGTTGTCCTTCTAATTCAGTGATATGACAACTTTGTGTTGTCTTAGCGCTTCTGGTAGTTGGAAGAAAGTGCAGGAATATAAACTGCGACATGGTAGTTGCACCCCAAGGAGGAGTGTCATGCAGCCTACTTAGAAAATGACCATTGCAACAATTACAGTTGATTTGACCACTATTTTTCCATTAAAAGCAGCGGGGGAAGTGCATTTAAGGGGAAAATCTAGGAGGATCTGCCACCAAAATCACATTTATGAGTAATATTTACGGGGGAACAGACAACTTGAATTGAAATTGAGTTATAAATATTGCACCCCACTCCACACTTGGCCACTTTTCTTCTTGAGAAATTGTTATGTATGGTTGTGCTTAACTGGCCAAGTGTATTGTTGTATGTCGATTACCCGAGTTGGGCAGAAGTTGAGCACAGAGGGCACAGAGCCAATTTCTCGATTGCTGCCATATATAACACCAAGGAAATCAACTTTCAAAGTAACGAAGGACCTAGACTTGTTAAAATTCAAGGTATTCATGCCATTGTTTCCGGAGGAAGTAGATATTGAGGGTGACTTGTTGGCCTAGGTACCATTTCTGAAAATGGAGGATTGGGATTTGGGCTATCATGAGAAATTTCCGCAATTAGAACCCATTAAATACTTGAAATCAGTCAAATATGAGGAGGCGTGTGTCACAAGGCTTGAACTAATGAAGTGGGCAACTGGTATTGAGCATGCAGGGTAGCTCAACATGTTGTACGTCCCACATTTTAGCCGCAACATTATTAATACCATCTCTGTGCACCAATTGTTGGTGTTGGTTCATGATGGGTGCCTCTAGCTAGGAGGGCCCACCCCAATTGATGATATGCTAGCCCATAGAATCACAGTGCTACCATATCACGGTGCGAATATCACAGATGATTTTATGGGGAAGTCACAGGAGAAAAAGCTCGTGGATCAAATGAAGAGAGACTTCGGGTTAGTGAAGAAGTCGCGAGGATACACCATTAGTTCTATCTCGGATGAAGCTATGCAGTTTGCTGCAGAGGTCTTGGTAGAAAAAATAATGAATAAGTGTCATACCGATGAAGTACAGGCACAAGTGGTGTCCTTAGCTGTGTAGTGCAGCCAAGGAGTCCAATTCAATTGGGAAAAGTACCTCTGCCAAGAATTTTTGGATGATTGTCATGAAGCCAAGGAGGAAGGAAAATAATTCCACTACGATTGGCTACTGTTATTGATAACGCTGATATATTAGAGGATGCTAGAGGATTCCCAGTTCCCTACGACAGATCCAAACTTGTGCGAGGATAAAATTTTTTCCTTGTTGTGGACAATGAAGGACCCTGATCGTGTCATTGAAAAAAAGATGTTTTGGGTACTGTTTGAATCATAATTTCATATGGTGATTGAACAGAAGCCACGGTAGTCACCCACTATGTTCATAGAATATCAACACATTGCAGATTTTAAGTTCAATTTCCATCATATCTACATCCGCGCGTGGCGTGATTTGACAAAGAAATAGACAGCATTGTCATTTTTGGTCACCGAAGACGATATCACGCAATTAGTCATTAAGTCACCAAATGATTGGCTTCTTTCCATGGATGTTGTCGAAGATATC
This sequence comes from Pinus tabuliformis, assembly GCA_031772625.1. Classification (NCBI taxonomy): domain Eukaryota; kingdom Viridiplantae; phylum Streptophyta; class Pinopsida; order Pinales; family Pinaceae; genus Pinus; species Pinus tabuliformis. Next base: position 1,121,766,329 of record CM062819.1, on the reverse strand, counting down.
ATGGGGACTAGTGCTGAAGGTGCAACAGGCACCAGTAAACTAGTGTAGAAGGAAAAGAAGAAGGTGGCTAGAAATCTACAGAAACATACCATGCAGGAATGAAAGGGCCAAAATGATGAAGAGCCACATACCAAAGAACTGGATTAGGGTATTGAAGACCCCTTTACAAACTCAAAGAACGTTGGTTCTACTTTTATTCTTAAATAGTGACAAAAGTCAGGTGCGGGAGGCACACACAAGAAGCATAAGTTTGATAAGTCTGCTAGTACGGAGGCCATGGTCCTCATTGAGGGGGCCCTTGATGACATTCAAGACATTGTTCGGACTGCGACAGAAGAAATTTGGGGTCATATTGAAGATCAGTACCAGTCCATTTTGTCAAAGGTCCAAGCGGGCTTCACAAAGTTCCAGGTTCAGGCGAGAGAGGTTCAAGCGAGAATGGTTCAAGAGAGCCGGTCTCAAGTGAGCGTGAAGCCAATGACAGCAGATAGTGTGTAGCTGGTCCTCACCTCAGAGATCCACATTGTAGCCCTCCTTGATGGATCTTTATATTTGAACAATGTCACGGAATAGGAGAGTGCCCAACTACCCAAAGACGCAAGTGTTAAGCTCGTGGCGCTCACCCTATGAACACTGCATGAGCTACACCAAGGTGTAGCAAATGAGATTAAGGTGCGAGGGAAACGAGCTCTCATGGTGATCGAGGACACGCAAATCACAAATTAACAGATGTGAGATGAAAATCACAAGGCTCTCTAGGACCATGATGAGGTAGATGCGAGAAGGGTGCAGCTAGAGCAGGCCATTTCAAAGGTATGTAGTGAGATCCCCGAGCTCCAGATTTGGTCGAAGGCCACTTCTGAACATAAAATAAAACAGTTGGCAGATACATTTAGAGAGTCAAAAGCACAAGTGGATAAAGTTCACTTTTATTTGTAGCTCCAAATTATTGAGCTTCAATTGAAGTTGCAACCCACCACACCACCAAAGATCCGAGAACAGTGCAAGGCTACCATCTGAACAAACAAGGTGAAGCTCCATGATACAGTCAAAGAGTGTAGTTAACTATTTAATGAAGCTCTCAAACTGTGGGCTTCGTTGTAGGAGGATCCACATGTGAAGAATATCAAATTTTCCATTCGGGATGAGTAGTTGCAGTACAATGAGATAAAGGAAACGATGCGCACCCTAGCCCTTGTGCAACGGTTCGCTTGATTGAAAGAGGGGACATACTTGCAAGGATAGATCGAAGAGTTATGGAATAAGATGCAGATCATCACTACATGAATGCAACCATGGGAGGAAGAAGCAGGGTAGCTCCAAGAGACTATGGAAGGCACGCTTAAGAGCATGCAATAGATGTAGCGAACCATCGGCTTAGCAGCAGATGGGCCAATGACAAAAAAGTTGGTGGAATAAGTGCAACAGGCAATTGTTCAATGCATAGAGGCACTTCACAGAGTGAAGTCTTCATTCAACAACTTGAAAGCAAAGATCCAGAGTGTACCAGCAGAGTGACTCGAGGACGAGTCACATAATTGTGTTGGGGGCTTGTTGGGATGGGGTCCCCTGGGTCAAATTTTGTTAAAATATTATAAGTCTCCACAATTTGAGGAGTGGAACGCGAGTATTTCAAGTCAAATAGGAGTCAAGGGGTTTTAAGTAGGTAAAAACCCCTTATATTTTGGCATTGTTTTGAGATCCTCCCATGGTTTGCAGACCATGGTTTTGTAATAGTGAAGGATATATAAAGAGGTGTCTTAGCAAGTCCGAGGCAATCAAGTACTTCATGATGATATGATTTTGGGTCTATTATTGTAGATATTTATGTGTTTTTGGTGAAGGGGAAGGCTCCTATAGTTGAGTGCGTGGATACCTTGGCAAGTCAACAACTGAGTGCGCGGGCCCCTACAGCTGTGTGCGCAGGGTCTAGAAACGTTGTAAAGGAAGATTTGAAGTAATAGAAATATATTTGAGGAAAACATATGTCTATTTTTATGCACTATGTATTTTCTATAATTACGCACCACTGAATGATATTTATTTGTATTTTATCTTAATTTCTCTGTGAATATCTGAATCAACTATTAGATGTCTTTTATGCATGATTAAATAGTTACACGAGGCTTATAACTTTCTTTAACTAGAAATCATCTAAGGCTCATGAGTAAGGGTTCATGAAGGTGAGATCTAAATTAAAACTGTCGAAAGTGCCTTAAACCACATCACATATCCTTCTGGATGCAGAAGCCTAGTTCTAGCATCCCCTAATACTGCCTCGGGTGAGACTGAAGCCTGTGCTATGCAGGTTGTCTCTGAAAGGGATGACAGTGCAGGTTTTCATTAGATAACGTATCTAACTCTGAACCTAGGTCCAAGCCCCCTCAAACCAACAGAATATGATCTTGAATTGAAACCAATTCATACCATAAAGGGTCATGGCCTTTGTAAGCTAGTAGCTGAAGCAAGAGATTCTCCCAAGTAAGATCTTTCAATATGGGAGAGGGAGATAAAAATGTACAATATTGAACATGTTCTTCATTCCATGTCTACAACACCATGGTATTCATATTTACAACAAATTCTAGAGCATGGTTCCCTTCCTGTGCACTTATTGAATAAACGGAAGATGGAAATCCATTTGAAAGCTCTAACTTACAAACTAGTTCATGTAGTGCTTTTCATAAAGCATGACAATGATGTTTTGCTAAGATCCCTTGAGCCGTAGAATGAAAAGAAGGTATGTATATATTCTCACAATTGATCGACAGGTTTCCACTATGCGGGAAACACTACATTGTATAAATTTTTTAGGGCTAGTTATTTTTTACCCACTCTATTTAAGGATGCTCACACCTATGTTCGCAAGTGCCAAGCTTATCAAAGATGTGTCAGTCGCATTCGGAGGTCAGCCTCCCCACTGCTACCAGTAGTATTTAAGGAACTATTCTAACAGTGGGGCCTAGATGTTATCAGAGAATTTTTTCCTTATTCGTCAAAGCAACACCGATATATTCTCACAACGACAAATTATTTTACTCGGTGGTCAGAAGTGGTTCCTTTGAGACAAGTAAATGACCAGGAATTCATCCACTTCTTGCAGAAAAACATTATAACCAGGTTTTGGTGTTCCTATGTCACTTTTATTTGATAATCAAACTTAATTTTCATTGTTAAAACTCTACAAGTTCACATTAGAAAATGGGATTGTATTGAAACATGCATCTAATTATTACCTGTATGGAAATGGTTTGCTCGAATCCACAAATCAAAATCTTATCTCTGAGAAAAGGATCTGGCATAACGCTTTAACCAATGTATTTTGGGATAAACGTGTAACTCCTAAGCCTTCCCTGAACACCTTGCCATACTTTCTAGAATATAGTAAAGAAGCTATCTTGCCTCTGAACCTATACCTTCCAGCCTTGAAACTCTCCCAAGAGTCACAAGGTAAACCTTGCCTTCTGGTTCAGAGCAGGATAGAAACTTTACTCCAAATTGAGGAAGAAAGGCTCAAAGCCAAGTAGATATTTGTTGTGCACCAAAACTATGTAAAGCGTTGGTTTGATAAGAAGTCTGTAAGGGAAAATATATTTAATGTGGGTGACCTAGTACTGAAGTGGGATAAACCCCACAAAGAAAAAGGTAAACACACGAAGTTCCAACCTTTGTGGATTGGACCATTTACCATCGATGAAAATCTCAGTCATAACACACTTAAGCTAAAATATTTCGAAGGGATGATCGACCCCCTTCCCATAAATGGCTTAGATTTGAAGCATTACTTTCAATAGAAGCTACATGCTACTTTTCTTGTAAAATTGTTTTGTTTCATTTCCTTTTCATATGTGTCAGTTGAAAGTGTTTCGTATGAGTCCCATCAGATCATGTCATATTTGTAGGCCATTTTACATAAAGAAAACCCTTGTGTAAAAGTGCATGGCTCAAAAGGACTTTGTGGTGGAATAAAAGAGAAGTGCGACAACCACAATGTTTGGCTTTTTTTGTTCTCCTTCTTTTCTTTGGAAAATTCCATAGGTTGAGCTAAGTACAGTTGGAAAATATGATTTGTCCAATAGGAGAATCTTGAGGGAACACATTATAACAACACCTATGTGAGTATCTAAACTAATCAAGTACTTGGTGTAAATCTACTTCCATGTTCACGCTTGTCCAATCTAGTAGAGAAAGGATAAGGGGAAAATCTAAAGCGAGCAAACCAATATCGGAGGTCTTAAAATACTTCTCTAAAGAGGAAACCTCCTCTTCTCTCAATAAGTCAGGATCCCTCTTCCACCCAATTAAAATAATTATTTTTTATGCACAATCCTATTAAATAAATAAATAAATAAAGGGTGAAATAAGAGAAAGGCTTCGTGCGCAGAGAGGTGAAGAAAGCAACTTCATCATGGTATTGTCCAGGCTCACTGGTAGCAAAATAATATTTTTGCTCCTGAAGTGACTCTATCAGGGTAGTTTCTATGCCTACTGGCAGCGGAGAAATACCATAGATGAAAACTCATACTCTGAATATCATAAACTCACTACACGCATTACCCTTTCCTTGACTAAAACAATTGTGATATGGTGTATTTTTTGTGTGTTCAACCAAGTAGAAGAAAGTGAGATGTTGTGATGTATATAACCGATTCAAAAGGGGAAAATTAAGGCAATAAATACTTCCTGAATACTTGACCCTTAACTAAAATCTATTCCCAGATAGAGAAGCTGAAGTTCACCCAGTGTGTCTCCATGTGTTGTCGTTGCTACAACACCCTCCATAATTTCACTACATTCAAATTTTGGAGCCTACTATCACGGTAATATATAGTGTTTCCTTAGTTTCCAAGTGTTGTCTCATGTTATTCTATGTATTTCAAGTGTCCTTAAATGTTATCAAGTGTTTTTGCATTGATTAGAACTTATTAGTTGCATTTCATGGTCGTAACATCTTTGTTGTTGTAAAACGACACTTTTGGGTCGCAATCGCACACACTTCACTCGTTGTACTTGGGGAATATGTACAAAGTGGACTCTTGATGTATACTTATCATTGTTAAATATTGTATAAGTTTTATTAACGAGTTGGTATGTCTCACACATGGTCATGAGCACCAGTATTGCAGCAAGGATGTTGCAACTCCCGGGGCTACCAACTTTACTTCATCAACCCAGGGTTCGTAAAAACTTGGAGGTGACAGTGTTGTATACACAAATATATGTAATTGATCTAATCTTTCTCATTGTTGAGCTGAGGTGATAGAACAATAGGGTTTCTCAAGCCAACCTTCTATTGACTAGAAGAAGTTTGATTACCAACTTGGAGCTGGGAAATTTCCCCTAATTGGGAGAAGAGAATTGTTGTCTATTGCAAAAACGAAAGATTGAAATACATTCTTGCAAAATAACATGAAATCCTCTATCTACTTGCTAACATACGTTTCTTGCAAAAGAACACTACTTTAACACATATGAGTTTTCATCTAATCTAAGCATGAAATATGATATAAAGAGTACTAACTACTATGTGCATGAATAAATATTAATTTTTTTTCTTTTTTATCTTTTTGCTTGAAAAATGTAAATGCTAATATTTGTTGGTTCTTTGGTAGGGGAGACAAATGTGGAGAAAGAGGAGTACAATGGTTCAGATGGCTTGGAGGGAAATTAGGGGCCTCATCCTGGCTTTAGTGATGGTTTTTCTCAATTCGGGCTCAAAAAAGGTTACTACAGGTTTTCGTATAGGATGTCTACAGGAAGTACTAGTTCACCTACAAGATCCCTTGTTTTACTACAGGAATAGGCCAAAAGCTTAGGGAATGATATAGAAGTTTGGATGGAGCTTGGAAAAGGTGAATAAGGAGGGATTAAGGTATGGGAGTGGTAGGCACTTACTTAGAACTTAAGCCAAAGATTTAAGATAGTTGGATTTACTCAATGGAAATGGAAAGTTTTCCTCATAAGACAAGAATTCCAATAGAGACCTTAGTGATGTTTGGCAATCATGGGTGGATATGGCTTGGTTAAGGCTGATGAGTTGTGGTCTCTCTACAATTTAGAAACTCCTGCAACAACACACATCATTCTTGGTATTTATACATAAATTCATCAAAAACAATAAGGGTTCATTCAAAATAGAAGAAAACGGAGTTATCACCATTTACATGCTAAGTTCATGCAAGGAAGTGATTGAAACCAATGCGAAAGTGAGACGAAATCAGTGCAAAACCTAAGAGGTTAGAAATACCAATTGCAACTTACCCTATGAAACAGAAAGATAATGACATAATTAGCAGGAAAACCCTAGATTATGCAAAAAAACAAGAATTCTATCTTTTTGGGATGTATGGGAAGTGTTCCTCAAACCATGATCCCTGAAAGGGAGAAATGAGGTGAAAACCACTTTCTATCAGCCTTTTTGGAATATCTTCTTATCACTATATTGCTATTGTCAGAACTATCTACAAATGGGAGCAAACTAATTAAATCTACCAATACTTGCAAATTGAAAACACCAAAATCAGTTTAGCAACTAACTATGAGTATAACCTAAGCATACATATACAACAAGAGGAGCCTATGTTGCTAGGGTTGGGCCCTAACCCAAGAGCTTCAGCCCTCTGAGTCAACTCAGTGTTGGATCAAGGGAATGCTACTCATTTTCATTAAAAAAATCAGAAATACATAAGAGTGCTTGGTTACAATGCTTCAACTCGAAAGCTACTTAGCTATCTTGAACAAAAAATCTGAATCCTAATGAGGCTCTAGGCCTCTCAATTTATAAAACTAAATTTACCAACAACTTCCTTAATTTAGGGAGGCCTGGCTCCAATCTCGAGACCAACTGGTCTTCAACTGTCACTCGCTTAGCTGCCAATGAACTTCATGACTCGGCTGCTTGGAACTTCGAGCTGATGAGATTTGATTGAGGAATATTCGAGTGAGTGAGGAGTTAAGGAGGGAGGTCTTGTCTCCTAGAATTCCTCTTTCTTGTCTCCATTTGAGTTCCTGCACTTTAATTAGCCAAAATTACTCCAAAACCTGAAATCAATGCACATTATCCCACTAGACATGACATGTCATCTTTACGCTCCTCATTAAGAGAAACATAATTAAAACATGTAAAGAATGATGAGAAAAGTTGATTTTAGTAATATGGAGGTGCATTAAGGTCCATATAATTTACCCATTAATAAGCCTCATCACATGGCATCTGTTTAAAATCATCCTATTCACCCCTCGCCCTATATCTCACACTTCAACCAATATTTTGTTTCAAAGCAAACCCGTTGAGGCCAAGAGAGCATGAGCACACTTGGAAGCTTTGTTTGGGGATCTTTCATTATTTGGAAGTGTTTCATGCACCCTCCAAGAGTGTAAAGCACACTCCTTAATCCCTTTCTCCTTCGTTGTTCCGAAATATGCTCTTCAAGAAGCTAAGTCTTCCTTTGATTTCACTCTTTCAACTTGAAGAAGTGTGCCCTCCTTGAGCACATGAGTGCACCCTGAAGTCCTTAAGCTTCACCCTTCATCCTTCCCTAATTCACCATATGCCTCCTAACCCTTTGAGGACATAAGCACACTTCGAAAGCATCAATCTTCTCCCTTCAACCTTCAGACCGATGCCATCTGCCCTCCTGCGCCTCTTTAGCACATGAGCGCACCTTGGAGGAATAAATCCTTCATGATTGAGCCTTTAGGAGTGTGTCCTCCACCATCCATCTCTCCCTTGAACACAAAACACACTTGGGAAACCTGAATTCTTTCCCTTCTTCCTTTTGAATTCTGCCATGCACTCCGCCTAGACCGTTTCTTACTTTTGAGTGCATGAGCTCATACCAAAACCTTGAAGCCTCCACCTCTCAGCCCTTCAACCTTTTAGTTGCGTCCATGTGCCCAAAACCTCCCCTAGTCCCTTTCAAGCACATTGATAAGGTATTTAAGGAAAAATATGAATAAAACATGGTAGAATATGAGATTTTTAGGCTAATGGTTGCTTTTCATGAGTGATTGTAGATACATCTACTCTAGGAATAGCATGGCAATGTAGAAATTTCTTGAAGATTCAAAATACTAATTGTAATATGCTAAAACAATATACTTGAATATACTCTACTTACTAGCATAAGTAATTAAACGATCATGAAATCATGAAGCATACAAGAGAAATAATTCATTCAACACATTACACAATGATTTCATGGGAAATCCAAAGCTAAAAACCCATGCTATCTGTATATTGCATTAGTTAAAAAATATGAGAAGATTACAATGCTTTCCTAAAGCCCGAGAAACCTTTGCACTATCTCTATCTATCTCATTGCTTCCTAAACAAGCCCAAGCTAATACTTAACCAGTTTTCTTCTTGCCCAAGCCCTTATTTCCTTGCGTTGTAGCTCAAGGAATTATCCCCCTATTAATTAGGGAAATTCCTCAATATTAATTGCACAATCCTCATAGGCCTTCCTCTAACTGCATGCACCACCTGTACAATTTAGATGATTATACAAATGATAGTACACTATCCCTAAATTCCAATACACTGCCATATCTGTGAAAGGCCTAGTTGATATTGGAGTTTAGGGATAGTGTATTATTAGTTGTATAATCATTTGAATTGTACAAGTGGTGCTGGCAGTTAGAGGAAGCCCTATGAGGATTATGTGATTCATATTGAGGAATTTCCCTAATTAATAGGGGGCTAATTCTTTGAGCATCAGGTAATATCAACTAGGTAAAGGTTCACATCTCCTTCACTTTTGGTGAAGCCCAACTTGATGAAATAATTGTCAATCATGGTGTACCAAGCACAACATGCTTGTTTTAGTCCATACAATGCTCGCTTGAGTCTTCACACATGTTAAAGGTCTTAAATACCTCCAGCTACTGAATGTACACCTCTTCCCTAATCGCACCATTGAGGAATATTCTCTTCACATCCATCTTATGTATATTCCATCCCATCTATGCTGAAAGTGCTAGAATAGATCTGATTGAAGAGTACCTTGCTACTAGAGCGAAGGTCTCCTCGTAATCAATTCCCTACGCTAGAGAGAACCCCCTAGGCACGAATTTAGCCTTGTGTTTCTCCACACTCCCATATGCTACTTGATTTACCTTCTAAAGCTATTTGGAACTCACTACTGACTTATCTGATGGTCTTGGGACCACTTCCCAAACTTTGTTTCTGATAATAGAGTCATATTAATAAACCATGGGATCAACCCATACTAGCTGTTGCACTAAGTCCTCGAATGAGGATGGCTCAATATCTAAACTCTCACTCATCAGAGCCATGTAGCCACTGTACCAATCTGGTGACCTCCTCTATCTACGCTGGGATGTGGGGGCTCCCACATTCTCTTTAGCATCATGCATGAATATACTAGTCTCTCTAGCGCGCTTCCTTCCATCTTTGGAAGTCTCTGCATGAGTGGGTGCTTCCACTTTTTGCTCCTTTACATGTGGCTGCTCCACATCATGCTGAGGTTCTTCCTTTGGAGCTAAAATATCCTCTTCTCCATGCAACTGAATCTCCCTCTCAAGGGAACATCTCATGGTCTTCTCTTCATCAAACTTAACATATCTATGAACCGCTATCATCTTGTGAGATGGCAGGTACACCTGATAGTTGTGAGGTGTATCAGTGTACCTCAAAAATATTCCTAACTTACCTATTGATTCTAGATTTTTCCTTTCATCCTTGGCAACATGACACTAAACTTATGAACCAAAGATCCTAAAGTGTGCCACATTTGGTTTCTTACTTGAAAAAGCTTCTTTTGGTGTACTGATCTTGAGAATTCAATGAGAACCTCTGTTTTACACATATACAACTATGTTGCATGCTTCAACCCACAAGTGCAATGATGGGACTTGATCATGTAACATCACTCATGTAGCTCCCACAATACTTATGTTCTTCCTTTCAGCCACCCCATTCTACTGTGGGTTATGGGGTGCTATTAAATCCCATCAAATGCCTTCTGATGCACATAAGTTCTTGAATTCATTCGACAAATTTTCTCCATCATTATCACTCCTAATAGATTTAGCTTTCCTTCTAGTATCTCTCCAAAAAATTCCTTTAAATTCACAAAATTTAGTGAACCTTTGATCTTTCTTCTACATGAAGAAAATCCAACACTTATGAGAAAATCCATCTACAAATATTACATAATACTTGTTCTTGGCTGCAGAGGCTCTCGAGAATGGTCCACACACATCTGAGTGAACTCTATCAATAATTTCTTGGGCTGACTATCCTTATCACGAAAGGTAGGTTTGGTTTACCTCCCCATTGTACAATGTTTACATGTGTCTCTCTTCTCTAGTTTACCCTTGGGAAGTGCTCTAGACATTTTCTACATGATCATTAAAGCTCTGTGCTATAAGTGATCCAATCTTCTATGCCACAACTCACCCATGTCTCGGTTCTACACCTTCTTTGCTTTTGTTCTCAAAGAAGCACAATCTTCTACATCCAATTTGTAGAGGTTCTTCACACGAACCCCAATCTGCTTGATTTGTCCTGAGGATGTGTGATGAAGTAAATCCTTCTCTTTTCTAAATATTGCATCATAGTCATGGTCCTCCAACATGACATATTCCATCCCATCTGCACTAAACGTGCTAGAATAGATCTGATTAAAGAGTACCTTGCTACTGGAGTGAAGGTCTCCTCATAATAAATTCCCTCCACTTGAGAGAACCCCTGGGCACGAATTTGGCATTGTGTTTCTCCACACTCCCATCTGCTACATGCTTTACCTTGTAAATCCATATGGAACTCACTACTAACTTATCTGCTGGTCTTGGGACGACTTCCCAAACATTGTTTCTGATAATTGATTCATACTCCTAAGCCATGGGATCAACCCATACTAGCTTTTTCATGCCATCCTCGAATAAGGATAGCTCAATCTCTACGCTCTCACTCATCAGAGCCATGTAGGAAGTGTACCAATCTAGTGACCTCCTCTGTCTGCATTGTGATGTGGGGGATCCCACATTCTCTTTAGCATCATGCATGAATCTACCAATCTCTTTGGTGCACTTCCTTCCATCTCTGAAAGTCTCTCCAGGAGTGGGTGCTTCCACTCTCTGCTCCTTTGCATGTGGTTGTTCCACATCATCCTGAGGTTCTTCCTTTAGAGCTAAAAGTTCCTCTTCTCCATGCAACTGAAGCTCCCTCTCAAGGGAACATCTCATGGCCTTTTTTTCATTAAACTTCACATCTTTATGAACCGTTATCATCCTGTGAGATGGCAGGTACACCTGATAGTTGTGAGGTGTATCAGTGTACCAAAAAAATATGCCCAATTTAGCTATTGGTTCTAGATTTTTCCTTTCATCCTTGGTAACATGACACTAAACTAATGAACGAAACATCCTAAAGTGTGCCACATCTAGTTTCTTAATTGAAAAAGCTTCTTTGGTGTACTGATCTTGAGAATTCAATGATGACACCTTTTTTACACATATACAATTGTGTTTCATGCTTCAAACCATAAGTGCAACGATAGGCCCCTGATCATGTAACATCACCCGTGTAGCTCCCACAATACCTATGTTATTCCTTTCAGCCACCCCATTTTGTTGTGGGTTATGGGGTGCTATTAAAGCCCATCAAATGCCTTCTGATGCACATAAGTTCTTGAATTCATTCGACAAATATTCTCCATCGTTATCGCTCGTGATAGCTTTATCTTTCCTTCTAGTATCTCTCTCAACAATTGCTTAAATTCACAAAATTTAGTGAACATTTGATCTTTCTTCTGCATGAAGAAAATCCAACACTTATGAGAAAATCCATCTACAAATATTACATAATACATGTGATTGGCCACAGAGGCTCTTGAGAATTGTCAACACACATCTGAGTGAGCTCTTTCAATAATCGCTTGCGCTAATTGTCCTTATCATGAAATGTAGATTTGGTTTACTTCCCCATTATACACTATTTTCATGTGTTTGTCTTCTCTAGTTTACCCTTGGTAAGTGCTCTAGAAATATGTTGCATAATCTTTAAAGCTCTATGGTTCAAGTGATCCAATATTCTATGCCACAACTCACCCAGGTCTCGGCTCTACACCTTCTCTGATTTTGTGCTCAAAGAAGCACAATCTTCTACATCCAATTTGTAGAGGTTCTTCACACAAACCCTGATCCGCTTCAATTGTCCTGAGGCTATGTGATGAAGGAAATCCTTTCCTTTTCTAAATATTACATCGTAGTTACGATCCTCCAACATTCCTTTTGAAACCAAATTCTTCTTCAAACACATAACATACATGAGATGTTTTAATGTGAGAGGAGAACATATTTTAATGTGAGAGGAAACAGTATCGATGTCGGTTGCACTATACCTCCCATCATCTCCCATTTCAATGTGCATATGGAGGTCCTTCTCCTCCAAGTCATCGAAGAATTATTTATTGCTCGTCATAAGGAATGAGGCTCCACTATCTAGATACCACACACTACCCATTGCTGATGTCACCATGCAAGTGATAAGGGTGAAATCCAATTCAAATTATGAAGAAAGACCTTCACATTCTACTCCTCTTGAAGGCTTTTTTCCGACCTTCTTATGCAGACACTTCATGGAATAGTGTCGCAACTCGTGATAGTGAAAAAATTTAATATTCGACATATCCTTATTCTATCTACCCTGACTGGAATCTTATTTGGAATGGGATGAATTCTCTTTCCCTTTCTTCGCCTTTCAATCTAAGGAATCATGCTTGGATGAGGATCCATTTTTGGTGTTATTTTGAATCCCTTCTTGCACCAAGTTGGATGACAGATGGTCCCAGTCTGATAGCTTCTCCCTCCCATGAACTGAGTCTTGGTAGCTACGCCAACTTTTGCGAAGGCCTAGAAGTGATAGGATGACCATATTATCTTCAACAATTGTAACGCCAATACTTCGAAGTTGATCCCAAAATTGGGTGAAATATCAGTTAGTCATGGTGTACCAAGCACAACATGCTTGTTTTAGACCATACAACGCTCGCTTGAGTCTTCACACATGTTGAAGCTCTTAAATACTTCCAGCTTCTCAATGTACACCTCTTCCCCAATCACACCATTGAGGAATGTTGTCTTCACATCCATCTTATGTATATTCCATCCCATCCATGCTAAAAATGCTAAAATAGATCTTATTTAAGAGTACCTTGCTACTGGAGCGAGGGTCTCCTCGTAATCAATTCCCTCCACTTGAGAGAACCCCTTGGGCACGAATTCGGCCTTGTGTTTCTCCACAATCCCATCTGCTACTTGCTTTACCTTCTAAATCCATTTGGAACTCACTACTGACTTACCTGTTGGTCTTGGGACAACTTCCCAAACATTGTTTCTGATAATTGAGTCATACTCCTAAACCATGGGATCAACCCATACTAGTTTTTGCACTACGTCCTCGAAAGAGGATGGCTCAATCTCTACACTCTCACTCATCAGAGCCATGTAGCCATTGTACCAACATGGTGACCTCCTTTATCTATGTTGTGTTGTGGGGGCTCCCACATTCTCTTTAGCATCATGCATGAATCTACCAGCCTCTGTCACGTGCTTCCTTCCATCTCTGGAAGTCTTTTCATGAGTGGGTTCTTCCACTCTCTTCTCCTTTGCATGCGGCTGCTCCACATCGTTCTGAGGTTCTTCCTTTGGAGCTAAAATCTCATCTTCTCCATGCAACTGAAGCTCCTTATCAAGGGAACATTTCATGGCCTTTTCTTAATCAATATTAACATCTCTATGAACCGTTATCATCCTGTGAGATAGCTGGTACACCCGATAGTTGTGAGGTGTATCAATGTACCCCAAAAATATGTCAAATTTAGCTATTGGTTCTATATTTTTCCTTTGATCCTTGGAAATATGAAACTAAATTGATGAACCAAAGATCCTAAAGTGTGCCACATCTGGTTTCTTACTTGAAAAAGCTTCTTTGGATGTACTGATCCTGAGAATTCGATGACGACTCCTATTTTGCACATATACAACTATGTTGCATTCTTCAACCCACAAGTGAAACGATAGGCCCTAATCATGTAACATCACCCATGTAGCTCCCACAATACTTATGTTCTTCCTTTCAGCCACCCCATTCTGCTGTGGGTTATGGGATGCTATTAAATCCCATCAAATGCCTTCTGATGAACATAAGTTCTTGAATTCATTTGAAAAATATTCTCCATCGTTATCACTACTGATAGCTTTAGCTTTCCTTCTAGTATCTTTCTCAACAATTGCTTTAAATTCACAAAATTTAGTGAAAGTTTGATCTTTCTTCTACATGAAGAAAATCCAACACTTATGAGAAAAGCCATCTACAAATATTACATAATGCTTGTTCTTGGCCACAGAGGCTCTCGAGAATGGTCCACACACATCTAAGTGAACTCTTTCAATAATCTCTTGCGTTGACTATCCTTATCACGAAAGGTAGCTTTGGTTTACTTCCCCATTTTACATTGTTTACATGTGTCTCTCTTCTCTAGTTTACCCTTGGGAAGTGCTCTAGATATTTTCTGTATATTATTTAAAGCTTCATGGTGCAAGTGATCCAATATTCTATGCCACAACTCACCCATGTCTTGGCTTTGCACCTTCTCTAATTTTGTGCTCAAAGAAACACAATCTTCTACATCCAATTTGTAGAGGTTCTTCACAAGAACCCCGATCCACTTCAATTGTCTTGAGTCTATGTGATGAAGGAAATCCTTTCCTTTTATAAATATTACATCATAGTCACGGTCCTCCAACATGGCAATTGAAACCAAATTATTCTTCAAACATGTAACATACATGACATATTTTAATGTGAGAGGAGAACATATTTTAATGTGAGAGGTAACCGTATCGATGTCGGTCACACTATACCTCCCATCATCTCCCATTTCAATGTGCATTTGGAGGTCCCTCTCCTCCAAGTGACTGAAGAATTATTTGTTTCTAGTCATAAGGAATGAGGCTCCACTATCTACATACCACACACTACCCATCACAGATGTCACCATGCAAGTGATGAGGGTGAAATCCAACTCAAATTGTGAAGAAAGAGCTTCACATTCTGCTCCTCCTGAGGGATTTTTTCCGACCTTCTTTTGCAGACACTTTGTGGCATAGTGTCACAACTCATGACACTGAAAAAAATTAATATTTGACATCACCTTATTATTTCTACCCTGACTGGATTCTAATTTGGAATGGGATGACTTCTCTTTCCCTTTATTCTCCTTTCGATATAAGGAATCATGCTTGGATGAGGCTCCATCTCTGGTGATCTTCAAAATCTCTTCTTACACCAAGTTGAACCACAAACGCTCCCACTCTAGTAGCTTCTCCCTCCCATTAACTGAGTCTTGGTAGTTGTGCCAACTCTTGGGAATGCCTAGATGTGATAGGATGACCAAATCATCTTCAGCAACTGTAACACTGGTACTTTGAAGATCATCCCAACATTGTGTGAGATAACTGTCAATCATGGTGTACCAAGCATAACATGCTTGTTTCAGTACATACAATGCTCGCTTGAGTCTTCACACATGTTGAAGGTATTAAATCCTTCTAGCTGCTCAATGTACACCTCTTCCCCTTTCACACCATTGAGGAATGTTGTCTTCACATCCATATTATGTATATTCCATCCCCTATGCACTGAAAATTCTAGAATAGATATGATGGAAGAGTACCTTGCAACTGGAGCGAATGTCTCCTCGTAATCAATTCTGTCCACTTGTGAGAACCCCCTCGGCACGAATCTGGCCTTGTGTTTCTCCACACTTCAATCTGCTACTTGCTTTACCTTCTAAATCCATATGGATCTCACTACTAACTTATCTGATGGTCTTGGGACAACTCCCGAAACATCATTTCTGATAATTGAGTCATAATCCTAAACCATGTGATCAACACATACTAGTTGTTGCACTACTTCCTCAAACAAGGATGGCTCAATCTATACACTCTCGCTCATCAGAGCCAAGCAGCCAATGTACCAATCTGGTGACCTCTGCTGTCTGCGCTGTGATGTGGGGGCTCCCACATTCCCTTTAGCATCATGCATGAATCTTCCAGTCTCTCTGGCATGCTTCATTCCATCTTTGGAAGTCCATGCATAAGTGGGTGCTTCCACTCTCTTCTCCTTTGCATGTGGCCGTTCCACATCATCGTGAGGTTCCTCCTTTGGAGCTAAAAGCTCCTCTTCTCCATGCAACTGAAGCTACCTCTCAAGGGAACATGTCATGGCCTTTTCTTCATCAATCATAACATCTCTATGAACCACTATCATCCTGTGAGATGGCAGGTACACCCGATAGTTGTGAGGTGTATCAGTGTACCCCAAAAATATTCCCAATTTAGCTATTGGTTCTAGCTTTTTCCTTTCATCCTTGGTAACATGACACTAAAATTATGAACCAAACATCCTAAAGTGTGCCACATCTGGTTTCTCACTTGAAAAAGATTCTTTTGTTGTACTAATCCTGAGAATTCGATGAGGACTCATGTTCCGCACATATACAACTGTGTTGCATGCTTCAACCCACAAGTGCAACTATAGGCCCTGATCATGTAACATCACCCGTGTAGCTCCCACAATACTTATGTTCTTCCTTTCATCCACCCCATTCTGCTGTGGTTTATGGGGTTCTATTAAATCCCATCAAATTCCTTCTAATGAACATAATTTCTTGAATTAATTCGACAAATATTCTCCATCATTATCGATCCTGACAGATTTATCTTTCCTTCTAGTATCTCTCTCAACAATTTCTTTAAATTCACAAAATTTAGTGAACAATTGATCTTTCTTCTACATGAAGAAAATCCAACACTTATGAGAAAAACCATCTACAAATATTACATAATACATGTTCTTTCCCATAGAGGCTCTCGAGAATGGTCCCCACGCATCTGAGTGAACTCTTTCAATAATTGCTTACGCTGACTGTCCTTATCACGAAAGGTGGCTTTGGTTTACTTCCTCATTGTACACGGTTTGCATGTGTCTCTCTTCTCTAGTTTACCCTTGGGAAGTGCTGTAGAATTTTTTTGCATGATCTTTAAAGCTCCATGGTGTAGGTGATCCAATCTTCTATGCCACAACTAACCCATGTCTTGGCTCTGCACCTTCTCTACTTTTGTGCTCAAAGAAGCACAATATTCTACATCCAATTTGTAGAGGTTCTTCACACGAACCCCATTCGGCTTCAATTGTCCTGAGGTTATGTGATGAAGGAAATCCTTTCCTTTTGTAAATATCACATCATAGTCACGGTCCTCCAACATGACAACTGAAACCAAATTCTTCTTGAAACATGTAACATACATGACATATTTTAATCTAAGAGGAGAACATATTTTAATGTGAGAGGTAACAATATCGATGTTGGATGCATTATACCTCCCATCATCTCCCATTTCAATGTGCATCTAGAGGTCCTTCTCCTCCAAGTCACTCAAGAATTATTTGTTGCTAGTCATAAGGAATGAGGCTCCACTATCTAGATACCACACACTACTCATCACCGATGTCACCATGCAAGTGATGAGGGATTTTTCCGACCTTCTTGTGCAAACACTTCATGGCATAATGTCGTAACTCATGACAGTGAAAAATTATAATATTTGACATGTCCTTATTCTTTCTACGCTGACTTGAATTTGATTTGGAATGGGATGACTTCTCTTTCCCTTTCTTTGCCCTTCAATCTAAGGAATCATGCTTGGATGAGACTACATCTGTGGTTTTCTTCCGAATCTCTTCTTGCAGTAGGTTGGACTAAAAATGCTCCCACTCTGTTAGCTTCTCCCTCCCATTAACTGAGTCTTCGTAGCTGCGCCAAATCTTGGGAAGGCCTAGAAGTGATAGGATGACAAGATCATATTCAACAACTGTAACGCCGATACTTCAAAGATCATCCAAACATTGGGTGAAATAACTGTCACTCATGATGTACCAAGCATAACATGCTTGTTTCAGTCCATACAATGCTCACTTGAGTCTCCACACATGTTGAAGGCCTTAAATCCTTCCTGCTGCTCAATGTACACCTCTTCCCTAATCACACCATTGAGGAATCTTGTCTTCACATCCATCTTATGTATATTCCATCCCATCTGCCCTAAAAGTTCTAGAATATATCTGATGGAAGAGTACCTTGCTACTGGAGCAAAGGTCTCCTCGTAATCAATTCCCTCCACTTGAGAGAACCCCCACAGCACGAATCTAGCCTTATGTTTCTCCACACTCCAATCTGCTACTTGCTTTACCTTCTAAAGCCATATGGATCTCACTACTGACTTATCTGATGGTCTTGGGACCACTTCCCAAACATTGTTTCTGATAATTGAGTCATACTCCTAAACCATGTGATCAACCCATACTAGCTATTTCACTACGCCCTCAAATGAGGATGGCTCAATCTCTACACTCTCACTCATCGGAGCCATGTAGCCAGTGTACCAATCTGGTGACCTCCTCTGTCTGCGCTATGATGTGGGTGCTCCCTCATTCTCTTTAGCATCATGCATGAATCTGCTAGTCTCTTTGGCATGCTTCCTTCCATCTATGGAAGTCTCTGCATAAGTGGGTGCTTCCACTCTCTGCTCCTTTGCATGTGGCTACTCCACATCATCCTGAGGTTCTTCCTTTGGAGCTAAAAGCTCCTCTTCTCCATGCAACTGAAGCTCCCTCTCAAGGGAACATCTCATGGCATTTTCTTCGTCAAACTTAACATTTATATGAATCGCTATCATCCTGTGAGATGGCAAGTACACCCGATAGTTGTGAGGTGTATCAGTGCACAGCAAAATTATTCCCAATTTAGCTATTGGTTCTAGCTTTCTCCTTTCATCCTTGGTAATATGACACTAAACTGATGAACCAAACATCCTAAAGTGTGCCACATCTGGTTTCTCACTTGAAAAATATTCTTTTGGTGTACAGATCCTGAGATTTCGATGAGGACTCGTGTTTTGCACATATACAACTGTGTTGCATTCCTCAACCCACAAGTGCAACTATAGGCCCTGATCATGTAACATCACCCATGTAGCTCCCACAGTACTTATGTTCTCCCTTTAAACCACTGTATACTACTGTGGGTGATGGGGTTCTATTAAATCCCATCAAATGCCTTATGATGCACATAAGTTCTTGAATTCATTCGACAAATATTCTCCATCTTTGTCAATCCTGATAGATTTATCTTTCCTTCTAGTATCTCTCTCAACAATTTCTGTAATTTCACAAAATTTAGTGAACGTTTGATCTTTCTTCTGTATGAAGAAAATCCAACACTTTTGAGAAAAACCATCTACAAATATTACATAATACATGTTCTTGGCCACAGAGGCTCTCAAGAACGGTCCCCACACATCTGAGTGAACTCTTTCAATAATCACTTGCGTTGATTGTCCTTATCACAAAAGGTATCTTTGGTTTAATTCCCCATTTTACATTGTTTGCATGTGTCTCTCTTCTCTAGTTTACCCTTGGGAAGTGCTCTAAAATTTTTCTAAATGATCTTTAAAGCTCCATGGTGCAAGTGACCCAATCTTTTATGCCACAACTCACCCATGTCTTGATTGTGCACCTTCTATAATTTTGTGCTCAAAGAAGCACAATCTTCTACATCCAATTTGTAGAGGTTCTTCACACAAACCCTGATCCGCTTCAATTGTCCTGAGGCTATGTGATGAAGGAAATCCATTCCTTTTCTAAATATCACATCATAGTCACAGTCCTCCAACATGGAAACTGAAACCAAATTCTTCTTGAAACACGTCACATACATGACATATTTTAATCTGAGAGAACATGTTTTAATGTGAGAGGTAACAGTATCGATGTCAATCGCACTATACCTCCCATCATCTCCCATTTCAATGTGCATCTAGAGGTCCTTCTCCTCCAAGCCACTACATAATTATTTGTTGTTGGTCATAAGGAATGAGGCTCCACTATCTAGATACCACACACTACCCATCACCGATGTCACCATGCAAGTGATGAGGGTGAAATGCAACTCAAATTGCGAAGAAAGACCTTCACCTTCCGCTCCTCTTGAGAGATTTTTTTCCAACCTTCTTGTGGAGACACTTCATGGCATAGTGTCGCAACTCATGACAACAAAAAATTTTAATATTTGACATGTCCTTATTCTTTCTACCATGACTTGAATATGATTTGGAATGGGATGACTTACCTTTCCCTTTCTTCGCCTTTCAGTCTAAGGAATCATGCTTGGATGAGGCTCCATCTCTGGTGTTCTTCTGAATCTCTTCTAGCACCAAGTCAGACCACAAACACTCCCACTCTGTTAGCTTCTCCCTCCCATTAACTAAGTCTTGGTAGCTATGGAAACTCTTGGGAAGGCCTAGAAGTGATAGGATGACCAGATCATCTTAAACAACTATAACACCAATACTTTGAAACTCATCCCAACATTGACTGAAATAACTATGAATCATGGTGTACCAAACACAAAATTATTGTTTCAGTCCATACAACATTCGCTTGAGTATTCACACATGTTGAAGGTCTTAAATCCTTCCATCTGCTCAATTTACACCGCTTCCCCAATCACACCATTGAGGAATATTTTCTTCACACCCATCTTATGTATATTCCATCCCATTTATGCTAAAAGTGCTAGAATATATCTGATTGAGGAGTACCTTGATACTGGAGTGAAGGTCTCCCTGTAATCAATTCCCTCCACTTGAGAGAACCCCCTAGGCACACATTTGGCCTTGTGTTTCTCCACACTCCAAACTGCTACCTCCTTTACCCTCTGAAGCGATTTGGAACTCACTACTGACTTATCTATTGGTCTTGGGACTACTTCCCAAAAATTGTTTTTGATAATTTAGTCATACTCCTAAACCATGGGATCAACCCATACTAGTTGTTACACTACGTCCTCGAATGAGGATGGCTTAATCTCTACACTCTTGCTCATTAGAGCCATGTATCCAGTTTACCAATCTGGTGACCTCCTCTATATGCACTAGAATGTGGGGGCTCCCACATTCTCTTTAGCATCATGCCTGAATCTTCCAGTCTCTTTGGCGCGCTTCCTTCCATCTCTGGAAGTCTTTGCATGAGTGGGTGCTTCCACTCTCTGCTCTTTTGCATGTGGCTATTCCACATCATTGTTACAGGGAAAAGTGTCTATATAGAACTACTCTATCCCACTAAGGTGTGACAGCTGCCTTAGAAACAAACAGAGAAAAGCTACTTTCGTTTTTCCTTTATGAATTATAGATAGAGAGGAACAAAAAGAACCTCTGTCTTGCGCTAATCTCTCAATTTGAGCCCTCTCTTCTTTGATAGTCCTCAGCTACCTGCTCCCTTGCGCGCCCAGCTTCAAAAAGTACCTGTAAGATCACAAAATCATAGCACTATACAAAGACATGGATCTATAATCATAAACAATCTAGGATCAGATGTAAATTGACCATACAAATGTAGCAAGCATCAATGACACAAAAGCATGGAGGAAAACTCAAATAGCTTTTATTGATAAACAAGAAAAGAGCCAAGAAGAGTTACAACTAGTTGTTCTGACCCAGCATCAACCTCCCAACAAAGAAGCCCCTCTTCACCTCAAACAAAGCTTAGATCACCCAAAAATCTGATGTTTGTCTCAAAAAACCAACAGCAATTCCTTACAATATGCAAAATTCCAGCCTCTGGATCTCTGGGATGAGGGATTCATATATAGATATCGGATGAGTCAGCTTGTGATTTGATTAGTGTCTTCTCTCTGATAGTTCCTGCTTCCACTTGGAGACTGATGGCCTCTTACTCATCCTTGGTCGAATTCAGTAAGGCAAGTGTCACAGGAGAAGATTTTGGAAGCTTCCATTGCCTCTCCACTTCGCGGAATGACACTGCCATTTGTCATTTCTCGCCCATCACACCCCACAGAAGGGAATTTTTAAATGCAACGCATCCTCACAGTGTATTTGGGTGAGATGCAACGCACTTAGCCAGTGGAGCAGCTGCAATGACCCTGTTTTGACCAATTCTGAGCAGTTTCTCATGGATAACTTCTGGGAGAAGCTGTAATCTGTTGACCTTGTTCCTTTAAGGGTTATAACAACACTTTTAGGGACTTAGGATCCCTTGGTTTATGGACATTTCATGCTTGGGGTTGTAGGGCCCAAAATGTCTATAACAATCATCCTAAGGTTCTTCCTTTGGAGCTAAAAGATCCTCTTCTCCATGCAACTAAAGATCCTTCTCAAGGGAACATCTCATGGCCTTTTATTAATCAAACTTTACATCTCTCTGAACCGCTATCATCCTGTGAGATGGCAGGGATACCTGATAGTTGTAAGGTGTATCAATGTACCCAAAAAATATGCCCAATTTAGCTATTGGTTCTAGCTCTTTCCTCTCATCCTTGGTAACATGACATTAAGCTTATGAACCAAGGATCCTAAAGTGTGCCAAATATGGTTTCTTACTTGAAAAAACTTCTTTTGGTGTACTGATCCTGAGAATTCGATGAGGACTCCTGTTTTGCACATATACAACTGTGTTGCATGCTTCAACCCACAAGTGCAATGATAGGCCTTGATCATGTAACATCACCTGTGCAACTCCCAGAATACTTATGTTCTTCCTTTCAGCCACCCCATTCTGCTGTGGGTTATGGGGTGCTATTAAATCCCATCAAATGCCTTATGATGCACATAAGTTCTTGACTTCATTCGACAAATATTCTCCATCATTATCTCTCCTGATATCTTTAGCTTTCCTTCTAGTATCTCTCTCAACAATTGCTTTAAACTCACAAAATTTAGTGAACAATGATCTTTCTTTTGCATGCAAAAAATCCAACACTTATGAGAAAAACTATCAACAAATATTACATAATACTTGTTCTTGGCCACAGAGGCTCTCAAGAACGGTCCACACACATCTTAGTGAACTCTTTCAATAATCGCTTGCGCTGACTATCCTTATCACTAAAGGTAGCTTTGGTTTACTTCCCCATTGTACATTGTTTGCATGTGTCTCTCTTCTCTAGTTTACCCTTGGGAAGTCCTCTAGATATTTTTTGCATGATGTTTAAAGCTCTGTGGTGCAAGTGATCCAATCTTCTATGCCACAACTAACCCATGTCTTCGCTTTGCACCTTCTCTGCTTTTGTGCTCAAAGAGGCATAATATTCTACATCCAATTTATAGAGATTCTTCACACGAACCCCGATCTGCTTCAATTGTCCTAAGGCTATCTGATGAAGGAAATCCTTTCCTTTTCTAAATATCACATTGTAGTCATGATCCTCCAACATGGAAACTGAAACCAAATTCTTCTTCAAACACGTAACATACATGACATATTTTAATGTGAGAGGAGAACATATTTTAATGTGAGAGGTAACAGTATCCATGTCAGTCGTACTATATCTCCCATCATCTCCCGTTCAATGTGTATCTGGAGGTCCTTCTCCTCCAAGTCACTAAAGAATTATTTGTTGCTGGTCATAAGGAATGAGGCTCCATTATCTAGATACCACACACTACCCATCACCTATCTCACCATGCAAGTGATGAGGGTGAAATCCAACTCAAATTTTGAAGAAAGACCTTAACCTTCCGCTGCTGTTGAGGGCTTTTTTCTTCATTATTGTGTGGACACTTCATGGCATAGTATCACAACTCGTGATAGTGAAAAAATTTAATATTGGACATGTCCTTATCCTTTCTACCTCGACTGGAATATGATTTGGAATGGGATGACTTCTCTTTTCCTTTCTTCACCTTTGAATCTAAGGAATCATTCTTGGATGAGTATCCATCTCTGGTGTTCTTCCGAATCTCTTCTTGCGCCATGTTGGACCACAAACACTCCCAGTTTGGTAGCTTATCCGTCCCATTAATTCAGTCTTGGTAGCTGTGGCAACTCTTGGGAAGGCCTAGAAGTGATAGGATGACCAGATCATCTTCAAGAAATGTAACAGTTATACTTTGAAGCTCATCCCAACATTGGGTGAAATAATTGTCAATCATGGTGTACCAAGCATAACATGCTTGTTTCAGTCCCTATAATGCTCACTTGGGTCTTCACATATGTTAAAGGTCTTAAATACTTCCAGTTGTTCAATGTACACCTCTTCCCCAATCACACCATTGACGAATGATGTCTTCACATCCATCTAATGTATATTCCATCTCATCTGCACTGAAAGTGCTAGAATAGATATGACTGAAGAGTACCTTGCTACTATAGCAAAGGTCTCCTTGTAATCAATTCTCTCCACTTCAGAGAACCCCCTAGGCATGAATTTGGCCTTGTGTTTCTCCACACTCCCGTCTACTACTTGATTTACCTTCTAAAGCCATTTGGAACTCACTACTAACTTATTTACTACTCTTGGGACCACTTCCCAAACATTGTTTCTGATAATTGAGTCATACTCCTAAATCATGGGATCAACCCATACTAGTTGTTGCACTATGTGCTCGAATGAGGATGGCTCAATCTCTACACTCTCGCTCATTAGAGCCATGTAGCCAGTGTACCAATCTGGTGACCTACTCTATTTGGGCTATGATGTGGGGGCTCCCACATTCTCTTGAGCATCATGCATGAATCTACCAATATCTCTGGTGTGCATCCTTAAATCTCTAAAAGTCTTTGCATGAGTCGGTGCTTCCACTCTCTGCTCCTTTGCATGTCGCTGCTCCACATCATCCCGAGGTTCTTCCTTTGGAGCAAAAATCTCCTCTTCTCCATGCAACTGTATCTCCCTCTCAAGGGAACATCTCATGACCTTTTATTCACCAAACCTAACATCTCTATGAACTACTATCATCTTGTGAGATGGCAGGTACACCCAATAGTTGTGAGGTGTATCAGTGTACCCCAAAAATATTCCCAATTTAGCTATTGGTTCTAGCGTTTTCCTTTCATCCTTGGTAACATGACATTAAACTGATGAACCAAACATCCTAAAGTGTGCCACATCTAGTTTCTTACTTGAAAAAACTTCTTTTAGTGTACTGATCCTGAGAATTCGATGAGGATTCATGTTCTTCACATATACAATTGTGTTGCATGCTTCAACCCATAAGTGCAACAATAGGCCCTGATAATGTAACATCACTCATGTAGCTCCCACAATACTTATGTTCTTCCTTTCAGCCACCCCATTCTGGTGTGGGTTATGGGGTGCTATTGAATCACATCAAATGCCTTCTGATGCACATAAGTTCTTGAATTCATTCGACAAATATTATCCATCGTTATCGCTCCTAATAGATTTAAATTCACAAAATTTAGTGAACATTTGATCTTTCTTCTGCTTGAAGAAAATCCAACACTTATGTGAAAAACCATCTAGAAATATTTCATAATACTTGTTCTTGGCCACAGAGGCTCTCGAGAACGGTCCACACACATTTGGGTGAACTCTTTTAATAATCGCTTGCACTGAATGTCCTTATCACGAGAGGCAACTTTAGTTTACTTCCCCATTCTACATTGTTTTCATGTGTCTCTATTCTCTAGTTTACCGTTGGGAAGTTCTCTAGAAATTTTTTGCATGATCTTTAAAGCTCCATGGTGCAAGTGATCTAATCTTCTATGCCACAACTCACCCATGTCTCAGCTTTGCACCTTCTCTGCTTTTGTGCTCAAGGAAGCATAATCTTATACATTCAATTTTTATAGGTTCTTCACATGAACCCTGATCTGCTTCAATTGTCCTGAGGCTATGTGATGAAGGAAATCTTTTCCTTTTCTAAATATCACATCATAGTCACAGTCCTCAAACATGGCAACTGAAACCAAATTATTCTTCAAATACGTAACATACATGCCATATTTTAATGTGAGAGGAGAACATATTTTAATGTGGGAGGTAACAGTATTGATGTCGATGGCACTATACCTCCCATCATCTCCCATTTCAATGTGCATATGGAGGTCCTTCTCCTCCAAGTCACTGAAGAATTATTTCTTGTTGGTCATAAGGAATGAGGCTCCACTATCTAGATACCACAAACTACCCATCACTGATCTCACCATGCAAGTGATGAGGGTGAAATATAACTCAAATTGTGAAGAAAGACCTTCACCTTTCGCTCCTCTTAAGGGCTTTTTTCGACCTTCTCGTGCGGACACCTTGTGGCATAGTGTCGCAACTCGTGACAGTGAAAAAATTTAATATTCGACATGTCCTTATTCTTTCTACCCTGACTAGAATCTGATTTGGAATGGGATGAACTCTCTTTCCCCTTCTTTGCCTTTCATTCTAAGGAATCATGCTTGGATGAGGATCCATCTCCAGTGTTCTTTTGAATCTCTTCTTGCACCAAGTCAGACCACAAATGCTCCCACTCTGGTAGCTTCTCCCTCCCATTAACTCAGTCTTGGTAGTTGTGCCAACTCTTGGGAAGGCCTAGAAGTGACAGGATGACCATATCATCTTCAACAACTGTAACACCGATACTTCGAATCACATCCCAACATTGGGTGAAATAACTGTCAATCATGGTGTACCAAGCACAGCATGCTTGTTTCAGTCCATACAACACTCACTTGAGTCTTCACATATTTTGAAGGTCTTAAATCCTTCCAGCTACTCAATGTACACTACTTCCCCAATCACACCATTGAGGAATGTTGTATTCGCATCCATCTTATGTATATTCCATCCCATCTATGTTAAAAGTGCTAGAATAGATCTGATTGAAGAGTACCTTTCTACTGTAGTGAAGGTCTTGTAATAAATTCCCTCCACTTGAGAGAAATTCATAGGCACAAATTTGCCCTTGTGTTTCTCCACACTCCCGTCTGCTAATTTCTTTACCTTCTAAAGCCATCTGGACCTCACTATTGACTTATGTGTTGGTCTTGGGACCACTTCCCAAACATTTTTTCTGATAATTGATTCATGCTCCTAAACCATGGGATCAACCCATACTAGCTATTGCACTACGTCCTCGAATGAGGATGGCTCAATATCTAAACTCTCACTCATCAGATCCATGTAGTCATTGTACTAATCTGGTGACCTCCTCTATCTGCACTACAATGTGGGGGCTCCCACATTCTCTTTAACATCATTCATGAATGTTCCTATCTATGTAGAACACTTCCTTCCATCTCTAGAAGTCTTTGCATGAGTGGGTGCTTCCACTCTCTGCTTCTTTGCATGTGGTTGTTCCACATCATCACGAGGTTCTTCCCTTGGAGCTAAAATCTCCTCTTCTCCATGCAACTGAAGCTCCCTCTCAAGGGAACATCTCATGGCCTTTTTTCCATCAAACATAACATCTTTGTGAACCACTATCATCTTGTGAGATGGTAGGTACACCCAATAGTTGTGAGGTCTATCAGTTTACCCCAAAAATATTCCTAATTTAGCTATTGGTTCTAACTTTTTCCTTTCATCCTTGGTAACATGACACTAAACTGTTGAACCAAACATTGTAAAGTGTGCCACATTTGGTTTCTTACTTGAAAAAGATTCTTTTGGTGTACTGATCCTGAAAATTCGATGAGGACTCCTATTCTGCATATATAAAACTGTGTTGCATGCTTCAACCCACAAGTGCAACTATAGGCCCTAATCATGTAATGTCACCCTTATAGCTCCCACAATACTTAAGTTGTTCCTTTCAGCCACCCCATTCTGTTGTGGGTTATGGGGTGCTATTAAATCCCATCAAATTCCTTCTGATGCACATAAGTTCTTGAATTCATTCGATGAATATTCTCCATCGTTATTGCTCCTGATAGATTTATCTTTCCTTCTAGTATCTCTCTCAACAATTTCTTTAAATTCACAAAATTTAGTGAACATTTGATCTTTTTTCTTCATGAAGAAAATCCAACACTTATGAGAAAAACCATCTACAAATATTACATAATACCTATTCTTGGCCGCAGAGGCTCTCGAGAACGGTCCACACACATCTGAGTCAACTCTTTCAATAATCACTTGCGCTAACTGTCCTTATCACAAAAGGTAGCTTTGGTTTACTTCCCCATTGTACATTGTTTGCATGTGTCTCTCTTCTCTAGTTTACCCTTGGAAAGTGCTCTAGATATTTGTTGCATGATCTTTAAAGCTCTGTGGTTCAGGTAATCCAATCTTCTATGCCACAAGTAACCCATGTCTCGGCTTTGCACCTTCTCTCCTTTTGTGCTCAAAGAAGCACAATCTTCTACATCCAATTTGTAGAGGTTCTTCATACGAACCCCGATCTGCTTCAATTGTCCTAAGGCTATGTGATGAAGGATATCCTTTACTTTTCTAAATATCACATCGTAGTCATGGTCCTCCAACATGGAAACTGAAACCAAATTATTCTTGAAACACGTAACATACATGACATATTTTAATATGAGAGGAGAACATATTTTAATGTGATAGGTAACAGTATCAATGTCGGTTGCACTATACCTCCCATCATCTCCCATTTCAATGTGCATCTAGAGGTCCTTCTCCTCCAAGCCACTGAAGAATTATTTGTTGTTGTTCATAAGGAATGTGGATCCACTATCTAGATACCCCACACTACCCATCACCAATTTCACCGTGCAAGTGATGAGGGTGAAATCCAACTCAAATTGTGAAGAAAGACCTTCACCTTCCGCTCCTCTTGAGGGCTTTTTTCTGACCTTCTTGTGTGGACACTTTGTGGCATAGTGTCGCAACTCATGACAGTGAAAAAATTTAATATTCGACATGTCCTTATTATTTCTACCCTGACTTGAATTTGATTTGAAATGGGATGAGTTCTCTTTCCCTTTCTTCGCCTTTCAATCTAAGGAAACATGCTTGGATGAGGCTCCATCTCTGGTGTTCTTTTGAATCTCTTCTTACACCAGGTTAGACCACAAACACTTCTAGTCTGTTAGCTTCTCCCTCCCATTAACTGAGTCTTGGTAGCTACGCCAACTCTTGGGAAGGCCTAGAAGTGATAGGATGACTAGATCATCTTCAACAATTGTAACACCGATACTTCGAAGCTCATCCCAACATTGACTAAAATAACTGACAATCATGGTGTACGAAGAACAACATGCTTGTTTTAGTTCAGACAATGCTCACTTGAGTCTTCACACATGTTGAAGGTCTTAAATACTTCCAGCTACTCTGTTGTACCTTAAGAAACCAATTTCTTGGCTATGTAGAAATTGTGCTTAAGACTTTAATAATTTATTATAGTTGTCACTTATATCTCTATTCAATTCCTTATATGAATGCGATGAGAAGAATATGTAAGGAAATTATAAACAATATGTTGTGTTTAACAAGAACTATTCTCTGTAATTTAGATGAAACATATGAAAGGAGGTTTTAAATATGGGAGCGCCTTTAAGGATTTTAAGTTCATTTACATCGGCAAATAAAGACTTGTTGCTTCATTACCATATTTAAAGAGATGAATAAACAGAAATGATACACAATTGAGAATTAACAAAATCGTACCCAGCATGTATGGAAACTCTTGATTCCTTTATTAATAATCTATCAAGTACCAAATAGTGTTGTCTCCAGGTTCTTCAAAATTTGAACCACTTCTCTATAAATTTTCCTTTTTTTATACATTATGAGACAGTTGGTAGTTACCAAAATTGTCAAACTACTTAACTATTTCCCTAACTGTCTAAAGTAAAAATTATTATAGAATATTACATAGATGGTAAAAGACACCTCATTCTAAAGAACATAAAATAACAAAAAGTAACGTAAATTAGAAGATGATGGTTGTTCCCTGGTCGAATCTGTATCTTGAGCCT
Organism: Pinus tabuliformis; assembly: GCA_031772625.1. Lineage (NCBI taxonomy): Eukaryota > Viridiplantae > Streptophyta > Pinopsida > Pinales > Pinaceae > Pinus > Pinus tabuliformis. The sequence goes on along the minus strand of CM062819.1, from coordinate 1,121,736,541 downwards.
TAACGGAGCAGTGGATGAAGGCGGAAGGCTTTGGGAGCACCGCGGGGGGTAAAGAATGTATGGGAGCCTCAACGAGGTTGAACCCCCGTGATGATTTCTGGCCACACATTTCGATCAACCATGCTAACATCATGGTCAACTACGGAGGTCGAGCTTTGATTAACCTTCATTCTCATTGCTTCCCCACCGCGCACCTTAAAGTACTTATCATGCTATCATTTGATCACGCTTCTTGAACCTGCATGACATTTAAATGATGGGTCGGGCCCACGAAACTTAAAAGAATTAACACTCTAGTTCATAAACCTGTCGCATCCACCTTTCAACACACCTTTGACTCCCATATGGACCCGATAGGACATAAAAACTATATTTAATGATTTATCGGGTCCGATTTTAAAGACAGAACCCGATGACTTACCGATTTGATATTTGGACCCGATAGGAAATAAAAACTGTCATTAATCATTTATCAGGTCCAATTAAAAAAATGGAACTTGATTACTTTCTGACCTGATATTCCAACCCGATATCCCGTATTTTTCGATGGAGGGTTGAGATTGGCCCAAACTTCAGCGAATTTAAACTTTGTTTGATACACCATCGCGTCTGATATCCGAAATAAACCTGTTATAGTTAACTATGTGATTGTCATTGGATCTGCAGCCTTTTCATCGGACAGACCAGATCTTCTCGTGGGTTTATCACTTTCAGAGCCACTGAGAATATAAAATCAACCATTTCTTTCATATTTTTTTATTTTTCTTTCATTTTATAATAAAACTGAAAATAAAACTGAAATAGCAATGGACAATGGATGCTACAACATCTGGCTCCACCTGGGGATAGTTCTTTTTCTGCAGAAGCACTAAGAACCGTAGATCAGTTCCTTCACCTCGGGAATGGAGTCATATATTGCTTAATAAATTTAAATTCTATGGCATTTGTACACTAATTTGACTTTGGTATCTACAATGATAAGATTCTTATGCTTCAGAACTGGAATTAATGCTTGAGGTACTGCCCATTGACAGGCAGCTGTAGAGTTTCACCATCAAGATTCTTAAGAAGGAAAGTGTTTTTGGACCTTTCTTCAACAATTCTAATAGGGCCATACCAAAGAGGATCAAACTTCCCATGCTTGCCCTTATCTTCTCTTCTGGTATCCCATCTTAATACTAGGTCTGCAACTTTAAAGTCAATCTCCTTGGATTTTATGTCAAAAATACTTTTCATCTTTGATTGATACATAATCAAGTTATCTCTTACCTTGTCCCTATTCTCACTTAGCTCCACTACTTTATTCATTCATCTTATCAAAGCATTGGTTTCTTATTTCGCCTCCTAAATCATTGCAATCACGGGCTTCACAAGTTGACTTGGAAATAGAGCTTGAGTTCCATATACTAATTCAAAAGTTGATTTGCCTGTAGACCTTCTTGTAGTCACTCTAGTAGCCCATAAAGCAAACTTTAACTTAGAATCCCAGTCTTTTTGGTTCTCTACAATAGTTTTCTTAACGATCTTCATCAAAGTTTTGTTAGTGGATTCAGATAATCCATTTCCCTGCAGATGATAAGCTATTGAATGGGACAAAATAACATTATACTTTTGACAAAAAGTAATAAACTTACTTGAATTGAAGACTTTAGCATTGTCTGTTATGATTTTGATGGGGCATCCAAATCTGCTAAAAATATTCTCCTCTAAGAACTTCATCACCACCTGATCATTTGCCCTCTTAATAGGTATAGATTCTACCCACTTGGTAAAGTAATCAGTAGCTGTGAGAACCCACTTGTGTTGTCCACTTGAAGGTGGGTTAATCTCTCCAAAAAATTCCAATCCCCATTATCTGAATGGTTCCTCTATGAAGACTGGGATCAAAGGAAAGGGAGCTAACCTCTTCTTCTTAGCAAAAAGCTGACACTTTTGACAGCTTCTGACAAACTTATATGTATCACCAAATAAAGTAGGCCAATAAAATATTGTCTAAAGGATTTTATGTGCAGTAACTTTCCAACTGTAATGTCCTCCACATAACCCCTCATGATGATCTTTGATTGCCTCTGTAAACTCATCTTCTATTAAACATAGCAACACAATTCCTACAGGATCCTTCCAGTATAATCTGCCTTCCACAATCACATATGGCTATGATTTGATCTTTAATTCTCTATACTTTGTTCTATCCAAGGATTGGGGACAAGAGAGAAAACACAAATAATGTATTATATGCTTGTACCATTATGAACATAAAAATTTATACCTCATCTTCATACCTGGATCTGGCTTTTCTTCATTTTCTTCAATTGTTCCTTCATCCACGGGTGTCAACAAGTTGATTCCCAATGCTTGAAAGTTCGACTCTGTCAACATTTTTGTCAATCCTCTCCCTTTCAGCAACTTTGTGGGTTTTATGTCCAAGTCATACTCTTAGATCTTGGCTATCCATTTTCCTCTTTTGCCTTCTACATCTCCCTGTGTGAATACATCTTTTATTGCAGCGTTTGGCACATAAGCAATGATTTGTGACTGCAACACATAAGTTCTAAAGGATTTTAGGGATTTTACCAAAGCATACACTTGCTTTTCAAGAATATTATACTTTAGCTCATCATCCCTGAGAATCTTGCTAAAGAATGCAACAAGCTGCTCCTTCTCTTCATCATTCTTCTGTAGCAAGACATCAACTATTGAATTTGGTGATGCGAATGAAAAAACTTGGAAAGGCTTTTGATAATCAGGGCTGATTAGGACAGGAGCTATCTGCAATTCTTCTTTAATCCTGGAAAATGATTCTCTAGCTTCCTTGTTCCAATGCACTTCATTCTCCTTCTTTAGCATATTAGTAATTTCTTTTACAATTTCTGCATAATTGGACACAAATCTCCTTAAGAAGTTTAATTTTCCCAAAAAAATTTGAATATCATATTTACTCCTAGGCAGTGGTATTTTTTGCACAACTTGTACTCTCACTGCATCTATCTTCACTCCATCTCTAGAAACAATGTGCCCCAATAATTTGCCCTCTTCTAGAGCAAAAATGGATTTCTTGGGATTTAAGGAAAGCCCAAATCTTCTACATTTTTCAAAATTCTTTTTCATATGGTCCAAATGTTCTTCATTAGACTTTGAGAAAATAGTAATATCATCTAGATATATTACTACAACCTTATCTCCCACAAAAGAAATGTCCATAGCCCTCTGAAATGTAGCACCCATGTTCATCAATCCAAAAGGCATTCTGACATACATAAAGGTCCCCTAGGGAGTTGTGAATGTTGTCCTCTTCTGATCTTCTCTATCCACAGCCACCTGGTTATACCCAAAGAATCCATCCAGCATTGACATTCTAAAAGATCATGTTACCTTCTGTAGCAGATGATCCATTTTAGGCAATGGATAATTATCTTTCAAGGAAGCCCTGTTGAGATTTCTGAAGTGCACACATAACCTTATCTCTCCATTTTTCTTTCTTACATGCACTCAATTAGCCACCCAATCAGAGTACCTGAGTGGAACTATTATTTTGGCATCATGTAACTTTTTGACCTCTTTTTCAATTGATGGTAGATGCAAAGGATTTATCTGTCTAAGCTTCTGTTTAAAGGGTTTAATTCCCTCCTTCAAGGGGATGTTGTGCTAAATAATGTTTACATCGTATGTTTTGAGATCCTCATAGGACCATGCAAAGACATCAACACTGTCATTGAAAATTTTAATATATCTCTCCTGATAATTAGGTGAAAGTCCACTGAATAATTTGACTAGCCTTTGTTCCTCCTAAGTTCCAATGTTATGATCTTGAATGTGTTCATCCTGTGAAATTTTTCCTGAGTCAACATCCACATCATTGGGGTTAAAAAGCCTTTCAATAGGGACAAGTCCCTTTGGAAGAATATTATCTTTCAATTGAAAAACTTTTTCATTAACTATTGAATCTTTTAAACCACTAACTTCTACGACTTCTGCTGTTTCATCTTCATCCTGATCAATTTCTGTGCCCTGAAATTCTTCAACCATAGTAAAAAATTCTTTAATCTATTGATCATCTTCAAAAACTTGCCAATATTTAACAGTATCAGGAACAGAAGGTATGTGCCTCATTTCTACCTCATATCTTAGTTTTGGGTTAATAGGAGGCCTGAAGGTACTAGCAGCCACAGCCAATGAATCTACTAATTTGTTCCCATCCCTTGGAATAAATTGAATGTTAAAAGCTTCGAAAAAGTTCTCAATCAAATCCCATACTTCATTTATGTATGCCCTAAGCCTAGGGTGTTTTGTCTAACAGTGATTTTTTATTTGTTTTATAATCAGCTCCAAATCTCCAAAAGAATAAATTGACTTAATTCCCATTTGTTTAGCTGTTTACAGAGCAATAATCAAGGACTCATATTCCACCACATTGTTTGTTTCTTCGAACTCCAATTTAAAGGAAAAAGGGAACATATTACCTCCAGGTGCAATTAGAAGGAAACCAGCACCTATTCCTTCCTTGGAATAGGCTCCATCAAAGAAGCATTTCCACACTCCTTCAGTTTGTAGCTCTGTAATTACATTGGCTGAAGAAAGCTGCTTCTTATTATCTACAGCCAACTCTGCATTATCATACAGGTGAATTACTTGCTCCATTTTTTGTAATTGTTTTGACAAATATAGTTTCTCTATACAATATCCTCTCTTCCCCACCAAAAGTTGGTATAACATCATATGTAAAATCTAGTTTCAGAACACCACCCAATTTAGCCCCCCATGACCTAGATAGTAGTATTCCAAATCTAGCAAGGATATCTACTACTACTACATCCATGACCAAGCTTCTAGCTGGGATCTGGGCTAGTGACACTACCAGATCCTTAATGACCCCCAGACACTTGACTTTGTTTGAATCAAAAGAGTACAGGTCTCTATAGGGTTTGGTAACTTGTAGATTTAGTTGCTTCATCACTGACAATGGCATAAGGTTGTGTAAAGCTCTTGAATCAAACATACAATTATGCAGGAGGAAATCATGGATCAATAAGGAAATATAAAAAGGAGGTGTTGAAGGATCTACTTCCTCTACATGTGGACTAAAAACCACTACTAGTTTATCTTCCCTGCATATTTACAGTGTCATTTATATTCACATTTTCTTTTAAATTAATAAATTTAGCAATCTCCCTTTGATAAACTGTTTTTTTTGCTAATTTTGTAAGGGGAACATGAATATTAAACTTTTCCAACTCTTTAGTAAGACTAAACAAATGACCCTATTTAGCATTATTTTCATTTTCATCTTCACCTTTCTTCATGACTGAAATTACTTGTGGAATTGAAACAAATTTCTCCAAAAGAATTTTTCCACTTTGGTCTTGAGAAGACTCACCTTGAAGTATTTGTGTCTTTCCATTTGCATTCTATTGTTGCTTTCCTTTATTTACTTGTTTTGCAGGCTGAGATTCTTATGGAGTCGCCTTTGGTGAGGAAGCTGGAACTTGCTGCTCACTTTAATTTTCCTGACTTCTTGATCTTTTCCTTGACCTTAAATCATATTTCTTATGTAGTTATGCCTACATAAAATCAAAGAATTGCTTCCAATATTCATCAATTTTATTTTCATCATAAATGGAACCTGTTTCGGCATATTCATACTCTTCTCCTTCAACCCCAAGTTTATATTCATCTACTGCATATAACGTAGAAATTTTATCTTCATGATCCCTAGGGTGCTAGAGTACTTCACCAGGATCTGCCTCTATATACAATGGTGCTTGAATCTGATCTTGTTCTTTTATCTCCTTTTGCAAGATTTGCAAAGGTTGTCTTCTATATTGGGGATTAAATTTCTTATTATATTGTGTTTGCCTCTGAGAATTCTTATTTTCCAACTCTAACTTAATAAATTTATCTAACAAATTTTTAATTACATTACTCATATCCTCTAATGTTTGACTTTGATAGGATTCTATCTTTGCCTTTCCCTTGTCTTGGATAGGTTGTGTCTCTAGTGCTTTGCCTGCAACCACCAGATTTGCTTCTATCTCTAATTCATTTGTTTGGATCTGATCAAGGGTTGGGGATCTTCTTTCCCTTAATGTGAATCCAAAATTTGACTCAAAAGCCCCTGTAAAAGTTATTTTTTCACCAACAGGAGGGGCTTAATCTCCACTGGAAGAATATTGTACAATTTATTAAATCTTCTGACAAATTCAACTACAGTTTCATCAGTTTTCTTTTTTATAGCATTAAACTCTGTTAGTGAATACCCATGGTCCCTTTTTTCTCCCCATCTCTGGGTGAATAGGCATTCCATCTCTTCCCAAGAAGGAATAGAGTTATTAGGAAGCCCTTTAAACCATTTTCTTGCTTCTCCATCCAAGGATTGAACAAAAAGTCTTAGAACAACATCTAGTAACATTTATGTTTTCTGCAAAAATCACAAAATATTGATACATGATTCTCTGTTGTTTGTTCATCTTCCCTTGTAAAACGAGGAAGAATCTTGAGGTATTCTTGTGGCATTTGATTCAAAGGTTTTGGAAGTTGAAGAGGTGCATACCTATTCATCAAGAATGTAGGCAGTCCCATGTTTGCTCCCAAATTTATTGAACCTTGATTACCAACAGATGTGGAACCTAACTGAGGGGTAAATTGAGTGTGCAGAGGTGGTAATGTTGTTACAGGTTCAGGTTGAAAAATTATAGCAGATAATGGAAAAGTAACAGACTCTAAAGACTGCTCTTGACAGTTGGGTTCATGAAATGAAGACGATGAAAAAGTGACTCTTGATCAGATGAATGTTTTGGTGAGTTTTTGCCTGATGTAGACAGTGTAGGAATCGGTGTAAGTGGGGTTTTACACCTTCTAACCTTCTTAGAAACTAGCCTTTCAAGATCTAGAAGGGCTTGAACCTTATGTTGTGAGGTGTCTGATCTTGTATGGGGTCTTCTTGGAGCCAAAGTTATTGCTTTTATCCAAAACAACCAAAAATTCCTCCTCACTAAACAACCAGAGGAAACTAATGAAAACCCAGGGAAAGGTGTTCTTGTCTTCTCTCCCTGGCAGTGGCGCCAATTAATCTTATACCTTAAGAAACCAATTTCTTGGCTGTGTAGAAATTGTGCTTAAGACATTAATAATTTATTATACTTGTCACTTATATCTCTGTTCAATTCCTTATTTGAAGAGTTCGAAAGACTTGACCTCAAATTCTCAATATCTAGATGACTTAGAAAGTTTCAAAATTCCATGTGATGCTGAATATGAATGTGCTAAGAAGTATATGTAGGGAAATTACAGACAATATGTTGAGTTTAACAGGAACTATTCTCTATAATTTAGAGGAAAAATATGAAAGGAGTTTTTAAATAGGGGAGAACCTTTAAGGATTTTAACTTCATTTACATCAGCAAATAAAGACCTGCTGCTTCATTACCATATTTAAAGAGATGAATAAACAGAAATGATACACAATTGAGAAATATCAAAATCATACCCAGCATGTATGGAAACTCTTGATTCTTTTATTAATCATCTATATATCAAGTACCAAATAGCGTTGTCTCCACGTTCTTCAAAATTTGAACCCCTTCTCTCTAAATTTTCCTTTTTTTATACATTATGAGACAATGGGTAGTTACCAAAACTGTCAAACTACTTAACTATTTCCCTAATTTCCTAAAGTAAAAATTATTATAGAATATTACACAGAGGGTAAAAGACACCACATTCTAAAGAACATAAAATAACAAAAAGTAATGGAAATTAGAAGATCATGGTCATTCTTTGTTCGAATATGTATCTTGAGCCTTAACAGAGTAGTGGATTAAGGGCGGAAGGCTTTGGGAGCACCGCGGGGGGTAAAGAATGTATGGGAGCCTCAACGAGGTTGAACCCCCGCGGTGGTTTTTGGCCACACATTTCGATCAAACGTGCTAATGTCATGGTCAACTGCAGAGGTCGAGCTTTGATTAACCTTCGTGCTCATTTCCTCCCCACATCACACCTTAAAGTACTTATCAGGCTATCGTTTGATCACGCTTCTTCAATAGGCATGAATTTAAACGATGGGTCGGGCCGATGGAACTTAAAAGAATTAACACTCTGGTTGTCGTGTCCTCCTTTTCAACACACCATTGACTCCCATATGAACCCGATAGGACATAAAAACTATATTTAATGATTTATCAGGTCCGATTTTAAAGACAAAACTCGATGACTTACCGACCCGATATCTGGACCCGATAGGAAATAAAAATAGCCATTAATGATTTATCGGGTCAGATTAAAAAAATGGAAATTTATTACTTTATGACCCAATATTTCGACCCGATATTCTAACCCGATATCTGACCCAATATTTCGATCCGATATTCCGACCCAATATCCGTCGGATCCTGTCTCTTTCGATGGACAGTTGAGATTGGCCCAGACTTCAACAAATTTAAACTGTGTTTGATACACCATCACGTCCGATCTCCAAAATAAACCCATTCTAGTTAACTATGTGATTGTTTTTGGGTCTGTGGCCTATTGATCGGACGACCTAGAGCCACTGAGAATATAAAATCAACCATTTCTTTCATATTTTTTTATTTTTCTTTCATTTTGTAATAAAACTGAAATTAAAACTGAAATAACAATGGACAATGGATGCTACAACATGCTCAATGTACAACTCTCCCTAATCAAACCATTGAGAAATGTTGTCTTCACACCCATCTTATGTATATTCCACCCCATTTGTGCTGAAAGTGCAGGAATATATCTGATTGAAGAGTACATTGCTACTGGAGCGAAGGTCTCCTCGTAATCAATTCCCTCCACTTAATAGAACCCTTGGGCATGAATTTGTCCTTGTGTTTCTCCACACTCCCATCTGCTACTTCCTTTACCTTCTAAAGCCATCTGGAACTCAATACCAACTTATCTGTTGGTCTTGGGACAACTTCCCAAACATTGTTTCTGATAATTGAGTCATACTCCTAAACCATGGGATCAACCCATACTATCTATTGCACTACGTCCTTGAATGAGGATGGATCAATCTCTACACTCTCGCTCATCAGAGCCATGTAGCCAGTGTACCAATCTTGTGACCTCCTCTGTTTGCGCTGTGATGTGGGGGCTCCCATATTCTCTTTAGCATCATGCATGAATTTTCCAAACTCTTGGTGTGCTTCCTTCCATCTCTAGGAGTCTCTGCATGAGTGGGTGCTTCCACTCTCTGCTCCTTTGCATGTGGTTGCTCCACATCATCCTGAGGTTCTTCCTTTTGAGCTAAACTCTCCTCTTCTCCATGAAACTGAAGCTCCCTCTCAAGGGAACATCTCATGGCCTTTTATTCATCAAACTTAACATCTCTATGAACCACTATCATCCTGTGAGATGGAAGGTACACTTGATAGTTGTAAGGTGTATGAGTGTACCCCAAAAATATTCCCAATTTAGCTATTGGTTCTAGATTTTTCCTTTCATCCTTGGTAACATGACACTAAGCTTATGAACCAAACATCCTAAAGTGTGCCACATCTGGTTTCTTACTTGAAAAATCTTCTTCTGGTGTACTAATTATGAGAATTCGATGAGGACACTTGTTCTGCACATATACAACTATGTTGCATGCTTCAACCCACAAGTGCAACAATAGGCCTTTATCATGTAACATCATCCGTGCAACTCCCACAATACTTATGTTCTTCCTTTCAGCCACCCCATTCTGCTGTGGGTTATGGGGTGTTATTGAATCCCATCAAATTCCTTCTAATGCACATAAGTTCTTGAATTCATTCGACAAATATATTACATCCTTATCACTACTGATAGGTTTAGCTTTCCTTCTAGTATCTCTCTCAACAATTGCTTTAAATTCACAAAATTTAGTGAACATTTGATCTTTCTTCTGCATGAAGAAAATTCAACACTTATGAGAAAAACCATCAACAAATATTACATAATACTTGTTCTTGGCCATAGAGGCTCTCGAGAATGTTCCACACACATCTAAGCGAACTCTTTCAATAATCACTTGCACTTATTGTCCTCATCACTAAAGGTAGCTTTGGTTTACTTCCCCACTATACATTGTTTGCATGTGTCTCTCTTCTCTAGTTTACCCTTGGGAAGTCCTCTAGAAATTTTCTGCATGATCTTTAAATCTTCGTGGTGAAAGTGATCCAATATTCTATGCCACAACTCACCCATGTCTCGGCTCTACACCTTCTCTGCTTTTGTGCTCAAAGAGGCACAATATTCTACATCTAATTTATAGAGGTTCTTCACATGAACCCCAATCTGCTTCAATTGTCCTGAGGCTATGTGATGAAGGAAATCCTTTCCTTTTCTAAATCTCACATCGTAGTCTCGGTCCTCCAACATTGCAACTGAAACCAAATTATTCTTGAAACACGTAACATACATGACATATTTTCATCTAAGAGGAGAACATATTTTAATGTGATAGGTAACAATATCGATGTTGGTTGCACTATACCTCCAATCATCTCCCATTTTAGTGTGCATCTAGATGTCCTTCTCCTCCAAGTCACTAAAGAATTATTTATTGTTGGTCATAATGAATGAGGCTCCACTATCTACATACCACACACTACCCATCACCAATGTCACCGTGAAAGTGATGAGGGTGAAATCCAACTCAAATTGTGAAGAAAGCCCTTCACCTTCCGCTCCTCTTGAAGGACTTTTTCCGACCTTCTTGTGTGGACACTTCGTGACATAGTCTTGCAACTCGTGACAGTGAAAAAATTTAATATTTGACTTTTCCTTCTTATTTCTACCCTGACTGGAATATGATTTGGAATGGGATGACTTCTCTTTCCCTTTCTTTGCCTTTCAATCTAAGAAATCATGCTTGGATGAGGATCCATCTTTGGTGTTCTTCTGAATCTTTTGTTGCACCAAGTTCGACCACAAACACTACCACTTTGGTAGCTTCTCCCTCCCATTAATTGAGTCTTGGTAACTATGCCAACTCTTGGGAAGGCCTTGAAGTGATAGGATGACTAGATCATCTTCAAGAACTGTAACACTGATACTTCAAAGCTCATCTCAACATTGGGTGAAATAACTGTCAATCATGGTGTACCAAGTATAACATGCTTATTTCAGTCCATACAATGCTCACTTGGGTCTTCACACATGTTGAAGGTCTTAAATCCTTCCAGCTGCTCAGTGTACACATCTTCCCCAATCACACCATTGAGGAATGTTGTCTTCACATCCATCTTATGTATATTCCATCTCATGTGTGTTGAAAGTTCTAGAATAGATATGATTGAAGAGTACCTTGCTACTGCAGCAAAGGTATCCTCGTAATCAATTCCATCCACTTGAGAGAATCCCTAGGCATGAATTTGGCCTTGTGTTTCTCCACACTCCCATCTACTACTTGATTTACCTTATAAATCCATCTGGAACTCACTACTGACTTATCTGCTGGTCTTGGGACCACTTCCCAAACATTGTTTCTGATAATTCAGTCATACTCCTAAACCATGGGATCAACCCATACTAGCTGTTGTACTACGCCCTCAAATGAGGATGGCTCAATCTCTACACTCTCGCACATCATAGCCATGTATCCTGTGTACCAATCTGGTGACCTCCTCTGTTTGCGCTGTGATTTGCGGGCTCCCACATTCTCTTGAGCATCATGCATGAATCTTCCAGTCTCTAGCACGCTTCCTTCCATCTCTAGAAGTCTTTGCATGAGTGCGTGCTTCCACTCTCTACTCCTTTTCATGTGGCTACTCCACATCATCCCAAGGTTCTTCCTTTGGGGCAAAAATCTCCTCTTCTCCATGCAACTAAAGCTCCCTCTCAATGGAACATCTCATGGCCTTTTATTCATCAAACTTAACATCTCTATGACCCCCTATCATCCTGTGAGATGGAAGGTACACTCAATAGTTATGAGGTGTATCAATGTACCCCAAAAATATGCCCAATTTAGCTATTGGTTCTAGCTTCTTCCTTTTATCCTTGGTAACATGACACTAAATTGATGAACCGAAGATCCTAAAGTGTGCCACATTTGGTTTCTTACTTGAAAAAGCTTCTTTTGGTGTACTGATCTTGAGAATTCGATGAGGACTCATGTTCTGCACATATGCAATTGCGTTGCATGCTTCAACCCATAAGTGCAATGATAGGTCCTGATCATGTAACATCACTCGTATAGCTCCCACAATACTTATGTTCTTCCTTTCAACCACCCCATTCTAGTGTGGGTTATGGGGTGCTATTGAATCCCATCAAATTCCTTCTGATGCACATAAGTTCTTGAATTCAATCGAAAAATATTCTCCATCATTATCACTCCTAATAGCTTTAGCTTTCCTTCTAGTATCTCTCTCAACAATTGCTTTAAATTCACAAAATTTAGTGAACATTTGATCTTTCTTCTGCATGAATAAAATCCAACACTTGTGAGAAAAACCATCTACAAATATTACATAATACTTGTTCTTGGCCACAGAGGCTCTCGAGAATGGTCCACACACATTTGAGTGAACTATTTAAATAATCGCTTGCATTGATTGTCCTTATCATGAAAGGTACCTTTGGTTTAGTTCCTCATTGTACATTTTTTGCATGTGTTCTTCTTCTCTAGTTTACCCTTGGGAAGTGCTCTAGAAATTTTCTGCATGATATTTAAAGCTCCATGGTGCAAGTGATCCAATATTCTATGCCACAACTCACCCATGTCTCGACCCTGCACCTTCTCTGCTTTTGTGCTCAAAGAAGCACAATCTTCTACATCCAATTTGTAGAGGTTCTTCACACGATCATAGATCCGCTTCAATTGTCCTGAGTCTATATGATGAAGGACATATTTTCGTTTTCTAAATATCACATCATAGTCACAGTCCTCCAACATGGTAACTGAAACCAAATTATTCTTCAAACATGTAACATACATGACATATTTTAATGTGAGTGGAGAACATATTTTAAAGTGAGAGGTAATAGTATTGATGTCAGTCGCTGATCCGAATTGGATCCTTAAACATTTCCATGACTGTTTCAAATTACGTCAAGCTTCAAAATCTCAGGAATAATGAGCTTATCAGAAATGACCTCTAGACAATGGCAATTTGTGGCCAGCCCAGAACAACGAGGACCCTCAGTCAAAGCGCGCTGACTGTTGGCCCATGGAGACCGCGCATGGATGAAAATTGGTAATCAGGAAGCCCAGATCCAGAAACAGTAATCGCGTATCACAGGGAAAAACTCTCATTGAAGGAAAGCCTCAAGCGCTTGGTCACAGAGAAAAGCATAGAACCACACGAAAATTGCCGAAATCGTCAAAAGGCGGGTCTTGTGCCCAAAACTAGCAGGATATCGTGTGCACTTCGAGCACTAAGTGTGTTTGGTCGAGTTCAGCGTGATTCCACACACCGGGCGACGCATGTCCAACGTATGAGAGAGAAAACCGCTTACATCACGTGAGTAATGGTCGAGCAACTTACCCGCGTGATATAGACGGAGATCGTAGGATCTGGAGGCTCCAGATCAACGGCAGAGAATTAACCCAATGGATGACTGAATTCGACGGGGAAATAGACTGAGGAACATAAAGATTTGAGTTCTGGCATGATCGATGAGCTGGCAGAAGAATTATTTTCGCGGGAAAATCCTGGAGTAATAGAAATAACGACCGTTTAAAGAAAACTGACACTTAGTTCGTAAGGCCAAGTGGCCACCTCTCTGTGCAACGTTACACAACGATGATGACATAGAGTAGGGGAATTCTAGCAGAACGAGGTAGGCGATCTAGAGAGTCGGGAAGAGGAAATGAACAGTCAGAGAGTAGATTGGCTTTAAGCCACGAACAGACAAAGAGCAGAGGGGACAAAAGTATAGAAAGAAGCGAATTGTAGAAAACATAGAAGCCGAGCTGACCTATAGAGCAAAGGCAACATCAAGCAGATAGAACAGAGAGAGTCCGAGAGTCTGTTAACTCCAAAGAAGGCTTGAGAGGTTCAAGAAACTCCTCTGTGTAGACCTGTCAAGTATTGAGTACCAAATTGGACTCATACCACAGAGACCAGTCGAGGTCGAGATTCAATAAGGGGAGTCTGTGTACTCTAGATACTTGGGGGATCCAAGCACAATCCTACTAATCATTCTCTGTTAAGTGAGACTCAAATTGAGCTCCCTATTGTAAAATATCTGCTTTAAGACACAATAGAAAAGGCCACCATTGAAGGCTGGACCAGGAGACGTAGCCAAGAGGATTAGGTGAACTCCTTATTAAATTTTTTGTGTTTTGTATTTTCTTACTGTGTTTCTCTTGATGTTCCAAGTGCCTGTGTATTTCACAATCTTATCGATCCATTGCTTAAAATAACATAGGCACACCCTAGCACATGGGTCTATAATACCTTCATTAATTAACTGAGATCATTCACGAGTGATTTTCAGATCAAGTGGTATCAGAGCTCTAGGTTGTTTAAGGTTAGACAAGCTTGTGCTGGATTTTGTTGTTGAATGCTAACTAGATCAAAGCTTAAATTAGGAGAAGGAGAGTTGGTTGAGACTAACCCAGAAATTGGAAGAGTCTATCCTTAGAAGAAAATATCAGAGGAAAGTCCCTTGGGGCCAGACCCTCAATTCATAGATAGTTTCCTAGCCATGAGGTCCATGGTAGAGGAAATGTATAGGGACTTTAGGAAACATATAGATGAGGACTCATCGGGCTCCAAGCAAGATAAAGGAGAAGAAGAGTCTCTCCTCCATGACCACTGAAAAGGCAAAGGGAAAGAAGAAAGCTTTCTCACACCTCCTAATAGCCCCGAACATAAAAAGAAGACATCTTTGATCAAATTAGATGTTAAATTTGATTTACCAATATATGATGGAGAGTTGAATGCAGAGAAGCTAGATAATTGGCTCAGACAAATTGATGTTTATTACAGAGTGTAGAGTATCGACTTAGACAAGAGTAAGATTTAGATGGCCAGCCTATGCCTCGGAGGCACTGCCTTGGTATGGTGGGAAGGTAGGACACAAGTTGACATGAAGAAACATGGTAAGATTCTTTCTGTCTGGATTGAATTTGTTTCTGCAATCAAAAAGCAGTTCTATCCACTAAGTTACATGAAGAAAGCCATGATGAGATGGAAAACTCTTTTCCAATTGAAAGGGAAAAGTGTAAAGGGTTACACCCAAGAATTTAGGAAGAGAGCTTTGATTCTAGGAATTTCATTAGACTCACCTAAGACTCTGTTGAAGTACATAGGTGGTCTACACAGCTACATGAGGCACACTATCCTCATGTTTAATCCCACTAGTATAGATGAGGTATCTATCCAAGCTACACATATAGAAGCTAGAGGAAAGAATGGGAACCCAGAAGTTGGAGGATCATCCAAGCCCATTGCAAGCAAGAATAAGGAGAAAATAAAACAAAAATGGAAAGAGAGGAAGGCCAACACTACACAGAAAAACAAGTCTTCATGCACTCACTGTAAGAAGGATGGTCATGATGATGAGCACTATTGGATTCTGCATTCGGAGCTGAGACCTAAGAAGTTCAAGGGCAAGAAGAAGAAGACTATTGTAGCTATTCAGAAATATTTGGGGTCAGACTCAGGAGATGAAACAACCATTGCAGCCACAGGTATAAAAGGTAAAAATTCTGAAGCATCTACTAGTAATTCTGCACAATCTATTAATGATGAGGAAAATGAGAGAAAAAGACATGAGCTTTTCCATATTCGAGTTATTTCCAAGCATCAAAAGATTGATACTTTGTTTGATAACGGCTCACAAGTAAATTTAATTTCTGAAGCAATTGTAAAGAAGTTGGGACTACTGACTACAACTCACAAGAAACCATACCCATTAGGTTGGTTAAGTGATAAAGCACAACTACAAGTGACTAGACAATGTAAACTTAAGTTTTCTTTTGGGTCAGCATTTGTAGATGAGGTTGAGCTAGATATAGTTCCTCTAGATATATGTGGAATTCTTTTAGGAAGTGCTTACTTGTATGATAGAAAACCTATTTTCTATAGAGCTGAGAACAAGTATCTACTTGTTAAGGATGGAAACGAATACTTTGTAAGAGCTCATAAGCTCAAGAATAATTATACTCTCATAAACTCAGGGCAGATGAAACGAATTGTAAATTCATGCAAACAATTTTTACTGATGGTTGTAAAGGAAAAGAAACCTGATAAAACCAATGTATTTGAGGGTTGTGATGCTAAACAGCAAGCTGATTTAGAAAAAGTTGTTTCAGAATATGATATCTTGTTTCAAGAACCTAAAGGTCTGCCACCCAAAAAGGAAATAGTGCATGATATTAATTTGTAGCAAGATGCTCCATTGCCTAACATCAGAATGTATAGGTTGTCTGCTTTAGAGAATGTAGAAATCAAGAAGCAGGTGCAAGAGTTGCTCGAGAAGGGATTCATCAGACCTAGCACATCACCATGTGGGTCTCCAATCATTTTGGTGAGAAAGAAAGATGGCTCGTGGAGAGTGTGCATTGATTACCGAGCACTAAATAAGATAACGATAAAAAACCATTACCCCCTTCCTCGCATAGATGACTTATTCGATCAATTGAAAGAAGCTGTTTATTTTTCCAAGTTAGAGTTGCATATTGGATATCATCAGGTCAGAGTTGCAGAACAAAATGCATGGAAGACTACTTTCAAAACAAAGCAGGGATTGTATGAGTGGCTGGTTATGCCTTTTGGCTTAACTAATGCTCCTGCTACTTTCATGAGAATAATGAATGATGTACTCAGATGTTTTCTTGATGATTTTGTTATTGTATATCTAGATGACATTCTTATATTTAGCAAAATGTGGGAAGAACATTTAAATCATGTTAAGCAGACACTAGATGTTTTGAAAAGAGAAAAACTTTATGTTTAACTCTCAAAATGCGAATTTGGAAAAACATCTTTGAATTATTTGGGTCATATAGTATGGGGTGGTAAATTGAAGATAGATCCCTCTAAGGTGGCAGTAATTGTAAATTGTCCTAAAACCAAATCTGCTACAAAAGTTGGAAGCTTCTTAGGAGCAGCACAATATTGGAGAAAGTTCATTTCTAACTTTTCCTTAATTGCAGCTCCCTTACATGCTTTAACAAGATTGAACAAGGTGTTCCAGTGGGGAGGCAAACAGCAAAAAGCCTTCGACACCTTGAAAGAAAAGATTAGTACATCACTAGTACTAGCACTGCCTGATCTTCAAAGACCATTTGAGATCCAAATGGATGCCAGTGACTATGCCATGGGAGCAGTGTTGATACAGCACGGTAAACCCATATGTTATCATTCTGAGACATTTAATTTTGTAGTAGTTAACTATCTAACATATGATAAAGAATTTTATGCATTAGTACGGAGTGTGAAAAAGTGGAAACAATACTTAATGGGCAAAGAGACAGTCATACATACTGATCATGAACCACTTCAATATCTACACTCCCAAAATAAGTTGCAGTAATCAAGACACTATAGGTGGATGGGTTTTCTACAACAGTTTCATTTAGTCATCAGGAATAAAAAGGGAATACACAATAAAGTTACAGATATGTTGTCTAGACCTATTATAAATGCATTCACTATACTTAAGCATAATTCAGTACTGCATGAGAGCTACATTGAACAATATGCTCAAGATATAGATTTAAAAGATGTATATGAAACTTTAATTCAAGGCAAATGAGTAGAAGAATTGGATTATCATATTAAGGACCAACTCTTGTATCATTGTGGGAAGCTATGCATTTCGCAACGTGAAAGAGTAAAGATAATTCAGGAAGCACACACTTCTCTAATATCAGGACACTTTGTGTAAGTAAAATGGTCGCATAGCTACAAAGATTTTGTTATTGGCCAAAAATGAATGAGACAATTTCTAGATATGTAAGAGGGTGTACCATGTGTGCTAAAAGCAAGCCCAGAAATAGAAAAATAGGTTTGTACACTCCACTGCTAGTTCCTTCTCATCCTTGGGAAAGTATTTCCATGGACTTTGTTGGAGGACTGCCTAAATCTAGGAGAGGTCATGACTATTTATATGTTGTTGTGGATAGGTTCAACAAAATGTGTATTTTGATACTTGTAATAAACAAATTACAGCTGAACAAATTGCAAAGTTGTTCTTTCAGCATGTATGGATTCATTTTAGATTACCCACTTCCATTGTATTTGATCGAGACACCCAATTTGTTGGGAAGTTTTGGTTGAGTCTGTGGGAACTGATGGACACCAAACTGAAGAAAAGCACAACCTTTCATCCACAGACAGATGGTCAGATAGAAGTAGTCAATGGGACAGTGATCTAGTTGCTTAGAGGCTATTGCAGCAAGCATCCCAAACTTTGGGATGAACATTTGTGTTATGTGCAGCATGCTTATAACCAAAGAAAACATTCTTCTACACAGAGATCTCCTTTTGAGACCTGTTTCGGTTTCACACCAAGGTCTCCCTTGGATTTTGTCTTTGGTAAAGACATAGCAGTTGGTGGACACAGTGGTGTGGACAAGGCAACCAAGTTCATTGAACAAATACAAGAGATTCACTAGGAAGTACAGGAACAGCTGGAAAAGAGCCAAGCCAAATACAAGGCAAGGCATGACAAGCATTGGTGATCAAGTTTGGTTGTATATCAGCAAAGACAAATGCAAGGTGAAGGTAAAAATCTAAAGCCAATAAGGTATGGACGTTTCAATATACTTGAGAAAATTGGTGAGAATTATTTTTGCCTTGATTTACCAGCTTACATGCACATCTATTCAGTCGTTAATGTAGACAGCTTGAGACTATTTGAACCTTCGTTAATTGAAGATCCTGAAGAACAGAGTCAATTGCCTTCTATTGATGATCTGTTACCTGAATATCTCAATGAATTGCAGGAAGAAACAGTTCTCGACAGGAAGGTGAGGACGACGTGCAGGGGAGATGTTGAGTACCTCAGGATTGGACTCAAGGGTTCAAAGCCAGGCAGTGCAAAATGGATAGAGATTGGACAAGTGAGATAGCTATACCCTCACTTAGTCGATGCTTGAAAACCAACTTTTGGTGATCCAAAATCTTTTTCAGTGGGAAGGTCGTGATCCCAATTGGATCCTTAAACATTTCCATGACTATTTCAAATTATGTCAGGCTTCAAAATCTCAGGAATAACGAGCTTATCAGAAATGACCTCTGAACAATTGCAATTTGTGGCCTGCCCGGAACAGTGAGGATCCTCAGTCAAAGCGTGCTGACCATTGGCCCATGGAGACCACGCATGGATGCAAATTGGAAATCAAAAGCCTAGATCCAGAAACAGAGGTAGTTTCTGATACGCGATTAGTGCAAAGCAGGGCAAAACTCTCAGTGAAGGAAACCCCTGAGCGCTTGGTCACAGGGAAAAGCATAGAACTGCATGGAAATCACTGAAATCATCAGAAGGAGGATCCTGCACCCAAAACTGGTAGGATATCGCGTGCACTTCGAGCGGTAAGTGGGTTTGGCCGAGTTCAGCGCGATGCCACACACCGGGCAACACGTGTCAAACAGATGAAAGAGAAAACTACTTACATTGCATGAGTAACGGTCAAGCAACTTACCCACGCAATATAGATGGAGACCATAGGATCTGGAGGCTCCAGATCAATGGTGGAGAATTAACCTGATGGATGACCAGATTTGATGGGGAAATAGACTAAGGCACATAAAGATTTGAGGTCCGGCATGATCGATGAGCTGGTAGAAGAATTAGTTTCATGGGCAAATCCTAGAGTGACGGAAATAATGACTATTTAAATAAAACTGACACTCAGTTCGTAAGGCGACAAGTGGCCACCTCTCTGTACAGTGTTACACAGTGATGATGATGTAGAGTAGGGGAATTCCAATAGACCAAGGTAGGCGATCCAGAGAGCCAGGAAGAGGAAACAAATAGTTAGAGAGTAGATTGGATTTAAGCCATGAACAGACAAAGAGCAGAGGGGACAGAAGTAGAGAAAGAAGCGAATTACAAAAAACAGAGAAGCTGAGCTGACCTGCAGAGCAAATGAAAAATCGAGCAGACAAAACAAAGAGAGTCCAAGAGTCTATGAACTCCAGAGAAGGCTTGAGAGGTTCAAGCAACTCCTCTATATAGACCTGTCAAGTATTGAGTACCAAATTGGACTCGTACAACAGAGACCAGTCAAGGTTGAGATTCAGTAAGGGGAATCTGTGTACTCTAGAGACTTGGGGGATCCAAGCACAATCCTACTGATCATTCTCTGTTAAGTGAGACTCAAATTGAGCTCCTTATTGTAAAATCTTTGCTTTAAGACATAATAGAAAAGGCCACCACTGAAGGCTAGACCAGGAGACGTAGCCCAGGAGGATTGGGTGAACTCCTTATTAAATTTTTTGTGTTTTGTATTTGCTTATTGTGTTTCTCTTGCTTTTCCAAGTGCCTGTGTATTTCACAATCTTATCGATCCATTGCTTAAAATAACATAGGCACACCCCAACACATGGGTCTATAATACCTTCATTAATTAACTGAGATCATTCACGAGTGATTTTTAGATCAGTCGCACTATACCCCCATCATCTCCCATTTCAATGGGCCTCTGGAGTGTTGAGCACTAGAGAAGGTATGTAATTACCACTATTTTGTCATCTTTTCCTTAAATTCATAACTTCTTTACATTATGAAATAAGTATATGGTGAAAGATTATGATAAAGTTTAGAAGATTTGTGTGCAACGTAAAATGACTAATAATTACCCTTTTTCTATGTAGAAAAAGAAGAAAATGGAAGATCGCCATTCCCAAGGAAAAGACAAGACGAAATTAACTGATGTCCCTTTGATAGGGAACCGCATCCAAACGAGGCAATCTAGATTGGAGCACATAGCCAAGAAAAGGAAGAGGAGATACTAAATCAGCAGAAGAGAACAAGAAGATAACTGAGAGCTAACAATATGGCGTATCCCTTAGGATCCTTTGATCCTGAGGGATTGCTACCTTAACGATTCTCTGTATCATTGATATCTCTGCTCGACTGCTATAAGAAGGGGTAGCATCGCTAGCCGAAAGGGGGAATTATTGTTGTTTTTATGAAACTCATTGTTGTAACTGAAACTTTGATCATCGACTCTCTTTTAAAGAGTGATTTACTGTAGCTCTGTTTTGATGCTTAATATATAAACTCTGGTTGTTGTTCTGTCTTTGATTCTGGAGTAATCTTAAGCAGTGCATCCCTAGAGGCTAAGGGCCTAGCCTTGGTGGATCACTTGCTCCTGTACCATTATTTTCTGATTCGTGTGTGGTTTGATTTCTCTTATTCACTTTGTTCAGTAATCTGTTGTTCCTTATTATTTCATATATTGGCTCTGTTATATCTCGTTCCTATTTGAATAGTAATATTGTTCTCTGTAACTGGAATGTTATGCTACCAGTTCTAAAGTTATATCGTATTGTTGTTCCTTTAACAGATTGATACTATTGTATAACATTGTTGTTCCTTATAGATTACCATTACTGTTCATTTACAGAGTAACAGTGTTGTGCATTCATAAATCGTATTACTATGTATTTATCCACGGTTTACTTCTAAACGTGATTGTTGTTCATTTGGGTTGTTGTTCCACCGTGATCATAATTATTGTTTCTTTGTAACTGTGATTAATAATTGTTATGCCGAAACTCAGATTACTATTTCTTTCAATATAGAAGTGCTATGTGTAATATTCAATTTGGTTTGTTGTACATTTACAATTGATTTAGGTTGCTACTCAATATTTCATTTTTTTTAGTTTGTTGTCCCATTTTTGTTTACTGTTCGAATCATTTCTAAAGTAAAGATTGTTGCTTAATTCCTGTAGATTACGATTACTGCTTCATTTATTTCCATAGGTTAAGGCTTTGCTGTTCAAACCTGTTAAATGGATTAGTTGTTGTTCCTTTTTCTGTTATTCGAATTATCATTGCTTTGGCGTGCAGAACGATCTGAAACTGTAGCGAACATTGACAGATGTTGTCCAGTTCCCAGGTTGATGATCTTTTCTTTGATTACTTTTCAATTACATCAGTTTAAAAAGGGAAGAGTTATTATTACTGTACCCTTGACTGATGAAATGTTGTAGTTCCTCAAATGAATGATTTAGTTACAAGCATTTCGAATTTTTGCCATTACATTTAGAATTTTGTTTCCAGCATTTAGTTACTTTTGCAAGAAGCACTATACTACTAGCATTACTCTGACAAATGACCGCCTCAAATTAAGTACACTCTTTGAGATAACAAATCGTACCTGGATTGATAATTAATGTAGGGTAAATAGAGGTAAAAAAGACCCTTTTTACTGCTCGACATTTTGGCGTCGTTGTTGAGGAAGAGTGTAGCCATTTGTTTCTTTTTAGAGTAGTGAAAGTACCTACTAGGGGAGAATTGGGTTTTAAAAATGGAAGGTAAGAACCTGCGTACAGAGCATGTAACAGCCCTGCTCCCCTGCCCACTTTCCTGTAGATTTGTTGTTGTTTTTGGGTAGAAATCAGTATTTGATTTGTGTGCATGACTAAGAAGAAAAGCCTAAAAAGAATCCTAAACCACTACCCAAGCCTGATAAAGCTAAGGGGCTAGTGACCCTTGGCCGATCGACCTTTATAGACGAAATCCTTAAGAAAACAGAATCTCAGCCTTCAGTAGGACCTAGAAAAGTTGCTTCTAGACAACCTACTAGTTCCCTTCAGGCCACAGGATCACCATCTATAGCCTTTGCTGAGGTGCATAGCCAAACTGAGGAGCAATATTTTCAAGAAATTGAGAATTCTAGCCCAAAATCATTGCAAGAAGGGAACCTTAGCAACCTCTGCGAAGGAAGAGGAGAAACAGGGGAAACTGAAGAACCAAGATCTCCTCTTGGAGTAATTCAGCCATTAAGCAGCCCAGATAAGGGAAGTGCTGCAAAAATCATTCATAACAAAGTTGAAGAACCTCAAGAGCCAAAATCCCCCCAAACATTAGGAACTCTCATCATCCCAGACAAAGGAAGTGTTGTTAAGGCCATTCCTGTTAAGACCATCCCTGCTCTGTCCAACCAACCTAGGAATACCGTCCTAGAAATCTCGGAAGGTTATTGCAATATCCCATTGTAGATACTGCAGTCAATGCAACCATGAAGGAAATTCCTCTCCAGCATATCCCTACATTTCATGGCCTAACATCGAAAGATCCAAATGCATTTTTGTTTGAATTTGATGTGTTGTGCAGAGGATATGACTATACCACCGACCCTCAAAAGCTGAAACTATTTCCCTCTACATTAAAAGGAGCTGCTTTACGATGGTTTATGGGGTTGGGTGGAGGTGTTATAAATGATTGGGATCAGATGAAAGGTGCTTTCCTGAAGAAATATCAAGATTATTGTAGATCCAGAGAGTTAAAAGATGAAATATTTCAGATGGTAGCTAGACCTAATGAAACCCTAGAAGAATATGTTGAACGTTTTCAGTATAATCTTCAAAGATCTCCTTATGCATCATTACCCTTACCTGACAATGTATTAAAAACAACATTAATTAAAGGTATGAAGGAACAATGGATTGAAACATTGAATATTATGGGAAAAGGAGACATCTATCAAGAAAATTTTGCTAACATCATTGATTTATGTATCAAGAGCTCACGAGGAAGTACAAGGCTAAGACCAGCGGAACATGACAGGTTTACAAGGGACAACAAGATCTCTGGAGAAGGAGTAAGTCGTGCAGAAATTGGAAATTTATTAGAAAATTTCAAAACTGACATATTGGGGACTCTGACAATGCAACTCGATATTATGAAAGTGAAGAAGAAACAAGCAGAGGCAGAGCAAAATTTGGCAATCTTTTGTCCTAGATGTAGGAAAAAACACAGCCACAAAGAGTGCCCATTAGATGCAGTTCAAGTTTGCGCCATTTGTACAAAATACCACTCTATAGAAAGTTGTCCCTCACTTCCTGGTTTGAAAGTAGTATACAAAGAAGCGGAAGAAGAACCGAACCTGTGTACCTACTTAATCAACACCGTCCATGGCAGTCATGACAATCAGGTATGTTCCCCAATCCAGATTCTTCTTTTCAGCCTCCACAATATCATGCTCAGCAACATAATACAATGCGGAAAAATCAACCTCCCTTCTCAAATTGGTCACAACAACCATTTCCTTCATCATCACCGTGGTCGAATCAAACAAGCCAATCTAATTGGCCAAATTTTTCCTACGCCCCACCATATTGGCAAAACAATGTGTGTCCAGCACAATGGTCCCCTCCTACCTCGCAGAGTCAAGCCTGGAAAACAAATTGGCAAAGACAAATGAATCAGCCAATAGGAACCATTCCACTCCCTCAACCTACACTGTCAACACTACAGCAAAATCCCCAGTCCAACTTAAGACCGCAACTCCCAGCCCAACACAACCCCAATCCAAATAATAGACCGGTCCAATTTGTTCAAATAATTGAAACACCAGATCTAGAAACCGATCTAAGGGAGTGCAATGACCTTCAATTAAGGTCTGGGCGCATTATAGAGACAGACGGAGATAAAAATGTTCAAGTTGAAAATCAGTTACCTGTAGAACAACCATTACAAGAAGAAGATGTGATCAGAAAACAAATTCATGACCAAGCAACCACATCTTCTCCCCCATTCCCAGAATGACTAATTATACCACGCCCTATAGAACATCCTGACTTTGATATCCTGGGAGAGCTTAAGAACCTATACATAAAAATCCCACTCCTCCAAGCCATCCAAGATATCCCAATATATGCAAAAACCATCAAAGAGCTATGTCTAAAAAAATCAAGAGAGAATAACAAATAACCCAACAGTCCAAGTAGTTGGCACCTTATCTGACTTGTTATCAGGAAGAGAAGCACCTGTCAAATATGAAGACCTAGGAAATCCAATAGTGACAGTACAAATCAATGGAAAAACCTTTTCAAATGCCTTAGTTGATTTAGGGGCTGCAATTAATATCTTAACAACCACCACTTGTCAAAAACTGGGCATTACATCAGTAGAACCAACTTCCACTTTATTAGAACTGGCTGACCGATCGGTGGTTAGGCCGGAAGGCACACTACATGATGTCATGGTATCCGTTGATTCCTGGGAATATCCTGCTGACTTTCTGATAATAAACCCCAAAAACTGACTTGATGGACACCCATTAATTTTAGGCAGACCTTGGCTTGCAACCATTGATGCTTATATTGGCTGCTGACAAGGCAATATGACCATAACTAGAGGGACTAATATCAAGAATCTAGCCTTATACCCTCTAGCCCAGCCAAGTGTCACAATAATAAAAACTAACAAACATCCTGTATCATACCTTACCAAAAACATTAGATCCCCATTAACTATAGAAGATGCCCTCGATTTCAAAGATCAAACAGAGGATGATGCTATTAATAAATTTATTAACCAAGCTAAATCTAGATCCCACGTACAATGTCACATGATAGAGGCAGCATTTGATAATGAATTGGAAGAATATCCTCTCAAAGACACTAATGATCAAACAATACCTACTACCTTTTTTCAAATAGCAAAACTGTAGAGATTGAGCTAGGAAAAACTTTAAACATTAATAGTAACCTGACTCCTGAACAAGAAGAGAAGCTGATCCAACCACTGAGAAAATACAAGGAAGATTTTGCATGGGATTATTCAGACATGAAGGGAATCGATCCCCAGTTATGTACACACCACATTCATACAGAAAAGGATGCAAGACTTGTTCGCCAACCCCAAAGAAGACTTAACCCTCATTTAAAAGACATTGTGAAAGCTGAACTACAAAAATTTTAGATGTAAACTTTATTTATCCTATCTCCAATAGCAAATGGGTCTCTCCACTTGTGGTGGTGTCAAAGAAGAATGGAAAGTGGAGGATTTGTGTAGATTATAGAGAATTAAATAAAGCAACCCAGAAATACCACTTTCCCCTTCCATACATTAACCAAGTACTAGATACATTAGCAGGAAAGAAATTCTTTTCTTTCTTGGATGGCTTCAGTGGATACAATTAGATTTAGATTGCCCCTGAAGACCAAGACAAAACTATTTTTACCTGTCCTTGGGGAACGTTTGTCTACAGAGTTTTACCCTTTGGCCTATGCAATGCCCCTGCCACATTTCAAAGGGATATCCTCAGCATCTTTTCAGATTTAATAAATGAAGGGCTCAAAGTATACATGGATGATTTCACACCATATGGAGATGATTTCGACCTAGCACTAGACACATTGGAAAAGGTGCTGCAACAATGTATCGCTACCAGGCTCTGCCTGAGCCATGAAAAATGCTATATGATGATGACTGAAGGACTCATCCTAGGTCATTATATCTCAGTAGCTGGAATACAGGTAGATCCAGCCAAAATTCAAATAATTTTGTTAATACCTACTCCTACCACACAGACAGAGGTACGCAATTTTCTTGGATTTTCTGGTTATTATAGGAGATTTATAGAACATTTTTCTCACATTACTGCACCTCTATACGCACTAACAAGGAATTTTGACTTTGTTTGGACAGATAAATGTGACCGTGCTTTTGAGGATCTGAAAAAGCTTGTGTCAACAACCCCAGTACTCAGAGGTCCAAATTGGGACTTGCCATTTCAAATTTCATCAGATGCTTCAGACACAGCTATTGGAGCAGTCCTTGGGTAGGAAGAAGACAAAAAACCATATGCAATCTATTATATTAGCAAGAATTTGTCTCCTACTAAGTTGAACTATACGGTTACTGAAAAAGAATTTTTAGCTGTAATACATGCTGTAAATAAATTTAGGCATTACATCACTAGATATCCTTTTGTTTTATATACAAATCACTCTGCCATAAAATATTTAGAAAATAAACCAATCACAAATGGTAGAGTAACAAGATGGCTGATTTTATTGCAGGAATTCGACATCACCATAAAAGACTGACTTGGAAAAGAAAATCATGTAGCTGACTTTCTTTCTTGAATGCCAAAACTAGTGGACGCAGCAGCAGTTGAAGATCAATTTCTAGATGAACATTTGTTCACTGTTACTGTCAAAACACTCTGGTATGCTGATGTTGCGAATTATTTAGTTGTGGGCAAATTACCAAAACATCTGACTCCCAATGAACGAAAGTAGATTGTCCAGCGTAGTACCCGATTTTCTTGGATTGGGGGCCACCTATTTCATACAGGAGCATATATGCGCATTAGAAGATGCGTCCGTGAAGATGAAATTTTTGACATTTTGAAAGCCTGTCACGACGAACCGTATGGTGAACATTTCACAGATCGAAGAGTTGGTCACAAAGTTATGCAAACAAGGTATTATTGGCCCACAATCTTCAAAGATGCAAAGAAATTTGTTCAAGCTTGTGACAGTTGTCAGAGAGCAGGATGCCCTGGACAGTCTAACGAAATGCCTCTGAACCCACAGCTAGTCATTGAACCATTTGAGCGTTGGGCGCTCAATTTTGTTGGTCCGATCAATCCATGATCAAACCAGAAAACATATATTTTGGTAGCAACATAATATGTCACCAAATGGGTTGAAGCAGAGGCATTGCCAAGAGCTACAGAAGATTCTGTCATTCAGTTCCTGTTCCACATATTTGTACGATATGGCCTCCCAAGAGACATAATCATGGATGGAGGACCACAGTTTGCTGGTAATAAAATTGCTACAACACTAAAAAACTATCATATTTAGCATAAAATTACCTCTCCATACCACCCGCAGGCAAATGGCCAAGTCGAGAGCATGAACAAAGTAATAGAAGCAATACTGACAAAAACCATTACGTCACACCGACGCAATTGGGCTACAAGATTGTCGGAAGCCTTGTGGGCATAAAGAACAACATGGAGAAGCACTACTGGTTATTCACCATATCATCTAGTATTTGGAAAGGAACCCATCTTTCCAATAGAATTCGAAATACATAGCTTCAGAACAGCACAAGAAGTCAACCTAGACTTAAACGAGGCCCAGATTAATAGATTACAGCAAATCAACGAGCTGGATGAGATCAAGCTCTCCTCTCTTCAACACACTGCGTTAATCCAAAAATAGAGAGCCAAATGGCATGATGCCCTTATCAAAAAGAAAGTATTCCATAAAAGAGATTGGGTGCTCCTATATGATTCCAGGTTTCAGGATTTTCCAGGGAAACTTCAAACTTGCTGGCTGGGACCATACGAAATCCAGAAGGCACATGATAATGGCACCATTACTTTAACCACCATTGATGGATCGGGACATACCTGTAAGGCAAACGGCCACCGAGTTCGATTATGCTGCAAACCACTTACTCAGGAATCCTTCTACCAGCAACTTCGGGAAGACTCCGACATGCAAATTCTGGTTGAGGAAGAGAACTCTTCCTCACCTTTGGTTCATTAAGTGATTTGATTGCTTTTAAATTTTGTACATAATTCTTTTGTTTTTTTTGTGTAAATTACTTTCTGTACATATTTCTACATTTCTGCAACTTTTGCATTTTGTTGTTCCTTTTGGATGGAACAACGTTTTCACCATTCTGCTGTTCCTTTTTGAAGGAACAACACTTCTGCATTTTGCTGTTCCTTTCAGAAGGAATAACATTTTCACCGTTTTGTTCTTCCTTTTTGAAGGAACAATGCTTCTACATTTTGCTGTTCCTTTTCGAAGGAACAACAGTTCCACCATTTTGCTATTCCTTTTCAAAGGAACAACACTTTTGCATTCTACTATTCCTTTCCAAAGGAACAACATTTCCGCCATTTTGTTGTTCCTTTTCGAAGGAACAACACTTTTGCATTCTACTGTTCCTTTCCGAAGGAACAACATTTCCATTGTTTTGCTGTTCCTTTCCAAAGGAACAACACTTTCACGTTTTGTTGTTCCTTTCCGAAGGAACAACATTTCTACATTTTTGTTGTTCCTTTCCAAAGGAACAACACTTCCACCTTTCTGTTGTTCCTTTCTAAAGGAACAACACTTTTACGTTTTGTTGTTCCTTTCTGAAGGAACAACACTTCTGCATTTTTGTTGTTCCTTTCTGAAGGAACAACACTTTCATTTTCTGTTGTTCCTTTCTAAAGGAACAACACTTTCGCTTTCTGTTGTTCCTTTCTAAAGGAACAACACTTTCATTTTTATGTTGTTCCTTTCTGAAGGAATAACACTTTCATTTTCTGTTGTTCCTTTCCGAAGGAACAACACTTTCATTTTTCTGCTGTTCCTTTCTGAAGGAACAACACTTTCATTTTCTGTTGTTCCTTTCCGAAG
Organism: Pinus tabuliformis; assembly: GCA_031772625.1. Taxonomy (NCBI): domain Eukaryota; kingdom Viridiplantae; phylum Streptophyta; class Pinopsida; order Pinales; family Pinaceae; genus Pinus; species Pinus tabuliformis. The sequence goes on along the minus strand of CM062819.1, from coordinate 1,121,707,257 downwards.
GAACAACACTTTCATTTTTCTGTTGTTCCTTTCTGAAGGAACAACACTTTCATTTTCTGTTGTTCCTTTCTGAAGGAACAACACCTTCATTTTTTTGTTGTTCCTTTCCGAAGGAACATCATTTTCGCATTTTTTGTTTGCGCTTGTTTTCTTTGTTGTTCCAATTAAGGGACAACTGCTGTTCCTCTCAATGAACAGCAGTTTCGAGCATATTTTTCCTTTTGCTTGCGCTTTTTGTACAGTAGCTGTTCTATCTTGAGAACAACATTTTTAGAGTGCATTTTCTTCTTTGTGTGTTTTACCATTTAGATCATTTTTGTGAGTCATGGTCATTTAAAGCACAACTATACATTTATGCAGCGAATACAAAAACTTGAGGATACTGAAATCAACAAATTACATAAAAATCATTATCTTTAGAAGAAATTACTTTGAATTGATAAGAGAAAAGAGGAAAGGACACAACTATTGATCACCTTGCTGTCATTATTCTACTAATACCAATATGATTGATTATTTTTATCATGATGGTTCTTCCTAAATCTCCATAATTCTCTTTGATCACTATTATTGAATAAGAATAAGGGCATATTTTTCTCTATTGAGATGTTAAGACTTTTTCCACCATCCCTACTATTAAGGAGTGTTGAACCACCCTCTGTATATAAATAGGAAAAGTGCTATATAAAAGAAAAAATAAGAAGAAAAACAAAAATGTTTATATGATTGCTAACATGGTTTGTCATATGAAGGATAGGGGGTCTCATCAAGAGCCAGCCTACCATGATCATAAGGAAGAAACTGAAGTGTCATTCCCACTATGGCCACCACACTAGGGATATGATCTAAGAGGCACAACAGAAAAAATAAAGAGTCCTTGGAATAGAAGGTCTCATGACGAGCTGGCCTGCCCACCTTTCACTCCTTCCTGGTGAATGGAATTATGATTCATCTGGTTACCAAGCCAGCATAATGGCCTCCATTCTGACATTGCACAACACTTTCCTAGGCATACACAAAGGATTATGGTTCCAAGGGTGAAATAAACAACTCTGTCAAGGTTATGGACACCTGTGGGCAACAGAGCTCTATTGATGGTATTGAAGTCATATTTCTTATACACCAATAGCAATTATAAAACCCTTCTTCTTATATCTTTATAAATGGTTCAAATGAGATTATGTATATAACCCTTTCAAACCTTTGATACATGAAAATCAATTACAAATCAATTATGATGGTAAAAGTTGATAATGATCGCATAGGACCTTTTATGCACGTCAGCTATCCTATCCTCCAATTCTCGCATCATATCACGACATTTCCTTATTTATTAAGCGATTCTATTATACGCCTCGATTTCGGCAATCCGCTCGTCGTTGTAAACATGGAATTTCTGTATACGCTGTTCCTTTATGACTCTGTACTATGGCAGTTCAGCACGCTACTCCTTCATTTGACGGCCGAGGACGGCCTATCACATTGCAGGGGGGCGCAGGTGATCCCCATAATTTGCTGGCATATGTGTCAGCTTATCATTCAGAGAATTATGACTTGGGAATAGCAAATCTTAATGGTATTTTGTTTCCCAATATGCATGGCTTGCTGTTCCGAAGCTATTTCCGTGTTTTTCTCTGCAAAAATTAGCAGTAAGTTCAAAATTCAAACAACTTGCTATTCCGTCATCTTCTCTGTGTTTGCTAACAGTGAGCTAAAAATTTGAACAGCCTGCTATTCCATTGCCATCTCTGTGTTTTTTTACAATGTGCTAAGCATGGGAGGAAGATCAATTCATAGTGAGCCACAAGTGTTGATGGTCTCCGATGCTGCATGAGAGATCCTAGCGAGGGCAGGATGGATAGTTTATCTTAACCATCTACAACAATCCAATGAGACGGTGGAAATTGAGTTTTTACAGAACTTGCAAGAACATCATTCCATGGTGAGAGGGAGACAGATAATAGTCACTGATGACATAATTGCAGAGGTTTTGGGACTGCCAGCCACTGGACCTGTGTGGACTCTGAAAAAGGTGAGACTGCGAGACGCCATGAAAATCTTCCAAGATGAAGGGTAGAACCTGACTGTAAAAGGGAAGGGAGTTTTACCGGCAACCTTGGGAGAGCCATGGGCGGAATTGGCGAGAATTATCTAGAGCTACATCACTTGTGACGGCAGGAAAGACGTGGTAAGACCACGACATCTTAAACTCTTAGCTGTGTTAAAGCAAAAATGCGCTGTGAATTTGCCTGTGTTTTAAATTCTTTATTACACGATGTTGCCCGACGTATGAAGAAATCTCGCCATCTAGAGTCAGTAGTAAGCCACCATGGGTTAATATGACTGATAGTCAGCCATAGCCTTACCCAACAGCAAAGTAGTTGGGAAGAACTGATTTTCGCAATAGACGGGGGACTGGATTTGCCAGCCCCAAAACGAAAACATGTTGCTTATACATAGAGCAGACCACTGAAATGAAGGAAATGTATTAGACTGGCAAGGATTAGGGGAATGCTGAGAAATCGCCAGGAAGACAGTAGTTAGCCTGTGGAGATACACGATTCAGGAGACGAAGAACCCCCACAATTAGAAGGTGGGGAGAATGAAAAAGAATTGGAGGAAAATGATGAAGGAGAACTGGAGGAAGAGACTGAGCAATCCAGTCAGGAGAAAGAGGGAGTAGAGAAATGCAGTGAAAGTCCACTGCAAAACCTGCTACAAGAAAATGAATTGGCCCAGATTCTGGCCAATATGGGTGAATATGTCCAAGATCATAGCCCACCTAACCCCCACACCAAAGAAGGACCGCAAGAGCACTCTGCCCATGATAAAAGTGCATCTAAGGAACTGTGTCATGAGGAGGAAGGAGAAGAGGATCACTCTACTCATGATGAGAGTGTATCTGGGACGAAGAGTGATGAGAATGAAGAAGAGGAACAATCTGTTCCTAGTCAGAATACACCAGAAGAATTTCTCGATGAAGAAGGGGTAGAAGAAGAGGTTACCCAGGAAGCAACAGAGCAAGCTAGGGTTTCTACCCCTGAAGAACCTGGTCAGCATAGCACTAAAGAAGCACCCCAAGAAGAAAATAAGGAAATTGGCCAAGACGAAGGCACAACACTTGAGGTACAAAGCCCAGGCCCTAGTAAATGAATGACTGTTCCTTCCAAGAAAACAGAGGAAATTAAAAGATTGTGAAAGGAACAACAGAGACTGCTTAACGTGATTAAGCAACTTCGACAATAGATAATGGTTTTGAAAATGGGGAAGAAGTCAAAAGGAACCTCTGTGGTAAAGCATGCAACCGCTCAGACAAAACCCCTTAAGAAAAAGATCAAGAGGACTCAAGTCCAACCTGCCATTCAAAACTGAAAGGAATAACATCTAGCTGTTGTCCATGTTGAAGTACAAACAGAGAACGTATCAGCCTATGACAAGGAAATTCAGATAGAGGCACTGTCCTCTAAGGAAACTCAGACCATAAAGATGAGATGTTGTGATAAGAAGATCCAAGTAGATCTCCCGCCTACAACTATTATGTTGGATAATGACCCAAGGACAATAACTCTGCGAAAAGATTTGGCACAAGCCCAACAAACAATAGAGAAACTTACAGAGCAGACTGTCCCTCGAGAAAAATATGAGAAATTACAACAACAGCTGAGGAACGTTAACATATCCGAAAGCCGGGCCTTTGAAGGATGGCAAAAGGTAGAAGAAAGAGTCAAAAAGGTAACTCATAGACTAGACATAGTCATCAAACAAATGGATACCTTATGCTCTCTGTATACTGATATTCTAGCGTGTAGGGCACCTGCTAGGAACTATGCTTTGCTTTTAATGGAAAGATATTTACAATTGAAAATTAAAGCTGTCAAAGCAGGAGTACCTATAGAGATAAAAACCATTGATGACTTCATAAATTGTTGTAAGCATTACGGGGTGAAAGTTCAGCGACTGTTATGTGAATTCTATTTGCACAATCTTGTATTAGATGGAGAAATAGAACAGAACCCTAGCCGTTTTGTGGGTGATGTCCAACTGCAGGGATTTATTTCTTTTGGTTTTAATCAAATAAAGTGGCTTAAAGCCTACAATTTATTTCAAAGACAGGAGAATGGAATAGACTTATGGGTGAGAGGTGAACCTAGAGACCCACAACAATTATGGAATAAACATAGGAGCCTAATGAGAACTCAGGGAGTGATTGAAGCATTGGGAATTATTCATACAACAGTCATCCGGCAAGGGGTAGAATACTTCTTTACTATCAAAGACCTCACCATAGCAGTAGCCAAATTTCGATACCAAACTTCTAATCCGAACATCCAAAACTGAGAACCATTCAATTATGAAAACTTTAAGCTAGCTGCTGACTGATTGGGTATCTACAGTGACCTCATTTTGAGAGAAGACCCATCTTGGTTAGGCTGTAGGTTCAAAAGTCCAATTATTTGGTACCCTGCACCAGGATATCAAGCCTTATATGAAATGCCTGAAGGTTAGACAGGACATTTTTTTGAATTCCTAGCTAGCCATCATGGTTGTAGACCACCTCATGAGATCCCTTCTCCAACCTATTCCCTAACTACCTTGCATGTTAATTACAATGTTTTCATCACGGCATGAAAAAGGGTAAGCAGGGGGGTGTGTTGAGCACTAGAGAAGGTATGTAATTACCACTTATTTTGTCATCTTTTCCTTAAATTCATAACTTCTTTACATTATGAAATAAGTATATGGTGAAATATTATGATAAAGTTTAGAAGATTTGTGTGCAACGTAAAATGACTAATAATTACCCTTTTTCTATGTAGAAAAAGAAGAAAACGGAAGATTGCCATTCCAAAGGAAAAGACAAGACAAAATTAACTGTTGTCCCTTTGACAAGAAACTGCAAATGAGGCAATCCAGATTGGAGCGTATAAGCCAGGAAAAGGAAGAGGAGATACCAAATCGGCGCAAGAGAACAAGAAGATAACTGAGAGCTAACAATATGGCGAATCCCTCAGGATCCTTTGATCCTGAGGGATTGCTACCTTAACAATTCTCTGTATCATTGATATCTCCACTCGACTGCTATAAGAAGGGGCAGCATTGCTAGCCCAAAGGGGGAACTATTTTTGTTTTTATGAAACTCACTGTTGCAACTGAAAATTTGATGTCGAATCTCTTTAAAAGAGTGATTACTGTAACTCAGTTTTGATGCTTAATATATAAACTCTGGTTGTTGTTCCGTCTTTGTTTCTGGAGTAATCTTAAGCAGTGCATCCCTAGAGGCTAAGGGCCTGGCCCTGGTGGGTCACTTGCTCCTGTACCATTATTTTCCAATTCATGTGTGGTTTGATTTCTCTTATTCGCTTTGTTCAGTAATCTGTTGTTCCTTATTATTTCATATATCGGTTCTATTATATCTCGTTCCTATTTGAATAGTAATATTTTTCTCTGTAACTGGAATGTTATGCTACCTGTTCTAAAGTTATATCATATTGTTGTTCCTTTAACAGATTGATACTATTGTATAACATTGTTGTTCCTTATAGATTACCATTATTGTTCATTTACAGAGTAACAATGCTGTACATTCATAAATCAGTATTACTGTGTATTTATCCACGGTTTACTTCTAAACGTGATTGCTGTTCATTTGGGATTGCTATTCTACCGTGATCAGAATTACTGTTTCTTTATAACTATGATTAATAATTGTTATGCCGAAACTCAGATTACTATTTATTTCAATATAGAAGTGTTGTGTGTAATATTCGATTTGGTTTGCTGTACATTTACAATTGATTTAGGTTGCTGCTCAATATTTCATTTCCTTTAGTTTGTTGTCCCATTTCTCTTTGTTTTTCGAATCATTTATAAAGTAAAGATTGTTGCTTAATTCCTGTAGATTACGATTACTGCTTCATTTATTTCCATGGGTTAAAGATCTGTTGTTCAAACCTGTTAAATGGATTAGTTGCTGTTCCTTTTTCTGTTATTCGAATTATCATTGCTTTGGTGTGCAGAACGATCTGAAACTGTAGTAAACATTGATAGATCTTGTCCAGTTCCTAGGTTGATGATATTTTCTTTGATTGCTTTTCAATTACATCAGTTTACAAAGGGAAGAGTTATTATTACTTTACCCTTGATTGATAAAGTGTTGTAGTTCCTCAAATGAATGATTTAGTTACAAGCATTTCTAGTTCTTGCCATTACATTTAGAAGTTTGTTTCCAACATTTAGTTACTTTTGCAAGAAGCACTATACTACTAGCATTACTCTGACAAATGACCGCCTCAAACTGAGTACACTCTTTGAGATAACAAATCGTACCTGGATTGATATTTAATGTAGGGTAAATAGAGGTGAAAAATACCCTTTTTACTGCTCGACATGGAGGTCCTTCTCCTCCAAGTCATTGAAGCATTATTTGTTGCTGGTCATAAGGAATAAGGCTCCACTATCTAGACACCACACACTACCCATCACCATTGTCACCATGCAAGTGATGAGGGTGAAATACAACTCAAATTGTGAAGAAATACCTTCACCTTCTGCTCCTCTTGAGGGCTTTTTTCAGACCTTCTTGTGCGAACACTTCATGCCATAGTGTTGCAACTCGTGACAGTGAAAAAATTTAATATTCAACATGTCCTTATTCTTTCTATCATGACTAGAATCTGATTTGGAATGGAATGACTTCTCTTTCCCTTTCTTCGCATTTCAATCTAAGGAATCATGGTTGGATGAGGATCCATCTCCAGTGTTCTTTCGAATCTCTTCTTGCACAAAGTCGGACCACAAACGCTCCCACTCTGCTATCTTCTCCATCCCATTAACTCAGTCTTGGTAGCTGTGCCAACTCTTGGGAATCCCTAGATGTGCTAGGATGACCAGATCATCTTCAACAACTGTTACATCGATACTTTGAATCTCATCCCAACATTGGGTGAAATAACTATCAATCATGGTCTACCAAGCACAACATGCTTGTTTTAGTCCTTATAATGCTCGCTTGAGTCTTCACACATGTTGAAGGTCTTTAATTCTTTTAGTTTCTCAATGTACACCTCTTCCAAAATCATACCATTGAGGAATGTTGTGTCCACATCCATCTTATGTATATTCCATCCCATCTATTCTGAAAATGCTAGAATAGATATGATCGAAGAGTACCTTGCTGCTGGAGTGAAGGTCACCTCGTAATCAATTCCCTCCACTTGAGAAAACCCCCCTGGGCATGAATTTGGCCTTGTGTTTCTCCACACGCCCATATACTAACTTATTTACCTTCTAAAGCCATATGGAACTCACTACTAACTTATCTGCTGGTCTTGGGACCACTTCCCAAATATTGTTTCTAATAATTGAGTCATACTCCTAAACCATGGGATCAACCCATACTAGCTATTGCACTATGTCCTCGAAAGAGGATGGCTCAATATCTACACTCTCACTCATCATATACATGTAGCCATTGTACCACTTTGGTGAGCTCCTCTACCTAAGCTATGATGTGGGGGCTCCCACATTCTCTTTAACATCAAGCATGAATCTTCTAGTCCCTCTGGCGCACTTCCTTCCATCTCTAGAAGTCTCTGCATGAGTGGGTGCTTCCACTCTCTGCTCCTTTTCATGTGGCTTCTCCACATCATCGTGAGGTTCTTCCCTTGGAGTTAAAAGCTCCACTTCTCCATGAAACTGAAGCTCACTCTCAAGGGAACATCTCATGGCCTTTTCTTCATCAAACTTAAGATCTCTATGAACCACTATCATCCTATGAGATGGTAGGTACACTCGATAGTTGTGAGATGTATCAGTGTACCCCAAAAATATGCCCAATTTAGTTATTGGTTGTATATTTTTCCTTTCATCCTTGGTAACATGACACTAAATTGATGAACCAAACATCCTAAAGTGTGCCACATCTGATTTCTTACTTGAAAAAGCTTCTTTGAGTGTACTGACCCTGAGAATTCGATGAGGACTCGTGTTCTGCACATATATAACTATGTTGCATGCTTCAACCCACAAGTGCAATGATAGGCCCTGATCATGTAACATCACCCGTGTAGCTCCCATAATATTATGTTCTTCCTTTCAGCCACCCCATTTTGCTGCGAGTTATGGGGTGCTATTAAATTCCATCAAATTCCTTCTCATGCACATAAGTTCTTGAATTCATTACACAAATATTCTCCATCATTATCGCTCGTCATAGATTTAGCTTTCCTTCTAGTATCTCTCTCAAAAATTGCTTTAAATTCACAAAATTTAGTGAACGTTTGATCTTTCTTCTGCATGAAGAAAATCCAACACTTATGAGGAAAACCATCTACAAATATTACATAATACTTTTTATTGGCCATAGAGGCTCTTGAGAATGGTCAACACACATCTGAGTGAACTCTTTCAATAATCACTTGTGCTGATTATCCTTATCATGAACGGTAGCTTTGGTTTACTTCCCCATTGTACATTGTCTGCATGTGTCTCTCTTCTCTAGTTTACCTTTGGGAAGTGCTCTAGAAATTTGTTGCATGATCTTTAAAACTCCATGGTGCAAGTGATCCAATCTTCTATGCCACAACTCACCCATGTTTCGGCTCTGCACATTCTCTTCTTTTGTGCTCAAAGAAGCACAATCTTCTACATCCAATTTGTAGAGTTTCTTCACACGAACCCTGACCCACTTCAATTGTCTAGAGGCTATGTGATGAAGGAAATCCTTTCCTTTTCTAAATATCACATCGTAGTCATGGTCCTCCAACATGGCAAATGAAACCAAATTATTCTTCAAACACATAACATATATGACATATTTTAATGTGAGAGGAGATCATATTTTAATGTGAGAGGTAATAGTATCGATGTTGATCGCACTATACCTCCCATCATCTCCCATTTCAATGTGCATCTGGAGGTCCTTCTCCTCCAAGTCACTGAAGAATTATTTGTTGTTGGTCATAAGGAATGAGGCTCCACTATCGAGATACCACACACTACCCATCACCGATGTCACCATGCAAGTGATGAGGCTGAAATCCAACTCAAATTTTGAAGAAATACATTCAACGTCTGCTCCTCTTGAGGGATTTTTCCCGACCTTCTTGTGCAGAAACTTTGTGGCTTAGTGTCGCAACTCGTGATAGCGAAAAATTTTAATATTTGAAATGTCCTTACTCTTTCTACCCTGACTAGAATCTAATTTGGAATGGGATGACTTCGCTTTCCCTTTCTTTGCCTTTCAATCTAAGGATTCATTCTTGGATGAGGATCCATCTCTAATGTTCTTCCGAATCTATTCTTGCACCAAGTAAGATCACAAACGCTCCCACTTTGTTAGCTTATCCCTCCCATTAATTGAGTCTTGGTAGCTATGACAAATCTTGGCAAGGCCTAGAAGTGATAGGATGACCAGATCATCTTCAACAACTGTAACATTGATACTTTGAAACTCATTCCAACATTGGGTGAAATAACTGTCAATCATGGTGTACCTAACACAACATGCTTGTTTCAGTCCATACACTGCTCGCTTGAGTCTTCACATACGTTGAAGGCCTTAAATCCTTTCGAGTGCTCAATGTACACCTCTTCCCCAATCACACCATTGAGGAATGTTGTCTTCACATCCATCTTATGTATATTCCATCCCATCTACGTTGAAAGTGCTAGAATAGATATGATTAAAGAGTACCTTGCTACTGCAACGAAGGTCTCCTTGTAATTATTTCCCTCTACTTGAGAGAACCCCTTGGGCACGAATTTGGCATTATGTTTCTCCACACTCCCATCTGCTGGTCTTGGGACCACTTCCCAAACACTGTTTCTGATAATTGAGTCATACTCCTAAACCATGGGATCAACCCATACTTGTTGTTGCACTACGTCCTCGAATGAGGATGGCTCAATATCTACACTCTTGCTCATGAGAGCCATGTAGCTAGTGTACCAATCTAGTGACCTCCTCTGTCTGCGCTGTGATGTGGGGGCTCCCACATTCTCTTTAGCATCATGCATGAATCTGCCAATCTCTCTGGCACACTTCCATCCATCTCTGGAAGTCTCTTCATGAGTGGGTGCTTCCACACTCTACTCCTTTGCATGTGGCTACTCCACATCATCCTGAGGTTCTTCCCTTTGGATCTAAAAGATCCTATTCTCTATGAAATTGAAGCTCCCTCTTAAGGGAACATCTCATGGACTTTTATTCATCAAACTTAACATCTCTATTAACCTTTATCATCATGTGAGATGGCAGGTACACCCGATAGTCGTGAGGTGTATAAGTGTACCCAAAAAAGATGCCCAATTTAGCTATTAGTTCTAGCGTTTTCCTTTCATCTTTGGTAACATGACACTAAACTAATGAACCAAAGATCGTAAAGTGTGGCACATCTGGTTTCTTACTTGAAAAAGCTTCTTTTGGTGTATTGATCCTGAAAATTCAATGAGGACTCGTGTTCTGCACATATACAACGGTGTTGCATGCTTCAACCCACAAGTGCAATGATAGGCCTTGATCATGTAACATCACCCATGTAGCTCCCACAATACTTATGTTCTTCCTCTCAGCCACCCCATTCTACTGTGGGTTCTAGGGTACTATTAAATCCCATCAAATGCCTTTTGATGCACATAAGTTCTTGAATTCATTCAACAAATATTCTCCATCGTTATCGCTCCTGATAGCTTTATCTTCCCTTCTAGTATCTCTCTCAATAATTTCTTTAAATTCACAGAATTTAGTGAACGTTTGATCTTTCTTGTGCATGAAGAAAATCCAACAATTATGATAAAAAGCATCTACAAATATTACATAATACTTGTTCTTGGCCACAGAGGCTCTCGAGAATGGTCCACACACATCTGAGTGAACTCTTTCAATAATCACTTGCATTGACTGTCCTTATCACGAAAGGTAGCTTTGGTTTACATCCCCATTGTACATTGTTTTCATGTGTCTCTCTTCTCTACTTTACCCTTGGGAAGTGCTCTAGAAATTTGTTGCATGATATTTAAAGCTCCGTGGTACAAGTGATCCAATCTTTTATGCCACAACTGACCCATGTCTCGGCTCTGCACCTTCTCTGATTTTGTGCTCAAAGAATCACAATATTCTACATCTAATTTTTAGAGGTTATTTACATGAACCCCAATAAGCTTCAATTGTCCTGAGGCTATGTGATGAAGGAAATCCTTTCCTTTTATAAATATCACATCGTAGTCACGATCCTCCAACATGGCAACTAAAACCAAATTCTTCTTCAAACACGTAACATACATGACATATTTTAATGTGAGAGGTAATAGTATCAATGTGAGTAGCACTATACTTCCCATCATCTCCCATTTCAATGTGCATCTAGAGGTCCTTCTCCTCCAAGTCACTGAAGCATTATTTGTTGCTGGTCATAAGGAATGAGGCTCCACTATCTAGATACCAGACACTACCCATCACTGATGTCACTGTGCAAGTGATGAGGTTGAAATCCAACCCATATTGTGAAGAAAGACCTTCACCTTCCGCTCCTCTTGAGGGCTTTTTTCCGACCTTCTTGTGCGGACACTTCGTGGCATAGTGTCCCAACTTGTGACGGTGAAAATATTTAATATTCGACATGTCCTTATTCTTTCTATCCTGACTAGAATCTGATTTGGAATGGGATGATTTCTCTTTCCCTTTCTTCATCTTTCTATCTAAGGAATCATGCCTGGATGAGGATCCATCTCCGGTGTTCTTTTGAATCTCTTATTGCACCAAGTCAGACCACAAACGCTCCCACTCGGGTAGCTTCTCCCTCGCATTAACTGAGTCTTGGTAGCTACACCAACTCTTTGGAAGGCCTAGAAGTGATAGGATGACTAGATCATCTTCAACAACTATAACACCGATAATTCAAAGCTCATCCCAACAGTGGGTGAACTTGGTCAAGTACTTTGGTATTGTTTCACCATTCTCCGTCTTCATTTTTCTAATATTTTCCATCAATGCCAGCTTCAAGTGGTCATTTCTATTTTGAAACAGGTCTGTCAAGGCTTTCCACATTGCATATGGAGTCTCCTTACCTTGGAGGTTCAAGAAAATGTGATCTCGAACTCCTTCTAGGATAATCCTTATCGACTTTGCCACACATATTCTCCACTCTACTTGATCTTGAGCATTAGTTGTTGGAGGCATAGGAATATCTTTTTCTATGAAATCCTTAAGCTTGTTGTCTTCCAACACTGATTCCATCCTATCCTTCCAAGTAATATAGTTGGAACCACCCTCAAGGGCATATTCAAGTCTCAATTCGTAGAATGACATCATGCTGGATCTGAAGTATGATACTGCAAATTCAATGTCACATGTAAAAGACAAACTCATATTCTCTTCTTCTAGAGTAATTTTAGCTCTGATACCATGTACAAATTCCTGGTAAATTCAAAATTCTATTTGTAATATGCTAAAATAATATACTTGAATCTACTCTACTAATCAATGTAAATAGTTAAAAGATCATGAAATCATGAAGCATATAAGAGAAATAATTCAATCAACACATTACACAATGATTTCCTAGGGAAAACCACAACGGAAAACCCCTACTATCTGTATATTGCATTAGTCATAAAATATGAGAAGATTATAATGTTTTTCTCAAGCCTGAGCAACTTCTGCACTATATCTATTTGTCTCACTGCTTCCTAGATGAGCCCAAGCCAATTCTTTTCCAATTTTATGCTTGCCCAAGTCCCTATTTCCTTGCAATGTTCCTCAAGGAATTAGCGCCATATCAATTAGGGAATTTCCTAAATATGAATTGCACAATCCTCATAGGCCTTCCTCTGCCTTCATGCACCACTTGTACAATTCAAATGATTATACAACTGATAGTACACTGTCCCTGATCTCCAATATCAACTGGATATTTCTCAGATATGACATGCATGAGTTATTTATGAGTGAATCATCAATTTAATTTTTGATCACTATAGGTAGCACCATACTCCACTACAGGCAACACCACACTAAACATAGTTACCCACCAAATGGGAACTATTACCTCAAAACAGGTACTCTAGCCCAAAAACCACCAAAAAACATGAAAAAACAACCCAAAAATGAAAATTGTGTATTCCATAATGATGCTTTTTTTAGGGTAAACTTTCAACAATTTTTTTAAATGGAAGTAAAAGCGATTTTTTTTTTGCAAAATGGATGGAAAAAACACCCTTAAAAAAATAAGTGTTGATTTCAAAATAAAAAAAAAAAATTGGGTTACAATTTTGACATTTTTTAGCAATGGAATTAAAGATAAAATATCTGGACTTTGAAAAACTGTAAAATTCCAACAATTCTTAGACATGATGTTAAAGATAGAATATCATATCTCAAATCTTGATAATTCCAACAATTTTCATCCATGTTGTTAAAGATAAAATATCTTGACTCTAAAAAACCCTGAAATTGTAATTGTTTTCAACCATAGCATTAAAGATAAAATATCATGACTTAGAAAAACATTAACATCTTGACTAATTTTCAACCATGCAATTAAAACCAAAGATTATGATCACAAAAAAATCTCAAGTTTTCAAAATATTTCAAGCATGACATTATGGAAAAATTTTATGACAAAAAACTTTAAAAATAAACACCCAAGAGTAATTTATTCTTTAAATGCTAAATATATAGCGATTTTAAAATCTTAGCCTAAGACAACTCGATACAGTGTAACAAAAATTTAAAAATCAACTATCAAATTGACACGCAGTGTATGTGAACTCGACCTGTTGTAATGAAAACTTAAAGACCAACCATGAAATTGATACATTGTGGGGGCAGACTCAATTCATTATAACGAAAATTTTAAAATCAACTATCAAATTGCCCATAATGGGATCGGGTTGCTAGACGAGCATCGACATGGACCCTGTAGAAAAAAAATAAAAATAAAAACCAAAAAAAAAAAAAAAAAATGTATAAAGAAACGAGAGCTACATAGTAGCTAGTACCTACCGCTTAGCTTAAATATAGCTTAACTAAATAAAAAAATAACAAAGACAAAGATTTCATCACAAAAATAAAACAATATTGTTTAATGTCATCACCATAAATTAAGAAGTGTGATTAATATTGTTTAACATACATATATATTTTTTCCGAGGAAAATAGAGTTCGTAATTTCTATTAAAAAGAAAATAATAGAGATTACATGTTGTTGATGCCAAGGCATATGCAGTAGTGTGGTTTTACCACTGAACAAAAGAAGTTTTACAATAAAACATCCTGTAAGTCCAACTGAGGATACGGTGGTTCTGTATCCATCCAAAAAGAAGCAAAACAGTGTCTCACATATAACCATAAATAGACAGAGTTTGAGGTATATGAGCCCTCATGCAGTGAAATAAAGTATAGTGCCGATCAGTACTATGCTGTTATATACAAAAATATGAACATGTAGATCAAAAAATTCTAGGTGGGGGGGATTTCCCCCTGTTGCAGGCCGTCAATATATGGACGATGATAGAATCTGTGCATCCCCTCTGGAGTGTATTCTTCAATCAGCCAGTCTCCTATAGGGCGATCCGCCGCTTCTTTCGAGAGCCGGTCAGCAAGTGCATTTCTTTCCCTGTAGATGTGAGAAACAGTGATCTGGTCAAAATGTGTTTTTAAAAAAACAATTTCTTCCAAGATGTGTTTCAAAGAATATGCATGACATATAGATTTATTGTTTGCCCAATCAATCACAATCTTTGAATCCCCAAAAATTTGTATTTGTCGGCAATGTTTGGATAGAGCAAAGTAGAGGAGATGTCTCAGAGTGATAAGCTCAGCATGGTTGTTGGAGCCTGTCCCAAGTCCCAATCTCAGGTGATAATAATGAGTTTCTGTTAGGTGAAAAACAATACCCCCCCCACATCCTTGCAATGGTGCTGCGCCGTCGAAATAGGCCCAAGGCATATCCTTGTTGATGTTTTCAGGCAGGATGTTCCTGGGAGTGTTGGTTTTATTCTCAAAGGGGATTTCTGTGTAGGCCACGCAGATAGATGGCGGAAGAAGTTGCCAGTTGACTCTGTAATCCTCGAAAATTATAGCATTGCGTTTGTTCCAAATAAACCAGGACACCACAGGTGGTAGGTTCCTGGCCTTTTCGGAAGACACCGCAGACCACCATTGATCCCAGGCAGAGGGTATATCAGCACCGTGCCAGACTGTGCTAATGTTGAGGGCCCGTGTGACTTGTTGCCAAATGTCCTTTGTAACTTCGCAGGTAAGGAATAAGTGAGGCGTTGTTTCCTCCTCTTTTTTGCAGAGAACGCACCAAGTTGGTCCATTGAAAGCCCGCTTCTTGAGAATGGCACCTGTAGGAAGCTTGTCAGCTATTATGTTCCACATTAGAAGTCTGGCACGAGGCTGTGCTTGTAGCTGCCAGATATCTCTCCACCAATTTTTTAGAATGTCAGGTTTCTTAGCTTCAATAAGCTTTAAGTAGCCAAGCTTTGGTGCATAAGAACCCGATTTAGCGGGCGCCCAAATTAGTTCATCTTCCTCCTCATGTAGCTTAATGTGTGATTCGGTAAGTGCCTGAATGTATCCTTGCCAATGTGCAGTCCATTCATCTGGTAGATGCCACTGCCGATCCGTGACCCAAGCTTGTGTAAAGATAGTTGATCGATGGGGATCACCGATCTGTGCCAGATATTTAATGCCCCCGTTGTTGAGATGTCGGATCAAGCCTTCCGGCAGAAGGTGTGCGTTCCCTGAACCAGGCCAAGGGTCTAAGCCGATGCGGACCTGTGCACCATTCCCAATTTTCCATAGCAGATTATCACGGATCAGAGGCATAGCTTTTAGTGTGGCCCTCCAGATCGCGGATATGCCCAGGTGGTTCCAAGTAGGTCTGCGAAGCCATTCAATGATGTTGGAAGGCCAAATATATTTTTGGTGTATTACTTCCGCCCATAAGCTGTCCATCTTGAGGAGTGACCAACCCTGTTTCGCAGTTAAAGCTTGTGCAAAATCTGAGAGGGATTTAATACCCCATCCTCCCCATCTCTTTGGCATGGAAACGAGGGACCATCTGGTCCAAGCAAAAATCTTTCCCTTTTTATTGCCATTCCACAGGAACCTATTACATATTTGTTGAATTTTTTGAAGGATGCCTTTTGGAATCCAAGTGAGTGACATCCAATAGACAGGGGTAGCCTCGAGAACAGATTTGATCAATAAAAGTCTACCGGCTTTTGACAGTAGTCGATGTTGCCAGCAGATGATCCTTTTTTCAATTTTATTTATGAGCCATGACCAGTGTGCCACTTTATATCCATCCGGCCTTAATCTGAAGCCAAGGTATTTAATGCCATCCATCATATGACTTTCCAAGTAGGGGAAATGCTGGATCGCCAGCTGAGTTTCCTGTTGAGTGCATCGCATCATAGATCTGGTGGATTTGTCCCTGTTGATTTCCATGCCCGTGGCTTTACAAAAGAGTAGCAGAATATCATTTAAAGCAATGATGTCTCGGACACTTCCATTAAGAAAGATTAAGATATCATCAACAAACAGTAAATGGGTGAGAGAGTATTGTTCAGTGATTTTGAGGCCGCTGATATCACCATTCCTTTTTGCATCCGCTATGAGCCTACTCAATCCCTCCATAACAATGAGAAAGAGTAGTGGGGAAAGGGGGCAGCCTTGCCTGATCCCCCTATTTATATTAAAGCGGTCCGAGGCTGCACCATTGATAAGGATGGCAAAGGAAACAGAGGATACACATCCCATAATCCCGTTTATGAGCAAAAGGGGAAAACCCAAATGAGTGAGGATCATTTTAAGGTAGAGCCAATTTACTTTATCAAAAGCCTTTGCAAGGTCGATCTTTAATGAGATACCTTTAAGATTCTTCAGCTTTATGGAGTGTAAGGCTTCCTGGGCAGTGCCTATGGCCTCTTGGATGTGGCGGTTTTGGAGAAAAGCAAATTGTTCCGCAGAGATATGTGTGGACAGGATAGGTTTAATGCGATTAGCAATGATTTTGGCAATTATTTTATAGAGGCAGTTACAGAGGGAGATAGGGCGAAAATCATTGAAGGATGAGGGGTCATCAGTTTTAGGAATCAAGGCGATGAAGGTCTGGTTCATAGGAGGATGAATGTGCCCTGTGATCCTGCTTTCCTCAACGACAGCCAATAAGTCCTCTCCCAGCAAATCATAAAAAGCCAGGTAGAACTCCACTGGCCAACCATCTGGTCCCGGACTCTTATCCTTCTTGAACCATTTGAGAGTACTTTCCAGCTCTTGAGTAGTGACCGGTTGACTGAGGTCTTCAATGTCTTCCTGCCCAACAAACCGAGGAAACTTTCCTGCTAGTCTGATAATGTCTGGAAGATTTACTGAATTTGGTGCCGTGAAGAGTCTCTTGAAATGTGAAACCCCCAATCTAGCAAGTTGCTGGTGTGTGGTAGCCCAGCCATCTGGTTCCTTTGGTAGCTTCCAAATGGTATTTGATGCCTTTCTGCCATTGGCGAGGTTATGAAAATACTTTGTATTGCTGTCCCCGGCTTTGAGCCAAATGGCTCTGCTTTTGAGTCTCCATAGTTCCTCCTTTTCTTGTAATAACTTCGATTTTTGCCCAAGCAACTGGCATAGAAGTGTTTTTGTAGCGTCGGATTGATATCCAGCCCCTCTCTCATCAGTCAATAGAGCTATCTGTTCTTCAGTATCCTTCAGTATCTGGTCATCTCTTTTCCGCTTTGATCTTGCCCAGATCTCGGTCATAACTTTGAGCATCTTTAGTCTTTCGCAGAAATCCAAAGCTTTCCTCTGATCTCTCAGCGGGGGTTGTGATGCCCAAAAATCCGTGACCAGCTTGATGTAGTCTGGTTCTTGGAGAAAGCCAGCAAAGA
The DNA here is from genome assembly GCA_031772625.1 of Pinus tabuliformis. Taxonomy (NCBI): domain Eukaryota; kingdom Viridiplantae; phylum Streptophyta; class Pinopsida; order Pinales; family Pinaceae; genus Pinus; species Pinus tabuliformis. The sequence continues at coordinate 1,121,689,365 of CM062819.1, read as the reverse complement.
ATTTGAAGGGGGAGCGCGGCTTGGATTTATTGTCACTGATCTGTAGAAGAATCGGGTGGTGATCTGATAGACCCCCAGTGCTGACCCACTGTCTGTATAAGGGGAACAATTGTATCAATTCCTCATGCATCATATATCTGTCTAATCGCCTTCCTAGAGCAGCCTCTCCTGTACGCTGGTTGTGCCAAGTGGGGAGCTTCTTGTTCATGGGGATATCCACAAGATGGTGAGCATCTAGTAGCATGTTCATTTGCTCCGCCAAAGGGTCACACTGCGCATGATGACCCCAGGATTCCCCAACCCCCAGAGAGAAATTGAAATCGCCCCCAATTACTGTATTCTGAGTGATATGGTTGCCAGTTAAGAAATTTTGCCAGAATGCTAGTCTATTCTGATTAGGCCCATAAATATTTATAATTCTGATTGGGATGCCCAGCTCTCCCATGATAATGTCCATCCCAAGGAAGCCACTGCCCCCCCAAGCAGAGAGAGGCCTGCTTTTTCTGGGGTTTATTCCAATGAGTAGACCACCAGATCTGCCACAGGCATCCAGTCCATGTAAAACCCAGCTCGGGAGCATAGCTTGTAGACTTTTCTCCGCCACCTCGGCAGTGCAGAGGGTTTCCTGAAGGAAAATGATGTCACATCTAGACTCTTGCAAGAGTCGTTTCAGAGCCAGTCGTTTTTTGGGGTTGGCTAGTCCCCTGCAGTTGTAGGAGAGCCAGATCATGGGGAACCGCAGGTCAGGGGCTCATTAGCTCTAAGTGCCCGTTCAATAGTAAACTGTCGCCCCATGGCTACATCCGCAACCGCATTTAGCTTTGCAGAAGAGATATTGGATGGTCTACCGCGCTTTTGCTTGCGGTGCCGACCAGGGGAAGATCCCAGGCCCAGAAATTTAGGACGAGCCCGGGACCTCAGATGGTAATGATGAGAGCCGGATCCGACCGGAGAGGGTGGGGAGTCAGGACATCCCAAAACCGGATTATGGGAGGGGGGTGTGGTAGAGAAAGTGGGTGGAGGAGGGGCAATGGTGCACAGGATGGAAGGGAGGGAGACATTTTCTGAGAAGGAGGTCCGAAATGAAGAGTGCAAAATTGATTGCAATTCATCAGAAAAAAAGGAGTACAGATAGGAGTGGATGCATTACCCGGATGAGTAGGTGCAGCCTCCGCCGACTTGGGTGCAGCCTCTGCAGTCTTTGAGCGAGTACGCGGCGGCCCTGATGTAGACGATGCCTTCCTTCGAGTATTCTTTTTTGCACTATCACCCGTCTTCTTGATTGGAGTCTCCTGTTGAGCCTGTTCACCTTCTGTTGTTATGTTAGCTCCAGCATTTTGTTCCACAGTAGTCTGCTGTCGAGGTCCTTTAGTATCCGCAGAAGTCACCCCCGAAATCAATGGACAATCCTTATACAGATGGCCAATTTTATGGCATCTTCGACAGCGGAAGGGAACGCCTTCGTAGTCCAGTAGCTGTTTGCGGGAGACATGGCTATGGTGCAGTATGATTTTTTCCTCTAGACCAGGTCTGGTGTCCAAGTGGACTAGGATTCGAGCCATAGTCCTGGTGCCCGTTTTCTCGTATGATCTGTCGTGCTCCAAGTATGTATGTATGTATGTTTAACATACATATATATGTGTGTGTGTGTGTGCGTATTTTATTTTTATTAATATATATAATTGTTTATAAGTAAAATTATTAAAATATATTTTTAATTTAATAGGAAGTCATTTAAAATTGAAAATATTGTGAAAAATTATAATTCATGAAATAGAAAAAAATAGAAAGAAAAAATCAAAAAGTTAAATAAAAAGGAAACAAAACTAAAAACAAAAAATTAGTAACTAATAGAAATGGAAGTTACTAAACAACTCATAATATGACCTCAACCAATCACCTTATAGATAAATAAATTTAAATAATAATAAAAATTAACAAAAATTGATTTCCCAATGTTAAACTATGCATAAGTGTCGTAAGTTTTTGGTCAAAGACAAACTAATACCCAGTCAAAGGGAAAACTGAATGCTTTATACCATGTCGGCACGTACAATAAAAATGAAACATACAAAAGAAAACAAAAATTCAAATATTGAAAAAAAAAACAATAAAAAGGAAAAAACACAAAAATAATACAAAAGAAAACAAAAAATTTAATATTGAAAAAAAAAAAGAAAAAAAAACACAAAAAATAATAAAAAGAAAATAAAATTTAAATATTGGAAAAAAATTAAAACAATAAAATAAGCATAAAAAATAATAAAAAAAAATTCAAATATTAAGAGAAAACAATAAAAAAACACAAAAGAAATACAAAAGAAAAAAAAACAAATATTATAAAAAATTAAAAAACAGTAAAAAAAACACAAAAAATAATGTAAAAGACAACAAAAATTCAAATATAGAAACAAAAAAAATATTAATAAAAGAAAAACAATTTTTTTTTAAATAATAACAAGAAATAAAGCATTAAAAGAATCTTAAAAACCTGATTAAAAAACCAACTATAAAGAAAAAAGACAAAAGAAACTAAAGAAATGTAAAAAATAAAATAACATTAACTTATAAATATAAAAACTTAGAGAAAAAATAAAAAATAAAAAATACCATAAAATAATTAAAAAACTAAAAACTAAAAAACTAAAATAGAATCCAAAAAAAATTAAATTAACAAAATAAAATTAAAAACACATTTTTTTAAATTAAAAAAAAAAAAGAACAATTAAAAAATAAATAAAATCAAAATCGAAACAAAACATTTAAGGATTAAAATTAAAAAAACTAAAATTAAAACAAATCTTTAAAAAAATAAAAAAAATAAAAATTAAAAAAATTGAATAAACAAAATCAAAAGAAAACAATAAATAATAATAAAAAAAAAACAACCGAAAAAAGCAATAAAAAAAAATGATAAAAAAAAAATCAAAATAAAACAATTAAAAACATAAATTTGAAAGTTGAAAACAAATTAAAAAAAAAAAAAAAAAAGATAATAAAAAGTAAATACAAAAAAATAAAAAATAAAAAAAATTGGCCACACATAGGCAGAGTTGGCCGCGTGCGCGGGCAAGAAGGAGGGCTGCGTGCAGCCGCCTCCCTGTAGCACCCGTGTCCAACCTCAGCCATAGGTGTCTAAATTTGTTTTTTTGAATTTTTTTTATTTCCTTTTTTATGCTTTTTTGACTTCTTTTTTAATTTTTTTGTTTTAAATTTCTATTTTTTAATTTTTTTGTTTTAAATTTTTATTTTTTAACTTTTTATTTTTTTATTTTTTTCTTTTAAATTTTTTTTAATTGTTTGGTTTTGATTTGAATTTTTTTGTTTTTTAATTTAAATATTTTATTTTTTTATATTTTTCAAATTTTCAATTTCTTCTTTTTTTTGGTTTTAATTTTTTTTATTTTTTTTGGTTTTAATTTTTTTTATTTTAATTTTATAATTTATATAATTTTTATTTTTATTTTTATTTTTCGAATTAAACTTTTTTAAATTTTTTGTTATTTAAATATATATATATTTTTTCAATTTTATTATTATTCTTATTATTATTTGGTTGTATTTTATTTTTTTTAGCATAAAAAATTCGTTATAGATGTGTGTTTTTTTTTATTATGTTTATTTATTTTTAATTTTTTGTTTAATTTTTTTATTTTTACAATTTAATTTTTTTTTTTTTTACATTTTTATGGGTGTTTTTTTTGTTTATATATATATATATATATATATTATTATTTGAGTTTTTTTTTTTATCATGTTTTTTTATTTTATTTTTATGTTTTATTACCAACATGAAAATCACAAAAATTTAAAAAAAAACATCCACACTTAATACATTAGAAAAATTAAAATGTGAAAAAAAGGCCCTATAAACAAAAAGGGTTGATGCTGCATCAACACTTTTCAAAATCAAGATGAAAATCACTAACATTTAAAACAAGTGTTCATACTTGATACATAAAAAAATTTAAAGTGTCAAAAATAAACTCTTTAAAAAAATGTGTTCATGTTGCATCAACACTTCTCAAAATCAACATGAAAATCACTAACATTTAAAAAAAAATGTTAATACTTGATACATAAGAAAATTTAAAGTGCCAAAAATATGCTAGAATAAAAAGGTGTATTCTGCATCACCACATTTCAAATTAGGTGATTTTTTGCTACCTCAAAAAAACGGGTACTAGGTCATTTTTTCATTTGATTGGTAACTATGTTACTAGTAGACCTCCCACTAGTTCCTCCAACAATTGGAATTAGTTTAAGTGACTTTAATTATGTTAGATTGAATTCATTAATTACAACTCAAAATAAACTCCACTAGGGCTCCTATAAAGTATGAGACTCTCTACATGACTCAAGTTAGATGTTGAACTCAAATTAACTGAGCCAACTAAGTCAAATTAACTTAGTTAACTAATACAAGTTTTCATGAGATGTGAAATTACAATTTTATTACCAATTTAATTCAAGGAAAGAATTAAATTAGGATTTTCTTGTTGCATTTTCAACAAGAAAGTTGATGTAGGTGCATAGAGGGAGAACAAAGTTCAAGGAAGATTGGACCAAGGCTTGTCAATGTGATGTGATGGTCACATGCTGATGTGGGGTGAAATTTTAAATGCTTTGTAGATATTTACATTTGGAAATGGGTTTTGTTATTTAGAGGAAATATTTCCTAATGTAAATTTAATTAATGTAGCTTTTGTTTGCCATATTTGTGAGAAGGGGAAATGAACCATCACTTGTGACTCTTGGTTACCCATGTCATCTTTCCTTATAAAGGAATGAGTAGTTGATAGGAGTGTGCGTGTAGAAGAGGAAAAAGTGCAGTAGTAGATAGGAAGAGCCCTAACGCTAGGAGGAGAGGTAGAGGATGACAGGCAGAGGATGAGAGGCCTAGGCTAAACATGCTCACATTGTAAAACAATTTGGCTAGCTTAATTTATGCAGAATTTGATTAGTGAAGAATTGTGTTTATGTGCCTTTGTGTGTGTGTGTGTGTGTATTTTCGTATGTTTGTCTATTATTAATGAAATTGTTTATCTGCATTGGTTAAGAATCGAAATGTGTTGAGAGATATGTCATGGTTGTGTGCTTTTATATCAAGTTGATATGCCTTCGTTTAGATGTAATTTTGAGCTAAAATATTCACCCATGTATGTGTGTGTGTGAATTTCTAGCTTCATATGGTTGTTGTAGTGATTCCATGAGTATTTAGAATGTGTGATTGTGAGTTAATGGATGAGTATATTTGTTTTCGACATATGGTAGTGCATACGAGAGCTTGTGAGGAGGTTAGGGTGTTGGTGGCCTATCTGGAATTAGTCCTTGTGCTGTGGTTGGTTATATATGTGTAGAATACATTGAGACTATCAAGAATATGAATTTGTGTTGTGTGTGCTAGTTTGTGCAGCATATGAGTCGTTGTGTGGTATATGTACCTTTATTGGTCGATAACCTTATGTGTGTGAGGTTGTAACTTTAAATTCTAGACATAGTTGTCATTGATGCGTGGGATATGTTCCTAGTATGAACAAAGATGTTTATTATTGCCACTAGTACATGATAGCATGGCATATGCATTATTGAAGCCATGTGTTGTTGGTGTATAGTTGTAAGAACCTGTAATCTTTTGAACTGATTGAGATTATGCCTTATAGCTTTAAATGTTGTGTGTGTTAGTCATGTATTATTGGTTTTGTTTTGTGTCCCAAACCTGTGGAGGAAGTGACTATGTGTTCTAGAGAGCATGTGAGTAGTGTTTATGCATTATGGAGATGACTGAGTGCATGAACCGGGTGTTTAGAATAAAAATATAGTACCCATGTTAGGCTGCAGTCACACCCTTTTGTGTCATGTCCCAAAACCATGAGGATTTTTCCTTGTGTGTGATTATTCTTGTAAGCTGGAGTAGAGACTATGTAGTACAACATAGTGATTAGAGTTTTTTCATAGGAAAACTGAGTTCCATGTCATATGAATGTTGTGAATTACCTTTTTGTGACTCATTTCATAGGGTAAATGTGTTAGAATTGCAACCTCAACGAAGAATGGCATAATAGTTTGATGATTGAGTTAAGGAGAAAGCAAAGATTGTAGGGAATCGACCTTGTAGAGAAGCAAGTCGTTTCATCTCCCCAGGAATGTGAAAACACAAGTTTGGGGCTCTACACAAATATTTCACAGCGCACTATGAAAATATTTCATAGCGCCTACAACAAACTAGTTTAGGCTGCATGTGAAGCTTTGAGAGCTCCTTTTGGCCTACTAGTCATGCCATTGATGAGATTAAGCCTATGTGAGTTGGGTGAGGTGTGAAAAGGGATTGGAATGCATGCGAGAGAGATCTCATAGCATTTGTGAAGGAAATCTCCAATCTGATTTTAATTGTGCATTTTAAATAAGCTTTTTGAATTCCCATAATGTGGATGAAAACAAAGCTATGAGATTTTATTTCAGTATCCTAAGGTATTGGGATATAACTAGGCAACTTGGCACGTCCCCATCAAGTGGTATTAGAGCTAAAAAAAATTGTTGATGTTAAAACTCACAGTGGAGGATACTTTGATGTATTTTGAGGTAAGATTAAGCAGCAGGAAATTAGGAAGTGATGGATGCAAGGATTGGAAGATTTATAATTATGTCTTGAAGAAGAGTTTTTAGGCATAATTGATGCATTTTATCAAGAAGATAAGGATGTGCAAGAAGCATAAATCTTGCTTGAAGATGCTTCAGTGGAAGAAGCTTAAGGGACATTGGAAGGGGTAATGTAGAACTATAGGACAACTTGACAGTGAAAATAGGTTGAAGAGAAAAGGAATCTTAAAACAGTAAGTGAGTTTATTGCATGGAAGTGAGATGCGCTTGCTTGGAGAGGAGTTGGTTTAGCAAGGTTTTAGAATATGAGGTCTGAATTGGTATAAATTTTCATAGCATGTAATATATGCCAAAGGAGATGGGAAGAAAACCACTTGGATGAAGAGGAAGTGACAAAATACAATAGGAAAACTAAGAAGAGTGAGTTGTTGAAGATGCAACGGCCAACAAGTTTGAAAGCTGAGGAGAAAGGTTTCTCAAGAAGAGGTTCTACTGCAAAGAACCTATAGAAGAGAGGTACCAGGAGGGTGACTTGGTTTGGGTGACAAGTGATAGACTTGTTATAGAGAAATGAAGGGTTTGTTGCAACTCACTAGAAGACAAGGAGACACTACAAGAAAAAAGGTCATTGGTGAGAGTAATGCCTGTGATGGACCTTTAAGGTCTGTCACCAATGTCACATATGGTTACGATCCTTAAAACAACGTTTTTGTAAGTGTATATAGTGATGGTCCTTTAAGGTTTGTCACCAAAGCCATTTTCAATGGCACTTTTGGTGAGGTTCGTTAAATGGCCGTCACTAATTCTCTCTTTGGTGACACTTTTGCTGAGGGTCGTTAAAGGCCCATTACCAATTCTCTCTTTGGTGACACTTCTAGTGACAAATTTTTATTGACCCTCACCAATGCTCTTTTGGTTACTTTTTGTGATGGTAAAAAATTTTCGTCATCATTGATCATTCCAATGAGTTTTTGATGATGCTATATACTTGTTACTATATTTTTTGTCCAATACCATTGTTGTCTAGTCCTTTTCATTATGTGTCCAAGGCCATAGATGTTAGAGTCATTCAATTCGTTAAGTAATTAGTGTGTATCATTTTCCTTAAGTAATAAGAATATATTTTTCCTATGAGTCAACACATGATTCATCTCTATTAGGTTTATTATCTAGAATATTTCATTTAGACAAAGTTCCACTAGTGTGTGTAGGAACTATATTATTTAATACATAATCAAGCTCTATCAATTCCATTAATGAGATATGCCTAGCACTCCTCAAAACTCATGGCACACCTTAACATGCTTTGGCACACACTAACATTCCTTGGCACCTCGCATGACTTGGAACATCTTTGTACCTAAAACATCTTGCCATGAGTAGGATGCCCAAGCACATTTTGGCATGCCCTAACATAGCATATCACTCCCCTAACATATTTTGGCATGCCCTGTAGTCCCTAGCATGTCGTGGAACACCTTGGCATAATATTTCATTGACATACATTAGCACTTGGCACACATTAGCACTTGGAATGTATTGGAACCTATTATTAGTGTACCTAGCATGCCCCTTTTGAAAAACATAAAGTCTCGACTTATTAACCATCTTATGTGTTCATTTCCTTGAATTTTAGCTTGGTTTTTTCTTTTGTTTCCTTGAAACTCCTTGACGCATATTGGCATACTATAGCACCCGACACATCCTAACATGTATTAGCACCTGGCATGTCTTGGAATGTCTTGGTATGCCTTGGCACTATTTGGCACATGTTATCACACCCCAAAACTACCTAGAACACTCTAGAACTTCTTGACATGCCCTAATATTCCCTGGCATTCCTTACTAGTGCTTATCAAACCTTGTCACTCCCTACTTGGCATGACAGTTAGCACTCATTGACACTCCCTGACACACCCTCATATTCATTCACTTCCATGAATTTTGACCTAGTTCTCCCTTGTGTTGTCCTAGTACTCCCTAACAGTCCTCAACATTCATTGGTACTATCTAACACACCTTAGCACTCTTCGACATGCTCTACTACTTCATAGCATGCATCACACTCTCTGACACACATTGTCACTTGGCATGTGTTGGCACTCGGAAAGTCTTAGCATGTTTGGAATGTGTTGAGATTACTTGGTATGCTTTGGCATGGTTTAATATTAAATTTATTTGAGATCAATTATAGGAAAGTATATGAGAAGCAACAGAGGAAGATTTAACACTTATAATGAACTAACACTTGGCACTTGGCACCTAATGGCACCTATTGTTGGTGTGCCTAGCATGCCCCTCATGGAAAAGGTAAATTGATGACTTATTAACCCTATTATGTGTTCATTTCCTTGTAGTTTAACTTGTTTCTCCCTTTTGTTGCCTTGACAGTCCCTGGCATGCATTGTCACACCCTTGCACATCTTGGCATGCCTTAGCACTTGGCACATCTTAGCATGTTTAAAATGCCTTCACACTATCTGACACATGTTAGCATGCCCTAGCATTTTCTAACACACCTTGGAATTCATGCCGTCACTACTAGCATTACATTTTTCCATGACTTGGTAACCTTACATTCCCTAAAACACCTTGGCACTCCCTAATTGTCATGCCCTCATAAATAGCCTTACCTTTTTTGCGACTTGGGAGCCCAACCAATTCATTAGAAAAAAAATATTGTGCCCAACCCAAAGTCTTCGTTTCTCTAAAATTGCTTTGTCCACGCCTTATCACAACCATAGGCTTGCCTCCTGCAAGTCCTATTCTAAACTTCTCCTAAAATCCTTGGGACACCTGGAATTCACTGACACTCCTTGGTACACACTTTTATTCGTTTATTTCCAAGCATTTTGACCTAGTTCTCCCTTTTGTTTCCATGACACTCCCTAATCCTCCTCAACATCCATTGAAACCATTTGCCATGTGTTAGCACACATTTTCATTCCTTGGCATGCCCTAGCACTCCTTACCTATCATGCCCTCACAACTACCCTTACTTTTTTTTAGACTTGGGAACTAAAAGAAATCCTTCCTCTAATACAACAACTTAGCCAAATTATAGTTACTGTAACTATCATATGCCTTGTTCACCTAAGAACTTCCTATAACACATCTTAGGCTACTCATGTCCAATCTCAACTCATCCCACTTAACATGTTACCAACTCAAGGCTCACGCCCAACCATGGCCATAAAACAACTAAGAAACACAATTTACATCTTGACATGCCATATCACCTAGCACATCTAACAATCCCTTAGCACTATGTGGCACATGTTAGCATCCCCTACATTTCTTGGCATGCTTTACACTCCCTAGCACACCCTAGCACTCCCTAACATGCCCTGACACTCTAGCATGCCTTGGCACTACCTTGCATATAAACTTGTCACTCCCTCCTTAGAACACTTGGAAATCGTTGACACTCACTATCACACACTCTTATCTATTCATTTCCATGCATTTTGAACTAGTTCTCCCTTGTGTTTATGTGGCGCTCCCTAACACTTGCTGGCATGCATTGGCACACCCTAGAACCTGGCACATCTTGGCATGTTTCCTTGGCACTCTAGCATTCCTTGGAACTACCAAACATATATTGTCACTCCCTCGTTACCACACCTAGAACTCACTAACACTTTATATCACACACTCTTATTCATTCGTTTCCATGCATTTGAAACTAGTGATCCCTTTTGTTTCCTTGGAACTCCATAACACTCCCTAGTATGCATTGGCACACCCTAGCGCCTAGCAAATCTTGGCATGTTTCTGTGGCCTCTAGAATGCCTTATAACTCCCTACCATACCTTGTTACTCCATCATCACACCTATAACTCACTGACACTTCCTATCACAAACTCTTATTTGTTCATTTGCATGCATTAATTTGACCTAGTGCTCCCTTGTGTTTCATTGACACTCCCTAGTGGTTCCTAGCACATGCTCACACACCTTGCAACATGGAACTTCTTGGGCACATGTCACCCTAGCAATCTAGCATGACTTAGCATAACCTATCATACAATGTCACTCTCTCCTTAGAACACTTGGAACTCACTGACACTCCCTATCACACACTTACTTATTCATTTCCATGCATTTTAGCCTAGTTCTCCCTTGTGTTTCCCTGGAACTCCCTAACACTCCTTAGCATGCATTAGCACATCTTGATATGCTTCCCTCACACTCTAACATGCCTTGGCATTGCATAGCATACCTTGTCACTCCCTCTTTATCATACTTGGAACTTGGTGACACTTCATTTCCATGCATTTGAAACTAGTGTTACCTTGTTTGGCCCTAACACTCCCTAGCATGCATTCGCACCACACCTTGGCACGTGGCACATCTTGGCATGCCTTATAAGTTGGCTTGTCTTAGCATGCTTAACATGCCTTGGAACTATCTAGCATGTGTTAGTACTTCCTGGCATTCCCTAGCACCTTGGCACTCCTGGAATTCACTGACAGTCCCTGTCACACACTCTTATTCATTCATTTCCAGTCATTTTAAACTATTTCTCCCTTGTGTTTCTGTGGCACTCCCTAACACTCCCTAGCATGCATTGACATGCCCTAACACCTAGCACATCTTGGCATGTTTCCCTAGCCTTTAGCATGCCTTAGAACTACCTAGACTAGCTTGTCGCTCCCTCCTTAGCACACCTGGAACCCACTGACACTTTCTGTAACAAAATCTTATTCACTCATTTCCATGCATTATTTTGACCTAGTGCTCCCTTATGTTTCCCTAGCACTTTGTAACACTTCCTAGCACACGTTGGCACAACCTGGCACCTGGTACATCTTGGCTGCATGTTTCCTTGTCACCTTAGTGTGCCTTAGCACTTGGCATGTCTTGGCATGCCTAAAATTCCTTGGAACTGTCTAGCATGTGTTTGTACTTCCTGTCATTCCCTAGAACACCTTGGCACTCCCTAGCTGTCATGCCCTCATAGATAGCCTTAATTTTTTTGCGACTTGGGAATCCAACCAAGTCATTGGAAAAATAATGTTGTACCCAACCCAAGTTCTCCCTTCGTCTAGCATGTTTTAGCATGCCTTTTCATTCCTTTTCATTCCCTAGCACTCCTTAGCTATCATACCCTCAAAACTACCCTTACTTTTTTTTAGACTTGGGAACCTAACCAAGTCCCACATCAACTACAACAACTTGACCAAGTTATAGTTACTACAACTAGACTATGAATTGTTCACCTATGAACTACCTATAACTCATATTAGACTACTCATATCTAATCTCAACTCATCCCACTTAGCAAGTTACCAAGTCAAGGCTCACGTGCAACTGCGGCCATAACAGAACTATGCAACATAGTTTACATCTTGACATGCCATAACACCTGGCACGTCTAACAATCCCTTAGCACTATGTGGCATGTGCTAGCATCCCATGCATTCCTTTGCATGCTTTGGAACTCCCTAGCACACCCTAGCACTCCCTGACATGCCCTAGCACTCTAGCATGTCTTGGCACTACTTGGCATACAACCTTGTCACTCCCCCCTTAACACACTTGGAACTCGCTGACACTCCCTATCACACACTCTTATTTGTTCATTTCCATGCCTTTTTAACTAGTTATCCCTTGTGTTTCTGTGGCACTCCCTAACACTCCCTGGCACACATTAGCACACTCTGGCACCTGAGACATCTTGGCATGTTGCCCTGGCACTCTAGCATTCCTTGGCACTACCTAGCATACCTTGTCTCTCCATCCTTAGCACACCTAGAACTCATTGACACTCCCTGTCACACAATCTTATTCATTCATTTCCATGCATTTGAAACTACCACTCCCTTTTGTTTCCCTGACACTCTATAACACTCCTTGGCATGCATTGGCACACCCTAGCACGTGGAACATATTTTCATGTTTCCCCGACGTCTAGCATGCCTTAGCATTGCCTAACATACCTTGTCACTCCCTCCTTAGCACACCCATAACTCATAGACACCTCGTGTCACACACTCTTATTCATTCATTTGCATGCATTAATTTGACCTAGTGCTCCCTTGTGTTTCCTTGGCCCTCCCAAACATTTCCTAGCACATTTTGGCACACCTTGGCACCTAACACATCTTGGCCGCATGCCAACCTATCACTCTAACATGACTTAACACTACCTAGCATACCATGTCACTCCCTCCTTAGCACACCTGAAACTCGCTGACACTCCCTGTCACACACTCTTATTCATTCATTTCCATGCATTTTAACCTAATGCTCCCTTATGTTTCCCTGGCACTCCCTAACACTTCCTAGCACATGTTGGCACACCCTGACACCTGACACATCTTAGACGCATGCTTCCATGGCACTATAGCATGACTTAGTGCTTCCTAGCATACCATGTCACTCCCTCCTTATCACACCTAGAACTCACTGACACTCCCTGTCACACACTCTTATTCATTCATTTCCATGCATTTTGACCTAGTGCTCCCTTGTGTTTCCCTGGTACTCCCTAACGCTCCTTAGAATGCATTAGCACAGATTGTCACTTGACACATCTTGGTATGCTTACCTAGCATTCTAGAATGCCTTGGCACTACCTATCATACCTTTTCACTCCCTCCTTAGAACACCTAAAACTCACTAACACTTCATTCCCATGAATTTGAAACTGGTGCTCCCTTGTGTTTCCCTGACACTTCACCCTCACACTCCCTAGAATCCATTCATGCCACACCCTGGCACTTGACACATCTTGGCATGCCCACCATACCTTGGAACTATCTAACATGCGTTAGTACTTCATGACATTCCCCGACACACCTTGGTCCTCCCTAGATATTATTCCCTCATAGATAGCCTTACCTTTTTTGCGACTTGGGAACGCAACTAAGCCATTGGAAAAATAATGTTGTGCCCAACCCAAAGTCTCCCTTTGTATGAAACTACTTTGTTCAGCTCCTTATTATAACCATAGGATTTCCTACTACAAGTATTATGTTGACCTTCTCCTAACACATTTTATCCTTGAGACACTTGGAATTCATTAACACTGCTTGGCACATGCTCTTATTCGTTCATTTCCATGCATTTTGACCTAGTTCTCCCTTGTGATGTTTTGGAACTCCCTAACACTCTTCAACATACATCGACATTATATAACATGTGTTAGCATGCCTTTTCATTCCTTAGCATTCGCTGACACTCCTTAATTATCATGCCCTCACAACTACCCTTACCTTTTTTGGGACTTGAAAACCCAACCAAGTCTTGCCTCGACTACAACAACCTGACCAAGTTATGGTTACTACAACTAGACTGTGCCTTCTTCACCTAAGAATTGAATATAACTCATCTTAGGCTACTCATGTCCAATTTCAACTTATCCCACTTAACAAGTTACCAAGTCAAGGCTCACATCCAACCGTGGACATAAAACAACTAAGAAACATAGTTTACATCAAATCAAGGCTCACATCCAACTGTGGCCATAAAACAACTAAGAAACATAGTATACATCTTGACATGTTATAGTGCATGGCACGACTAACAATCCTTGGCAACATAGTTTACATCTTCTTGAATTGGGCATTCTTCTTTTGTAAATGTGACCCTTGACTATGCCATGAAAACCCTCCAAAACATTCTTAAATGATGGGAACTCCTCTTCATGTGTGAAGCTAGTGAAATGTCACAAGTCATCCAAGATACCTCCAAATATTTGATTTGTGCCTAAGGGAATGTGAAAGATATCATTAATAGAAAACATGCATAAAATTGTGTATCCAAGTGCCCCAAATGTGAGATGTTTCCACTTGTGAAATTGTGCTTCCAAATATGTAAAGTCAACAACAAAACACACCTTAAAATACATGAATGTCTCCCAACATGTGGAAGAAAAAGTAACCCTTACCCTAGCCTTCCTCCATTCGAAATTTGGGCCTTTTGTCACAAGGTATCTTCTCTTCTTTGGAAATATGACATAAACAAGATTTTATATATTTCTAAATGGAGTACTCTTCACCTATGTCCTTCTCCTTTACGCCACGTGATACAAATTCAAATTTTCATATTCTTGACTATGGTGTTCTTATTTTATACATGTGACCCTTGATTGTGCCATGAAATCCTCCAAAATATTCTTAAAGGATGGGAGGACCTCTTCGTGCGTGAAGCTAGTGGAATGCGAAAAGTCATCCAAAATTCCTACAAATATGTGATTTGTGCCTTGGGAAATGTTAAAGGTACCCTCAATGGAAAAATGCATAATGATTTGTGGCCAAGTGCCCTAAATGTGAGATGTTCCCACTTGTGCAATTGCACCTCCTTTTGATGCTCAAATTGGCACCCTAGTTGTGCAAGACTCACAAGCTGTCGCTTTGGGTCAACTCAGGGTTGTTGGCATTGTCACCTTATCAACGAATCCTCTCACTTTGGATTACTTATTGAGTCTTGGGGGTATCCCAAAGCACAAATTTATGGGGTCTCTTTTGTGACTAGATCACTAACACTGAAAACCATCTTTACATTGGATGGTTCAACATATTGATGATCCCTATCCTATTGACCACAACTTTTGTATTCATTATTGCTTTAATATTAACACCTTCAGTAGATATTGATGGTGTTCATGAGCCTATTTTTTGTTCTATTGTTTATGGAAAAAATATTATCTCCAATGCCATTATTCGATGAATGGCTACACAATAGGGACCCTATGAGCCAATCGTTCATGTTGTCGATGTAGTGCCCACATGACACAAATATCCGATGGTCTATCATAGCCAAACACTCTATGATGGGTTTCAAATATACCCATCTTATGGAAACGAGCTACAGTTTATTGCTGAAGCCTGTAAGCAATGGAAAAATTATATTATACCAAATGAAATGGCCATCCACACCAATTTTAGGCCTTTTCCTACTCTAGATAATTCTTGGGAGTTAGTGCCCCTAGATTTTATGTCATATTTTCGCTCAACCAAGCATGGTAACTGATGTGGTTTTGTTGTTGTTGATTTCTCTCTTAGGATGGGAATTTTTTCACGTTGTAAGAAGATTGTCGCAACAAAATCCACTAATAAGTTCTTCTTGAACCATATTTTGGCTCTCTTTGGGTTTCCAAAGACCATATTTCTTGATAGGGATAATAGGTTCCTTAGTATTTTTTGGTTTAACCTTTGGTCCATGATGGACATCAAGCTTGACCAAATCCACTACCTTCCATCCCTAGATTGATAAATAAAAAGTAGTAGTCAATAGGATTATTATAGATGTCTTTAGAGTATAAAATTGTGAGCATCCACATACACGTGTTGAAAGCCTTCCATATTTTCAACATAAATTCAACATAGCTCTTCATATTTCTATTGGCCACGACCTTTTTAGGTGTGCTTAGGATCCCAAAAATTGGCACACATTGATGTGGCTATACTCACAGTATAACACATGAAGATACCTCCTATACTTGGAACGAGATAAGTAAAGAAACTAATTTTGAGGAAGGTATTAGACAAATTCAACAACGAGTTCATGATATTTTGTAGAAAGTTACCAACTCCAAGAACAAGTAGATACCAATCGATTGGGTTCCACATAAGTTTCAGGTTGGTGATGATTTATAGTTGGACTTGCATAAAGGGAAATTGACAAACTCACATAAGAAGTTCATACCACATTGACACGAACCTTACACCATCACTAAGGCTACGAGTGATAATTCTTTTGAGGATAGCCATAAGATGATTTATATTACTTCAAAAGTAAGTGTATGTTAAGATGATTTATGCTTGATGGGTGAATGTCTAGAGAAATTTTCTTTAAAAAAATAAAAGAAATGATCACACCATCACTGAAATAAGTTATTGTGATATTCTACTTGACATTAAATAATTACACAAGAGATTTTAAAAATTAACATTTTTAAAGTTATTTTAAGAATTAAAATTTTTAAAGTTTATTTTATATCAAAGTATGTGGATCATTATGACCAAATTTTTTAAATATTACACCACTCTAATATTATTTCTCTTCTGACTAAATTTTTTAAATATTATCACTCTAATATTATCTCTTACATGCTCCACGTTCGAGAGCTTGTGTGTATCAAAATACCATTGCAGGCGGGCCATATCTCTGCCTTTCTTGTTTTACAATCCTCTCTACCTCGTATTTCCATAACCCAAAATGTTTTTTGTCCCTTTGGGGGATCAAATTTCCCCCGCCAATGGAGGGGGAGGGGAAGGGGGAAGGTGGTTGAACCCACAACTCTTGCAATCGATCTCGATATCAAACCATACCCAAATACCATAACCATATGCAAGCACAAACGAATACTAGGGATTAGATTCGAACCCCACCATCGTGGCTGTTGTGACAGTGTTGTTGAAGGAGTTAGGGTAAAAATGTGAACTGAGATGGATTGGAGAAAATTCGACTACGTGTTCCCAAGGCTCAATATGGAACAAGAGGTATGCATTCAATATGTTTGTTTCTAGATTTGATGGCCTCCTATTATATATTACTAGTGTTGTTGGTATCTATTGAGGACAAAGAATAGAGCTCTTTTCGCTTATGATCAGATATTGATCTAGGACTTTAATGATAGCTCAAATTTCAAAGTGTTCAAAAAAGTGTCGAACCTAAATGCCCAGATAGATCTCGTCTTCCTGATTCTGGTGCTATTAACAGTTTGAAAAACTGACACCATATGAAGAAGTTATCGCAATTTGAAAAAGTCCAGTAAATTGTAATTTCCAAGAATAAAATGATTTTTGGAAAATATTAAAAAGAGAATATTCCCTAGAATATTCCTTTTGGCTGAAAAATTAGGAGTTGACATGTGGCAAGCCCGGAGGCCGCCACATGGCCCTGGAATGGTATGGTAAATTTTGTTGCGGGTCCGATAGAATCGAACCCATGACCTCTGGCAAGACAGGACCACATGCTACCAACTCCGCTAACATTGTTTCTTAATAGCTAAAGGTTAAATGTTATGTTTATTTTGTAATGGTTGGAATTTTGGGGGTTAGGACCGCTAGTAGTCTTACCCGCCAGCGGTCCCATAAGAACCATTCACATGTTCGCCGATCGAAACTAAGCACATGCGGTTAGCGTGTTGACTGCCAACAAACCACTAGCTCAACCATCTATCCCCTAACCATCGGTTGAAACCTGTCACATGCATGCTAGAAGTTATGGTCACCTCCAATGGTTAGTTTAGCGGAGTGGAGAAATTTAGGGGATATGCCAAATATAACTACAGTTAAGTGCCAGTTTGCCAAAGTTAGTGGAGTATCTCTAGGAGAAACTGACTAAAAGGCACTCCAGGAGCAGTTTTCGACCTAAGAGAGTGAAACAAGAGGCTAGCTACACTAATTGAAGCTGATGGAACATTCCATAGAAGCTGAAGAAGCCATCTTCAAGGAGATTTTCATTCAGGGAGATTTTTGAGATCAGGGTCACGAGGGGTTGGAGGCAGTTGCACGAGCTACCAGTATTCATTCTCAACGAACCAATAGTCATTCCTGGCTGTAATGAGCCTTCTGAATCCATTTAAAGGGTTTATAGAAGCATCTGAAGACTTCTAAAGGCTGAGATGCTACAGGGAAGTTCCAGGTAACCCAGTGCCAACCGTAGAGGAAGGCCTAGATCGGGGATTCAGTGCTCATTTTGAGAAAATGAATAGTCTATTGTTGATCTTTGATATGTGATAGAGATAGTAGAAGAGGTTTTAGAGACAGTTAAAGAATTATGAAGGAGTTAGTGTCATCAAGAAGCTCAGTGCATTGACTGAAGGAATCAAGTCTAAGGGATCTCATATCTTTTGAAGAATGATGATAGCCATGAAAAGGATATAGATGGTTTTCTAAGCCCATTGGTTCAGTTTAGTAACCTTTGGAGTTGAGTGTGGAACTTGTAAAAGAAACTTTTCCATAATCCCAAAGAGACGAGTCAAGATGACAAAAGCTCAAGGAGACGTAGCCCACAATATTCGGGTGAACTCCTAGATTAAATTTTCTATTATGTGTTGATGTTTATTTGCTGCATTATATGGATGTTATGTGTATTTAATATCAGCATAAACAAATCAACTTAAAGCACTTAAACAGTTAAAAACAAACAAAGACATGTATACACCTATTTCAAGTACTTAATTCTGTAATTGTCAACACAAGCTAGATCATATATTTGTGAGCATCGGAGTAAGAGGTTCTTGTAAGCATAACAAGTTGTTAAACCCTCATTTCAGATCAGCTTATGTGCCAGATCCTGTACTTCTTGGAGAAATGATCCTTAATCATGGTCTTTCCTGTGCCCTTTTCTTCCTAGGAAAAGGTTATATTTTTATTCATGTATATTATTCTAAAAAACTAGGCATATTCATCTCTAGACATTACCTCTAAGAATCTATGCATCATTTTCTTCTTTCTATTATTGCATACCTCTAGGTAGGAAGGCCTACAATTCTGATCCAAAAAATTTAAACAATCCTTTGATTCAAAAAATGTACATTCAACTATGTGAAATAAAAAAAGAATCGAGGAGTCCATTGATCAAAGGAAAGGAAATTGGGAGTATTCAGTGTGCAACCCATTTAAATTCTCTTAAACAATCCATTCCCCAAGCTTAAGCTCAGGACCTTTTGACAGGAGATCTGCCCCTTGACTTATTTCTCTGAAAATGTGAGCAAAGGCAACCTGGGTAAACCCCTCAACAATACCAAGAATTTCCTCATTAGTGATGGTAGATATTTGCAAAGTATACTACCTATTGAGTCATTTTATAGAACATTGAGAATTGTCAAATATTAGAAATTCTAGAACCCCGTATTCTGCTGCTAGAGTTCAAATAAGCTTTAGTGCCATCAGATCAGCCTTGTTGTTGAAACCTTTACCAATTGCTACCATAAATATAACATGAGACTCACTGGTATGCAAGATGCTTCCTACCCCTCCGAGTAGGGCTCACCTTGAGAGGTGCCATCAAAATAGGCCTAAGGCTTTGAGCGATCAATTTTGTGTTCTGCAATAGGACTAGAATAGCATGTTGGACTGAAGTGATAGATTTTCTCTCAAAGTTTTTGTCATTTAGCGCTTATCGAATACCCCAATCAGTTTAATGGTAAGGCCCTAAAATCTTTAGGAACAGGGTTCGTGCACCATTCATATAGGTCATTATAATTGGTGTTTCCACAACAAGGATCTCTTATATCCGTGATACCATTCAATTCTTTCTGAACCAATTTAGAGAAAATACAGTCCATAATCAAATGGCAGTTTGATTCTTCATTTTCCATACAAAAATTGCACCATCCTAGACCCTTCTTATTTATTCTTTGTAATATATCTCAAGCAATTACTTTATTGTTAAGGAGGAGCCACATAAAAATACAAGTTTTGGAAGGACAATGAAACTTCCAATTTTCCTTCCACCATCATCTAGTTGGTTGCTAAAATCCATGTATGGCCAGGGTCTTATAGCCTATCCAAGGTGTATATACCCCAAGGTATTTATTGTCCAAACCAAATGGTCCTGCACATCTCTTACTCTGATGTGACTATGCCTGAGATTTTCCACATAAGTATTCCACATTTCGGCATCCTCCTCATTAAGCTCAAGATCTTTGGCAGATCGAAACTGTTGTTGCCAGATTGTAGTCATCTCCTGGACTACAACTTGATTTAAGGTATACATCCTTATGTTTCTTAGATGCTAAATGATGTGAGGAGGAAGCCTGAAATTATTGTCATTACCAATCCAAGAATCCAAGCCCACCTGAACATTTGAGCCTCTTCCAAGACACCAAATCAAGCCAGTTCCCTATCAAAGTAAAAACATGTAATCATTCCTCCAAATTACAAAGATGTTATGGTAATTTGTAATGGGGCTTCTAATCCAAGCTTCCAATAAGGTTGGATATATGTATTTTTCCTTTACAATAGAACACCAGAACCCTTTCCCCTGTGCAAGCCTCTAGGCACTCTTTGTTCTCAACACCTTGTAGAAATGAAATAATTTTTTAACGATGTAGCCCCCAAAGGCCTTTGGGGCTGCTGACTCATAATGAATCTATAACTGAGTGTCCTAATTGACTCTATTACTTCTTTAGGAATCCAATAAAGGGAGGACTAATAAATTGGAATGACCTAAATAACTGATTTGACTAATAACAACCTTCTCCCATTGGAAATCCTTCGATTGTACCAAATGATCAAGTTTTTCTTGACCTTTATACCTAACCACTTCTAATTCTTCTTTTTTTAATTGTTTGGTTTAAGGGTAAAGCCAAAATTTGTTATACTATTACCCAACGTTAGAAATTTTCGAGGAAAGAGAGTACTGATGTACTCTTGATCTTCACCAGATAAACCTGCAAAAGAGATGTGATATTTCACCATATTGATCTACATTCCTAAAGAAAAACAAAAAATTTCTAAAATCTCCTTTAATTTTTTTGCATCATTTATTTTTCCTCCCAAGAAAATCAAATATCATCAATAAAGAGGAAGTGTGACAATATACAAGAATTTCCCGTTTTTACCTTCCAATCACTCCAATTGAGTGCGCTTTTTCAAGGCCCTAATTAATCATTTTCCCATGAAGAGGATCAAGTGAGAAAAAAGTGGAAAAATTTGCCTATGACCTCTCTCAGGTATAAAGAAAGGGGTTGCAGATCCATTTGTAAGTACAATATAAGAAACTAAGGAGATACAGTTTAATACCCAAG
This sequence comes from Pinus tabuliformis, assembly GCA_031772625.1. Lineage (NCBI taxonomy): Eukaryota > Viridiplantae > Streptophyta > Pinopsida > Pinales > Pinaceae > Pinus > Pinus tabuliformis. The sequence continues at coordinate 1,121,668,055 of CM062819.1, read as the reverse complement.
TGAGAAAAAGAGCTTCACTCTGTCATAATCCTTTGAGAGATCAACCTTTGGTACCATAGCCCTCAACTTTTTAATCTTAATGGAGTGTAGACCTCCTTTAGCAATGCCAACTTCTTCATGTATCTTTCAGCCCTCTAGAAAACTGAATTGTTCCTCAAAAATAGTGTTAGATAAATTGGTCTTAGTCCTTCAAGCAATTAATTTTGTGATGATCTTATACAATTGTAAAGAGTGATCGGTTTGAGCTGATGAATAGAGAGAGGGTTTCCAGAGTTGGGCATAAGTATTACAGGTTGGCATTAAAATTTGTTAGCATCTTGTCAATAGATCTTGATTCATTTACAAGCCTTCTCAGATATTTTTGCATCAAGTCTAAGCAGCCCCCAAAAAATTTACAGGGAACCCATTAGGACCTGGAATTTTTTCTTTTCATAAGTTGTGTAGTACCTCTAAGAGCTATTTACTCCCAACCTCCTCCATAAGGGATTAATTATCTTGAGAATCAACAAAACCAAGAACAAAAGATGATATTCTAAGAATTTCTGCAATGGGAACTTATATTTTTTCCTTGTAGTTTTTATCAAAATTTTGAACACCTACTGCTTCAATTTTAACTGTTACAATCTATTATACCTTGACAATATTGTTTTCAAAATATATAGAATAAGTAGGTTGTAAAAGGTGAGTTCTCATCATAATTACTTGTGAACTTAGTTGGCTTCTTATTCAATTATTTTTGTTTCTTTTGTTCATCAAGCAATTACCAAAATAAAAACATGAAGATCACTAGAGACAAAAAACACAAGATACAGGCTTCCACTCAAGATGAGATATCAAGACCAAGACCAATACACTTTCCTCCATAAGATCCCCAAGTCATCCCTCTTTTCAAGTCAGTCAAAATCAAGCTTCTTCAAACTTCGACCTTCCTTCCATGGAAAACTTTGCATATCCAAGCCACTACAACTCATGTACTTCATCAGAATATCAACCCAACTTGTTTCCCTCTATAAATTGCAGAATGTTTATAGACTTCTACCATCATCAACATCATATTCCTTCAATCACAGAAATTCACAACTTCAAACCGTATTATACATAATTACATCCTAATAAAGATCAAAATGCACTTTAGAGATTGTTATTGAACACTTTTCCCTATTACTACTCCCACAATGATGACCTAGATGATGTCATGACTCCTTTTTGGCCTTTTGGATGACTTGACGTAATGATGACATTTAATGGAGTATGAAACTAATGATTTGGACATTGAAGCATGACTGACCATGAGATGAAGGGAGTAGTAACATACCTAGACACACTAACCAGTGACCAAAATTTTATTTGAAAAACTATTGAAACCATACAAATTTGACCTATGACCCTAACACAAATTTTGAAAGAGTACATTTGATCACTTGTGACTGACAAGACTGTCAGATCACTTGTGACTAACATGGATGATAACAATCACTTCTCCCAATTTTAGACCCAAATAATTATTTCTTGCTAGTAGACACCCTAAAGTGATGCCTAATATTGATTTACAAAACATGGAAACTAATGAAAGATGTGTTTGTTGATGGCTTCATCTTGTTTACTATTGGTAGGGTGGGAATTTTGATTGATTAGGTCCATGTCTTTCGTTATTTGATGTGTTTTTGTTTTCTTCCTTGAGGTCTTATTGAGCTAAATTGACTAACATTACGTGATTAGAGGAAGCTAAGTGTGAGCCTTTATCATTATTGCAAACCATGTTTCTTAGCATGAAATATTCTATTTCCAACATTTTTATTTGTTACTTTTGTTAAACTAGGGTGTCCATGACCAAAGAATTTTGAGAAATACATTGATGTTCATTTTCACAAACCTTAGTGGTTACTAAGAAAATTGAGGTTCTATTGTTTTGATAGATTTCTCATGTCTATAGAGCTCTCTATTAAATTCTTGGGTTTCACTTTAGTCCATCTTTAGGAACTATTGCCCAATCAGGAGGGAATTATGAAGTGCCCAAAAATGAGAGTCCAAGAAAATAATCATTATCTTTCTTTAGGATGTCCTTGCAAACAAGAATTGTGCTAGGGGGGATAGAGTAGGGTAGGCAAGGTATGGTATGTAGATTCCAACACCTAGTCCAAACAACCCAAAAGAATCTCGAGGCCACGAACACCTAGAACCTAGACATCATGAAAAAGATAGGATTCTCCAAAACAAAACATTGATAGGGCATCACAAAACCATCAAAACCCTTACCATAAGATAAAAGTTCTAAAGAAAAGCCATAGACAATGAGAAGTTCTTACCAAGAAAGCACATAGGTTTAGAGCTAATTTCCATCAAACTATGTCACCAAGACCACTCACAAACTGCTCCATTATCCCACTTGAGTCCTAATATGTGACACGAAAGGATTCAAAATGCCAATTAGGAGTTAAGTCTAACATGTGTGAAGTTGGTGAATAAGTCCCTTTACATTTCATCCCTTGCTTTGATATCACATGAATTGGGAGTATTGTGACATGTGTTGATTATTAAAATCACGACATGCCTTCATGTTTGATAAAACACAAGTAAGCTTAAGGGATGGCTTAAAGACCTCCATTTACTTTGTTACTTTGTTTACAAGACAATTAACTTGTCCATTAAAGTCTCTTAAAATTTGAAAGGAAAAACTTACCTTAAATTTGGAAATCTAATTTTGAATCCTTGTAATGAGATGCTAGAGAGATATCAAAAATAATTTCCTTAAAATCCATCAAAAATAATTTCCTTAAAATCCATTAAACTAAGAATGTACTTAAAAAACCTAAGAACAATCATTGTCCTTACTCTCTTTATATTTACTAAAATTAGTTCTGAACCAATACATATGCTTTAGCTTAGTTAAATTGGAAGGAGGGATTGTGTATATTCTGAGACGAAAGAAAGAGGGAAAAGCAGGAGATCATTTATCATCTGATCAATTCTTCAATGGCAGAAGGTGGGCTGAGCTTCCCGAACATGGGGATGGGCAACCTGTACATGCAGGTGGTGCCTCCGTCAGATTTGAACAAGAGCACATCATGGTTTATGTATCCCGACGTGTGGACGACCTACATTCTGATACTCTTCTTCACATGGATCATCGTACTCTCTCTAATCGGATCGGATGCACTACTGACACTGCATGGACCATTGTCAATGTCGCCCATTTTGTGGTCAATATTCATTTTTTTTTGTCATTAATTTCCTGAGAATGTACTCTTTATAGTTTTTATTTTGGGACTGTAACAAGTTCAATGCAAACCAATTAATTTTCATTAAGTTTTTCTTTCCCACAGGTTTGAACCCTGGTCGACTGAAAAATTAATCTTTTTATGTGTTTTTTTTTAACTGTTTCATTGAATCCGGTTTGATTAGTGAGTCGATCTGAGACCAAGTTGAAACCTCGTTTGATAGGTTGCTGGTCCAAAGACTGGTTCTGAGTTTTAAAACTATGCTTGAGAATCAGTCTGTAAACCTGCTAAGTGGAGAATGAGATTATATAATAGGGAAACATCATCTGCACACGCAATAACATCTACGAGATTCCACAAACTAGTTGAGAGGAGAATGATATTTGTTATGTTTATGGACATAACAATGACATGCCTGTGATGAAACTGTGAAGAAGGGTTTAGTGCATCAACTTTTTATTGTTTTAGCAAATAAGCACACATGTGTATTAACTATTAACATTTTTATTATTTCGTCAAGCATACACAAATGTTCATGATTTTTTTTTCGAACAGATGTCTTTGTAATTTTTTGGGATACACATGTTCAGGGCACTTAAAGTCTTGCAGGATATATTTCCCAGGAGGATCCTGCCTGTTTCCGAATTTGGGATGCATTTTCAGGTAGATCCTACAAGATCTGGATATGATTGGTGGATCCAGGTTGCTTCCCAGGCATATTCTACCAGATTTGGATTCAATTTGCATATCCAGGTGAGCTCCAAGGCAGATCTAATAAGAGAGTATCATATACATGGGGACAATGCCATTCTACAACAAAAGGGTGATGTGAAGTGATGCTTCAGAACTGAGAAGTGGGAGTAACTTAGACCATCAAAATTTTGGATTTGGGGAAGAACAAGGGAAAAATGTTGATGAACTTGGCAAAGACTTGGCTAACATTACAAATATGTATAAGATTTCATTTTTTCAATTGAAATAAAACTTAAACCCACAATAAGTTTTCCCTCTAACAGCGCACGCTGTAACAATCTTCTCACCTGGAGAAGTGCAGTTAGCAACTTTGTGTGAGAAAAATCATTTTATTTCAGGTTGTGGACAAAAAATTTTGCTCTTGCATAGCATATTCTATCTATTCCAGTCGTAAATGAAAAAAACACTCATTTTTACTCTTGCTAACTTTTCGCTATAAATCCCCTCTTGTTAGTTCTTAGCTATCAAGTTCCTTTATACACTTGTTTGAAGTTTATTTTTTTAATAGGGACGATCAATAAAATATGTAGAAAGTAGGAGTTACAGGTTTGAGTATGGTTAGTGCTTCCATTTGTGAAATTATTTTCTGACTCAATATCTATTGTTGATAGGCCAAATTATGGATCAGAAAGTGAGATGGAAGATGAGGTAGCCATAGTGAAACTTGTGAATGATTTTGGTCGAGTAAATACAACATCGACTCAAAGTTCTGTGAAGCTTCATGAAATAGGATCACGGATGACTTTGCAACTTGTGAAAGTTGAAGAAGGCCTAAGTTTTGGAGCTATCATCTTCCATGAATTTGGTTTGTTGCTTGCTTCCCTTTCATTTTTTCTTATTTAGTGAATCCATATGATGTTGAATGAATAAAGACTAGAATGAATAATAGGTATGCTTTTTCTCGTTTTCAGAAGAAATGACCTTTATCTGTAAAACCAGGTTAGGCCATAAACTGGAAATGGTTCAATCCATAGCCATGAGAAATTCTGGTTATTTTTAAGAACTTTTTTCGTTCTATGGAGAAAATAGCTTTTTGAATTTATCTTTAGGCTCAAGTTATTTCTCTCAGCTTTTATCAATATTTATCCTATTTAGTGTGTGCTTGGGTGCAGTTAGTGACTAAAGTCCACATTTTCTATTATTGATCCTTTGTAAATTTGAAAAATTTCTAACACAATATTGTTACAAAGAAAATTGATTGCGGGATAAGCATCTAGGTGCTAGGACTCCCTTCTAGTTTGTGTGTAGTGCTAGATGATGTGAGATGACCAGACCATTTTTTATTTAATTTGCAAGAATTTTGTTGAATGGTGATTGAAAATAAATATGTACATGTTTAATCATTAGCTTTTATATGTTGGACAACATCACGAATATGGATCTTGTTTTATCATAAACATAGTGAAGAGAAGTTCAATAAAATTTGTGTACATCTTCTTAATATTGTCAATATAGTGAATAAGCTGCTTTTTTTCCTTGGATGTAGTTAAAAAAACACATGAAGATGTCAAAATGTTAAGAGAAAACGTAGAACGGAGAGAGGCATTATGGAAACAGAGGAGAGTTGTGTAGGAAGAAAATGTTCATCAGAAGGAGTAAGTACCATAACTTTCAGAAGATGTGCTTGTAGTTGTCAAACATGGGGATTTTATGCTATAAATATTTTCAATGTTTGGTGTAGTAATCTTACTGGCATCTGTCTACATATAAAAGTTTTCAGTGTGTGGTGTAGTAGTCTTTTGGCATCTGTCTATATCAAGATGTCTGGATATCTTGTATTTGTCTTTCTACTGCAAGGATATTTTTGGAGCTATCAAAGGCATTTGGTTGGATTCCAGGCACTTGAAATTAGTAGTTATGCAAGGATATTTTTGGAGCTATCAAAGGCATTTGGTTGGATTCCAGGCACCTGAAATTAGTAGTTATACGTTGGCAGGACTCATAACACTAGGTATTTGAGTTTCTACATTGGAGGGTAAAAGAATGCATTCCTACTCAGAAGGCCACAATTATGCAGCTATACAACATTTGGCTGAAATGGTGGTAAAATTTATGTGCCTTTGAATGAACACATCCACTAACTTTTTTTGTGGAATAATGTTGTTGGTCCCATTAATTTTCATTTCTTTGGATTAAGTAGACAATGTTGTGAAATTGCAGACTTGCCAAGCAACCATTAAAGCAAAAGCCAAATTTGATGAATCCTCAAGAAAGGCTTGGTAAAGCCTCCAATTTTTTTAAAGTAGAAAGATTCGTCATGGACTCTTTCTCAAACATGCAATGACCTAAATAAAGAAAGAAATAATCTTTTAGGTAGTTACAACTTCTCAAGGATTCTATAAGGAAGGAGTCAACAACAATAAATTAATTAATCTCCAACCAACTTCACATGAGTATATCCCATGCAACCAACTCCATGGATGAATGTGCAAGATGAAGTGGTCAAGTCCAAAAATAGTAAGTGGGAAACCTCAAACACAATGAATCTGGGGAGATAAGGGCCAATGAGCTTAATGGATTATTTAGAGGAATGAACTACTTTTCTTGGCCAGTGGACAAAGCAGAAAAGAAAGATAATTGCGGGTGCCATCCATTTACACCCTCTTGCCATGGTTTAAGTGAACATCCCTCGAACATCAATCTAGTTGTCTAAGACTTTAATCTTATTTCTTGCCTTCGGTCTAAGCATCAATCCAAGATAGTTTAGTTGGTTAAACAGAGTTAGGCAGTGCCCTCCTTTAGTATCCTATCCTGAAGCCCTGGTTGCATTGTTCAGAAGGAAGGTCCATGCTTCCCCGGTTGAGTAGAGCTTCACCCCTATCTGATAGTACCATATCAAGATTGGTTAAGATGTTTCCCACACCCTCTATTGAGTGAAGGAGAATCAGTTGGACCACCCGAATTTTGTTGAAATATGGCAACAAGAATATTCCAATTTAATTTCTCCTTGAATTAAATTGTGAATTAAAATTGAATTTAGTCTTAATAACTACTTGGAAATAATTAATTAATTTATTTTAAATTAATTAGTTGGAGAAATTCAAGTTAGAAGTCTTTCTGAAGTCATGAGAGAGTTATCCATTAAATTAAGGAGATAAGATTGAGTTATATTTGAGTTGTAATTAGTTAACTCAGTTTACTGAGTTAAGTCCAGTTAAATTAGTTCCAAACTATTTGAGGAACTAATAGTGAGTTAATAGTCAGTTGATGCATTAATGCACTCGACTAGTGCTACTCCAGTTAACTGAAGATTCCCTCATCAAAAACTCATGCATGCCTATTTTGAGAAAGACCCAGTTGAGACTAATGTTCAAGGACAATGTACCATCAGTTTCATGTGTTTTCTCATGGATAAAAATCATGCATGCAGTCAAGGATTCATCCTTGAGGATTGCGCAGTTTTGAAGGCTTGGTTTTCCACTTGGTAATAGGCAAATCATCCACAAGGAACAACGCAAGGAAATAGGATCTTGGAGGGTAGAGAGGAAGGTTGGAGAGAAGACAAGATTGCTTGTGAGCATCTGTGAGGATTGTACTGAGAGTTGGCTAGCTGTGAGAGCTAAGGCTTTGTATAATTCCTATGTATTTCTACCATGTATGATAATACAATAGTGTGGGGTTTTTAGCTGAGGCTTTCCCAAAAGTATTTTCATGTGTATTGTGCCATTGATTCTTCTTATTCTGGTTATATTTTTCAACTCGATCTTTAAGCTTCCGCAAATTGATAGTAGAAGTAGGTTATAGTATTCTGCTTTTATTTATATTGCATTATCGAGTTAACCTATCATGGATTTTCTACATGGTATCAGAGCTGTGAACAATATACTAAGAAGAGAATTCAAAGTTTGAAGTTCGAGGTTGTAGGTGCAAATCGAATTCATGTCATACTTCAAGGTTGGCCAATGGTGTTCTATGGCTTGAGACTCGAGTATGCCTTGGAATGTTGCTCGAATTACATAGCATGGAAAGATAGAATGGAGGCTATATTAGAAGACAATGGATTGAAGGAATTCATTGATCAAGAAATCCCAAAGCCAACTTCAACTAATGCACAAGAGTTGGCTAAGTGGAAGAAGTGTGTGGCAAAGGTGAGACGGATCATGCTTGAGGGATTTCGAGACCATATTGTCTCGAGTCTCCATGGGAAGGATACTCCATTTTCAATGTGGAAGACATTGAAGGACCTCTACCAGAACAGTAGTGACTAGAGGAAATTGGCGCTCAAGGATAAGCTTCGAAGAATTAAGATGGAGAAGGGCAATACTATTTCCACATATCTGAACAAGCTCACCACCTGCAGAGATAAGCTTGGTAGTGTGGGAATAACTACTGTCGATGATGATATGGTGAGCCTTGCTCTCCTTGGCCTTCCAAAGAGTTGGAATAGTTACCAGGACTCTGTGAATGGAAGGGAGAAACTGCCGGATTGGGAACGACTGTGGTCGGATCTTATGCAGGAGGAGATCAAGAGGAGCACATAAGATGGTTCTTCATACAAGAATGATGATGAAGAAAATATGGCCTTAGCAAGTAAGGCAAGGAAAGGGAAGGGGAAGGCTTCCCATTTCAAATTGTATTCTTCTCATGGAGGGAAGAAGGGTGACATGTCTAAAGTAATATGCATTAATTGTCACAAGATGGGACATTATATGACTAATTTCCCATCGATGAAGTCCAATAAGGGATCCTCGAAAGGATCAGAAGGTGAGGCATTAGCCTCTCAATTCAAAATGGAATTTACCCTCATCACATGCATGGTGTCATTGATGATGGGTTGTGTCAAGTATCTTGACAGTGGTGCCTCATTCCACATGACTGGTGATAAAAATTTATTTAGTGCCTTCAAGGAGAAAGACATCAATATGCGCATAGAGATGGTTGACGACGGAAGGTATAGTGTTTCAGGAGTGGGCACGGTTTCTTTTCAAAGGGAGCATGGAGGTCCTCTCACCTTGACAGATGTGATGTATGTGCCTAGACTAAAGAAGAACTTGGTATCGGTCACAATGTTAGAGGACAAAGGCTACGATGTTGTCTTCAGTAAAGGAAAGGCATTCCTAAGAAACATAGCCATGGGTCAGACCAAGAGGATGGGGATTTGAGTGAAGAATCTCTATAAAATAGAGGTAGATGATTGTGCAACATTGAGTACGAAAGCAGAATTGGTGCAAAGCCAAGACATTGGTGAGTTGTGGCACAGGTGGTTGGGCCATTTCCATCATGGGGATTTGAAGACAATGCAACAAATATCTACAAGACTTCCCAAAGGTAAAATTGAGCAAGTTGACACATGTAAAGGTTGTACCTTGGGAAAGTACACTATCTTCCTTTCATGATCGAGATAGTCAAGAAGAGGCTATCTTAGAGCGAGTTCATACTGATTTGTGTGGACCATTCTTGATGGCATCCACAACGAAGCAAAGGTATTATGTGATTTTCATTTATGACTATTCTCATAAATGTTAGATTTATTTCATGCAGAAGAAGGACCAAACTTTCACAAATTTTTGTGAGTTCAAAGCTTTGGTCGAGAAAGAGTCAGGGAATAAGATCAAGGCCTTGAGAAGTGACAACTATGGAGAATATGTCTCTCAAGAGTTTAAGGGCTTCTGTCCGGTGGAAGGAATTAAATGAGAGTTAACGACACCTCATAACCCACAATAGAATGGGGTGGCTGAGAGGAAGAACAAAACTATTGTAGGGGCAGCATGGGCAATGTTGCATGACAAAGGCCTACCACTTCATGAGTGGGCTGAGGCATGCAACACAGTGGTATATTTGCATAATAGAAGCATGCATCACATACTTGGGATGAAGACACCAGAGGAAGCTTTCTCTAGTAAGAGACTAGATGTGGGTCACTTCAGGATCTTTTGCTCATTGGTATATTGCCATGTGACAAAGGATGCACGGAAGAAGCTTGAGCCGACAATAGAGTTGGGGATATTTGTGGGGTACACTAATACACCTCACAACTATCGAGTGTACTTGCCTACCAGTCAGAGGACAATGGTTCGTAGAGATCTCAATTTTGATGAGAAGAAGGCCATGCGAGTTTCCCTTGAGAGGGAGATCCAACTACAAGTTGTGGAGGAACTATTGATTCCTAAGGAGGAGGAGCCACAAAATGATGTGGAGCAAGCACATGTAGAGGTTCCAGGAGTGGAGACATCCACTCAAGAAGAGTCTTCCAGAGATGGATGAAAGCGCACAAGAGAAGCTGAGAGATTTTTGAAGGATGTGAGAGAGAATGTGGGAGCACCATCTTCTCAGCGTAGACAGAGGAGGTCACCTGAGAGGTACACTAGATACATGGCCCTTGTTGGGGAATGTGTTGAGACCAAGCCATCTTCATTTGAGGAAGCAGTGCAACAACTAATTTGGGTTGATGATATGGTGAAGGAGTATGACTCCATAGTTCGTAACAGTGTTTAGGACATGGTTCCGAGACCGGAGAACAGGTCAGTTGTGAGTTCCCGTTGGCTTTAGAAAGTAAAGAAAGCTATTGATGGTAGTGTGGAGAAGCATAAGGTAAGATTTGTTGCCCGTGGATTTTCACAGGTCGAGAGGATCATGTTGTTGCAGTATATTTTGACAGAGGAGCAAGATGCTGACAGTTTGACAAAGGCATTGTCAAAGTGTAAATTCGAGTTCCACAGAGACAGGATCAGGGTGGCAGATAATCCCTTTCTTGTTGAGAGGGAGTTTTGAAATATGGAAACAAGAATATTCCAATTTAATTTTTCCTTGAATTAAATTTTGAATTAAAATTGAATTTAGTCTTAAAAGCTACTTGGAAATAATTAATTAATTTATTTTAAATTAATTAGTTGAAGAAATTCAAGTTAGAAGTCTTTCTGAAGCCATGCAAGAGTTATCCCTTAAATTAAGGAGATAAGATTGAGTTATATTTGAGTTGTAATTAGTTAACCTAGTTTATTGAGTTAAGTCCAATTAAATTAGTTCCAAACTATTTGAGGAACTAATAGTGAGTTAATAGTCAATTGATGCATTGATGCACTCAACTAGTGCTACTCCAATTAACTAAGGATTCCCTCACCAGAAACTCATGCATGTATATTCTGAGAAAGATCCAGTTGAGATTAATGTTCAAGGACAGTGTACTATCAGTTGCACGTGTTTTATAATGGATAAAACTCATGCATGCAGTCAAGGATTCATCCTTGAGGATTGCGCAGTTTTGAAGGCTTGGTTTTCCACTTAGTAATAGGCAAATAATCCACAAGGAACAATGAAAGGAAATAGGAGCTTGGAGGGCAGAGAGGAAGGCTTGAGAGAAGCCAAGATCTCCTGTGAACATCTGTGAGGATTGTACTGAGAGCTGGCTAGCTGTGAGAGCTAACGCTGTGTATAATTCCTATGTATTTCTACCATGTACGATAATACAATAGTGTGGGGTTTTTAGCTAAGGCTTTCCCCAAAGTATTTTCATGTGTATTGTGCCATTGATTCTTCTTCTTTTGGTTATATTGTTCAGCTCGATCTATAAGCTTCCACAAATTGATAGTAGAAGTAGGTTATAGTATTCTGCTTTGATTTATATTGCATTATCAGGTTAACCTATCACATATTTCTACAAATTTGTCTATTCTAGTGCCTCCGGAAAGAATTGTGTTGGGTTAGGAAAGAACTCTGTTGGATGGGTTATTAGCTAGCCTTCTCCAGCCTAGACTGGCCATCCTATTGAACCCCCTATAGGAGGCAGGAGTAGTGAATTTTTCTTGTCATCATACATTTTGGTATGCACCATGTTATGTATGTACTACTAAATAATCCATTTATCTATCATGATTAAATGGACCAGCTTCTAGAAAATCCCTTGAAAGATGAAATCCCATTAATATTTTTTGTGTTGGTTGATAACTGCTTATCATAGTCCCATCTAACAATTTTTTCAAGCTAATATTAACTAGATTAGAAGTTATGCAATCTAAGCAGACATGGTACTCCTTTCAGCTTATCATATACATATGCCTTATTATCCTAATACAAAACCATGTGCTCCATGGCATTGACTTCGTTTGCATTGACCATTCTCTAATCCTGATGGCATGCATATTTTTCTAGTGATTGTAATTCTTTTTCTTCTCCAACATAGTTGAAGAATGCAAGAAAAGCAGTAGCTTTTAGTGTAGGTCACCCATTATTTTTTTGTTGTTGTTGTCAAAATATGTCTTATATTTACAGAAAATTATTTGCAAACAACAAATCAAAAGGTGGAGCTTATATCAATATCCTCTTCTTAAGACTAACAATGGAGAAATAAAGCCTGTATAGGTTACCAAATCTAAAGATTGAGAAACTTTTATCAATAATTCACCCTGAGATAACAACTAGTGATGTACCTCATCACATCACATGGAAAAAAAAGTTGTCGATTACTAACTTCTTGCTAAATCAAAAACTTACACTTAATATTCCAAGGGAGAATAGAGCAAAGACTCTCAATCTCTGCCAAATCTCAATGAAGGAAGAGTGGACCCAAAAGCTACAATTTCCAAAAAAGGCAGCACACTAGTAGCCCTGCATTGAAGGTGAACTAAATATCGGTCCTGATTATCCTTCCAAATAGATTAGAAACTGTATTTTGTGTGCTCACCTCTCTTCTAGATAAATTGACACCCCATCTTGCATGGAGAGTTGGAGATAATAGATTCTGCTAAAGCAACAAAGATAGAAGCCTTTGTGGTTGATACTACTACCAGGACTGACCAAAGCCACCTCGCATCCCTGCAAAGTAGCCTCGATGTCACAATGTTATTTTGCAACATGTCGGACGAGGGATGAGCCCCACCATCCTTGTGGAAGATTGTTCTTCCCACCATAGTTTAACCACAGGTATGATTGATTGATCTTCTCTAGATGCTAAAATTGAGTCTTACTAGGCAACCAACAAGATACATAATAAATGTGCGAGGCATAGAAGATCTGTCCAACCCTTTTCAACTTCCCATCTAATGTGAGGTCCTTATGATGCTGAAATCAAGGCTTACTCTGAAATTGTTGAAAACATGGTACACAAATCCTAGATAGCCATTGGTGAAAGCCCCACTTCAAATGCAATGTCTAGATACCTCACAATTACCCTGGGTCGAGCATAAGTCCGAGCTATGGGAATCTAGTAAGCTGAGATTCTAACTCCAACAACCAAAAATCTGTCTCGTGGTCACTAATGACAACATCTAACATAGAGTCAAAGTTTTACAACCCTATATGAGCACCATCAACCAAACTCTACTTAACACTCATAGAAATAAAGGATCCATTAGCAAAATGATTGTTGACCATGTTCAACTCATCAGGACGTAAGATGTCCTTCACATGCCCATGAATGCCAGCAACTTCAAATAGGTGATTCAAGACATTGTCAAACATACAAATTTGGGACCAAGGGGCACTCTTGACAAATAGATTGTTTCAACAAAATTTGAGGGGATAATGAGTTATTAACAAGGAGAAATGTTGATGCATTAGAGAGTAGTGTGTTCACCATGGCCACATATCTTGGTCCAAAGGCCAAGAAAAACCAACATGTCTGTGATGAAGTTGCAATCTGCAAAAAATGAGGCTGCTAGCCATTGTCTCGAGCCCATTCCAAAGCCTCTCAATTCTAGATTATGTGCCTAGAATCACTGGACCCTCTACAAATCCTGTCTGCTCTTGTTGAACTACCTTCCATGCAATTGAGTGTCTTTGTAAAGCCATTGATTTAGCCATGATATTGTATGAGACACCAAGGAAAGTAATGAGCCTCCAACCTCCAATGGTGCCCCTAGCTACATTCTTGGTAATGCGTTTACTAAGGCCTTGATTGAGCGATTTAGATAGCCTTCTAGAAGAGAATTCTTCACCTATCAAACAATAGAAATCACCTTGTATTATGTCCAACATGGCCTTGAATAAATCACAACGAAGGCCATCCATTCTTGATGAAATAATCACAACAAAGGCCATCCATTGCTGATAAAAAAATCACAACAGAGGCCATCCATTCCTAATGGAAAAGATGAAAAGGATGTATCTGGATTCTGAACTCTTATCAAAATAATGTCATCTTGTATGACACTCATCTTATTGGATTCTTTAAGTCAGGGAGTGCATTTATATCTTAAAATTACCCACTCAGCTTGGTGGTATAGTTTCATGGTGTCCTATTAAAATGGTCTCGTCCATAAGTCATAAGATTGCATAGTTAGATACATGGACTCTTATCCAATGAGCCATATGGCCTTTAGAGCTCTATGCTTGAGCTTAATGATATGTTTCCAAGTTGAATGCCAATTCTTGAATGTTTAGCCTGACCAGATTGATGTGTCATCAAGGTTCATGGTCATACTAAATATTTGTTTATACTTGTATGTGTCCTCCATTTCATCAAAGATTAATTTCATCAAAGAGTCTGTCCCATATCGTACTTGTGGCTAGTAAATGGACTTACTAACATAATGCTCTGGGAAAAAACTAAAACTGTGAGAAGATCATGTAATCATGTGCTCTCTTCTTCTCCTCTTGCATTTTACCCAACGTTCGCGTTGGATTTTCATGTTCAAGTGAGTCATATGACCTTTCTCTTCCTTTGTTTTTCATGCCAAACTATGGATGAGAATAGAGAAAATTGTCTCTTGGAAGTCAGATAGGATTTCCTCCTCATGCAAAATATTTTGCATCTCAAACCCCTCCTATCACCAGTGGTTATTCTATTATGGTAGTTGAAACTTTATTGAATCATTCTATGCACACACAATATTTGCCTTTGGACTTGGAGACTGTTTTTTTCTGTAGTGCTCCTCCTTTCTCTTGGTACAGATATTTCAGTTGTAAGTCACTCTAAGGAAGTGGATTGAGTTAGTTTTGGGCATTAACCTTGCCCTAATATAGATCTACTGCATAAAGTTTAGAAATTTGAACTTATAGCATGGGCTATCTAGAATACTTGGGCCTTTTCTCTGTTTTGGTTGTGATGTCAAGAGTCCTGTATTCTTGTAAATGTTGCCTTAGATCAATTTTTAGCTGGGTGACCTCCTCTACATTCTTGCGAGTTACCTGTGATTCAAATATTGTAGTGTCTATTAAAGGCTGCCTTTCATCTCCCTTGATGATTTTTGGCTCTTCTTTGAATGAGTTTGATCTTTGAGATCCTATGTTAGCAAGTGTGTTTGAGCCTTTATTGGCACTGATGCCATGATATAATGTTCTGTGCTATTAGAAATGGGATTGTATAACCTTCTGAGTGTGCTGGTCTCTTTTAACCCTTTGGATGAAGGTTTCTTGGAATTATTCCTGGGTCGTTGCTTCTTTAAAGGATTGATCTTTGTGGGGATGCATTTCGCTTGAATTCCACCACTTTCCTCTTTATTTTATCTCTCACGAAAATTTGACTTAGAGCTTCTGTCTACACTATAGGAAGCACATCCCTTTAAAGTGGGTTCTCCTCCTTTAGCTTCTTTTTCAGTTTTAGTCTAAAAAATTCTACCACTAAAATTCTCTTTATCTTTCAAGTAGAACTTGTACAAAGTGTGGATCATGAAGCATACATTCTATCTCATTTCCAAATATAACCCCCTTGACATGAGCTCGCCTAGACCGAACTACACTTGATTGTGATCGAGATTCATCACAAGAAACCTATGACTTGGAGTGAGAAACCATAACAAAACTGAGATCTTTGATAGCAATCAAACCACAAGATATCAACTGTATGTGGAGAGTGGAGGCTCTGGTATTTTAGGCATAAAATAGGTCTCTCCTTCAACATATTGACATCTTAAAGTGCTCACCTTGCTGTTGGATTTCATTTTGGAATCTGGACTCTCTGGAGAATTCCTTGAAGAAGATCGAGGAGATACCCCACCTCCACTAAAATCTATGGGAATCTATTCTTCATGTTGGTTCTCCTTGTATTGAGTCAAACTTGAGTTACATTATTCTTCTTCCTCTTCTTCAATAGTGACTCCTTTAGTACACATGACTGATCCAGGTGGAGATTGGTGGCCACCTGCCAAGTCCACCTAGACCCCCACCATTGTCTTTCTCAGCATTTTCAGTTTCCTTAATTGTAGCACAACTTACTATTTTTAGCAGTTTTTCGGGTCCTGAACTTCCGGAGCCGTTTTGAGGCCCTAAACGACGTTTTTTTGGGGAATCCGGGGGCAACATGGGTCCATGGAATGGACCGATGTTGCCTGTTCCAACAATAATAGTGCTCAGATAGATCTTTCTAATGAGCTATTGTACGCATCAAATGGAGATCATATGCCAAAGTTACAACCCTGGGAAGTTGATGTACCAATTTACCCCAAACAGGGCCCACAGTTTGGCGTTTCATCTCCTAGGGTTAGGTTTTGGAATGTTAAGGGCTTTCCATTGTTTCTCAACAATAAATAGGCCTTGGAGCCTCATTGTAACACAGTTCAGAGGCATGTAGCCATCACATCTCTTCTCAGAGATAAGCTACCATCGCCCTAGCTGGTTTATTTCCATTTTTGGTTGTAAGCATATTTCAGTATTTTCCATTAATGAAATGAAGTATTATTTCCGCTGCATCTTTGTGTATATGGTTATCTCTGTAATTCGTTGTGTTCCTGTTTAAATCTGGATCAGTGGTATCAGAGCGGTCTGCTTTTTCTCTGTTTTTCTTTGCATGTCCCCAACAAGGTCGGGATATAAGGAGTTAGGGCTTGAACTGGTTGAACCTTTGCAAGACCAGCCTCGCAAATCCCGACGGCCTCCCATGGCGGACGAGAAGAAAGACGAGGGGGCAGGAGATCCCATCAAAATCTTGCTTGAAGAAGCCCTCAAGCGACAACGGAACGAGATGATGGACAGCTTCGCCCAGATCCTTCAGCAGCTACCCAGAAGCAACGCATCGGCTTCCAGCAGCTACTCTGGAAACGCCACACCCTTTAAGGTACAAGTTAATTTTGAAATCCCCATATTCGAGGGTCAGATAGACGCAGATGCCATAGATAAATGGTTAAATCTGCTAGAGGGTTCTTTTTCTGTTCATGAATTTTCAAGTCGGGAAAAGATTGTTTTTGCTCTTCTCAAAGCAGCCCCCCACGTCATGGACTGGTGGGAAACCTACTGCGAGCAGAAGGATGAAAGTACTGGCTCACTATTTTCAGCCGCACCCACCTGGGATTCGTTCCGGGATGCCATCAAGGAGCAGTACTACCCTGTCGGAAGCTATGAGGATGAATACATAAAGTGGACCACGCTGCGGCAGGGAAGGGACCAAGACGTGTCGGAGTTCACCAATATTTTCCATACCCTTCGCACAAAGTTGGGTATCAAGGATTCAGAGAAACATTTGATACTCAAATACCGTGGCTGCATGCACAAGTACATCCAGGAAGAAATACAATTCATAAACATCCCCTCGCTTGGCGCAGCATACCGATATGCCGTCAAGGTCGAGCAGAAGTTTAAACAAAAGAAGCGAGACTTTGGATCTGCGAATCCAAAGCAGGGGAAAGGTGCCCCCAAACCACAGAACAAAGGACAAAGCCAAGGCGGGACAGCCCAAGACAACCAGCCGAAGCTGCAAGTAAAGAACAACGCCGCGAAGCCGAGAAAGGACACTGGAAAATGGTGCGAGTTCCATAAGAGCTCCACTCACAACACAAGTGAGTGTCGGGCCAAGCAGTCACTGGTGGCTGAGCTAAAGGTTTCAGAATCAGATGCATGTTCCGACTCTGAGTCAAAACCCGATAAGGGGTATGAAAAAGGGAAGCAGATCATTGATGCGGATCCCAGCGCCACTGTTGCTACCGCAAAGATCTAGAAAAATGAACCCGAAGATCCAGAGGAGGAGGAGCGTCTCTTCCACTCCCAGATGTGGGTAAAGGGCTCCCCGATACAGTTCATTGTTGATAGCGGGAGTCAAAAGAACCTCATTTCGGCGGAGGTCGTGAAGCGGTTGGGCTTACCGACCACAGCACATCCACAACCATACACCATTGGGTGGCTTCACCAAGGACGAGATCTTCGCGTGAGCCAGCAGTGTCGCCTTCCATACAACATCAAGCCCTTCACGGATGAGGTATTGTGTGACATTGCTCCCCTTGAAGTTTGTGATGTATTACTAGGACAACCATACTTGTGGAAGCGACATGCTGTGTATGAATCAAGGCCCCGTGCTGTTATTATTACATTGGGAAATAAGTTGTTCAGGATACCAGAGGTAGCACCACCTGCCGCCATCTCTTTGATTACTGCAAAACAATGCAGTAAGATCATTTCCAAAACCAGGAAATTTGTTTTCCTGATGATACGCCCTCAAGGAAAGAAGAAGACAGTGGCCGCGGCCTCCAAACGGGGTCCCTCTGCACGACAACTACAGATGGACAAGGTTGTGGAGGAGTACGAGGACATCTTCACCTCCTCGGCAGGGGTTCCTCTGCACTGTCAAGTCAAGCACTCCATCGATCTAACCCCAGGTGCGCCGCTACCCAATGGACCAATTTATTGGCGCTCCGTTCTGGAGAACGATGAAATCAAGAGGCAGATTCAGGAGCTCCTGCAAAAAGGTCACATCCGTCCGAGTTCATCGCCCTGTGGGAGCCCGATCGTGTTGGTACAGAAGAAGGATGGGACGTGGAGACTCTGTATTGACTATCGGGCGCTGAACAAGATCACTGTCCGTAATAGGTACCTGATCCCGTGGATTGATGAACTCCTACACCAACTAAAGGGGGCGAAATATTTCAGCAAGATCGATCTGAAGTCAGGATATCACCAAGTACCAATCGAACCCTCCGATGTGTGGAAGACTGCCTTCAAATCCAAGGAGGGCCTCTTCGAATGGTTGGTCATGCCTTTCGGATTGACGAATGCTCCTGCAACCTTTATGAGGCTAATGGATGACATCTTGCGGCCATTCACCAACTCCTTTGTAGTAGTATACTTGGATGACATTCTGATCTTCAGCCAGAGTTGGGAAGAGCACCTCCACCACATCCGACAGGTTCTCCAAACACTGCGGCAACACAAGCTATGTGCCAATTTGGAGAAATGCACTTTTGGCATGACCCAGGTTCAGTATCTGGGATACATCATTGATGAACAGGGGGTGCATGTCGATCCAGCCAAGATCCAAGTCATTCGGGATTGGCCCTCTCCAACCACTCTAACAGAGCTCCGCAGCTTTCTAGGTCTTGCCAACTTCTACCGCAGGTTTGTGTTGGGGTTTTCTCATATTTCTTGGCCCTTGAGTCAAGTCACCAAGGGCGGGGCGAAAGCAAAATTCTTTTGGTCTGAATCTCAACAGAAGGCATTCAGGGAGTTGAAGGATCGCCTCTGCACGGCACCAGTGCTCGCGTTACCAGATTTACAACAACCATTTGAGGTCGAGACAGATGCCTCTGACTATGCTATTGGGGCAGTCCTTACTCAACATGGACATCCAGTGGCATATCACAGTGAAACACTTTCAGACACAGTCCGGAAGTACCCCACTTATGATAAAGAGATGTATTCCATTGTACAGGCCTGCCGACAATGGAAGCATTACATTTTGGGGAAGGAAACGGTCATCCACACAGACCACCGACCTCTGCAGTTCATACAGACCCAAGGGAAATTGCAGAATGATCGCCATCAGAAGTGGTCTACATACCTGCAACAGTTTCACTTGAATATCAAGTATAAAAAGGGCAGCACCAATAATGTTGCAGATTGCCTCAGTCGGCCACCGATCATGGCGCTAACCACTGTGCTCAACTCTTGTGGGCACGAGACTTCTGATTGGCCACTTCTCTACAAAAGCGACCCAGAATTCGGCCACACATACCAGAAACTCTTGGAGGGTCGGCATGTTGCAGATTTTCACCTCCAGGATGCCCTATTATGCCACCTCGGTCACCTTTTTGTTCCTTCAAGCGAGCGTGCCAAGATGATTTGGGAAGCACACTACAGTCGGGCTGCTGGGCATTTCGGGGTCGAGAAAACAGTGGCAGTACTGCAAAATTATTTCTATTGGCCGAATCTTCGACAGGATGTTGGGAAGTACATCCGATCATGTACTGCCTGTGCCATTGCCAAACCGACCATTAAGAAGCACGGCCTCTATACCCCGTTGCCTACCCCTAGTCGACCTTGGGAATCCATCTCCATGGATTACATGTCAGGCCTTCCTTCCACTAAGCATGGAAATGACTGTGTTTTTGTGGTCGTCGACAGGTTCTCGAAGATGGCCATTATGGTGGCCTGCAAGAAGAATATCACAGCAGAAGCCACTGCTAAACTCTTCTTTGAATGAGTGTGGGTGCACTTTGGGATCCCACAGTCTATCATCTCAGATCGGGACAATCGGTTTCTCAGCACATTTTGGTCCAGTCTCTGGTCAATGCTGGACACCAAACTCACAAAGTCCACAGCCTTCCATCCTCAAACTGATGGCCAGACAGAGGTTGTCAACAGGATGATTGTGCACATTCTGCGCATGTATAACTCAAAGCATCCACGCACATGGGACGAGAGCCTCCCCTATGTTCAGCACAGCTACAACCGAGCTCTTCACAGCTCCACTGGCCATAGCCCTTTTCAGGTGGGTTTGGGATTCCAGCCACTATGCCCCATTGATGTGGCCATGCCACTTGCAGCTACTCACATGAATTCAGCTCATGTCCAGTCCGAAACAGATAAGGCCACCAGCTTCATTGAGCGCATCCAACATATTCGCCAGCAGGTCCATGACATTCTTGAGAAATCAAATGCCAAGTACAAGCAGCAACATGATCAACACCGGGTGCCACACAAGTTTCAGGTGGGCGACAAAGTCTGGTTGCATTTGCAAAAGGAACGCCTTACTGGAGCCTATCGGAAATTGAGACCACTCCGATATGGTCCTTACACCATTACTAAGGCTATGGGAGACAATGCATTTGAGCTCAGCATTCCCCCATTCCTTGGCCTGCACCCAGTGTTCAATGTGGACCGCCTTCGGCCATACTTTCCACCATTGCTAGACACATCCGACATTGCAGAACAGCTCAAACCCACAGAATTAAATCCAGATTGCATGGAACAAGCTGCAACTGATCGAATCATGGACACACAGATCAAGAACACTCGCCAACAGAATATCCAACTGTATCGAGTTGTCAAAGCAGACCAACTCCTTCAGCAGGGCAAGTGGCTCACCAGGGAACAAGTTCAGCAGAAGTTTCCTCATCTCATGGAGGAGCTCAACGCAATGGGGACCATTGCTTCCTAAGGGGGGAGGAATGATCCAGGTGGATATTGGTGGCCACCTGCCAAGTCCACCTGGACCCCCACCATTGTCTTTCTCAGCATTTTCAATTTCCTTAATTGTAGCACAACTTACTATTTTTAGCAGTTTTTCGGGTCCTGAACTTCCGGAGCCGTTTTGAGGCCCTAAACGACGTTTTTTTGGGAATCCGGGGGCAACATGGGTCCATGGAATGGACCGATGTTGCCCATTCCAACAATGATAGTGCTCAGATAGATCTTTCTAATGAGCTATTGTACGCATCAAACGGAGATCATATGCCAAAGTTACGACCTTGGGAAGTTGATGTACCAATTTACCCCAAACAGGGCCCACAGTTTGGCGTTTCATCTCCTAGGGTTAGGTTTTGGAATGTTAAGGGTTTTCCATTGTTTCTCAACAATAAATAGGCCTTGGAGCCTCATTGTAACACAGTTTAGAGGCATGTAGCCATCACATCTCTTCTCAGAGATAAGCTACCATCGCCCTAGCTGGTTTATTTCCATTTCTGGTTGTAAGCATATTTCAGTATTTTCCATTAATGAAATGAAGTATTATTTCCGCTGCATCTTTGTGTATATGGTTATCTCTGTAATTCGTTGCGTTCCTGTTTAAATCCGGATCAATGACTCTTCTTTCTTCTATCTGTGTTATCTCTTTTTTCGGTAATGGTGCTTGGAGTTAACGTGTTTTGTCCTTCATTAGTGTTAGAATTATCCATTTGATTAGTAGTTGGATTGACAACAAGTGGCATAAAATATTATTCCTATCATATCTGCAACTTGGTAAGTGAAGCAAGGCAGATGGGAAGCTTATAATTAAGGAAACACACAAATAAATTGAAATAAAAATGAGCCATTAAAAAAAAAGTGATATTTTAAATAGAGATCCTATCTTAAGGCATCCAATAAAACTAATTTAAAGATACAAGTTGATTTTAATAGTCCAGTATATGTACAACAAAAACTGTTGGGAAATGTTTCTGGGAGAGGAAAGTCTGGAATACGAGCCAGAAATGCCTAACATATATTTTCTAGCCGTTTCATGATTTTGGCAAGAATTTTCTACAAAACAAAATGCTTTTTTTCATTAATGATGGATCCCATGATCAACCATTATTATAAATTTTAAAGTGGAAAAAAGGATGAAGAGAAACTCCCTAATCCTAAAATCGATGCCAAATGTTTTCCAGAAAATATAGGGCTTATACATTGTAAATACGTTGCAAACCCTCCATTTTTCTTTGTTGATATCTTACAAAATCCTACTGCATTTTGTGAATAGAATTTATTTTTGCACGCTTTGTAGATGCTTTTGAGATGAAAGGTGAGATAGATACATAGTAGGAGTTGTTTTCTAAGATTTTAGAGTGTTTCATGAATCTGGACCATTAGGCTTTTTCGTTCTTGAAATTTTCCTTCTTCATAAGGATAATGGCATCTGCTTGTTTGAATGCCTCCATGGAGGAGACTTCAAGACCTTTGTAAAACATATCGAGAGAGAACTAACCTCTTGGGAGGTATGTCACAAAGTTGCAGAACTTGTAAGGAGGAAGGTTTTGAGGGCATAGGTCGGTATGTGTGGAAAGTTTTATCAAGGCTCCATGTTTATCTTTTACAAGACGGTACATGGATTGAGTGTTGTCAAAGAACCATAAAGGAAAAAGATGAATGCCAATTATAAAGAACCAACATTAATTATGCATGGGTAGGGAAGCAAGTAAAAGAAGAGTTGGAGCTCAATTAACCTCTTCATCAAACATCATAAAGCCAATGATTGCAGAGGGAGACAAGAAAAATAAAAAATTCCACAGGGTTGGAGGAAGTTGTCTTTGATATTTGCTAATACTCAATCAATTTTACCAAACTTGCAAGTACTAGGTGAGTCTTAAACTTCTTTTCAAGTTTGATGTGATATCTAGCCTAGAGATAAGAACCAAGTATAAAAAGTCATTAGTATCCTCTAAAAATCTGATTTCATGTGGAGGAGGCTTTTCATCAGAGTTACAATTGTATAATAATATAATCTCTTTTTACATCAATATTCGGAGCACTTTCAAGAATCTGATGAAGATCTAAAGGGCTAATATGTTGGACAGTTGGTTTACATTTATTTCTTAATTCATACTGCAGTTCACAGTCCATGGTGTTTGGACTCTACATATAAATTTTGGAACTTTGTACGATAATGTATCTAAACCTTAAAGTAAATCTAAAATTCCACATTTGTCTATTTAATACTAATTATTTACATTATTATTTATTTTGATGTTTATGAAGTGGATTTATCATGGAATGAATTGTTTTACATTTTTTTTTTTTTTAGTATATTGTGAGTATTTTTTTCATTTGTTGAGTTTTATGTTGAATCTTTCATGAGTTATTCCCAAGTCTAAGTCACGCTCTTTCTCCTTGGATTTTCCAAGTCAATCTTGAGTCCAAGCTATGTGTCAATAGGAGGGAGTGACAAAGTGGATAGGCCAGATGCATGTTTGCATCAAACATCATTTTTAATGTGGTTCAATCACCTTACTTGCATGAGAGGGTTTTATCTCCCAAATAGAAGAAGAATATCGATAAGGGCCTTTAAAGGATGGGGATGTGGATCCAGAGGGACCAAACTTCAGGATTGCTTTCTCCAAAATAGATTTAGTTAAAGGTTCATCTACAACTAGAAAAGGGTCCTATTTAAGCTTGGGGCTACCTTAGGCTCAAACACAATGAAACCAGAATCACACATCCATGATGATGCCTAGCATGATGATTCCTAGCTTGAGTGAAGGTTACAATTTTTTTACTAGGGTCATGATAGAGGAATTCAACAATCAATGCTACAAAGTTACAAACATCAAGGTACATAGAGGGTTTGGTTCTTTTGATTAAATGCTAGTTCCATACCCTCATACATGACATAATCCAATGGAAACATGCAATCCTACCATTCCTAAAATCCTGAAAGCTATTAAGTCCACTGAATGTTAATGGTATCTAATTTCTACTTTGTTCATATCAAATCCAATGTGGTTGGAACCACTATCCAACATTGTTTCAATTTAATTGGGAAGTGGGTCAACCACATCTTCAGGGCTTCAAAGAAAGATTATGATTTTTCTAGGGTTACCAATAACAACCTCTCAGTTTCCCTCAATAATCCCAAGACCTGTCAACCCAAAAAATCAAAGGCACTAGTAATTGATTCCTCAACCAAACTCATTGTTTCCATTTAACTTGAGTTTTCCTAGACACGGATTTGGAGGTTTCCCAACATGAGAAATCCTAAATAATGTGTTGTCTTGAAGCCTAGCCTGCACCATAACGTATAGTTAAAATCTAAAGTCTTTGGCACCATTAAATATGGCACTAATATGAGAATCCAATACCATACTAAGAGAATATTTGTGCTAAGAGAGTTCACCATGCATTTACAACCACATTTTATCTTAAGGGTGAAAGTGGTTATGTGTCTCATAACTCTATTTGAAGGACAAATGTCCATATCATACAATAGAGGCAAGCTTGAAATGCTTGTTCTATAGCTAGAAGTATTGTTATGACATTGTTCACACACCAGCACTAAAAATGTAATGTATTGTGTGCATCCTTAGATATGTTTGAGATTGCAAGCTATCTGTTTAAATAAATGCATGTATAAAACTTCTATATTAGCATAACAACCATCAATATTTTTCGTCTAGCAATTTGGGTTGAATTCACAATAGTATGCTAAAAAGTGTCATTTCAATATCTGGAAATTAGGATATATAAATGTGAGATATATACTCTACAACTTTGGGTTATCTCCTTTTCAAATCTGACCTTTTTTAGGCTACATGTTAATTGTTTGAACTTTGAAGAAATTCCTGAATGGATTTCAGTAAATACTCAACAAATAGTGGTAAGACAATGGTACCATAAATTGTGTTATTTTAAAGATTTGACTTCCAGATTTTCATAAATACAATGTCCCCAATAAATAGTAAATACTTGTCTATATAGACACTTATGTTTAGCATTATATTTATGTTGCAGCAATTATTTATGTTTGATTATAATCTTGATTTTGACAAGCTTTAGATGACTGTTTTAATCAATTTCTCATAGAATATGCAAAAGGAAACGATTGTCAAACAGTGACTAAAATTACGTTTCTCATGATTTCATTTTTTATTGTTCATGACAAGATAATCATGTTGTAGGAATGAGTTGTCCTACTTTTTGTTTCAATTTGTGTGTTATTTTTTTCCTCCCCTTTTTCAACGAGGATGTAGATTTCATTTTCCTATTGATGGTATAGACACTTGTGTTTAGAATTGTATGTCTGTTGGAACGATTCTTTATGTTTGACTATAATCGTGATGTTGACAAGCTTTAGCTGACTCTTTTCATCAATTGCTCATAGAATATGCAAAATGAAATGATTGTCAAACTATGGCTAAAATTATGTTTCTCCTGATTTCATTTTTTATTGTTTATGACAACATACTCATGTTGCAGGAATGAGTAGTCCTACACTTTGTTTCAATTTGTGTATTATTTTTTTCCTCCCCATTTTTTACAAGGATGTAGATTTCATTTTCATGTTGATGGATTTTTCATGTATCTTATCTAGCCCCAAATGTTGGTAATGGAGTGGATCTTGAAAATTAGTTGAGGAAATAGACTCAATTAGAGGTTAATGTTACAATACTGCTTCCACTTGGTACCAGAAAAAAGTTTCATCATCTGTGATGTAAAGAAGAGTTATCTAACTGCAGGGATGAAAGGAAACCTCATATCTTGGTTGTAAGTCATTTATTTTCGTTTCTTAGATGTAATTCACCCGTTTTATTTTGATCTTTATCAGATCAATTATTTCACTAATCCAATATGCATGGCCTGTATTTCTCACGAGTCACTGGATGCCAGTTACTTGACATGGTTGATATAAAATTCAATTCTAGGCCACTTGTATTTTAAGTTAGAAACTACATTGATTAAAAGGATATTCATATTTTGATTGGTTTACTGGGAGCTTTATTTAAAAATGTTTTGTAAATCCTATGTGGATGTTATTTTTTGAGGGTGAGCTCTTTGTGCCAGTATTGTTATATGATTCCATATGGAACATAGGTATACATCAAGCGCATCTTTGCCCTTGGTTGTGTATCTGTTATTATTTATATCATTGATGGATGGTTAATAATTGATGTAAAATAGAGGATGAGAAGGTCCTGACAGTTCTCTTGACAAAACAAAATCAAATGGAGTGGTGGAATTGTGTTGTAAAGGGTGAGCCAAAAATTAGTATTTGAAAGGTAGAACCCAAGAATAGCAAGCTATCTGATCTGGATCCAGAGACATCACAGACCATGGAAAAAAATGATGGTATTGATGAGTCTTCCTTGCTGATCAACTCTAATTGTTATACCACTACCCAAATTTCAGTTATCTGCAATGGAAATAATGACTCTAGCTTTAGTTGTAACTTGTATGAATATCGACTCTGGTCATTGTCCTGTTATTTTTCTATGATTTATTTTCATTTTCTAACTCCAACTAGTTTGTTTTGAAACTAATTAAATCTTTGATGAAGAACATATAGTTTTCAAAGCTCTTTTCTAAATTTATTTTCTTGAGCAATTTTTTCTTTTTACTTTAGGTACCATATATTGTTATTGTGTGACATATGTTATGATATAATTTCTTGGATAAACAGACAAACAAACTTTATTAATTAGGAATATCTTTTCGACCTCTTAGCTAAGTTATGATTATATGTCAGTAGGGGATTTTGTGTACACTGACGTTGTGTTGTCTCTTTGGTTTCTGACAGGTAACAATGATTAATAAGGAATGTGTTCTTGAGTAGCAGACATACATCTTATTCTAGTATCGGCAGGGATCTCCATGGTTTTCAGGCATGGAAAAAAAAATTAGATGTCAGTGGGACCTCCAAAGTCCGTGTTGGATGAATTTAATACTAGTGATGATTCTGATTCCTTGTCAGATAAAGAATGTCACAAGTCAAATTCAAATAAATAGAAGCAACTAAAGAATGAAGGTGAAGTTATTTCTTTCTGTCTAAGTGAAGTCACTGGAACACCTTAATAGGATAATGTTTTTAAGTCTACCAATATGCCCTCTCCTATAATAGACATGCAAAGTTTTCCCGTGTCCATCTTTCTCAGCTGAAAAATGTTGTGTTGTGAAATCAATTTTCTCTTCAAGTTCACTAGTAGTTGGCAAAAATACTATAGAAAATTATTCCTTGAGTGAGAAAAGGGCCTCATCAGAATCAAATTTAGGTATTTTCAAAACACAAGCAGATGATAAACACCAACACACTTATAGAAATTGATGAATGATGGAGATGAGGACATGCCAAAGTCTTCAAAGAAAACTAAAACAAAAGGGGATAAAAGAAAGCCAAGAAAAAGTGATTCTCTCAATCTGCCAAATTCAAATATGATATGTTCACAAGGTACCCCTAATTCTATTAATAAAGGATTGAATAATATGCCTGGTAGTCATCATTCTTGTCTTATGCAGTGTGTTCAACCTAATTTTAATAGTTTTCAAATTCGAGTGAAAGAAAACACTCCACATAGCAAAAAGAAAAAGAATTCACCAAGAAAGGAGCATGTTGTGGGTAAAATGGAAAAGCAGGTTATGGGGATTAAGACCCATACAACATGGGGAAAATGTGGTCCTAAAGCCATAGGCGACACAACTGTTGGCTGATATGAGAATTTATGCTCATCCACACTTAGGGAACAATTAAAATATTCTACCCTAGATGTTGATCGATATGTCTTTGAACTGGAAATTAAACAAATGACCCAATATACATGCAAGACAAGTGAAACAAGACTAAACAAAAAATTAGATTTGTCATGTTTCTCTTTATCAGCGCAATGAGAAAGACACCATATCCTGGATGCGAACATGCAGAGATCAAAATGAGTCAAGGGTTAGTTTTCAGCTCTGTATTTAAAATTCATCAACTCCATGTTTTATGGATTTTCTAGTTCAAACTTATGAAATCTATTCACTAGATTTTGCTGCAGAAGAGGTTGTTAAATACTGCAAAATATAGATGTCTGGACATGGAAGGTAGTGATGGATTGTGTTGTTGAAAAAACATAGATTACATTATTGTTGGTCATTGTTATTAGCCTTGTATTGGCTAGGCCTTGTGTTGGCTTGTTGGGGCCTAGCCAAGGTTTGGAGTTAATTAGCCAAACAAATCCTAGTACTACTAGCCCTTTTGGCAACAGTCCACGAAGCGCGGAATGAGGTCTCACCCTAAGTAGTATGGGAGGGTGCTAGAACTAGGTTTCCACACCCTAGAGATGTCTGATGAGTTCGACTGGTCCACGGTTTGTCCCTACGTGCAGGTTTCTTCACACACTTTCCCGTTCCTCATGGCCTGATAAACTGCCTTCGCGTAGCCCTACCCAGGGGTTGAGCATCGCGCTCTGCATTATTACCTAAGACCTTGCTTATATTCCAATGTTAGTTAATTATCTTTTCCTACTAGAGTGCTTTAAGTTATACTTAACAACATAAAACATTCATACAGGTGCGCGCAGTAAATAAACAATATATTTGCAAATGATATCAATCATGCATTAACCCAAGAACAGATACACAGAATTATAACCAAACTTCTCTTTATTGATTATTTCCATGGTTTCAGACTCGATTCACCCTACGCACTCAGCTGCAAACTACTAGGCCTTTGTGCACATAGCTGCAGAGCCTTCTCCTACCCTATGACCCAAAGACACACTCTACACTGCGACTCAATCACTTAGACTTCTCATGCTTCTATTCTTAGTTTCCCCTCTTTTACACTTTGAGCCTCGCTCTATTTATACAATCCCATGGTTCGCGGACCATGGCTAGGTCTATCCAGCCAACATTACATTACAAAACTAGAGCTGACAACCCTGTGACTCTATCATACTTTCACGGCCCGCGCCCGCAATTCGTGGAGCTTTACAAAAAGATTTGGTCAAAACTTGGGCTTGGAGCCCCAAAACATGCCTTGGGGGGATTCCATGCCCAACGGGCCCTCGACACAAACATCGTGACTTGCCCTCAAGTCACTCTATAGGCACGATGATCTTTGCGTGGAGTCCCTCCGACTGTTCTCGAACTGCGTGGAGGTCAGCAGTGCACTAAGCTGTTGCTTGCTGGATCTACTGCATACTCTATTCTGAGACCTCTATGTCGGGAGTGCCTCTCTGCATCAATGTGTGCATCCCCTGCATGTGTGCGAGCTTGCCTTTGACCTCTTCCATGATGGTGAAGGCCTCATCGATTCAAGGCTGAACGCGCACCTTCAGGATTGCTTCCTTATATCATGCCACATCCACCTACTCCTTCAGTGATTTAGCCTGCTGCATCCATGCAAGCCTTTGAGTGAGGACCACCATCTACGCAGTTCCTTGGACATTGTCATACTGCTGTTGGATTTCTTGCGCCTCTATCTCTAAGCACTAGATGTTGGGGTCCTCCTGCATATTTGAGAAGACCTCAAGTGATTCTTCCAACATACTGGTGCAGTCACGCATTGCACCTCCAATTTCCCCCAATCCTGTTGTGATAGTGCTAGCACGATGTTCTCTAACTTCCGGGGAGTGGATGGTTGTGCCTTTAACCGCAGCTCGGCGATCTAAAGGTTCAGCTCCAGCTGAACCTTTGTCATTTCTTCCCTCGCCTCACAGACCCCTGTTGCTAACCTGTGGATCCATGCCTCCACTGGTATGTCTACTATGATGGCCAGCTCCGGGATGCTTTGGCAAGCATTGTCTATCACTTGTACCAGCTGTTGATTTTGCAACACCAATTCATCGCGCTGCAAGCTTACTTGTTCCATTTTTATTTTCTGCTCACTGAGGAGTTGAATGCTCGGCTTTCCCTAGCTCGTAGCTCTGCAGTTATGCCATCCTGCAACACATATAAGGTCTCATGCAGGAGTGCAACTATATTGATACCGAGAGCTTTTAGTGCGCTGACCATAGGCCTGTCAGCCTCATTTGATGTCACTAGTGCCCCTTCTAGTAGCACTATGGTATTTGTCATCTGCGCGCGCAACATCTGCTCTGTTGTTGTGGATCCAACTGCAAGGTTGGTCGAAAGGGTACCAACTTGAGGGGAGCGCACCTACAATTCGTGTAATTGTGCTTTGAGGGCCCCCAACACAATCTAGTTCTCCTGCATGAAATCTTGGAGAGCATCATTCATGACATCGTGCACCATTTCGCCGATGTTGTGCAGATCACCCTTGGTTAGGGTGATCAGGTCAATGGACAATTTCAAGGCCTTGACCTTCTTACGCAACCCTACTCGCTCTGCTTGGTGCTGGTGCTTCAGTTGCATTGACGAGGTTTGTGGGTCTGCACCTCCTTCTTTTGTTTTTGCTTCCTCTGCTTCCTGCCCCTGCGTCATGCGGCCCTCGCCCATCTTCGCGGCTGCCTCCTCTGCTGTTGCTGCTGCTGTTGCGGCCTTTTCCTACTCAGCGACTTTCTGTGCCACATCCCGCGACACTCGCACTTCTTCTACCGCTACTTCCTTCCTTCACTTTTCGGCCAACTCTGCGATGCTCAACTTGGCCTCGTCTTTCTTCCTTTGCGTCGCCGACTTCTCAATCTCTGCAATGTTTGGGGCGCACCACTCCAGTGGGCATGCCTCCAGTACATTAAAAATGACATCGTATGTGGCTACAAAGGGTATCTTTATCCACTGCTTGATTGGGTCCTTGCGCACCATGATGTAAATATGCATGTTCGCTTTAAATTCTGCACAACTCTGCTGACTGTTGTAAACAGTGGGTGACAACCGCGACTTACGGTTGATCCCCATTCTGAGGTTCATCTCCATGAACACCCATAAGATTTTTTTTTCGCGTATCCTCTTAGCATCCTTCGTGGCACAGAGTGAAGCGTACTTTACAGCCTCCAGTAAATCCCTGTCAATTATGGGGAATTAAATATCCTCCGGCAATTCCCCAGCCACGAGCACTATGGATAACAACAACCATGCACAGTGGAACATTTTTCCTTGTTCCTAGGCTTCGCGGAAATTTTCTAAAAACTCCTTGCAGAGGAACTCAGAACAGTTAAATTGGACCCCCTTCGCATACTACTCAGCCAGTGCTACCACTAGCGCAGGTACTTCATCCGCACGACACTTACGCATGACCTTTCCTGCCAGGATTTGGGTCACCATGCACACTGCTTTCTCCTTGATGCTGGAGATGGCGTAGCCCCTCTTCTTCTTCTCCAACTTGTACTTTTTCTTCATGGCCTCTACGATGGCCAAGTCACTACCCTTCCCTTTCGATATGTCCGCAAGGTCCTCTCCTTTACATGGAAGCAGGGAGATGCAGTGAATCAGGTTCGTCGTGATGCGGATGGGCTCCTCTAGCCACAAACAGTGATCATGCACCAGGAAGAGCAACTGCCTAATGATGAAAATGCTTATTGGTGTGCGGTGAAAGTGCGGCACCCAGAGTAGGTTCAATAGCCCAGCCTTTTCAACTCTGTGCAACCACTTCTGTGGTGCTAATTCTGTCACCCCCACCACGTGTTCTGTTTGGGCTTCATGAGGTTCATGGTCTCAAGGTGAGGGAACTTCTCGTGGTTAGCAAGGTCCCAATCTTTGAATTTTACACTTGGCACCTGTCCTAGGTGTGTACCGTCAAACATAATGTTGTCTGGGAGGAGCGGGGTCTAGAGCGAGCTCTTGGTCTCGTCCAGGTCCTTGGGCACTTTTGCCTTCCCTTTTCGCGGGGGGACATAGGCGGGCAATTTTGTTGCAGCATGTGCAGGCTAAGTGTCCTCCTCCTCTGCAATGATAAGATCCTCCAGATCTTCTTCTTCTTCATCAGTCTCTATGGTGATGGCTTTCCCCTTCTCCTCCATTGACAGCTTGGTGCACAGCAGGTTCCGCGGGGACACACGTACGAGAACCATCGCTTGTTTGTCCTTCTTAGGTCTTGGCATGCGCAGTGATTTCGAGATTTCTGCTACAATCCTAGCTCCTTCCGGAGCATCTCCCACACCCAGGCTTGCGCAGCCTCTCTGGCAGTCATTTTGGTTATCTCCATAACGTCCTGAGCAATTTCCATCATTTTCGTTTGGAAATCTAGGACTCATGAACTCAAGGGCCCAATCAATGCTCAGCTCACACCAATCAGGGCTCTGCTCAATCACTTAATTCACAAATTACCAAGTGTTGTTTGCTGGGTAGCCCTTTGTATTTTATAGCACTTTTTGAATTTGAATTCGACCGTTCCCCCTAAATCCAGTTCATTAATGCTTCCTTGGTGGTAGATTTTTCCAAATCTTACCCATAAATCACATCTTAAATGCCTGTCACCCACTCCATTTGGCCTCAAGTCGAGCATCCCATTGTGAATAGTGACTTCAACGATCACTTTCTGGCCAACCTGCATGGCAGCACAGCCCCCCGTGCACGGTTGTGGACCTTGTGACTTTTTGTTTCTGCGTGCAGATCCAACCTCGCACAGTTTCCGAGCAGAGTATTTTAAAGTCCCGCGCTTCCTTTCAACTACTTAGAGCACTAACACTGTTCCTCCTTCGACTAGTAACAATGTAAACTTTGAAACGGGAACTGATACTGTTACCCGTTTTGTAGAGATAGCAAAAAAATGACCCGATTTTCAAAAGTGGTGATGCAGAATACACATGTTTTTTTAGAACATGGTTTTTGGAACTTTAATTTTTTTTCATGTTCAAGGATGAAATCAAGTTTTAGAATGGTAGTGATTTTCATGCCGATTTTAAAAAGTGAGTATTCTGCCTCACACCTTTTTTTTAAAAGACCTATTTTTTGACTTTTAATTTTCTAGTGTGTGAAATGTGAAAAATTATTTTCTAAATTTGATAGTTTTTGAAGTCGTTATTTTATTCATATTTTCTTGTTCTCTATCTTAATTTTTTTTTTAGGGGGTTTTTTATTGCTTTGCGTTTTTAAATTAGAAAGTCGATAGTTTGAATTTTAGATAATCTACATATTTATACATCCTTAATTAATTTTTCAATCCACATGAAATAATTGTTTCTAAAAAACAACATTTTTTAACAATGGACATAAAATTAACCATTTTTAACATAAATATAACAAAAAAACTAAACGTTTTGATAATTTTTTGCTAGAATTAACATGTCAAAATCACAATTTTTATACAAAAATATTAACTAAAAATGGTCAAATAATAGTTTTTTTAATGAATTTCACGTCAAAAAAATAATAATAACAACTTTTTTTCAAAAAATAATAATTAACTTAAAAATCAATGCGAAAATCACAAATTACAAATATTGAACACATAACAACTTTAATTCATTGATTATTCTTTTCATGAAATGTCAGAGTCAAAACATTGCAAAGCTTGATTTCCAGGTATAACTTAAATTTAATCAACAATGTCACGTAATCCAAACTCTTCGTCCTCTAGAGTTTCATCATTGTCATCTTCCACAATATTTTCTGCTTCCTTTTGCGCAATTTCCTCTTCTAATGGGTCTTTGATGTCTGCAAATCTCCCAATATATGTCTTTCCAAACATTCCATGTAATGGTGGTTGGGGTTCCTTTGCCTTTTTTTCCACACGTGATTCACTAAAGTCCCCTTTCCTCAACCCAATTTCTTGCATTTCATCTGGAAGAAATTGAAGAGCATTAATTCTTTGCTGAATGAAATTGCATTGTAATTGATCTTTCTCAATTGCAATGCAATTTCTTCCTTTTTGAAGGCAGCATGCTAGTGTTGTACCTAACTATCAAGCACAAAAAAATAATGAAGTAAATTAGTACAATGACATATTAATTAAGAAAAAGAACATATTGAAATTCAATTCCATGTGGCAAAACCTACCTGAGCCAGAAAATAAATCCAGAACCCAATCTCCTTCATTTGAACATATGTCTATAAGATAGTTAATCAATAATTGTGGTTTCTGATAAATGTTAACTATCTCTCCTTTCGTTTCTTTGTCTTCATATGTTAGTTTTCTCACAACAGCATCATAAGTCAGTATTTGGCTATGACTCTTTCTATCCACCCGATTAAAAATCATAGACATATGGCTATCATCTTTTGCCCAACTATCAATATGAATGAACTCACAGTCATTTATAAATTGTTGATCTTCATTGTTAAGAAGATTTTACTTTTGCCTGTAACATAAAATAGTAAAAGTTCAATTAACTTGTACATAAATGAATTTTTCAACATTAATCAAATATACCTTTAAACATATTACCATGTAAGTTGCATCCTTGAATTTGTTTTCCCCTTGAAGCTTGACAATACCATTGCCAATTGTGTGTCTGAATGAAATGTCACAAATCTCCATAATGGTGATGACGTCACTTCCATAAATCCCGCCACCACTTTATTAAAAGCTTGATAAGTATAAGGGTCGCTATCATAGTAAATGTCTGGAATATTGAAACCATGGGGAATATCTGCAATAACCAGGGCATAATCCCTTTTTGGTATGAGTTTAGCAATGTCTTCACAGTCGCCTTGTATTACTTGATATTGAATAGTGTCTAGCCCATTCCAAATGAAATGATTAAGAGTTGGATCAAGTACAACATTCTTAATACGTTGCTTTCTCAGTCTTTCAATCTTTATTTTTTCAATAAAAGTCTTGAAACTGTCTGGTGCTCCATTATCTTCTTTCTTCATCTTTTACCAAACAAACAAATGTATGTGTAAGTTTTAAATTAAAAATAGTACACAGATGATTAAAACTGAATGTATAAATCAAGTTACCTTTTTAAATGCAAGATAAAAAGCTTTTAATGTTGATGTAGAACTTGAATCTGGATAGTTGCGTACAACAACATCCCAACTATCTTCATTCAACAGTTTAACCATTTGTTCCTGAATTTTCATGTAAAATTTGTGACTGCATAGATAAAGTAAGAAAAAGTTAATATAATGATATGTATAACAAATACTACCAATAACAACATGTTTTATTTAAAAGATAACTATAATCCTGGAAATAAGTAAAAATAATTCAGCAAACTTACTTTTGAAATTCTTCAGACATTTCTTCCAATGATAATTCCCCTGACCTCACACGAGATAATATTGTTTTGACAATTTTTTCATCTTGCACTCCTTGCATCGCCCTCCAAGGCATGATGGTCATATCGTCTGGAAGTTGCTTCAGTTCAGGAGCTGATTTATTGTTGCTACATATCAATGGCTTAGACTTTTTGACCCTCTAGTTTTTAATGCCAATGTCTTCCCACATGCTAAAAATGTCATCAATCAAATTCCAAATATCTCCAGTTCTAAATGCCAATTGGAAAATGTTATCAATACCTCTGAATAAATCGCTCTATCTGCTGTCTTTTCCACCTTTTGAATTGGTTTTCTCTTCAATTTGATAGCCTATTTCCATACAAAATTCCTTTCGGAAATCTGCAGTAATATTTATCTTATCCCCACCACATTTTTCTAGGAATTCACTATGAATAAATCTAACCTTTTGGATCAAAGTCATAGGCATCCTATATTCATTATCTGAATTATGATCCAATGCCACTAACTTTGCTTCTGTTTCATTTAAACCAGCATAAATGACACATTTCATTGTTT
Organism: Pinus tabuliformis; assembly: GCA_031772625.1. Classification (NCBI taxonomy): domain Eukaryota; kingdom Viridiplantae; phylum Streptophyta; class Pinopsida; order Pinales; family Pinaceae; genus Pinus; species Pinus tabuliformis. The sequence goes on along the minus strand of CM062819.1, from coordinate 1,121,632,203 downwards.
CAAAACGTGGGTTATTAGGATATTCCTCCATCAATTGTCTTTGAGCTTCAACAGAATGGTTCCCCCCAAGCACATAATAATTGTATTCAAAACATTTTGACTTATCAAATGCTTCTTTGTTGGGAACTTGAAGTGGATCAACAAGAAGCACATAACTAACCACATGAGCATATGGATTGTACCTCATCAATGTCTTCAAGTTGTGAACATGCAGATGATGTGGCTTTCTGATTTGATATTGGCATTGTCCTTCACTTGCCTTATAGGTTTGTCTGACATTTAACTGAAATGTATGACCACCATCAATTAAGTTTCTCTTTGTCAAATTCTGTCGAATGGCATTTTGTTTTGTTTTGATTATGCCATCATCTAAATCAGCTCCTGGTGTAATGATTTCTTTGCTTTCTTTCGAAGTTTCACTAGGTTCTTGACTGCTGGTAATGACTACTTCAAGATCTTCAACTCTACTTTTTTTCGTCATAACATTCTCAAGAGATCTATTCTTGGGCATTGTTACTTTTGGTCTTTTACGACCTTCTTTAGTTCCAATGTCATCTTCAGTAATGGCAACATATGCTTCATTGTCAATTTCAACTTCATCGTCCTCAAAAGTAACTTGTTTACCCTTGCTAGATTTATCCACCAGAGGCCTTTTTTCCTGATTCTTTGGATGTAGTTTTGTAGCATCATCAATTACTACATTTTCCATGTTTTCCATATCTTCTTCTGACACTGAGTAAAAATGGCTGACAACTTTCATGATATCATGCTCTATGAAATGAATGCCTCCCAACCTAATTGAACAGCTTTCAACAAAATTCTGCCAAACAAAATATCATATGTTAATATAAACAAAGTTAAAAAAATATAGCGAGACACTTTCAAAACGCAAAATAAAAATACAAATAACAATACTTACGATGTTTTGTGTCATCTCATTTACGATTTGTTTACACAACTTTGTAGATACCTCTCTCATGTCATATAATGAATATGATAGTCGGTATTTAATCCTTTCATGTGACTTGTGAGCTTTTGTAAGTACGTAAACAACTTCAGTGTTTGGTACCGAACACATATCTATGACTCTTCCCATCACCTCCAAATTTTCATTATTTTGGTGTATATCAATGTATAGATATATATTCACAGTTGTGCTCTCTCTTTCTTTCACATACCAGACTCTTGATGGAAATTTCACCTCTTTTGAACTTTTCCAATTTGAGATTAGCTTCTTATCACTTGAAGCACTTGAAATATTTGTAGGCATGAGCTCAGGTGGAGTTCGTTCACCAATGTTTTTTGAAGATACACCTTTAAGACTCTTTGGTCCAGAAAGATTCACATAAATTTTCCTTGATGCCATTTTCCTAAAAAAAAACACATAAATTAGTAAATAAAAAAACATATTAACTTAAATTAATAACAAAAATATACCATAATTTTTTTATTTGTATAATCAGAATTGCCCAGCCACCTCTAACGGGCAGGCGGGTCGATGGGCGAGCGGGAGGTCAGGTGAGGGATAATGAGGCTAAATAGACATTTAGGCAAGTATGGGTGAGCCCCTACCCACGCACCCCCCACAACCCCCTAAGCTTCCCCCCCTCCCCACCCCCCTCCCCTTCCCTCACCCCACCCCCTACCATCCCCCCACACCCCCACCCCCAAAACCCCCTCGCCCCCATCCCCCGCCCCCAAACCCCCTACACCCCCCAACACCTCCCTGCGGCTGCCTCTTCCCACTACGCCCACCACTCCCCACACCACGTGCCCCCCTACCCCATCCCCCCCCCCACCATCCCCGCGCCCTACTCCACCCCCCCCCCAAACCTTATCACCCCCCCTACACCCTACTCGCGCCCTACCCTTACGCCCCCCCTACCCCCCCTATTCCCCACCCACGCCATACCCCATCCCCCCCCCTCCGCCCCCTACCCTACCCCCCCAATTCCCCCACCCTACCCCCCTCATCCCCCCCTGCCCCCCTTCCTACCTCCCCAATCCCCCCCACCCTACCCCTACCCCCCCTCATCCCCCCCCCGCCCCCTATCCTACCCCCGCCATCCCCCCCACCCTACCCCTACCCCCCACTCCCCCCCCACGCCCCCTATCCTACCCACCCCATCCCCCCCCACGCCCCCACCCTACCCCCCCCATTCTACCCCTACCCCCCCCATTCCCCCCCCACGCCCCCTATCCTACCCCACCCAACCCCCCCCCACGCCCCCTATCCTGCCCCCCCCATCCCCCCACCCTACCCCCACCCTACCCCTACCCCACCCCCCCCGCCCTACCCCATTCCCCCCACCCCCGCCCCCTATCCTACCCCATCCCGACCCCACCCACCCGCCCGACCCGGCCCACCCGCCCGACCCCGCCCACCCAGCCCACCCGCTCGACCCCGCCCACCCAGCCCGCCCGCCCGACCCCGCCCACCCGGCCACCTCTAACGGGCAGGCGGGTCGATGGGCGAGCGGGAGGTCAGGTGAGGGATAATGAGGCTAAGTAGACATTTAGGCAAGTATGGGTGAGCCCCTACCCACGCGCCCCCCACAACCCCCTAAGCTTCCCCCCCTCCCCGCCCCCCTCCCCTTCCCTCACCCCACCCCCTACCGTCCCCCCACACCCCCGCCCCCAAAACCCCCTCCCCCCCATCCCCCGCCCCCAAACCCCCTACACCCCCCAACACCTCCCCGCGGCCGCCCCTTCCCACTGCGCCCACCACTCCCCACACCACGCGCCCCCCCTACCCCATCCCCCCCCCACCATCCCCGCGCCCTACTCCACCCCCACCCCCCCAAACCTTATCCCCCCCCTACACCCTACCCGCACCCTACCCTTACCCCCCCCCCTACCTCCCCTATTCCCCACCCGCGCCCTACCCCATCCCCCCCCCCTTCGCCCCCTACCCTACCCCCCCCATTCCCCCACCCTACCCCCCTCATCCCCCTCCCCCCACCCCCCTTCCTACCCCCCCCATCCCCCCCACCCTACCCCTACCCCCCCTCATCCCCCCCCGCCCCCTATCCTACCCCTCCCATCCCCCCCACCCTACCCCTACCCCCCACATTCCCCCCCCACGCCCCCTATCCTACCCACCCCATCCCCCCCCACACCCCCACCCTACCCTCCCCATCCTACCCACCCCATCCCCCCCCATCCCCCCCCACACCCCCACCCTACCCTCCCCATCCTACCCCTACCCCCCCCATTCCCCCCCCACGCCCCCTATCCTACCCCCCCCAACCCCCCCCCACGCCCCCTATCTTACCCCCCCCATCCCCCCACCCTACGCCTACCCCACCCATCCCCCCGCCCCCCCCCCGCCCTACCCCATTCCCTCCACCCCCGCCCCCTATCCTACCCCATCCCCACCCCGCCCACCCGGCCCACCCGCCCGACCCCGCCCACTTGGTCCACCCGCCCGACCCTGCCCACCCGGCCCACCCGCCCGACCCCGCCCACCCGGCCCACCCGGCGCACCCGCCCGACCCCGCCTGTAAGGCCCTTGAGTCTCGGGCAGGCGTGCACGATGGGCGGGCGCCCCGTGCACGACGACGGACGCTTCTTGGCACGACGACAGGCACATTTTGGCACGACGACGGGCAGTGCGACAAGTGGGCGAGTTATCTCCGACACTTGGATGGGCGACCCGTGGGCGACCCGCACACGACGGGCGGGCGACCCGTGGGCGACCCGCGCCCGATGGGCGGGCGGCCCAAGCGACAAACGATGCGGTGGACAGCATGGTTGGACGCGGGCAAGGTTCGACAAAGGCGGGCGCGATGCGACGAGTTGGTGGACGTGGGCACGGTCACACAACGAGCGGGTGCGACCACCCGATGATGCGACAAGCTGCAGGTGCGGTGCAACGAAACAGCGAGTCGCTTGCGACGAAGGCATGACGAAATACACTTGGGCCGAAATGTGGCTAAGTGTTGGACGGGCATATTAATATGCTATGAGGACTTATACGCATATGCCAAAGAATGTAAATATGCGTGGGTTGTAAGAATAAAATATAATATGTGAGGGCTTATATGTAAAATGATGGGGGCAACCATGAGTGGAGCACCCCCCTTAAAACATAAGAAGAAAGCATATTATATGAAGGCTGTACACATATATAAATATGTGTGGATTAATTAAAATAAAATAATGTATACGTGGGCTTTTATGTAACATAAGTGGGGTCGACCATGGATGATGCACCCCCCTTTCAACATAAGGAAGAGAGCGTATATATTGTTGGAGATGGAGCTCATTATCTCCATCGAACTTCACTCAAGAAGTCCTCGCATAAGAGACAAGAAGGAAAAGGTGCGAAGGTCTTAGGAGATGCGCATTCCTCATGCGCATAAAGGTTAGAAGGACTTCGCATATTTTGGAGCTTGGTTTATGTGAAGGAGGTCTCGGTTGAGGGAGTTTGGTACACGGTCTTGGTGCAGAATTGTATGAGCGTCTTGGTGACCCGGGTAGGTACCCACTCTTGGCAAAGGTGCATAGATGTGTATGTAAAAAGGCTGTCTATGCCTATATTGTAAAAGATACTAAGTGTTGGCCGTGGACTTTGCCCGGCACACTTGTATGTATTATTGAAGGTTTCATAATATATTATTATTGGGCGGACTCGTTCGGGAGTTGCCCCTCCCATTCTACACGGTTGTTTGCAATTGTTATTTGGTTTAATTGCATATGAAAATGTTAAGAATGGTTTATGATGAATTATGAAGATTAATGCTTTTATATGGTTATAAGATAATAGTTAAAGCATGTTTATATCAGTTAAGGCGTAGTCCATGTGCACAAGTATTGAAAAAAAGAAAGTGCACGGTGGTGCCGTACCCTGCCGGGCACGGTTGAAAGACTACCGTAGGCTTGGCGGCGTGACAGGTGGTATCAGAGCTCGGTCGGAGCTGGTGAGCAGGGTTGCTCGTGGAGACTTGGACAAGGTTCAGGTGTTGAAACATATCAGAGAAAAGGTTGCTCGTGGCAGTTGACAGGAAGTGACAGGTGAAGATAAGGTCATGGAGAACAACCGAGGTCTTGTAACCTTGAAGATTTGTGGCAAAGATGTTCAAGCATTGGCAAACACAGGTGGTTCATATAACCTTATATCAGCACGGTTAATAGAAGAAGTGGGGCTGATATCTACTATGGAGAACTGGGAAATAACCTCGTGGAATTTGGCAGTAGGCTCGATACAAGGTGTACCTGTACAGTTGGAAGGATGTAGAGGTCAGCTGGACTTCGTAGTGATAAATACAGATGGCATTGATGTGATGCTTGGACGAGAAGGACTTCTTCAAATCAGTGAAGTTGCAGACCAGGAAGAGGAGGTCGTGATGGCCAAAGATGTTGAAGACTTAACTATGATGGAGGTTAGACTTGAAGATAATCAAGCTAAGCCAGAATCATGCAGCTCATGGACATGGACAGATGAAGATACTCATATGGAAGGACCATGTGATGATGAGGATATGATGGAGGCCAAACTTGAGTTTAATCAAGTTGAACCAGGATCATACAGTTTGGCAGCATGGATGGACACTTACATGGAAGAATCACATAATGATGAGGACTCGATGGAGGCAGAACTTGAAGGTGATCAAGTTGAACCAGGATCGTGCAGCTTATCAACATGGATGGGTGAGGTCACTCATATGGAGGAGCCTCATATTGATAAAGTAAGTATGGATACTTGTGTTTCATTTGGACATTTGGTAGATGGATCATGTGTAGGAGAGGGCAAGATCAGCTTGCCTAAGCAAGGAGACATCTTACCATGGATGACTATGATGGAACCTTGTATGGAGAAGCAAGGGTTGTTACCTGCTGAAGGACTTGTTGAGGTTGCTTGCTACCTTGAGATGGAAGGTGCAAGAGCCCGTGACAAGGGTGGAACTTGATGATCGTTGTGGATGATTTGGGTCATGCTTTAGCCACATGGCTAAGTGCCCGGCATGACTCATGGACAGGTTGAAGGGCACACCTTTGGGTGGACTTCTCATGGCCGAGACCAAGAGATAGTCTTGATGGACACCTTGGTGGAGGAGCTGTGATGGAAGGGACTCGTGATGATGATGCCTAGATGGACTTCTCATGGCCGAGACCAAGAGATAGTCTTGGTGGAGGAGCTCATGATGACATGAGATCGTTGTGACTTTTGGGAGACTTCATACATGGTGGACTTAGAGGATTCGATGCATTGAGGAGCCGAGGTCAGGAGACTTTGATGCAGTATGGGATGCATACTTCCAAAGTACATGTATGGGCATGGCTTGGAAGGGTGACTTGATGTGGAGGATCGATATGAGACACTTTGGAGTGATGGAGTTACAATGATGATGAGGCCTTGGTGGCTACACTTGGGCATGGGTTGAGCCGAGACTCAACTACTTTACGCACATGATGATGTTGGGATAGATGTGGCTGATCACTTGTAGCACATTAACACCAACACACCGTGGACAGCATGTTGCAGATGAGATGGATGGAGTTTTCATGGACCTGAGCATGGATTATGGATGGATTCTTGATCGAGTCGGGATGTGACAGGATGCTTTGAGGAACGACTGATGGTGGCATGAGGATGTGCATTCTCATTGTTTGGGCGTGATGGTTGGATTAGCTACCCAACTAGTTCAGACTTGGGTTCGCGAAGTGCACAGAGATATGTTGGTGTTATGTTGGAGTATCATGGCAGCAGTTCACATGAGGACGACACATGGTGGCTGATCATCATGGATTGAGATGACTTCCTGTTGATGATGGTCTTGGTGGAGAGCTACCGAGATGATATGTTGTCGAGGACGACAATGATTTCAGGTGGAGGAGAATGTAAGGCCCTTGAGTCTCGGGCAGGCGTGCACGATGGGCGGGCGCCCCGTGCACGACGACGGACGCTTCTTGGCACGACGACGGGCGCGTTTTGGCACGACGACGGGCAGTGCGACAAGCGGGCGAGCTACCTCCGACACTTGGATGGGCGACCCGCACACGACGGGCGGGCGACCCGTGGGCGACCCGCGCCCGATGGGCGGGCGGCCCGAGCGACAAACGATGCGGTGGACAGCATGGTTGGACGCGGGCAAGGTTCGACAAAGGCGGGCGCGATGCGACGAGTTGGTGGACGCGGTTCTGCGGTTCTACGGGCGGACGCGGGCACGGTCACCCGACGAGCGGGTGCGACCACCCGATGATGCGACGAGCTGCAGGTGCGGTGCGACGAAACAGCGAGTCGCTTGCGACGAAGGCATGACGAAATACACTTGGGCCGAAATGTGGCTAAGTGTTGGACGGGCATATTAATATGCTATGAGGACTTATACGCATATGCCAAAGAATGTAAATATGCGTGGGTTGTAAGAATAAAGTATAATATGTGAGGGCTTATATGTAAAATGATGGGGGCAACCATGAGTGGAGCACCCCCCCTTAAAACATAAGAAGAAAGCATATTATGAAGGTTGTACGCATATATAAATATGTGTGGATTAATTAAAATAAAATAATGTATACGTGGGCTTTTATGTAACATAAGTGGGGTCGGCCATGGATGATGCACCCCCCTTTCAACATAAGGAAGAGAGTGTATATATTGTTGGAGATGGAGCTCATTATCTCCATCGAACTTCGCTCAAGAAGTCCTCGCATAAGAGACAAGAAGGAAAAGGTGCGAAGGTCTTAGGAGATGCGCATTCCTCATGCGCATAAAGGTTATAAGGACTTCGCATATTTTGGAGCTTGGTTTATGTGAAGGATGTCTCGGTTGAGGGAGTTTGGTACACGGTCTTGGTGCAGAATTGTATGAGCGTCTTGGTGACCCGGGTGGGTACCCGCTCTTGGCAAAGGTGCATAGATGTGTATGTAAAAAGGCTGTCTATGCCTATATTGTAAAAGATACTAAGTGTTGGCCGTGGACTTTGCCCGGCACACTTGTATGTACTATTGAAGGTTTCATAATATATTATTATTGGGCGGACTCGTTCGGGAGTTGCTCCTCCCATTCTACACGGTTGTTTGCAATTGTTATTTGGTTAATTGCATATGAAAATTGTTAAGAATGGTTTATGATGAATTATGAGGATTAATGCTCTTATATGGTTATAAGATAACAGTTAAAGCATGTTTATATCGGTTAAGGCGTAGTCCATGTGCACAAGTATTGAAAAAAAGAAAGTGCACGGTGGTGCCGCACCCCGCCGGGCACAGTTGGAAGACTACCGTAGGCTTGGGGGCGAGACACCGCCCACCCGGCACACCCGCCCGACCCGGCCCACCCGGCCCACCCGCCCACCCGACCCACCCGCCCGACCCCGCCCACCCGGCCCACCCGCCCGACTCGGCCCACCCGACCCACCAGCCCACCCAGCCCACCCGCTCGACCCCGCCCACCCGGCCCACCCGCCCTACCCGACCCACCCACCCGACCCGACCCACCCGGCCCACCCGGCCCACCTGCCCGACCCCGCCCACCCGGCCCACCCGCCCGACCCCGCCCACCCAGCCCACCCGCCCACCTGGCCCACCCGCCCCACCCCGCCCACCCGGCCCACCCGCCCGACCCCGCCCACCCGGCCCACCCGCCCACCCGGCCCACCCGCTCGACCCCGCCCACTCGGCCCACCCGCCCTACCTCGCCCACCCGGCCCACCCCGCCGCCCCTCCCCCTCCGCCTCCCCCTCCCCGGCCCCCTCCGCCGCCCCTCCCCCTCCCCCTGCCCCGCCCCTCCCTGGCCCCCTCCGCCCACCCCTCCGCCTCCCCCTCCGCCCACGCAGGGCCACCCCCGGGCCGCCCCGCCCCGCCCGACCGGCGGCTGGTCGATTCCGGGAATCGACCCGCCGCCTGTCGGGCGGGGCGAGGCAGCCCGGGGTGGCGCTGTCGCGGGTCGCCGGTCGGGCGGCGCGGGGCGGCCCGGGGGTGGCTCTGCGCGCGGCAGCACCACCCCCGGGCCGCCCCGCCTCGCTCGACCGGCAGCGGGTCGATTCCCTGCGCAGCGCCACCCCCGGGCCGCCCCGCCCCCCCCGACCGACGGCGGGTCGATTCCCGGAATCGACCCGCCGCTGGTCGGGCGGGGCGAGGCGGCCCGGGGGTGGCCCTGCGCGGTCGGAGGCGGAGGCGGAGGGGGCCGGGGAGGGGCGGGCGAGGAGGGGGGGGGAGGGGGAGGGGCGGCGGAGGGGGCCGGGGAGGGGCGGGGCAGGGGGAGGGGGAGGGGGAGGGGGAGGCGGGGCGGGTGGGCCGGGTGGACGGGGTAGGGCGGTTGGGGCGGGTGGGCGGGGTAGGGCGGGTGGGCCGGGTAGGGGGGGTAGGGCGGGTGGGCCGGGTGGGGATGGGGTGGGATAGGGGGCAGGGGGGGGGGGAATGGGTTAGGGCGAGGGGGGGGGGGTAGGGGTAGGGTGGAGGGATGGGGGCGGTAGGATAGGGGGCGTGAGGAGGGGGAATGGGGGGTAGGGGTAGGGTGGGGTGATGGGGGGGGTAGGGCTAGGGGCAGAAGCGGGGGGGTAAGGGTAGGTGGGGGGTAGGGGTAGGGGCAGAAGGGGGTGGAGGGAGAGGGGGCACAGGGAAGGAGTTAGGGGGTTGGGCCCATGGGGCCGGCGTTAAGGAAGGGGGGAAGGAGTTGAGATTGGAGGGGAATGGGAGTTAGGGAGTGGGCTTCTGGGGAGGAGAGTTGTGAGGTAGGGAAGGAAGAGTTGGGGAAAGGGTGCATGAGTGGGTGAGTTGGGGGTGGCAAGGGCTGGCGCATGGGTAGGGTAGAAGGGGGAAGAGGGCATGGGTGAATGGGAAAGATCGGTAATGGGTTGGGGGAAGGGGGCACGACGACGGCCTACCCACGGTTATTGGGTGATTGAGTTTGATTGGGCCCACCATGCTCACGATTGACATAATTGTTATTTTGGCTTGGAAAAATTATTAATTTAAAAAACAAAATCTTCTTCGACATTAAATTAATTTAATATGAAAATTTTGAAAAAAAAATTGAACTTACCTTTCAATTGCGATAATTCTTCGTTGAATATGTTGTTGATAGCAATATAGCTGCTCCACAAATTCACGTCTTTCAACGAACTTCAGAAAACCTGGATGTGAGGTAAGTAATAGTGATAACGAAATTTAATATATAAGTGAAAATACGAAGATGTTTTTCTGTACGATTAATGTGGGATAATTTGTTTTAAATTATTATAGAGCGAATATTGTAGAGTTATTTTACAATGGATTGAATGTGGGATTAATTTGTTTTAGAATATATTATAAAAATTTATAAAAAAAAATTAGTTGTTTAGTAAATATTATATACTTTAACTATTAGAATAATTAATATAGAAGTTGTAGTTTACAATTTTAATTTCAGTGATTGGTTTCATAAAAAAATTTAGTTTATGTTTTTCAATGAATTGTAGAATAAAATAATAAAGGTAAATAAATCTAACAAACTTTTGAAGGGAAATATTTTCGTGAAAATTTTTGGAGGGAAATATTTTCGCGAAAATTTTTGGAGGGAAATATTTTCGCGAAAATTTTTGGAGGGAATAATTATGGAGGGAATATTTTATTCTTTAAGCTATATAATATTCTTAGGAGACTCCATTTGTATCATTCAACATCTTATGTTTGAAAGGGATGGATTGTTCTGATGGTGAAGTTTCGGTTTATACACCATCAACATCTTCATCGTGTAACAACTCTATTCATATTGATGAATATAGCGGGAATTCTTCCACTATGAATAGAAAGTCAATTCTTCCACTTAGTCCCGATTCTAAGGACTATGAAAGCAGCGGTGATGAAGAGCATGATGGTGAAGTTCAAAAGAATGGAGTGTCATGATGTCCACTTAGTCCTAATTCTGAGGACTATGAGAGTAGCAGTTTTGAAGAGCGTGATGGTGAAGTTCAAAAGAATGGAGGGTCACGGTGTCCACTCAGTCCTAATTCTGAAGACTATGAGAGCAGTAGTTTTGACGTGCATGATGGCGAATTTCAAAATAATGGAGTGTCACGGTGTCCACTTAGTCCTAATTCTAAGGACTATGAGAGCAACGGTGATGAAGCGCGGGATGATGATTTTAAAAAGAATGGAGTGTCAAAGTGTCCAGTTAGTCCTGATTCTAAGGACTATGAGAGCAGCAGTGATGATGAGTGTGATAATGAATTTCAAAAGAATGGAGTGTCAAAGTGTCCAGTTAGTCCTAATTCTAAGGACTATGAGAGCAGCGATGATGAAGTGCGGGATGATGATTTTTAGAAGAATGGAGTGTCAAAGTGTCCAGTTAGTCCTGATTCTAAGGACTATGAGAGCAGCAGTGATGAAGCGCGGGATGATGATTTTCAGAAGAATGGAGTGTCAAAGTGTCTAGTTAGTCCTGATTCTAAGGACTATGAGAGCAGCAGTGATGAAGTGCGGGATGATGATTTTCAAAAGATTGGAGTATCACAATGTCCTCTTAGTCCTGATTCTAAGGACTATGAGAGCAGCAGTGATGAAGCGCGGGATGATGATTTTCAAAAGATCGGAGTATCACAATGTCCTCTTAGTCCTGATTCTAAGGAGTATGAGAGCAGCAGTGATGAAGCGCGGGATGATGATTTTCAAAAGATTGGAGTATCACAATGTCCTCTTAGTCCTGATTCTAAGGACTATGAGAGCAGCAGTGATGAAGCGCGGGATGATGATTTTCAAAAGATTGGAGTATCACAATCTCCTCTTAGTCCTGATTCTAAGGACTATGAGAGCAGCAGTGATGATCCAATGATGGAGATGTTGCCAAGAAATATTGTATCGAGGAGTAGGAGCAGACCTTTTCGTATCAATGCAAACTATTCTAGTTATACAAGGGGTAGAGCAGAATATCTGACGAGAAGAATTTCTATCAGCGCTCTCATTTCAAGTGAATGTTGTCAAAAAAATTGCTTGAAACGTATGAATTTCACATTTGCATTAGAAAGCAGGAAGAGATATTTGTCAATGAATAAAAGCATGCAAAAATCATATTTAGTTGGTTACATGCAATCTACATTGTCAGGTTATGATTATCATATTAGGAATTTATTATTGTGTAGAAAAGCTTTCAAAATGTTTCATTCAACTGGGAATTTTCGTCTCTCGAGAATTCAAGAAAATTTGGAAAAGGATCCCACATTTTATTTAGAAGTACGTTATAAAAGACAGTTTGGGCCATTATCAAATATTGCAATGTCATGGATGAAAGATTTCTTTTCAAAGCATGGAGAGTGTATGCCAAATAGAGAGACAATACATATTCCAGATAATTTTTCAAGACGAGAAATCTACAACTTATACACAGAATATGCAGAAAGTGCTTAGGGACAGGGCCAATTTATTACATATCAATATTTTGTGAAGATATGGAAGAAAGAATTCAATAATGTTCGTATTCCTAAGAAGACAAGGATGGGGATTTGCAGTACATGTGCTTCTCTTAAATCAAAAAGGGACAAATGTGAAGGCTCAGAAAGAGGTAAGTGTTCATAACTTTTACTTTCAAAATTGTATAGTCATCAACTATGAAAACATATTTCTTAATGAATTTCTTTTATGTTGTGTAGATTTAATTGTCAAAGAACTTCAGGAGCATCGCGAACAACAAACAAATGAAAGGAAGAAGTTGTACAAGCATCGAAAGAAGTGTTATGATAATCCAAATAAATATTTGGGTTTGATAATTGATGGTATGGACCAGAAGAAAACACTTTTACCACATTTTGTTCGCACACCCAAAAATCTACAAGAGGAAAATTTTATTCATTTTCACTTGGTCGGTTGTATGGTCTTCAATGGGAAAATGTTGCCAAGGGTGTACTTCACAGCTCCAAATATTCATAATGATGCAAATCTGACCATAACCATAATTCATGATGTGATTTCTCATTGGTCTGGTAATCTTCCTGAAGTTTTGTATCTACAATTGGACAACACTTGCCGTGAAAACAAAAATCAGGTTGTTTTTGGGTATCTGAACATGCTTGTTGAATTGAGAATTTTTCAAAAGGTAAAGGTTGGTTTCCTTCTTGTTGGGCACACTCATGACCATATTGATCAGATGTTCAGTCGTTTTTCAGTCACATTGAGGAGGAAGGAAGTTGGGAGCTTGCCATCACTAATTGAATGTATTAAGAAATCATACATGCCAGAGCCTGCTTTTGAAGTGTTGGAAGAAACTGTTGACATGCGAAGGTTTATTCTAGGATCATATGGTGAGGGGAAATGCATTGAACAACTTAATGATATTAGCTTCCAACATCAATTTCGTATAAAAAAAATTGATGGGAAAACACTAATATGGGGCAAGAAGTTTTCAACTACTACAGAATGGGCACCGTCATCAGGTTTGCAATTTTTGAAGTTCATTCCAGATCGTCCAATATTTGCATCAAAAAAATTGTTATTACAATCAGTTGGTGAAGTTCAGAATGCACACAGACAGAATAGACATATAAATTATTCTGATTGCCTAGAAGAAATTAAAAAATGTATTAGATATACATATGAGTACTTTGACATTGCTGATTCAGTTTGGTGGGAGTCATTTTTCAATAATCAAAGTGATATCATTTCAACAACAACCAATGAAGATATACCTTTGAAAAATCCATTTATTTGGCCACAAAATGTGTCGAATGAACAAGAGGAAGTAAACATTGTTGAACAACAACAAACTCAAGGTATTATTAATTCTTCACAGGCAATGGAAAGAGAGATGTATATTGGTTCCAGAAGATCTCGTGCACAACGTGAAGCCATGGAAGACCTTTATAGGGGTTCAGTACATGATATTAAGGAGGGTTGCATGATTGCAGTGCTAGCAGATGGAGATCCCAAAGGCTATCCATTTTGGGTTGCTAAAGTTATAAAGGTCTTTACAGAAAATGAGGATGTTACAAGTGTTGAAGTACATTGGTATGCCACAAATACACACCCATTCAATGGTGTGTATAAGCCAGAGATGGTAGTTGACAAAAAAAATGGTGGAAAAAGAAAAAGAAAGGGTACAAATATAAATTGCCGCCGCACAGACATATTACAATTGGAGGATGTTGACATACTTGTTTATGACTTCAATTTAACAAAGAGAGGAACTCTTCGCTTCAAGACGATAGAGATTCTGAAAAGGTTGTTACCAGAAGGAATAGTGTTGACATGGGAGTCTGCTGAAACCAGTCGTAGATCTAGAAGACTTTTGAAACCTGGAATGTTGGGCATGCATGTGGACTCAGATGGGGCACTAGTTGATGAAAGAGAAGAATATGGAACATCTTCGTCAGCATCCAGTCACTCATCTGAAGATGTGAATTGTGATGGTGTGCAAGAAAATATGAGTGATTTTGAATAATTGTTTAAGACAGATTATATAACTGATGTATGCATCATATCTTCAAATAAAATTAATGTTTTCCATATGTTGTTAAATGAGAAGTTATGAAGCATTTTTATGTTGTTGGATTACGTCTTAAGTATGATAAATTTTATTGTTTAAATATCTACAATGCAATATCAAATTAGAGATATAATGTCTGTTTTATTCAGTATACAAATAAAGACTTTTGATTTCATTGAGTGATATACTTTGTTCATAATGTCATGGTTTTTTAATTTTATAGTTGAAAAAATTTCAATTTCTTTTGTATCTAGCACTTAGGAAAGAAAAATGATATTCTACCAGAAACATTAATGTGTTTTTTCCTTAAAAATTAACTTTGTTTGAGACATAAAAAATTGGTTTTATTAGCATTTTTTAAAAAGTTTGAAAATTGACCCTAAAAAAAAAACGTTATTCCAGTAGCATCACTTTCGTTTTGAAGCTATATTTTGCACGAAAATTTCATAGTAAATTTCATAGTCACCGCCATTTTTAAAACACATTCAAAATTGGCACCTAAAAAAAAATAAATCGTTCCAGTATACACACTTTTCGTTTTTAGCACTGTTTTTGATGTTTTTTTGGGGTTTTTGGGCCAGAGTTCCCGTTTTGAGTTTATAGTTCCCGTTTCAAAGTTTACATTGTTTAGTCAGGTGGCTGCGGCACCGGTGTGTGGTTTCCTTTGGTCATCTAGCATTCTTCCTGGGAAATACCTATGTTTTACCGTTACTGGCATCATCGCGCACCTTATCATCTGTAGCGCATCACCCTGGTTAATTCTCTTAGTAATATGCGGTCCAAGCCAAGGTATCTGACTGATCAATTCATGGCGATAGTACTCAAACTTGTCAGCATGATCATGCACACCCTGTTTTGTCAATGTGGTATTCTTATCGAGAAAATCATCCCTTATCTCGTCTTCTAGCTTCTTGACTTCCGTTTCTACCAAAGCACTTTTATTCCTTAATCACACCCTTTCTTTTTGAATCTCTTAGAGCCTAAAATTTGCATGTTGGATTTCTGCTTCCAAGGTTCCATGAACCATTGTATCTATTGGCACGTTCATACATGATCTAAGCTCTCCAAGTATTATAGGATTTACTTCAGTTGCTTCATACTTCAACCTTGGTGGTGCCTGCATGGTTAGGGTTTTGCACACAGTCCTATATAACCATAGAACTGCTGGTATGCACAGGTCCCAGTCTGGACACTTCACATGGTGGACCGTGTTCAATGCTTCGCATACTTTGTCAAAAGCTTCGACATGAATATGCTTTTCCGCGCTTGGTCTTACCATACTTCCTGGTCTCAAAGAAAGGGGTCATTCATGCCATTGTCTTGCCTTCATCGGCGTCTCGATCATGTCTCCTACTGCGAGTACTATGTGTATTCTTGCAAGTTTCATACCATATGCTTGTACCCACTTGGAAAGGTGGTCGCGTGGGCCGTTTCGTCAATCATACTTGTCTTTTAACCACATATGAGGCTCCCCAAACTGCATGCACATCATCCTTCTACATTCGCACCAATCCTCGAAACTTCTTTGGTACGTACCCCACCATCTTGTGGGCATAGCTCTCAATACCTATTTCAGAGTGTCGAAACGCTATTGTTCCAGTACTTCTCTTTCAAATTTGTTCAGGAAGTCATCCACCTCGCTTAACTCATCATATGTAGGCAGGTCTCTTACCTCCGTTACTACGCAATGCATCGATCTTGTCATCATGTTGCAGTTGAGAGTGGTTACCTCGTATAACCGGTTCTGCCATCTTTCTATCTCTTCGCCAGAATTTGATGTACATGAGCTTTCGCGCTCCCAAGAAATTCAGCCATCCGCAGTTGGATTTACCCAATCTTTCTCCCATGCGGTTATCTTGTAGATGTAGTCTAGATCGTTGTTGTTGTCGTAGTCGCGCACTGGCTCTGTGTAGCACGCTCCTTCTGTAGGGTCTAAAGGTACCACCACGGGCAATGAATTTTTCTCAAAAATCATCTTGTGCTTCGTTAGATTTATCACTCCATTCATGCCAGTCGCCCAATCTATTCCCAGTAGTGCGGGATAGGGATTGTTGTCATCAACAATCTCTATTACTTTGAATTCTACTAGTGCACTTGCTCCTTCAATGTCTACTGTGATTCCCTACAATCTTCCCATAGGTAAGATCTTTTGCTGGTTCACCATTCGTAGTTGGATAGGAGACCATTGCAACGCAAGCCTGCCCATGCACTCCCATGTCTGCTTTGGCAGGACGTTCACATCTGATCCTAGATCCAGAATCACTTGATCCATCTCATATTCCATGATCTGTGCGGTCAATCTCATCTCCCTTCCTATTCATGTCATGTGCTTCCCAATATTTCAAACTACGTGCAGCTCCCCTCGCGCTGTCCCAGTGCATCTAGTTATGAGTTCTTGTAGCCCCTTCACAGCCTTGCTGTCGCGCAGCAGCTTCATGCATGTCTCCAAGAATGTAGTGAGCATCAATGGGTCCATTTCTGGCTCCATTCTGTCCTTACTTCCTGAAGTGGAGGCCTTAGCAAAGCTCCTCTTCGCTTCCATGAAGGTCTCCTTAGTGCGCTCCAAATCAAATTCTGGTTCCTTTGTTGGAGCCTTGCAAACCCAAGTATTTTCTTTAGGCTGCTTACCTTTCTCATCCCCTGTCGTAATACCACTCCGGAGCACGATATTTACATTGGGGTCTTCCTCGTGCGGCTCAGACCTAATCATTTGCAGGTTTTGAGTCACGGGAGGCTGGAGTGCTCCTTTATCACACAACCTCACTATCAGTGTGGGACAACCCTCTGTCTCACGATCAAACTGCATACAATATAAGCATGATGGTCTCATTGGATTTGTATAATCATGGAAATAATGACCCAAACCTCTGCAATTGTAACATATCAACTGTCCGCGACCTCTTCTTGGTCCCATTCCACCTCGACCTCGTCCGCGCCGTTGAAATCCAGTGCGCGCCATTCCTGCATTTTGATCGAGGGCCCGTATTTCGACCTAAACTTTTTAGGCAGGAGTCTGATCCATTATCATGTAATAACTTCTACAGGTGCTCTCATCATGTCCTACTGACCTGCAAAAATTATAGAACAACTGCTAGGAATTCTACGTATACTTCTGTAATAGATGGCAATTATCTGTAGCATGCTTCCCTCCTATCTGACAAATTGCACACCACAATGCAGGTGCTGCACTTGGTCCTACTTGTGCCTCTGGTCTTAGTGGCATTGGCCCTCCTCCCACGAGGTAATTCACGAACATTGGGCAGTGGCCCTTGTCATGTCCCTAGCCCTTGCAATTTACGGACCATACCTCATCACAGACTTTTGGGTGAGCCATCCTGTCTTGTTTCAAACTCTGCATCTCAAGGCACGAGTTCTTCAACTGTGCATGAATCTACTAGACTCCCAGGTTAGGATCTTGTATCGGAGTCTCATACAATCTCATCGTGACCTCCAAAGCTTCAGCCTCAGTTGTTAGCCTTTGTTGTGACAACACGTTCTGTAGATGTGGTGTTAATGAGGCTACAAACCATTTGCGGTGTTTCCCATCTATTAAGGTCATGTTCGCTTCACGAATTGTGCACTTCAGTCTTTGATCCAGCTCCAATGGGGTTTCGCCTGGTAGCATTGTGATTTCCTTGAATCCAATGATCGTCTGTGCCTCCAATTTTTGTCTACTAAATTTCTTGTTTAGCACAACTTGGATATCTACTATCCCCGCATTCAGATTGTCATTGGAATGCTTAATGTACCAGGTCAGCGAATGATCCTATAGAGCGCTGACCAACGTTGCTTTCTTTATATTATCATCCATGACACCCTGTGCTTCCCATACCACTTTTATCAAAAACCAAAATTGGTCCGAATCTTCATTCCCTACTCCCTTCAACATTGGTAGCTTTATCGCATTGGCCATACTGCTTCGCCGTGGTGGCGGCGGTGGTATGGGCGAAGTCGGGGTGAAGATGGTGAAACTGGTGGTGGTGTGGGTGGGGGTGGTATGCGTGGAATTCTCGTCTTTATCATATTGATCGCACTTCTTGGTGAAACCTTCGCGAGCTCTTCTTCGCCTCCGCACAGAGGTGAAATCCAAGCGCTAGTTTCTAGTTCTGTGCTTCCTTCATTTCTGTATATCCTCCCTGTTGTTGGGAAAAGTATCCAATATGGAATGACCCTATCCCACTCTAAGGGTGATAGTTCCTTAGCAACAATCAAAGCAAAGCTATCTGAGATTACTTCTTTATGAGATGTAAAAGAGGGGAGAAAGAGATCCACTAACCGATGTCTTTCGCTAATGATTGATCCAATCTTCTCTCTTTGCTGCTTGCCCTCAGTTCCTTGCTCTTTCACTGGTCCAGCTACACCAAGATCCTGCAAAATGGCAAGAGAGGGAAACTACAAGAAGCATACATTCATAATTGATTCAAGGATTAGAATAAATCAAATACACAAGTATAACAATACAATTGAGACACATGCATATAGAAGAACCTCAAATGCTTTATTAATGGAAGAAGTAAGGTTCAGGAAGTGATACAACCATCAAAGGCCCCAATCCAGCATCACCTTCCCAGCAGAAAGAAATCTCCTCTTCACCTCCTTCAAAGAAAATCACCCAATAGTTCTAAACTCAAACCAACAACAATTCTTTACATTCACAAGATTCCAGCCTCCTTAGACCTCATGAGAGAGATCTATATATAGGAGTTTTGGAGAAAGGATGAGTCAGCTTGAGAGCTGACTAGTGTCCTCTCTCACTTCAGTTATTCTTCAGTTCTTGAGTCCACTTGGAGGTTCTTGCTTCCACTTGGAGATCTAGACCCTCTTACTCATCACCAGTCGAATTCCCTGATCCAAGTGTCATTTTGGAAGCTTCTTGGGCATTAACACCTTGAGGAATGACTGTGCCACATGTCCAAACTCGCCCAGTGCAGGTAGCCTTCTTTGCAGTTGACATTCAACGCAGGTAGACAGTGGAGCACTTGACATTCAGCGCAGATGCTCAGTGGAGCAGTTGACATGATCCAAAATTGCCTTGTTTTTGAGTGTTTTCAGGTGGAGAACTTTTATTCAGTGCTGTGGTTTGCTGACCTTGTTCCTCTAGGGGTAGAAACAACATGTTTAGGGACTTTGGATCCCTTAGATTATGGACATTTCATGCTTCATGCTGTAAGGCACAAAAATGTCTATAACAGTTGCCCCCTAAAGTATGAGGTCGTTTATCGGGTGAAATGCTTTATCAGGAGGATCCGAAGTTCATTCAATCGCTGAGAGGTGACCTGTAATAAGATACAATACAATACATTATTTTTCATACTGCTTTCATGATCTAGCTGAGGCGAGCATTCCCATGCTCAGCTTTATAAATTCATTTTGGTACATAGAACAGACGATCGTCTGATGGTAGACTGATAACTTTGGTGAAAATTATCATCCTTTGAGTAGGATGATCATCTGCTGCAATGATGTACATGGCAAATGTCTTTATATTTCCTGAATATATATCGCAGCCCGGATGGATGAAACTAGATGCGGGGTCTTCAAACTCGTTCGATCTTCACTCTAAGTACAAGTCGATCCATGTGAGAATTGCGCTGAAGTCAAACATGGAAAGACATCGCTTGATTACCGGTCAATGATGTAAACCGTTAACAAGTGCGAGAGGAATCACCGATAATGATAATGACCCTCAAGGTACGACAGTACAATCCACGTGGTGTGAATAAAGGACTTGGCGTCGAACACCACGCAAAATCTTTCGGTCGAAGGTCATTGATGTATACCTGTCGCCGGAAGTGAGAAACTTGCCATTGAGGCATGCAAGCTTCCAAGTACTGAGGGGGGGTGTTCCTAGATCAACTCCTTGGATAATGAGCTGATGTCGACAAGGAGCGATCCGTCAAAGGAGGGCCTTAATGAATCCCACATCAGTGACACGGAACGGAGCTAATGATTTTAATGGAGGTGAAAACAATCTGTGACATATGATTCAGGGTGGCGGTCATGGATGGATGAAGGATAATGTATGGCAGTGGATGGGACACGGTTGACTCTTTCTGAACAACATCTCTTGAACATATAACGACACTGATGCGATGGATCGGTAGCATTACCCCAAATGTGGATGGTTTGGCGAGACCATGGTGATGAGACCGGTGAATGAAACAACCCAACCCGATGTGGTACGGAGGAAAAGTGTCATGTTCAAGAGCGACTTGCTACCATTAAAGCTTTGAGGTTCTCCCAATTTTTCCCCAGTCATTTCTGACCAGTACCTCTTTATTTTTGTCAAGCTTGAGGAGGATAACATATGCTTGTTCTATACCTGCCCTTCGGGCAAGCCCATCGCTATGTTTTAACGAGGCTAGCGATAGGGAAACTCGTTCTCGTCTAAAGACAAGTTTGTCACTATTTAATCATTTTAACGAGTCTAACGACAAGGAAAACTCGGTCCTTTTCATTTTTAGAGAGTCTGAAAAGGTACGGAAAGTTAACTCCAAAATTCATTTTTCGTCATCTAATACCTTAAGTCCGAAAAAGTATAAAACAATACAAAAGGGATGAGTTTTCGATAACTTTAACGAGCCGAATAAAACAAGCGCTCGACCTTTTTGTGCAATAATCCCTCAGGTCCAAAAAGATTAAAATCTAGAGGAGGGATAGCTCTTCCGGTCCTTTTAACGAGCTGGAAGGCCAGAACTCGGCAAACTTTTCATATTTTACGAGTCAGATGAAAAGAGCTTAAAGAAGACTCGTCTTTTGAGTAACGAGTGATAAACAGGGATAGCAACTGATTCTAGGTACAGGTTGGAATTTTCCAATCACGGCAGTGTCACAAGGATGGCTAGGTGAAATCACTCTTCGCAGCTATTCCTCAAAATAGGTAAACAATCATATGGAGGTGAACGGTCGGCCAAATGACGGTGGAGGTGGCAGGTGCAAAACACGACCAAGGTTTTTATGGCTGATAAATTTACGATCACAGCGGTTATTTACCGGGATAGGTTCATTTTTTATTTAAAAATGAGCTTAAACTCTGGAGGAAACATTGCTCACTGCTTTTATTTATTTTTTAACGAGCATGAAGACCGCGTTAAAACTGCTCGGATCTTGCGTTTATTTTTTAACGAGCATGAACTTTATGCTAAAACTGCTCGATGCTTATGTTTTATTTTTTAACGAGCATGAATTCCGCATAAAACTGCTCGAATCTTGCGTTTATTTTTTAACGAGCATGAACTTTATGCTAAAACTGCTCGATATACCAGTCATAAGATAAGAAATGTCCCCTGTGAGATCTCTATTTTTTAAGGAGTTTCATCTTCACTAAGCTTTACTCCATATCCTTTCTTTATGCAAGTTCGGAAACGGCTAATCCAAAAAATAGATAAATAACCGCTCTTTGCTTGCACTCCAAAAGGGTTGCATGCCCCCAGGTATAAAATACAATTTCAAGGCTGCCCCTCCTCCTTCCCACCTCTGCTTTTCTTTGGGTGTTCACAGCTACTTGTCGTCTTGCTAGTCTAATGTTAACGATACTTGTCTTCTCGTTATTTTTAACGGGTCTTATGCGATACTTGTCTTCTCGTCAGCCCAACTTTTAACAGATCTTTCACAAGATCGCAAGAGAACAGCTACTTGCGACAAGAGAGCAGCTACTTGCGACAAGATAAGAACACTACTCAAAGACAAAACATTTGTGTTATTGAGGGAGGCTTGCCTCTTTCTGGTTACCTAAAGATTGTCTCGTTAATCTTTCAAACAAAACATTTCCTCGGCAATGTCTACCGAAATAGACAAGGGTGAATGACCTTTGTCAGACACGTAACTTTGACAAAAGAATCTTATTCCAGAACAACCCCTCTTCCATCCATGGACGGGGTACGGACTAGTCATATTCTCTCGCGGAAATTCTATCTTATACCCAAGGTTTTCTCTGCCCGAAGCAGACCAGGATGCATGCCCCCTGGGTTCCAGTCCCATCTTTCCGAATCACTCGCACTCATCGGGAAGAAGGACTGGGGGTGGAGACATTTCTTGATTGAATAGACCATTCAGGGTTGGTATGTGACTATTTGCGATGTGTGATCCTGGAAATGAAAGTTGGTCTACGAGCTTGACCATCCTTCCTTCGTGTGGAAAACACATTACTCTAAAGAGTGAGGAGACTATTGCTCCCATGCAATATATATAGTCTCGTCCAAGGCGTAGGTTATAATCCAAGGGTACTTGAACGACCATCACGTTCATTTGAACGGTCTTCCCTTTCAATGTTACAGGCACATTGGGGAGGATCCCTAATGGTCGACTGGTTCCTTTATCGAAACCCGAGAGATTTCTTATCTCAGGCAAAAGCGTCGGGGAACCCAGTGCTTTCCAAGCAACAGAGGAAAGGATACTCACAGATGCCTCTTCATCAATGATAGTGCCAGCCATTACCATTCTGTAAATTTGGACTATGATTCTGAATGGTATACTGGCTGGCAACCGGGGTCTGCCTAGTTGGTCCCAATCAAAGGACACAACCAGGTTGCTTGGTGATGGGACCGAATACACGGCCGGATATGACCCTGACGATGTTCCTTCCTGCGATAAAGGAATGGGTGCATTGCCCTGATGCTCGTCAGAGTTTGTGTTGATGAAAAGAATCTGGATGGTGTCATCCTTATTCTCTTCAGTGAGGGTGTCATTTGAAGATGAATCTTCAGTGACGGTGTCATTTGAAGATGAAACTTCTGAAGGGAGAACCGGGTCAACTGCCGTTTCGACCTTTGGACTTTCGTCCGGTCTGGATTCAGTAGGTTCATTTTCAATGACTGACGGTTCAGCTGACCACTTGAGCGGGCCAGCTATATTCTCAACCAACGAAGGACTTGGCACGAGTTTTTTGTATCCAGGAGGAAGTCTCAACGGTGAAACCGGATGATCTTCCAAAACTCTCTTCGCTTCGTCTAAGAAGGGACAATGGTGGATGGCATGATCGCCTTCACACAGTCTGCAGGGGGATCTTGCTCCCCCTCTTTGTCTTGAACCTTCACTTTCGCTGGTTGACGGTAAGCATTCAACATGGCTATCAGAGGTTGATGCTCCCGAATTGTGCAAACGAGGGGACTAGTCCCTTAGTATCCGGGGAATACAGGGAGAATCTCTATGGAAGTGGTCTCCTCTACATATGACACATGGCAATTTAGGCCCGGTCTGTGGTGTGTGTGGATTTTTGTCAGATGTCTTTTGCTTGCCCCCAGTCGCCTTAGGCTCCTTCTTCTTCTTCTCTCTCTTCTTCTTCTCCTTCTTCTCCATGGGAGCTTGGCTTTTTCCGGCTCTACCTTGCGAAGATGAAGGATTGGAGGAAGAGTTATAGGAAGTGGAAGGCTGGTGGGCAGCTCTAGACTGATCTAACTATTGACTCGACTGTTCAGGAACCATGGTGTTCTGAACTACATTGGTTGAGAATAACCAAATTGGCAGGCCAATTGTCAGTCCTGGAAGCGACAATGTGGCCATGTGGGGCGCACCAACTTCTCCCCAAGAGGAGAAAGGACTAGGATTTCCATCATGGGGAATTCCTTGGTTGGGGCGTTCCATGTTCTCAACCTACAGATCAACGCAGGAATAGGAGGTGATTATGTTCCGTTTAAAATAAATTTTATAACGACGCTTTAGACACAACTTGCTTTTTCAGTTTTTAAGAGTCGAGAAAAAGCTAAAGATGACTCTAGTCTCCTTCGATGTTTTAACGAGCCCGAAGTGACAAATTCTCGGATGGACTTTTTCAGTTATAGAGTTTGAAAAAGGCCAAAAGAAACTACTCTGGAGTTCTAGGCAGAGGGTGTGCCAAACTTTTCGCAAAACCACAGAATACGTTTTACGGTACAAGTGGTCGATCTTCGTGAATGCTGTGTTCACTGCATTGCGATCAGTAGGGCGGCCGACACGGCTTCCTATGGATAAAGGCTTTGTTCCTATAGGGGTCTCCCAATATATACGCGACGGTACGTGGGAGCACAAGTCCGTATTGATACTTATCGCTTCACCGTCGAGGAATCACCCAACCACTCAACGCTAAGATATCACGTTTAACGACGCCGGAACACGTCTCTAGCTTAGACCTCTATGTGTTTGCGTTATGTTTCAAAGCGTTGTTATGTAAATTCAATTTATTTTAGGTTGATCTTGTTTAGCAGTTTGCCTTTATGGATCACCACGAGATGTATGGTACAACTCCTAAATGCAGTCTAAGATGATAAGCAAGCTTTTCAATCTTTCAACTTTGAAAATCTTAACTACTGAGGGAAAAGAAAGACATCATCTTTTCACACAGATCATAGAGCACACACTAATGCACTTTTCCCTAAATCAACATGCAAACTGTCAAAATGCACATGCACAATGCAAGTATTTCTTTTCTCTTTCTTAATGTTGGTGTGCTACAAAAAGAAAGCTGTTGTATAACTTTGAATTCAATTTCAAGTGAAAGCAAACAAGCTTTGTCCAAAATCAAAAGACACCTTAAGATTTACTTGTTTCGACACTAGAAATACATAAACTCAAACCATATGACGAAAGAAAATGCTCAATCAGCTATGAACAGCAAACAAACTAACTCTTAAGATCAGAACGACACTTATCACAGGTCTAGATCTAAGAGGCCACAGCAAGACTAGTTCACTTTCGTTATGGGAAACTGCAAATGATGTAAGAAATACACAAAGAACAAATATAGTTTCTTTATACAACCAAGGCGGAATAGTGGCAAAGAAAGTTGGTTTCAGATAGGTACATTGACTGATAACAGGCTGCAAAAACAGGGATGAAAACAGGGCAACAGAAAGCAGAGAACCCCAGCTGCATAAGGCAAAACTGGTTCAGCGCAGGTAGAACACTGTCAGTTTGACATTTAGCGCAGGTAGCCCCTTCGGGACCTGTGATGAAATGCAGACTACCTTCATAATGCCTGCAATGAAGAGAGAAACTCTCATTTCTCTTGGTTTCCGGGTTACAGATTGCTCAAAAACCAATAGTTTTTGGCCAAATCAAAGCTATCAATCAAGTACACACTAAAGGATGAAAAGGAGGATGAAAAGCTATCACTAAGAGCTGTTCAGAGTCCTTGTGGATCAGCTCTTCAAATCATAAACATGCCCAGAAACTGAGCTAGAGTAGCTGCCCTCTACTTTGCATTTGAAAGATCCAAATGCAGTTCGATTCGGTACTCCCTGTGTTTAGGAAATGAATAGCAAAAACACAAACAACCAACAAGATACGATCCCCAGTGGAGTCGCCAATTTGTTGTTGGGAAAAGTATCCAATACAGAATGACCCTATCCCACTCTAAGGGTGATAGTTCCTTAGCAACAATCAAAGCAAAGCTATCTGAGATTACTTCTTTATGAGATGTAAAAGAGGGGAGAAAGAGATCCACTAACCGATGTCTTTCGCTAATGATTGATCCAATCTTCTCTCTTTGCTGCTTGCCCTCAGTTCCTTGCTCTTTCACTGGCCCAGCTACACCAAGATCCTGCAAAATGGCAAGAGAGGGAAACTACAAGAAGCATACATTCATAATTGATTCAAGGATTAGAATAAATCAAATACACAAGTATAACAATACAATTGAGACACATGCATATAGAAGAACCTCAAATGCTTTATTAATGGAAGAAGTAAGGTTCAGGAAGTGATACAACCATAAAAGGCCCAATCCAGCATCACCTTCCCAGCAGAAAGAAATCTCCTCTTCACCTCCTTCAAAGCAAATCACCCAATAGTTCTAAACTCAAACCAACAGCAATTCTTTACATTCACAAGATTCCAGCCTCCTTAGACCTCATGAGAGAGATCTATATATAGGAGTTTTGGAGAAAGGATGAGTCAGCTTGAGAGCTGACTAGTGTCCTCTCTCACTTCAGTTATTCTTCAGTTCTTGAGTCCACTTGGAGGTTCTTGCTTCCACTTGGAGATCTAGACCCTCTTACTCATCACCAGTCAAATTCCCTGATCCAAGTGTCATTTTGGAAGCTTACTGGGCATTGACACCTTGAGGAATGACTGTGCCACATGTCCAAACTCGCCCAGCGCAGGTAGCCTTCTTTGCAGTTGACATTCAACGCAGGTAGACAGTGGAGCACTTGACATTCAGCGCAGATGCTCAGAGCAGTTGACATGATCCAGAATTGCCTTGTTTTTGAGTGTTTTCAGGTGGAGAACTTTTATTCAGTGTTGTGGTTTGCTGACCTTGTTCCTCTAGGGGTAGAAACAACATGTTTAGGGACTTTGGATCCCTTAGATTATGGACATTTCATGCTTCATGCTGTAAGGCACAAAAATGTCTATAACACTCCCACTCTGCGTAGCCCCAAACATCAATTTATTCGCATAACCTGCTTTTCACACAGTAGCATTTTAATCCAAGTGTTCAAAGATTTAATGTACTTACCTCGCGGTCCCTTGAGGAAGCGTTGTTCTGCCTCGCTATAGCTGAATGAAGTATCCACCACGAATCTACTGATGAATCCTCCTATGATTCAATCCAGCCAGTGATCGACAGTGCGTGCAATCTTATCTTCTGATGCTTCCAGTCTACGCAACAATTCTAGAGTCCACACAATAGGTTTGTCGAGTTTACACCTTCCTTGGCTATCTGCTAGCCTCGCAATCCACTCATACAACTCAGTGGAGAAGGATGCAAAGAAAATTGTTTGAATTTCCATATATAAGTAGAAATCTAACCACTCTTCCTTTGACAGTCACGGATTCCTATTTTCCTGCACCACAAACTTGTGAATCTTTTTGTCCAACCACTCTTCAATTTCTTTCTTGGTCAGATTCTAGTGATACGACATTAGACATTTCTATGCAGATCCCGGTCCCGACAATGGAACCATTTCTTGGCCTGTTGGGGCTTGACCCAGGTTTGGAGTTAATTAGCCAAAAAAATCCCAGTACTATTTGCCCTTTCAGCAACAATTCGTGGAGCGCGGACTGAGGTCTCACCTGAAGTAGTATCGGAGGGTGCTAGAACTAGGTTTCCGCACCCTAGAGATGTCTTATGAGTTCGACTGGTTCGCAGTTTGTCCCTATGTGCAGGTTGCTTCATGCACTTTCCCGTTCCTCATGGCCTGATAGACTACCTTCACGTAGCCCTACCCAGGGGCTAATCACCGCGCTCTACGTTATTACCTAATACCTTGCTTATATTCCAATGTTAGTTAGTTATCTTTTCCTACTGGAGTGCTTTAAGTTATACTTGACAACATAAAACATTCATACAGGTGCGCACAGTAAATAAACAATATATTTTCAAATGATATCAATCTTGCATTAGTTCAAGAACATATACACAGAATTATAACCAAACTTCCCTTTATTGATTCTTTCCACGGTTATAGACTCAATTCGCCCTGTGCACTCAGCTGCAGGGGTCCGAACACTCAACTGCGGACTACTAGGAATCTGCACACATAGCTACAAAGCCTTCTCCTACCCTATGACCCAAAGATACACTTTACACTGTGACTCAATCACTTAGACTTCTCATGCTTCTATTCTTACTTTCCCCTCTTTTACACTTAGAGCCTCACTCTATTTATACAATCCCATGGTCCGTGGACCACGGGTAGGTCTATCTAGCTAACATTACATTACAAAACTAGGGCGGACAACCCTGTGACTCTATCATACTTTCGTGCCCCGCACCCGAAATTCGCGGAGCTTTAGAACAAGATTTGGTCAAAACTTGGGCTTTGAGCCCTAAAACATGCCTTGGGGGGATTTCATGCCCAACACCTTGTCTACACCAAATACATAAGTGAACCAACAAGCTGCCTGTAAATGGTAGCCTCCACTACTTCATGTGAAGTAGTATCCTCCTTCCTCCAATTTCCTGCTAGAGGAGTCTCAATGGGTTTTCTCTTCTCCATGTGGAACTCATTCAATATATCATTGGCATACTTGCCTTGAGAGACAAACAATTCCCCATCCCCTTGACATGCTTCCAAACCAAGGAAATAATGCATGAGTCCCATGTCCTTCATCTCGAATTCTCTTGCAAAATCTTCTTTTCAAGAACTAATAAAATTATCATGAGCAGTTAAAAATAAATCATCAGAATACAACAAAATAATGACCAATTTTCCTTCAATAACAATGTGATAAAGGTTTGCATCTGCTTCACTTTTTGGGAAGCCCAACCCAGTGAGATAATAGTCGATCCTAGTATACCAAGTACGAGGTGCTTGCTTGAGTCCATATAATTCTCTCTTGAGTATCCACACATGTGACTCTATGTCAAAGTTCTCAAACCCATCTGTATGCTCAATATACACCTCCTCCTCAATAACTCCATTGAGGAATGTTGTCTTCACATCCATTTGGTGGACCTTCCACCCCATCTATGCTGAAAGTGCTAGAATTGACTTGATGGATGAGTACCTTCCTACTAGAGAAAAGGTCTCATCATATTCTATTCCCTCAACCTGAGAGGACCCCTTAGCCACAAATCTGGCCTTGTGTATCTTTATGCTTCTATCTGCTGCATACCTTACCATGTAAATACATCCCAAACCAACCATTGATTTGTCGCTGGTCTTGGGAACATTTCCCAAACACTTTTTTTGACAATGGAATCATATTCCTCTACCATAGCATCAACCCATATAGGTTTCTCTACAACTTCCTCGAATGAGGATGGCTCATTTTCTACAAGCTCACTCATCAAAGCCATGTAGCCAGTGTATTGATCTAGTGACCTCCTCTTCCTACGTAGTTATGTGGGTGCTCCAACATTCTCTATATCATCATGAAATAATCTATCAACTTCCTTGGTTCACTTCACTCCTTCTCTAGATGTCTCTGCTTGAGTGAATGTATCCACTCTCTTCCCCTCTACTTGTGGTTGATCCACAAATTCCCGATGTTCTTCCTTTGGAGCCAAAATATCTTGATCAAGTTGCAACTGAATCTCCCTCTCAACTGAACACCTTATTTCCTTTTCCTCATCAAATTTCACATCCCTTGTGACCACTGTCATTCTAAGGGATGACAAGTACACAGGATAGTTGTGAAGTGTTTCTGTGTACCCAACAAATATTCCCAACTCTATTGTTGGTTATATCTTTTTCCTTTCTCCTTGGAAACATGAAAGTAAACTGATGATCCAAATATCTTGAAGTGTGACACATCTGGTTTCTTCCCTGAAGAAGCTTCCTCTAGTGTACTCATGCCAAGAATCCTATGAGGACTCTTATTCATTGTTGTTGGCTTAGGGGGTCTTGACCGAGGTTCAGAGTTAGTTGTGCCAAACCCTACACTACTAGCCTTTTCGTCATCAATCAAGGTAGCGCGAACTGAAGTCTCACCCGAAGCAGTATGGGGGGATACTGGAACCAAGTTTCCGCATCTAGAGAGCAGTGTGATGTCCCTTTTAGGTCCCATATCTGCCTCCATGTAGATCTCTATGCCCTTAAGGCTTAGCATTGTGATTTCCCTCAATTGACCCCTAGACCTTCGTAAAGGTCTACAATCGGCTTTTGCAGACCTTTAACAGATAGGTTATCTACTTACGAGCATCATAGCCTAATATCAGACTGGAATCTATAGAGACTTGTTTAAGTGCTTGTTAAACTTAAGAAAAAGTATTATAATCTTCATGTAAACACTTAACATGCATTGTGTTCAATTAAAGAGATTCATCCAATAGATTCACGCATCAATACATCACTAATTCATAAAGACATTCCTTCACCATAAGATATATCGTAAACATAAATAGCAGAAAGAAATAGATAAAACATATGAATTTCTCCAACAGTCCTCTTTATTGATCTTTAGTATAAGGTTACAGACTCAAAACTTCCTTGCGCACTCAACTGTAGGGGTTCGCGCACTCAGCTGCAGACTCTACTCTAGGCCTCTGCGCACTCAGCTGCAGAGCCTCTTGCCCCTCTAAGGCTCCATTCGTCGTACCCATAGACAAAGACATAGATCTACCTTAGACTCTCTAAGACACACCTATTTATACAATCCCATGGTCCGCGGACCATGGATAAATCTCAAGAACCAATTGAACTTTACATAAATGAGGGTAGAAACCCTTTTTGACCCCTAACTAACAACACGCTCCGCATCCACAATTCGTGAAGACTTTACATCAAAAGTTGGGTTTTTACCCCAAAACTGACCAAAGGGAACCCATCCCAATAGCCCCCAATATAAAGGTCATGACTTTCCCTCAAGTCACTTGGCTAGCACAGTGATCTTGTTGTGAAGATCCACTAGCTCCACTTGCACAACTGCTACCTTAGCAACACTCTGTGTAGCTGCCTGCTTCACTTGTTCGACAAGCTGCTCTGTAGCTGGTCCTTTGCCGGCCATCTTGATCTCCTGCTGTGTGAGCTACAAGTTCGTCAGCTTCTCTTGAATGTTGGTTGAGGCTCGGTAGGCTTCTTCCAAACAAGGACCCAACCTGGCCTTAAGCACTGCCTCTTTTTCCTGCATTGCTTCTACTTGTGTGAGGAGTTGTTTCCCCTCTTGCAACTTTGTGAGGCATTGTGCTGTAGCAATGGAGGTCGTCGTCACCTTAACCTCGTCATACTTCTTTTGGAGCTCCCGGATCTCTGTACTCAATATCTGCAGGTTCGGGTCTTCTTGCGGGGTTTTCACCAACTCCATTGCCTATTCAAACAAAGTTTTGTATTAAATTGCAGTGGCATCCACAGTAGTGATCCCTTCCTGGATAGCGGCTCCACATTGTTCACTGAATTCGGGCAGAGTCAAAGGCTGTGATTTGAGCTCCAGCTCCATGATTTTCATATTGAGATCAAATTGAACTCTTGCCACCTCTGCCTTAGTATCACGGACACCTGTAGCTAGTTTCGGGATATTGGCCTGTAGTTGTGTGTTCTCAGGTATGTGCAACTCCATCACTATTCTGCACACCTCTGCAACCATGGCCACCAACTAGGAACTCTGCGCCTTGATAGTATTCCTTTCTTTCAGGGCCCGTGTCTTCTCATTGTTCACCCAATACTCATTGATTAAATTGAGAGCGCGCTGCACAAGAGCTCTCAGTTCTGTTGTCACTCCTGTTTGTAGTGCATGAAGAAATTCGTTTGGGAGTGCTTCAATATTGAGTCCAATGTTCTTCAGGGTATTGATGGTGATATTGTCATCGGCCAATTCCATGCTCAGGGACCCTTCTAACAGAGAAACTATTCTGAGGTCCATTATCCTTACCATCTCTGTAGCCTGACTTGTCCCCAGTGCCAGGCTCGTGTATGCGGCACTGACCTGACCTGCGCCCACCTATATTCTGTTGGTCTAGATCTGCAGTTCACGCAAATCCTTATGAATATTTCCCAATGACTGCATGTATTGTTGCTCGAATTGCTGCAACAATTTGGCTGTAGTGTTGTGCACTTTGCCCCTGATCTCGTCGAGATCACCCTTTTTTAGAGTGATGGGATCCACCTACCTTTTATCTGACTTTGTATTCTTTAGGGAACCCTCCTACTGTTGTTCTTTATGCTTCCTTACTCGAAATGGGGTGCTCTTCCCCTCATTGCCTCCACTACCCTACGCATACTTCTCTTCCTCCTTGATTTTGGGCAATGGATATTTGTCACTTTGCTCGGAGTCACTCTGTTCTTGCTCAACTTGTTCCTTTGCAACATGCTACTTTTCCATTTGAGCCTTTTCTTCGGCTTATTTCTTCCACTGCACGACTAATTTCTACACTGCCTGCTTCGCTGCATCCTTCCACTTCTTCTCTGCTGAGCTCCCCACACCTGTGCTATTACCTGCATCCAAGTTGGATGGGGTATGCCAATCTTCTAGCCAGCGCTTGACTACTTCTTGGATGGCATCATCAGTGACCAGATACAACAAATCGAACCACTTCTGTTAGTGTCGGTATCTTCATCCCTCCGTCAGAGATCAAATCATCTTGTTGCATTCCATATTAGGTGTCCCACCCAGTCAGTTGCATTCCATTAGGAGCATGGATCATCTAACGGTAGTGGCTTCTCCTACAGTTTCCCTCATGTCATTTACCTACTGGCTCATGTTTATTTATCAAAATCATATACAGTCCCCTTTTTGTCTTTAAAGTTTGCAAAAGTCTTTTCTAGGGTTTCATTGTCATTAGGTCTAGGGTTTCATTAGGGTTTCATCAAAAAGGGTTTCAAAATGTCCATAATAGTCAACAGGCACATGAGGAGGTTCCAGTATCAATAAATTTCATAATCAAGTGCTCAGAGATGTATTTTTCCTCAAAAATCTGTTTTGAGGAAAAACAGAGTATTTTAGATTTTATTGTATAAATTGACGTAATTCCATTTCCTTAATATGTAAATCACTTCATCTGCAACCCTGGTCTCCTTTCCCAGCCTGAGTAGCTCCAACCCCCTACAAAGCAAACCAAAAGCAAGTCATTCAGTTCATTAAAAAACTCAAAAAGGTGAAAAGTTAAAAAAAGCCAGAGTTAAAAGATAAAGTCACATTCCAAACATTATGAAAGTGGGTTTTTATGAACCAAAAATTAAAGGCTCCTTGTATATAATTTTTTTCCTCAAATCAAAAGCCCATTTGCATTCAAAGAACAAAGGAGAGTAAGAGCAAGGCCGTGTTTTGAACAAACAAGAAAAATTGTGGAGAAACTGCCTGAATTCAGAGGCGCGGCACACTGGGCCAGTGGCGCGGTGCACACAGCAGGTGCGATGCATAGGGCCGCGATTTCTAGTGCAAAACTGAATGGGCACAACACATACACAGGTCGCCATGTGTTGGGTTTGAGGTGCAGCGCATAGAGCTACCAAGCGTGTTTTCACTCCAAAACTTCCTCAAATTGCCCAAATTGCCCAAAACCTCCAGTGAACAAGTAAGTGCAGCTCTCCTCTTGGCTAGTGAAGGAGTTTCTCATTAAATTTATGGTGGTTGTGTAATACAAAAATCAAACCCTACCTCTTGCATCTCTCAAAGAAAACAGTTCTTAGGGTTTGCATTTATTCTTTTGCTGCCAAAATTATTTCTGTCACTGCTTCATTTTTCCACTCCCACACTCATTT
Source organism: Pinus tabuliformis (assembly GCA_031772625.1). Taxonomy (NCBI): domain Eukaryota; kingdom Viridiplantae; phylum Streptophyta; class Pinopsida; order Pinales; family Pinaceae; genus Pinus; species Pinus tabuliformis. Next base: position 1,121,598,744 of record CM062819.1, on the reverse strand, counting down.
TCTTAGTTTATTTCCCTATTCCCTAACTCCCATATCCCCAACAAATCATCTATCCCTTTCCCCAATTCCCTTTTCCTAAATCCTAAATATAATTCACAAACCCTAGCTGCTATCCCTAAAACTCTAATATCACTCCCTAATCCCGTGTTTCCCTAACTAAACGCTATTCTAAATAGTCCCAAAATCCCTCATTTTTCCCTTCCTCTACAGTCCCTCATATCACTTTTTCCTTGGTGGCAGAAAAAAAAAACGCCATAAATTGTCTACTTTTCATCAAGCAAACTCACTTACTAGTAGAGATGGAGTCTGATCCTTCATATGACCATGAATAGGAGACACACAGTGATTCTCCTACAGAGGTACATACACCCAGGAGGTCTCATAGAGGTGGCAAACATATTCGAGAAGAACCTACTACTCTTGCTGAGCTACAAGCTTGCCCTCTCACCATCACTTGTTTCCAGCACCAGTCTTGCTATGAGTTCTGTGAGATGGTTGCTAGAATTCAGTTTCACCATGAGTTGGCCCGTTTGTTTGTGCTTCATTTACATGATGGTCAAGCCACTCTAGCTGGCGTCACATTCACTTTAACACCATAATCTATTTCACTAGCAACCGATATTCCTAACATTGGAGAGCAATGGAACAAGAGGCAGCAAATTGACAAGCAACATTATGAACCATACATCAAGCCCAGTTATTTGAGACAACTCAGCGAAGCTTTTCCTTTTTGGTACCTCAAAGACTCATATGCTCCTTTAATGAAACTGATAATGAAATATTTCAGCTATGAGGGCCGATTTTCCAGTTTATATGCCTATCATATCAGGCTGCTGATGCATTTTACCAGGGTGAGGATGATGAACCTCCCCTACTTCATGTGCCAAAATATTGAGAAAATGACCACCCTAGTACAACACAAGACTCCGTAGTAGTAGTTCAATAGTATTTACCATTTTGCTCTTATTAAAATTGTGGTCATTCATCAGCTCAGTTTGCAGGGCATCACTTGGGATGATTTCATTTCTCATGAGTTCTTCACAATTTCTCAGGCACCTCCAGAGACTTTGCATGAGACAGGTGGACCTTCACATCAGCATGAAGGTCATGAGACACAGACCGCTAGTATGCCGGTCTTTGTCACTTATCAGAAAGGCACTAGACGGTTGTTCGTAGCAGTAAAGTGAGTATTATCTCCACCCGGGGTGGAAGGGTTCTCACTTCCTACATCAGCACAGCAGGGCAAAGGTAAGAGGCCATTACAGGATGAGGGACCATCAGGCGAGCAGGAGACAGAGTTCATTCTCACTAAGGGTGATGATACTGAGTTGGGCCCACAAAGCTCAAATCTCAAAGAAATCATCCAAGAGCAGCACGCAGACATCAATGCCTTGACCCTCAATTTGGAAAGAGCTAAGTGGATCATAAAGTACCTGGAGCAAATAAATAAGCAGCTTGAAGATCAGCAAGCGATTATGGAGTTGCAAAACATTCGGGAAAACCGCCAAGCTGCCCAAAGGAGGAGGGTGGAGCTCACGTCACTTGAGCAAGAGATCAATGCCGATCGGGAATCATGGCTTGAAAGAGCCAATATCCACTTAGAGAGATTTTTGGAGAAGGCCAACAAGGAGAAAACATTGTTGAGACATATGGCATATCATTACATGGTGAGAAACAAAGTCTACAAGGTGAGAATCAGGAGTTTAAAGGCAAAATTGAAGAGGGCATCAAAGAGGCGAAAGGAGCATGAACAAATTTAGATACTGGTTGAGGCTTCCTTGGCCCAACACAATGCTTGATGAAGAAGACCCAGCCCAAATTTCAAAAAATTTGGGGCACTTTTTGCATTTTTGGAATTTTTGGCACAAAAAACAGAGTTTTCTGCCCTATGTGCCGCGCCACCTGGCGCTCGCTTTTGATGGGAGCCTCCAAATGACAAAAGCTCAACATTTTTCGATTTGGCATGGAAAAATATGCTTTCCTACCAATGGCCAAGAAATTTTGACATGTTTTGAGCCCTCAAAAAGGTCAAAAACACTCAGAAAATGACCGTACTGCCCCTATTTTGACACACAGGAAACAATGTTGGGAGAACTGAATTTTGGAAGGGAAAATGGAGGCCAAATTCAAAAATTCCACTTGGGTTGGAAAGTAGATAGGCAGACCTTTCCAACAAGAACACTTGGAGCAAATTTGGACACCGGGAAGGCCTCCAAAAGTGGCTCCAAACAGGCGCTATGCATAGAGAATCAGGCGCGGCGATAGAGGAAATTTTGCTCAGTTTGACGAAATATACTCTATTTTTCGCCTAGCTTTTGCCAGTTTGAATTTTTCACCTTATTAATGTCAAATTTTTGATGTAATTTAAAGTACATTTATGGATCACGATGTAAATATGTCAAATTTTCACTTATAAAGGTAGATTCATCTATTAAAAAGTTATTTGAAACTGAATGAATCAGTTCATCTATGCGTAACTTCTAGTTCTCAGTTTAGAATTAGTTGGAACAGCTCCTAAAAATGTGAGCTCGACCCCTAGAGGCTAGGATGAGTTATGTTTTGTCTATATCTTGTGATCTTTCAGTCATTAGCATGGTTGGATTTTTGAGAAAGCAAGGAGCTTCATTGTACACTCATATCAACATTTTGGCTAAGGAATTGAGACCAAGGTTTGCAGCACTCTTTGGGATCCCTATGGCATTTTGTTTGGTATAGTTCTTTCTTCTGTAATTTTGAATTTACTTATGTGTTATGTATGACATTATCTATCTTGTTTCTTCCTAACTAAATCAAACAAGAGTGAAAGTAGAATCCATTGAAATTGCAGTGCTCTACTTGAGGTTTGCTTTAGTTTCTTGATGTTTTCAGCTATTTGAAGAGGATCCATGGCTTCTATTGCCCTCTTCAACTCCTCACCTGTCTAGTCCCTCCATCTCATTCGATTTGAAGTGCCAAAACTAGTTGCCTACCTTGCCCCATTGAGATCTCTGCAAGACTGAGCCTCATTCCCCACACCCAAGATCTGCCTTCCCATTAGAGCCAACAAAAACATCATTTTATTCAATGAAACTCTTTGCACACATACCTAGCCTAAGTTCAGTAGTTATATCAGTCATCTCAAGCCTTTAGTGATCATATTTTGCTGAGATTGACCAGGAGAGAGCCCTCTCCCGACCTGGTAGGGTGAGCTACCAGGTTAAGCGTGGTTTGATGTTGGTTCTGGATCCTACCTTTCTTAGCCTAAGGTAGATTTAGGCCCTAACATAGTGGCGACCATACTGGGGAAGAAATTGTTTGTTTTTTAGTGTTCTTCATTTTATAAACTACAGACGGAGCCTGAATATTAGCCAGGTAGCCTTCGAAACGCTTTTGCTTTGCATTAGTGAAAGTAGATAAAAGTTGCTTCAGTCAATCTCCGGTCTAGTCTTATAATCTGAACATCTGACTTGCAAATCCCCTAGTACATGTATCAAGTTAGATATGATTGCTGATGATGGACAACAATCACACACCAAAAGACTGAAATCATTCACCTGGTGACTCCAGTGTCGAAGAATCCCGAGGTTCAGAATTTTTATGGCAACTCTACTCTTCAAGAACCAGTAGCCTGAAGAATTTCTTGGTCAATTCATTGTTATCAAAATGGATTTGCATGCTCGACGATATGCTCCCATGAGCCGAGGTCACATTCCAGGTTTTCCAAATAAAATTCCGAAGGTAGATTCATCTATTAAAAAGTTGTTTGAAACTGAATGAATCAGTTCCCTTGTTTCTAGAGGCATGCTGTTCCACTGCCTAACTTCTAGTTCTCAGTTTAGAATTAGTTGGAACAGCTCCTAAACATGTGAGCTCGACCCCTAGAGGCTAGGATGAGTTATGGTTTGTCTATATCTTGTGATCTTTCAGTCATTAGCATGGTTGGACTTTTGAGAAAGCAAGGAGCTTCATTGTACACTCATATTAGTATTTTGGCTAAGGAATTGAGACCAAGGTTTGCAGCACTCTTTGGGATCCCTGTGGCATTTTGTTTTGGTACAGTGCTTTCTTCTGTAATTGTGAATTTACTTATGTGTTATGTATGACATTATCTATATTGTTTTCTTCCTAACTAAATCAAACAAGAGTGAAAGTAGAATCCATTGAAATTGCAGTGCTCTACTTGAGGTTTGCTTTAGTTTCTTGATGTTTTTAGCTGTTTGAAGAGGATCCATGGCTTTTCTTGCCCTCTTCAACTCCTCACCTATCTAGTCCCTCCATTTCATTCAATTTGAAGTGCCAAAACTAGTTTCCTACCTTACCCCATTGAGATCTCTGCAAGGCTGAGCCTCATTCCCTGCACCCAAGATCTGCCTTTCCATTAGAGCCAACAAAAACATCATTTTATTCAATCAAACTCTTTGCACATATACCTAGCCTAAGATCAGTAGTGATATCAGTCATCTCAAGCCTTCACCGATCATAATTTGCTGAGATTGACCCGGAGAGAGCCCTCTCCCGACCTGGTAGGGCTAGCTACCAGGTTAAGCGTGGTTTGATGTTGGTCCTTGATCCTACCTTTCTCAGCCTGAGATAGATTTAGGAACTAACAACTTCTATTGTAGGTCCTTCCATGCCTAAATGTAGATGCGGTGGAAGTCTGCCTTGAACTCAGAATACTCAGACATCTGTTCATACAAGATTGAGGAAAACCATGGGCATTGGTTGATGGCCATGCAGATGCTCGCCTCGATCAATACCTAGAAAATTTTCGTTTCCGTGACCGACGTGGGGTGCTTCGTGGTCCAGAGGGAGGAAAACTATGCCGCATCCAATAATACTGCTTGTAATGTAGGAAACTGGCTATCCTCCAGGAGATCCCATGCAACGAGCACAATGGAGAGCAGTAGCCACGCGTAGTGGAAGGTATTGCTCTTATCTTGGGCCTAATGACAATTTGAAAGGAATTCACTGCATAAGTACCATGACCAGTTAAATTGCATGCCCTCTGCACACTATGCAACCAACGACACCACAGGCGCCAGAACCTCATCCTCGTGACACTTATAATCTTTGTATCCAGTATTTGGGTGGCAATCTTCACCGCGGGATCATTGATGGATGTGATGGAGTAGTCACATGGCTTCTTAATAAGCTCAAACTTTTTTTTCATCATGTCCGCCAAGTCTCTCTTGCTTGTCTTTCTGCCAAACTCCTTGGCCAGATTCAAACCCTCATGCAACAGGTGCATGATTCTCTGGATAAGCATATTCCTAATGGGTATAGGTGCGCCAAGCCATAAGAACCCATCGTGCACTAGAGTAATTAGTTGTCATATACAGATGGTGTTAATGTTAGAGCAGTGGTAGTGGGGCACCCACAGCAGGTTCAACAACCCGGATTTCTCTACTCCACAAATCAATTCGAATCTCTCCAGCTCAGTGACACCTGAGTCTTGGTAATACACTTGCCTCATATAATTATCTATCACGAGGTGAGGGAACCGCTCATGGTCAGCTAGGTCCCAATCTTCCATCTTTAACAGAGGGATCCGTGATAGGCATAGACCTTCAAAGGTTATCTTCTCTGGCAATAGGGGCGTGTGAATGAGGAACTTGTTTGAGTTTGGGTCCTTGGAGACCTTCGCCTTCCATTTTCGTAGAGGGATATACTCAGGTAACTTGATGATGGGCTCCACACCCTCAGCATCTATATCCTTTACGCCTTATTCATCTTCCAAATCCACCACCTTCTCAGGATGTTTGTCCTTCTTTTACACCTAGGCAACAACATGTTTCCTAGGTGACTCGCGCACTGGAACCACCCTCTTCTGCTTGTCTTTCTTCATCTTCTAGGTTTCTCACAAAGGCGTAGGCTTCGACCTAGGTGACCTCGGTGCCATAGGCACAGGAGCCAGAGCTTCCATGCTCATCGCCTCTAGAATAGCTCCTTCAAAGGTGACACTTCCACAGGGCTTGCAGTCTTAGCGGGCCTGGTCCTAACATGGTATCGCAAAAGAATTTTTGGGTTAAATCAAGTAAATGATCAAATGTAGGGCTTGCAACCAAATCCTCTAAAGACGCACGATTCATAAGCAAGAGACAACAAAACTAAAAAATTCTAAGGGTGCAAAGTGTTCTCTGCTGGACTGGCACACATAATTTATAGGGAATTTTGAATTCAAATCCAACCATTCCCCCCAAAATTCGACCATTAATTCTTGTTCGGTGAAAAATATTCAAATATTTTAGCCTTAAATGCCGCATGCCCGCTCCTCTTAACTGTTGTCTAGCTATCTAATCATGAACAGTGACTCTAATGGTCACTTTTTGGTTGTGCTGCGTGGTATCTCCTTTCATAACGTAGCTCCCTTCATGCAGCCTCTGATATTGTGACATATCCCTTTTTTGCACAACCCCTCTGTCGCGTAGTTCCTCAAACCAGGTAGTGTATTTTATAGTCCCACTCTCCCTTACAGCTGCCTGGAGCAATAACTCTGTGCTGCCATACGCCCTTTTGCGTGCAACCCATTTGTAGCATGGTTCCACAAACCGGGCGGTGTAGTTTATAGTCCCACACTCCCTTGCAATTTCCTTGAGCACTAAGACTATGTGGCAATCATATGGTCATTGAACTGGATCTCCTATTTATGGCTTTAACCAGATTCCATTCACCCTTCCCAGAAAAGTTTCTCCATTTGGCTTCGCGAGCTGAACTACGCCTCCATCTGTAATTTCTTTGATGACATATGGCCCAAGTGAGTGCATCTGAAATTTTCCTGAAAACTTATTGAACTTACTGTCATATAATAAAACAAAGTCATTTACCTTAAACATGTGCAGCTTGATGTGTCAATCGTGCCATGATTTTTCATGTTCCTTCTCTACTTTCTAATGGAATCTAGCTAAGAACCTGTCTTCTTTGAGCTCAATCAGTTGTGTGAGCCATTCTTCCAAGGCTCCGTGGTCCACCATCCCTGTGAAAGATGTTATGCATAGAATAGGCACGATATACTCCATAGGCCTCATAGCTTCTATGCCATAAACCAATCTAAAAGGTGTCTAACCTGTTACCTTCTTGGAAGTAGTCCTGTATGCCAACAATATTACCGGTACGTGCACGTCTCAATCATTCTGCTGCGCATTGCAAATCTTTGTCAACACATTCTCCAAGATCTTATTGAAGGCTTAAAATATTCCATTAGCTTGAGGATGATATGGTGTACTCTTCTGATGATAAAATTGAAACTCTTCAGTCAGTGTGCTGATTATTTCATTGAGGAAGTGTGTACATCGATCGCTAATCAATATTTTTTGGCAACCAAATCTGGTTAACACGTACTCAAACAAGAACTTTGTGGATGTTGCCCCTATACAATCCTTCATAGGTTGTGCCTCCACCCATCTGGTCAGATACTCCATTGCAGTGATGATATAGCGCGCACCTGTTTTCTTGCATGGGGGTTGAATTGATCCTACAAATTCAATTGCCCATTTCTCAAATGGCTACAATGGCACTTGGGGTTTCAGTGGCATCTCATCCCTTCACAATGGTCTGACTATTATCTGACATGCATCACATGCCCTACAATATGCTCTGGTATCCTTATGTAATGTATGCCACCACAAACCTGCGTGCAAAATCATCTGTGTTGTTGCATTTCTTGCATAATGTCCTCCTGCACCTCCTCCATGAGCTTAAGCGAGGATGCTATTTCGTTCAAAATCGGGAACATACGATCGTCGTATATCGTCTGATCCCATCCTATATAAATGTCCTGCAATTACTGAGAAATCGGCCACGCTAACTACTAACTCTTTCTTCTATTGACTGGTGTATCCTTTTGGAGCTGTCCCTATAGTAAAAAAGTGGTTAGTATCTGCAAAATGGTTATTTTCTATGCGCACCGTGAAGAGCTACACGTCGGGTAGCCCTTCCTCCAAATTAGTAGGCTCCTCCCCTGTTTCAATGTGAAACAAATGGTCAGGTCCTGCATTCAACCTTCCTGGCTTCACAATTACCTCAAATTCATATTCTTGAAATAACAATAGCCATCTACATATCCCCCCCCCAACACAACCTTATTGACTAGGTATTTCAAGGCAAAAGGATCTGTGTACATCTTGAAATGTCTGACCAATAGATAGTGTCTGAACTTTTGGAGTGCGTACACCATAGGCAATCGTTCACGCTCTGTTGTTGAGTAATTATTCTCAGCCTTTGATAACTTTCTACTTGCAAATGCTATAGGGTGATCCATCTCTCCTTCAGCGGCCCATGTCAGCACTTCTCCCAATGCAATGAGGCATCAACGTGCACATGGAATTCCTTCTTCCAATCTGGGAAAACCAAGCTCGATGCGATGACCATTTTTTCCTTTAATACATCTAGACTGTGCTGACATTCTTCATCCTAACAGAATGTAGCGTCCTTCTTTAATAGCTTCACCATAGGCACGGTAATTTGAGCATAAGACTTGATGAACTTTCGATAATATCTAGTATGGTCCAGTGTTGTGCGTAGTTGTTTGACACTCCTTGGGGCCTCCAAATTGACTATTACCTTGATCTTGGCAGGTTCCACCATTAGTCATTGCTTGCACACCACATGACCTAGTAGAATCCCAAAGGGGACATAGAATAAACACTTCTTGAGGTTCAGCGCGATTTGATACCTTCGGCATGTAGCCAACATTAGTCATAGAATGGCTACATGGCACTTTACCAACCCCAACACTATCGAGTCTTCAGAATATACCTTCAATACTTTGTGAATGAACTCTTTCAATGCTGCAATGACCACGTGAGAATATCATCGGCGCATTCTTGAGTCCAAAAGACATCACAGTATACTTGAAACAACCCCATTCCATCGCGAAGGTTTTCTTGCTCCTATCTTCTGGTGTTATCTTAATCCGATGGTACCCAGAGAACCCATCAGTGAATGAGTAGGCCTCCTGCCATCCAACATTATCCAGTAACTCATCAGTAAACGGTGTAGGGAAGGGATCATGGACACAAACATCTTTAAGCTTTCTTAAATCTACGCAAATTTGTATTTATCCCTTCTGTTTCTTTTCTTGGACCACCATTGAGCTCACCCAATCAGATTCCTCCACAGGTTTGATAATGCCTGCATCAAGCATCTTGTCCAACTCCAGGTAGACCTTCTCCTTGTAGTTGGGATTAAGATGATATCACCTCTGCTTAATAGGCTTCGTGTCTGACTTCAAGGTAATCTTCATCATGCCCAAATCACCTATGATGTCTTTTAGATCCAAAAGTTTTGTAGGAAACAAATCCTGATATTCACGGAGCAACTCAACAACTTTATCCACTATGGCATCATCCCAGTAATCCCCGATCTTTGAAAATTTTGACTCTTCTTCAGTACCAATGTTCACTTTCCTAGTCTTCAATCATGCAGTGATGTCTGGATTTTCTATTTGCGGACCTTCAACTGTGTGATCGCATTCTGCCTCTGGAATATTGATGTTTCTTAGATCCTCATCTTCCCCTTCAGCAGTTACACTATAGCATTCCAGTGCATGGCGTAGCTGGGTGCTCCAATCTGGCTGAACCAGCTCCAAAGGATCTTGCAGTATTTTGAAGATCATTTCCTTAACCTCTTGCAGAGCTTCATCAATGATTTCAAAGCCATCTTCAAAAATGAAGGTCATTAAGAATCCTTCCCTTACGATATCCCACTCCGCAGTGCCATGGTGGAGTTTCGTTTTCAGGTACCAATTCATAGGGATTATATCCAAAGTGTGATAGAATAAGTGCACCCATTCTAGCTGCAACTCTATTCCATAAAATTTAGTCCATTTTGCTAAATGATCGTGCGGATCATTTCTCCCATCATATTTCTTAGTCAGCCAAACTTTTGGGTGACCAAATCACAACCTCATCATCCTCTTGTAACATCTCCATTTCCTCAAAGCTATCCATGTGCATACCCCACCATCATGCAGGTGTAGCGCGCAGTGCCAAATCCAGTGCTTGGAAGCAATGATCCTTAGGGAATTCCCATTCAAAGGCATCCAAAAACTTATCTACATTAGTTAAACCATCATAATGGGGTAAATTTATTACCTCCGATGACACACATTGCAGTGATTTAGTCATCATGTTGCAGCGCAGTGTAGATACTTCGTGCAACCTGTTCTGTTAATGCTCCAATTCTTCATCTGATTCTGAGGTATAGGAGCTTTCTTTGTCCCATGCAATCCATCCATTAGCTATCAGATTAATCCAGTCTTGGTCTCACACCGTAATTTTATAGTTCTGATCCAAATCATCATCACTTTCTTCATAGTCGCGGACCGGTTCGATATAGCGTGATCCTTCTGCAGGGTCCAATGGTACTACAATGCGGATTGATTTCCTTTCGAACAACATTTTCTTCTTCTTCAAGTTGATGACCCCATTCATATCAATAGCTCAATCAATTCCAAGGAGTGCAGGGTATGGGTTGCTATCATCAACAATTTATATTACTTCAAAATCTTCCAGTGTGCTCGCACCTTTGCCATCCTCAATTGAATTGGGGACCACTGCAACACAGGTCTCCCCATTCTCTCCCTAGTATGTTTAGGCAAAACATTCGCGTCAAATCCCAGATCCAAAATAACCTAGTCCATCTCATAGTCTCCTATTTGTGCGATGAGCCTCATCTTGTGCCTTGTACTTATCTTATGTTTTCCAATCTTTTTGACTACGCGGTGTCCTTCAGGAGCATTTTCCTTACCCTCACACTTGTTTATCAACTCTTGTAGCCCTTTCACAACCTTGCTATCACACAACAGTTTCATATAGGTCTCTAAGAATGTGGTGAGTACACAGGGATCAATCGCTGCGGGCACACTGGTTTCTGGTAGCTTGTCTTGACTGCCTGAGTTGGATGCTTCAGTGAATATTTTCTTTGCCTCCATAAACATCTCCTTCACGTGCTCTAGATTGAAGCCAATTTCCTTTTCTGGGGCCTTACAGACCCACCCACTTTCCTTTATCATCACCAATTGTTATTCCACTTCTCAGCACGATATTCATATTTGGATCTTCCTCGTGGGGCTCAGCCCTCATCATCTGCAAGTTCTCGGTAGACTTCTGAGCTTGTGCCTTCTTCTCATGCATCTTAGTTATCAACACAGGGAACTCTTCTATTGTGTGGTCAAACTAAGTGCAGTATTGACATGATGGGGATTTCTGACTCATATAGTTCCGTGTGTAGTTCCCTGGTGTTCCGCAGTTATAGAAAATGACCCGCCCACGACCTCTACCAAGTCCTCCTCCTTCTCAGCCTCATCCGCGCCCCTATATCCTCCGCATGCTCCCTTAGTGCCCTGATCCCAAGCCCAAGTTTCTGCTTGCATTCGATATGTAGGTGTCATTTCCATCATCAATTCATAGCTACAACAATGGCGCTCATCGTGGCCCACCAATTTGCAAAAATCGCAAAACAATTATTGTGGTGTCTGCACAAACTTTTGCAGCGAATGACAATTATCTGTTATGTGTTTTCTGACCACCTGAAAAATAGCGCACCATAGTAGGGGTCCTACACTTGGGTTTGTTGGAGCTTCATGTCTCAGGGTCATCAGCCCTCCCCCTGTAATGTAATTCATGAAGACAGGGCAATGGTCTTTATCATTCCCTTGGCTTTTACACTTGAGGCACCAGACTCCCTCGCACACCTCTAGCCTAGCCTCCTTTTATTTTTTTAAGTTCTTCAGTTCCAAATAGAGGTTTTGTAACTGTGAGTGAATTTTTTGGAGTCCGAAAGACGTGTCCTGAATAGGAATTTCATGCAATCTCATCGTGATTTCCAGAGCTTCTGCCTGAGTTCCTATCTTTTGCCGCAATAAAGAAATCCTTAGGTGGGGAAGGAGCAAGGATATGAAACACTCACGCTGATCATTATCTATGAGATGCATATTAGCTTCACAGATCACACACTTCAATCATTTATCTAACTACCAGGGCGTTTCACTGGCCCTCATCGTGATTTCCTTAAATCCGATTAATGATTGGGAGTAATACTTAGGCTTACCGAATTCTTTATTCAAAGCAGTCTGAGTGTCTGCTAATGATGCCAATGGATTATCGATGTAGTACTTAACGTACCATGTCAACGCACTATCCTGTAGAGTGGTAACCAACTACATCTTCTTTATATTATCATCCATAACTTGTTGTGCTATCCACACAACCTTCGCAACAAACCAAAATCGATCTGCATTCTCACTTCCTAAGCCCTTGAAAACTGGAAACTTCAATCTATTCGACATGTTTAACGGTGGTGGTGGTGGTGGTAGTGTGGGCGAAGGTGTACGCTATGGAGGTGAAGGTGGAGGTGGCATGGATGAATTATGTACTCGCAGAAAACCCCACCTCATCGGCTAAACAACGCTCATCGGTGAGGCTTGTACCACTCCCTCGTCATCACTTGAAGGAGGTCCAATGAACGGGCTATATTCAAGACCTTATTTTTCTTGATTTCTAAAGCTTCGTCAACTTCGCGTAGATCCAAACATCAAGGCAATGGCATAACCCACTTTTCACACAAGAGAATTTTAATCCAAGTATTTAAAGATCTCAAATACTTACCTCGCGGTCCTTTGAAGAAGCGTCGCTCTGCTTCATTGTAACTGACTAAGGTATCAACCACGAATTCTATTACAAATCCTCTTATGACTCGGTCAAGCCAATGATCAACAACACATGTGATCTTATCTTCAGAATCTTCTAGCCTCCACACTAGCTCCGAAGTCCACACTATTGGACTGTCAAGCTTCCACCTTCCTCGGTCGTCTTCCAACTTAGCGATCCAATCGTATAGTTCGATCGGGAAGGTTCAGAAGAAAATTTCATGTATTTCTTTGTACAAAGATCTATCCAACCACTGTTCTTTTTTCAGGCACAAATTTATGCTCTATTGTGTCGCGAATTCATGGACCTTCCTGTCCAACCACTTCTAAATTTCCTTTTTGGTTGTTCCAGTGATGCAACATCACATATATATTTAGGCAGATCCCAGTCCCGGCAATGGAACCATTTGTTGGCTTAGGGGGTACTGACCCAGGTTCAAAGTTAGTTGTGAAAACAAAACCCTACACTACTGTCCCTTTCAGGATCAGTCCACATAGCGCAGATTGCAGTCTCACCCGAAGCAGTATGGGGGGATGCTGGAACCAAGTTTCCACATCGAGAGAGCAGTGTGATGTCCCATTTAGGTCTCAGATATGCCTCCACGCATATCTCTACGCCCTTAAGGCTTAGAGATGTGATTTCCCACAACTGACCCCTAGACCTTCATGAAGGTCTATGATTGGATTTTGCGGACCTTTAACATATATGTTATCTACTTACGCACATCATATACTAATCTCATATTGGAATCTAGAGAGACTTGCTTAAGTGCTTGGTAAACATAATATAAAGTATTATAATATTCGCGTAAACACTTAACATGCATTGCATTCAATTAAAGTGATTCATCCAATAGATTCACACATCAATATATCACTAATTCATAAATACATTCCTTCACCATAAGATATATCATAACCATAAACAACAAAAAGAAACAGATAAAACATATGAATTTCTCCAACATTCCTCTTTATTGATCTTTAGTATAAGGTTACAGACTCAAAAATTCCCTGCACACTCAGCTGTAGGGGTCCATGCACTCAATTGTGGACTCTACTCTAGGCCTTTGCACACTCAGCTGCAGAGCCTTTTCCCCCTCTAAGACTTACTCCTCTGCACTAACTATATAAGGCTCCATTCGTCATACCCATAGACAATGACATAGATCTGCCTTAGACTCTCTAAGACACACCTATTTATATGATCCCATGGTCCGTGGAACACGGGTAGATCTCAAGAACAGACTCAACTTTACATAAATGAGGGTAAAAACCCTTTTTGACTCATAACTAACTACGTGCTCTGCATCCACAATTCGAGGAGACTTTACATCAAAAGTTGGGATTTTACCCCAAAAGTGACCCAGGGGACCCCATCCCAACAATTGTATTGCATGTTCATCCCACAAATGTAGTGGTAGGCCTTGGTCATGCAAAATATCCCTTGCTTCTCCCACAATACTTCTACTTTTCCTCTAAGTCACCCCATTCTATTGTGGTTTATGGGGTGTTGTTAACTCCCGTCAAAATGCCTTCCTTTGAACATAAATTTTTAAACTGTTTCAACACACACTCACCCCCGTTATCACTTGTGAGAGCCTTCACTTTCTTTTCAAGACTGCATGCACCTTGTTGTCCAAATCATTGAAGGTGGAATTTGTGTACTTTGAAAACATAAACCCTTTGCATGTATCACATTGATCTAGTTTTCTTTTGGGGAGGCCTATAGAAATCTCTGCATGATCTTAAAAGTTCCATGATGCAAATGACCAAGTCTTCTATTGCATAATTTGCTGACATCTCAGCTCTACACCTTCTTTGCTTTTGTGCTCAATGCTACACAACCTTCCACATATAATTTGTATAGGTTCTTCAATCGAGCCTTGCTCTACTTCACTTGTCCCGTGGCGATGTGTCTCAAGACATCCTTCCCTTTGCTAATATCACATTGTAGCCACAGTATTCCAACATAGCTACTAAAACTATATTCTTCTTCATACCCAATACAAACATCACATGCTTGAGTGTAATATGAGAGCCAAAATCCTTCTCAAAAGTAACTGTACCAATATCGCTCGCAATATACCTTCCATCATCTCCCATATCGATGTGCATATGGAAATCCTTCTCCTCCAAGTCACTCAAAAATTAGTTGTTCCTCATCATGCAGAATGAGGCACCACTATCCAGATAGCACACACTACCCATCAATGTGCTTGCCATGCATGAAATGAGGGTGAAGTCCAACTCAAATTGTGAAGCCAAAAATTCACCTGCCACTCCTCTTTATGGCTTCTTTCCTACCTTCTTATGTGGAAAATTCATGGCATAGTGTCCCAATTCATGACAATGAAAGCACTTGATCTAGACAAATATTTCTTCTTACCCTATTGACTCGATTCTGGTTTGGATAGAGATTTATTCCCTTTCCCTATATTTTCATTTCTATCCAAGGAAACATTATCCTCATCCTCACCCTTGGATGAAGTCTCATCTCTGGTATTTCACCTTATCTCCTCCTATACGAAATTAGTCCACAATCGTTCCCAATTTGGTAGTTTCTCCCTCCCATTCACCAAACCTTGGCAGTTTTTCCAAATCTTGGGAAGGATTTGAAGGGTTAGGCTCACCAAATTATCCTATGCTACAATAGCACAAACTTTACCAAGTTCATCATGCAACTATGTGAACCTATTTATGTACTATAGGATGGTCTCATTCCTCTGCATCTTGGTATTTGGAAGCTTGTCCTTGAGTGCCAATTTCCCGTTGTCACTACTATTCTGGAACAAATCTATCAATTCTTTCCACATTACATACAGAGTCTCTTTCCCATGGATATTAGAGACAATATGGTCTCGTACTCCCACTAATATGATCCTCCTCACCTTAGCAACACACTCTTTCCATTATGGTAGATCCCTTGCATCATATGTTGTTTGTTTCAGAATATCATTATCAATGAATTCCTACAACTCATTATATTTCCATAATGCCTGTGTGGAGTACTTCCATGAAACATAATTCATGCTTCCCTCAAGGGCATACTCGATCCTTAGTCCATTGAAATCCATCTTCTCAGTCCTGAAGAAAACGAGCAATAATGATCTGCAACCTTGAACCTCCTGCAATTACAAATTCGAAAGCTTTTCTCTATAGTTATTCTAGCTCTGATACCATCTAGATATTAATGTGTAAATTAAATAATGCTCATGAAATTTACTAAATCACAAGGCTTGAAGCTACTCTTTGAATCTGCTGAATTTAATTCACCATGTAAAGTAAGAAGCATAGACATGCAAAAGGAAACATCACACATTCACAAATATTGATCTATGGGAAGCGAACTTATCAAAAGTGCTTACTATATATATTACATTAATTAGAGAATAGAAAAGAAATACACTTCTTTCTTAAGCTTGTACACACCATGCATGTGTATAGTCTTTCCCTCTTTCTGACTAACAAAACATGGCCCAACACATAGCCAATTTCAAGCCTTCCCAAGCTCCTATTTCCTTGACCTGTTCCTTGGGAAATTGCCCCTATTTTTTTCAAAATTTCACGCCAAGGAATTATGAAATAGCCTTAGGTCAATCTATGACTGCATGCACCACCTATACAGATGGGAATATGCTACAACTGATACTACAATGCCTTAGAATCTCCATATCAATTGGATAACTCGAATTTTATGCATGTAACAACTATTTTAGGGTGATTGATCAGTTAAGTTGTTGATCACTGAGTGTGGTTGAAGTTCCACTTCTAAAACTTGACCTCCACTAGTTCTTCTAACAGTTAGAACTAGTTCAATTAACTATAACCCAAATTAACTGAAATATATTTCTACAAATTAGTAATCAATCATGTAGAACTAAACTCAATCTACCACAACTTGAATTTACTAAGTTAACTAAGTGAAAAGAGCCATGTCACCTCAGTTAACTACATCCATGTATTCTTCTAAAATAGAAATTTGAATTTTAATCTAGTCTGACCAAGGCAAAGTCAAAACTAGATTTCCTTTCTACATTTTCAACAGTTGCTACAAGAAAGTCTAGATGACCAGAGTTACGAGAACGAAGAACAGTGTTGAACGGTAAGGTATGCAACAATGAAGAGATGATAACAATAAGAAAAAACATTATGCAGAAGTAGTTGTGTAAAGATTGAATAAGAGGTAAATGTATTTGTTTTCAATTAATTATGTATTGATTTTTCATGGAAAGTAATAGTGATGAATGTTGCAGTTGAGGATGATGGTAAGGAACCTTGTGGTAAAAAGTGAGGAAGAACAAAAAAAATCTTAGAGGAAAAAGGTGAATAGTTGCATGCAGATGCCAGAAGAGTAGAGAGTTCTTAGATGGATATTTCAGAGGAAGGAGTCTTAGAAATACTCAGAGAAGACTAAGATTGGAAGAGCATAGTATGATATTTACAAACAGGTTGATGGAGTCAACTTGTTGTAGTGGCTTGTGTTCAACTCAACATGGGAAAAGAGAAGCTCATAAAAGAAGATATTTTTTTACTATTGAGAGTCATAGTAAAGGTTCAAAGAGAAGCCATAGCAGATCAAGTCAGGAAAAAATGGTAGAGAAGTAGCTAAAGTCAAATTACAACTAGAGACAATGAGAGGACTGGTACAAAAATATGAGGAAAACCAGGATTACAGATAATGTCTGCAGAAGAGAGTGAGATGTAATTTGTTGCGGGTTGTTATCACTCAAGGAAAACCCTGGCCGCATGTAAAAAACCTAAGGTAACTTGAGAACCTCTTTTAGATTGAAGTTTTCCCTTCAACTCGAAGAGAGATCTATCCGTAAAACTCAACTACCCTATGGTCACTGTAGTAGAGGGTTTTGTGCAATTGAGTTTAGGTTGCCATATTTAGATCTAGGAATAAATTTGGTTCGGTGATATTCAAAAGGATTGGGCATGGAGTCTAGCTATTAAACAAATAAGATCGCGACTCCAACAAGCAAGTTGTACAAAGCATGACAAGTCACAAGTCCTTTGACTGTTTCGGAAATTTGGAAGAAAGAGAACTTAAGGAAATAAAAGTCTATAGATGACTAGAAAAATAAATAGTAATGACAGATAATTTAAGAGAGGAGCATCAATGAAATCCAATATCGTAAAATAAAATTCTCAAACATGGAACAAGAAAATTATATAATAGAGAAAATAATGAGAGGGAGAAGCAACACCTGAATTTCCTACTAAGTACTCATTAAGCACTCTGAATACATTCAAGGTTGCTCAAATATATTTGGACTACAAGTTATTTTTCAATAAAATCAAACCTCTGTTACATATTCATAAACTGATTATATAGTGCTTTACATAATATTTTGCAAAATAATAGTCGTCACATAATTAGACAAATAGAGATATTTTAAATATATCTCAAGTTCATGTATGCAAGAGATAAAATTAAAAATATCATGTATGTCCTAGAATAACTATAAGAAAATATGATTGCATTCACGAAAAATAAATATTTGTTAGTTGCTTCCCTTGAAAGTAGAACAGGTCCCAAAACTATAGTTTTAGATTTTCTGCTAACATAACAGGTCCTTTTGCAAAAATCCATCAAACTTGATTCTTCGTTCTTCTTCAACTCTGGTAGAAAATCTTTAGCCTTAAAATCTAGAAATTTGTTTATTAATGTTAATCCCCTACCTTTTAAATCTAGAGTGGCTTTAGTTATTTTCACATAAGATTGTTGATTATACATTCCAAACTACGATCCCCTTTTTCATGCATTTCAATAGCTTTCGACTCATACGCCTTCAATTCTCTATACTGTCTTATCGGAGAAGTCTCCACTTTATTGTTTCACCACTATTCGTTGGCCCTTTGTGCTTTTCTCCTTGTAGCTGCCGACCCATTCATTTCTTACCTTCCCTGTATGACACTACCAAGGTGCTTTATGCCTTGTAACATTTCCACAATGCCACTTCAAAGCTTTTACCTCGTCGAGACTTTTTAACTAAAAGACATTACGAAACAACGAGTTCAAATTTTCCCTTGGCCCTTTTTTCTTTTAGCTCCTTCCTGCATTTGTTCGCCATATGGATGAGGGTTGTGACCATACCGCCTAGCCTTAAAGCACTAAGGATTTTCATTCATTTCCTAGGGCTATTTTCCTTTATTAAATGCTTTAAGCATGAGGTTCTTTGAGTCTTAATAACCACATGCCAGCCCAATATCGAAGCCCCCTCTAGTTAGAATTTTTTAAAGTTGAAAGTGTTACAAAGATTCAATATTCGATCATCCATCATCGATTATGACATCATCACTGCCACGTGTAACCTGGTGAGTGGTGACACGTGTCACCCTGATTTGCCCCCTTAGGACCCCTCAAACCACCAAAACTGCCTACCACATGTCTGTCATCCTGCCATGTCATGCTCTCGTTAGATGCCACGTAGATTTATTAGAACCAACCGTATTTTTCCACGTTTCCTGCTAGAGGAGAGAGAAAAGGCCTGTCCTTCTCTCATTTTGAAATGAAAATCCTTTGTAAATTTGTTTCGCCATTCCCCATCAGTTTAACACTATCAGAACATTTTCTTGACAATTTAACACTATTGGCATATTTATATCGCAAATTTTTATTATTGCAAGGTTGTCACATTCTCTAATATGCAACCGTCGATTCATCAATCACAGATCACCAATTGTTGATCTATGATGTTCCCTATACCTTGGTGATTGCTAATTGTCGATTATACATGACCTGCCGATGTCTTGTGGACCTCCGATATGTGATATGTCATATCTCCAAGACCTTCGAGCATTGATCAACAATATGCTAAATGCTCTGATACACTCTACGCCGATATGCGATCACTGGTTCACCCTGGACCTTTGATCGCCGATATGCTCTTCTCTTCCTTTCAAAGGCTTCAAACCCTTAAACTTTAACATGTCATATGTTTTGATCCAGAAGTCCATTTTTGGACTTCCACATACTGTTGGAGTTTTTTTCAAAGCACTTTCCAATGGAGAGGCTCTGTTGTAGTTTTTGAGTCCTTCTGCTGCGTGGAAAATGATTGAAAACTTTTCTACTTATTTAATAGGGTTTCCAAACAATGTTGACAGTACTTTATCAAAATATTTTCCCTGTTTATTATAATTTGAAACACTGACGCTACAAATATCAACATTTTCCAAAAATGATTTAAAAATGCTAAAATTTTATTGTGATAACAGCTGGCTCCACAAGGATGTTATCGATCAATTATGGAGACAAGAACCTTCTATAGACTAGTTGTCTCATCCATTACAAAATTTCGCTAAAATAAAAACTCACTAAGAAATAGAAATTCATCTTTTAAAAGATGATTTTATAGACTCTCAACTTGAAAGTAAAAACTTCTCATTTTTCTGATGAATATCAGAAGAACCTTAGGGCCTTCACTTCGGGCTTCAAGTCCTTTAGAAAATTTATCCACACCTACAATATAGTTTTCAAAATATATGGATATGTACAATGAAACTTGAAAATCATTATGTGTTTAATAAATATAGCGCTTCAGGAAACATCCATTCACTGGAACTCTTGGTAATGATTCTACATGTGGACCTTCTAAGATGAAACTTCCTTTTCCCTGGAAAGCTACAATTTTGTATGGCCATTTCCAAATGTTCTCAAACTTCATGTGTTTACCTTTATCCTCAATGTGGGCATCCCATTTTAGAACCAGGTCTTGGCATTTGATGTCATCCTCTTTAATTTTTTTGTCAAAAATCTTTTTGGTTTTATCTTGTATTTGCTAATATTTTTCATACACCCTTTCTCTAGTTTCCTACACTTAAATTAGCTGATTTATCCTTCTCTATAGTTGATTTGGTTCTTCTCCCAACTCTTTCAAATATTTCATAATAGGCATTCCAATTGAAATAGGAAACAATGCATCAACACCATATACTAACTAGAAAGGAGAAGTATTGATTGACCTTTTAGTGCTAACTCTATCTGCCCATAAGGAAAATTTAAGCTTTGTGTGCCAAGACTTTCTGTTATCTTCTAAAATATTTTTAATGATTCTAAATAAACTCTTATTGGAGGATTCTGCAAGTCCATTACCTTGAGGGTAATAGGCTATGGAATGGCTGAGTAAGATATGGTAGTCTTCATAGAATTTTACTAACTTCTTAGACTTGAAAGACTATGCATTATCAATAATTATCATCTTTGGGCAACCAAACCTAGAAAGAATATTTTCTAAGAATTGAATAACCAAAAGATCATTATCTTGCCTACTTGGAAGTGCCTCAATCCATTTTGTAAAGTAGTCTGTCTCTGTCAACATCCATTGATCTTTTACTGGTGATGCCAGATGAATTTCACCTATAAAGTCAAGGCCCCATTACTGGAAAGTTGCCTCTATAGAGATAGGTTTCAAAGGTAAATACATTAGTTTTGACTTACCCTCAAACAACTGAAATTTGTGAGAAGCAGCTACTTCTTTTCTAACATCAGAAAATGATGTAGGTTAGTAAAAATGAGCGCTCAAGATTTTATCTACTATGACCTTCCAATAATGATGCCCTCTACATGCTCCTTCATGAAACTCTTTACTCATTTTCTTAGTTTTGCCTTCTAGCAGAAAGTTTAGAAAAGTACCCTCAGGATATTTCCAGTATATATAACCATTCAAAAGAAAATACTTAACAAATCTCAATCTCAATAATATAGTGTAGGTAACCCATACAAAAATTACCTGCATATGAATTCTAAAAACAGAAAATAAACAATGGCGATAACATAAAACATAAAACAAATATACATAGAGATTTTTCCCTGGATCCCAAAACCGAGACTACCAGATTGTTTTTTTCATTATATTCCTTTCAATATTACAATACATATGTATACATGCTGAAGCATCCATAAACCTCAATCCATTAACCCTCGATTAGAACATAACTGTAGTTCCCTTGACCGTATCTATAAAATAACATGGACAGAAAACCATCATGCCCAAAACCATGTGCAAAATCCATGCACAAAACCATAGGTAGGTCCACCCACCTAATATAGGGTCTAATTTTTTTTTCTTAGGGCGCTATCCCACACCCTGTGCAGGGGGTCATCTTCCTACCCTGTGACCCCCCTACGCGTGGGGTATTCGTGGAAAGCATCTAAAACACACCCAACATATAGCACGCATCTTATCTATTCCTGGTGGTACTTGTAAATTTTGCAAAATGTAAATAACATCAGTATACCACAGACATTGTTTAAAACAATCTTTAGCTTCAACCACTGATTTTTCCTTTGGCATATCTGATAATTCAAAAACAAATTTTATACCAACATCATCAACATTTGACTCAATCATTACTCTGGATAGACCTTGTCCTTTAATCTACTTGGTAAGTTTGATTTCCATGTCACTCCAAAATTTTTGCAATCCATGTCCCTCTTCTACCATCATCGTTTCGCTGTACTAAAATACTCTTTACTGCAGCATCTTGTACATATGAAATCACATGAGAATGCAAAATAAACACTCTAAAATATTTTAGTGCTTTGATCAATGCATATGCTTTTTTGTCTAGAATATTATACTTTAGTTCGACATCCCTCAATGCCTTGCTGACAAAGGAGATGGGTTATTCTTGTCTTGCATCATTCTTCTAAAGAAACACACCAAAAATATTGTATTCGGAAGCAAAAGAAAAAATTATGAAATATTTTGAAAAATATGGATTAATGAGTAAAGGTTACTGGCCTAAGGCTCCCTTGACACCATTAAAATAATTCTTCGCATGTTCAGTCCACTTAATTTCACTCCCTTTATTAAGCATTCTTGTTATTACTTTTAATATTTCCGAAAAATTGGGAGTAAAATGCCGCATAAAATTTACTTTACCTATGAAATATTGCGCTTCCTTTTTACTTCTTGGTTGTTCAATCTTCTAGAATTTTTTTACTCTGTTGGGATCTATCTTGATGCCATACTTTGACACTATATGCCCCAACAAATTGTCCTCTCTCATGGAAAAATGGGATTTCTTCTGATGAAGAGGAATTCTGAATTTCCTACACTTACTAAAAACTATTCTAAGATGTTTCAGATGGGCAGATTCCGAATTTGAGAAAACAATAATATCATCCAGATAAATCACCACAAGCTTATCTCTTTCGTCAGTAAAGTTGATGTCCATTTCACGCTAAAAAGTGGCTCTTGCGTTCTTGAGTCTGAATGACATCTTAGAATACATGAACGTACCCCATGGTGTGGTGAAGGCAGTCTTCTACTAATATTTTGGGTCCAGCAGGATCAGATTGTATCCTAAAATCCCATCTAGAATGGAATCCTCTCTAAACCACCCACCTTTTGGAGAATTTTATCCATTTTTGGTAAAGGATAATTATCCTCCATTGAAACTTTATTTAAATTTCTGAAATCCACACACAGGCGAATTTCCCCACTTTTCTTTCTTATTGGAACCAAGTTTTCTACCCAATTGGAAAACATGAGTGGAATGATAATTTTTACAGCCAAAAACTTTTTTACTTATCAATCAGTGGAAATAATTTCAAATTGAATGGTTTCTCATTTTCCTTAAGTGGTATAGTATGTTGGATAATGGAATGATCATATAGCTTCAAATATTCATACGTCTAGCCGAATATATCTGTGAATTCATTTAATAATTTTGTATATTGTGTTTTCTTCTCCTTTTTCAAAGTGTTGCAAACTTTGACAACTTTTGAGTCACTTTTGGTTCCCAAATTGTAATCCTCCATCTCCCCAACAATTGGCAGAATCTTGGATTCAATGTTGCATCATTACAATCAAATAATCTTTCTAAAGGTAGTAAGAATCTAGGAATCAAATTATTACTAAGCTGAATAGTTTCCTTTCTTGCTACAACAATAAAATAAAATATTGTTTCAAGATTTTCATCTGCAATTTCATCTTCATGCCTTTCTATCAGAGTGTTGAGGAATTCATCTGTTCTCTCCAAAAATCTTCTGATCTGCTCATCATCTTCAAAAACCTGCCAATGCTTTGTATTATATGGGACTGAAGGTCGATGTCTAACACTTATCTCATATTTTTAATTTGAATACAACGGAGCTCTAAATGTACTAACATCCTTTGCCACAACATTTAAAATTTCATTTTCAGTAAATAAGTTAGAAAACGAATCTGAAATCTAATTTATGTAAGCTATCATTTTCAGATGCCTAGTTTGATAGAAAAACTTAACTTGGTTCACAAAGAGCTCAGAATCTCCAAAAATGTGAACTTTATGTGCATTTTTCTCTCATAATAGATTTAAACCAATAATGAGAGCTTCATACTCCGCTATGTTATTTGTACAATCAAACAACAGTTTATAAGAATGAAATTGACTTATATAATCTGGTGGATAAATCCACATAATTGCTCCCAAACCCTTTTCACATGTCGATCCATCAAAGTACAATTTCCAGACGTCCCCTGAAGAAATATGAACCTGTTCTTGCTAAATATCAGTTTCATTTGCTACTAATGTTTCACCCTCAAAACAATAATCATTGAAAAATATTTGTGACCCCAGCTCTGTGCGTACTACATATATTGGATGATTATCCAGTTGTGTTTTGCTGCTAACCATATAAGCCATTTGAAATTCTCGGTATAGCCTTTTCATTTCACCAAACAATGGTATAGAAGTATAAGTCATGTTCATCTATAAAGTTCCTCCCAATATTGCTGCCCAACATAGGGATAACAACATGCCAAATATAACAAGAATGTCTGCTACTACTATATCCATCAAAACACTTTTAGCTGGAAGCTGACCTAAGGTGACAACTAAGTCCTTAATCATCCCTAAGAATTTTACTTTCTGGAATCAAAGGAGAACAAATATTTATAGGTTCTAGTAATTTGGAGTCCTAGATGGTCCATGAATGATTTGGGAATGAGATTATGTGAGGCTCCAGAGTCTAACATTGTGTTATGAAGAATCATATCATGCACATTTAGACTTACATAAAAAGGGGGTACGTCATCTTTTGCACTTGTGACGTGTGGGCCAAATAAAAATTTGGGAGCATCATCATCTAGGTTCTAAGAATCTTGTGAAATTGTGTTGACTTGATCAATCTCTGAATCTTTAATCATAGTAGAAATTATTTTCCTATATTTTTTATTTCTTAAAAGTTTAGTGAAAGGAATAGACACTTTCAACTTACTGATTTCAGTTCCCACATTAAAATATGACTGTAATTTTTCTGCATCTTTGGTCTCCTTCAAATTGTCCTTCTTTGGCTCCTTTGGCCTCTTCAGTATCTCTTTTCTGGGTTCAACTTGCCATTTGGCTACTGTCTTTTGTGGCAGAGACTTGATAAGGACATTCTGGTTTCTGAGGTTGTACTATCTTTGAAAATATTCCACTACATTATCGTACCCCTGCTAATAAACAAGTGAATCGCAGAGATGAACACTGTCCTTTTCTCCCGAGCATCCAACAGAAAGGTCATGTTCTTCCTTGGTGGAAAAACTTGGGTCTCCTCATCATCGAAGAACTGAATCTGATGATCTTATTCTTCACTAGTATCCTCATATACAAATTATTCTGGAAAAGCAGGTTAAACAATGGGTTGTTGTTCTTCAGGAGCTTTCTTCTCTCTAGGACGATTTTGAGTAGCGCAGGGTTTCCTAAAATTCAGATTTCTGACTTGAGGTTGATTGTCACGGGGAGGTTTCAACATATCCACCAGTTTATCCATAGTTTTTATCATCACATCAAATTTCAAATCAGGGGATGAAGATGACTCTTCTTTGAAACCTACTCTTCTTTCACCCTTCATGTTTGCCTTCTTCACCAATAAATTGGCCTCCACTCCAATTGCATTACTCTGCATTTGCTCCAAAGTAATAGGGTTTCTCTCATGGATTTGATAAGAAAACTAAACATCAAAGCAGTCAGGATAGTGCAAAAAAGCTAAACCAGTAGGGGGTTTGATTTCAGTCGGAATAGAATTATGAATCTTATTAAATCTGACTATGAATTCTTGTACAAATTCGCCTGGGTTTCTTTTGAGTGCATTATACTCGGCTAAAATTTGCAATGGGTTTTTATTCACATCCCATCTAGTAAGAAACAATCATTTAAATTAATGGAATTTATTAATACTGGTTGAAGGAAAGATCTAAACCATATCTTTACCTCACTAGATAGTCTCTGTGAAAAAATCTTCAATTTTACATCATCATGGCCGACTTCTTCTAGATCTATGAAATCATTGATTTTTTCTAGATGTTGTTGAGAGATATAATATCCAGACCCATCAAACTGAATAAGACATTGTCCATAAATCTATGGGAGAGCATGGACTTGTGCTCGAATATTTAAAGGGGCATATCTACCAGCCATAGGTCTAGCATGTGAACTTGTACTAACAACAGGAGTAAAGACAACAGAAGTTACAGGTACTGAGATTGTTGGAATGGAAGTTGATGAAATAGGCTTTTTAAAACCTCCAGATGATAGTTGAGTAGATGAGGTAAACAAATATGGGATGAAATAAGGATAATTCGGAGCTTTAGCAGTGACTTCTTGAAGTTCCCTGAAGTTTTGTTCCAATTTTTGAACGTGAGCCTAAATCTCAAAATATTGGGGTAAAAGTTCTAGTTCCAAGAGAGAGGGCCCCAGGGTAAAGGCCTTAAGACCTGTTGGATTTAAAACAGTTTTTGAAAAATTACTCTCGGACTTAGATCTAAGTAAGCTACTCTCAAATTTAACATGTAAAGATAAAGTTTCAAGTTTCAAGTTTTTTAGGTAAAGATAAAGATCTTTCTAAATTGACTTGTACCTATTCCCTTGGGAGACTTTTTCCTGAATAACTTTTTTAGGCTTGAAAAATTCTAAGGTGGATTTGGATCCAACTTCCTCCGAGTATGAACGCTTATATGAGCTAGAACACCATCAATAAGAACCCTTCATATCATAGTGTGGAGTCTCTAGAGAAAACATCATGGAGCCAAACTGGATATACAAATCTATGTTTGCTCTCAGAGATCTGATCTTGAACAATAAAATCATTAGTGGGAAAATATGATTTTCATTCCATGACAACGGCACCAAAATGTTATCACTTAGGGAAAACCTTGACTACAGGGAAAACCACTAAGGTAACCTCCAAACCTATTTTAGATTGAAGTTGGCCCTTCAACCCTGAGAGTGATCTCTCTGTAAAACTCAACTACCCTATGATTACCATAGTAAAAGGTTTTTTGAAATTCATTTCAAGTGGCCAGATTTAGATCTAGGAATAGATTGGTTGGGTGATCTTCAAAACCATTGGGCATGGATTCCAACTATTAAAAAAATAAGATCACAGCTCCAATGAGCAAGTTCTACAAAGCATGACAAGTCACAAGTCCTTTGAATGTTTGGGAAATTTGGAAGAAAGAGAACTGAAGGAAAATAGAGTTTATAGATTACTAGAATAACAAATATTAATGACTGATAATTTAAGAGAGGATCATCAATGAAATACAATCTCATAAACTAACATTTTCATACATGGAAGAAGACAATTATATAATAGAGAAAATATTGACAAGGTGAAACAACACATGAATTTGCTACTAACTGCTCATTAAACACTATGAATACATTCTAGATTGCTCAAATATATTTGGACTACAAGTGTTTTTTCAATAAAATCCAACCTCTGTTACATATTCATAAACTGTTTATATAGTGCTTTACATAATAGTTTAAAAAATAATAGTCCTCACATAATTACAGAAACAAAGATATTTTAAATATCTCTCAAGCTCATGTATGCAAAAGATAAACTTAAAAATATCTTGTATGTCTTAGAATAACTATAGGAAAATATGCTTCCATTTAGGCGAAATAAATATTTGTCAACTTCCTCCCTTGAAACTAGAACAGGTCCCAAAACTGTACTTTTAGCTTTTTTGCTAACATAATAGGTCCCTCTCCAAAAATCCATCAAAATTACTCCTTCTTTCTTCTTCAACTCTAGCAGAAAATATTTAGCCTTCAAGTATGGAAATTTTTTTATTAATGTTGATCCTCTGTCTTTTAAATCTATAGTGGCTATAATAGTTTTTGCACAAGCTTGTTGATTGTCCGTTCCAAAATGTTATCACTCTGATTTTCCTTAGAATTTATTTGAAAGAAGGAAAGGATCCAAGGTAACTACAAACCCATCATTTAAGTACAAATCCAAGCCAATCTATACTCAGAGAGGGCTCTCTCTTTATGATTTATCGTTGTTTTGATATGATGTTAGGCTAGTTATTAATGCTCAAGGGATTTGTTGGAATTTGTTTGGTGGAATTAAAGGGAATAGATGGGCAGAGCAGATATCCAGGCCATTGGGCCATGGAGTCAAGTAGGAAAATTTTATCAGGATTCGATTAATCACCGAGGTAAGAGGTCACAAGGCAAGATAGCATAGCAAGGACAAATCTAAAGGTTTCAATGGGTGGAGGACTTAACCAGGGCCAAGGGCAATGAAGAATCGTTAGCAGGGATCAAGCTGAAGAAGGGAGGATTGGCAAATAGCAAGGGCAATTAAGAATCCTATACCAAGAGCCAATAAAGGAATGAATTACAAAAATAAGGGAGCAATTAAGAATTCCCAAACTTAAGCAATTTAGTGGAAAACATTAAATGAGAAAACAATTAAAACAGAGAGCACTTAAGCTAATTCTCATAGTATTATTCCTCGTTTTCTTTTAAGAATTGTAAGAAACACATATGATATTTAATAACATGAAGGAAAACAATATTCAAACTCAGATAAATGATACTTATTTGTTTCCCACGGTGCACACGAATCGAGTGAAATGTCCTCAGCCTTGTTTAATCCAGTAAACCATTCTAGCCTTGATTACAATGGCTCCTTTAGCATCAAAGCAAAGTCTATACATATGCTTTTTAATCCACACTAATTACTTCGTTTTGTGAAGTATTTGTACAAAAAATATTACAAAATATCTCATAACTATACGAGATTTATTATAGGAAACAAAAGTTATCTTCCACAAGAAGATAGAGATAGATGGAAAACAGATTGTTTGTTGTCCCTCTATTTGTGAATGTGCTGGATGCTGGAACTCGAATTTGTCTCATGTAGTTGTCTTGGTAATTGTGTGTTGGACTTCACTCTTATCTTCACCTACTGATACTCCTTACCTGTGCTGATGCTCTTTATCTGTGCTGATACCAGACTTTACCGTAGTAAACATTTTTACTCCATGGATTTACTACAGTAACTTTCTAGTATATCGGTCATACTGGTCCACCATTCATCATTCAGTATTTTCATTCTGATCATTTTCCTATACACTTCATCAGCTTCTCTGTACTTAGAAAAATTGGGCATGTTGGTGAGTAGGTGTGTCACTTCATGTTCTATGTAAAATAGGCTTTCCAAGCCATCATAAAGAACCTTTCCTGTAGGTAGTACTTTTACTGCTGAAGAGCTGGCTTGGCTCCTGGCTTGTTTGTTTAGTCTCTTGATGTAGTCATCATGTGTCATCAACTTGTCATTTATGACTAGTGGGCTTGGAAGACCTTTCTCTCTCAAGATGCCATACTTTAACATGAAGTCATCTATATCTGCTTGAATACTTTGACGCCTTTTCTCCAAGTTAATCATTAAGTTCCTTTTAGTAAGAAATTTCTTAATTTCAAGGATGGTGGCTGTTCTATCTTCAATCTCTAAAATTAACAGGTCATTCCTCCTCTTCTAAAAATATACGAGATTTATTATAGGAAACAAAAGTTATCTTCCACAAGAAGATAGAGACAAATGGAAAACAAATTGTTTGTTGTCCCTCTATTTGTGAATGTTTTGGATGCTGGAACTCGAATTTATCTCATGCAGTTGTCTTAGTAATTGTGTTCTGGACTTCACTCTTATCTTCACCTATTGATACTCTTTACTTGTGCTGATACCAGACTTTACTGTAGTAAACATTTTTACTTCATGGATTTACTATAGTAACTTTATAGTATATCGGTCATACTGGTCCACCATTCATCTTTTGGTATTTTCATTATGATCATTTTCCTGTACACTTCATTAGCTTCTGTGTACTTAGAAAATTTTTGCCTGTTTGTGAATAGGTGTTTCACTTCACGTTCTATGTAAAATAGGCATTCCAAACCATCATAAAGCACCTTTCCTGTAGGTAGTGCTTTTACTGCTGAACAACTGGCTTGGCTCCTGGCTTGTTTTTTTAGTCTCTTGATGTAGTCATCATGTGTCATCAACTTGTCATTTATGACCAGTGGACTTGGAAGACCTTTCTCTCTCAAGATGCCATACTTTAACATGAAGTCATCTATATCTTCTTGAATACTTTGACACCTTTTCTCCAAGTTAATCATTAAGTTACTTTTAGTCATAACTTTCTTAATTTCAAGGATGGTGGTTGTTCTATCTTCAATCTCTAATGCATCCAGTTGGTACCTGTCCCTGCTGTTCAAGAAATCAATTAACTAATTTGCCTCTTCAGGCTTATCTCCTAATTCTTCTTTGGTCTTCTATATAGCTTCCACAACTATCTTGATTAGTTCAGTCTGTTCAAAAATTATTTGGATAAAAGGCCAAATATCATTGATGGAATCAATGATATTGGCCCACAATATATTTCTCATATCTCCCAGTGGTTTTTCTAGTGTTAAGTCCTTCTCCAGAATTCTGATTCTCTCCTCCATTCTTTTGTTCTTCCTTTCTTCTTCTTTGTTCTGAATTTGTGCCAGTTCATAATTTTTTTCCATACTTGATATTTGTTCTTTGAGCCTTTTTAATTCTGTAGCCTGGATACTCATCTGTTCCATAGCTTTGATCACTTCATCTTTCCTTTCTGCTATTGATTCTACACTGGTTGATGTACCTGTAGTTGGAATAGCCTCTGCCACTGGCAGTGTTGTTACTGGTGGAAGTCCTGGTGCCAAAGAAGTTGCTAGAGTGGAGGGTACTGTTGTAGAAACCGTGGGTATGACAGCCTGAGGAGCGGTGGCCAGTTCACTCTGCTTAGACTGTATTGCTTTCTCTAATTCTTGTTCAGTTTCTTTTAATTGAGTATTTAACTTAAGGACTAACTCCATAAGTTCTTCTTCTTTTTCTTTCTCTATAACTTTTGCAGTTTGAGGATGATGGAGAGGAGGGATCTTAAGCTGCTTTTTCAATGAAACTATATCATCATTTTTCTTCTTAAACAGTTGTTTAGCTGCTTTGACATCTTTGGGATCATGTCCCAATTCTATCACCAGATCTTCTAATGTTTTGATTTTGATGTCTTTGGCCTGAAAGGAGGCCTTTTCCAATTGCAGTTGTGTTGTGGTGTTGTGCAATGAATTTTGCAACCGATGTGTTGTAATGGCCTTATTAGTTAGCGTGGAATAGACCATTTCACCAGTCTAATTGTGCAGTTCTATTTGGTCAATCGGATGGATATCCTTGGCCAAAACTTAAAAATCAGTTTTCAAATAGTCAACCATTGACTTCGGCTGCTATACAGTTGGTTTTAGGAAGATCATTTGCATTTTTCCTTCTTTTATGTCAAAAGATGACATAATCCTGGTCTGTTTAGTTGGAGCCATTTTGAGGTAATGAACATAGGTTTGAGCTTTTAATTTCTCATTCCTTGCTTTGATTTCTTTGTATTTCCCTTTAATGTCTAAGCTCTGTTTAGAGAAAGCTCTGAAAGAAGACACTTCTGTGCTTTGTTGTCTTTCCAATGCTTGTATATGGGAGGTGGACGGTGTACCACCTGTTGGGATAGTCTACATACTATCTGTCTTTTCTGCCATTGCGTTGCCTGTGGTCTCTTCAGTATATTCTTCCTTTGCATAGGGGTTCAACCTTTGCCTTTTAGCAAAAGTTTGATCAATAGGCCTGCTGGAAGGAGTGGCCTCTTCTCTATCTCTTTTGAGATTTCTTTCCTCATTGAGAGGGGTCTGCAACACAGGAGGATTGCTCATGATTTGCTGAGGTTGAGCTAGCTCTTCTGAGATTTCGGGCTGCTCAGATTCTTCTTGTTGTCCTGAATGCTCCTGTTGTCTTGATGGCTCAGCTTGTTCTGAGGACTTTGGTTGCTCTGAATCTTCTGCCTGTTCTGATGTATCTTGATGTTCTGATGGCTGTGTACTAGGTTCCTAGGACTACCTTTGTGATGAAGTCTCTCCTGGCACATGTACAAAGGAATCTTCATCAAACCTTCTTTCTAAATCTACCCATACATTGTCAACTTCAACTTGTGTGCTATCCTGCTCTATTAAAGTGCCTTCCACCCACTCAGATTGGTTGGCATATTGTTCAATCTCTGGGATCCTATGGTGGATATATGGTGATAGCTTATGTTTCTACCTTCTATCACAAATGAAGTTGTGAGGGTCGTAGGCCCATATGAAACTCTTTTTTAGTCTCAGATTTTGGAGCATTTCATCTACCACCTTTCTTGCTTTCCTTTTGTTGCAAATGAATGGGCCTAGGTGATCCCTTATTCTCCATTGGGCTTTCTTCTTGGTCTTAACAAAGTGAATATCATCAGAATTTATCATTTTCCTATACTACTCCAGAGCAAACAATCGCATGGGGAGATATCTAGGTAACTTATAAGGAGGCAGCTCACACCCATAGATTTTGATTTCGGTATGGTTTTGGTATAAATACCAATCCCCAACTTTGTATTGTTTAGACAGCTGGAGAACCCTCTTAATGTCTACACTAATTCTAGGAGGGGGACTTCCTATCAACATTGTAGTCATTGGATGTACAAACTGGTCAATAAAATATGTATATGAGTAGGGAGAAGAATGAGACCTGTGGAAAAGAGAAGTCCAGAAAATGATAGATCTAGGATTCCCTCTGGTATCAAGTTTTTGTACAGAGAAGGGAAACCTATCAGTCTAGTAGTAAAGAAATAAGTGATACAGGACTGATGAGTATTTGAAGACTCTTTCATTCTCCAGTCTCATCAACTGATCATGCATTTTATCAGAAATGAACTTGGCATAATCAAATTTGATTGCAGGAGGATGACCAGGAGTACAAATAGACACGTAGGCAAAGGTCATCTCATCAACATATTCATTGGTGGAAAAACCTAAAATGCATGCTATCATTGTGACAATATCTTTGCCCAGATTAGAAAAGATGACAGACATGTAAGGAGGGGGGTCTTTTGGCATATGCTCTTCTTTAATGAAAGTCTGGCAAATTTGGGCACTTCTGGAACTGGACAGCTTTGAAGATCTTTCAAGTAAATCAGAAATGGAAAGGGGAATGAGGTCTTGGCCCAACTGTAACTGTAACATCTCATTTATGGAGTCGACTGTAATGATGAATAGGATGTTTTGGTCTGGAGACATCACGGCTCTCATGATAGGGTCGTAGTTGGCATGGCAGTAGTGAATAATATCTAGGAAGACGTGGAAACTGGGGAACTGATACTTGGGCAAGTTTGATTCCTATTGATGAAGGGAAAACTGCTTCCATCCCATAGACTAACTAATAGGAACTGGTACCAATAGATTTCTTAGTTGTAAGCCTGTCTGCCCACAAAGCATTGATCAGTTTCTTGTTCCATGTTTTCTTATTGTCTTCCAGTAATTTTTTAATAATATTCATTAGGCTTTTGTTGGAAGATTCTGCAAGTCCATTCCCTTGTGGATAGTAGGTTGTAGAGTGACCAAGGGTTATAAGGTATTTATGGCAGAAATCAATCATTCTCTTTGATTTAAATGTTGCAGCATTGTATGTGATAATTTATTGGGGCAACCAAATCTAGACAGAATATTGGCCTCTAGAAAACCTATGATGATAGTATTAGTGGCTTGTGTGGAGGGAATGGCTTCTATCCACTTTGTAAAGTAATCTGTGGCAGTCAAGATCCACTTATGTTGAGCAGAAGAGGTGGGGTGAATTTCACCAATGAAGTCTAGACCCTACTGTTGAAAATGTTTTTTAGTAGAAATGGGTTTCAGAGGTAAAGGCAAAATATTTCTTTTCCCTTCAAAGATCGGACACTTGTAGCGGGAGGTTACAAATTTTTTCACATCAAAAAACAAGGTTGGCCAGTAAAATCTAGCTCTGAGGATTTTATCAGCTGTTATCCAGTAGAGGTGTCCTCCACAATCACCTGCATGAAATTATTGGAGTACTTTGTCAGATTCCTCCTTTAATAAACAATTGAACAGAATGCCTTCATGATTTTTCCAAAATAAAGTATTATCAATTATGCAGAATTTCAAAGATTTCATTTTCAAAAACCTACTCTTGGTTCTGGACAACCCTGGAGGAGCTTGTAAATTTTGTAGAACATATATTATATCAGCATACCAAGGTGAGTTTAAAAAGGCCTGGCTGATCTGTGGAGTCGCCATCTCCTCTTCGTTATCCAGTTCTGCAATAAAATTTATACCCAGGGCTTGGCAATTGGTTTCAGCCATAAATTTGGCCAACCCTTGGCCTTTGATTAATTTTGTAGGTTTGATCTCTATGTCATACTCTAATATGGCAGCTATCCACTTTCCCCTTTTTCCATCAACTCCATTTTGTGTTAGAATGTCTTTGACTACAAAATTGGGAACATAAGCTACTATGTGGGAGTACAAGATATAGACTGTGAAATCTTTAATAGATTTTACCAAAGCAAAAACTTGTTTTTCCATTATGTTATACTTTAAGGATGCATCTCTTAGAGCTTTACTAAAGAAGGCTATTGGTTGTTCAAATCCCTGATCATTCCTCTGTAGTAAAACTGCAACAATACTATGTGCAGATGCAAAAGAAAAAATGATCAATTCTCTGTCAAACATTGGACTTATGAGGACTGGTGTTTGAGTCAAGGCTAATTTTATATTTTCAAATGATTTCTTAGCCTCTACTGTCCATTTAATAGCCGAATCTTTTTTCAACATGTTATTTATCAGTCTAATTAGTTCAACCAGGTTAGAGATAAATCTTCTTAAAAAAATTTATTTTTCCTAAAAATGCCTGAAGTTCCTTGATGTTTCTGGGGTGAGGTATTTGCAAAATAGATTCAACCTTGGTTGGTTCAATCCTGATACCATCTTTAGAGATAATGTGGCCTAATAATTTTCCTTCTTCCAAACCAAATAAAGACTTCTTTGGATTCAGAGAGATGCCATATTTCCTGCATTTAATAAAGACATGCCTAAGATGATCCTGGTGTTGTTGATTTGATTTGGAAAACATTGTGATATCATCAAGGTATATAACTAGGAAATCATGGATTTCCTTAGAAAAGGCAATATCCATTGCCCTTTGAAAGGTGGCCCCTGCATTTTTAAGTCCAAAGGGCATTTTAACATACATAAAGGTACCCCATGGGGTTGTGAAAGCAGTCTTTGCTTGGTCATCAGGATGGACTAGGATTTGGTTGTAACTAGAGAAACCATCTAACAATGAGATCCTTGTGGAACCTACTACCCTTTGCAATATGTGATCCATTTTTGGAAGAGGATAGTTATCTTTAAGTGAAACTTTATTCAAATTTCTAAGATCAACACACAACCTAATTTAACCTGTTTTCTTTCTAGTGGGTACCAAATTGGAAACCCAGTCTGAGAACCTAATAGGTGCAATAATTCCTACTTCATACATTCGTTTGATTTCCTTTTCAATAGAAGGTAGTAGAACAGGGTTAATTCTTCTAAGCTTTTGTCTAAAGGGCTTTTGATCTTCTTTTAAAGGGATAGTGTGTTGTATAATGCTAGTATCATAGGATTTTAGATCCTCATAACTCCAGGCAAAAACATCCTAGAATTCCTTCATAAGTTCCATATATTTCAGTTTTTCATTGGGAGGCAATGTTTTAGACAGTTTTATTAGCTTGGGATTCTCTTCAGATCCTATATTACATTCCTCAATGTCTGATTTCAAAGGCTCCATTTTAGGCTTTTTAGGAATATCATTTGAGTCGAATAAGTCCTCCAAAGGAGTTAATCCTTTGGGCAAGAAATTATCTTTGACGTTTATGACTTCGGTTTCATCATCAATTAATTCATCAATTTCCATTTGTTTTAAATCTTGAATATCTGTTTTTGTGAATTTTGTAGGATGAAGTCTATGTATTTGATCTTCTTCTAGTTTACTAATTTCAACTTCATCAGAGCAATCAAAATCTACTGCTATGTTAGTGTCTATGTTGCTATTCACAAATTCATTGTCTAAACTTAAAAAATTATTGATTTGCTGATCATTCTCAAATACTTGCCAGTTCTTTAAATTGTCAGGAATTGCAGGTCTATGCCTAATCTCAGCAGTGTACTGATGGTTAGGCTTGAAAGGCAACTTACAAGTACTAGCAAACATGGATAAGCTGTGAGCCTGCATGTTGTGTCTTCTGGGGATAGCAGCAAGTTTGGTTTCTAAAAAGGTATTTAGTATTTATATGACTATTCCTCTATAAACTCCTAACTTAGGATCCTTGTTCATGTAAATAGCTTTAATTTGTTTTATCACTAACTCAGAATCTCCCATGATAGAGACTCTGATGGCTCCTAACCTTTAAACCAGTTTCAGTCCTAACAGAAGTGCTTCATATTCGGCTATATTGTTTGTACATTTGAAATTTAACCTATAGGCATGACCTTCTGCATGATCATTCTCTAAGTTGTAAACCCATACGCCTGCCCCTGCACCTAGCTTGTTTACTGAACCATCAAATTCCAGATGCCATAAGATCTCATGTTCATAATTTTCATCTGGGGTAGTGGAATCTTTCTTAACTAGGGCATATAGATTTTCTTTGTTATCTGATATATCATGAATTTGGACATTTGAATTTTCTTTTACAAATTCTTTTGGTTCTGTTGTTATATCACTTGGAGTATCTTCTTGATTAGTTTCAACATTATAAAGAATAAAAGAATCCATGTCAGAATGTACTGAATATATAGGAAAGTTCTAAGGCTTTTCCTGACTACTCACTACATACTTCATTAAAGTTACTCTATACAATTTCTTGGGATGTCCAAGGATAGAAATGGTAGCATAAGACATATCCAATTGCAGAGATCCTTGGAGTTTAGCACCCCAGGATCTAGATAACAGCATGCCATACTTGGGTGGTATATCAGCAACAACAATGTCCATGAGTATAGCTTTGGCAGGGTACTGAACTAGGGAGACACACAATCTTTTATGAGAGCTAAGCATTTAACCTAGCTTGAATCAAAGGAAAATAGATCTTTATAAGGCCTGGTGATATCCAAGTTAAGCTTTTCCATTACAAACTTAGGCATAAGATTATGTGAAGCTCTAGAGCCCAGCATGGCATTATGTAGGACTTTGTCGTGGATGTTAAGGCTGATGTAGAAAGGTGGTATCCCTCCTTCAACTGGCTTTCCATTAACATTTGGTCCGAAAAGTAACTTAGGTTGGTCATCAAAGAGATTCACAGAATCTTCATTTTCAACATAGTTCAGAGATTTACTAATTTGAGATCTGTAAGTTTCATGTTTTACCAATTCTGTCAAAGGTACTGAAATTTTGAGCTTGGCCACTTCTGCT
Organism: Pinus tabuliformis; assembly: GCA_031772625.1. Classification (NCBI taxonomy): domain Eukaryota; kingdom Viridiplantae; phylum Streptophyta; class Pinopsida; order Pinales; family Pinaceae; genus Pinus; species Pinus tabuliformis. Next base: position 1,121,561,563 of record CM062819.1, on the reverse strand, counting down.
CCCAAATTGAAAGGCAGAGGAGATTTATCTGTTTGAATATTTGGAATTTTAGAGCCAAAGCTTTGGGCAGTGTGTTTTTCTTTTTCATTGTTAGGAGTATTTTCAATTGGATCTTCTGGAGGCTGTTCCACTGTTCCTTTGAGGGGAACTAAAGTGGAAGGGTGCTCATTAGAAGGCTGGTTATCTGTTACATCTTCAATGGTGGGGTTAGGAGGATTTTGATGTGGTCTAGAAAGGATTTGTAAGGTTTTTGTAACTTGAGGATTCTGATTTGAAGCTTTTCCTTTCTTAGGCTGACTAGGAATTGTTTTCTTGTTTTGTTCCGGGGCATCAGTATTCCTTCTGCTTCTTAAGTTGTACTGTTTATGTACTTCAAAAATAGCAGAGTCATACCCCTGTTTGAAATCAAATGATTCCCCTGTTTGGGTTCGGAACTGTTGGAGCACGTGTGACTCTTGGTCATCCTGAGTTAGGAAAATATCTTCATCATCGTCTAAACCCATCAAATTTATCTGAGTGTCTTGTTCAGGGTCTTCTAAGTGTGAGGTCTCTGCATAATTTTCTTGGAAAGGTGGTCTGATATTCTGGTCAGGAATATTCTTTCCAGTATTCTGGTTCTGGTTTTTCCTAAAATTAGGATTTCTCACTGGATTAGCCTGTTGGTTATCCCAGTGAGGTTTCCTTTCAATAATTTCAACTCTGTCCAACAGTCTTTCCATCCCTTTAGCTAAAGCATCAATTTTTTGTTCAAAGGGTGTAGTTTCCTCTTTCAAGGGTATCCTTCTCTCACTCCTAGCTCTAGCTCTTTTGGCAAGCAGGTTAGCTTCAACACTTACTGCTACGCTCTGCATTTCTTCCAGAGTGGGGGGATTTCTTTCTCTTAATTGAAAAGCCATATCTGAATCAAATCCATCCAAAAATTTGATCAGGGCTAAACCAGGTGGAGGTCTAAGGTCAAGTGGGATGGCATTATACATAGTATTAAACCTGGTACAATAGTCCTGAACAGTTTCATGGGGACCCCTTTTAAGGTTTTCATATTCGGATAAAATTTGAAGGGGGTCCTTCTTCTTTTCCCACCTATTCAAGAATTGCTGGTAAAGGACTCTTAGACTATCTATGCTCTGAGGGGTCAAGGATCTAAACCACGTTCTCACTTCCCCAGATATACTTTGAACAAAAATTCTCATTTGGACATCAGCTACATCAATCTCATAAATTTCAAAGTAATCTGTCATTTTCCTAGTGTGTTGTAGGGCTGTGTATGTTCCAGTACCATCAAAGGTAGAAATTTTACTCTGGTAGTCCTGTGGCATTGCACCTTGGGGGGCAGGCATCACAAGGGGGGCATATCTATTGGCCATGATTCTAGGTTGGGTAGTAGTGTGAACGGGAGTTGGGGTAACAGGAGGTGTTTGGGTTGTGGAGGAAGAACTAGAGGTAGTGGTGGGATGTTGGGTGATGATTGGCTGGAGAGGAAGTGAAGGGATGAATGGAGGGGTGGAGTGGACTTCAGAAAAGTGAGGGAATAATGATGAACTAGCAGAAAGTGACGTTGTTTCAGAAAGTTCAGGGGTTCTATTGGTGGTAAGGGATGACTGAGTGGAGTTCTGCAGATATCGATCAATTGACAAATTGGCTCGTTGGGTTTCAAGTTCTCTGAGGAATTCTGGATCTTGGACTAGGTCCAATAGTTCACTATCAGATGTGGTTCTAAACAGAGAAAGTTCAAAATGTTCGTCAAAAGGGAGGTCTTCCAAGAACAGCCACTCAACAGGGCAGGAATGTGATCTGAACAAAGGTCTAGGGCTGACTGAACTCTCTTGTCTTCTAATGATTCTTGGGATCAGGTTGGGATTTTCAAACACAAGGGGAGGATTTGGGTCAGGGTTAGCCCTGGTGTAATGAGTTCTTCCTGAAGCCAGATTTCAAGTCTTTTAAATGCTTTTCTTTTATGAATTTTCACGATAACTTCTAACAATCCTTCAAGATGCTTTAAATTAAACTTCTAGGTTTCTCAAAGGTTTATTTTAACTGAGGATTTGTTCGATCCCCAGTATGGTCGCCACTATGTTATCACTCAGATTTTCCTTAGAAGTTATTTGAAAGAAGGAAAGGATCCAAGGTAACTACAAACCAATCTTTTAAGTACAGATCCTAGCCAATCTATACTCAGAGAGGGCTCTCTCTTTATGATTTATCGTTGTTTTGATATGATGTTAGGCTAGTTATTAATGCTCAAGGGATTTGTTGTGATTTGTTTGGTGGAATTAAAGGAAACAGATGGGCAGAGAAGATATCCGAGCCATTGGGCTATGGAGTCAAGTAGGAAAGGTTTATCAGGATTTGATTAATCACTGAGGTAAGAGTTCACAAGGCAAGATAGCACAGCGAGGACAAATCTAAAGGTTTCAATGGGTGGAGGACTTAACCAGGGCCAAGGGCAATGAAGAATCCTTAGCAGGGATCAAGTTGAAGAAGGGAGGATTGGAAAATAGCAAGGGCAATTAAGAATCCTATACCAAGGGCCAATAAAGGAATGAATTATAGAAATAAGGGAGCAATTAAGAATTCCCAAACTTAAGCAATTTAGTGGAAAACATTAAATGAGAAAACAGTTAAAACAGAGAGCACTTAAGCTAATTATGATAGTATTATTCCTCGTTTGCTTTTAAGAATTATAAGAAACACATATGATATTTAATAACATGAAGGAAAACAATATTCAAACTCAGAGAAATGATACTTATTTGTTTCCCACGGTGCACATGAATCGAGTGAAATGTCCTCAACTTTATTTAATCTAGTAAACCAGTCCGACCTTGATTACAGTAGCTCCTTTAGCATCAAAACAAAGTCTACATATATGCTTTTTAATCCACACTAATTACTTCATTTTGTGAAGTATTTGTACAAAAAATATTACAAAATATCTCATAACTATACGAGATTTATTATAGGAAACAAAAGTTATATTCCACAAGAAGATAGAGATAGATGGAAAACAGATTGTTTACTGTCCCTCTATTTGTGAATGTGCTGGATGCTAGAACTCGAATTTGTCTCATGCAGTTGTCTTGGTAATTGTGTGCTAGACTTCACTCTTATCTTCACCTACTGATACTCTTTACCTGTATTTACCAGACTTTACCGTAGTAAACATTTTTACTCCATGGATTTACTATAGTAACTTTATAGTATATCGGTCATACTGGTCCACCATTCATCATTCGATATTTTCATTTTGATCATTTTCCTGTACACTTCATCAACTGTTGTGTACTTAGAAAAATTGGGCCTGTTGGTGAATAGGTGTTACACTTCATGTTCTATGTAAAATATGCTTTCCAAGCCATCATAAAGCACCTTTCCTGTAGGTAGTGCTTTTACTGCTGAAGAGCTGGCTTGGCTCCTAGCTTGTTTGTTTAGTCTCTCGATGTAGTCATCATGCGTCATCAACTTGTCACTTATGACCAGTGGGCTTGGAAGACCTTCTCTCTCAAGATGCCATAATTTAACATGAAGTCATCTATATCTACTTGAATACTTTGACGCCTTTTCTCCAAGTTAATCATTAAGTTCCTTTTAGTAAGAACTTTCTTAATTTCAAGGATGGTGGTTGTTCTATCTTCAATATCTAATGCATCCAGTTGGTACCTGTTCCTGTTGTTCAAGAAATCAATTAACTGATTTTCCTCTTCAGGCTTATCTCCTAATTCTTCTTTGGTCTTATGTATAGCTTCCATAGCTATCTTGACTAGTTCAGTCTGTTCAAAAATTATCTCGATAAAAGGCCAAATATCAGTGATGGAATCAATGATATTGGCCCACAATATATTTCTCATATCTCCCAGTGGTTTTTCTAGTGTTAAGTCCTTCTCCAAGATTCTGATTCTCTCCTCCATTCTTTTGTTCTTCCTTTCTTCTTCTTTGTTCTAAATTTGTGCCAGTTCATAATTTGTTTCCATACATGATATTTGTTCTTTGAGCCTTTTTAATTCTATAGCCTGGATACTCATATGTTCCATAGCTTTGATCACTTCATCTGTCCTTTCTGTTGTTGATTCTACACTGGTTGATGTACCTGTAGTTGGAACAACCTCTGCCACTGGCAGTGCTGTTACTGGTGGAAATCCTGGTGCTAAAGAAGCTGCCAGAGTGGAGGGTACTGCTGTAGAAACCGCGGGTATGACAGCCTGAGGAGCGGTGGCTAGCTTACTCTACTTAGACTGTATTTCTTTCTCTAATTCAAGTTCAGTTTCTTTTAATTGAGTATTTAACGTAAGGACTAAGTCCATAAGTTCTTCTTCTTTTTGTTTCTCTATGAATTCTGCAGTTTGAGGATGATGGAGAGGAGGGATCTTAAGCTACTTCTTCAATGCAGCTATATCATCATTTTTCTTCTTAATTAATTGTTCAGCTGCTTTGACATCTTTGGGATCATGTCCCAATTCTATCACTAGATCTTCTAAAGTTTTGATTTTGATGTCTTTGGCTTGAGAGGAGGCCTTTTCCAATTGCAGCTGTGCTGTGGTGTTGTGCAATGAATTTTGTAACTGATGTGCTGTAATGGCCTTATTAGTCAGCGTGGAATAGACCATTTCACCAGTCTACTTGTGCAGTTCTATTTGGTCAATCGGATGGATATCCTTGGCCAAAACTTCAAAATCAGTTTTCAAATAGTCAGCCATTGACTTCGGCTGCTGTACAGTTGGTTTTAGGAAGCTCATTTGCATTTTTCCTTCTTTTATGTCAAAAGCTGACATAAGCCTGGTCTGATTAGTTGGAGCCATTTTGAGGTAATGAGCATAGGTTTGAGCTTTTAATTTCTCATTCCTTGCTTTGATTTCTTTGTATTTCCCTTTAATGTCTAAGCTCTGTTCAGAGAAAGCTCTGAAAGAAGACACTTTTGTGCTTTGTTGTCTTTCCAATGCTTGTATATGGGAGGTGGACAGTGTACCACCTGCTGGGATAGTCTGCATACTATCTGTCTTTTCTTCCATTGCATTGCCTGTGGTCTCTTCAGTATATTCTTCCTCTGCATAGGGGTTCAACCTTTTCCTTTTAGCAAAAGTTTGATCAATAGGCCTACTGGAAGGAGTGGCCTCTTCTCTATCTCTTTTGAGATTTCTTTCCTCATTGAGAGGGGTCTACAACATAGGAGGATTGCTCATGATTTGCTGAGGTTGAGCTAGCTCTTCTGAGATTTTGGGCTGCTTAGATTCTTCTTGTTGTCCTGAATGCTCTTGTTGTCTTGATGGCTCAGCTTGTTCTGAGGAATTTCATCTCTCTGAATCTTCGGCTTGTTCTGATGGCTCTGTACTAGGTTTCTGGGACTGCCTTTGCAATGAAGTCTCTCCTGGCACATGTACAAAGGAATATTCATCAAACCTTCTTTCTAAATCTACCCATACATTGTCAACTTCAACTTCTATGCTATCTTGCTCTATTAAAGTGCCTTCCACCCACTCAGATTGGTTGGCATATTGTTCAATCTCTGGGATCCTATGGTGGATATATGGTGATAGCTTATGTTTCTACCTTCTGTCACAAATGAAGCTGTGAGGGTCATAGGCCCAGATGAAACTCTTTTTTAGTCTTAGATTCTAGAGCATTTTGTCTACCACCTTTCCTGGTTTCCTTTTGTTGCAAACGAATGGGCCTAGGTGATACTTTATTCTCAACTGGGCTTTCTTCTTGGTCTTAACAAAGTGAATATCATCAGAATTTATCATTTTCCTGTAGTACTCCAGAGCAAACAATCGCATGGGGAGATATCTAGGTAACTTATAAGGAGGCAGCTCACACCCATAGATTCTAATTTCGGTATGGTTTTGGTATAAATACCAATCCCCAACTTTGTATTGTTTAGACAGCTGGAGAACCCTCTTAATGTCTACACTAATTTTGGGAGGGGGACTTCCTATCAACATTGTAGTCATTGGATGTACAAACTGGTCAATAAAATCTTTATATGAGTAAGGAGAAGAATGAGACCTGTGGAAAAGAGAAGTCCAGAAAATGACAGATCTAGGATTCCCTCTGGTATCAAGTTTTTGTACAGAGAAAGGAAACCTATCAGTCTGGTAGTAAAGAAATAAATGATACAGGACTGATGAGTATTTGAAGACTCTTTCATTCTCCAGTGTCATCAACTGATCATGCATTTTATCAGCAATGAACTTGGCATAATCAAATTTGACTGCAGGAGGTTGACCAGGGGTAAAAATAGACATGTAGGCAAAGGTCATCTCATCAACATATTCATTGGTGGAAAAACCTAAAATGCATGCTATCATTGTGACAATATCTTTGCCCAGATCAGAAAAGATGACAGACATGTAAGGAGGGGGTTCTTTTGGCATATGCTCTTCTTTAATGAAACTCTAGCAAATTTGGGCACTTCTGGAACTGGACAACTTTGAAGCTATTTCAAGTAAATCATAGATGGAAAGGGCAATGAGGTCTTGGCCCAACTGTAACTGTAACATCTCATTTATGGAGTCGGTTGTAATGGTGAATAGGATGTTTTGGTCTAGAGACATCACGGCTCTCATGATAGGGTCGTAGTTGGCATGGCAGTAGTGAATAATATCTAGGAAGACATGGACACTGGGGAACTGATACTTGGGCAGGTTTGATTCCCAGTGACATATCTTATCTGCTTGGTTTAAGTAATTATCTATGTATCTGCAATGAAATTTCGAAGGGGTTTCATCAAAGGTGAGGTCCTTTATTTGAAAGTCTCTGTCAGCTAGGGGAAGATGGTCTAAATCTCTATGTGGTGTGCTAACTAGCCTAATATCCAAGGCAACTAGAGCATCCATCCTTGGTTCTTGTGGATTCAAGGACGAAGGTAAGGAATTGTAGAGAATTTGTGAAGAATTGGGTCGTTTAAGGGAGTCTCTAGACTGTTGAACATCTTACTATCACTAAATTACTTGATTTTCACAGCAATTTAGTCCAGGTTGAATACAAAAATAGGGTTTCTCAGTAAAACGGGTAAATACCTGGTTATGGTCGGATAAAGGGACTAATGGCTCTAGCACTGTTTGCATGAAGCGCACAGGTCTGCAATGGAAATCTGGAGTTCAGCGGCTTCTGAAGGTTGACGGTTGGAAGCAGGGTGGCGGCTCGAACGTACTCTGAGTGTGCATGGAGAACAGAAGGTTCTTTTCTTGGTAAAACAAAATAATGAGTATTTTTTTTTTATTTGGCAAAGTCAATGTTTTGGCAGGTATAATGAAAACAACAGTTGGCGCCAGTTAATGGATGGGACATTTTGTCATTTAGCGAAGGTGGTAAGCGGGGGCGGTAAGCAGAATCTATCACACTACTTATGAGGGTGTAGTGGTATTGGGAGAGGTCCACCTGATGCCATTCATCGGGTGACACGTAGCGGCGCGGTGAATAGTGAAACCACTCATATCGGGCGGGTAAATTTCGGCATCGGAGGCAACCTAATATGAGTGTCAACCGTTAGATCTAAAGGCGTCAGATCATATGGTGGTTGGGGAAGGGACTTGATCGGAATTTAATGGAGGGGCCCGATGGGGTAGTAACTGCTGATTAGGGAGATTAATGACGTCGGGGGCAATGTGATTGGAGGAAGCTTCTTAATTAATCACAGGTTGATTAATTAATTCCTTTTTAGTGCAGCAGAGGGTTATAGGTCTTGATCGCAGATAGATTAATTAATCTATCTAATTATTTCATTATTTAAGGTTTATATTTCAAACCGGGGTGGGATATTAATATAAAGGATTTTAATAATATATATGGGGACGGGGTGTATTTTCCGGTAGTTAACTATGTTAATATGAAATGGAAACGGGGATCAGAATGCGCTAAGTAAAATGTTTTCGAAATATATTCACATTTTCGCATTTAAACATTATAACTTAGGCTTAGGTGAATTTTATGGGTTTTTTGTGAGAAGGATTTGTGTATGAGGATAATTACTTTTCCTAGGCAAATAGTGATTTTATTCTAAGAAAAGGGGTTTTTAGGGGAAATGAGTGAATGATCAAGGGGGTTAATGTTGATGAGGGGGTTTTAGCACTTTGGAACCTATGAATCATTGGGCCGAGGGTCCGGTCCCTCCAAAAGTCAGAGAAATGCTCTGAGCCCCTTTGACTTAAGGTTTTAGGCACTTAGATTTTTATTTGTGGGGAAATTAGTGAAATTATGGGTAAAAGAAATGAGGAAATTAATAACTTGACTTTGTAAATGTCTCTGTTATCCATATTTTCAAAGTAATATGATGATGAAAGTAAATGATATGAGCTTCAACTAATCATTTATCATACACCATTCTGCAACCATCCATCTACTTACCCACCTACACATCCTACCATTTTTTCTACTCTTTATTAGGGTGCACTTAAATTGGTAAACCCTTATGAAACATTTTTCTTTTCTTTTACAATGGAAATCTGTCTAAGTCTATCCTTATTACATCCAAGGTCTCAGATTAAACTATTGAGCTCCTTCATTTACTCTACCTATCTATTTATCTGCCAAGATTAAACAATTTGGTCAGATTTTATTCTCTATCTCTAAGCATGAAATTGAAAACATGGAATAACCAAGATTAAACTGTTTGGTTACCATGGATTGTGGCATAACAACACTTTGCACACAATCATTATTGTACAGAAAGTAAAATAGTAGTGGCATTTGGACTTGCACACTTTCATGGTCTTTTTTTCTTTAGGGTTCATATTTTTCATCTTTTTTTACCTTTTCTTTATTTCTTTTTTTTTTCGTCCTTTGATCTTTCTTTTAGGACATACCCTCTTTACATTTTTTTATTTTTTTTATTTTTTACAAATATGGAAAACATTTGCAGAAGCAAAGGTATGTACATATTTCAGAGATAAACTAAGTCAATCATAAATTATGACACCTATTGGTATAGGAACATAACACAAACTACGATCCCTTTTTTCCTGCATTTCAATAGTTGTTGACTCATATGCCTTCAATTCTCTATACTGTCTTATTAGAGAAGTCTCCACTTTATTTTTTCACCAATATTCCTAAGCCCTTTGCACTTTTCTCCTTATAACTACCAACCCATTCATTTCCTACCTTCCCTGTATTACACTACTCGGGTTCTTTATTCCCTGTAATATTTCCACAATGCCACTTTCGACCTTTTACTTCATTGGGACATTTTAGCTAATAGACATTACAAAACAGTGAGTTTCGATTTTCCCTTGGTCCCTTTGGCTTTTAGCACCTTCTTGAATTTCTTCGCCATATGACCGAGGGTTGTGGCCATACTGCCTAACCTTAAGGTGCCAAGGCTTTTCGTTCATTGCCAAGGGATATTTTCCTTTGTTAAATTCTTTAAGCCTGGGGTTCTTTGAGTCTTAATAACGTGTGCCAGCCCAATATCGAAGCCCCCTATGATCATAACTTTTGGAAGTGGTAAGTGTTACAAACCTCTGATTATCGATCATTGATTATGACATTTTCACTGCCATGTGGCACCTCATGAGTGGTGACACATGTCACCCCGATTTGTCCCCTTAGGACCCCTCAAACTGCCAAAATTTCTTGCCACGTGTTTGCCGTAATGCCACACCATGCTGACAGCAGATGTCATGTAGCTTTATCGAAACCAATATTATTCTGCCACACATCCCACTAGAGGAGAGAGAAAAGGCCCATCCTGCTCTGGTTTTGCGATCAAAATCCTTTTTAAATTTGTTTGGGCATTCCCTGATGGTTTCAAACTATCGACACTTTTTCCTGGAAATTTAACACTATCGGCATATTTATATCACATCTTTGTATTATCGGAATATTATAAGGTTTTCAAATTGTCTAATATGAAATCGTTGATTTGCCAATTGCACATAACAAATGGCCGATGTGCAATGTGTCCTAGACCTCGATGATTTCCTGTCGATGTGTTGTGGACCTCCGATATGCGATATGCGATATCTCTCAGACCTCTTACCATCGATTTCCGATTCACCTATCAATGATATGCTAAATGCTCTTATACACTCTATGTCGATAAGCGATCATTGATTCACCCCGGACCTCCAATCTCTGATATGATCTTCCCTTCCTTTCAAAGTCTTCAAACCCTTAAACTTTAACAAACCATATCTTTTTGATTCAGAAGTCCATTTTTGGACTTCCACATACCGTTGGAAAGACTTTTCAGATAAATTTCCAATGGAGAGTGTATGATATAGATTTTGAGTATTTCTGCTACTTGGAAAATGGCTGAAAACGTCTCTTCTGATTTACTAGGATTTCCAAACAATGTTGACAGTACTGCTATCAAGAAATTTTTCTTGTTTCTTAGAATTGAAATATTGACACTACAACTGTCAGCATTTTCCAAAAACGATTTAAAATATGAAAAGTTTATTGTGACAACACAGATGAAGCTAAAGGCGAAGATATATTCTCAGTGGAGGAAACACTAAATGGAATTGAGTTGCAACTATGGAAGGACAGCCTAAGGGTGATGACCACATGTGAGGAAGAAGATGAAAATTTTATTAGCAACCTAAAGACATATTTGAGCTGAGGACTCAATTACAGGATGAAATTGAAAAAAGGAAAGAAGAAAGGTATAACTAGTTGGATGAAGAGGCAACCTATGATGTGTTGGCACGTTGAATAGCTTAGCAACAAGTAAAGGTCAGAATTCATAGCGGAAGCAGTAAAAGAAGGTAAAAGTTGGTTAAGGATCTAGTAAGAGATTTAGTCCATTTTGTAGGTGATAGTAGACGAAGGTGAGGAGATTTGCAGCAGCCTAGAGAAAGGAGTGCTTTTAGGGTTCCATAAAGGAGAACCAGGAAGATGCCAAAAGCCCAAACACAGGAGAAATTTTCGTGAGGTATCATGTAGCAAGGTGGAGATGTATTACTACAAAGGCGTGTTGCAACTCATGACTTGAAGTTGTTCAGGAAGAATAGATGCATATGACCATGAGGTCATATATTTTGTACCTTGGGATTCTTATGCAAGAGCAAAGAGGGGAATTTTTTTTGAGGAAGAGCAGACTGAGGATTACCAATGTGATAAGATGGTCACATGGTCATGTGGGGTGAAATTTTTTTTTTATATATATATTTACATTCGGAAATGGGTTTTATTATTTTGAGGAAATATTTCCTAATGTAAATGTAATTAATGTAGCTTCAATTTCCAATATTTTTGAGGAGAAATAAACCATCACTTGTGACTCTTGGTTAACCATCTTAGCTTTCATTATAAAGGAATGAGTGGTTGAGAGGAGTGTGTGTGCAGAAGAGGCTTAATTTTAGTGGTATATAGGAGGAGCCCCAACTTTACGAGGAGAAGTAAAGCATGAGAGGCCTAGGATGCACATGCTCACATTGTAAAATGAAATGGCCAACTTAATGTATGCACAATTTGATTAATGAAGAATTATGTTTATGTGCTTCTGTGTGTGTGTATTTTCCTCTGTCTATCTATTATTACTGAATTTGTTTATCTGCACTTGTTAAGAACCAAAATGTGTTGAGAGATATGTCATGGTTGTGTGTTTTTATGTAAAGTCGATATGCCTTGGTTTAGATGTAATTTGGAGCTGAAATATTCACCACTGTGTGTGTGTGTGTGCGAACATGTAGCTTTATATGGTCGTTGTAGTGGTTTCTAGAGTATTTAAAATTTATGATTACGACATAGTGGATGAGTATAGCCACTACTGGCATAGGGTATTGCATATGAGATCTTGTGAGGAGGCTGGGATGTTGGTGGCCTGTCTGAAATTAGTCCCTATGCTATGGTTGATTATATATGTGTTGAGTACATTGAAGACTATAAAGACTAGTGCTAGTTTTTGTATCACATGAGTGTCCGTCTGGTCTATGTATGTCTTTTGGTCTATAGCCTTGTGTGTGTGAGGATGTAACTTTAGATTCTGACCATAGTTATTTTTGATGCATGGGATATGTTCCTGTTTTGGATAACAATGTGTATTATTGCTACTAGTACATGGTATCCCCACATACACATTGTAGAAGCCATGTGTTATTGGTGTAAAATTGTGAGAACATGTAATCCATCGAACCGATTGAGATTATTCCCTATAGCTTTAACTGTTTTGTGCATTGGTCATGCAGTGTTGGTGTTGTGTTGTAATTGTCCCAGACCTGAGGGGGAAGTAATTTTGTGTTCTGGAGAGTGGGTGGGTAGTGTCTATGCATTCTGATGATGACTGAGCATGTGAACTTGGTGTTTAGAATACAAATAGAGTATCCCTATTAGAGCACAGTCACAACCTTTTGAGTCATGTCCCAAAACATGAGGGTTGTTCCCTGTGTGTGATTGTTCCTGTGTGTTGGAGTAGGGATAGTGTAGAACACACAATATTAGAGCGTTGTCATAGGAAACTCAAGTTCCCTATCATGTGAATGTTGTCAAATACCCTTTTGTGACCAATTTCGAATGGTAAATGTGCTAGTTTTCAAACCTTGATGAAGAAGGGCATAATATTTTGATGATTGAATTAAGGAGAAAGAAAAGACTATGGAGAATCGATATTGCAGAGGTGGAAGTTGATTCAGTTCCCCAGGAATGTTAAAAGAAAGGTTTGGGTCACTATAAAAATATTTCATAGCATGCTACGAAAATATTTCATAGTGCCTATATTAAACCAGTTTTGTGATGCGTGTGAAACTTTGAGAGCTTGTTTTGGCCTGCGGGTTATGCGCTTGATGAGATTAATCTCATGTGAGTGGGATGAGGCATGAAAAGGGATTGGAAGGCATGAGAGAGATATGTTATAACATTTATGAAGGAAATGTCCAATTTGATTTTCATTGCACATTTTAAATAAAAAAAATTCATTTGGAGAATGTGGATGAAAGCAGAGTTGTGGGATTTTGTGGAGTATCCTAGAGTATTGGGAGACAAATGGGAGACTCAGCACATCCCCATCAAGTGGTATCAGAGTTGGAAAATGTTATTTATGTTTACAACTCATAGTGGACGACACTTAGATGTATTTTGAGGTAAGATTAAGCAACAAGAAATTAGGAAGTAATGGATGAAGGGATAGGAATATTTATAATTTTGTCTTGAAAAAGAGTTTGTAGGCGTAGTTGTTGCAAGATATCAAGAAGTTAAGGATTTTCAAAGAGAAAGAATATTGCTTGAAGAGGCTTCAGTGGAAGAAGAAAAAGGTAATTTGGAAGAGGTAATGTAGAATTACAGGACATCTTGATAGTTAAATGAGGCTGAAGAGAAAAGGAACTTTACAACAGTAAGTGATTTGATTGCAAGGAAGTGAGATTCTCTTGGTGTTTATTTGTGTAACTTGGGAGGCACTCCAAGCCCTAGGGTTTAGGTTTTGGAGGGAAAAGCACCTCAAGGGTCACTTGTGAGCTTGGAACCCAAGTATGGGGTTTTTCACCCATCAAAATCTGGGTCAAAATCATGATGAATTTGATCTTGGGAAAATTTGAGGTGATAGACCTTGGCGAGCCTATTCCAATGCTCCAAAGATCACTCTAGTCAAATATCTAGAAACGAAGTTATGAATTATTGAAGGTGACAAATAATTATGTACAGTCAAGTCATATATGCTTGAAAGTGAATTTGTCCAAGAGACATGTCCCTTCATGAATTCGTTGGAGCTCATCATTTGGATATAAAAGGAGGGTGAATTGATGTGTTTGGAAGCATCATTCTTGTGAAACATTCATCCAAGATAGCTCTCAAATTTAGATACCCTAGTTGTAGCAATAAAGGTTCAAGGACAACATGGGGATAGTCTGAAGTGGAGTCCAAGGAGTAGCGTGGGCGACGTCTGTGTGGAGGCTGGAGTTCTGGGCATGATTATAGACTATATAAGGGTTGGTTGAGGGCTAAAAATATAGGACTAAGGATTTTTTCTAGGGCCGAGGTACCAGGCTACTAGGTCGAGGAGCTATGAGGAAATACATTGCTATTTGGGGTGGTTGTTTGGCACATTTTGAGGAAGCCGAAAGCTATAAAAAGTTTTTGTGCTAGGCCGAAGGCCATAGTAGGCAACTAGAGATATTATAGGACTTTGTTTAGGCGGACACAACCTTCAGAGGATAGCGTGGCATGGGAGGAGCCTCTCCAAGGAAGGCTGCAACCCTTAAGGGCTAGTTTTGCTGACTATTTGTTCTATTAAGGGTTGAATATTATGCCCTAAACAGAATTGCAGGAGAAACAAGAAAATAGTAGAGGACAACAACATTTTGTGGAGGAGTGTTGGGTTAAAGTGTTGATCAGATTGGATCATGGCATAATAGCCTGTCGAATCCAATTAGAAAGGTTGAATTGGAGAGCTAGAAGGCTTTCTTAAGAGCAGATCTTGTAGTGACGTGATCGGGTACCATTGATCTGATTCGAGGGTAGTGTGTTGGCTACCCAAAGTATCCCTAGAGAAAAAAACAAGAATGTTGTTATTGGTGTGTGATTGGGTGAAGGTTTACAACCTAATGAGTATATCTTTGATGGATGAAAGAGGCTACTACAAGGAAGATTGGAGCTCAAGTATTGGCCAACATACACAATAGTTTAATAAGCCCATGTACTTGCAACATTGTTAGGTGGCAACCCTCTTGGAGTCTGGATGTGTAGTGGCCTTGATGGACTAAGGCACTACTAGTGAGTGGTACGGGAGTGAAGGACCAACAAGACAAGATATAACATCAAAATTGCAATGAAGTTTGTCATTGTATCTTGCATACAATATACTGTTATAATATTCATATTTTGTTTAACATAACGAAGATTGGGATTGTACAATATTATACAATTTTGTTAAAAACCGTTTATATTTGTGCATATGTGATTTACTGCTTTATATTTCTGATGTGCAAAGTAGTTTATGGTTGAGATTCTTGGTTTGGTAGTGTTAGTGATTTTAAGACTATAACCTAGACCCAAGGTCATGGAAATTTAACATGGTATCAGAGTGTGTCTGAACTACTTTGGAAGTAAGTAAATCACAGTTGTGCACAACGAAGTACATCGTGAGAGGGACTTGGTGACATTGTGAGTGAAGGGTTCACTACAATGTCGAAGTTGCAAGAAGGTCTTTGGTATGAGGATAAGTTGGAGGGGTTGTCCAACTATAGTCCTTCGAAAGAAAGGATCAAGTTAGTCTTGCGGGTCAACGGACTCTGGGAGTTTGCCGAGAAATATATCAAGAAGCCAACCAACCCTAACGAGCTTGAAATATATGAAGATTTGGATGCAATGATAAGATTGATTGTCCTAGATGATGTGAAGGATTCCCTTATACCTCATTCATCTAGGAAGAAAACTGCACATGAGATGTGGATGGCTCTTCAAAATTTGTTCGAAAATAAGAACAAGAACTAGGTATTGGTATTAGAGGATAAGTTGAAGTCCACGAAGATGATAAAGGTTGAAAGAGTGATCTCCTATCTGAGGAGATTTTCTCAAGTCAAAGATGAACTTGCTGTCATCGGTGTGTCTACCTCAGATGGAGATATGGTAAGGATTGCCTTGAAAGGGTTCACCAAGGATTGGAAGCCCTTCATCAAAGGCATCATTTCCAGAGAGAAGCTGCTATACTAAGATAGGCTGTGGGATTAATTCATTCAAGAAGAGTTGCGAGATGAGGATATTCATCTAAAGAAGAAGGCTTCAGATGATGACATGGCACTTGCATCATGAATGAAGGGTAAGCATAAGAAGGACTTGAGTAAAGTCAAGTGTTTCAACTGTGGTGAGATGGGTAATTATTCATTGAGATGTCTAATGAAAAAGAAGGGAGATGATTAGAAGAGGAAAGGAGAGCAGGCCACTGGTGTTGCCACTTTATCTGAGATAGATGATCTCTCTCAGAGATTGGAAGAGGGGGACTTTGATATGATTTCTCATTTGTCGCAGGGTACTATTAATCAGTATGGATGTTACGTCGACAATGGTGCGTCGAATCATATGAGAGGGTCATAGGAGGTTTTTGAGACTCTAGCCGAATGGGACTCGAAGTTGCAGATGGTGTTGGTTGACAAGAGTCAGTTGGAGATCCAAGGATCGAGTGTTCTACCATTCAAGTTGGAGACAAGACGTGTGATGTGGGTCCAAGATGTACTGTTTGTGCCAGGACTCAGATATAGCATGATTTCTATCTCGATGATCGAGAGAAAAGGTTTTGAGGTCTTTTTCTAGGATGGGAAGGCAAGACTTAGACCCAAAGTCTCTATGTCTAGTGGGATTGTACTCAGAGTTAGAGACCATGGTCTCTACAAGTTGATGAGAAAGCTTGTGGATCATCAAAAGAGGTAGGTGCAAGTTCCAGAGAAGCAGGAGCAGGTGCAAGTGTAGATGCAGGCTTCAAAGGAGTAGGTACAGTTTCTGGATAAGAAGGTACACCTTCCTGAGAAGGTCCTAGTTCCAGAGACTCAGAGGGAGTCGAGTTCAAGAGGGAGCTTGCAGATTCAAAGGGAGACTCTAAAACCTAAGAAGAGTGTGTAGTCAGTGGGGAGAAAGAGTGCTCCTAAAAATTCCAAGAAGGTATCGTGGAGATATTGGAAGAAATTACAAGAAAATAATAAGAAGTAGGGTACTTCCAGCAGCAACAACGACACATCTGATAAGGGTGTAGTTCACCGTACAAGGTTTGTTGTGATTGTGAGCACTAGGAGTTGGGAAAGTGTTGCAAGTAGTGATGATGATGATGAGATAATTCCTAGTCTTGGAATTACCTCCCTCACTAAGAGGTATTGTTGATTTGCATAGCCTGGGAGGTACTCCAAGCCCTATGGTTTAGGGTTTCGAGGGAAAAGCACCACAAGGGTCACTTATGGGCTTGGAACCCAAGTATGGGGTTTTTCACCCATCAAAATTTGGGTCAAAACCATGTTGAATTTGAGCTTGGGAAAATTTCAGGTGATAGATATTGGTGAGCCGATTCCAACGCTCCAAAGATAACTCAAATCAAAGCTCTAGAAATGAAGTTAAGAATTTTTGAAGGTGACAAATAATTATGGATAGTCAAGTCATGTAGGCTTGAAAGTGAATTTGTCCAAGAGACATGTCCCTTCATGAATTCGTTGGAGCCCCTCATTTGGATATAAAAGGAGGGTGAAGTGATGTTTTTTTAAGCATCCATCTTGTGAAACATTCATCCAAGATAGCTCTGAAACTCGGATACCCTAGCCACAATAAGAAAGGGTCAAGGCCAGCGTGGGGGCAAGTATGAAGTGGAGGCCGAGGAGAAGCGCAGGAGACGTCTATCTAGAGGCCAAAGTTCTGGGCATGATTGTGTATTCTCTAAGGGTTAAAAGGATAGGTCTAATGAGTTGTTCTAGGGCTGAGGTGCTGGGATACTAGGCTGAGGAGCTAGGAGGCAATACACTCCTATTTGGGGTGACTATTTGACACATTTTGAGGACGCCAAAAGCTAAAACTAGTTGATGTGTTAGGCCGTAGGCCATAGCAAGTAGGTGCAGGTATTCTAAAACTACATTGAGGTGGATAGAACCTTCAGAGGATAGCATGGCATGAAAGGAGCCACTCCAAGGTAGGTCACAATCCTTGAGGCATGTTTTTTTGACTATGTGTTGAGTTAAGGGTGACATGTTGTGCCATAACTATAATTGCAGGAGCAACAAGAAAACAATGGAGGAAAACAACATTTTTTGGAGGATTGTTGGGTCAAAGTGTTGATTGGAATGGATCGTGACATAATAGCTTGTGGGAGCTAATTAGAAAGGATGACTTGGAGAGTTAGAAGCTAATCTTAGGATAATATCTCGCAGTAATGTGATTGGGTACCATTGATCTGATTAGAGGGAACTCTATTGGCTACCTAAAGTAGCCCTAGAGCATCATACACGAAGGATATTGTTGGTGCGTGATTGGCTGAAGCTTTGCTGCCTAATGAGTAGCTCTTTGATGGATGAAAGAGGCTACTAGAAGGAAGATCAGAGCTTAGGTATTGGCTAGCCTAGAGAGAAGTTTGATGAGCCCATGTACATGCAACATAAGTGAATTGCATCATTATTAGGTGGCAATCCTCTTGGAGTCTCAATGTGTATTGGCCTTGATGGACTAAGGCACTACTATTTAGCAGTACAAGAGTGAAGGATCGATAGGACAAGATATGACATCAACGTTGCAATGAAGCTTTTCATTGTATCTTGCATACAATAGACTATTGTATTACTCAAATTTGGTTTAATATAACAAATATTTGGATTGTACAATGTTATACAATTTTGATAAAACCATGTATATTTGTGCGTATATGATTTAATGCTTTATATTTCCACTGTGAAAAGTAGTTTATGGTTTAGATTCTTGGTTTGGTAGCATCAGTGATTTTAAGACTCTAACCTAGATCCAGGGTCATGGAAATTCAACACTTGTTTGGAGAGGAGTTGGTTCAGCAAGATTATGGAAGATGAGGACTAAATTGGTAGCGACTGTCATAGCAAGTAAACTATGTCAAAGGATATGGCAGGAAAAATGCTTGGATGAAGAGGTGGTGACAAAACCCAATAGAAAAACTAAGAAGACTGAGTGGTTGAAGATGAAAAATCCGACAACTTTGAAAGTTGAGGAGAAATATTTCTCAAGAAGAGGTTCTACTGGAGAGAACCTAGAGAAGGGAAGGTACTAGGAGGGTGACTTGGTATAGAAAGGGTTCAAAGTGCCAAAGTAGTGAGTGATAAAGGATTTAAGAAGAATATGGTTGAGTTGGGGAAAAACTAAATCATGTGAAACAATTTCTACGAGAAAGTCAAGATGAATTGAGTTATGAGCAAGAAGAACGGTGTTGAACAAGAAGGTCTGCAGCAATGAAGAGATGATAGTAGTAACAAACACAGATTATACAACATCAGTTGTGTAAAGATTGAATAAGAGGTAAAGGTATTTATTTTCAATTAATTATGGGTTTATTACTGATTGCAAGTAGCAGTGATGCATGTTGCAGTTGTGGTAGAAAGTGAGGAAGAACAACAAAGACTACACAGGAAAAAGGTGAATAGTTGCATGCAGATTCTAGAAGAGAAAAGAGTGCTCAAATGAAGATTCTAGAGGAAGGAGTTGGTAGAAATATTGGGAGAATAATAGGCTTGGAAGAGCTTAGTATGGTATTTACAAACAGGTTGATGGAGTCATCTTGTTGTAGTGCCTTGTGTGCAGCTCATTGTGGGAAGAGAGAAGCTCATAGAAGGAAGATAGTTTTTTAATATTGAGAGTCATAGTAAAGGTTTAGAGAGAAGCCACAATAGATCAAGTCAAGAAAAACTTAATAGAGAAGTAGTTGAAGTCAAATTACCACTGGAGATTATGAGAGGACTACTATAGACAGATGATGAAGCCTGGGATTACAAATTAAGTCTCTAGAAGAGAGTGACATGGAATTTTTTGTAGGTGAAGCTGAAGTCAGCAATAGATGATCAATGGAGGAAAAGCTCAAGGTTATTGAATTGTAGCTATGGAAGGACGTCCTAAGGGTGATGAAGACATGTGATGAAGCAGTTAAATATTTTATGACCAACTTGAAGACACATTTAAGCCAAGGACTGATTTAGATGATGAAATTTACAAAAGGAAAGAAAAAAGTTATAGTTGTTTAGATGAAGAGGAAACCTATGATGTGTTGGAAAGTTGAATAGTTCAGTAATAAATAAAGGTCATATTTCGTAGTGGAAGCAGTAAAATAAGGTACAAGTGGGTTAAAAATTTGGTAAGAGATTTGGTTCACTGTGCAGGTGACAGTAGAGGAAAGTGAGGAGACTTGCAGTAGCCTAGAGCAAGAATTTCTCATAGGGTTACCGAGAAGAGAACCTGGTAGATGCCAAAAGCCAAAATGTGAAAGAAAGTTTGGTGAGGTATCATGTAGCAAGGTGGAGACTTCTTACTATAGAGGCATGTTGCAACTCACTAGTTGAAGTTGTTCGAGAAGAGAATATGCATATGACTAGGAGGTCATATATTTTGTACCTTTGGAATCTGTTGCAGGTGTATAAATGGAGCAAAAATTTTGAGGAAGAATGGACTGAGGCTTTCCAATGTGATAGGGATCACATGGTTATGTGGGGTGAAATTTTAAATGTTTTATAGATATTTACATTTGGAAATGGTTTTTTTATTTATAGGAAATATTTTGTAATGTAAATGTAATTAATGTAGCTTCAGTTTCTCATATTTGTGAGAAGGCAAAATTAACCATCACTTGTGACTCTTGGTTACCCATGTTAGATTTCCTTATAAAGGAAAGAGTGGTTGAGAAGAGCGTGTGTACAAAAGAGGGAGAAGTGCAGCAGTAGATAGGAGAATCCCTACATCTAGGAGGAGAGGGAGAGGATGAGATGCCTGGGCTGCACATGCCCACATTGTAAAACTATCTGGCCAAATTAATGCATGTAGAATTTGATTAATTATGAATTGTGTTTATGTGCCTCTGTATGTGTGTGTATTTTCCTCTGTCTGTATATTATTACTGAAGTTGTTTATCTGCACTTGTTAAGAAATGAAATGTGTTGAGAAATATGTCATGGATGTTTGATTTTATATCAAGTCGATATGCCTTGGTTTAGATGTAATTTGGAGCTGAAATATTCACCTCTATATGTGTGTGTGAAGTTGTATCTTCATATTCCTGTTGTAGTGGTTGTTGCAGTATTTAGAATGTGTGATTGTGAGTTAGTGGATGAGTATAGTTGCTACTAGGATATGGTAGTGTGTATTAGATCATGTGAGGAGACTGGGATGTTGGTGGCATGTCCCGAATTAGTCCCCATGTTGTGGTTGGTTCTATATCTGTTGAATACATTGAAGACTATCAAGACTATGAAGCTATGCTGTGTGTACTAGTTTGTGTAACATATGAGTGGACGTTTGGTCTATGTATGTTTCTTGGTCGATAACCCTGTGTGTGTGAGGTTGTAACTTTAGATTCTGGCCATAGTTCTCACTGATGCATGGGATATGTTCCTAGTCTAAGTAGTGATGTGTATTATTTTTGTTGGTACATGGTAGCACCACATATGAATTGTAGAATCCATGTGTTGTTGGTGTAGAATTGTGAGAACCTGTAATTCATTGAATTGATTGAGATTATGCCCTGTAGTTTTAACTATTGTGTGCATTTGTCATGCAGTGTTGGTGCTGTGTTTTAATTGTCCCAAATTTGTGGAGGAAGTGACTATGTGTTCTAAAGAGTGCATGGGTATTATCTATGTATTCTTGATATGACTGAGCACGTGAATTGGGTGTTTAGAATAAAAATAGAATACCCATGTTAGAGTATAGTCATGTCCTTTTGTGTCATGTCCCAAAACCATGAGGATTGTTCCCTGTGTGCCATTTTTCTTGCGCGTTAGAGTAGGGAATCTGTAGAAAAAACATTGTTTAGAGCGCTAACATAGGAAATCCGAGTTCCTTGTCATGTCAATTCTATAAAATACCCTTTTGTAACTGGTTTCAAAGGGTAAATGTGTTAGCATTTCAACCTCAACAAAGAAGGGCATAATAGTTTGATGATTGAGTTAAGGAGCAAGAAACGACTGTAGATAATCTACCTTGTAGAGGAGCAAGTCAATTCATCTCCCCAGGAATGCGAAAAGAGAAATTTGGGACACTATAGAAATATTTCATAGCATGCTACGAAAATATTTCGTAGCACCTATAAAAAACAAGTTTTGGGCTACGTGTGAAGCTTTGAGAGCTCATTTTCACCTCTTGGTCATGCCCTTGATGAGATGAAGCCCATGTGAGGTGGGTGATGTGTGAAAATGGATTGGAAGGCATGAGGGAGATATATCATAGCACTTGTGAAGGAAATATCGAATTTGATTTTGACTACGCAATTTAAATAAATTTTTTGAATTTCCAGAATCTGTATGAAAACGAAGCTGTGGGATTTTGTGAAGTATCCTGTGGTATTGAGATACAGCTAGGGATTTCGGCATGTCACCATCACAAGCACACATGAGGAAGATCAAGAAAATATAATAAAAAAAGGAAGCATTGAAGAACAAAGAATGCTTTGAAATCTTGATGATCAAAGCACCCTAAAGACTCCATTAGATCAAAGACCCTTTGGAGGGTGAATACATCAATGATCGAAGTTTTATGAAGAACAAAGAAACAAGTGGGAACCATGTCACCACTAAAGAAATTCCATATCGTTAGTCATTATTACTCCCAGTCATCGAAGATAGTGACATGTCATAGTTTCATCTCATGATGATGTGGAATTTATGATGTAATTTTGTAATCATTGTAAAGATAAATAAGTGAAAGTACCAAAGTCATGTATGGACAAAATAGTCATGGAAGTCCAAAAGACATGTAATACCAAAGGTCATATGTAATTCCAAAAATCATTTGGAAGTCTAGTGTTCATTAGGAGTTGGAAATTCAAGATTCATGGGGATGTGAAAGGTCATGCCTCAAGTTATAAAAGGATCCTAATTTCTCATGAAAAGGAAATTTAATCTTGGCTTCTCCCATAAGGTAGTAGAGAGACATAGTTAGTACTTTTTGGGAGCATGTAGCGGCTCTAACGCAACATTATTAGAGCAAGCGATGTTCATTTTATTTACGTATGTTGAATTTTTTTTCTTAATACTGAAGCCTTCCAAACCAACACATTTTCACACATGGATTGTGAATGTTTCTAAGATTATTCTTTGAATGCTTATGGTTCATGTTTTCTTTCACCTGTACTAGAGTAATTGAACTATTTAGGTGACTTTGGTGGTTACTTATTGGAAATGTGTTGTAATGTTAATAATGATCGTTGCATCCATGTGAGCTATTCACTCAATGTTAGATGACTATTTCTTATTCATGTGTGTCTCAATAAGGGTAGTACTATTAATTCTCTATTAGAGGCTCACTTTATATCCCCCTTTGCAGTAAGAGAACCTTGATACATCTACAATTCACCATTCAGAAGGCGCACTTGCTTGCTCATTCAAAAGGACATTTGAACTTCTCTCATTTGCTAACATCTAAATCCAAGGAATATCTTTAAGTAAACAACAGTCATGATGTATTCTGGATGGGACTCCTACACCGAACGATGCAAGGTCTAATTCAGACCTTATATGGGGGAGATCCCTTGTATGTTAGAAGTATCCAACCCCATTAACATATCCTTATTTGGATGACTTTCCTGCCCATTCTAAACATTGTGAATATCATCCAAAGCATATCAGAGTGATCTTCCTATGATGTCAACATTATAACATATGACTAAATACACACAAATGTGTGTTTTATGTCCAATCTAGTTGAATTCTAGGATGTGTATAGTCCAATAACGAGATATGAATTGGTCCTATGAAATTAAGGGATATCATTGATTTTCCAGGTCCCTCTTCACTCGTTTAGTTACAGTGTCTTGAAGGGAAGGCTAACTTTCTATGGAAATGCATTCCTAACTATACATAACTTATAAAAGGATTTACTCGACTACTAAAAAAAGGGGTTCCCCTCCATTAGGATTACAATGCTCCAAATTATTTTGATACTTTCGAAGTTGTATTAGCCTGAGCATGTTTTCTATATCCCCCAAACTATCAATGTGATTATTTCCTCTATTTAGCTGCAGCAGTGTTGTAGCACTCAACAACCCCCCATTTTTTATACTTAGTTATTCATAAAGAATGGGGACCCTTCTTTTCTTTTAATACAATTCTTCAAAATTCATTAAAAGTCAGCATATTTTTTAATTAGTTACAAATTTTGATAGGCTTGAAGGTTTACCTTTATTGGAAGCCATATATCAAAGCTCCACCTTTAAAAATTTACGATAAACATAAACCTCGATAAGCCCCCACTCATAAAGCCAAAGCTTCGTCAGAAGACTCCCATCAAAACTGTATTATATCGTAACTTCCCTTTTGAGAAAGTTACAATAAAAATCATCTCCAATATGACTTCCTCGATGACCGCTTTACTAATACAGTCACATTAAAGGGATCTTACCAAGATTTATTACAAGTCTTTCATGACTTTATATAAATGAATACACTTGAATGCATTATCGTAAATTTTATTATGTGACATCTCTCATACCCTTCACCTCTGATATCTCTGATATTCCCATTAAAGCTCTATATTAGAACTTTTATATCGGAATCCTTTTTCTAAAACACCCGATACAATCCCTCTGATATGCCACCTCCGATATGAGTTTCCTGATATTGCTTCATGCCTCTTTTGAATTGGATCATTTGTACATTATCTATCATCACCGTTATTTTATTAGAATCTCATATCTTAGAAGTTATAATTACGGTAACTTTCCAATGCAACTATCTAATTTATTTCTCCAATATTTAACCTTTGACAATTTGATTTGGAAAGCCCACGTGATTTCATGCTCAGGCAATTAATGTTTGAAATTATAAACACTTTCATTCATTTCACTTCGATTCTATGAATATTCTCTTTAAAGAAGAGATTGATGTTGTAAACTTTCATTATTTGCACTAAGTCTTTTTATGAGTGAAATATTTCACTCATCCTTATGTTTACTACTACATGCTAGCCCTCACCACCATAACATTGAAGAAATGTCTAAAGTAGGGAAAGGAAAGAAGGAAACTGCATTGCAACAACAATCTCCCACTCCTCGAATTGAAAGCGTTGAAGACAGGAATGCTATGCCAAGCTTATTCTCTGATACAGTCTGTTCCAAAGACGCTGGATAATCCTCATGGGAATATATATATATATATATATATATAAATCTTTGAAGATGAAGGACCTAGGGTTACTCAAAAGAATGTAAGTTCTCATGATTCTACTCTAGTGTCAAATATGACTTACAATGATGTGGTGAATTCCTTCTTGCACAGGATTGCCAACAAACCTAAAAATTATCCCCTATACTGATATGGTTTGGTGGGTAGTTGATAATTTGAGCATTTATAAGAGGAATATTGTTATAAGTAAGAAAATAGTCATTTGATCTTTTTCTGGGAAGGACTTGAGGAGGATGTACCATCTGCTCGAGGCACAGTGTAAATACGATAAGAAATATGTTGAATCATTTACGAAATAACATGAACATTCAATGAAGCCGATTAAAGGATGATGGAGGGATCCAAACAAGCACAAGTGGGAGGAAATCGGTAAGTATTCTGTAGATTCCCTTGGTGGCCCCTATTGTCAGATAATTGCTATGATGTGTAGGCTTTATGCTCAGCCTAATACATAGAAATGTATTGATCAATGGGTACCGCTCATAGATGGGGCTACAGAAGGTTATATTTTTGACTAGGATACTATACTCTCAGATAACTTAGTTTCACATATCTTGTCTTTGGAAGTAAGTGCAAAGTCTTTGAGAACATAATCCCACCTTTCTCCATGGGCGCTTATATCATGGATGCCTTGTGTTCTACCATGGATTTTTCATCTATGGGTTGGAAGTGGACTTTGGAAGACGTAGACCCTATTCATATCTACCATGATATTCTTTGGGATTCAAAATATCTACCACATTTATATCAAAAAAATCATGGGGTCATGTTACTAATATATCAATTTATCTCTGGTAAAAAGGCTCCCTGGATGTCCCCAGAAGCTGACATTGACCTGCTACGAGTAGGAAATTGGTTTGGTGAAGATTCATTCACCAATATCGTATTTTATGGGAGTATGGAAAGTCCTCATGTGTTAACTCTATTCATTCCTGATAAAATTCTTACCAGAGCGATAACCTATCAGACTGTGGGAAATGATATTTCTAAAGCTTTGCAGGAATCCAATAAAATGATGTGGCATGTCTTTCCCATCCAATTTGGTATATATGCATTAGATAACTATAAGTATGCAGTGATTGAAATAAATTCCATTCTTGATCGCAATTTTCCCACTATTCCCAACAGATAGTATGATCCTCATTGAACTGTCAAAAAGATTACTGTTGCATCCAGTATCAGAAAACTTTCCCATGAACCAGATAAGTTTAATGATTTGTTTGAGGGAGATTATTCTTCTTCAATGGTTATACATAAATCATAGAAACAATTAACTCCAGAGTAAATGACTCAGTTCACTTAGTACAGGGTCTCTAGGTTAGCATAGCTTCCAATGGATTCATTACAGATTCTTCAGGAGAGGAGTGTTCCTGATGATGTTGTAATTGTTGGATCTAGTCAATCTGCTCATGCTTCTCAATAAAGAGAAACAATTTTCTCTTCTTCGTCCCAAGTAGAGGGTTTTGTGCGTGATGTTAGGCTAGAAGAAATTTTGGAACAATATAATCAAGCTCTTAACGTTAAGGTTGATGAATGTCAAGTTGTTAAATATCCTCAATAAGATAAGGTTCAAGACACTTTCAAGAGCCTTGAACAAACTTTGGTAACAACAAAGGTTCCCGAGAGACCTTTAGATGATAAAGATGTAGAAATCATATCGAATTTCCCATCTTCCATGGTTGTTTTGAGAATACAATAAATTCCTCCATAGGACATATTTTAGAGCCCTCAGCACAAATATGGTGTCAAGGGGAAAGAAAGAAAAGGAAACTTGACTAGTCCGAAGCTCTAGTTCTGGGAAATGAATCTTTTCACGTGTTGTGGAAAGGCTCGCTGGAAAATCCTACAGAGGAACTAGGTAGGCTTACCCAATTTATAGGTGCATATGCTTCAACTACTATGGACAAGGCTATAGAGGTCCAACAATTGCTTAAGGAGAAGGAAGAAAGGATCTCTATGTTAGAATATAGCATGGAAATTGAAAAGAAAAAGATCACAGAACATTGGCAAGGGTAGATAACTGAGATTTAGAACATGTTTAATTCTCTCAAAGTCTAGTATGATGTTTATTTACAAGCCTGAGACTCTGAAATTGAAGAGTTGTAGAGAAGGAGTGAACATCTGAGTGTCAATCCAAAATTAACTGAGTTTAAGAAGGATGCTAAAGAATTGAATACTCTTTTAGCTCAATAACATATTTTCTTTTGTCAAATGTTGCCCATGATTCATGATCACTACAAGATATCTAGCTCCCTATTTGACCAACTATCTGATATGAAAAATTATTTTGAAGATATAGAGGAGAAAATTGTTGGTTTCTTGACATGGAAAGAAAGTGTAGAGGGAAGATTAGCCAAGCTTCCCAATATTGAAGAATCCCATAAAGAGATTATCTTCGCAGAGTGGGAAATTTGTATTAAACAGACAAAAGCATAAATTTATCATGCAAGGGATATTTCAAATAATATTATTGAAACAGTCAGCGATACTTTGTTTCAAGCTAATCTAGAATCAAGTTATCCTAAAGTAGTCTTACCTGATATCAAACTGCTTACTAAAATGTGGCAATAATCCTCCAAAAAGTGAGTTGAGATCATCGATCAGCTGACTAAAACCAACTTGGAGAGTCATTGGAAGTTTTGGTCAAACCACACAATTAATGGCTTATGATTTGATGTTTATCAAATACCACCACATAGATGTTGCCAGCTTTGAGGGATGCAATCTTCACCAACCAAATGTGAATTCGAGGATAATATTCATCCCAAGATTAGATTATTTGTTTTAACAAATTCTAAATATGTCCCACTTGATTCATTTTGGTTACTTTTGTTGAAACCTCTTGAGGTTTTTGTTGTATTTTCTATATTTGTATTTTATCATGAAACTATAATTCCCCTCTATTAGACATGAGAAGGGGTTTTGAATTTTTGAAAAGAAGGCTTAAGATGAACTATTGTAACTCAAATTTTTCTTAATATATATATTAACCATCGACATTTCTATTCATGTGCAGAGCAATGATATACTGGGTATTATTACTCTTTTGTTATCTTTTGCTTAAAGTAGAATGTAAAATTGATTTTTTTCATAATATATGTGCTGAAGAAATCATTCATTATCACTATTGATTTGTTTGATTGGAATCATAAATTATATTTATGAACAATGAGATCTCAATATATGTGATTAATTAATAAAATAATTTAATTAACTATTTAATTAAATTAGTTATATTTCTCTACATTAAACATCATAGTTGCAGGATGATCTATATTGTCATGGAAATTATGAAATCTGTATAATCACATATATACCAGCAGCATACCCGGTTAGATAATAGTTTACTAATATTTATTTCAGTTTTAGCTATATTTGAGAATTATACTTTCATTCAATACATTTCATATAATTTTATATAAGGGGAATCGGTCCCATAATTCTATTCAGAGCCATCATCCCAAATGGAAAAGGTTCTGCTCTAAGGTCCCGACCAGGTTGTTTCCCCCAATGTTGATGCATTCCTTTTAGACAATCAATATTTTTGTCACTAGAACAAGGGCCATCAAACTATGAATGGAAAAAAAATGCCATCATAAATCCAAAAGTCATTCTAAGATCTAGTCTCCCGCAAAGTCTCCGCCAACTTCAAGGTATCATTCTAAATCTCCTAATCCCATATCTAAAGCTGCTGAACTATTCATTAGATCTCCTAGCTCACTTCAATAGCCAATCGTTCAAACTTCTATAGAATCACTTACAAAGTCCCCTAAAGTGCAGACTTTAATTCATAGATTGGAAGGAATTTCAATTTCTGGAGAAAATCTTGCTTAGGCCAACTTGTCTGAAGGAAGTGTTACATCATCTCTTCAATCTTCTGGAGTTTTAACAAGATCTTAGAATGGGAAACCTGGAATCAATCCTTTTGAATTTCCATGGAAAACTCATAGAAAAAATAAAAACACTTTAGATATTCAATCTTCAACTAGTGGGATTACATCATCTTCCCCACCTCATACTACTTCCTTCGATCCCACTTCTTCTAATTCTCCTTTACCTTCTCCTTATTATCCTTTGTCAACTTCTTCCATTCACATTCCTCTTTCACAATCAACTAGTGCTATTGTAATAAGTAGTACTACAGGGGAAAACTCTTCAACTATCCAATATCCCTCAACCTATACATCAATTACAACGCCTCATATTACTAATATCCCAAGAATGGAAAACAGACCGTGGAATAACCCAGGGGCATTTGCAATGATGACACCATTGCATCCTCTTCCTAAACATCCAAAAACATGGTTTCCCAAGTATAATTGACATGATGGTTTACCCGCAGAAGAACGCCTTCATAATTTTATGTTGGAAATCAATCTCAATGGAGTTTCAGAAGATGTATTTTCAGAGTTTTCCCTTACACATTTGAAGGATGTGCAGGGTCTTGGTATTTCTCTCTACCTGTCGTATTAATCACAAGCTAGGATATATTTGAAGAACAAATTTTTTGAAATTTGGGGATGATTGAACAAGAGCTACTTTAATCAATGATTTATCAAATCTCAAATCTAATCCAAATGAGAAAATTAAAGATTTTAACTCAAGATTTAACAAAATTTAAATAAAATCCTAGATACTTGTAGATGTGGTGTTGATGTGCAGATTTAATGGTACATTAGCAATATTCCTTCAAATATTTCCATGTTCGTAGATAGAGCTCCAAAAATAGTACTTCTCGACAACATGAAAGAAGCTTTATCTATTGAAAAAAGAGTTCAAGTTCTTGAGAATAAATACGCTATTGAAGAAATAAAGCAAACCAAGAAAGTAACTTTTAAAGATGAATCCAAGAAAAAGGCTTCTAAAGATCCTTTTGATTTGGAAGGATATAGAAAGTTAAGAAAATGATGTCCAATGAGACAGTTGAAATCAAGAAAAAAGTTGTTGAATCTTCAAGGAAGTCCTTCTAACCTTTTAAAAGGAACCAGTCATCACAATCACAACCTCCTACTGAAATATCAAATGCAGAATCTGATGAAGATGATGAAGAATAAGAAGCATCTATATATGTCGATGAGGCACAATAAGAAGAAATAGTTAAAGCTCATGGCTTAAGGGACTTCATCTTGACTACTTCAGAGAATGAAGAAGAAGAAGAGGAATATTTACGAGTAAGTACTAGAAGCAAGGGACCTATTGATACCACATCATCAAGTAAAAATCAAAATTATCCCACCCCTTCTACTAAAGAGAAAGGTATGATAAAAAATACTTCTACTGAGCCTTTTGATTATTCTCCAATTACCACTAAGTCTCCTACTACATCTCCTTCATCATCTAAAACTTTGATAGTTTCATATAGCATTGAATACAATATTCTAGAGGGCATGAAAAATATTAAAGTTAACATTTCCTTATATGAGGTTAGCAAGCTAAAATAGTAGCAAAAGTCGTTACTCAATGAATTGAATGTTGTCCCTCCATCTCCATTACCTTCTATTGTTGTTACTACAAAAGCCTTAAAATCAAAACCCAAACCCCAAATGTCCCTATAGATAAGATTGATCATGTCGATGCTATTTTGATTGGAGATAGATCAAATTATCACACTCCTTTTCTTTTGAGTTTTGAAATATTCAATAAGAAAATTCATATATGTCTACTAGATTCAGATGCATCCTCCAATATCATACCACCTTCAGTATTTCTTAAATTGAATGTTACACCTTAAAAATATGTCATTCAAATTGTACAATTAGACAGAAAAAAAAAAAAGTCAAAGTCTTAGGAGAAATGAATGTTGTCCTAATCACACCTTCTTCAAATCCAAAATATTGTCAAATAATTGACATATTAGTTGCTGACGTCCCAAAATTTGATGGCCTAATTTTAAGCAGGGATTGGTTTGAGAAGCTACATGGTTATTTTGCAACTGATTGGTCACATATTTGGCTCCCCTACAATGGAAAATCTAATCAAATTCGTGTTGATAGGGAAACACATATGAAGCATTTTGTGAATGATTTATATGAGGAAAATGAACTAGTGGTGTTCACAAATAATATTCTAGGAAATTGTTCTCTAGAATCTTTCTTTGGAAATTTCCCTCCTCTGAATTCTCCTTTTCTTGTTGATTATGTTTTATCCTAGATAGAATTTTTTTCACAAACAGATTCATCAAGATGTTTCAATATTTTAGATAATACTGTAAATAAGTTTGATGAATTTTTTGGACTCTTTACTTTGATGGATCAAAATCTAATGATGGTGTAGGAGATGGATGCATCCTAATAAATCCAAATGGAGAAAAAAACCATGCTTTCATGTATATTGGAATTTGATTGCACCAAAAACATTGTTGAATATGAAGCATTGGTTCAAGGCTTGCAACTATTAGTCTTGATGTCAAGTATCTTAAGGTTTATGCTTATTCAAAAATGGCCATTAAGCAAGTGAGAAACAATATTCATTATGTTTCTAATTATCTTAAACATTATCAATCCTTGATTCAAGATTTAACTACTCATTTCACTGCATTCAACATAGTTCGACTTCCAATATTACAGAATTCTAGTGCTCATCTCCTAGCCAATGTTGCTTCACAGCTCATTCCTCCTGAATATTTTAGTCCCGATAGATTTTCAATAGACTTGAATTTTTTCCCCTCCATTCCAGATAACATAACAAATTGACGTGTATTCAATGATGATAATGACATCTTAAGTTTTTTTTAACTTCTAAAAGGTCTTACTTAGATGAAATCATTGATCAATATGAACATGATAAGCAACTCAACAAATATTCTGAAGAAAATTCTTTGCCAAGACCTGTGGTAAAATTGGAATATTTATATGATTTGAAAGATAGATTAAAAAATGTTACTAATTGAAAACTCCAGAGTAATTGTACCTTAAGATTTGAATTGGTCAATCTTAGGTCTGATGATAAACCCCAAAACATCAATTTAGGCCTTGGACTTACACCCAATGAAAGATCTACTTTCATTAATTTGTTAAGGAGATACAAGGATGTCTTTACGTGGAGTTACAATGATTTAAAAACTTATGGCACCTCTATCATTCAACATACTATAGCTATGATGCCTAATGTGAAACCTGTTCAACGAAAAATTTGGAAGATCCATTGGTATGTTGAAGCTCCAATCAAGAATGAGTTAAATAAGCTACTCAAAGACAAAATCATTTTCCTAGTCAAACATTCAAATTGGGTTTCAAATCTTGTGCCAGTTAGGAAAAATAATGGAGATATTAAAATTTGCATATATTTTAGGAATTTGAATAAAGCTTGTGAAAAGGAAAATTTTCTTTTACCTCCGATGGAAAAGAAAATTCAATCTGTTAGATTACGTAAATTGATGTCATTTTTGGATGGCTTTTCAGGATATAACGAGATTCTAGTGCATCATGAAGACAGATTGAAAACCACATTTAGGACCAAATGACAGACATATGCTTATCAGAAGACGCCTTTTGGATGGATAAATGCTCTAACTACATTTCAAAGATATATGGACATTGATTTCAAAGATTTGATTAATAAATCAGTTGTTTTGTATTGATATGATATTAAAATCTATTCAAAAGAAATAAAAAACCATCTTAAAGAGCTAAGGAAAATCTTTGAAAGAAGTAGAATGTTTGGAATTTGTTTGAATCTTAGGAAATCATTCTTTACTCTCACTGAAGGTAAGATTTTAGGCTTTAATGTTTCTAAAGAAGGAATTAGCATATACCCATAAAGGATTAAGGCTATTTTATAAATCTCCTCGACTCACAAAAAAAATATATGCAATCCTTTCTTAGCCAAATCAATTTTGTCAAACGATTTGTTCCTAAATTTTCACATATTGTTATGGCTTTACAAAGCATGATAAAAAATAAGACAAACTACAAATGGGGACAAACTGAAATAAATTCTTTTGAATCAATAAAGCAAGCCATAATAGACACTCCTTCATTATCATCACCTTGTTTTTCTAAAGAATTTGTTCTATACACTTTTTCTTATGAACATTGTTATGCAACAATTTTAACCCAACCAAATGAAGAAAAAGTTGAAGCTCCCATTTCCTTCTCTAGTTCTAATCTACAAGTAGTTGAGTTAAACTATTCCAAATTAGAAAAGAAATATTTTGTGGTCTTTAAGCCAATAAAACAATGTAGACATTTTCTCTCGAAATCACATACGAAAGTGATTGTTCCAACTTCCTTTCACAATGGTTAGACAATTTCTTATTCAAAGAGAATTAGGTGAAAAGAGAGCTAATTGGGTTACAACCTTGCAAGAGTATTACTTAGAAATGAAGCTAGCTAAAATACTTAGAGGTCAAGGTTTTTTCAGGTTGATAACTAGAGCTTTTGATGAATCAGCTGAAGATGATTCAGGTAATAATGTCCAAGTTTCATAGGTATGTCTTGTTGATACTAAATCTCAACATGATAATTTAATTTTTTATTTGAAAAATTAATATGCCCCAGTAGAACTCGATTACAAGAGAAAAGGATATTTGAGGCTTAAGGCCAACCAATATAGACTTGTTAATAATTTCTTGTTTAGAAGAAATTAAGATTCTCTCTTATTAAGATGTTCAGAGAAACCTGAAGCAGAAAAAACGTTGCAAGAGTTACATGACAAACCATCAGGTGAACACTATAGTGGGGAAACCACTTCTCATAAAATTATTCATGTTGTTTACCATTGGACAACTCTATTCAAATATACCCATGCTTATGTTAGAAAATAAAAAGTCTTCTAAACAACTTTAGGGAAAGAAAAAAGGTGAACCTTACCTCCACAGTCGGTTAATATAGAAAAACCTTTTGAGAAATGGGGACTGTATATCATAGGTGAGATCATACCACACTCTTCTAAACAACACAAATATATTTTAACTGCTACATACTATTTCACCAGGTGGGTGGTAGAAATTCCCTTTAAGGAGGTCAATTTTGAAACTTTTATTGATTTTATCGATCAACATAGAATTCTAGGTTTATCCTTCCTTGCGCCCTCATTTTCGACAACGCATCTTATTTTTCTAGAAATTCTATTACTTAATTTGCCTCAAGCGAGGTTTTAAAGTCAAATATTTTGTAAATTACTATCCTCACGGAAATGGATTGGCATAATCCACCAATAAAAACCTCATAAGAATCATTAAGAAAACTATTGCCGAAAATCAAAAGAATTGGCATAAAGATCTAGTTTTTTCTCTATGGGCTGACATAATTACTCATAAAGCTTCTTTAGGTACTTCTGCTTATCATTTAGTATATGGAAAAGAAGCTATATTGCCTCCTAATCTAGATTTTCCTTCACTGGCCCTAGTGCAATCTGTACAGGAACAACTTTTCTCTTCTTTACAATTAAGAATGGCTCAAATCCTAAAACTAGAAGTAGAAAGGAACAAGGCCAAATAAACTAATACTCAACATTAGCAAATAGTCAAGTCTTGGTTTGATGTGAGTTCAGTAAGTAAAAAAACTTTTGAAATTGGTGACGTAGTTTTAAAATGGGATAAGGCCCAAAAAGAAAAAGGAAAACACACAAAGTTCCAAAAAATTTGGCTCAACCCATTTCAGTTCATTAAAAAACTAGGCCCATCTTTTATCCTCCAAGATTTACAGGGTAAGAGAGATTCTCTTCCCATAAATGGGCTATTTTTAAAGAAATGTTTCTCTTCAAATTGCATATTCTATTGTAAATATGTAAATAGTCATATGTACATATTGGTGTCTTTAGGTTAGGTATGTTGAGTAATACTCTTTTGACTTCATATCGGTTTCTCTCATCATTAGCACGGAGTTTTATTAATTAAAGTAGAAATTATTTATAAAGAAATTATAACGTTAAAGTTTAGTGTTCCATATATTATAATCTCTGATGTCTTTATCTCCATTAGATTGTAAATATGTCATGACATAAAACATTAAAAGATATTGTTATCCTTTCATCTATCATGTACAGTTTCTTTTAAGAAATAAAGACTATCTTTAATTTTTATCACCTTATTATTTTAATTGTCATCCATAACTCTTAAGGAGTAATTTTACCTCCCCATCCATTGATTTTACATTTTTAGAGTGTAATTCAAAAATATTTAAACTTGAAAGATAAGGGGTCTCATTATGAGCCAACATACCATGATCATGTTGGGAAAAATACTAAGAGGGGGGGGGGGGGGGGGGGGGGGGGTTTGTTGAATCAGTATTTACAAATCAATAATTTTTTACATTTCATATTCATATTTCTATACACGACTTTACTGAATCGAACCTGCGTGTGCACATGACTTTTCTTAAGACAATTTGCATAGATTCAGTGAACTTATAATTCAGTTAATCCATCATATGTGTGTCTTTTGCTAGTTGATTAGTACTTTATTAACCACTAGCTAAACATTAACCATGTGTTGTAATAAATAAACCAACACACATGAACACCAATATTTAAGGTGGAAACCCAATGCAGGAGAAAACAACCTGTTGTTGTTGTCTTTGTCTTCTTTTTAATATAAAGAATAAGTTGTTTACAATCTTGTACTACCGCAAAATCATACTAGTACGCATGCACCCACCTGTAGAAGGCTACAACCTTCTCTTGTTCTCCAGCTTCTACTAGAAGGGAGCTACAACCCCCTAGCTCTTGTACTGTCTTATATGTTTACCAGTACGTAGGCGTCGGCCTACATAAGTCTAAAAACTTCACTTGTACTCCAACTGCTACTGGAAGGGAGCTCCAACACCATAGATCTTGTATTGGCTGATACATTTACCAGTATGTAGGCACCAACCTACAAAAGGCTACTACCTTCACTCTTCCTCCAAGGATCACATTTCATAAATTTCCAGACTGGATACTCTTGGTACACAACAACACAATATGTAGGCCATGTTTCATCAAATTTTCATACTGGGCCCATTAGTAACATCGAAGCTCAAAATGAATCACCATTGCAATACATCCATCAAATACATCTGCATTAATGAATCATTGAAACCCAATCATCAATATCATCAATATCTGATATAACTAAAACCCAATCATCACTTTCTGAATCAACCAATCATTGAAACTTATGACACAACTGAATCAAATAATCATTGAAACTCATCAAATACAAAACTCAATCATCGATCACTAAATCAACCACAACTGAATCAATCAATCACTAAAATATTTGACATAACTGAATCACCCAATCATCAATTTCTAAATCAACCACAACTAAATCAATGAATCACTGAAAAATCAATCAACCAACACTTAATCAAAATTCAACCAATCAACTGGAACAATCATATCACTGTAACCAGTACTCAGATCTGAACTCAGAACACTACATCAACAACCAGAACCAGCTGCAACCTCAAAAATCATATGTTGAAATGCATACACTACTTCAATGAAGCCAACCTACATGTATACGCTACTTTCTGTAATCCAACCTGCGTATACCTCTAAAGATATTGAAACATAAAACTTATGAACCATAAAATTTATTACCCAAAGACATTTTGAAGATCTATTGTCATATTACCGAGTGCTAAATTGATAGCAGCAAAGATCACCCTTCTACCTTAATCAATCAATCAACTAGGCTCAATCTCCTTATACAATTCATTTTACTTTTAGATCCAAAGAAGAAATCATTGGCAAACATCAGTAAGACAGAAGAACTGATCAGATAGATCAGTCATCTCTGGACAATAAGCTTTTCTTCTACATATGCTACTTGGAAGTGCTGAAGCAGCATGTATACGCACCTTCACCAAAGCAAACTAGTGTATAGATCTGCAAAAGATAACTTATAACTTCGCAATTATTCCAGAAATTAGATATATGTAGATCATATCAAATAAAGGATAAAACATGCATTAGCAATTAGATCTAGCCTATCCATTATTGAATCACATAATGATAATTCATTTCAGGTCTTATGATATTGATCCATCATTAGATCTCATCCATCATCAAACACTCAGGTGCATACTTAGTCCAGATCAAGCAAAGCATCAGAAACCCATAACATGCATATTTGTTTTTTATCTAACTCTTCATAAGATATACATTAATTTCACTCCCTCACACTTGCACTCTTAGCCCTTTGATCTTCTCTTCCTTATATACTAGAGCCTTTGTCAATGCCATGCACCAAAACCACACTTAGAATCTATGGTATTCTTAGACGGATCAAGTAATAAAACATTATTTTTCTTCATTTCTTGATTCTGATCTAAATTCTTTTGTCCCATCAACCTATTATTCTGTTTTATTACTCTGTTACCTCTGAATTGACTCATTACAATGTGAGTTTCCATTATACATCAATTCTGAACTGATTCCTTTGAACTGCCCTACATTTTGTCACATTTGTAGACACAACTGCCATGCATTCTGTTACATCCTATTTATATATTTATAAGTATTACATTCATCGAATAGGTTGTCATGAAGGATAACTCATCTGGTAGGTTGCTTATCAAGGACAACACTAACAATTTCCCTATATCAAACCTTTGACCATTATTCTATTCCATCATTTTGTCACTTCTAATCTGTCTCGTAGATTCATCTAGTTACCATATACTTGCTCTGTTACAAGTGAGTTGCCATCAAGGACAACACATGCATCATAATGCCAACAATCTCCCCCTTTGGACTTTATGGAAACCACTTTGATGTTTGGTCAACACAACCCATAAATAACATCGAGACAAGCACCAAGCTTTCCAAAACATAAAGCTACTCTCAAAACACCAAGTTACTCTCCCCATTTGATATCAAGGGAAAAGGGACGACCAATGTTAAATGAAGACTTCCTTATCTAAATTTTTGACTATGAACACTAATCATGCTCCCCCTAGGCACATGTTGAATTCTCTGATCAAACTCCCCCTTAGTACATGTTGAGATGCACTATATTGTCCATGCTCCCCCTGAGCACATGTAGAGTCTGCAGAAATATTTTTCAAAAGAACAACATGAATCTATAACTCAACTATGTGCGTATGACCTTCCTATCACCAATGAATCATACATACGTCAATCACCCAACCAAGTGGGGATATACCAAATGCTCATACATGACTGAAAATTGGAATTATTACATCATCCTTCCCATGCATAGTGGGGGTAAAAATTACATCATATGTCAAAAAGGACTCATTCATAATAGACTATGACAGAAAGAGACATATTATTACACCATAGGTCTTTACATGACCTTTACAACAAACTATATTAATAACAAAGACCTAAACAAGATCATGATAATTATCAACAGTTATCATACACCATATATGATCTGCATCATAAGCATCTGTCAGCAACATAAAAAACAACAACCTGTATATGTCCATTATCAGTTCGCAAGGTATGTCAATATAACTTTAATATCATCAACCTGTGACTAAGTATGTTACATATAGATATCAACTCATCCTCTTGACCTTATCAATACCAGTTTCTATTCGTTCACATTCTCTTATTCACGTAATAAAGTGGTGGGTAGAAGGGCGTATCCATCTGATATATTGAAAACACTATCTATATAAAATAGATTTCTTTTTTGGGTTTTTTTTATTATCTTCTTAGATTCGCTTAGATAATAATACCGCAGGGTGGGTGGGATAGAAGATGGAAAGCTCTTTTTCTTTGTTAGAAATAGCCTTTATCTATAGCCTTCCATGAATCAACTAAGCATATGCCATATCTCCAAGTAGTGATAGCAAAACCATTCACATCATATCATATATATATGTAAAAGTACCATAGTCATCATCCATGACTGTAAAATCATCATCGTAGCAAGAACTGCCTAATATTTCCACAAGAATCCTCAATATATCAACCACGTATCATCACTAGGGAGTTTTATAACATCCCACATCTGATAACCATCAACCATGATAATCAACATATGTGAGTATCAAACCTATCATCATATAGTAAGAATTCATCATCATTATGTTACTAAGTAAGTCAAGTCTACAAGTAGCCATGTCTTCATGAAACCTGCAATAACACCATTCTCTTGGCCAACCAACAATATTTACCAATATGCAATTTAAGTAATCATCCATGTATCCATCATAATATGTATCTAGTCTTCTCATCAATGTGATAAGAAAACCATGAGCTCATAGTCATTTGTCAAGGTTTCTTGATACTATCAGAAGCAACAATCTTCAACCATCTGAGACCCAATAATTATACGAATCCTCATCCGTAGCTGAACCATATGAACTTTATGTCACTTTGAAGGCATGATGACAATACCATAAAATAAATGAGTGACACTTATCACATAATGAAGTTGTGCACTCAATGTTTTTTCTTCTCCTTGACCTTATGAAGATCACCATGTAAGCAGCATACCATATGTACTATATGCATCATCAAAAGAGGCATCCACAATCATCCATCAATATGATCTGAATAACAACTATGTGGTTCAAGCAATATAAGTATCATCTGAGACTTTATCATAGTCAACCCATGACTGCAGAATAGCATGATGTATCACTTAAAACACTTCAACAACATAGGCATCATCACCATCATTATGTACAAAGGACTTCTAATCATAATGCCAATAATTCGTTATTAGAAGCATAGCATATTCTCCCCCTGAACCTGTGCCAATTGTTGACTATCATATCTGATTATTACATATATCAGTAACAATTTTCAAGGCATCATCATCAACCAGTTATACATAAAGTCATTAACAACTTATGAGGGACAAAATCAATTCTAAATAACATCCACAGACTCTAATCATCAATCATCAAGACAAAAAAGTTAATTGATAATTGTCTGAACCACATTAGGCCCTTTTTCTAAGGCTATCCCACTGCTTCTTCATCAAACCTACATATACGTGAATGTGCATTTTCTAACTTGCGTATATACGCGACTTGTCTTTATAGGCTCTGCGTATGAAAATTGGAACATTAAAATTTCATACTTTTAGTTTCCCTTGATTCTGTTTTGACTGTACCTGGTCCTAGAACTTTTGCTGAAACATCAGTTCCAAGAATGTCATTCTCATGATGGTTCTTCATGAGAGACTCCATTGTACTCTTGTTTCCAGTCATGTCATGAGCACATCCACTATCATCTTCGTTTTCGAATGAGCAGAGAGGAATATCACACCTTATCTAATCTTCCTTTTCCTGGATCTTGGTGGATTCATCTTTTTTAGATTTTCTGATATAAATATGCTTATTTGATTGCTTGTCGTATTGTCTATGATGATCCATAGAGTTGTCCCTACATTCTTTTGCTATATGCCTAAACTTGTTACAAACATATCTTATATGTTTCCTATTCCTTCTATAGTAATCAATGGCTTTGTGACCAAACTATTGCAAGAAAAACAATATCCCTTAAAGTACCTGGAATCTGATGATCTTTCTGTGATATGGTTATTAGCTTGAAACATTCTACTTCTTCATTTTGCTGCAACATGTCCAAAATTGTGACATCTAAAACATTCAATATTATTCATCAGAGGAAAGAATTGATCAACACTTCCATAGTTAGGAGTAAATGATTTTAATTGAATACTTTATTTCCTTGGTTGTTGATGGGGTTGACATATTATCTCCTTGTTGAGAATTTCTGATTTTGCATTAGAGTTCCTTGCCTTAGTTTGTGATCTAGATTCACCTTTAATAGTTTCATGAAAACCAAGACCAGATTTGATAGCAAGAGACCTTTGACTACTAATAATATTATCAAAAATCTTAGTATTGTCTTGAAATCGTAAAAGTTTATTCTTTTCTTCCAATTTACCTTTTAGGATATTTACCTCAACC
Organism: Pinus tabuliformis; assembly: GCA_031772625.1. NCBI lineage: Eukaryota > Viridiplantae > Streptophyta > Pinopsida > Pinales > Pinaceae > Pinus > Pinus tabuliformis. The sequence continues at coordinate 1,121,520,978 of CM062819.1, read as the reverse complement.
TGATATTTCTCTTCCTTTTCAATATATTTCTTCTTCATGATTTCTTCATCTTTTCTACCTTTTTCCACTTGTTGTTTTAATTTGAGAATCTCATTTTCTTGTTCTTCATCTACTTGAGGTGGTTCTTCATTCTGGTTATTTGAATTTTCAAGATCTTCTTTTAGAGAGATGACCTCAGCTTCGACACTTTCATAGTAACTGGATCTATCTTTAAGTTTCTTGATTGTTGTATCCTTTTCATTTACTTCATTTCTCAATGATGTCACTCCATCCTGCTATCTTTGACATTGATCTTCCTTTTCCTTATTTAGCTTCCTTACTTTGTTTCCTTCCTCCAACTAATATTTTAACATGGTAACTTCTTCTTTGAAGGTACACTCCCTTTTTCAAATAGATCTTGTTGTTCTCTAATTTTATGTATGAACCTTTCAACTTTTGTCTTTATTAGATTTCTTTCACTTTCACCCATAAGAGAAAATTCAGTTGTTTCACTATCACTTTCATTATCTTCAATATTGCATGAATAGAGAATGTATCACCAGAAGACCAAAAATTAGTACCTGATACTTATTTTCCTTGTTCATCTTCAATCTAAGGTGATTCTGAATCTGAATAATTTCTTCCAACTATTATCCAATTGTCTCTCCTGCTTTCACTGTTCCTTTGAGATGGCTTCTTATTTTGCTTCTTTCCCAATGTTACAATGGATCTCCTTCAAGCGATCAAGCTTTTGCCGAAGAACCTTTTCTGATACCAATTGTTGGGAAAAACACTGAGAGGGGGAGGGGGTGAATTAGTATTTAAAAATTAGTAACTGTTTACATTTCATATTCAGATTTCTATACACGACTTTACTAAATCAAACCTTCGTGTGCACATGACTGTTCTTAAGACAATTAGCGTCTATTTAGTGAACTTAAAATTAAGTTAATCCATCGTATGTTTTCCTTCAACTAGTGCATTAGTACTTTATTAACCATTAGATAAACATTAACCATGTGTTGTAATAAATAAACCATCACACATAAGCAACACATATGAACACCAAGATATAAGGTGGAAACCCAATGCTGGAGAAAACCACCTGCTGCTATTGTCTTTGTCTTCTTTTTAATATAAAGAATAAGTTGTTTACAATCTTGTAATGGCAGACTCATACCAATACACAGGGACCCACCCGCAAAAGGCTACAAACTTCTCTCGTTCTCCAAATTCTACTGCAAGGGAGATACAACCCCTTAGCTCTTGTACTGAATGATATGTTTACCAGTACATAGGCGTTGGCCTACGGAAGGCTACAACCATCACTCATTCTCCAATTGCTACCGGAAGGGAGCTCCAACCCCCTAGTTCGTGTACTAGTTTATAAGTTGACCAGTACATAGGCGCCAACCTACAAATGGTTACTACCTTCACTCTCCCTCTAGGGACCATGTTTCATAAAGTTTTAGACTGGATACTCCTTGTACACAACAACACAATATGTAGGCCATGTTTCATCAATTTTTCATATTGGACCCATTAGTAACATTGATGCTCAAAATCAATCACCACTACAATACATCCATCAAATGCATCTGCATTAATCAATCACTGAAACCCTATCATCAATCTATGATATAACTGAAACCCAATCATCACTTTATGAATCAACCAATCATTAAAACTTTTGACACAACTGAATCAAATAGTCATTGAAACTCATCAACTTTGAAACTCAATCATCAATCACTGAATCAACCACAACTAAATCAATCAATCACCGAAACTTATGACATAACTGAATCACCTAATCATTTGAATCAACCACAACTGAATCAATCAATCACTGAAAAAGCAATCAATCAACACTTAATAAAAATTTAACCAATCAATTGGAACAATCATATGAATATAACCAATACATAAATCTGAACTCAGAACACTACATCAACAACTAGAACCAAATGCAACCTTAAAAATCATATGTCAGAATGCATAAACTACTTCAATGAAGCCAACCTGCATGTATACACTACTTTTTGTAACCCAACCTGCTTATACCTCTAAATATACTGAAACATAAAACTTATGAACCATAAACTATGTTGACGAAAGACATTATGAAGATCTATCGTCATATTATAGAGTTCTAAATAGATAGAAGCAAAGACCACCCTTCTAACTCAATCAAACAACCAACCAGACTCAATCTCCTTATACAATCAGTTTTACTTTCAGATCCAAAGAAGACATCATTCACAAACAGTAGTAAGATGGCAGGACTGATCAGATAGATCATTCATCTTTGAACAACAATCTTTTCTTCTACATATGCTATTTGGAAGTGCCAAACCAACATGTATATGTGCCTTCACCAAATAAAACCAGCATATAGATCTGCAAATAATAACTTATAAATTCACAGCTATTCCAGACTTCAGATATACCCAAATCATAGAAAATAAAGGATAAAGAATGTGTTAGCAATCAGATATAGCCTATCCATTATCAGATCACATAATGATAATTCATTTCAGGTCTTATGATCCTGATCCATCATTAGATCTCATCCATCATCAAACACTCAGGTGCATACTTAGTCCAAATCAAGAAAAGCATCCAAAACCCATAACATGCATATTTACTTTTGATCTAACTCTTCATAAGATATACATTATTTGCACTCCCTCACACTTGCACTCTTAGCCCTTTGATATTCTCTTCCTTATATATTAGAGCCTTTGTCAATACCATGCACCAAAACCACACTTAAATATATGGTATTCTTAGATAGGATCAAGTAACCATTATTCCACTCAATATTGTGGGCTAATACCATGGTATGGACCCCTAGTATTCTTTAACCTTAATTTTCCATCCCATGTGTGCTTTTCCTTTTGTGAAAGTGTGTGCATACGTATACGCTCCTTTTGTTCTATGTACCCGCTTGTATATGCTTCTTGGACTAGGTGAAACAACATATACAACTTAATACAACTTAAAACATTATTTTTCTTCATTTTCTTGATTATGATCTGAATTATTTTGTCCCATTATACCATTCTACTGTGTCATTACCCTGTTACCTCTGAATTGACCTGTTACAATGTGATTTTCCATCATACATCACTTCTGAACTGCCCTGCATTTTGTCACATCTGTAAACAGAGCTTCCATGCATTCTGTGTTATGAAACCAGCTCAAGAAAAGATAGAAAAGATAAATCCACGCCTTAGAATTCAGCCTCTTCGAGGGGGCAACCTCCTTTACATTACATAAATGAACAATTCTTGGATGATACAAATGAAAAGACCTCCTTTCTATATATAGGAGTCTAAGGAGTCACAATATAACCTAGCCGACCTAACAATAATAATACAAAGCCACAATAATAACAATAGTGGGCTTCTATGGGGCACAATAGTAACAATATGGGCACTACATGGGTACATCAATATAATAAGTGGGTTGTACTAATAACAATAAGGGGTTACACTAGTAGTATAGGGGCCTAACATGCCCCTCTCCTTCAAAAAGCGTTGTCCTCAACGCTTGAGTAGTTCTTGATGCTTCTGTGTAAAATTCTTGTCCTCCCATGTGGAATCTTCAGCGGGTAAGTTCTTCCACTTGATGAGATACTCTGAAATTGATCGATTTCGTATCTGTCGGGTTCTTGTTTCTGTGACTGCTCCAAGTTCCAATATGATTTCTCCTTCCTTTTCAATATCTGGCAATATTGTTTGAATTGGGATCTTTTGCAAGTTTTGACTAAGTGGCCATACTTCTTTGTCCTTCTTCCATTCATCCCTTGCTTCGTTTATCCACTCTGGTTGGATAATAGAAATAGCACAAAACAATGCTTCCACATCCTCATCCTTGAAGAGTCTTCCCATTCGGTAAGGTCGCCATTTTTTAAGTGCATGTAGTATTGCCAACGTTTCCTTCTCATAAATAGCTTGCTTTAGATGTAGCAGTAAAAATACCCAATCGCCTACATCAAAACATTTTTCACTATGATGTTGATCTACCTGTTGTTTCATTTGATTTTGCACCGAAGTGGCGCTATCCTTTAAAAGTTGGAGAACTTGTTGTTGATGCTCGATGTGATCTTTCACTGCTTGAACCTTTCTCTTCTTGATATGTCCTTCTATCTTTAGATTTTGAGGAGTGGTAATTTCTTCCAATCCTTTACAAGATATGGTCGGATTCATTTCTTGACGCTCGATGTGATCTTTCACTTCTTGAACATTTTTCTTCTTGATATGTCCTTCTGTCTCGCTAGTTTGAGGAGTGGTAATTCCGACCAGTGAATTACAAGATATGGTTGGATTCATTTCTTCTTTATTGATGTGATCTTTCACTTCTTGCACCTTTTTCTTCTTGATATTTCCTTCTATCTTGAGAGTTTGAGGAGTGGTAATTCTTGCCAATAGTTTACAAGATATGTTCTGATTCATTTCTTCTTTCTCTGGGGCCAGGTCCTGGCATATATCCTCTTCTTTTGATGTTTCTTGATCCTTTTCTTCCTCCTCTTCATACTCTATGTAAAATAATTTCTTCTCAGCACACTTATGACCTTTAGTGCATTTTCTATCACAATTGTAACAAATCCCTTTTTCTCTTTTTTCTTCCAATTGTTGTGGTGTAACCCTTGTAGGTTGTGGAAGGCTAGGAGGAACAACACGTCCATCTTTATAGTTGTGAGGGGTAGACTTCCTTGTTTCCATAATTTTACTTTCAAATATGTCACAAAGCCCTTTTACTCTTTCCAATTGTTGTGGTGTTGCTCTAAAGAAGGTGTTTCTCTTTGTATCCTCATAATGTGCTATCATTTCCTCCGTGAGAATTGACCACGTAACAAGTTTTTTACGAGAACAAAGCCCTTTATACCATAAAAATTGATCCGGTTCTAAATATGAAGATGCAATACATACCTTTTGTAACAGTGGTACACCATGTAGATCAAAATATTGCTCCATCTGAAGTATCCAATTTACTGGATCCTTCCCATCAAACTTCCTCATCTTGCTTTTTCTTGATTTTAGGACCTCGATCTTGAAACGACTGTAACTCTGTACTTGCGGATATTTAACTTCTGAAATTGCTACCTGTATTAGCCCTCTGTGTCCTCTTTCCAATGCCACTAGTCTGATCCAAATTGGATTCTCCAAGAAAGAGCTATGCACAATCTCCCGCAGTGACCTGATTATAGACTAGTTCAGTAGAGCGAACTTGTATAAAGTTCCACGTGTCACTGTTTCCACCTTTGACTCAGAAAAATATATAAAAGATAACTACAATCCGTCCTCTTTCTGTAACTTCTTACGAAATTTCAATCCGATGCTCAGAAAGAAAGTTATGACGATTTTCCCCAGGTCACCTGTTTTGAGTGTAATTCAGGAGTCTGCAAAAAGACCAACTTCCTGAGATCATATCTCCGAAAATATCGTGCGAAAAGCTCTGAAATTTGGAACCAAGGTTCAGCGCGATTTCTTCTCAAATGGGTTTTTTTGTGACTTCTGAAAAATCACAGAAAAAACGTTATAGCGAAAATGCCACGATGACCTATTTGGAGCAGCGAAACCCTAGAATCCAAAGCTCTGATACCAAATGTTATGAAACCAGCTCAAGAAAAGATAGAAAAGATAAATCCACGCCTTAGAATTCAGCCTCTTCGAGGGGGCAACCTCCTTTACATTACATAAATGAACAATTCTTGGATGATACAAATGAAAAGACCTCCTTTCTATATATAGGAGTCTAAGGAGTCACAATATAACCTAGCCGACCTAACAATAATAATACAAAGCCACAATAATAACAATAGTGGGCTTCTATGGGGCACAATAGTAACAATATGGGCACTACATGGGTACATCAATATAATAAGTGGGCTGTACTAATAACAATAAGGGGTTACACTAGTAGTATAGGGGCCTAACATTCTGTCACATCCTATTTATATCTTTATCAAGTAGTCCATTCATCAAATAGGTCTTCATGAAGGATAACTCAGCGGGTAGGTTTCTTATCAAGGACAACACTAAAAATTCCCCCGTATCAAACCATTGACCATTATTCTATTCCAACATTTTGTCACCTCTGATATCTCTATTCCATCTTTCTATCACCTCTGATATCTTCGTGTTCCATCTTTTTGTCACCTCTGATATCTCTGTGTTCCATCATTTTTCACTTGTGATCTATCCTGTAGATTCATCTAGTTACCATATACTTGTTCTATTACAAGTGAGTTTCCATCAAGGACAACACTTGCATCATAATTCCAACAAATCGTGTGAAACTAATAATGTTGACATTATCATGACTGGTCATCAAGCCAGGCTAATGGCTTATGGTTACATAACTATAAGACAAGAGGTGTCATCATGAGCCATGTTGTTCAATATCATTATAACCTGTGAATGGCATTGCCAATATATGGCCACGAAACCAAGACAATGGCTTTCAAGCAACCAAAAGAAAATTTTAAAAATAAAAGACAAATACCTGTAAAATATATTATAGTGGATGGGATACTACTATTATTTGGTTAAATGGTAACCTTGCCAAGGCTATGGACTTTTTCTAGTAGCAGTGGCTCTATGAGTGTCAAATAAGTCTCTCTTAAATGATAAACTTCCATAGATTTTTATTTTATCTTTACAACTGATAGAATGACTGACAAAGATAATGAAGGTTCTTACGAATAACAAGTTATGAAGCTTATAAAATAATGAGTTCTATTTTATTCAAGTAATCTCAATCAAGATAAATTTCAAACATTATGATATTTCTGAGTCTTTCTCTTTAGTTATTAAAATTTCATTTGTTTTTACAGAGATAATTGTTTTGCCTAGTACATCACCAATTGTTGTAGAATTCAATAGCCCCCCATTTTTTATACTTAGTTATTCATAAAAAATTGGGAACATTCTTTTCTTTTAATAAAATTATTCAAAATTAATTAAAAGCTGGGATATTTTTGGATTAGTTATAAATTTTGATAGGCTTGAAGGCTTACCTTTATCACAACCCATATATCGAAGCTCCACCTTTAAAAGGTTACGATAAACATAAATCCCGATAATCCTCCACTTATAAAGTCAAGGCTTCATCAGAAGACTCCCATCGAAAATCTATTATATTATAACTTTGAATTTGAAAAAGTTATGATAAATCTCATCTTCGATATGTAGGTTTTAACCTTGTATATAAATTATCTGCAAACAAAATATTAACAATAGAAAACATACAATGGTGAGAAACACAAAACAAATACATAGAGATTTTCCCATGGATCCCAAAGCCGGGACTATCAGATTGATTTTTCAATATGTTCATTTCATTGTTGCAATACATATATATACATGCCCAAGCATTCATAAAGGCCAATCCATTAACCTTGGATTATAACATAATCATAGTTCCGTTGATTGAATCTCCAAAATACCATGGGTAGAAAACCATCATGCTCAAAGCCATGTGCAAAACCCATGCACAAAACCATGGGTAGGTCTTCCTACCTAATATAGGGTCTACATTTTTTTTCTAGGGCGCTACCTGTTATCACTCAGGTTGTCCTCTTGGTCAGCAGCAAAAGGATACGGCCGAGGTAACCACAGACCAATCTTTGGACTGCAGGTTCTAGCCCACCTGCAATCAGAGAGGGCTCTCTCTTTCTGATTTAGCTTTTTGAAAATGATTTTAGGCTAGTTATTTAGTTCAAGGGGTTTTTATTTTGATTTTGGTGGGAAGATTGATGCTTTAAAGTAGAGAGGAAAAACATAATGTGAGAGTTTCAAACCATTGGGCATGGAGTCGAGGAGGAGGACTGCTGGTGCGTTTTCTTGGTCACAAGAGAGAAAAATGGAGCAAGATAGCTGCATATGAAACAATGTTTGAGGTTAAAAGGATGGAATGAATGCTAAGGAATGAGAGGTAATTAAGAATCTCTCGTTCAGCTTAGTAGAGGGAAGTGAAAGAGCTCTATCTGGGGGCAGTAAAGAATCCCTAGATAACTGTCAAACACAGGTGAATTAGGGTAAATATGAGCCACGGGGAATCCATATTCATTACTAGTTCAGTTCAGATGAAAACATAAAGAAACAGTAGAAATTGAGCATAGAGTGCAGTTAAACAAGTTCTAAGCTAATCTTTCTTTTTGCTATTTAGATGGTGATACATCTATAATATGAGCACATAACAATGAAAACAGAGGTGAGAGGCACTTATTGATTCATATTTCAGCACAAGAATTCCATCATTCAATCTCCAGAAACCATTAACAACACATCAAACAGTCCATTCTCCAAGCTTTCAGCAGTCTTTGATTAAAGAAAATATGTCAGGTATATAGTGCGAGTCTCTAATGAAAATTATCAACCAACCAACCCTTGAAACAATACAGAGGGCAGTATAAATAGGGAAAACTCTCCAAAACTGTCTTATTATAGCTTGACCTAAACAGGTCTGAAGGAAATGACTACTTTAACCTAGTCCTATCAGAAATAAATGCAAGAAAATATTTTTGGGCTGCACTGAGGGCTGCCGTATCAAAACTGAGTTAATGTGTTGTCCTCGGTGGCTTGGTGCAGTGCCTCTGTAATAACTGTGCTTTGTCCTTTATCTCCACCATCTAAGTTGGCCATGCTTGCTGTTCGGCGGCATTAAATGCTTTAACTATGATTTGAGAGCTTGGATGGGCTTACACTGCTTGATTTGACTTTGTTGGCTGCCATTCAATGTTAACCTGCTTTGGGAACTGAAGAATTTCATTAAAAATATTCAACTGATACTCTTTGCCGCTTCCTTGATGTGCTGTGGTACTGAAATTGTCAAATCAATATTTAATGGCCGCTGTTCGGCCCTCTGTTTCTTTCAGAACTGTCTTTGCTGATTTTCTGAACCGGTGTGAAGAAATCTCTGTCGAACTGCGAATTTCGGGCCTGAGGGAAGCTGAGCGATGAAGGGCTTTCCATTTTGACCATTTTTTCCCAGCAATGCGCGATTAGCGCTAATCGCGCATCAAAAACTGCCTCAGAAACTGATTCTGGGCTTCCTAAGTCGCGATTTTCGCCCTTCGCGCCAAAATTGATGATGACATCAGCGGGTGGGACCCAGTACGGCGGGTTACGTCAACATGATGACGTCAGCAGGGTGACGTCAGCATGTACGGCGGGTGATGTGGCATTGACACGGTGGCAGTGACGTGGCGGGGTGAGTTGGCAGTACGGTGGCATGAGGCCGACGCAGGCAGATGACGTCAGCGGTGACGTGGTGCTGACGCAGGAGGGCGGAACGGGGTTTTTGGTTTTGGGCGCACCGCATTTTTGCAGAAGGCGGTTTGGGAGGAGGGGGCTCCGCCACATCCGAGAGGGCGACGCGTGGCGGGAGTACGGCGGGAAAACTGCCCATCTCCCGGATGCTAACCCTCGACAGCTTCTGAGAGAAGATGACCCGCCCACCGTTGATCTGTGGCGCAGGCGATCGGACGGTTGGTGGAACGAACAAAGCGGCGGAGGAATAAGGGTCCGGGCGCGCGAATATTCGAATTTGTATACAGCGCTTCGGGGGTTTAAAACTTAGGAAATGTGGGTTTTTGGGTTAGTTTTAAGCGGGGGGAAAATAAATTAATGTTTAATAAAACTTTTAAACATTAACCTTTGGGAAAATGACTGCGAAGGGGTAGAAATGTGGGGCTTTAAGGGTAAAGGGTGGGTAAAGGTTGTTATTCTGACCAGATTTCAGAGTAACTATGGGCTAATAACAGCTCCAGATGAACTGTTATTTCCCGGACTTTAGGGAAAATATGGCTATAGTGCCGGGGAGGGGAATATTATAATATTTTTTGGGATTTATATAGTTTTTGTAGAGGAAGGGGAGATAGATAGGGAGCTATATGATAGAATTAGTAGTTAATATGACAAGTGATAAGCAAGCGCTAAGTATATGAATCTTAGGCTATTTTAGGGGGGGAAATGACTTATAGAGGAGAAGTGGACAAACCTTGAGTGAAGTAGATCTTCACCAAGGCAAATGATATGGAGAATGATGAAACTAAGAGGCATCAAGCAGATCTTGACCTCTTCAGGGAAGTTAGTAAGTGATTTGGGGAATAAGAAGAAGGGGGAGTTAGTGATGTCCAGCTTGAGTTCCTCCCAATGAAAACTGCCTGTACCTATGATCTGAAGTAAAACATCACTTTGAAACACAAAATTGATCACAAATCAACATTCTGCAACCACACAGCTACCTACACAGCCTACTCATCTAACATTTTTTCTTCCTTTTGCATGGGTGCACTTGGACTTGCAAACCCTGATTATCCTTTTTCTTTTTTCTGTCCTCCTATCTAAATCTACACTTATTTCTGCGAAGGGCCCAGATTAAGCAGTTGGGCTCTTTTGATTCTCTACCTATCTACAAATCTGCCAAGATTAAGCTGTTTGGACAGATATCATTCTCTATATTCTAAAACAAGAAATTGAAACCTAGGGAGGCCAAGATTAAGCTGTTTGGCCTTCCCTTAACTGAAAAACTCGTCGAAAATGGAATAACTCATCAAAAATTGGAATACAGCAGTGGCATTTGGACTAGCACACTTTCATGGCCACTTCTTTGGCCTCTTCTAGAAATATGGAACACTGCAGCATGCAAAGTATGACATATTTGGCATGTAAAAATGTCAATCATGAAATATGAACACCTGTTGCAACAAGAGGCTAACAGTGGCTCCACTTGGGGATGGCTTTTCCTTTTGAAAAGCCAAGAACAACAGGTCAGACTGCCTTGATATTCTATGGTTGTTGTGAACTGTATAGCATCGCTTGCTTACTTCTGCGTGCTTGATATTATATATAATGTTTCATGAGAATGTACCTTTGAAAAACATGGATCAAGACTAATGTATTTCCTTTAGCTCTAGTCTAGAAACAATTGCTGATATGAAATTAAAAACACTCCTCTGTTTTCATACTTTCTGAATGAAGACTGCAAGCTGCAAAAAGTTTGTTTTACCATGAATTGCTGTGATATGACAGTGTTGCTCTTGCTGTTTTGTTTGAGATTAGTGCAGAGACAGAGCTTTTAAAACTGGAATACTTGTATTGGTTGTGTTCTCTCAGAATTTACTGCTGCTCCTCTAACAATCGGACTGCTTATGTAAAAATGAAAACAAAGTGATGATATATACAAACATTTATATACAAAGATATGTACAGAGCTGCATTGTATCCATTAAAAGGGATCATGGTAATGCTTCAGCATACGGCCATTAACAGGGCCTTCTTCAGCAGTGCTGCCCTCTACAGATTTGAGAAAATATGTGTTATTTCCCTGAACAGCAGAAATAACGAATGGCCCTTTCCATAAGAAATCGAACTTTGCATGCTTGCCCTTGTCTTCTCTTCTTGAGTCCCACCTTAGAAATTTGTCACCAATATTGAAATCCTCAGCCTTAGCTCTCTTATCAAACATCTTTTTGAGCTTCTCTTGCAGAATTTGGGCTCTATCATAAACTTGCTCTCTGGTTTGCTGAAGATGAATGGTCTGATTAATTCTTCTTTGAATGTCATTTGGTTCAGCCTGAATTTCCTGTAACAGTCTGATAGTAGGGATGCCCAGGGATGAAGGAAATCTGGCCTCCATGCCATATACTAGCTCATAAGGGCTCATCCCAATGGATCTCTTTGTTGAAAGTTTGTCTGCCCACAAGGCATTTACCAGCTTTTTGTGCTCGTTTTTTTTGTTTTCTTCTAGCACTTTCTTTATGATGTTGATGAGGCTTTTGTTGGATGATTCGGCCAAGCCATTACCTTGAGGGTAATAGGCTATAGAGTGGCCCAAGGTAATATGAAATTGGTGGCAAAAATTGATCATCTTTTTGGATTTGAAGGCAGCTGCGTTGTCAGTGATGATCTTCTCAGGGCAGCCAAATCTAGAAAGGATACTGCACTCAAGGAATTGGATAATGATGGTGTCATTGGCTTGCCTACAGGGGATGGCTTCAACCCACTTAGTGAAATAGTCGGTGGCTATTAAAATCCATTTGTGCTGGCCTGAGGAAGAGGGATGGATTTCTCCAATGAAGTCAAGACCCCATTGTTGAAAAGGTTTTTCGGTTGAGATGGGTTTCAGGGGCAGGGGCAACAATTTTCTTTTGCCCTCAAAGATTTGGCATTTGTGACATGACATGGCAAACTTCCTTACATCTGCAAAAAGAGAGGGCCAATAGAAACCAGCCCTTAAATTTTTATCAGCAGTGGACTTCTAATATAGATGTCCTCCACAATCACCTGCATGGAATTCTTTCATGACATTGTTAGTTTCATTCATGGTTAAACAGTTAAGCAATATGCCTTCATGATTTCTCCAAAATAATGCACCATCTATAACACAAAACTTTAAAGCCTTCATTTTCAAAAATCTTTTCTTGGTTCTGGACAATCCTGGGGGAGAAAACAGGTTTAACAATACAAAACATATATCAGCATACCATGGAGATTGCAAAAAGGTTTCACTGATTTGTGGAGTCGCCAGCTCCTTTTCATTGTCCAATTGGTTAATGTCTAAGGCTTGGAAGTTTGTTTCGGACATCATTTTAGCTAAACCTTGTCCCTTTATCAGTTTGGTTGGTTTTATTTCTATGTCATACTCAAGGATGTTTGCAATCCACTTGCCTCTTTTTCCTTCCAATCCCTCTTGGGTTAATATGTCTTTTACAACAGCGTGTGGGACATAGGCAATCACATGTGAATATAAAATGTACACTCTAAAATCCTTGATGGCCTTAACAAGTGCATAGGCCTGTTTTTCCATAATTGGGTAGTTCAAAGGGGCATCTCTTAAGGCTCGGCTGAAAAAAGCGATTGGCTTTTCAGCTCCCTGTTCATCCTTTTGCAAAAGGACAGCCTCTATTGTGTGGTCAGATGCAAAAGAAAATATGATAAAATCTTTGTCAAATTGTGGGCTGGTGAGAACAGGCGTTTGGGTTAAGGCAGATTTTATACTCTCAAAGGCCTGCTTGGTTTCAAGAGACCATTTTACCTTGGCATCGTTTTTTAACATGTTGCTTAACAGTTTGATTAATTCAGCCAGATTTGGGATAAACCTCCTCAGGAAATTGATCTTTCCAAGGAATGCTTGCAGCTCTTTTATGTTTCTTGGATATGGGATTTGGAGGATGGCTTGGATTCTTTCAGGATCAATTCTAATCCCATCCTTTGATATGATGTGGCCAAGTAATTTGCCTTCTTCAAGGCCAAAGAGAGACTTCTTGGGATTCAAGGAAATGCCATATTTCCTACATGTCATGAATATTTGCCTCAAGTGTTTGAGGTGCTCTTGATCAGATTTGAAAAATGGGGTCAAGTCATCAAGGTAGACAACTAGGAAATCATGTATTTCCTTGGCAAAAGCAATATCCATTGCTCTTTGAAAGGTGGCACCAGCGTTTTTAAGTCCGAATGGCATCTTGACATACTTAAATGTTCCCCATGGTGTGGTAAAGGCTGTCTTGTCTTGGTCATCCGAGTGAACAAGTATTTGATTGAAACCTGAAAAGCCATCTAGCAAAGAGATTCTAGATGACCCCACTACTCTTTGTAGGATATGATCCATTTTGGGCAAAGGATAGTGGTCTTTTAGGGAGACTTGGTTTAAATTTCTCAGATCTACACAAAGTCTAATCTCACCTGTCTTTTTTCTTGTGGGAACAAGATTGGACACCCATTTAGAAAATCTGATGGGTGCTATGATGCCTGCTTCAAACATCCTCTTTACTTCCTTCTCAATTAGGAGAAGAAGCATAGGGTTAATTCTTCTAAGTTTTTGTTTGAAGGGATTTTGGTTTGGTTTTAAGGGAATGGTGTGCTGGATCACTGAGGTGTCATAGGACTTCAAGTCCTCATAACTCCAAGCAAATACATCTTGGAATTCTTTGAATAAATCAATATATTTGGGCTTTTGATCAGGTGGTAAATTTTTGGACAATTTGATCATTTTTGGCTTCTCTGCTGTCCCAATGTTATGTTCTTCTATAGCAGCATTCAATGGTTGCAATTTTGGCTTTTTGGGAACATCATTAGCGTCAAACATGTCTTCTAATGGGGTTAGGCCAGCAGGTAAAAAGTTATCCTTTAAGTCAATGATCTCTGCCTCTGTTTTGGCTATTTCCTCCAAGTGCGTTTGTTTCAGTTGTTCTATGTTTGTTTTGTCAAAAATAGTTGAGTTTAGGATTTGTTTGGCTATTACAGCTGTCATAGCCTACTGATTTTCAGTTGTTTGCTGTTTGGAATCGCTCATAGCATCCATGTCAATGTTAATATTTGAAAATTCATGCTCAAGAGTGAGGAAATTATTAATCTGGGCATCGTTTTCGAACACTTGCCAGTCTTTAACGTTATTTGGGACAGCGGGCCTATGTTTTATTTCAGCAGTAAAGTGATGGTTTGGCCCAAAGGGAAGCTTGCATGTACTAGCAAAGGTGGCTAGGCTGTGTGCATGAATGTTATGATTTCTTGAAATCTTGGCAAGCTGGAATTCGGTGAATGCATTGAGTATATTAGTGGCAGCAGTCCTATAGGCCCTCATTCTATTGTCATTGGTAACAAAGTTACCTTTCATCTGTTGTATGATCAAATCATAGTCACCTAGAATAGACACTTTTGCAACTCCTAGAGTTTTGAGCAGTTTAAGGCCTAAAAGCAGAGCCTCATACTCTGCCATGTTATTTGTGCATTTGAAATTCAGTCTGTAGGCATGGCCTTCTGCATGGTTGTTATATGTATTTTGAATCCATACACCTGCCCCTGCTCCTAACTTGTTGACAGAGCCATCAAACTCTAAATACCATGTGATTTCTTGCTTGTGGCTAGTACTAAGAGTTTCAGCCATTTTAGGATTGGGCAGATTTGACATTTCTGTATGGGGAAGTTCTTCCTGTATGCTGGTTGCATTAACTGTTGGTTGCCATTCAATGTTAACCTGCTTTGGGAACTGAAGAATTTCATTAAAAATATTCAACTGATACTCTTCGCCGCTTCCTTGATGTGCTGTGGTACTGAAATTGTCAAATCAATATTTAATGGCCATTGTTTGGCCCTCTGTTTCTTTCAGAACTGTCTTTTCTGATTTTCTGAACCTGTGTGAAGAAATCTCTGTCAAACTGCGAATTTCGGGCCTGAGGGAAGTTGAGCGATGAAGGGCTTTCCATTTCGACCATTTTTTCCTAGCGATGCGCGATTCGCGCATTAAAAACAGCCTCAGAAACTGATTCCGGGCTTCCTAAGTCGCGATTTTCGCCCGTCGCGCGCCAAAATTGATGATGACGTTAGCGGGTGGGACCCAGTACGGCAGATTACGTCAGCACGCTGACATCAGCAGGGTGACGTTAGGATGTACGGAGGGTGACGTGGCATTGACATGGTGGCAGTGACGTGGCGGGGTGAGTTGGCAGTACGGTGGCAGGAGGCCGACGCAGGCAGATGATGTCAGTGGTGACGTGGTGCTGACGCAGGAGGGCGGAAGGCGATTTTCGGTTTTGGGTGCACCGCCTTTGTGCAGAAGGCGGTTTGGGAGGAGGGGGCTCCGCCACAGCCGAGAGGGTGACGCGTGGCGGGAGTACGGCGGGAAAACCGCCCATCTCCCGGACGCTGACCCTCGACAGCTTCGGAGACAAGATGACCCGCCCACCGTTGATCTGTGGCGCGGGAGATCGGACGGGGTGCGGAACGAACAAAGCAGCGGAGGAATAAGGGTCTCAGCGCGCGAATATTCGAATTTGTATATAGCGCTTCGGGGGTTTAAAACTTAGGAAATGTGGGTTTTTGGGTTAGTTTTAAGCGGGGGGGAAATAACTTAATGTTTAATAAAACTTTTAAACATTAACCTTTGGGAAAATGACTGCGAAGGGGTAGAAATGTGGGGCTTTAAGGGTAAAGGGGTGGGTAAAGGTTGTTATTCTGACCAGATGCCAGAGTAACTCCAGGATATGGATGGGCTAATAACAGCTCCAGATGAACTGCTATTTCCCGGACTTTAGGGAAAATATGGCTATAGTGCCAGGGAGGGGAATATTATAATATTTTTTGGGATTTATATAGTTTTTGTAGGGGAAGGGGAGATAGATAGGGAGCTATATGATAGAATTAGTAGTTAATATGATAGGTGATAAGCAAGCTCTAAGTATATGAATCATAGGCTATTTTAGGGGGGAAATGACTTATAGAGGAGAAGTGGACAAACCTTGAGTGAAGTAGATCTTCACCAAGGCAAATGATATGGAGAATGATGAAACTAAGAGGCATCAAGCAGATCTTGACCTCTTCAGGGAAGTTAGTAAGTGATTTGGGGAATAAGAAGAAGGGGGAGTTAGTGATGTCCAGCTTGAGTTCCTCCCAATGAAAACTACCTGTACCTGTGATCTGAAGTAAAACATCACTTTGAAACACAAAATTGATCACAAATCAACATTCTGCAAGCACACAGCTACCTACCCAGCCTACTCATCTAACATTTTTTCTTCCTTTTGCATGGGTGCACTTGGACTTGCAAACCTTGATTATCCTTTTTCTTTTTTCTGTCCTCCTATCTAAATCTACACTTATTTCTGCCAAGGGCCCATATTAAGCAGTTGGGCTCTTTTGATTCTCTACCTATCTACAAATCTGCCAAGATTAAGCTGTTTGGATAGATATCATTCTCTATATTCTAAAACAAGAAATTGAAACCTAGGGAGGCCAAGATTAAGCTGTTTGGCCTTCCCTTAACTGAAAAACTCTTCGAAAATGGAATAACTCATCAAAAATTGGAATATAGCAGTGGCATTTGGACTAGCACACTTTCATGGCCTCTTCTTTGGCCTCTTCTAGAAATATGGAACACTGCAGCATGCAAAGTATGACATATTTGGCATGTAAAAATGTCAATCATGAAATATGAACACCTGTTGCAACAGGAGGCTAACAGTGGCTCCACTTGGGGATGGCTTTTCCTTGTGAAAAGCCAAGAACAGCAGGTCAGACTTCCTTAATATTCTATGGTTGCTGTGAACTGAAAAACGTCGTTGTACTGGCTGCTAAAAGTGTAAAACGTTGAAATATGAACAACTCTCTCCTCAACTGGGTTACTGTGAATTGTATAGCATCGCCTTCTTTCTTCTGCGTGCTTGATATTATATATAATGTTTCATGACAATGTACCTTTGAAAAACATAGATCAAGACTGATGTATTTCCTTTAGCTCTGGTCTAGAAATAGTTGCTGATATGAAACTAAAAACACTCCTCTGTTTCGATACTTTCTGATTGAAGACTGCAAGCTGCAAACAGTTTGTTTTACAATGAATTGCTGTGATATGATAGTGTTGCTCTTGCTGTTTTGTTTGAGATTAGTGCAGAGACAGAGCTTTTAAAACTGGAATACTTTTATTGGCTGTGTTCTCTCAGAATTTACTGCTGCTCCTCTAACAATCAGACTGCTTATGTAAAAATGAAAACAAAGTGCTGATATATACAAACATTTATATACAAAGATATGTACAAAGCTTCATTGTATCCATTAAAAGGGATCATGGTAATGCTTCAGCATACGGCCATTAACCGGGCCTTCTTCAACAGTGCTGCCCTCTACAGATTTGAGAAAATATGTGTTATTTCCCTGAACAACAGAAATAACGAATGGCCCTTTCCATAAGAAATTGAACTATGCATGCTTGCCCTTGTCTTCTCTTCTTAAGTCCCACCTTAGAACTTTGTCACTAATATTGAAATCCTCAGCCTTAGCTCTCTTATCAAATATCTTTTGAGCTTATCTTGTAGAATTTGGGCTCTGTCATAAACTTGATCTCTGGTTTGCTGAAGATGAATGGTCTGATTAATTCTTCTTTGAATGTCATTTGGTTTAGCCTGAATTTCCTGCAACAGTCTAATAGTAGGGATGCCCAGGGATGAAGGAAATCTGGCCTCCATGCCATATACTAGCTCATAAGGGCTCATCCCAATGGATCTCTTTGTTGAAAGTCTGTCTGCCCACAGGGCATTTACCAGCTTTTTGTGCCAGTTTTTCTTGTTTTCTTCTAGCACTTTCTTTATGATGTTGATGAGGTTTTTGTTGGATGATTCGGCCAAGCCATTACCTTGAGGGTAATAGGCTGTAGAGTGGCCCAAGGTAATATGAAATTGGTGGCAAAAATTGATCATCTTTTTGGATTTGAAGGCAGCGGCGTTGTCAGTGATGATCTTCTCAGGGCAGCGAAATCTAGAAAGGATATTGCACTCAAGGAATTGGATAATGATGGTGTCATTGGCTTGCCTACAGGGGATGGCTTCAACCCACTTAGTGAAATAGTCGGTGGCTGTTAAAATCCATTTGTGCTAGCCTGAGGAAGAGGGATGGATTTCTCCAATGAAGTCAAGACCCCATTGTTGAAAAGGTTTTTCGGTTGAGATGGGTTTCAGGGGCAGGGGAAACAGCTTTCTTTTTCCCTCAAAGATTTGGCATTTGTGACATGACATGGCAAATTTCCTTACATCTGCAAAAAGGGAGGGCCAATAGAAACCAGCCCTTAAAATTTTATCAGCAGTGGACTTCTAATATAGATGTCCTCCACAATCACCTGCATGGAATTCTTTCATGACATTGTTAGTTTCATTCATGGTTAAACAATTAAGCAATATGCCTTCATGATTTCTCCAAAATAATGCACCATCTATAACACAAAACTTTAAAGCCTTCATTTTCAAAAATCTTTTCTTGGCTCTGGACAATCCTGGGGGAGCAAACAGGTTTAACAATACAAAACATATATCAGCATACCATGGAGATTGCAAAAAGGTTTCACTGATTTGTGGAGTCGCCAACTCCTGTTCATTGTCCAATTGGTTAATGTCTAAGGCTTGGAAGTTTGTTTCGGACATCAGTTTAGCTAAACCTTGTCCCTTTATCAGTTTGGTTGGTTTTATTTCTATGTCATACTCAAGGATGTTTGCAATCCACTTGCCTCTTTTGCCTTCCAATCCCTCTTGGGTTAATATGTCTTTTACAACAGCATGTGGGACATAGGCAATCACATGTGAATATAAAATGTACACTCTAAAATCCTTGATGGCCTTAACAAGTGCATAGGCCTGCTTTTCCATAATTGGGTAGTCCAAAGGGGCATCTCTTAAGGCTCGGTGAAAAAAGCGATTGGCTTTTCAGCTCCCTGTTCATCCTTTTGCAAAAGGACAGCCGCTATTGTGTGGTCAGATGCAAAAGAAAATATGATAAAATCTTTGTCAAATTGTGGGCTGGTGAGGACAAGGGTTTGGGTTAAGGCAGATTTTATACTCTCAAAGGCCTGCTTGGTTTCAAGAGACCATTTTACCTTGGCATCCTTTTTTAACATGTTGCTTAACAGTCTTATTAATTCAGCCAGATTTGGGATAAACCTCCTCAGGAAATTGATCTTTCCAAGGAATGCTTGCAGCTCTTTTATGTTTCTTGGATATGGGATTTGGAGGATGGCTTGGATTCTTTCATGATCAATTCTAATCCCATCCTCTGATATGATGTGGCCAAGTAATTTGCCTTCTTCAAGGCCAAAGAGAGACTTCTTGGGGTTCAAGGAAATGCCATATTTCCTACATGTCATGAATATTTACCTCAAGTGTTTGAGGTGCTCTTGATCAGATTTAGAAAATGGGGTCAAGTCATCAAGGTAGACAACTAGGAAATCATGTATTTCCTTGGCAAAAGCAATATCCATTGCTCTTTGAAAGGTGGCACCAGCGTTTTTAAGTCCGAATGGCATCTTGACATACTTAAATGTTCCCCACGGTGTGGTAAAGGATGTCTTGTCTTGGTCATCCGGGTGAACAAGTATTTGATTGAAACCTGAAAAGCCATCTAGCAAAGAGATTCTAGATGACCCCACTACTTTTTGTAGGATATGATCCATTTTGGGCAAAGGATAGTGGTCTTTTAGGGAGACTTGGTTTAAATTTCTCAGATCTACACTAATTCTAATCTCACCTATCTTTTTTCTTGTGGGAACAAGATTGGACACCCATTTAGAAAATCTAATGGGTGCTATGATGCCTGCTTCAAACATCCTCTTTACTTCCTTCTCAATCAGGGGAAGAAGCATAGGGTTAATTCTTCTAAGTTTTTGTTTGAAGGGCTTTTGGTTTGGTTTTAAGGGAATGCTGTGCTGGATCACTGAGGTGTCATAGGACTTCAAGTCCTCATAAATCCAAGCAAATACATCTTGGAATTCTTTGAATAAATCAATATATTTGGGCTTTTGATCAGGTGGTAAATTTTTGGACAATTTGATCATTTTTGGCTTCTCTGCTGTCCCAATGTTGTGTTCTTCTATAGCAGCATTCAATGGTTGAAATTTTGGCTTTTTGGGAACATCATTAGCATCAAACATGTCTTCTAATGGGGTTAGGCCAGCAGGTAAAAAGTTATCCTTTAAGTCAATGATCTCTGCCTCTGTTTTGGCTATTTCCTCCAAGTGCGTTTGTTTCAGCTGTTCTATGTTTGTTTTGTCAAAAACAATTGGGTTTAGGATTTGTTTGGCTATTACAGCTATCATAGCCTGCTGATTTTTAGTTGTTTGCTGTTTGGAATCGTTCATAGCATCCATGTCAATGTTAATATTTGAAAATTCATGCTCAAGAGTGAGGAAATTATTAATCTGGGCATCATTTTCGAACACTTGCCAGTCTTTAACGTTATTTGGGACAGTGGGCCTATGTTTTATTTTAGCAGTAAAGTGATGGTTTGGCCCAAAGGGAAGCTTGCATGTACTAGCAAAGGTGGCTAGGCTGTGTGCATGAATGTTATGATTTCTTGAAATCTTGGCAAGCTGGAATTCGGTTAATGCATTGAGTATATTAGTGGCAGTAGTCCTATAGGCCCTCATTCTATTGTCATTGGTAACAAGGTTACCTTTCATCTGTTGTATGATCAAATCAGAGTCACCTAGAATAGACACTTTTGCAGCTCCTAGAGTTTTGAGCAGTTTAAGGCCTAAAAGCAGAGCCTCATACTCTGCCATGTTATTTGTGCATTTGAAATTCAGTCTGTAGGCATGGCCTTCTGCATGGTTGTTATATGTATTATGAATCCATACACCTGCCCCTGCTCCTAACTTGTTGACAGAGCCATCAAACTCTAAATACCATGTGATTTCTTGCTTGTGGCTAGTACTAAGAGTTTCAGCCGTTTTAGGATTGGGCAGATTTGACATTTCTGTTTGGGGAAGTTTTTCTTGTATGCTGGTTGCATTAACTATTGTGACAGTCTCCTCGGTATGTGCAACCGATTCTTCATTGCTGTGTGTTTGTTGTTCTAGAGCCAAAGGCTCATCATCCGTTGGATAATTTGTATCATCATTAAACAAAATAAAAGAATCCATATCGGAATGGATTGAGTAAATGGGAAAATTTTCAAGCTTGCTCTCACTACATACCACATATTTCATGAGTGTTTCTCTATATAGTCTCTTTGGTTGCCCAAAGACTGAAATAGTGGCATAGGAGAGGTCTAGTTGAAGGGATCCTTGGAGCTTTGCTCCCCATGATCTTGATAGGAGCATACCGTACTTTGGTGGGATGTCAACCACCACCACATCCATGAGGATGGTCTTGTTGGGATATTGGACTAAGGAGACACACAAGTCTTTGATGAGGCCTAAACACTTGACTTGGCTTGAGTCAAAGGAAAATAGATCCTTGTAAGGTCTTGTAATGTCAAGGTTCAGTTTCTCCATAACTGCTTTGGGCATAAGATTGTGCGTTGCTCCTGAATCAAACATAGCATCGTGCAAAACTTTGTCATGTATATGCAAACTGATATAAAAGGGTGGAATAGGTCCATATGTTGACTTTCCATTAACTTCTGGACCAAACAACAGCTCAGGGGTATCATCTAAAACATTTACATCGTCCTTAACCTCTGGCATTTGAAGTGATCTTTGAATTTTTTGCCTATACACATCATGTTTGGCAAGTTCCGAGAGGGGGATGGATATCTTGAGTTTTCCAATCTCTACCTCTAAATTAAATGTCTTTTCCAATGGAGTCTTGGTGTTGATAATGGCAGTTTTTTCTTTTTCGTTTGAATTATCAGCGATTTGTTCTTGTCTATCAGCGTTATGAGGATTGACTGCTTGCGGTTCTTCAGTTTTAGTAGAGCTTTTTGGAACGTTGTTCGAGTTTTTCTTTAAGGAAGCAGGTGGCAGAGGCTGATCAATAGAAGGATGCGTTTCTGTTATGTCTTCTATAGTTACTTGATGCGGGTTTGGGACAGTTGTATCAGCTGGTTCTGTTATGACAGCCTTGCCTTTAATCTTGTTGGGCTGTTTTCCATCCTTTGTTTTGCTAGGTTCAGAAATGTCAATGGTCCTAGTTCTCAGCTTATATTGTTTGTGTACTTCATACACAGCAGTGTCATAACCTTGTTTAAAATCAAAATACTCACCAGATTTAGTCTGAAACTGATTACAATCATGCTCATCTTTGTCTTCTTGGGACAGGAAAGTTTCATGCTCATCCTTTAGATCCATCAGATTCATGTGAGTGTCTTCTATGGGTTCACTAGAAGTGGATGCCTCAGCATAGTTTTCCTTAAAAGGGGGTCTTATATCACGGTCTGGACTAGACCTACCCGCATTTGTGTTCTGCGTTTTCCTGAAATTTGGGTTCCTTATGGTATTGGACTGTTGTCCTTCCCATGAGGATTTCCTCTCCACACTATCTACTCCGTCTCCCAGCCTTTGTAAGCCACTGATAATAGCATCAAGCTTTTGATCAAAGGCTGAGGGTTCTTCCTTAAAGGTGGTTCTTCTTTCCATTCTAGCTCTGTTTCTCTTGGCAATTAGGTTTGCCTCTATGCTTACATCAACATTTTGCATGTCTGCAAGGGTTTGAGGGGCTCTTTCTTTTAACTAGTATGCCATATCCGGGTCGAATCCATCAGGGAATTTATACAAGGCAAGGTCAGGGGGATGTCTTAAGTTCCATGGTATTGCATTATAGACATTATTGAACCTTGCACGATACTCCAAAACAGTCTCTTGAGGGCCTCTTTTAATTGTATCGTATTCAGCTAGTATGTGCAAGGGGTCTTTCTTTTTCTCCCATCTGTTGGTAAAAGATTGGTAAAGCTCATCCGGAGTGGTTATGGAATTTGCAGCAAGTGATCTGAACCAAGTTCTTACATCACCTGTTAAACTCTGAACAAAATTTTTCATTCTCACGCCATCATCATCTATTTCGTAGTTTTCAAAATAGTCTTGCATCTTCTTGGTATGCTGAAGGGCAGTGAAAGGACCAGTACTATCAAAATAGGTGATTTTAGATTGGTAATCTTGAGGCAAGGCCCCAGGATTAGCCGGTAGTTGCAGGGGTGCATATCTATTGGCCATATTCACAGGGACAAGTGGAACAACAGGGATAAATGGAACGACTAGGACAACGAGGATAATAGGAGTAAATGGGACAGCAGTAGTGGTAGTGGTAGTATGTGCAGTGAATGGAGGTGTGGAAGGAGTGCTTTGAGATGTGGATGATGAACAAGGAGAAGTAGGGGTTGAATGAAATAAAACCTTGACTGGGGTTGGAACACAGCTTGGGTGAATTGCTTCAGGAGTATTATCCACAAAATCTTCTTGTCTTTCTTTCTTCCTAAAGATCTTTGGGATTAAGTTCAGATTCTCAAAAGTTGCTGGGGGATTTGGGTTTGGATTTGACCTCGTATGTCGTGGATTCTTTTTGGGAGTCAGCTTCCGAATTGTTTTTGGTATTTTTGTGGGAATGCTTTTTAGAATCAGTAGGGAACTGATCAAATTTTGGAACAACTATCTATAACTTAAAACTAGCATGAAGATTGACTGAAGCAACTTTTATTTACTCCTGTAAATGCAAAGCAAAGACAGTTTCAAAGGCTACCTGGCTGACATTCAGGCTTCATCTGTAGTTTTAAGGAATATACAGCGATTAGAAAATTGATTTTCCTGGTCGATTTTTCCAACCTGTTTTGTGAAATTAACTGAGGATGTTCCCCAGTGGAGTCGCCATTATGTTATCACTCAGGTTGTCCTCTTGGTCAGCAGCAAAAGGATACGGCCGAGGTAACCACAAACCAATCTTTGGACTGCAGGTTCCAGCCCACCTGCAATCAGAGAGGGCTCTCTCTTTCTGATTTAGCTTTGTTGAAAATGATTTTAGGCTAGTTATTTAGTTCAAGGGGTTTTTATTTTGATTTTGGTGGGACAATTGATGCTTTCAAGTAGAGAGGCAAAGCATAATGTGAGAGTTTCAAACAATTGGGCATGGAGTCGAGGAGGAGGACTTCTGGTGCGTTTTCTTGGTCACAAGAGAGAAAAATGGAGCAAGATAGCTGCATATGAAACAATGTTTGAGGTTAAAAGGATGGAATGAATGCTAAGGAATGAGAGGCAATTAAGAATCTCTCGTTCATCTTAGCAGAGGGAAGTGAAAGAGCTCTATCTGGGGGCAGTAAAGAATCCCTAGACAACTGTCAACCACATGTGAATTAGGGTAAATATGAGCCACAGGGAATTCATATTCATTACTAATTCAGTTCAGATGAAAACATAAAGAAACAACAGAAATTGAGCATAGAGTGCAGTTAAACAAGTTCTAAGCTAATCTTTCTTTCTGCTATTTAGATGGTGATACATCTATAATATGAGCACATAACAATGAAAACAGAGGTGAGAGGCACTTATTGATTCATATTGCAGCACAAGAATTCCATCATTCAGTCTCCAGAAACCATTAACAACACATCAAACAATCCATTCTCCAAGCTTTTAGCAGTCTTTGATTAAAGAAAATATGTCAGGTATACAGTGCGAGTCTCTAATGAAAATTATCAACCAACCAACCCTTGAAACAATACAGAGGGTGGTATAAATAGGGAAAACTCTCCAAAACTGTCTTATTACAGCTTGACCTAAACAGGTCTGAAGGAAATGACTACTTTAACCTAGTCCTATCAGAAATAAATGCAAGAAAATATTTTTGGGCTGCGCTGAGGGCCGCCGTATCAAAACTGAGTTAATGTGTTGTCCTCGATGGCAGTGCCTCTGTAATAACTGTGCTTTTTCCTTTATCTCCATCATCTAAGTCGGCCATGCTTGCTGTTCGGTGGCATTAAATGCTTTAACTGTGATTTGAGAGCTTGGATGGGCTTACACCACTTGATTTGACTTTGTTGGCTGCCATTCAATGTTAACCTGCTTTGGGAACTGAAGAATTTCATTAAAAATACTCAACTGATACTCTTCGCCACTTCCTTGATGTGTTGTGGTACTGAAATTGTCAAATCAATATTTAATGGCCGCTGTTTGGCCCTCTGTTTCTTTCAGAACTGTCTTTTCTGATTTTCTGAACCTGTGTGAAGAAATCTCTGTCAAACTGCGAATTTCGGGCCTGAGGGAAGCTGAGCGATGAAGGGCTTTCCATTTCGACCATTTTTTCCCAGCGATGCGCGATTCGCGCATCAAAAACAACCTCAGAAACTGATTTTGGGCTTCCTAAGTCGCGATTTTCGCCCTTCGCGCCAAAATTGATGATGACGTCAGCGGGTGGGACCCAGTACGGCAGATTACGTCAGCATGCTGACGTCAGCAGGGTGACGTCAGGATGTACAGAGGGTGATGTGGAATTGACATGGTGGCAGTGACGTGGCGGGGTGAGTTGGCAGTACGGTGGCAGGAGGCCGACGCAGGCAGATGATGTCAGTGGTGACGTGGTGCTGACGTAGGAGGGCGGAAGGCAGTTTTCGGTTTTGGGCGCACCGCCTTTGTGCATAAGGCGGTTTGGGAGGAGGGGGCTCCGCCACAGCCGAGAGGGCGATGCATGGCGGGAGTACGGCGGAAAACCGCCCATCTCCCGGACGCTGACCCTCGACAGCTTCAGAAACAAGATGACCCGCCCACCATTGATCTGTGGCACGGGAGATCGGACGGGGTGCGGAACGAACAAAGCAGCGGAGGAATAAGGGTCTGGGTGCGCGAATATTCGAATTTGTATATAGCGCTTCGGGGGTTTAAAACTTAGGAAATGTGGGTTTTTTGGTTAGTTTTAAGCGGGGGAAACTTTTAAACATTAACCTTTGGGAAAATGACTGCGAAGGGGTAGAAATGTGGGGCTTTAAGGGTAAAGGGGTGGGTAAAGGTTGTTATTCTGACCAGATGCCAGAGTAACTCCAGGATACGAATGGGCTAATAACAGCTCCAGATGAACTGCTATTTCCCGGACTTTAGGGAAAATATGGCTATAGTGCCGGGAGGGGAATATTATAATATTTTTTGGGATTTATATAGTTTTTGTAGGGGAAGGGGAGATAGATAGGGAGCTATATGATAGAATTAGTAGTTAATATGACAGGTGATAAGCAAGCGCTAAGTATATGAATCATAGGCTATTTTAGGGGGGGAAATGACTTATAGAGGAGAAGTGGACAAACCTTGAGTGAAGTAGATCTTCACCAAGGCAAATGATATGGAGAATAATGAAACTAAGAGGCATCAAGTAGATCTTGACCTCTTCAGGGAAGTTAGTAAGTGATTTGGGGAATAAGAAGAAGGGGGAGTTAGTGATGTCCAGCTTGAGTTCCTCCCAATGAAAACTGCCTGTACCTGTGATCTGAAGTAAAACATCACTTTGAAACACAAAATTGATCACAAATCAACATTCTGCAAGCACACAGCTACCTACCCAGCCTACTCATCTAACATTTTTTCTTCTTTTTGCATGGGTGCACTTGGACTTGCAAACCCTGATTATCCTTTTTATTTTTTCTGTCCTCCTATCCAAATCTACACTTATTTCTGCCAAGGGCCCATATTAAGCAGTTGGGCTCTTTTGATTCTCTACCTATCTACAAATATTCCAAGATTAAGCTGTTTGGACAGATATCATTCTCTATATTCTAAAACAAGAAATTGAAACCTAGGGAGGCCAAGATTAAGCTGTTTGGCCTTCCCTTAACTGAAAAACTCTTCGAAAATGGAATAACTCATCAAAAATTGGAATACAGCAGTGGCATTTGGACTAGCACACTTTCATGGCCTCTTCTTTGGCCTCTTCTGGAAATATGGAACACTGCAGCATGCAAAGTATGACATATTTGGCATGTAAAAATGTCAATCATGAAATATGAACACCTGTTGCAACAGGAGGCTAACAGTGGCTCCACTTGGGGATGGCTTTTCCTTGTGAAAAGCAAAGAACAGCAGGTCAGACTGCCTTAATATTCTATGGTTGCTGTGAACTGAAAAACTTCTTTGTACTGGCTGCTAAAAGTGTAAAACGTTGAAATATGAACAACTCTCTCCTCAACTGGGTTACTGTGAATTGTATAGCATCACTTGCTTTCTTCTGCGTGCTTGATATTATATATAATGTTTCATGAGAATGTACCTTTGAAAAACATGGATCAAGACTGATGTATTTCCTTTAGCTCTGGTCTAGAAATAGTTGCTGATATGAAACTAAAAACACTCCTCTGTTTTGATACTTTCTGATTGAAGACTGCAAGCTGCAAACAGTTTGTTTTACCATGAATTGTTGTGATCCAGGTCTTTAGGCACTTTAGCTATGGGTTTTCATGGGGGTACATACTGCGGTAACCAAGTTATTGGCTCAACCCCCTCAGCATCAATCTCCTCTATTTCTCCGTGCAGTTCTTCCTCATCGACGTCCAAGGGCTCTATCTGTTTGGACCTATCCATCTTTCCCTTCTAGCGAATTTCTATCAATTTGTTCCATGGTGATTGCTGCACCAGTGCTTGCTAAGGCTTCTTCTAGTTCTTATCTCCCGTCATGGAAGAAGATGGCTTAGGCCTTGGTGACCTAGGCGCTATAGTAGGCAACCCTGTAGGTATAGGTTGGGCTGGCTCTGTCTCCTGTTTCATTGCAGTCATTCTCTCAAGGAATATCTCACGCTGCTAATCAGCCAAATTTGTGAATCCTGACTATGAAATATGCTTCTTAATTCTCTCCCAATCCCTCTCAAACATACATTACTTTTCTTGGCCCAAACTTACGCACAAAATCTTAATGCAAATTCTCAAGAATAAAAGTGTTCAAATATGGAGTAGGATGCTATATTTATAGTGAAATTTGAATTCAAATCTATCTGTTCCCCCCAAATCCCTATCATTAATGCATTTTTGGTAGAATATTTCCAAAGATATGCATCTTAAATGCTCTCCCCCACTCCCTTTAATGGAAAAATTGCCCTCCAATCAGCTATGGTGATTTCAACGGTCACTTTTTGGCCTGGCTACACGAGACCCACCATCCTAGTGTAGCTCCTTCATCGCAGCTCTATTCTGGACCTTCCCTTGATATGTCACACAACCCCATAACTTCGCCTATCCTTTCTTTTGGCAGTGTAGTTTATATTACCACGTTCCCTTGCAACTGCCTGGAACACTAAGACTATCCCACATGCATATAGTCATTGCACTAGGGTGGGATCACCCTATATAACTTTCACAGACTCCCATTGAATTTTCCCAGAAATAATTCCTCTTTCAGCTTTGCGAGCTGAAATTCATCGCCATCCGTAATCTCCTTAATAATATAAGGCCCCAGCCAATGCATTTTGAACTTCCCTGGAAACGTTGTGAACTTGTTATCATATAGTAATAGCAAATCTTCATTCTTTAAGGTACGTTGTTTGATATGGCAATCATGCCATGCATTTTCACGATCCTTCTCTACCTGCCTATGAAAACTCTCGAAGAAGCGATCTTCCTCCAACTCAACTAGTTGTGCAGGGTATTCTTCCATGGTATCCTGATCGGCCATGCTTGTAACTGTAGCAATCCACAAACTAAGCATTATGTACTTCATCGGAATTACAGTTTCTTGTCTATAAACTAGCCTGAATGACGTTTCTCCTGTCAACTTCTTGCAATTAGTTGTATACGCTCGTAGAACAACTATTATGTGCACATCCCAATCACTTTTCTTCAAATTTCAAATCTTCGTTAAAGGTTTCTCCACAATTTTGTTAAATTATTCTACTATGTTGTTCGCTTGAGGATGATATGGCGTACTCGTTTGGTGATACATTTGGAACTCTTCGAGAAAAGCAGAAATTGTTTCATTTAAGAAGTGTGAATCTCTATCACTCATCAAGATCTTAAGGCAACCAAATTGCGCTAGGATATATTCAAAATTAAACTTTGCAGTTGTAGCTACACTACAATCCTTTACAGGCTACGCCTCAACCCACCTGGTTAAATATTCAGTCACTGTAATGATGTATCTGGATCCAATATTCTTTCCTAGTGGCTGAATTGGTCCCATGAAGTCTATTGCCCACTTATCAAGCACCTGCAATGACACTTGCAGATTCAGAGGCAATTCATCTCTTTTGATGGTCTCCCTATTCTCAAAAAAACATCACATTCTTTGCAATAAACCTTGGAATCCTTATGCACAGTCAACCACCATAGTCCTACTCGTAAAATCCTTTGTGCATTTTCTCTTCCCACATAATGTTCTCTTTCAACCCCTCCATGCGCTTCAATGAGGATACTTTCTTGTTCATACTCCAGGAAATACCTATGCAACACTTCATCTGGCCCCATTTTATATAAGTGTCCTGGAATGATAGAACCATTTGTGGCTCAGACCACCAACTCTTTCTTTTGTTGTGTTGTATACCCTTCTGGGGTTATACCAGTAGACAAGAATTGGATTACATCCGCGAAATGATCATCTACAACTCGCACAACAAAGTAATGCACATCAAGCAATCCTTCCTCCAAATTAGTAGGTTCGTCATCATTCTCAATCCTTGAGAGGTGATCTGGTCCAGCATTTAGTCGCCCTGACTTCACAATTACTTCAAAGTCGTGATATTTGAAAGAGTAACAACCATTGACAAATCTCCCCCCCCCCAACACAGGCTTCTTAACCAGGTACTTCAAAGAAGAATGGTCTATGTACATCTTGAAGTGTGCACCCAATAAGTAGTGCCTAAATTTTTGTAGTGCATACACCATTGAGAGTCCTTCATGCTCGATGGTGGAAGAATTATTTTCTGCCTTTGATAATTTCCTAGTCATAAATTCTATCATATGGTTGATATCACCTTCACCTGGCTAGGTTAGCACATCTCCTTGTGTAATTCAGGATGCATCTACATGGACATGGAAGTATTTATTCCAGTTGGGGAACACTAAGATGGGTGCAGTGGCCATTTTTTCCTTTAAAACATATAAACTCTTCTGGAAATCATTGTCCCAGCAAAACGTCGCATCCTTTTTCAGGAATCTTTCCATGGGCGTAGTAATATGCGCGTACGCCTTGATGAATTTCTTGTAATACCCTTTTTTGCTCAATGTCGCGCACAATTGTTTGACATTCTTCAGAGTCTCCAGATTAATAATCACTGCAATTTTGGCAGGGTCTACCATCAAACCTTGCTGACAGACTACATCGCCCAACAATGTATCATATGGTACTTAGAATCTGCATTTCTTCAAATTGAGGGAAATCTTATACCTTTGACAAGTATCCAACATGAGGCGAAGACTAGTAACATGTCTCTTAACTAACCCAAACACAGTCCAATCATCGAAGTAAACCTCCAAAAACGTGTGAATAAACTCCTTGAAGGCTGCGACTACCACCCTAGACAATATTGCAGGGGCGTTCTTAAGTCCTAAAGGCATAACCATATACTCGAAACACCCCCATTTAGTAGCGAAGGTAGTCTTACTTCTATCCTCCGATGTGATCTTGAGCTGATGGTACCTTGAGAACCCATCAGTGAATGAATAAGCCTTCTAACCTCCAACATTTTCCAGTACTTCATTTGTGAATGGCGTAGGAAATGAATCATGGACACAAATTTCATTCAACTTCCTCAAGTCTACGTATATCTGAATTTCACCCTACATCTTCTTCTCCTGAACCACCATCGGACTAACCCAGTCTGATTCCTCGACAGGTTCAATAATCATGGCTGCAAGCATCTTATTTAGTTCTTCACGAACCTTCTCCTTGTACTTAGGATTCAACTAATAGGGGCGCTTCTTCATTGGCTTTGCATCTAGCTTTAGTGTGATCTTCACGATGCTGAGATCCCTTACTATTCCTTTGAAATCACATAACTTGGTGGGAAACAGGTCTTGATATTCCCATAGTAGCTCTATGATTTTGTCCAATGTATCTTCATCCTAATAGTCATCAATGTTTGCAAACTTTGGTTGTGCTTCTGATCCAATATTCACTTGTTTGGTCTGCAAGGGATGTGAAATATCAAGAACCTCCGCCTTAGGCCTGGCGACTTCATGTTGTCATTCTATCTCAAGAATATTTATGTTCCTAGGATCTTCTTCGCCCTCCTCAGTGGTCACATTGAAGCATTCAACAACATGGTGTAGTTGCGTACTAATATGTTGTACCAATGCAACAGGTTCTTCAGGCATTCTGAATATTGCAGCTTTGATCTCCTGTAACACTTCATCAATACATTCAAATCCATCCTCAAAGCTAAACATTAACAAAAAAATTTCCTTCAGAACATCCCATTCTGCGGTTCCATGTCATAGCTCTATTTCTAGATACCAGTTCATCGAGATCGTATCCAAAGTGTCGCAAAATATATCAACCCATTCTGGCTATGGTTCTTCTCCCCATGCTTTTTTCCATCAGGCCAGATGTTCATCTAGATCATCCTTCCCTATATACTTATTCGTAATGAGGTTATTGGCATACCCAAACCGCAACTTAATTATCCGTTCATATTCCTTCTAATCTGCAAAGTTGTTCTTATGCATACCCCACCATCTTGTAGGTGTAGCTCTCAGCGCGATATCTAACGCCTAAAATCTATGTTCCTCTGGTTTATCCCTTTCAAATTTATCAAGAAATGAATTGACGTCATCTAAACTATCATAATGTGGTAAGTTGCGTACCTCAGTGGATATACATTGGAGTGATTTTGTAAGCATGTTGCATCGTAGTGATGATACCTCATGTAACTTTTTTTTCCAGTGTTCGAGCTCCTCACATGAATCTGAATTACAGGATATGTCCTACTCCCACGTAATTAACCCATCTTCCATAGGGTTGATCCCATCTTCATCTCAAGCAGTCCTCTTATAGATCTTATCAATATTATCATCTACCTCATAATCGCTGACTGGTTCAGTGTATCGTCCACCCTTGATTGGATCCAATGTCACAATAACCCTTAGTTATTTATTTTCAAATGTCATACTGCGCTTCTTCAGGTTGATAACTGTGTTAATATCAAATGCCAAATCAATTCCAAACAACGTTGGGTATGGGTCACTATCATCCACTATTTTGACCATTTCGAAGCCGGCTATGGCAGGCACCCCTTCAATATCCACAGTCACTCCATGTAGGCACCCCATAGGAATAATATTTTGTTAATTCGCCATTCTCAGCTAGATTGGGCACCATTGTAGCATTGGTCTTCCCATTCTTTCCCATATTTTATTCAATAGAACATTTGCATCAGACCCCAAATCAAGAATTACCTAGTCCATTTCGAATTCTCCTATTTGTGTAGTCAATCTCATTTCGCGACCAATCCTTTTATTATATTTGTCCAACCTATGTATCGTACATTGTTCCAGTGGTGATGTAGTCTTGCCAGTGCAGTTATCTATCAATTCTTACAGTCCCTTGACTACCTTCTTATCCCTTAGGAGCTTCATGCAGGTTTGTAAGAAAGATGCCAGCAATGAGGGATCTATTTATGGCACAATACTGTTTCATTAATGTTTCTCTGTGCACTTACATTGAGTCCTTGAAGTAGAAGCTCCTACATCTGCGAAGCTCTTTTTTACTTCCATAAACATTTCCTTTACCTTATTTACATTGAAACCAGTCTCCTTATCATCAACCTTGCAAGCCCATACATTTTCCTCTGGTTACTTCCCTTTATCCTCCCCTGTAGCTTTGCCACTTCACATGAAAATATTAACACTAAGACCCTCTTCGCACGGTTTAGATCTCATCATCTGGATGTTCTGGGTTGGCTATTGAGTCTGAGTCTTCTTTTCTTACATCTTTGCGATGATCACGGGGAAATCTTCTATGACGTGATCAAACTATCAACAATATTGACATGAGGGGTGCGTTGGATTATGAAAATCTCACGCAAAGTGACCTGGTTCTCCATAATTGTAGCAAATGATCTAGCCAAAAACTCTTTCAACTCCTCCTCATTCTCTTCCTTGACCCTAGAATCCTTCGTGCACTACAGTTGCACCTTGATCTTGAGGATAATCCTCCATATGTACTCTATATTCTAGTGTTCTGTCCATCATCAATTCATAGCTTCGGCAGTTGCGTTCATCATGACCCACAGACTTAAAGAAATTACATAACAACTATTATGGAGTCTACATAAACTTCTGCTACAAATGACAATTGTCTATTGTATGTTTCCCTGTAATCTGACAAATAGCACACCAAGGTACCACTCCTGTACTTGGCCCAGTGGTGTTTTGTGGCTTCAAGGACACAAGAAATCCCCCAACAAGAAATGGTCCTTGTCATCGCCATGGCCCTTACATTTCAAACACCACACTTTTGTGCAGACCTCATTTTGGACTTCCTTTCCCTTCTTGAGGCTTTGCAACTCCATATGCAAGCTGGCCAACGGTGATTGAATCTGTTGCACTACCAGATTCATATCCTATATAGGTGAGGATTCCAATTTCATGGCAATCTCCAGTGCCTCAACCTCCACTTCAATCTTCTGTTGTGACAGTGGAAATCTCAAATGGGGTAGTAGTGAAGAAATATACCATTCCTTGTGTTGGTCATCCGTGATCTGCATATTAGCCTGTGGCAACAAACATTTTAACCTCTGATCAAAGTCCCATGCAAACTCATTCACCTTTTTCTTGATCTATTTGACCTCTGTTACTAATTGGGCTTGCAACTTAGGCTTCTTGAATTCATTATTGATCACTTTCCTCATTTCTTCTAGTGTTTCATTTGGATGAGCCGAACAATACTTAATATACCAGCTTAGTGCTCTATATTGCAATGATGTGACTAGTTGCACTTTCTTCAAGTCATCATCTATAATCTGTTGTGACTTCCACACAACGTCATCTACAAACCAAAACTGTTTAGGGTCTTCTGTCCCTAAACCTCTGAATATGGGCATCTTCATAGCGTTGGCCGTCTTGAATAGTTGAGGTGGAGGTGGAGGCGGATGTGTAGGTGTAGGTGTGTGAGGCGGAGGCAATGGTGTATGTGGAGGTGGAGTGGATGGATGTGGTATCCACGCGATACCCTGTTTTACCCTCTACAGTACACCTAGAGGTGTCTTCAGAACATTACTTTCTTCGTCACTATCAGATGCTCCCAATAGAGGGTTATACTTAACACCTGAATCTAGATCCCTTCTGAATGTTTTTCCACTTCACGTAGCTCCCATAAAATATCTTTTAAACATTAGCTTAATGGAATAACCCTTTTCTCACATAATAGCATTTTAATCCAAGTTTTCACAGACTTTAGATACTTACCTCTTGGTCCTTTGAAAAACCAACATTCTACTTCGCTGTAACTGACAGATGTATCGATCATGAACTCACTAATGAATCTGCCCAAAATGTTATCGATCCAGTAATCGACAACCCTCGCGATATTGTTTTCTAAAGCTTCTAGATGCCTTACCAGCCCTAGATTCCACACAATAGGGTTATTCAAATTCCACATACCTCGGCTGCCCGCCAATTTAGACAACCACTGGTGTAATTCACATAGAAAAGAGCAGAAGAAAATTTCATGTTCATCTATATATACATATCTATTCAACCACTCTTCCTTTGACAATAGTGAATTCCTATTTTCATAGGCTGCAAATTCATGCAGCTTTTGATCTATCCACTTCTGGATTTCCTTCTTAGTTGGGAACCATTTATTCGACATCACACATTCCTCAGACATATCCTAGTCCCGGCAATATAACCATTTGTTGGTTTGAGGGGATCTAGACCCAGGTTCAAATTTAGTTGCACCAACCAACAAAACACTACATTGCCGGCCCTTTCGGCAACATCTTGCATAGCGCAGGCTGCAGTCTCACCCGAGGCATTATTGGGGCATGACAAAACCAAATTTCTGCATCCAGAGGTCTGTGTGATGGGTTTCTGTTACTTCTAGGGCTTTATTCCGACCTTCAGGAACCCTAACCCTTGAAATGCATAAATTATAATAACTTACCTATAATAGCTTCTAACTCTACGCCGATTGCTTTAAACATTCATAACATCAATTAAACTAACAAATCTACTACTTTCACGCATCAATTAAGTGTATCTTAAGATAATTGTAGAAAACAAAGTGACTACACAAAAAAATCATAAGTAATCGTAATGCACAGTTACATAGGTATTTCTCCAAAATAGTCTTTATTATGTTCAATCCTTCTATTATAGCCTCTTTCTTCCCTACGCACACAGTTGTAGGGGCCCACACACTCAACTGCGGACTTACCAAGGTCTCCGCACACACATCTATAGGAAACTTCCCCTTCGCCTAAGTACATAAAACATACTCTTCTGACTTAGATCACTTGCCCATACATAGATGTTCAATGATTCATTACTTCCTATGACTCGCTATGACTCCTTTTTATAGCATATTTCTTTACAATACCATGCTTCATGAACCATGGGTGAGTCACAAAAATATCTTATTTCTAACATACTAAGGGGGTTTGACCTTCTTAAAGTCCCTTTGACTCCTAACTATCTTCACACTCCACTACTTAAGATGTGGAAACTTTATAGCACTTATTAAAAAAATTAATACAAAATTGACCCCAAGGGACCCTGTCCAGCACCTGTCATCCCCTAAGAACACATCATCACCATCATATTTCTCATACTCGCAGACCCACTCCATATGGGGAGTGAAGTGAAAGGATGCAGCCGAGTCAATCAACCATGCATCATGATCTACATGTATACTTGAAGAAGAATCCAAGTACACATCCCCACCTTTATCTTAGGTGGTTTTTACCTATGCAGAAGGAGCATCATTAGATCCCTTTCCTTTCTCATGAGATTTAGATCTATAGTCCTTTTTGTATTGCCCTTCATTTTCGCATTTCCAACATACCTTTACAGTTTTCCTGGAGATTTAGATCTCCCACTCGAGGAATTATTTTTGTTTGTGTTCTAGAACCATCCTTGTACAGAGAAGGCATCTCCATTCTAGCTCTCCATATCTTTCCGTCTCATCTCCTCTGATAGCAAGGATGAGACTATTTCATCAAAATTCAAGGTAGTTGAATTACTACCTATTGCAACAACCAAACTATCCCACGAATTTGGTAGAGAAAACAAAAAAAATGATGCACTTATATTCGTCTAAAATTTTTATATCAACAAATATCAATTGACTTACCAAAATATTAAAGGCGTTCAAATTCTCTATCACCAAGTCTTCTTCCTTCATCCTCAGGCTATACAACATTTTCTGTATTAACATTTTGGTCACCATATTGGTACAAAGTCCCTAACTTTTCCAACAAATTCTTCGCCATAGATTCCCCTAATACCTTCAACAATAATGAATTTGAGATACACAACTGTATTCTACTCTTCGCTTTTTGATCCAGCCTTTTCCAGTCTTCTAGTGACATTTCCATTAGTTTAGTACCCAAATCTACCACGATCCACTAATATTTATCTACCAGCAAATCCTCCATATTGAGTTTGCACAACTCAAAACTCTAACCATTAAATTTATGGATCTCTATCTTTCCACTACTCGCCATCTTGTTTCACTACAAGAATCAATCCTGCAAATCTCCCACTAAAGAGGGTCTGCCACAAGCTTGAGAAAAACCCATCAACAACAAAGTTTTCCCCTTGAAGCTGAAACAAATATGATACATGTTGAGTTGTGTTATATTCTTTCCACGACTATATTAGGTGGGCAAACCTAACTATGGTTTTGTGCATGGTTTTCGCACATGGTTTTGGGCGCGATGGTTTTTGGTCCATGGTATTGGATGCTTCGGCATGTATATATATGTATTGTAACATTGAAAGGAAAATAATGAAAAATCAATTTGGTAGTCCTGGTTTTGGGATCCAGGCAAAAATCTTTGTGCATATTTGTTTTATGTGTTATTCTGTCGCCTTTGTTTTTTTTTTGTTTTAGAATTCATATGTAGGTCATTTTTGTATGGGGTTAAAACCTACATTTGGTATCAGAGTTGTTTTGGCTTCAAGGGGATGCCCTTATTGCTGAGGGGTTTCGATCGGGCCTGTGGTAGACCCTATTCAGTGGGAGATCTACGGGATCAATTTTGGTGGTGAAAGAAGATGGCGAGCATTGGAAAGATAGAGATCGATAAATTTAATGGTCAGAGTTTTGAGTTATGGAAACTCAATATGGAGGATCTATTGGTAGATAAAGATTAATGGATCATAGTAGATCTTGGGTACTAAAACAACGGGAGTGTCCAATGAAGAATGGAAGAAGTTGGATCAGAAGGAAAAGAGTACAATACAATTGTGTCTCTCAAATTCAGTATTTTTTAATGTATCAAGGGAAGATATGGCTAAGGCTTTGTGGGACAAGTTAGGGCCTTTGTACCAATCCAGGTCTCTGGTGAATAAACTATTCCTATAGAAAATGATGTATAACCTAAGGATGAAATATGGAGGCTCGGTGACAGAGCATCTAAACGCATTTAATACTGTGGTAAGTCAATTATTATCTTTTGATATTAAAATTTCATATGAAGATAAGTGCATCAATTTGTTTTGTTCTCTACTAGATTCATCGGATAGTCTGATTATTACAATAGGTAGCAATGCAACTACCTTGTAGTTTGATGAAATAGTCTCATCCTTACTAACGGAGGAGATGAGACAGAAAAATATGGAGAGCCAGAATGGTGATGCCTTATCTGTACAAGGAAGGTCCCAGAATAGAAACAAAAATAAGTCATCAAGTGGGAGATATAAATCTAGAGGGAGATCTAAATCTCTAGGAAAACCTATAAAGGTGTGCTAGAAATGCATAAAGGAAGGACACTACAAAAGGGACTGTAAATCTAAATCTCCTGAAAAAGGAAATGGATCTGATGATGCTTCTTCTACAAAGATGAAAACCACCTCAAATGAAGGTGGGGATGTGTACTTGGCTTCTTCAAGTACACATGTAGATCATGAGGCATGGTTGATTGACTCAGGTGCATCCTTTCACTTCACTCCCCATAGAGAGTGGTTCTGCGGGTATGAAAAATATGATGGTGGTGATGTCTTCTTGGGGGATGACAGGAAGGCTAAAATCAATGGTCATGGTTTAAGTTGAATTTTCAAGGTGGAAGGATTAGAACACTTCTGGTTGTTATGCATATTCCTACATTGGCCAAAAATCTGATTTTTGTAAGCAAGCTAGATGATGCAGGTGTAAAAACAGTGTTCGAGAAGGATACCTGCAATATGGTTCGGGGAGCACTGGTATTGATGCAGGAAGTTCGGATTGGAACTCTGCACAAGCTGCAAGGTAGCACTATTGTTGATGGCTACAACAGTTCTATGGTTCCTAAAAGTGGAGCAGAAAATCTAGTGGTGTCTGGAGAAAAGACGATGCTATGGCATCAAAGGCTTGGACATATTGGAGAGAAGGGCCTTCGAATACTTCATGGTAAAGGTATGGTAGCAGGTATGAATAATAGCTCTCTGGATTTTGATTTCTGTGAAAATTGTGTATATAGGAAGTAGAATCGGGTGAGTTTCCCTTCTGGTGGTAAGAGGGCGAAACATATATTATAGCTTGTGCACAATGATGTGTTTGGACCTGTGAAGGTTTCATCACTGGGTAAGTTTGTGTATTATGTATCATTTATAGATGACTTCTCAAGGAATACATGGATATATTTCCTCAAGAAGAAATCTAAACTCTTTGACAGGTTTAAAGAATTTAATGCTCTAGTGGAAAACCAGACAGAGAAGAAGATAAAGGTGTTGAGGACGGATAACGGTGGAGAGTTTTACAAGGAGGAATTTTAATAATTCTGTAAGAAGTGTGTATAGCATGACAGAAGACTACTCCATACACACTTGAGAAAAATGGAGTTGCAGAAAGAATGAAAAAGACGTTGATGGAAATGGCAAAAAGCATGCTTAGTGGTGTCGGGTTAGGACAAGAATTATGGGCAGAGGCAGTGGAGACAACATGTTACCTGGTCAACTGATCACCTTCATCAGCATTGGAGGATAAGACTCCACAAGAGGTATGGACTGGTAAGAAACCCTCTCTTTCACATATGAGGGTATTTGGATGTAATGCATATGCACATGTTCTAAAGGAGAAAAGAACAAAGTTTGATAGTAAATATGAAAAGTGCATATTTATTGGGTATAAGGATGATT
The DNA here is from genome assembly GCA_031772625.1 of Pinus tabuliformis. Classification (NCBI taxonomy): domain Eukaryota; kingdom Viridiplantae; phylum Streptophyta; class Pinopsida; order Pinales; family Pinaceae; genus Pinus; species Pinus tabuliformis. Next base: position 1,121,481,558 of record CM062819.1, on the reverse strand, counting down.
TAAAGGGTTATAAGCTTTGGAACCCAGTAACAAGGATGGTTGTGTACAACTGAGATGTGGTGTTCAGAGAAATGAAAGATGTTATTAAACATGAAGTCTAGCCAAAGGAACTTGAGAAGATAGAGTTTGACCTTAAGGAGGAAGAATCAGACTCTACAACAGAAGAGGAATCAGAAGATGAAGAGACACAAACTCCGGTTGTGAGAAGATTAGTTCGAGAAAGAAGGCAACCAAAAATGTATACTCCATCTTCTTTCTGTTCAAATTTTTATTTATCTATTACTTATTATGATCCCAGAACTGTGAAGGAAGCAATAGATTGAGAGGATGGAAAACTCTGGAAAGAGGCCATGGTTGATGAAATGTCATGTTTGCACAAAAATGAGGCTTGGGGTATGGTGGAGTTGTCAACTGGAAGGAAACCCATTGGAAGAAAATTGGTGTTCAAGAAGAAGACAAATCAAGAAGGAAAGGTGGAGAAATACAAAGCTCGGTTGGTAGAAAAAGGTTATTCCCAGGTGCTGAGAATTGATTTGGGTGATATTTGTTCTCCTATTTCCAAGGTAGCTTCTATTAGATTACATTTATTTGTTGTTGCTGCTTTGACTTTGAGGTAGAACAGATGGATGTGAAGACATCATTTCTTCATGGGGATTTGGAAGAAGAGATCTACATGAAGCAACCTAAAGGCTTTGCGGTGAAGGGTAAGGAAATAACTGGTATGCAAGTTAAAGAAGTCCTTGTATCGGTTAAAACTGTCACCAAGGATGTGGTATCAGAAATTTGATACATTTATACAGGGACTTTGCGTCACTAGAAGAAAATAAAATTAATGTGTGTATTTTAAATTAATTGGTGACCATGTTATTTATCTTCTCTTGTATGTGGATGATATGTTGCTGGTTGGAAATGTCAAAGAAATTATCCAAGATTTGACAACCCAATTGTCCTCCAAATTCGACATGAAAGATCTTGGTGCTACAAATGATATTTTGGGCATGGAAATTAAAAGAGGCCAGGCAAAGAGGAAGCTCTAGTTAAACCGGAGGAAGTATGTCGAGACAATACTGCAGAGGTTTAATATGTAGGATAGTAAACCGGTGAAGGTTCCTATTCATGTAGGTGTAAATTTATATGTTGAACAGTGTCCCAAGACATAAGAAGAGGAAGAGGACATGTCCTATGTTCCATATGCAAGTGTAGTCGGTAGCCTAATGTATGCGATGGTCTATACTAGACCAGACATTGCACATGTAGTGGGAGTATTGAGCAGGTTTATGTCAAAACCAGGGAAGGAGCATTGGACAACATTGAAACGGGTCTTTAGGTATTTGTGTGGAACTAGTGATTATGGTTTGTGCTACCAAGGAAGACCAAGATTGGACAAAGTTTTGAATATTCGTGGCTTTGTTGATGCAGACTGGGCTAGAGATCTAGATAAGAGAAGATCTACAAGTAGGTATGTGTTTAACCTATTTGGAGGTGCAGTCAGTTGGATTAGTAAGAAACAATCTGTGGTGGCATTATCAACTACAGAGGCAAAATACATGACATCCACTCATGCAAGAAAGGAAGTAGTCTAGTTGCAGAAATTGTGTTCAAGTATGGGGTTAGTACATGGAGTTATAAGAATAGACTGTGATAGCCAAAGTGCAATTTCTTGGAAAAGAACCCTGCTTACCATTCAAAGAAAAAGCACATTGATGTTTAGTATCACATTGTGAGGGATATGATAGTAGAAAAAAGGGTGTTTCTAGTAAAGGTGGACACTTTGAAGAATATTGCAGATGCATTGAAAAAATCTGTGAGCTCTAAGAAGTTTTCTTGGTGTAGAGAAACAATGGGCGTTGCAGGGCTGGATAAATTACTAAGCTCTCTTGTGGCCCCCCGTGGAAAGAAAACAACAAGTGGGAGGATGTTGGGTTGTGTTATATTCTTTCCACGACTAGCGCACCTAGTGAACTAATGGGTTAGAGCGGGGGCAGAGCCCCCCCTTTGTTGCGCCGATTAGGTGGGCAGACCTACCCATGGTTTTGTGCATGGTTTTTGAACATGGTTTTGGGCACGATGGTTTTCGATCCATGGTATTAGATGCTTCGGCATGTATATATATGTATTGTAACATTGAAAGGAAAATAATGAAAAATCAATCTGGTAGTCCTGGTTTTGGGATCCAGGGGAAAATCTCTATGTATATTTGTTTTATGTGTTATGCTCTTGCCTTTGTTTATTTTCTATTTTAGAATTTGTATGAAGTTAATTTTTGTATGGGGTTAAAACCTACAATACCAAATGTAGGTTTTAACCCTGTACAAAAATTACCTACAAATGAATTCTTAAAAAATAGAAAATATACTATGGCAACAAACACAAAACAAATACATAGAGATTTCCCCTAGATCCCGAAACTCGGACTACCAGATTGATTTTTCATTATTTTCCTTTCAATGTTACAATACATATATATACATGCTAAAGAACTCATAAACCCCAAACCATTAACCCTGGATTAGAATATAACCATAGTTCCCTTGACGAGATCTAAAAATACCATGTGTAGAAAACCATCATGCCCAAAACCATATGTGAAGCCCATGCAAAAAACCATAGGTAGGTTTGGCCACCTAATATAAGGTCCAAATTTTTTTTATTGGGGTGTTTCCCCAGACCCTGTATACACAGCCAACATGATATGGCTTCCTTGATGACCATTTTATTAATATAATCACATTAAAGGGCCTTTTGCCAAGGTTTATTACAATTCTCACACGCCTTTATATAAATGAATATAATAACCCATTGAACCCACAACCGTCATTTATTATATCGGAGCTTGCATTATTGTAAGTTTTATTATGTGACACCTCTGATATCTCATACTTCTGATACCCTTCACCTCTGAAATCTTCGATATTCCCATTAAAGACCCCTATCAGAACTTTTATATCGGAAGCCTTTTCCAAAAACCCCCGATACAATCCATCTTATATACTATCTCCAATATGAGTTTCATAATATTGTTTCGCATCTATTTTTTCATTGGGGTATTTTGTTCATTATCTATCATAACCGTAATTTTACCAGAGTCCTCATATATCAGAAGTTATAATTATCGTAACTTTCCAATGTAGCTCTCTAAATTATTTCTCTGATGTTAAACCTCTGATATGCTAATTTGGAAGGCCCACATCAATTCTTGCTCATGCACGTAATCTTTAAAAGTTGATAGTTATTGTTTTCAAAATTAAAAACGCTTTCATTCATTTCACTTCGATTCTATGAAGGATTAATTTAAAAAAGAGACTGTTGTTGTAAAGTTTCATTATTTATGTTAAGTCTTCTATGAGTAAAACTTTTGATCATCCGTGTATTTTCTACTACAGGCTAGCCCTGACTGCTATAACATTGAAGAAATGTCTAAAGTAGGGAAATGAGAGAAGAAAATTGTAGCGCAATAGCAACCCACCACTCTTAGAATTGAAATCACTGAAGACAAGAATGTTATGATAGGGTTATTCTTTGATACAGTTTGTTCTAAAGACTATGGACAATCCTCATGGGAATCTATATATAAATTCTTTGAAGATGAAGGACCCAAGGTTACTGAAAGGACAATAATTACTAATGATTCTACTCTAGTCTCAAATACGACTTACAACGATGTGGTGAATTCCTTCTTGCATAGGATTGCAGCTAGACCTAAAATTCTCCCCTATACCAATATGGTTCGGTTGGTAGTTGATAATTTGAGCATTGCTAATAGGAAAATTGTTACAAGTAAGAAAATAGTCATCTGATCTTTTGCTGGCGAGGACTTGAGGAGGATGTATCATCTGCCCGAGGCACAATGTAAATATGACAAGAAATATGTTGAAGCATTTATCGAAGAACATGAACATGAATCATATCTGATTAACGCATGGAAAAGGGATCAAAGCAAGAAGAAGTGGGAGGAAAGCATTATGTATTATGTAGATTCCCTTGTTGGTCCCTATTGTCAGATAGATGCTATGATGTGCAGGCTTTATGGTCACCCAAATACACATAAATTTATTGATCAGTGGGTACCTCTTATAAATGGGGCTTAAGAGGGTTAATTTTTTGACTGGGATACTATACTCTCAGATAACTTAGCCACACATATCTTGTCTGTTAGAAGTAAGTGAAAATTCTTTGACAACATAATCTTAGGTCCTTTCTACATGTGAATTTATATCGTGGATGTCTTGTGTTTTACCATGGATTTTTCATCTATGGGTTGGAAGTGGACTCTGGAAGACCCAACCCCTATTCATATCTACCATGATATTCTTTGGGATTCCAAATATCTACCAAATATCTACCCTAGATGTCCCCAGAAGTTGAAACTGGCCTGATCCAGGTAGGAAATAGGTTTGTTGAAGAGTCATTCACCTATATCAGAGTTTATGGGAGTCTGGCTAGTCCTCATGTGTTACCTCTATTCATTCCTGATAAACTTCTTTCCAGAGAGATAGCCTATCAGAATGTGGGAAACAATATTTCTAGAGTTTTGAAGGAATCTAATAAAATGGTGTGGCCTATATTTCTAGTCCAGTTTGGTATATATGCATTAGATAAATAAAAGCATGCAGTGATTGAAATAAATATAATTCAATATCTCAGTTTTCCAACTGTTCCCAACAAACAGTATGATCCTCATCAAACTGTCAAAATTATTACCACTCCATCCAGTATCATACAATTTGTAACAACCCTGGTGAAAATTCCATATAAAAATATATAAATTTCATGAATGATGGGACACGTATTCCAAGATGAATGGTGGGGAAAACATCCTAGTGGGTGTTCATTTGGTTGTTTATGGCTAAGGAAATTTGCAAAGGCAATGTCTAAGGCTTTGAAAAGCCATGATGCATTAATTGGCATTTTATTTATGAAAATAATGGAAATTAGGAGAAAAGGAAGGTAAAAGGTCACAAGTTGCATGTGAGGAGGAAATTAAAGGAATATAATGGAAAATGAAGAAAATAGAGGCATCATTAATAAAAAGGCTTCTGAGGATCAGTGGTGGGGGCTTGATCAGTTCATTTTTGGAGCTCTCTCATTATTCTCTCTCTCTCTCTCTCTCTCATACTCTTGGGTACTTTGAGTTTTCTTGGAGCACCCTTAAAGGGTGTGGGATACTTGGATTCTTGGAGCAATAAGGCAAAGGAAAAGCAGGAAAGCGCAAGAGGGCATCGACCTCAGCAGCTACATCAGACTTGCTTGTAGGTACCGAGTTGCATGTATGATTTCTTCACTATTTTTGGCATGCATGGCACATGCATCTGGTTTCTTGGTTATGATCTGTCATTGGCATGGAGGATGGTCAGGATTGACACTGGATTGCCTAGCCTTTCCATTTCCTAGAGAGCCATGGTTATTGTGGGTTTAATTTCATTTCTTTGTTTTGGTTGGTTCTCATGTTTCCTTAGATTGGGTTGAGTTATTAATCCTGGAATCCCTAGTTGAACAAACACTCTGGAAGCCTGTAACAACTTGGGTTGAGTTATTAGTCTTGGAATCCCTCCTTCAACAAACGCTCTGGAAGCCCTATAACATCTCGGGTTGAGTTACTAGTCCTAGAAGCCTTGGTTTGACAAACACTCTGGAAGCCCTTGGTGGGTTGAGTTACTAATCCTGGAAGCCTTGGTTGGACAAATTCTCTAGAAGCCCTGTATAACTTGTAGTTGAGTTACTAGTTCTGGAAGCCTTGGTTGGACAAATTCTCGGAAGCCTTGTATAATTTGTGGGTTGAGTTACTAGTTCTGGAAGCCCTGGAAGTCTTGGATGGATACCAATCTGATGATGGTTTTGGTGATGTTCGATTGTGAGGTGGAATAATTGTTTGATGGGTTGAGGTGGATGGCCTTTGGGATCCCTGGATGAGTTTTTATTAATGTGGTCTATGAGATTCCACATTCATGCTTGGAATATGGCACGAGGGGGAATGGCTGAAGAGATATTTGGCTTATCCATTCTATGGTCGGGTGGAATGTGGTAGTCCCATATCCAGTCGGTTCATTACATTCATTAATGAGAAATCAATTCCCTTGATTTTCATGTGTAAAGGTACTAATGTGTTTATGGATTTGATGGCTAATATGTTTATTGTATTTACGTTCCTATTATGCTATTTATATTCACATTTCATGACAACAGCTATGTATGGCTCTCAGCATGTTTTTACTTGTTTATGAATGGATAATGTGTTTATGAGTTAATGGAGGATAATACAACAAATGGCATGAGGGAACAATGGTTCATAGCAATTCTCACATAAGTATGAGATCCCTACACTTAATTTTGTTATTTACACCTGTAGGTTACATGTTGGTGATATGTTTGACGAAATGTCTGTCATGGATAGTAGGGGTCTGGTGATGATCTTGCTCATATTATTGCTTTTGCATCATTGTTTACTTTAATCCTTACTAATTATAAGTGATCATTCCATTTTGGGCAGTATCCCAGGCTTTGGGCCGAAAAAGGTGGCTCAAATCTCGGAATGCTAGCATTAGTGGTGAAACTAACTTGCATGGGCAATGTCTGGTAAGAATTATAAAGCACTGAGGCAGTGTCTCGGGAGCATTAGTCCTTAAACTAGCTTGCCTGGGTAGTGTCAAGGGAGTGTTACCCTACCCTAAGTCTCAAACATCAGTAAGACCCAGGGACAGGCAGTCTAAGTGGCTGACTTGTCTTCTAAGGGTTATGTGGATGATATTGGATGATTGTATGTGATGTTCCGTCGATTCCATTTCCTTAAAGTCACCAAGGAGGTTGAATCTTATCATAGTTGCCTCACGTCGCATGTTTACCTCAGTTGGTAGGTTGCTTGGGTAGATGTGGAAGGAGGGTGCTACAGAGTGGTATCAGAGCATGGTTCAACTCTCAGTCTAAATGGGCTAAATGTGTGTTGGTCATGCATCCATGTTAGTTTCATGTGTGTCTCTTACACTTATATACTTGTTTCATTTGCTTGATGATGGATTAGGGTTGTAGTATGATTATCATGGAGAATTTGATATTGATTTCATGAAATGTATTTGAAATAAGTATGTGATTGACTGCGTATGGATTATATGTCGCTTACATGTTGATTTCATGATACCTACTTACATCCTCATATGTTAGGTTACATTTTTGAATATTTTGATTACATGCATCAGTGTTGTAGGTTTATTACAAGATTTGATCACTTATGTTCGACTACATGCGTTTATGCATAGGTTTATTTGATTTGGAATTACTTATGAATACTGTTGGTTGCATGTTGCAATGTGTACAGTGGATTAATGGTTTTTGTCATGCATGAGGTCATGATTTGTGAGTTGATATGGTCATGCATTGATGATTGGACTCTATCTAGAATGATGTGTATATTGTTTGGTACTCATTTGTTTATGTGTGTATATGTAGTTGTTATGCATGTATGGTCTTGATTATGATTATGCATGTATAGTAGGTCAAAGATGCCTTGTGAGGTCATTGTATGCAATTTAGGTCATCATGATTTTGTTGGTTGTTATGATGCTAATGTGTTGGTTGAGATAGAGTAGGAGATGTGGATCATCATAATGAGGTGCCAGCATTGGACTTTGGGGTAAGATTAGATCGTCATACAAGTATTGTATGTTCGACATCCAGGTATGTTAGTTAATGGATTTTTATATGCATTAGGGTGATATACACTAGGTTTTTGAACATGTATTTGATGTTATGGTTACATTCATGATAGATGTTAGATGATTAGTGTGGTTATATGCACACGTGTCGGATAGTCATGAATGATAGTAACATGTGGTTGTATGCATTGCTTTTGTTGTTTATGTTAGATAACTTGATGATTAGGTTATATGTTGTTGATGAGCATGATATATAGATTATTGTTGTTATATGCTATTAACTTGATGATTAGGGTTACTTCATTGAGATCTTGATGTTGTAATTTGGATTGGTCATATGTGTGATGGTTATGTTCATTGCATTGAAGATCTTGATGTTATATGTATTGTGTTAACCTGGTTTGACCTATGCAGATGGTTATGGTTGCGATATTTAGGTATGAGTCAACATATTTGTGATATGGTGTCATACTAATATAGAATTATCATACATATGTGATTTTTATGCATGAACATCAAATTCTTATGAGATTTTGACGTGAACATGTTAGTTAGTTACTGTTAGGGATATCATGATTTATGTTCGAGTTGATATGTTGTGAAGTTGTACCATGCTAACCTAGCTTTATTGTGTAGACAAGATAGCCTCCCCTAATATACATTAAGGTATGAGTTTTCTTATGTCTTATATTTGGTGCTTGGTTATTTCATCATGACGTCAATTTGGTGTTTGAGTTTTTGGTGCCTAGTTGATTTATTTAACATGGTATGTTGCAAGTTGGTATGAATGTTTGATGAATTTCATAATATGAGTATGTGTTCGAATGTTCTTGTTTTAAGATGAATGTACTAATACATATGTGTTGCTATAGTTGATATGTACTTGAGTATAGTAGGTGATAGTTGTAGCATTATGTCTAATAACTATGAGTTGACTATGGGTTATGACATGTTTATTATTCTTGCTAAATGTTGATTTCAAATTGATAGATATGATTGTCTTGATATTTGGAACATGTGGTTGGAATGTGTGAGAATTTGCAAGGTAACATGCTTGGAATTAGTATGAAAAGGTAATAATTGATGTGTTTACATAACTAACAGTTGAGTGATGTGAGAACACATAGTAAGCCTTGATTCCAACAAGGTAAAAAGGTAAAAGAAAGGATTTGGGAAAAAAATTCCTTTGGCTATGTTTGGAAACTCTAATTTCAAATGAACGAGTGCTTTGTTTGACATTATGTGGATATGTGTTATATTCATGAACATGTACTTGATAGGTATATTACCTAGTCTTTAGTTATAGGTGGATCTGTTAAAGGATTGGAGTCGCTTGAGAGATGGCATGGATACGTTTAGTTGCATGCAACGTTCTTGGCACAAAAAGATGAGGTAACTGGTGTATTTTTATGTTAAATTATTCACTAACAGTTATGTGTTAATGACATTATAATGCAGGGAGTTGCATGGAAAGAGAGATTGCCATGAAATCTTAAAGAAGGCTCAGGTTGAGCTTTCCTTGGGAACCATGGGGATTGATTCATGGTATTTGTTGTTAGTCTTTTGCTTTTGGTATTTTGCGATTGTTGCACTTGATTTGGAATTTTGATTGTATCTGGTGCATAACTATGCCACTTTTTTTTGCGGAGTCATGTTGTTATTGGTTGTTATGGTCTTCTTCTTGTTTATTTCTTGTCTTGCCTTTTATGTTTTGAGTCTTGGGAATTGGTTGGGAAAGAGGAAAGCTCATGGAGCTCGTGGAGATTTGTGGGGTACCAAACGATATAAAGACCCAGATGAAACTCTGTGCATGAGTAAGTCCAGCGGAAGGTAAGACTATGACATTCAGTTGGACTGGCTGGTTCCATTGTGGTAAATGGACAATGGCAGTATAGTCAAGATAAAGGTAACAAGAAAAGGTAAAGTAAATGGATTTGAGGCGTCACATGCCTTGGCTATGTTGGGAACTATTGTTCTCAATGTTGTGCATATGTTCAATGAATAAATATAGTTCTCTTAACCTAGACCTTATGTTATTTGGTAATTATGTTATGATCATGATTATGTTGTTGTTTATATATGTATACATGAATATATGTATGTTGTCGTCTGACAAGGTGATGATTGTTTTATGATAACGATTATATATGTATGTATCTATGTATCTATGTTACTATCTGACAGGGTTGTCAGAGATCATTCTTGTGGAGGAATGATTGCTTATACAGAAGAATGACATGAAGAGGTTCCTGGTCTTACAAGAAATCAATTGGGAGGAGTAGCCACGAAAAATATACGACGTTAGTATCATGCGGATATGATTTGGTATTGTATACTTGTATTATGCCTATGTTTATGTTATGACATGTAATGTTGAAGGATACATCAGCAAAGATAATCAGTGTGATCTGCGGCATGCTAGGATAAGTGTGGATGAGATACTAGAAGAAAGGTTTCTTGGTAAGCTTAGTGTGGTTTTGAATGGGTGGTAGTATTGTTGTGCATATGTTGTATATGTTGTACATGTTGCATCTGTGATGATTGTGAGCATGCGATATTTTGCATATGTAGTGTGTGTACATGATGTTTATGCAATATTATGTACAGGGTGTTAGTATATATAATGTTGTATGAATGTTGCATATTCAATGTTGGGTATAGATGGTGCTATGTATATGTTGGATATACGGTGCTCTGTACATATTGTACTATTTGCATGATGTATATGTAGTGTTCTATGCGTATGGTGATCTCTGCGTGTTGGATATGCATTGTTGTGTACAGATGATGTTATGTACATTTTGGATATGAATTGATATGCACATGTGTTGTTGTGTGCATGTTGTACAAGTGGTGCTATGTGCATATGGTGTTGTGTGAATGATTGTACAAGTGGTGTTGTTTGCATGCGGTTTTGTGTACATGTTTTACAAGTGGCATTGTGTGCAGGTGGTGATGTGTACATGTCATGCATGTGGCACTGTGTACATGTGGTGTCGCGTACATGTCCTGCATGTGGTACTATGTACATGTGGTATTGTGTACATGTTGTACATATGGTGCGATGTACATGTGGTGTTGTGTACATGTTGTGCAGGTGGTGTCGTGTACATGTGATGTTGTGCACACATGGTGCAGGTGGTGCAATGTACAAGTGGTATTGTGTACATGTTGTATATATGGTACTGGTGTACATGTGGTATTGTGTGCATGACATATATGTTGTGTTGTAGGCATGCGGTACTATATATGTGTATTGTGTACTTGTGGTGTCGTGAAATGCATACTTGTTGTGTTGTACTCTGTGTGGGTACATGTATTGTGTGGCATTGTACATCAGGTATATATGTATGAGTTTTGTTTTGTATCCAGTGTATGTGTATGCATTTTGTGGTGTCACATGTTGTGTGTGGATGCATGTCTTCTGATGTGTATTTGTACATATACATACATACACCAGTGTCGGTGTATGTGTTGTAGGTCAGGTATAGGTGCATGTGTTGCATGGTGTGGTATGGTGTGGGTGGTTGTATGTGTGTGATGCAAACTATGCGTAGGTGCACCTAGTGGAGGAGAAGGCACCGGGTGTGTGTTGGGTGTGGAAACATATCTGGTGTGTGTATAGAAGAATAAAGGTAGAAGTAAGGAGTGATGAAGGATAAGTATCGGTATTGTATTTCAATTTTACTATGCATATGATTTATGATTCTGGTTTATGATGATGACATGTGAATTATGATTCTGGTTTATGATCTATGATTCTGGTTTATGATGGTTACATGTGATTTATGATTTTGATCTATGATGGTTGTGTTTTGAGCTAACTTGATGTGATAGTTTTATACATGTTGATTTGGTCAAAGATACTAGTTTGACTTCTTGTGATAGGAAGCAAACAGGATTCCAAGTGTACCTTATTGACGAACTATCAATGAGGTAGGATTTAAAGTTATTTTGTTATGAAACCAGCTCACAAAAAGATAGAACAGATAGATAAACGCCTTCAAAATAAGCCTCTTCAAGTGGGTAACCTCCTTTACATTACACAAATGAACAATTATTAGATGATACAAAGGACAAGACCTCCTTTCTATATATAGGAGTCTAAGGGGTCATAATATAAACAGAGCCGACATAACAATAATAATGTAAGGGAACAACAATAACAATAGTGGGCTTCTATGGGGCACAATAATAACAATATGGTGACTACATGGGCACAAAAATATAATAAGGGGGTTGCACTAATAACAATAAGGAGTTACACTAGTATTATAGGGACTTGACATTCCCCTCCTTCAAAAAGTGTTGTCCTCAATGCTTGAATAGTTATGGATGCTTCTGTATAAAATTATCGTCCTCCCATGTGGAATATTTAGCGGGTAAGTTCTTCCACTTAATGAGATACTCTGAAATTGATTGATTTCGTAGTTGCTGGGTTCTTGTTTCCGTGACTACTTCAAGTTCTAATATGATTTTTCTTTCCTTGTCAACTTCCAACAATATTGTTTGAATTGGGAGCTTGTCACCTATAACCTTCTTTAAGCAGGAAACATGGGAAGCTGGGGGCATTCGGGAAGATGCAGGAAGCTATAATTTGTATGCCATAGTACCAATCTTTTGTAGCACCTTGTAAGAACCATAGTACTTTGGTGATAATTTATTATCCTTCTTAGCTTTCTTGAGGGACATTTTTTTGTATGGTTGTATTCATAAAAATACCCAATCGCCTACATCAAAACTTCTTTCACTGCGATGTTGATCTACCTATTGTTTTATTCGATTCAGCATCAAAGTGGGGTTATCCTTTAAAAGTTGGAGAACTTTTTGTTGATTCTCGATGTGATCTATCACTACTTGAACCTTTTTCTTCTTGATATTTTCTTCTATCTTGAGAGTTTGAAGAGTGGTAATTCTTTCCAATGCATTACAAGGTATGGTCAGATTCATTTCTTGATGCTCAATGTGATCTTTCAATTCTTGAACCTTTTTCTTCTTGATATGTCCTTCTATCTTGAGAGTTTGAGGAGTAGTAATTCTTGCCAATGCTTTAGAAGATATGGTCATATTAATTTCTTCTTTCTCTAGAGTTGGTTCCTGGTGTATATCCTCTTCTTTTGATGTTTCTTGGTCCTTTTCTTCCTCCTCTTCACAATCTATGTAAACTAATTTCTTCTCAACACACTTATGACCTTTAGTGTATTTTCTATCAAAAATGTAACAAAGCCCTTTTTCTCTTTTTTCTTCCAATTATTTTGGTGTAAACCTTGCAGGTTGTGGAAGGCTAGGCGCAAAAACAATTCCATATTTATATTTGTGAGTGGTAGGATTCCTTGTTTCCATAATTCTGCTTTCAATGTTTCTTGCCAACCTCAATGCCTTCTCTAATGAATTAGGTTCCCAAATCTGAACCTCATGTTGAATGTTATCCTTTAAAGTCCCTATGAAGACATCAATCCTTTGCTTCTCTCAAATATCATTTACCTTATATTCAATTTTTGGAAGTCCTTAATGTGCTCTTCCATTGAACCCTTTTGTTTGAGATTTATCAATTGGCTAAAGAAGATGTTTCTCTTTGTATCCTCATAATGTGATATCATTTCCTACATGTAAATTGACCAAGTGACAAGTGGTTTATGAGAACAAAGCCATTTATACCATAAAAATTTATTCGATTCTAAATATATAGATGAAATATGTACCTTTTGTAACAATTGTACATCATGTAGATCAAAATATTGCTCCATCTGTGGTATCCAATTTACGAAATCCTTGCCATCAAACTTCCTCATATTGTCTTTTCTTGATTTTAGGATCTCGATCTTCAAACGAATGTAACTCTGTATTTTCAAATCTCCAAATTCTGAAATTACGACCTATGGTAGCCCTCTGTGTCCTATTTCCAATGCCAACAATGTGATCAAAGGTGGATTCTCCAAGAAATAGTTATGCCCAATCTCCCAAGATGACCTCATTATATACTTTTTCAGTAGAGAGAACTGGTATGAAGTTCCACGTGTCACTGTTTCCACCTTAGTACCTCAAACCAATACACATAAAACTACAGTCCGTCCTCTTTCTGTAACTTCTTATGAAATTTCAATCTGATGCTCAGAGAGAAATTTATGACTATTTTCCCAAGGTCATCTGTTTGGGATCTAATTCAAGAGCCTACTGAAACCCTAATTACCTTGGATCATATCTCCAAAAATATAGTGAGACATGATCTGAAAGTTGGACCCAAGCTTTAGCACGATTTCAGCTCAAATGTGTTTTAATTCACAAGTATGGACCTTTGTAGAACAAATTGTATAGCAAAAATTCCACGATGACCTGTGTGAGATGGAATTCGGGAGCAAGAAAAAACCATAAAGTTCTCAGATCATATCTCCAACATTATAGCGAGAAACGATCATAAATTTGGGCCCAAGGTTTAGAACGATTTCGTCCCAAATGGGTTTTTTTTTAGCTTCTGAAACTTCGTATCGAAAACATTATAGTGAAAATGCCAAAATGACCTGTTTAGAGCGACGAAACCCTAGAATCCAAAGCTCTGATACTAAATGCTATGAAACCAACTCACAAAAAGATAGAAAAGATAGATAAATGCCTTCAAAATAAGCATCTTCGACGGGGAAACCCCCTTTACACTAAAAAAATGAACAATTCTTGGATGATACAAATGACAAGACCTCCCTTCTATATATAGGAGTCTAAGGGGTCATAATATAATCAGAGCCGACATAACAATAATAATGTAAGGGCACAACAATAACAATAGTGGGCTTATATGGGGCATAATAATAACAATATGGGGACTACATGGGTAGAACAATATAATAAGGGGGTTGCACTAATAACAATAATGAGTTACAGTAGTATTATAGGGACCTAACATATTTCAATTTATTTTGAATCTAATGGAAGTTATGTTCTTGGTACACGAAGCATGAACATGCCAAGTTGGGTGGTTGAAATCGACTGTAAGAATTAGCAGCAACAATGAAAGAAATTACAAATGCAGAAGTATGTTGGTAGATCACTTCAGAAGCAAGGCCATTGTGGGACACTAGTACCCAATTTCATCCATTGATTTCCATGAGCACGTTATGACTGGTATGATGGTTTTAAGGCAGGGATATGCCTTTGTTTTTTTATCTTTCGATGTGAGGAAGCCTTGCCAAGGGATGGATTGCATGGGATGGGGTGCCAGCGGAACTTGGAAGGTGAGTGACTGCACAGAAGGGGTGACTAGATTCCCAAGGGACTGTGTAATAGAGAAGGGAAGGTCACACTGGGTGTATTTTGGTCATTAGCATTTCCAGACGGAATCTAATGCACATTGGGAGTGCAACTTGGAACAATGAGCTAGTAACTGTTCACTGAGAGGACAAGTGGCACAAGATTATAGCGTTAGACATTAGATGTAGATTTGACTTTGCAGTGGATTATGGACTCCGTGGGAAGGAGGTGAATCCTGGTATTACTTTGAGGGTGGAATTGTGAGCCTTTGGATTCCCTTGTTGATTGATACGGGCATAATATCTTTTATTTGTTGGTTAAGAAAATGTGCATGTGTGTATATGTATATATGGTTATTGCAAATACTATAATGAGCTATGCTATAAAGCTCCGATATGTGGTATGTTGTCATGTTTTCGTGATGTTTTTATTTTGAGCAGGTCTTTCATTATAAATACTGCAATGAGCTGTGTTATAAAGCTCCATGGGCAGTATGTTTTCTTTTCAGTAGTCTTGTTGGTTATGGATGTCATACAACACTGAGGACAACATTTCACCAAGGGGGAGGGTTTTGTAAAAAATATATAAATACCACATATGATGGGACACGTATTCCAAGCTGAATGGTGGGGAAAACATCCTAGAAGGTGTTCATTTGGTTGTTTATGGCTAAGGAAATTGGCAAAGGCAATGGCTAAGGCTTTGAAAAGGCATGAGGCATTAATTGGCATTTTATTTATGAAAATAATGGAAATTAGGAGAAAAGGAAGGTGAAAGGTCACAGGTTGCATGTGAGGAGGAAATTGAAGGGAAATAATGGAAAATGAAGAAAATAGAGACATCATTAATAAGAAGTCTTCTGAGGATCAGTGGTGGGGGCTTGATAAGTTCAGTTTTGGAGCTCTCTCATTATTCTCTCTCTCCCTCTCTCTCTCTCTCTCTCTCTCTCTCTCTCTCTCGCGCGCGCACTATCATACTCTTGGATACTTAGATTTTTCTTGAAACACTCTTAGAGGGTGTGGCACAGTTGGATTCTTGGAGCAAGAAGGCAAAGGAAGAGCAGGAAAGTGCAAGAGGGCATCGACATCAGCAACTACATCAGATTTCTTGTAGGTACTGAGTTGCATGTATGATTTCTTCACTAGTTTTGGCATGCATGGCACATGCATGTGGTTTCTTGGTTATGATCTGTCATTGGCATGGAGGATGGCCAGGATTGACAGTGGATTGCCTAGCCTTGCCATTTCCTAGATAGCCATGGTGATTGTGGGTTTGATTTCATTGCTTTTTTTTGTTTGGTTCTCATGTTTCCTTAGCTTGGGTTGAGTTACTAGTGCTAGAATCCATGGTTGAAAAAATAGTCTGGAAGCCCTGTAACAGCTTGGGTTGAGTTATTAGCCCTAGATTCCCTGGTTGAATAAACGTTATGGAAGCCCTGTAACAACTTGGGTTGAGTTACTAGTCCTGGAAGCCTTGGTTGGAAAAAAACTCTGGAAGCCCTGTCTAAGTTGTGGGTTGAGTTACTAGTTTTGTAAGCCTTGGTTGGACAAATGCTCTAGAAGCCATGTATAAGATGTGGGTTGAGTTACTAGTTCTGGAAGCCTTGGTTGGACAAACACTCTAGAAGTCTTGGAAGGCTTGGATGGAGAACAATCTGATGATGGTTTTGGTGATCTCTGATTGTGAGCTGAAATCAATGTTTGATGGGTTGAGGTGGATGGCCTATGGAAGCCCTGAATGAGTTTTGATTGATGTGATCTATAAGATCCCACATTCATGCTTGGAATATGGAATGGGGGTGAATGACTGAAGAGAGATTTGGCTTAGCCATTCTATGGTCGGGTGGAACATGATAGTCCCATCTTGGGTTGGTTCATTGCATTCATTAATTAGAAATCCATTCCCTTGATTTTCATGTGTAAAGGTATTCATGTATTTATGGATTTGATGGATAATATGTTTATTGTATTTTTGTTCCTATTATGCTAGTTATATCCACATTTCCTGGCAGTAGCTATATATGGCTCTTAGTATGTTTTTACTTGTTTATCAATGGATAATGTGTTTATGAGTTAATGGAGGATAATGCAGCAAATGACATGAGGGAACAATGGTTCATAGCAATTCTCAGATAAGTATGAGATCCCTACACTTAATTATGTTATTTACACATGTAGGTTACATGTTGATGATATGTTTGACGAAATGCATGTCATGGCTAGTAGGGGTTTGGTAATGATATTGTTCATATTATTTCTTTTGCATCATTGTTTCCTTACATCCTTACTAATTCTAAGTGATCATTCCATTCTGGGCAGTGTCCTGGGCTCTGGACTGAAAAAGGTGGCTCAAATACCAGAATGATAGCATTAGTGGTGAGACTAACTCACCTGGGCAGTGTTTAGGAAGCATTATAAAGCACTCGGGCAGTGTCTGGGAAGCGTTATAAAGCACTGGGGCAGTTTCTGGGAAGTGTTAATCCTAAAACTAACTAACCTGGGCAGTGTCTAGGGAGCATTACCCTGGCCTAAGTCTCTCAAACAGTAGTAGGACCCAGGGACAGGAAGTTTGAGTGGCTGACTTGTCTTCTAAGGGTTATGTGGATGATGTTGGATGATTGTATGTGATGTTCCATTGGTTCCATTTCCTTAAAGTCACCAAGGAGGTTGAATATTATCATAGTGTCCTCTTGTCGCATGTTTACCCCTGCTGACCGATTGCTTGGGTAGATGTGGAAGGAGGGTGTTACATAATTTTCCCATGAACTCGACAAATTTGATGATTTGTTTGAGGGGGTGTCTTATTATTCAATGGTTATACACAAAGAATAGAAACAATTAAGTCTAGAGGAAACGATTCAGTTCACTCACTACAGGGTCTCTAGGCTATCAAAGCTTCCAATTGAGTCATTACAGATTTCTCAGGAAAGGATTGTTCGTGATGATGTTGTAATTGTTGGTTCTACTTAATATGTTGGTGCTTCTAAATCAATAGAAACATTTTCCTCTTCTTCTTCCCAAGCTAAGGGTTATGTGCTTGATGTTATGCTAGAAGAAATTTGGGAAAAATATAATCAAGCTCTTAATGCTAAGGCCGATGAATCTGAAGTTATTAAAACTCCTCCACAAGATAAGGTTAAATACACTTCTAAGAGCCTTGAATAGACTTCGATATCAGCAAAGGTTTGTGAGAGGCCTTTAAAGGACAAATATGTAGAAATCATATTGGTTTTCCCATCTTTCGAGGTTGTTTTGAGAATAGAAGAAATTCCTCCACTAGACATCTTTTACAGCCCTCAACACAAAGCCATTGCCAAGAGGGAAAGATATAAAGGGAAACTTGACTAGTCTGAGGTTCTAGTACCTAGAAATCCTTCTTTTGAGGTGTTGGGGAAAGGCTCTTTGGCAACTCCTACAAAGGAACTTAGTGGGCTTACCCAATCTACATGTGCCTGTGCTTTAACTACTATGGACAAAGCTATAGATTTGAAACAATTTCTTTAGGAGAAGGGATAAAGGATCTCTCTGTTAGAACAAAACATGGAAACCGAAAATAAAAATATCACAGAACATTAACAAGGGAAGGTCACAGATCTTTAAGACAGGTTTGATTCTCTCAGAGTCTAGTATGATATTGATTTACAGGCCCGAGACTCTGAAATCCATGTGTTGCATAGAAGGATTAAAAATATAAGTGTCAATTCAAAATTAATTGAGTTTAAGAAGGAGGCTAAAGAATTGAACACTCTTTTATCTCAACAATAGATTGTCTTTTGTCAAAATTTGGCCATCATTCATTATCACTACAGGACAACTAGCTCGCTAGTCAACCAAATACTTGATATGAAAAATCATTTTGAAGATATAGAGGAGAAAATGACTAGTTTGTTGAAATGAAAAGAATGTTCAGAGGGAAGATTAACCAATCTTCCTAATATTGAAGAATCCCATAAAGATATTATCTTCAAAGAGTGTGAAATTCGTATTAAATAGGCAGAAGAAACAATCTATCATGCAATGGATATTTCAAATAATATTATTGGAGCGGTTAGTAACAATTTGTTTCAAGATAATCTCATATCAAGTTGTCATGAAGGACCATTACCTGGTATCAAACTGCTTACTAAAATGTGGCAAGAATCCTCCAAAAAGTGAGCTGAGATAATCAATTAGCTGACCAAAACCAACTTGGAGTGTCATTGGCAATTTTTGTTCAAACCACATTGTTAGTGGATTAGGCTATGATTTTTATCAAATACCACCACATAGATGTTGCGAGTGTTGAGGGATGCAATCTTCACCAATCAAATGCAAATACAACACAACTCCCCACGTGAGTTGAAGAAAATTATTGATATCTATGAGCTGCAACAACGAATCAAAGGACATTCTTCCTCCCAAGCTTAGATTATTTGTTGTAACATATTATAAATATTTCCCATTTTGTTCATTTGTTAGAAAATTATATATTACAGAGCAATGGAACACATAAAATATTGCATAAATATAAACAAAAAAAATGCATAAAACAAGAGAGACATAGGTATATGCGGTTCACCCAATTTGGGCTACATCCACATAGAAACAACCAGTCCTTACTTTATATTATTGAGCAAAATGAAGAGATACAAACTACAACAAATCCATTTTAATTTCCTCTTCACTCTCACACAATCTCCTCTCTCTTTCTCACTCAGAATACACATCTACATAGTTGCAATACAATTCCCTCATATATAGTGAGGGGTTATCTTCTAAAGAAAAAAACCCTAAATTAAACATAACTTCTACCATGAAATCATCCGCTTAATGAACGGCTCAGATTGACTACAAATTTACAATATTTTATAAGGAAATTTTACATCTATTTTTAGCTTCGTGGGCACTACCCTAAAGCCCCAGCCAAAGGGGGGCTCATAAAAATCGTCGTAGCCCCCCTAGACCCCCCTGGCGGAAAACAAAAGACCAATGTTTCCCCCCCATTATGAACTGGGATCCAATGTGGCGATACCTCTTAAAGAGTGTCACCAATATGATACTAAATTGTTCTTTTTAAACCATGTTATTGCCAGATTTTGTGTGCCCCAAGCCATCATTATAAACCATTCTAAACGTTTTCAAAATTACATAATGTCTGAATTTTTGGACATTTGGCATAGTTTGTCTAGCTAGTGGTAGTAAGTGTGTTGGAATTGATGTCAACAGTAATGTTGGGAGATCAAGTTGGGTAGGCCTGACAGTTAGCAAGTGTGTTGGAATTAATGTCAACCATATCAACATGGATGTATGTGATAGCATGATGTATGTGCTAGCATGATGTTATGCAAAGACAACATTCATGTCCACTAGGATAGTTGTGATGACAAAAAATGTTAGCATTGATATGCTTGATGTGGTAAGCTCAGAGGGAGTCCTATGGTTGCTGATGGTGCAGGTAGATAATTGCCATAGTAGAAGTCCTACTAGAGAAGCCATAAAATTATGACTATGGTGGTTGGGAGTCCCAAACTTTGGAGGAGATTCTTCCTCAAGAGATCATCTCAGATACTCTTGGAGTTATCATAGTTGGTTAGTGATCGGAAAGAGATTTCCAAAAGTATGTGTAAGTCCATGATTGGGTCTCGGGATAAAAAAGTTATTAGCATTTGATGTAAGGACCTTGATGTCCTTAGGAGGAGGCTGAATTTTGGACCCCCGAATTTTTGGACTTCAAAACCCAGGAAAATATCAGAGCAGGCCAAATTATGGAGGTCGGAGCCTCGAGATATTAGAGCAGGTCATATATCAAAGTAGGTCATACATTGGAAGGTTTAATTTTAGATGTTCGGAGTCTCGGGACCTTAGAAGGTAAGGAATATCAGAGCCTCGGGATATCGAACTAGGAAGAATATTGGGGAGTAGGCAGAATATCAAAACCTGAATATTGAAAGGTGGGTATATTGAAATATTGAAGGTTCGATACATCAAGATTTCAGAGTTTCGTAAATCCTTGTTAATTGTATTCTTTTGAAAGCACTAAGGGTTGAAGAGAATAGGAATTACAAAGGAATTCATTCATAAAACCAAAGAACCAGGGACCCTTTCTCTCTCGTTTGACAAGACGCATGGAAACAAGTGATTGGACCTGAGGAGTTGATAGTGGCAGATGCCATCAACATGATGTAGTAGTACAAAGGACACTTAGGAACCAAAATCAACACTATTGGGTAGCCTAATGGGTCAAATCCGTGTGACACATGTCACCACTAAGGATTTAGGATTTTGTAAATCCTTTGTAATTGTAATTTTTGAAAATTTACGATGCCAGGGAGCTCCAATTTTGTTTGGAACTTGGTCTTGGGGAGCCAAAGAACCAAGGGCATAGAGAAGGTTCAATGCCTAAGTGATATAAATCATATAATAGGTTGGGGATTTCGTAACTTCATTCCACTTAAAGTTTTAGGAAAGTTACGATGCCTGGGAGATCCAATGTTGGTGGCACTTGGTTGTGGAAGCCAAAGAACCAAGGGAAGAGAGAAAGTACACAAGGAGATAGGCTCCCGACGGGATCCTGAAGGCCCTAGCACCTAAGTGCTATGGCCCCAGTCACATCTCTTGGTCCCATGGAGGAAAAAAAGGAAGGGGTTAAGAAAAAGGGGCTAAAGGCCAGAATCGAGATCTCGTAACATCGTAACTTCTTGTTAATAAAGTTACGAAATGATTGGGATCCGATATTGTAGCACATAAGAAGTCAAGGATGAATGTGTTAACAACTAAGTAAATTTTCTTGGTAAGGTTGGTGTCGCAGGAGTAATGGTGACTATAGAGATTGCTAAGTAAAGGTAGTGAGGACCACAATTGCATTGATGATTTAATGGAGTTTGTCATGAGCTCAGAAGTAAGCCACATCTGATCTCCCCATGCAAGGATTATTGAATTAAATGAATAATAGAGAATCCATGGCGAGGTACCTGTCAAGATCTGTGATCCATGCATTGGAGTATACAGGTGGACAAAGGATTTATTTCTCAGCATGGAAAATCTCAGTAGCCCATTCCCAATGTTTAATGTGGCTGAAAAGATCAAGCGAGTTGATTATAGGATTGTGAATCCATGCATAGGTACACTTGGGCAGTGTAAATGGAAGATTTAAAGCATTATATTCAACAATAGGAAGGAGTTCCATGTAGTGGTACACTTGGGTAGCATTAATGGAAGGATAATGGTCAACAGAGAGAGAATCCTTCCTAGCATAGGAGGGGAACAAAACCCATAATTGTAGTAGATCAAGTGGGGGGAAGGAACATAGTTTCCAAATAGTTGTGTGGAGAGCTCTACGTGTGTGTGCATTTCTGAGGAGAGGCCAAGTAAGCCTATGCTGAAGAGTGATGCTGAGAGTGCTTGTGTAGAGGAAAGAGTCACCAAGAGAGTCTGTGTTTCTATGTGAGAGGCCAAGATAGAGCCTGTGCTATTGTGCAATAGACAAAATTTTCTAGAGCAGAAGAAGAAGGCCGAGAGTTGATTATATGCTGATGAGAGAAAAAGTATGATTTTGTAGTGTTGATAGAGTGTTGTGTGTTGTGTATTAGTGATGTTGTTGAGTAGAAAAGTGAGCTACTACAGAATGATTAGAGGACAGAGAATTTTGCATGGGCCAAGGATAAGGAGAATAGAGTTGATATCAGGTAGAGTGGTTTCCAATTATAGTGAGAATAAGACTATCTTTTGAGTGTGGGTTGAAGCCTACATACAAGAATTTGGTGCTTCGATCTCTAGTGGGTTTTTGAAGAAATCTTGGGGGTTGGTGCCTCTTGCAAGTTGGTGCTTGCATAAATCCATGGAGATGCAAGTTGGTTCTTGCAAAAAATCCATGAAGTTGGTGCTTCAGATGGTGATTGTGGTAATTTTATCAAGTTTCTGTAAAAGGAGGGAGTTGGTGCTTCTTGCTAGCTAGTGCTAGAAAACAATGAAAGGGAGTTGGTGCTTCTTGTGAGTGTTGGCTCACAAATAGTTTGATGTAATATAGTATGTGCTCTTATTTTTACATCAACAACAAAAAAAACCTTTGGTGGTTTTTTCCCGAAAGGGTTTCCAAGTAAAACGCTATGTCTCACGTGTTTGTTGCTCATGATGTGTGTTCTTGTATTGGTTTATATGGATGACATTATGATTTTTTAATGATTTCTCTCATATAATGGATGCCAAATTTGAATGAGTAAAGATAAATTGGCATAGAAGTAAAAATTAGACTTAATATTGATTCAACCCCCCTCTCAGTATTAATATTGTTTCCAACAATTGGTATTAGAGTAAGGCTCCTTTAGGAATAACTTAACCGCTAGAAGGTATATCAAACGGAAACAATGGTTAATCAAGTTTGGATAACAACAGAAGGAGTTCCATTTTTAAATGGATTAGGCTATGAACTCTGGAAGATCATAATGGAAGCCTATTTGATGGTAGTCAATAAAGACATTTCATTATATGTGATATATGGAGAGAGGAATGAATTCAATACAAAATCCAAGGAAATCATCATGAAAGGGCTATCTAAACCACATGCTAAGGAAGTAAGGAACTGTGAGACAACTAAGGAAATGATAGAAAAATTGTGATGTCTGTATGGAAAATATTGCAATGTGGCTCAAGAGAAGGTTGAAGAACCTTGTTGATCAAGTAATGAACTAGAACATGTAGCTCTTGGATTTCAAACTTTTGTGGTTAATTTATGTTAAATTATATTTTGGAATATCCATAGTAGCAATCATAATTTGTCGATGTTTTGAATCCTAAAGGGGATCAATCATTATGACTATGAATGAATTATTGGAGAGCCAAGGTGGAAGATGAATAAATAGATATATGAACAAATTAAATAATAAATGAACAAAATAAAAGGTCGGCTAATCCTAACAATAAAATTCATACACCTAATAGAGTCTAAACTAAACCTAAATTAATGATAATAATTAATAAGAACTATGAAGAAAATTTTCTAAATAGTTATAAATAATTAATATATTAATCATCATTATTATAAACAAATAAATAATAATTAATTAATTAGTTAATTGATGATAATAATTATTATTATTATTGTATTTATAAATAATAATCAATAATAAATAATAATAATATTGATTTTTTTCAAACAAATAATTGACTAATTAATTGCTATTATAAATAAATAATAATAATAATAAATCCTAAAAAATGAAGATGAAGAAAAGGAAGAAATAGGAGAAGGCATCTAAAAGGAAATATGCTCAAAATATTGAAGATATTTCTTCCTGTGAGAAAACTGTTGATCTTAACTCCAAGGATAGTGAAGAAGAAGGCTTGGATGAGAGGCCATGCTACTCTGAAGGTATGCTATTGTTATGTGCTAATTATGAAGAAGTAGGTCACTTAGACATTAGATGTACATATTCCTTTTCTAAAGACAAAGATAATCACACATCTAGTGGCTATGAAGAGAGGCCTATATTTGTAGCAATAACCAATGACGGTATTGATTCGAATTTTAAACAGGAATGCAACAAAATATAGAGATAACCATATACACAAAGATGCAGCGTAAATAATACTTCATTTCATTAATGTAAAATACTGAAATACGCTTACAAATAGAAATGGAAATAAACCAGCTAGGGCGATGGTAGCTTATCTCTGAGAAGAGATGTGGCGGCTACATGCCTCTGAACTATGTTACGATGAGGTTTGAAGGCCTATTTATTGCTGAGAAACAATGGAAAACCATAAACATCCAAAAACCTAACCCTAGAAGATGAAACGCCAAACTGTGGACCCCGTTTGGGTAAATTGGTACATCAACTTCCCGGGGTCGTAACTTTGGCATACGATCTCCATTTGACGCACGCAGTATCTCATTAGAAAGATCTATCCGAGAACTACAACTTTGAGAAGAGGAACATGGCCCATGGACCCATGTTGCTCTCAGTTTTCCCAAAAAACATAGTTTAGGGCCTCAAAACAGCTCCGGAAGTTCAGGACCTGAAAAACTGCTAAAAATAATAAACTGTGCTACAATTAAGGAAACTGAAAAGCTGAACGAAACAATGGCAAGGTCCAAGTGGACTTGGTAGGTGGCCACCAATATCCACCTGTATCATTCCTCCCCCCTTAGGAAGCAATGGTCCCCATTGCGTTGAGTTCCTCCATGAGATGAGGAAACTTCTGCTGAACTTGGTCACTGGTGAGCCACTTGCCCTGGTGAAGGAGTCGGCCTGTTTTGACAACTCGATACAATTGGATATGCTACTGGAAAGTGTGCTTGATCTGTGTGTCCATGACCCAATTAGTTGCAGCTTGTTCCATGCAATCTGGATTTAACTCTGTGGGTGTGAGCTATTCTGCAATGTCGGATGTGTCTAGTAATGGTGGAAAGGTGGTCCACATTGAACACTGGGTGCAGGCCAAGGAATGGGGGAATGTTGAGCTCAAATGGATTGTCTCCCACAGCCTTGGTAATGGTATAAGGACCATATTAGAGTGTTCTGAGTTTCCAATAGGCTCTGGTAAGGCGTTCCTTTTGCAAATGAAACCAGACTTTGTCACCCACCTGAAACTTGTGTGGCACCCGATGTTGATCATGTCATTGCTTGTACTTGGGATTTGATTTCTCTATAATGTCATGGACTTGCTGGCGAATATGTTGGATGAGTTCAATGAATCTGTTTGCCTTATCTGTTTTGGACTGGACATGAGCCGAATCTGCATGAGTAGCTGCAACTGGCATGGCCACATCAATGGGACATAGTGGTTGGAATCCCAAGCCCACTTGAAAAGGGTTGTGGCCAGTCGAGCTGTGGAGAGCCCGGTTGTAGCTGTGTTGAACATAGGGGGGGCTCTCATCCCATGTGCATGGATGCTTTGAGTTGTACATGCGCAGAATGTGTATGATCATCCTGTTGACAACCTCTATCTGGCCATCAGTTTGAGGATGGAAGGCTATCGACTTAGTGAGTTTGGTGTCGAGCATTGACCAGAGACTGGACCAAAATGTACTGAGGAACCTGCTATCCCGATCTCAGATGATAGACTGTGGATTTTGTTGTGATATTCTTCTTGCAGGCGGCCATAATGGCCATCTTCGAGAACCTGTCGACGACCACAAAAACACAGTTGTTTCCATGCTTAGTGGAAGGAAGACCTAACATGTAATCCATGGAGATGGATTCCCAAGGTCGACTAGGGGTAGGCAGCAGGGTATAGAGGCCTTGCTTCTTGATGGTCGATTTGGCAATGGCGCAGGCAGTGCATGATCTAATGTACCTCCTGACATCGTGTCGAAGATTCAGCCAATAGAAATACTTCTGTAGTACTGCCACCATTTCCTCAACCCTGAAATGTCTAGTAGCCTGACTGTAGTGTGCTTCCCAAATAATCTTGGCACACTCACTTGAAGGAACACAAAGGTGACCCAGGTGGCATAACAGGGCATCTTGGAGGTGAAAGTTCGGAACCTGCTAACCCTCCAAGAGTGTCTGGTATGTGTGGCCAAATTCTGGGTTGCTTTTGTAGAGAAGTGGCCAATCAGAAGTCTCGTGCCTACAAGAGTTGAGCACAGTGGTTAACGCCGTGATCGGTGGTTAACTGAGGCAATCTGAAACATTATTGGTGCTACCCTTCTTATACTTCATATTCAAATGGAACTGTTGCAGGTATGTGGACCACTTCTGATGGCAATCATTCTGCAATTTCCCTTGGGTCTGTATGAACTACAGGGGTCAGTGGTCTGTGTGGATGATCGTTTCCTTCCCCAAAATGTAATGCATCCATTGTCGGCAGGCCTGCACAATGGAATACATCTCTTTGTCATAAGTGGGATACTTCCAGACTGTGTCTGAAAGTGTCTCACTGTGATATGCCACTAGATGCCCATGTTGAGTAAGGACTACCCCAATAGCGTAGTCAGAGGCATCTGTCTTGACCTCAAATGGTTGTTGCAAGTTTGGTAATGCGAGCACGGGTGTCATGCAGAGGCGATCTTTCAAATTTCTGAATGCCCTCTGTTGAGATTTAGACCAAAAGAATTTTTCTTTCGCTCCTCCCTTGGTGACTTGACTCAAGGGCCAAGTGATATGAGAAAATCCCAACACGAGCCTGCAGTAGAAGTTGGTAAGACCTAGAAAGTTGTGAAGCTCTGTTAGAGTGGTTGGAGATGGCCAATCTCGGATGACTTCGATCTTGGATGGATCCACACATACCCCCTGTTAATCAAGAATGTATCCCAGATACTGAACCTGGGTCATGCCAAAAGTGCATTTCTCCAAATTGGCACATAACTTGTGTTGCCGCAATGTTTGGAGAACCTGTCGGATGTGGTGGAGGTGTTCTTCCCAACTCTGGTTGAAGATTAGGATGTCATCCAAGTATACCACTACAAATGAGTTGGTGAATGGTTGCAAGATGTCATCCATTAGCCTCATGAAGGTTGCAGGAGCATTCATCAATCCAAAAGGCATCACCAACCATTTGAACAGGCCCTCCTTGGCTTTGAAGGCAATCTTCCACACATCGAAGGGTTTGATTGGTACCTGTGATATCCAGACTTCAAATCGATCTTGCTGAAATATTTTGCCCCCTTCAGTTGGTCCAAGAGGTCATCAATCCGTGGGATCGGATACCTATTACGGACAGTGATCTTGTTCAGCACCCGATAGTCAATACAGAGTCTCAAAGTCCCATCCTTCTCCAACATGATCGGGCTCCCACAGGGCAATGAACTTGGACATATGTGACCTTTTTGCAACAGCTCCAAATCTACCTCTTGATTTCATCATTCTCCGGAACGGAGCACCGATAGATTGCTCCATTGGGCAGTGGCACACCTGGGGTCAGATCGATGGAGTGCTTGACTGATAGTGTAGAAGAACCCCTGCGGGGGAGGTGAATATGTCCTTGTACTCCTCCACGACCTTGTCCATCTGTAGTTGTCATGCGGAGGGGCCCTATCTAGAGGTCGTGGCCACCGTCTTCTTCTTTCCTTGAGGGCATATCATCAGGAAAACAAATTCCTAGTTTTGGAAACGAGCTTACTGCATTGTTTTGCAGTAATCAAAGAGATGGTGGTAGGCGGTGCTACCTCCGATATCCTGTACAACTTAGTTCCCAAAGTAACAATAATAGCACGGGACCTTGATTCATACACAGCATGTCACTTCCACAAGTATGGTTGTCCAAGTAATACATCACAAACTTCAAGGGGAGCAATGTCACACAATACCTCATCCGTGAAGGGCTTGACATTGTATGGAAGGCAACACTGTTGGCTCACGCGAAGATCCTGTCCTTGGTGAATCCACCTGATGGTGTACGGCTGTGGATGTGTTGTGGTCGGTAAGCCCAGCCGCTTCACGACCTCTGCCGAAATTAGGTTCTTTTGGCTCCTGCTGTCGACAATGAACTGTAGCGGGGAGCCCTTTACCCACATCTGGGAGTGGAAGAGACACTCCTCCTCTTCTGGATCTTCAGGTTCCTCCTTCTGGATCTTCATGGTGGCAACGGTGGTGTTGGGCTCTACATCGATAATCTGCTTCCCTTTGTCATTCCCGTTGTCGGGTTTTGACTCAGAGTCGGAACCTGCATCTAATTCTGAAACCTTTAGCTCAGCCACTAGTGACTTCTTGGCCTGACACTCACTTGTGTTGTTAGTGGAGCTCTTATGGAACTCACACCACTTTCCCATGTCCTTTTTCGGCTTCGCAGAGTTGTTCTTCGCTTGCAGCTTTGGCAGGTTGTCTTGGGCTACCCTACCTTGGCTTTGTCCTTTGTTCTACAATTTGGGGTCACTTTTCCCTTGCTTCAGATTCGCAGATCCAAATTCTCGCTTCTTCTGTTTAAACTTTTGCTTGACCCTGACGGCATATTGGTATGCAATGCCGAGCGAGGAGATGTTCAAGAATTCTATTTCTTCCTAGATGTACCTATGCAGGCAGCTGTAGTATTTGAGTACCAAATGCTGCTCCGAATCCTTGATACCCAACTTTGTGCGAAGGGTATGGAAAATATTGGTGAACTCTGGCACATCTTGGTCCCTTCCTTGCCGCAGCATGGTCCACTTTATGTATTGATCCTCATAGCTTTCGATAGGGTAGTACTGCTCCTTGATGGCATCCTAGAATGAATTCCAAGTGGGTGTGGCCCAAAATAGTGAGCCTGTGCTTTCATCCTTATGCTTGCAGCAGGTCTCCCACCAGTCCTTGACATGGGGGGCTACTTTGAGAAGAGCGAAAATAACTTTTTCTCGACTGGAAAAATCATGAACATAAAAATAAACCTCTATCATATTTAACCATTTATTGACGACATCTACGTCTATCTGACCCTCAAATATGGGGATTTCAAAATTAACTTGTACCTTAAACGGTGTGGCATTTCCAGAGTAGCTGTTGGACGCTGACGCGTCGCCCTTGGGTAGCCGCTGAAGGATCTGGGCAAATTTGTCCATCATCGCATTCCTTTTTTGCTCGAGGGCTTCTTCGAGCAAGATTTTGATAGGATCTCCTACCCCCTCGTCTTTCTTTTCATCTGCCATGGGAGGCCGTCAGGATTTGCGAGGCTAGTCTTGCAACAGTTCGACCAGTTCAAGCCCTAACTCCTTATATCCCGGCCTCGTTGGTGACATGCAAAGAAAAATAGAGAAAAAAACAGACCGCTTTCATACCACTGATCCGGATTTTAAACAGGAATGCAAAAAAATATATATTTAACCATATAAACAAAGATGCAGTAGAAATGATACTTCATTTCATTAATGTAAAATACTGAAATATGCTTACAAATAGAAATGGAAATAAACTAGCTAGGGCAATGGTAACTTATCTCTGAGAAGAGATGTGGCGGCTACATGCCTTTGAGTTGTGTTACAATGAGGCTCGAAGGCCTATTTATTGTTGAGAAACAATGGAAAACCCTAAACATCCAAAAACCTAACCCTAGAAGATGAAACACCAAACTGTGGGCCCCGTTTGGGTAAATTGGTACATCAACTTCCCGGGGTCATAACTTTGGCATACGATCTTCGTTTGATGCGCACAGTATCTCGTTAGAAAGATCTATCCGAGAAATACAACTTTGCGAAGAGAATCATAGGGCCATGGCCCAATGTTGCTCCCATTTTTCCCAAAAAACATCGTTTAGGGCCTCAAAACGGCTTCGGAAGTTCAGGACCCGAAAAATGCTAAAAATAGTAAATTGTGCTACAATTAAGGAAACTGAAAAGCTGAATGCAACAATGGCGGGGATCCAAGTGGACTTGGTAGGTGGTCACCAATATCCACCTAGATCAGGTATCTTATAGGAAGAAGATAGATCTCAGGTGTGCTCATTTGTAGGAGAAAATAAGAGTACCCAAGGTAGTGATCAAGAAGGGATACTCCTTAGACCTGTGGAAGATGCCATGGACACAGAGATGGTTTTACATATCTGTCGTGACTCAGATGTCACCTATGATAATGAATAATAGGAACTAGATGAAAGGATCTATTTTAGGAACAAGTTGATCTCTACTCTAAAAGATATTAAGGATCTATCAGAAGAAAATCTCAGGAAAAGGAGCAGTTGCACGAGTATGAACTTGAGAATGGCAAGTTGAAAAAAACAATAGTTGATCTAAATTCTCAATAAGAAAAGGCTATCATGTTGAGTGGCATGTTCACCAATCAGCTAAATTATAGAGAAGCTTACTGCAAGAGAGTACAAAATGGAGTTGGCTCATTGAGACATGACCTAGAAAGGCCAAGTGAAGAGATGTCTCAATATCAGAATCTTGAGGAGAGAAAATTTTCTTTGAATGAGATGCTTGTTAAGAAAGTATCCCCTCTCATCAAATATGGTTTGGTTTCCAAAGAAAAACGAAGCTCCAATACTATGAAGGCTAAAGAGTCAACTTCCCAGGTAAAGGAAGTTCACAGTTCTAACAACAAAGTAAAATAAGTTGTTGAACTTCAGCAGCACAAAGGAAAACATTAGCAGCTAGAGAAGAAAAGGAACTAGCACAATGGTAAGTAGCAACAATGAGGAGAGAAACAGAGGAGAGCCAAGCAACAACAAGAAAGAGCGCAAGGCAGTAGCACAATATTTTATGTGTTGCATTTAATTATGAAATGAGATATTGCTATGTGATCTCACGCCCGATTGAGATAAACAAACATCAAAAGGAAACACAAATATAGATACAATAGTGTCCCAACCCAAATGATCAAACATGCATGAGACAGTCAATTCTATATACTACAAGGAAATATGTGTGCACCTAGCCTCCTCATGGGTTGGGAAAGTATTTTGGTTCTGATGCAGATGCCATTTCTCCACTTGGGTGATATACCTCATACACACCTGATATCGATCCCTACACACAACCACAAACCAATAGACACAACAAGTGACCTTCCTTGGAAGATAGTTAGATCAAAATATCATAGAATCAACCATATAACATGTTGAATACAAATACACATAGGGAAGGAACATATGCTTCTATTAATCATATAAGTCAAAGTACATCAACATACCTTCAACAAATAAGTTTCTCTCCTCCAGGTTGTAGTATTGTCCCCTCTCCGAATACAGTAGAGCTCTCACGCTACAATTTGGATACTTCTCTCTCCTTCTCTTTCCTCTTGGAGAGGTTATATAGGCTCATTATATCCTCCAAGAGAATGTATCTAGACACCTAGAGGCTTGAGAAGTCAGGAAAATTATACAATAATGGAACCCTAGCCAACTCATACACCAGTGGGTCAAGTTGATCTCCTTGGGAATGATAGACTCTAGAAACCTTTTTCACAATTCTAAGATTTTTCTCAATTATCTCATAATTATAATATTTTGGAAAATTAATTATGAGAAATTGCTCAATCATGTAATTCCACCCTTTTATCATGGGATAAACGTCACATAAGTAAACTAAAAGGTGAAAAGGGATGCATTTTAGCCAAACAACTAAGGTAAGTTGATATTGGGTTTCTCTCATTATAATGGAGTGGCAAATAGGGTTATAACAGATGCCCCCTAATGCATGAGGTCAGAAGAGAAACTCATGGCCGAAATGCATTACAATAATACTTAATGCTCAAAATGGAAGGAAGTAGCCAAGACTATGAATCTTGATCAAAGGAACTCAAGTGTTGAAGTCTCAACTTTGCTGATAACATCCCTGAGGCAAGCATACCCATGCTCGGTTAGAAGAATATGTTGAACATGGTCGCCCTAAAATACACTGTGGATCCATGACATGAAATTCTATAACATGGCCATGAAGACATACACAATGGATCCATGTGACTTGATAAATAGAGCATAGCCACCAAAAAATACAATTTGGATCTATGTCATAATATACATCAAGTAGGAATATGGACACAAACAAACCGAAAGTGTCTCAAATAGCCCTCAAGGTACGTCAATGACACATAACTCCAACATATCCTGGGAAGGATACCATATAAGAGTGAAATGTCCCTAACCCAAGGTCTTCGACATAACCCTAATGACACGAATATACATCATATGAATATATGAGCTAAATTCGAGCATGGTAGAAACCACTTGATTACTAGCCAATGAGGTAAACCAATAACAAATGCAAGGGAATCCATCAATGAGGTAAATGGACCCAAAGGTACCTAGTACAATCCACTAAGTGTGAATAAATGAGCTGATTTCGAACACTAGTGAATTTGACCAATAAGGAGGCAATTATGTAAACCCATTTTTCATCGTGAGGAAGCCTACCACTGAGGTCTGCAAGCTCCAAGGTACTACTAGTTCCTAGATCAAGGTTCTAGATAATGAGCTGAAGTTGACAAGAGAAGATGTATTGAAGGAGGGCCGTGATGTATCATTCATCAATCAACACAAAACAAACTAGGAGATCTGATGTATGGATGAAGTACAACTGGCACAGGGATGGCCGACTCGAAAAGGTCGAAAGGCTACTGCAAATGGCTGACATAGGTTGAGGATTCCCTTGAACACATAGTAGCACGACACAAAAGTGAATTGGAAGCATGACTAATGAGAACCATGTGATATCATGAAATGACTCAGGAGACATTGAGGCATCCTCGATATGACTAGAAGGGTAACCGTCGAAGGAGTAAAGAGACTCATATGGATGGTAGGACTCCTAGGAAAGCTAAATCCCAAATGTGAGATAATGAAACAGACAGGTGCCATTTTCAAGGGCTGTTAATGTGAAATTTCTTGGAAGGTGTACCAAAAACACTTCACTTAAGTCACTAGGTGAAAAGTGACCCTAACAACAATTTGATGGTTGGTTACGATTCATATTTGCGATAAAAAGTGAAAAACCTATGATAAAAAAATATATGATCCAGAATAGAAAACAATAGTAAATATATCCAATGCAATAACCCAAATGTAAAAACTTTAATTGAATAAATTATTTATTGAAAACACCTGGTGATGGAGATCTACAAAAAGGTTCTATAAATCCCCCTCTATGGCATGGTCCTTTGATGTCCTTAATGCTTAGGTAATCGATCTTCTCTCTCAATATGTGAAAAACCAAAAAGAATGTGGAGAGATCGAATGGGAGCTCAAAAGAAAAGAGACGATAATGGTGATGATGATAATGATCATGGGGAAGAATGAATGGACAACCCTCCTATTTATAACAAAGTATTGAGTTAATCATGAAATTGGAGAATAATAAAATAATATTGACCAAATCAAGATCTAACTGTTAGAAATGCTTTATTATATTCTTTTGAGAGGGAAAAGATATTTAAAATGGTCAAATATATTTATTAAGAAATAATTAACAAATACAATTATTTATTAATTATTTAGTGAGGATTAAGAATGGTGTGAGATTGAAATAATTATTAAATAATGATTTAACAATTATTCCAATAATAGAAATAAAGAATAATAAATAAATAATGATTTATTTAATTATTTAAATCATAAAATAATTTAATAAACATGGTTTACTAAATTATTTTCCATAGTGAAAGTGATTATGGTAAAATTAATTCTACATGGTGTATTTCGATCCACCTAGTTAGAAATGGCTAGGTGATCAGTTTTTGGTGATAACAGATTCGCCCCCAATGTATGACTATTAGGAGAAAATTGTATGACCAAAATATGTTGTAGATTATACTTCCATGAGACACTAATGTTGAGTCAAAGAGAGAGAGGAGAGAGAGAGAGAGAGAGCTGAAGCAATGCAAGGAAAAACAAAAATGGAGGGGGCGAGACCTACTAAACTAATAGAAGTCTCTTTTGATGTGGGAATACATGATCTCAAATGAGGTGGGGGAGGCATACCCATACCCACCAAGATAACTGCGTAAAAATAATAATTATGAGCCCATCAATGTGGGGCTGAGCTACATAGTACATGATACACGATACACTAGCATGAATGGGTCAAAAAATAATACAATGGATCCCATATACATAATGCACCTGGAAAAACATAGGCCAAGACTAAATAAAATAATATTCGAGTACATGAGACATAATTCCCCTAAAGCTAACATGGTGAGGGGGGATTGCAACCAAAGAATCCCTTCTGAACAAGAAAGGGCTCTGAAGATTTGAATGGATCATCTGAAGGAGAAATGCATGTTGTGGGCACTGCAAGAGGGAGAAACTGAACCCATCACATCTACGGAACTGCATCTGAGGCTGGATCAACATATGTGGTCATCTATGCATGTGGGGGGATACCTGAAGGGCCAACCCCTCACAATATCTGGAACATCTTACACACACTCGAGAGTCACTTGGACCATTGTCAAGATCACTGAACCGTCAACAATACAAATCTCAATTATGCGATACGGAGTTCATGTCGAGCACGTGAGAAAGAGCCAAGTCAAAGGGAAATGATGATTCCCTTTGATTGATCTGAGGCATCAAACAAAAATGAAAGCTGGAGCCAAGGTACACCACCCTCTAGACCACTATTCTGGAATAAATGTGCTAAGGTTGACAAAAGAGGTCCCGCCAAAGTTAAGGCAATGAGGAATCCTTAACAAAGGCATGAGGAATCATATTAGAGTGACTAATGGACTGATATTAGTGATGATGATGGAAGGAAACAAAATTAGTGGAGGACTGACGACTTCCCTTGTCAGAGCATAATATGTAGGGTTGACCTGGCAGCGACTAACTCAATTCCAGAGGGGATGGTCAATGACTCAAATGATGGTTTGGAAAAGATGGAGCAATATGGCTAGGGGCCAAATATGAATATAATGGGATGGATGTGACACAATGATGTATGTAAAACTTTAAATTGACTCAAGGGGACTCGGAACGAACACCATAGATATAAGAGTGACTCCTCTCGAATGCACTAAACAAGGGTGACTCAATGATGTTGCCGCGTGGGGGAGGCCTAAAGGGGACTGTAAAAACATGAGTAAATTATGATTACTCAAGGAAAAAATTGACACGTGAGTCAACCAGTACAAAGGTAAAGTAGTGCTAGAGTACGGGTGGCTCAAATGAAGAAATTTGATTTTAATATGCGATAAAGTGAAACCTCATCAAAACAATGGATTCCTGGTGAAGTGTCAAATTACCAAAAATAAAGGGAGGCCCATTATAGAACTCAATGAGATATTTCGAATGGTGTTAACAATTTTTCAATTGGAGCTATAGTTTGGTCGTAATGGGTGATGAAAAAACTAGGGTTTTTCCTATAAAAGGGATTTTTCCCCCAATCCAATTCATTTGCATAGTGAGTTGTTGGAGAATTTGGAGAGGAGGATCAGTTGCTACATATAGGGGAGATGGTAGCAGACAAACTAATCATTGGAATTCAGATCTACGACATTCAGGTAGGTGACCTTAATTTTTTTAAATGGCCATAATGCTTCATGGAAGAATTGTTCCTGATGAAGAATCGAGGTAAGAAAGGAATATAGGAATGAACTACCAGAAAAGGTATAGGATCATCCCTGCCTACAAAGTCAAACATGAGGACCAAGTGGTAAGTGTGGCATCACATAGAGTAGAATATTTGAATATATGGTATCAAACATCTACGATATGTGATGTGGATATGTCTCAATGAAGAGGTCCATAGGACAAACTATACAAGGAATGAGAGGATAATCGACCATACCTAGATCATTGGGGTCTAGGTCGAGACTTATGTTAATCAAGTGAGAAGGTTTCCAGGGGCCATCATGCCCCCAAGCATGAGATAATTCCCCTAAACATATGTGGTGGAGGGGATTTGATCAGGTATGTAAAAGGTGGGAACGATGCCCACAACTAAAGAAATTTGTGGAGTGCCATATTGTTCCAAGTTCTCAAATAATGGATTCAAGCATTCGACCTGAATGGCAGAACGTCCTCTAGAAAATCAGGAGGAGATGTAGGGGCATATGTGCCCCCCAATTTTTTATGGATAAATGTAGTATTCTATGGGCATACTATATGTATTGAGAGTAGTGGACTCAAAACACATTTAGATGATGTGGTTCACCATTTTTTTATGTTATGAATGTCTTCGTGTGGGAAAAGTGGACAGATACAGTTAGACAAAGGAAATGGTGGACTACAAATCTCATTTAGCACTGTATATATGCATCAAATGGACTAGATTTGTGGATTCACATATATGGTGTCACTATACAAAAGAGTGGCTTTGGATATAATGAACTGATGCTGACTTAGACAACATTGGGTTGAAAACAACAATGTCTAAGGGACTCAGTTATTGATGTAATATGGAGGAATGATTAAGTGTATCATTCCTAGAGTGATCAGAAGTGATATGAGACTTTAGAGATTCTTCTAAATGGGGAAGAATAATGGTACTAGAGTCGACACTACCAAATGCACTAGGAGGGTTGGGGAGAATTTCTTCTCCTAGACTCTCAAAAGTGGACTCCCCTTACCCAAACATTGTGTGGAAATGTAATGGACACAAGGTTGATGTGGCTCGAATTCATCTATTCAAAGTAAAGGGTTATTGAACTAATCGACCTCATCATTCATGAATTATTTGGACACCACAACATATGGATCATGGGTTCTCTGTAGAAGGAAGTAAGCAAGACGGTGCATATTATCCCAAGGATAATCAGGAGTGGTCATAGCTAGAAGATGGGTGGACTGGAGGAAGAAGGACCACATGATGGAGGAGAGCTACCTAAGGCATCTTCATGAGAGACAACATTCACATATGCATTATCAAGGTTGGCAGACATATAACAAGTAGATGGAATAACTACTGATGTTGATACCAGGGTTTTCATCGAAGAGGGTTCAACATAATCACAATAGGAGACATTAGGGTTGTTCCAATGCATCAAAAACATGGATGCCAGTAGGTACAGAATGGTAGGGTACTATCTGTCATCTTGACATCAAGAGGAGGGATCACAATGGGTGTTTGAGAGACCTCTTGTTTCGGTACAGGGGTGGGGCTAGAATCCACAGGTAGAGGAGATGTGGACTCACTATGAGTAGCCTCTAATTCACGAAGCACTTGAAGTGTATCAAAAAAAACTTTGATACGAGGACAATGATGATAATAATGTCCATAATTATGACATAAATCAGATGGGTGATTCGTGAGTAATGATCTTTTCTTCTTAGTTAACTCAGGTAAGGTGACGTGGACCTCAGGAATGTTAGAATCAGGGAAGGTATTAGAGACCACGTTCTTGACATGAGGGAGTCCAGGAAAATTATTGGTGGCATTACCAACAAAATCAGAAAAATTACATGGAGGAATAGGCTTTGGTGGCTTAGCAAGAGCTAGAGCTGCATAAAGTGCCTTATCTTTGGTTCCCCTTTTCTGGGCTTTGCCCCCCTTGCCATATGGTTTCGCAATAGGAGTAGGTTCTGGTTGAGGTTGTTGTGGAACTAAAGCAAAGGAAGGGGTAGGAAAAATAGGTTGGACCTAGGTTAAAGTAGTGTAAGTTTTAAGTGCCAGACTGCGATCCCCAAGGTCAAGGAAAATTTTAAGGATGGACATTTCTCTTAAAGTTTAGAAACCTTGGCGAATCTTAATTGTCCCTAATATGAAAATTGTAAAATGTTTGGAAATATTTTTTGTAAAAATATTTATATTTCTAATGATTTTATATTATTCTATATAACATTTTGGCAATTTTTAATGTAAAATAATTTTATTCTATAAAATGTGGGAAAATTAGTTTTACAAAAAAATGGAAATTGGTGAATTTTTTTTGAAAAAAAACATCGAAAATTAGCTCCCCTGTGAATACTAGACCCTAAAAGTTTCCCTGCCCAAGGTAATGTTGGGTAAACTCAATGTAGCCATAACAGATGTAGAATAAACTCTAGGGGGGGATAGAAATGGTATCTAACCAGTAGGGTAATGGCCTAGAAGAACTGCTCCAACATTGTTAAGACCTAGGGGAACAGTTTCAGGCTAAAATGGACTAGGAGAGACACTACTAGAAGGAAATTATCCTTGTGGAGTAGTACTAAAAGGTTGGGTTGAGTTAGGGATAGTAGGTTGTGGAGGTGTTGTCTGCTGTGAAGGCATACCAAGCTATTTTTGGGAGGCTCATGATGCTTGGAGCATGAAAACATTGGATGAGCTAGGGTCAAAAGGAGTAAGTGGTGGACCATAATAAGAACCAAGAAAATTGGAATATTTCTAGACTCCAAGACAAACATTTGTGAGGGACAAGATAGTCTTATTGTCAGTCGTGGAGGAGATGTTGTACTGAGGTGAAGTATTGGCTTTGGGATCATAGTACGTCAACTGATCAATGGTGACAATATTTCGATTGTGGGGAAAGCACATCTTACAGTGAACCACATATGCGACAGTTGACATAATGTAGGTATAAATATGACCCAAAAGGATGTTATATTCTAAGGGAGCATCAATGATTTCAATGTCAATAAGCATAGTCTTACCAACAACTGTGATGTGACAGCTGTGATATAAGCCCAGGGGATATGAGGGATGACCATCCGAAGAAGCATGGAGAGTGATGGTGGATGGGGGTAGGTCAGGGGAACCATGTTTCTTCCAAACAATAGCATCCATCACAAAGGTGGAGATGCTTTCTTCTATGATACACTACCAAATAGTGGCGTTTGTAATGGAGACTGGTATTTGAAATGTGAAGGATAAAGGTAGTGGAGGATTTTCAGACTTATCAACATGAAAGACAATCATATGATCATCTTGAGGATCCATGACACCCAAATCATAGAGTATATCTTCTCATTGTGATGGGTGCATCTTGAGAACTTCCAGCATTGACATGGCAGAAGGAGACTGCGCAAAATCATATACTCTGCTATAGGTATCAACAACTTTAGAAAAAGAATATTTTTTATGTAATGGACCTTTAGGGATCTTGAGAATAACCTTGACCTTAGGCTACGAGATTTGTAACGTACCATTGGATGATGAAAGAGGCTCAATGGAAACTTGGGGTTGGGACTCAATCACTCACTTCGAGGATGGCTTGTCATATTGGAGCGATTGAGTCTTAAGGTTGACTTGTTCGATATTAACCTCATCAAAATTCATCATGAGAATCTAATAATCATGGTGTCAAGATGGTGTAGTTAGCTGACCTGCCTAACCTTGTGTAGGTTGTGCAACAATATATCCTTGGTGATGATAAGGATTGGTAAGCATTGTTGGTTGAGATGAAGCAAGAAGGCGAGGAGGAGCGATGGGATGCGGTCCTCGAGAAGTAGTTGCTTGAGCTTCCCATACTTGATGCATCTGAGGTAAAATGGGACACTCATGAGTATAATGACCATATACGCCACAAAAAGCACAAGGTTTGTTTGAGCGAAGACTCTTGTTTTTATTGGGTTGTCCACCCTATTGATAGGTTGTGGGATTAGGTTGAGGACCATGGTTTATTCTTGGTTCTAGTTAACCTTACCCTTGTTCATATTCTTGGGTTTAGGGGGATTTTATTTTCTCTGGTGAATATATGCTTGACCTTGTGGAGGAGCTAGCTACTGTGGCAGAGGGGGAACAGGCATGGGAGGCTAGGGTGCTGGTGCCGGAGGGGCTGGAGCGCTAGGTGGTGCATACTGATAATAAAGAGATGGGGTAACATTGGGATAAACAGGTGTTGCAATAATTATCCCTATCATCTGTTGATGAATATGGGGATATGCATATGGCATGCTAGGACCTAGATAAGAGTTTCCATGTGGAGGATTGGGGGAGGGATAATTGTAAGAGGAACTTGTCCCTCCTTGACGTGGACCATAACTCCTCGAAGGTGGAGCATATGGTTGAGGATGTGAAATGGTTCCAACTATGCCATATATTCCATAAGATGCCCTTGGTGCATTAGCAACACTATTCTGAGGAAGATGGAGGATGACAATGTATAAACAACCTGGCTGGGCGTAGATCAGACCAAATTTTAAGGCTACTTGGAGCGTAGCTTCCTCGGAATGGGAGAAGTTTGGCATGACATGTTTATAAATGGGGGCCAAAAGCGATCTAAGGAACTAATCCATATAGATGTGGTCTTTGAATTTAGGAGTTCTAGGCTTAAGGGGGCTTGGACCC
Organism: Pinus tabuliformis; assembly: GCA_031772625.1. Taxonomy (NCBI): domain Eukaryota; kingdom Viridiplantae; phylum Streptophyta; class Pinopsida; order Pinales; family Pinaceae; genus Pinus; species Pinus tabuliformis. The sequence goes on along the minus strand of CM062819.1, from coordinate 1,121,441,140 downwards.
AAGTTCAGAGTTAGATGTGCTAACCAACAAAACCCTACTCTACCACTCTACCGGCCCTTTTGGAAACAACCCGCCTAGCACAGGCTGTAGTCTCACCCGAGGGATTATTGGGGGATGTCAAAACCAGGTTTTTGCATCTAATGGACTATGTGATGTGTTTATGTTACTTCTAGGACTTTATTCCGACCTTCGCGAACCTTAACCCTTAAAAACTAGAAATTACAGTAACTAACAGATAACATATTCAAACTCTTTGCCGATTGTTCAAAACATTCATAACATCATACAATTAACTCGATTTACAAAATTCTGCGCATCTATTAAGTACTTTTCATGATAAATGTAGTAAACTGAGTGAACATAAAGTAAATTCAGAAGTAAAGCATAACACAAAGATACACAGATAATGCTCAAAAATAGCCTTTATTATCTTGAGATCTTCAATTACAAACTCTTTCTACCCTATGCACACAACTGCAGGGGACCGCGCACTCAGCTATGGACTTACCAAGGTCTCTACGCACTCAGTTGTAGGAGCTTTCCCCTTCACCTAAGTACATAAAACATATTTCTCTTACCTAGATAAATTACCCATAAATAGACTTGTTCTCTTTCATGAATCTCTATGATTCCTTTTTATATCATCTTCTATTACAATACCATGGTCTGTGAACCATGGGTGGGTCACAAAACAACTTATCCCTTAACAAACTAAGGGGATTTGACCGTCCTAAAGCCCCTTTGACTCCTATCGACCTATGCACTCTTCTCCTCAAATTGAGGAGACTTTACAATAATACAAAAAAATTACAAAATTGACTCTAGGGGACCCTATCCCAATAAGCCCCCAACACAAAGTCATGACTCATCCCGAGTCACTCTGCTGGTGTTTCCTCAATCATTTCCTCTAGAACGTTGAACTCTGTCTTCAATGTTTGAAAATCTTTTATTCCCTGCACAATGGCCTGACGAACCTCCTCAACCAATTTCTTTGTAGTGGGCCACTCAACTATAAGGCCCATGGTTCTTTGTGTCTATTGCATAGCCTTCAGCTTTCTTTACACCATCTATGTCAACTAACTTGCCTCATATTCCTAGGGCTTCATCCTTGAGGATATGATTGATGTTTTCAGACATAGCTCATCGATTTGAGCTTGGATGAACTTCCCTTCTTGTAATATGGTGAACCTTTGCACTGGTGCTAAGGTCTGCTTTATAGCTCTGATCTCATCAAACTTCCTTTTTTTCTCTCAGATTTCTACTTCGAGTTTCTACAAGGTTGGATCCTCCTACAGCGAGCTCCATAATTCCATGGCCTGTTCAAACCACTGCGTGTAGTCCTTGACTGCAACTTCTAGTGTAGCCATCTCTTCTTTATTAGTACCCTCGCTCTACTCTCTGACTTCCAAAGGAGTGGTTGGATGCAACTTAAGTTGGAGCTCAGATATTTTCAGCTGTAGCTCAAATCAAACTTTGCCAATTTACTCCTTCGATTCTTTGACTGTGGTAGCTAGATTCTATATCTTCTCGGTGAAGACCACTTTTGCTAGAATCTGGAGCTCAGGAAGCTCATTACAGGCCTCCACTATTGTTGCTTCCAATTAATGACTATGTGCAATCACTTCTTCACATTCCTTAAGGGCCTACACCTTTTCCTTGAACATCTGGTGGTTGTTTGTTTTTACTTCGCTGATGACAGGAAGTGCACATTGTTCCTGAACCTAGAGCTCATCTCATACTCCTTGATGCAGCTCATGTAGTGTCTGAATAGGGAGCACCACAAGGTTCAGACTCAAATCCTTCATGTGCAAGAGGTGTGCCCTATCTTATGAAGTCTCAATGTGCAGTGATCCCTCTGGTAACTACACTATTGAGAGGTCCGTGCTGAGCTCTATTGCTAAGGTTATCATGCTTGCTTGGTTTAGTCTCACCTGTCCCACGCTCACTTAAATAATCCCTGTCTAGACTTGCAATTCCCGCAGGCCCTATTGCACCTTGTTCGGAGTTTTATGGTATTGGTCCTCAATGTGGCTCCAAATATTCTTCATTGCGTCATGTACCACATCACCGATCTCATCCAGGTCCCCCTCTGTGAGGACCAAAGATGTTGTGCTCGTAGATTTGTCAGACTTCTCCTTCTTGCGAGCTCCGCTTTTACCTCTTTTTAACAATGAAGGGGGAATCCAAGCTTGCACCCCCTTCCTCTTCACCCTCTGTCTCGACCTCTTCATTGGTGCGCTCTATTTTAGACTCATCGAGGTGAATAGTGGCCTACGAAATGGTGGCAATTTTCTCCTTTGGCTTTTTGGTCTCTTTGGCAGAGACCTTCTCTTTTGTTGCTTCTTTCTCCTTTGCATAAGCCTCTTTCTACTATGAAACCTTTTCCTTTTATGTGGCCGTTTCCTTCGTGGATGCCTTCTATGCTTCCTTCTTCTTCTCTTTCACTGTTTCCATCGCAGCTTTGGTTTTCTCTGGTTCACATTCGCTGGCTTTACTGCTTCTTACACCCCCATCAGATGGGGTGAGCCATTCGCTCATTCATTTACTAACAACCCCCATAATGTCATCTTCGGCGACCAAGTATGGCAACTTGTGCCATGTGCCCATGGCATCTTTCTTCACATGGATAAACATATTATGAAAATTTTCCTTGAAATTAGTGACATTCACATACTGGGCATGAAAGCTTGGTGATAACTGTGGCCACTGGGTAATCACCATCCTCAACTTTGATTCAAATAGGACCCAAAATATTTTCGTCTCCATAACGTGCTTAGGGTCCTTTGTTGACCACAGTGAGGCAAATTTCACGGCCTCACATAGATCTGGATCATGCTGTGGGAACTGGCTTTCTTCTGGTGTCCTCCATGCCACCAGCACAATCAACAAAAGTAGCCAGGCATAATGGAATGCTTTTCTCTCATCCTAGGACTCTCGACAATCTTCCAAAAATTCATGACATAAATATTTAGACCAATTATATTGGACTCCCTTGGTGCACTGTGCAACAACAGATACTACTAGCTCTAGCACTTCATCAACACGACATTTCCTTATGATTTTTCCGGCCAAAATTTGTGCAGCGAACTGCACTGCACCATCTGATATGGAACTTATTGCATAGTCACGTGACTTCTTCACCAGCTCGAAGTCACTCTTCATCTAATCTTCCAACTTATTCTCCTGTGATTTTCCTACGAAAGCATCCGCAAGGGTCTATTCCTTAAGATGACAAGATTGTTATGTGGTGAATCAACATATCAGTGATTGGGATGGGCCCTCCCAACCAAAGGCACCCATCATGAACCAGCATCAATAATTGACACACACAAACTGTGTTAATGGCACTGCAGCTGAAATGCAAAACCCACAACATATTGATCAGCTCTGTGCACTCAACTCCAGACACCCACTTCATTGGTTTGAGCCGTGTAACATCTAACTCCTTGTAGTATACCTTCTTTAGGTATTTTCTCAGCTCCAACTATGGGAACTTCACATGGTCCCCCAAGTTCTAGTCCCCCATCTTCAAATACGGTATTTGGGCTAGTACATTTCCCTCAAAAGGTACATTTTTTGGCAGAAATGGTTTAGAGACCATGAATTTCGCTGAGTCAAGGTCTCTAGGAAACTTAGTGGTGGATTCCCTTGGTAGTATATAAGGTGATAGGCGAGTAATTGGCATAGCTTCATCAACATCAATTTAGTCAATCTCCATGGTGAGATCTTCTTCATCTAAGTCTAGGGGCTCCATCAACTATTTGGTTCTACCTATCTTCCCCTTTTTCTAACCTCCATGGTACTTTTGCGTGGTGATTGTCACACCGACGCTTTTTGGGGCTTCTTCTGCTTCTTTTCTCCGGCTGCGGAAGTAGATGATTTAGGTCTCGATGACCTAGGTGCTGTAGTAGAAAAACTTGTAGGTATAGGTTGGGCAGGCTCCAGTCAGGTTGCAGTCATTCTCTCCAGGAATATTTCACGTTGCCAATAAGTTAAATTCCCAAATCCTAGCGGTGAAATCTTCTCTCGAAGTATTTCCCAATCCTCTGCAGACATACATCAATTCTCTCGGCACAAACTAAAGCACAAAAGGTCAAGGCAATTTATCAGGAAGAAAAGTGTTCGAATGTGGAGCAGGATGCTATATTTATAGCCCAAATTGAATTCAAATACATCTATTTCGCCCAAATCCCTGTCATTAGTGTGTGTTTGGTGGCAAATTTCAAAAGATATGCACCTTAAATCCCCCCCCCAACTCCCTTTAACAGAAAAATCTCCATCCAATCATCTACAGTGCTTCCAATAGTCACTTTTTGGCTAGGTTATGCAGGACCCACCATTCTAGTGCATCTCCTTCGTCACAGCTCGCTTCTGTGCCTTCCCTCGATTCGTCGCGCAATCCATTCACGTCACCCAACCATCCTTCTGGTAGTTTACTTTATAGTCCCACACTCCCTTATAACTTCTTGGAGTACTAAGACTATCCCACATCCATATGGTCACTACGTAGGGGCAGGATCACCCCTGTACAACTTTAACTGGCTCCCATCGACCTTTCCTAGAAATATCTCCCTGTTCAACTTCGCGAGTAGAACTATGCCTCCATCCGTAATCTCCTTGATGATATAGGGCCCCAACCAGTGAATTTCAAACTTTCCTAGAAACTTTACGAACTTACTATCATACAACAATACGAAATCTTCACTCTTAAAGGTGAGCTGCTTAAGCGATCATGCCATGCCTTTTCACTATCCTTTTAAACCTGTGGATGAAAACTGACCAAGAAGTGATCTTCCTCCAACTCAGCTAGCTGCGTGAGGCATTCTTCCATTGTGTCCTGATCGATCATGTCTCTAACTAAAACAATCTGTAAACTTGGCATGATGTACTCCATCAGCATCACAACTTCTTATCCAAAAACCAGTATAAACGATGTTTGTAAAGTCAAATTTTTACAGGTAGTTCTATATGCCCAAAGGATAGCTGGTATGCACACATCCAAATCATTTCTCTTGGGATTACAGATGTTTGTTAAATCATTCTCAAAAAATTTATTAAAGGCTTCCACTGTTCCATTGGCTTGAGGATGATACGATGTACTTTTCTGATGATACATCTGGAACTCTTCCAATAAGGCCGCAATTTTTCCATTCACAAAGTGTGAACCCCTATCACTCATCAAAAGTTTAGGGAATCCAAACTGAGACAAAATTTATTCAAAAATTAACTTTGCAGTTGTGGTCGTGCTACAATTCCTCACTGGTTGCGCCTCAGCCCACTTGGTCAAGTATTCAATCACTGTAATAATGTATATTACTCATGTCTTCTTTCCTAGTGATTGAATTGGTCCCACAAAGTCTATTGCCCACTTATCGAATGCATGTAATGACACTTTTGGGTTCAGAGGCAATTCATCCCTTTATGATGGCCTCCCCATTCTATGATAGACATCGCATGCCCTGCAACAATCCTTCGAATCATTATGCATAAACGGCCACCATAGTCCTGCTCATAGGATGTTTTGCGTAGTTGGTCTTCCCATATAATTTCCTCCCAAAACTCCTCCATACGCTTCAACGAGGATACTTGATCATTCATACTCCAAGACATACCTATTTATCACTTCATTTGATCCCATTTTATATAAGCTCCCTACAATAATAGATAAATTTTCATCCCAGAGCACCAATTCTTTCTTTTTCTACGCTGTATACCCTTCAAGAGATGTACCCATATACAAGAACTGGATTATGTCTGCAAAATGTTCATCTACGATGTGCACAGTAAAGAGCTACACACCAGGAAATCCTTCATCCAAATTTGTAGGTTCATCACCATTCTCAATTCACAAGAGGTGATCTAGTCTAGCATTCAATCGCCCTGGCTTCACAATTACTTCAAAGTCATATTCTTGGAAGAGCAGCAACCATCTACAAATTCGGCCCCCAACACAGCCTTGTTGACCAGGTACTTCAAAGAAGAATGTTCTGTGTACATTTTTAATTGAACACCCAACAAATAGTACCTGAATTTTTGGAGCGCATACACCATTTCCAATCCTTCGTGCTCTGTGGTTGAATAATTATTTTCTGCCTTCGATAATTTCCTACTTTCAAACACTATCAGATGGTCGATATCACCTGCACCTGGTTGGTTTACCACAACTCCTAATTCTATGCAAGATGCATCTACATGTATGTGGAATTCCTTCTTCGAGTCGGGTAACACTAAGATAGGCGTCGTAACCATTTTTTCCTTCAATACATCCAAACTCTTTTGGCAATCATCATCCCAGCAAAATGTCGCATCCTTCTTCAGTAATCTCTCTATGAGCACAATGATCTATGTATATGATTTGATGAAATTCCTATAATATTATTTATGGCCTAACGTCACACTCAACTATTTGACATTCCTCGGAGGCTCCAAATTGATAATTACTACAATTTTTGCAGGGCCTACCATGAACCCTTGCTTATAGACAACATGGCCCAAGAGTATCGCATATGGTATGTAGAATATGCACTTCTTCAGATTAAGGGATATATGATACTTTCGACAAGTATCCATCATGAGGTGAGGACTGGCAACATGCTTCTTTACTAACCCAAACACTATCCAATCATTAAAGTAAACCTCAAAAAACTTCTGAATAAATTCTTTGAAGGCTGCAACTACCACCCGAGATAAGATTGCAAGGGCATGCTTAATTCCAAAGGGCATAATTGTATACTGAAAACAACCCCATTCAGTAGTGAAGGTAGTCTTACTCTAATCCTCCAACGTGATTTTGATCTAATGATACCCTGAGAACCCATTAGTAAATGAATAGGCTTCTTGACCTCCAACATTCTCCAATACTTCGTTTGTGAATGGCGTAGGAAATGGATCATGGACACAAGCATCATTCAACTTTTTTAAATCTACGTAGCTCTAAATTTTTCCCTTTGTCTTCTTTTCCTGAACCACCATAGGACTAACCCAATTTGATTCCTTGACAGGCTTAATAATCCTGGGGGCAAGCATCTTATCCAATCCTTCACGCACTTTTTCCTTGTACTTAGGATTCAATCGATATGGGCACTGCTTCACTGGATTTGCATCTAGATTCAGAGTTATCTTCATGACACCCAGATCACCTACTATCCCATTCAAATCAAAGAACTTGGTGGGAAACAAATCCTGATACTCCCACCGCAATAACTCAGCAACTTTTTCCATTGTGTCCTCATCCCAATAGTCACCTATGTTTGCAAACTTTGGCTATGCTTCTGACCCAATATTCACTTTCTTGGTCTTCAAGGACTTTGAGAAATCAGGGACTTCCGCCTTAGGCCCCGCCACATCGTGATGTACTTCTAACTCAAGAATACTGATGTTCATAGGATCTTCCTCACCTTCCTCTATGGTCACATTGTAGAATTTGAGAGCATGGCATAGTTGTGTACTCCAGTCTGGTTGTACCCACATGATAGGCTCCTTAGACATTCTAAATATTGTAGCTTTGATATCCTGTAATGCTTCATCGATACACTCAAATCCATCTTCAAAACTAAAAGTTAACATAAAACTTTCCTTCAGAACATCCCACTCTGCAGTTCCATGTCACAACTTCGTTTCTAGATACCAGTTCATCTGGATAGTATTCAAAGTCTGGCAAATTATATCAACCCATTCTAGTTGTGGTATTTCTCCCCGTGCTTTTCTGCATTGAGCCAGATGCTCGCATGGATCTTCCTTCCCTGTAAATTTCTCTCCAATGCGGGTATTAACATACCCAAACCAAAACTTCATCATTCGTTGATATTCCTTCTAGTCTGCAAAGTTGTTCTTATGCGTACCCCACCATCTGGCAGGTGTAGCTCTCAATGCTATGTCTAATGCTTGGAACCGATGTTCCTCTAGTACATCCATTTCAAATTTATCTAGAAATAAATTGACATATTCTAAACCATCATAATACTATAAGTTGCGTACCTTAGTGGATATACATTGGAGTGACTTAGTAAGCGTATTGCATCACAGTGACGATACTTCATGCAATCTGTTATGCCAGTGCTCAAGTTGCTCATCTAAATCTGAATAGAAAGATTTGTCCTTCTCCCAAGTAGTTCGCACATCCATCATAGGGTTGATCCAATCCTCATCCCACACAATAAACTTATAGATTTCATCAATATCATCCTCCTCATAATAATCTCAAACTGGTTCAGTATATCTCATACCCTCGAGTGGATCCAATGGAAAAATAACCCTTAGTTCCTTCTTCTCAAATTTTATGTTGTACTTCTTGAGGTTTATGACTTCTTTCATATAAAATATGCAATCAATGCCAAGCAGCACTAGGTATGGGTTACTATTGCCCACTATTTCGATCATTTCAAAGTCAGTTATGGCACACACCCCTTCAATATCCACATTACTCCATGTAGGCGCCCCATAGGAATAATCTTTTCTTGATTCACCATTCTCAGCTGGATTGTGAACCACTACACACTATTACACCTTTTTAATGGAAAAATGAGCCTATTTCTTTCGTAGACCTAATTTTTGGGAATTGGTTTTTAGAAACTGACCATGGTTGCTACCTTGCACAACCATCACCCATCCCACTAGATACACAATTGGAACTCCTTCTCTAGCTGGTGCAAATGAATTATGTAATATAGATGTACAAAGTAATAGTAATATTAGTATTAGTAGGAATAATAATGCAAGAAACAACTTAGTAGCTAGTAATTTTCAGACTCTTTGTTTTGATGGTTCTAAGATGTAGGACGGTTCTGAAGTCGGTTTTGTCCTCACTGACCCACATAACAAGAAGCACATACTTTCATGGCGTATGGAGTTTGAGTGCACTAACAATACTACAAAATATGAATCACTTGTACTTGGATTGAAGAAAGCTACAAACCTGAAGGTAGAGCTCATAAAGGTAATCAGTGACTCAAAGGTAGTCACTCGTTAGGTACGAGATACTATACATTGTGTTTCACCTCATCTCAAAAACTACCGGCATGAGGTATGGTGTTTGATAAATCATTTTAAATATTTCACTATCATTTATGTTCCTAGAGTTAGAAATGTAACAACATATACACTAGCAAATGCTGCTACTTGGATGTCACCATTGAAAAATAATTTTTTTATTGAAATTTTATATAAACAATCTGTACCAGAAAATTTCAGTAATTTACACATTTTCAAAGACGAGAAACATATACTATACTTTATGGCGAATGTTGATGTATTTAAAGACACCACCATAAAGGAGGATGAGCACAAGTAGGTGCTGCAAGAAGTATCCCAAACATCGAAAGGAAACACTATGCCAAAAGGTGTGGTTTCCCTGGAGAAACTATATGACTTGCAAAACGGATTTAGAGAAACTACTAACATAAAGACTCAGAGTTCAAGTATCGCATCTGAACAAGTCAACCTTGGAACCCCACATGATCTGAAATATGTGAACCTTGGTACCTGTTGTTCCTCATTGGAACGAAAAGAATTTATTCACTTATTCAAGCAATATTGATACATGTTCAAATGGACATATGATTATTTGAAGACTTATGACACTCGTATCATCGAGCACGTAATTCCTATTAAAGAAGGGGAAATTGTTCTAGCAGAAACTACATAAAATTCATCCAACACTGGAACCCCTCATTTAGAAGGAATTGAGAAAGTTGTTGGATGCCCAGGCCATTTTCAAAGTTAGACATTCCATTTGGATTTCCAACTTGGTCCCAGTAAGAAAGAAGTTTGGTGAAATACATTTATGTGTTGATTTTTAAAATCTTAATTGGACTTTTGACAAGGATAACTATTTAGTGCCATCCATCGGGTAGATACTCCAAATAGTATTTGGGTCGAACTACTTTTTCTACTAGATGGATTTTCAAGCTATAATCAAGTTCTAGTAGCAGAATCGAACAGGTTGAAGACTACATTCCGAACCAAATGGGGAATGTTTGATTTAAAAAGAATGCCATTTGGATTAATTAATTTTGGTGCAACATTTCAAAGATTGATGGACAACGCCTTTCGTGGCCTGATATGTTAAAGCATTGTTGTGTATTTAGATGATCTTACTATGTTTTCAAAGAAAAATTCTGATCATGTACGTCATCTAAAACGGATATTTTAGCGATGTCGAAAGTAAGGGATTTCACTAAATCCCAATATGAGCATCTTTGGTGTGTCCAAAGGGATTCTACTAGGGCACATCATAGTGAAGAGCAGTATCAAGGTTTACCCCGAATGGGTCAAGGCTATTACGTAGATCCCAGTTTTGGCGAACAACAAAGCCATGCAATCTTTCTTGGGAAAAATAAATTTCCTCTGAAAATTAATCTCTGATTACACAAAGATAGTCAAACCTATACAGGAGATGATCGAGAAAGATGAAGTATACATATGAGACAAACAAGAGAGATACTCTTTTTCTCAAATCAAACAGGCTATTGCCGATGCACCCACACTATTCAACCTAGATTATGGAAAATATTTCTTGCTTTATATATTTTCTTTAGAATTTTCAATTGTGTTCGTATTAACTTAGGAGGACAGTGAAGGAAATGAGTGGCCTATTTGTTTTATGAGCACTAGTCTACAAGGCCCAGAATAAAATTACCCTACCATTGACAAATAAGTGTATGCAATATACAAGGCAATGAAGTATTCCAGGCCCTATTTACTTAATGCACATACAACTATATTCATACCTCATCTAGTAGTGAGAACATTTCTTGTACAACAAGAGTTGGGTGAGAAAAAGACTAATTGGATGACCCGTCTTCAAGAATATGATATGGAATTTAAACCAATTCATACTATAAAGGGTCATGACCTATGCATATTAGAAGCCAAAGCTAAGGATTCTCCCAAACAGGATCTTTCAAGATGGGAGCAAGAAATAGAAATGCAAAATATTAATCACGTTCCTTAGTCTACATCCACAATGCCTTGGTATGCAGATCTACGACATTTTTTGGACATGGCACCTTGCTCTTTGACTTATCGAACAAACATAAAAGGGAAATTTGTTTAAAGGCTCTATCATATCAATTGGTCCAAGGATTACTTTTTCGGAAGCACCACAATGGAGTTTTTCTAAGATGCCTTGAGCCCCATGATATGGAGAAGGTCCTTAGGGACTTAGACAATGGACCAACAGGTGGCCACTATGTTGATGACACCACAACACATAATGATCTGAATCTTGGGGGGAGGCCCCCAAGATCTAAAACAAATTGAAATGGATCTTGGGGGGGATGCCCCCAAGATCTAAAAAATTGCAATGCAAGAAAGAAAATGAGAGAACACACAGTAAATAAAACCACAAACAAACTTTTTTTATTAAAACTGATAATAACTGTAAAGACTACATTGTGGTGGACAAGCTGTCTTTTTACAAAATTTTACTTGTTACTTATAGCCTTTTTTGGTTACAATACCACAGGTAAATTCCATGGGTGGGTAAATACCATGGGTGGATGAATACCATAGGTTGATGTCACTTACAAATACATGGGTGAATGAATACCATGGGTGGATGCCACTTATAATACCATTGGTTAATTCCATGGGTGGATAAATACCATGGGTTGATGAATACCATGGGTGGATGCCACTTACAATACCATGGGTAAATTCCATGGGTGGATGAAGGCCATGGGTGAATGCCATTTTCCATTTGGATCACAAAAAGTTATGAGGGTTGGTTATTATTGGCTCACTCTTTTCAAAGATGCACACACCTATGTTTGCAAGTGTCAATCTTGTCAAAAATGCATCGTTCGCAATGAAATGTCAATCGCCCCACTGCTCCCATTAGCAGTCAAAGAACCATTCCAATAGTGGGGCCTTCATGTTAACAGAGAAATATTTCTCCACTCATCAAAGCAACATCGTATATCCTCACAAATTTAGATTACATGACCGGGTGGTGAGAGGCACTTGCTCTCAGACAAGTAAATGACCATGAAGTCATTCATGTTTTGCAACAAAATATCATAACCAATTTTGGCGTTCCTACATCACTTGTATTTGATAATGCAGCATAAATTTAGTCATTAATACTTTATGAATCTGCATTGGAAAATGGGATTATTTTAAATATGCGTCTAATTATTATCCCCGGGGAAATGGTCTGGATGAATCAATAAATGAAATTCTTGTTCACATAATTAAGAAGGTCATTTTCTCTTAACAAAAGAACTGGCATACTTCTTTGACTAATTCTCTCTAGGCCAACCGTGTAGCTCCAAATCCTTCCCTAAAAACATCGCCATGCTTTCTAATGTATGGTAAAGAAGCTAGATTGCCCCCAAACCTATATCTCCCAACCTTGCATCTCTCCCAACATTTACAAGGAAAACCTTTCCTACTGGTTATGTATATTTTTACTTGTAGATTCAACAACTTATGTGATATGCTAAAATAAAAGATAAGAATCTACTCTACTCATGAGTGGAAACAAAAATTGATCAATGAAAACACTAAGCAAAAAAGGAAGAATTTCAATCGCACATAACACAATATTTCTCTGATGAAAGAAACTACTCAAAAACCTAACTATCTATATTGCATTAACTAGAATATCTGAGAATAAAATACAATGCTTGTTCAACCCGAACAATTCCTACACAAGTACAACCTATCTCTCTACTTCACAAACCAGCTCAAGCCAACACTTACCCAAACCCACTTCCTACCAAACCTCTACTTCCGTGCATAATTCTTGAGAGAATTAGCCCACATTTAATTGGGGAAAACCATCACGACAACTCTGAAATCGATCATAAGCCTTCTACTGATTACATGCACCATCTGTACAACTTGGAAAATTACACAACATATAGTACACTATCCTTGAACTCTAGTCTTAATTGGGTCTTCCTCATAATTGACATGCATGAGTTATTTATTAGTGAATCTTTAGTTAACTGGTGGAGTAGTGAAGTTGCACTAAACCTGCTCCCCACTACTAGACCTCCTACTAGTTCCTCCAATTGTTTGAACTAGTTTAACTCACTATAACTCAATTAATACTAAGTTAATTAATTAGAACTCAAAAGAGCTCAACCTCAACCCCTAATATTTAGGAATCACTCTACCTAACTCTAGATAGACTCCCAACTCGAATTAACTCGAATCAACATGTTCCTACAACACTTAAACAACCAATCTAATTCCATCAAGTTTATCATGGAAATGGAGGAAAATAGTAGCCTTCCTTTTCTTGACATTCTAATTGTCAGGCCAGGCAGTAACTCCATAAGGCAAAAATGATTTGTATGTTATTCCATCAGGTAGGTCATCATTATATACATGAGGGAGAGACTGTTCAATTCATCTCCCAATGACTTTTCATATTTCTTATTTATCTATTTACATATATTCACCCAATCACAAGGATTAGGTGTCAACATTCCCCCCTTAATCTGAAGGGATGTTGGTGAGTCCAAGCATCATTATGAATCATTTAAGCTTTTCTCTTCCAAGCACTTTGGTGAAGATGACTGCAATTTTCTCATTTGTGGAACAATGATGGAGATGGATTGTTTTGGCCTCAACATGATGTCGAATCAGATGATATTTAGTATTGATGCGCTTCGTTTGATCATGGAACTTTGGGTTCTTGGCCAACTTTATTGCAGAGGTATTGTCAATCATGAGTGGAGTTGATTGTACTTGTTTTACCTGCAAATCTTCAAGAATTTTCCTAAGCCACACAATTTCTTTTGTTACTTCAGTTGCTGCCACATATTCTGCTTCTGTTGTGGAATCTGATGGAACTGATTGTTTGCGTGATCTCCAGGAGACAGCTCCTGATCCAAGACTCATAGCATATCTTGAAGTAGATACCCCAGTTTCTTTGTCTCCATCGAAGTCTGAATCAAAGTATCCAATCAAGCTGAAGTTGTCCACCTGTGTATACTTCATTCCAAAGTCTTGAGTTCCCTTCAAGTACCTTAGAACTCTTTTTGCAGTAGACCAATGTCCCTCACAAGGCTTTTGCATAAACCTAGAGAGGATTCCAACAACAAACAAAATGTCTAGTCTGGTAGTAGTTAGGTAGTTGAGACTTCCTATAAGCTGTCTATACTTTGTTGCATCCTCAAATTCTTTTCCTTCAATAGATGTGAGCTTTAAGTTTTGTTCCATTGGAGTAGTAAGAGGATTACACTCTGTCATGCCAAACCTATTCAACATATCTCCAATGTATTTCTTTTGAAAAAGAAATATGGACTTCGGATGTTGGGTTACTTCAATGCCAAGATAGTAATGAACATAGCCCAAATCAGTCATTTCAAAACTTTTCCCCAATTCCTTCTTTATGGATGTAATGTAGCTTTCATTGTTCCCTGTCATCAAAAGATCATCTACATATACCACAAGATATACAACTATTTTGCCAACTTTCTTGACACATAAAGTTGCATCATCAAGATGATAATGTTTGAAATTGAGTTTCAGAAGATGCTTAGTTAGTTTTTCATACCAGGCTCGCGGTGCTTGTTTGAGGCCATACAAGGACTTCACAAGTTTGCATACTTTATGTTCATGTCCTTTCATAGCAAATCCTTCAGGATGAGACATAAAAACATTCTCTTTTAGATCTCCATTTAAGAAAGCAGTTTCTACATCCATTTGGTGTACTTTCCAACCGTTTTGAGCTCCTAGTGCAAAGAGTGTCCAGATGGTAGCCCATTTTGCTGTGGGGGAAAAAGTCTCCTCATAATCGACCCCTTCCTTCTGTGCAAAACCTTTTTCCACAAGCCTAGATTTGTGCTTGTCAACTGAGCCATCAGCTTTATACTTGTTCTTGTATACCCACTTGCAGCCAATTGGTTTGGTTCCTAATGGAGGATCAACCAGCTTCCAAGTGCCGTTCTTTATGAGGGCATCATACTCCTTTTGCATTGCTTCTTTCCATTCATCATGAGAAGTAGCTTCTTTGAAGGAAGTTGGTTCAAAATCTATAGACAAGTTCAATTCACAATCATAAGAAACATCCATATCAACAGGTGAATTAGAGTCATCCACATCACCTCCATTTTTCCGGTTTGAATTTCTAGTTCCTGTCTTTCCAATCTCATTAGGATGAACACTTTCAAGTGTCTTTGTCAGCCACTTTGGGGGACCTTTCTCAGATGGTCCAGGCTGCTCCGTTGATTGAGTTGGGACTGAATCAAGATTGAGTCTCCCAATTCTATCAATTACATCACTTAAAGTATCATTCGTTGTTGGGGTTTCATGCGGGGGAGAGTGTTCTTCAGAAGAAGATTCCACATGTTGATCTAGTATAGGAATGCACCCTTCAAGATGTGGAATCTGATTATCAAATTCTTGAAATGATTTTGCTTTTGTGAATCTATCCAAGCGATCAAGTTGTCGCTCAACAACATTGTCAGTTTTGGATGATTCAAGAAAAATTACATCTCTAGATACAACAAACTTCTTATTTACTTCATCATAGAGACGGTATGCTTTGGAGGTGTTTCAATACCCCAGAAAGATACACTTACGACTTCTATCACCAAGTTTGTTTCTATGTACCTTTGGTATCAAGGCATAATAGGTGGAAGCAAAGACCCTGAGATGCTTTACCGAAGGAACATGTCCATACCACATTTCATATGGAGTCTTGTTTCTTATTGCATTAGATGGACATCTATTCTTTATATATGCAGCACATAGAATGGCATCAGCCCAAAACATTATCTTTACATTTTTTAAGAAGAGCATGGATCGTACCATATTTAAGATTTTCCTATTCATTCTTTCAGCTACACCATTGTTTTGGGGATTATAAGGCACAGTTGTTTGATGTTTGATCCCATGTTGGCGAAGATAGTTTTCAAATTCATTTGATGTGTATTCTTTTCCATTATCAGTGCGAATAGACCCAATATGAGATTGTGCATCATTTTCAATCCATTTATGAAAATTCTTGAATGTTTGAAAAGCATCAGATTTGTTCTTCAATAAATAAACCCAACACATTCTGGTGTAGTCGTCAATAAATGTCATGATATATTTATTTACATTTGCAGAAGGAATAGGCATTGGACCACATAAATCTGAATGAATGAGTTCAAGTTTTCTATGTGCTCTTGAATGTGAATCATGAAAAGACAGTTTCCTATGCTTTCCTAGACTGCAAGCATCACATTGCTTAAGTTTCCTAGGAATTGTAGGCAAACCAGCAACACCATTTTTCTTCAACAAGCGGAGATTGTCATAGTTCAAATGTCCAAATCTAGCATGCCATAATAAACTTGATGGAAGTGTACCTTCTTCATGATAAGAATTGTATGAGAAATGTTGTGCATGAGCAGAGGTTCCTTGCGGCTTGAAAAGCCTTTCTTCTTCTATTCCCCTCATGACAAGTGTGTTAGGCCAATACTACTAGTGTAACCCCTTATTGTTATTAGTACAACCCACTTATTATATTGATGTACCCATGTAGTGCCCATATTGTTACTATTGTGCCCCATAGAAGCCCACTATTGTTATTATTGTGCCCTTACATTATTATTGTTATGTCGGCTCTGATTATGTTATGACCCCTTGGAGTCCTATATATAGAAAGGAGGTCTTTTCATTTGTATCATCCAAGAATTGTTCATTTATGTAATGTAAAGGAGGTTGCCCCCTCGAAGAGGCTAAATTCTAAGGCGTTGATCTATCTTTTCTAACTTTTCTTGAGCTGGTTTCATAACATTTGGTATCAGAGCTTTGGATTCTAGGGTTTCGCTGCTCCAAACAGGTCATCGTGGCATTTTCGCTATAAATTTTTTTCTGTGACGTTTCAGAAGTCGAAAAAAACCCATTTGAGAAGAAATCGCGCTAAACCTTGGGTCTGAATTTCAGATCTTTTTGCGCGATATTTGCGGAGATATGATCTGAGGAAGTTGGACTTTTTGCAGACTCCTGAATTACATTCAAAACAGGTGACCTGAGGAAAATCATCATAACTTTCTCTCTGGGGATTGGATTGAAATTTCGTAAGAAGGTACAGAAAGAGGACAGACTGTAGTTTCTTGTATACATTTTTCAGATCCAAAGGTCGAAATAGTGACACGTGGCACTTCATACAATTTTTCTCTTCTGGAAAGGTCTATAATCAGGTCATCTTGAGAGATTGTGCATAACTCTTTCTTAGAGAATCCAATTTGGATCAGACTAGTGGCATTGGAAAGAGGACACAGAGGGCTACTATAGATCACAATTTCATAACTTAAAAATCTGAAAGTATAGAGTTACAGTCGTTTCAAGGTCGAGCTCCTAAAATCAAGAAAAAACAAGATGAGGAAGTTTGATGGCAAGGATCCAGTAAATTGGATACTTCAGATGGAGCAATATTTTGATCTACATGGTGTACAACTGTTACAAAAGGTATGTATTGCATCTTCATATTTAGAAGCAGATCAATTTTTATGGTACAAAGGGCTTTGTTATCGTAAACAACTTGTTACGTGGTCAATTTTCACGGAGGAAATGATAGCACATTATGATGATACAAAGAGCAACACCTTCTTTAGAGCAACACCACAACAATTGGAAAGAGTAAAAGGGATTTGCGACATAGTGGAAAGAAAAATTATGGAAACCAGGAAGCGTACCCCTCACAACTATAAAGATGGAAGTGTTGTTTCTCCTAGCCTTCCACAACCTACAAGGGTTACACCACAACAATTGGAAGAAAAAAGAGAAAAAGGGCTTTTTTATAATTGTGATAGCAAATGCACTAAAGGTCATAAGTGTGCTGAGAAGAAATTATTTTACATAGAATATGAAGAGGAGGAAGAAAAGGATCAAGAAACATCAAAAGAAGAAGATATACGCGAGGACCCCACCCCAGAGAAAGAAGAAATGAATCAGACCATATCTTGTAAAGCATTGGCAAGAATTACCACTCCTCAAACTCTCAAGATAGAAGGACATGTCAAGAAGAAAAAGGTGCAAGAAGTGAAATATCACATCGAGAAAGAAGAAATGAATCCAACCATATCTTGTAATTCATTGTTCAAAATTACCACTCCTCAAACTATCAAGATAGAAGGACGTATCAAGAAGAAAAATGTTCAAGAAGTGAAAGATCACATCGAGCATCAAGAAATAAATCCAACCATATCTTGTAAAGGATTGGAAGAAATTACCACTCCTCAAACTCTAGAGATAGAAGGACATATCAAGAAGAAAAAGGTTCAAGCAGTGAAAGATCACATCGAGCATCAACAATAAGTTCTCCAACTTTTAAAGGATAAAGCCACTTCGGTGCAAAATCAAATGAAACAACAGGTAGATCAACCTCATAGTGAAAAATGTTTTGATGTAGGTGATTGGGTATTTTTACTACTACATCTCAAACAAGCTATTTATGAGAAGGAAATGTTGGCAATGCTACATGCACTTAAAAAATGGCAACCTTACCGAATGGGAAGACTCTTCAAGGATGAGGATGTGGAAGCATTGTTTTGTGCTATTTATATTATCCAACCAGATTGGATAAACGAAGCAAGGGATGAATGGAAGAAGGACGAAGAAGTATGGCCACTTATTCAAAAGTTGCAAAAGATCTCAATTCAAGAAATATTGCCAGAAATTGAAGAGGAAGGAAAAATCATATTGGAACCTGGAGCAGTCACAGAAACAAGAGGACAGCTACGAAATCGATCAATTTCATAGTATCTCATCAAGTGGAAGAACTTACCCACTGAATATTCCACATGGGAGGACAACAATTTTATACAGAAGCATCAAGAACTACTCAAGCATTGAGGACAATTCTTTTTGAAGGAGAGGGGCATGTTAGGCCCCTATACTACTAGTGTAACCCCTTATTGTTATTAGTACAACCCACTTATTATATTGATGTACCCATGTAGTGCCCATATTGTTACTATTGTGCCCCATAGAAGCCCACTATTGTTATTATTGTGCCCTTACATTATTATTGTTATGTCGGCTCTAATTATGTTATGACCCCTTGGAGTCCTATATATAGAAAGGAGGTCTTTTCATTTGTATCATCCAAGAATTGTTCATTTATGTAATGTAAAGGAGGTTGCCCCCTCGAAGAGGCTAAATTCTAAGGCGTTGATCTATCTTTTCTATCTTTTCTTGAGCTAGTTTCATAACAAAGTGAGTGGTCAAATGCTTTTATTACCTCAAGCTTGCCATCAAACATATGAATGGAGTGACCTTGCTGATGGATGTGGACCAAGGACAACAAGTTTCTCTTGAGCTGTGGGAGATACAGAACATGATGCAAAAGAAAGTCTGGAAGACCAGGCAGTTTAAGCCTGATTGTGCCAAGCCCTAATGGCTTGATTTTTGATTGGTCTGCAAAGTATATTGCTCCATCAACATTATCAGTGAAATCTTCAAAAAAATCTTTTCTATGAGTCATGTGGCAGGTTGCTCCTGAATCAAGCAACCAATCATTTTTCCAAGAAGCAAGTGAAGCATTAAATAAATCTTCATTTACTCCAATGGTACATTGTGCCACAACATAGTGAGCAGATTCAGGTGCTTTACCTTTGTCTATATCATCAGTTTTACCTTTCTGTTGGTTTCTTTTCTGTTCAATTTTGTCCCATGGTAGCTTTCATGTAGAGGCATCATGTGATCCATTTCTTTTGCAGCATATGCAATGAAAATCTGCCTTTTCTCCTTGAGAATGTCTGCCCCCCTTGCCTCTAAAATATCTTCCTCTTCCTCTTCGACCACCTCTTCCTCTTGTAGAATCTTGAGCAGGATGCTTTTCTTTATGAGCAAGGCACACAGCCTCTTCAAAAGATTCAGGGGCTGTCTTCTTTCCAAAAGCTTTCTCTCTTTCAGCAAATTTTTTTCACAAGAGAGTCAAAGGTTATATCTTTGAGATTTCCATTTGCTTGTAATGACTCAAGATAATTGGAGTAAGTAGGATAAAGTGCCTTGAGAAAAGCGATAAGAGGAATATCCAATTAAACCTTAGTGGATTTGATATCATGCATTATAGACTTTACTTCAGATGCAAGAGAAAGAGGATCATTATTTTGCAGTTCAAGAATGAAGAGTTTAATCATGAGTTGAACAACTTCAAGTGCAGAATGTGAGTCATAGAGTTCTTTCAGCTTTTGTAAGGCTTCAAAGGCAGTTGAATATGACGAAATATGGCGACTCACCTCTTCATTTACAGATGTTGTAATGCATAAGCTTTGCTGTTCTTGTTTTCCCAAATGACGAGCTTTTTTTCTGAGGTAGGCTGTACTGGTTCATTGTCTCCATCTCCGACACACACTCTTTTCCACAACTCATTGAAAATGAGGGTGTGTTTTATCATCCGAGACCATTCAGAGTAGTTCTCCTTGCCAGTGAGAACTATTCCCACCATGGATATGATTAAATGCATTCTGTAAAAAAAGTTCTTCTGATAGAAAAATACTTCTGCCAATATACAGTAAAATTGTACTTCTGGTGGTAATTTTTTTTTTTTTACATTTCAAAAGGGCATTTTCTCCATGTACAGTCTTTATCTTTAATGAAAATATAAAACATAGATCAGCTATGCATTCTCAAAAAATTTCAAATTTCATCCTCATCATTTTTCTGCAACGTTCTTGAATTTTTTTACATGAAAAGGCAACAAAGCTATCTAAATTTGGTCTTCACCAATCTAATCTCAACGTATATACTATAAAACTTCAATACAATACATGACATATCCACACTAGAAGTAGCACTCAGCTCCACCTATCACTCAAGATTCATGTCGGATTCATCTCCTTTGATGTCGGCCCCCTTATATGCCAACCATCATATATATATATATATATATATATATATATATATATATATATATATATATATATATATATATATATATATATATATATATATATATCTATATATATATATATATATAATATATATATATATATATATATCTATATATATATATATATATATATATATATCTATATATATATATATATATATAGATATATATATATATATATATATATATATATATGACAAAATGAAATCTGATATCAATATCATATGCAGTTCTGAAAAATATACCATATGCTGATGCAGAGAAGAAAAAGAACAACGAGGAGCACTTGAAAACAGTTCAAATCTCGTGAACTCACAAGGAACGCGTTCACGCAGCAGCGTTCTTCAGGCCAATGGGCAATGACCTCGCAACAAACAACGAACCCTTTGAAATTGGGAGACCAACAGTCGACGTCCCTCCGAACACACGCCAAATTCCTAGAAACAGTGAGTGATGGATCCACTCATTCTTTCGCTTGAGACTCAGTATGATCGCTTCGTTGAATCGATTGCTGATTATTTTGAAGCAGTCCACCATCTTCAAAGATGCAGCGAGGACGTCAAAAGATTGGACAGAAACCTTTTCGCAACGGCGATGCGGTTGATAAGGGAAATAAATATTCAACAATATTTATTGGATGGGTGGGCGTTCAGCCATCCCAAGCGGACATCAATGGAAAAAGGTGGAAGATGCCGTGACAGAGAAAAATGACAGAGAAATCGAAACCGTCTCAGCATTGGAAATAAAATTGGTTTTGGAATTGAAAAAGGCCAAAGGCCTTCAGCATTTCAGGAATTGTTACGAGAATTTGAAGGGAACACTAGATATTGGAAATGAAGAAAAGAAAGAAATTGTGGTTGGCAGGAATATTTAGCAGAGGAACCTGATAACCTGCGTGGAGCAGCTTTCTGGTGACTGCGTGGAGTTCACGCTACTGCAACGGAGCAGCTTTCAGGTCACTAATGTTATATGGGCAACGAATTGTATGGAGGAGCAGCGCTTTTAAATGGAGAGCAGAGGAGCAGACTAGGGAGTTACAAAGGGCATAAAAGCTAAAAAAGGAGCTGGCTCTGATACCATGTCAGGCCAGGCAGTAACTCCATAAGGCAAAAATGATCCGTATGTTATTCGATCAGGTAGGTATTCATTATATACATGAGGAAGAGATCGTTCAGTTCATCTCCCGATGACTGTTCATATTTCTTATTTATCTATTTACATATATTCACCCAATCACAAGGATTAGGTGTCAACACTAATCAATAGAAATCAGGATGGTTCCATATCTCACCAGGTCTATCGTAAGAAAACCCACACAGAACACTAACTACATGCCAAATCCCACCACCATCCGTCCAAAAAAATCGGTGTTCTCAACACTTTAGCAACCAGAGCAATATGCATTTCAGATCAGGATCATTTTAAGGAAGAGAAAAACCATCTTATGAAAGTATTTAAAAAGAATAGATACCACAAGCACCAGATGATTAAAGCCTTTAAGAAAGCTGAAATTCCCATAAGCAAACAACCTTTGGACGATCAAATAAGTAAGGTTCACCTCCCCTACATATTGGGCACTACAGACAAAATTGCTTAAATTTTAAAAAAGAACAACATTAGAACCACCTTTAATCCCATGAAAACAATCGGAACATGCCTTAAATCAGTCAAAGACCCCGTTGATCCCAAATGCCACAAAGGAGTTTACATGGTTCCTTGTTCTTGTGGAAGAACCTAAATAGGGGAAACTTGGAGATCTATCCTAACTAGGATTCAAGAACATGCAACTGACATCAAACACAACCGCTCAAAAACCTCAGCCTTAGTTGAACATTCTAGTAAAACTAATCATCATGTCTGTATCGAAAACTCAAGTGTAGTGGCCAAAATCGATCATTATCACCATAGAAAATTTAGAGAAGCCATAGAAATAGGAAAAAACCCAAACAACCTCAATTGTGATGAAGGATGGAAAATAAGTGACAACTGGATTCCAACCTTAACCTCTTAAATCAACCTTAATCTCCTGAATTACCCCTATCTCGAACCTTTCTCATCTCTTTACACTTCTCTAAATCAATTCACAACCCTAATTCTGGTCCTAATTATTCCATTATTAAATTTGAAATTAATTAAATTAGAAAAACTTATAAAGATTATAATTAATTTGAATTAATCCAAAACATATTAAAAATTAAAATTAAACAATTTTGAATACACCTAAAATTTAAATTTAAATTATAATTATATATCATTAGGTTTACACCAAAAATAAAAATAAAAATTAATTAATTTAAATTAATTAAATTTGAATTTAATCAAACTAAGGAAAATTTTTATAAATAATTAATTTGATTTAATCCTAAACATATCAAAAATTGAATCAATCATTAAGATCAAAATTACCTTCACTAAATTAAATAACTTAGGATATACTAATGAGAATGAGATTTTGGGGGTTAATCAAAATCCCATTTCCTTTAAAAATCAATCCTGAGGCCTGTGGGTTATGGTTCCACAAAGCCTATCGAAAGCGTTCCCTTAGGCTCTAAGCCTTTAACCATGGACTTACGTTATACCCGAATCCATATAACATTATCGGTGCTTTTATGTCCTATCGGAAGCATACACATGGGCCTTAGTCCTTAAGCCCCTTTTCCCATTCAACTATCGGGAGCTTTTAGTTAAGCGTTCAAGCTTTAACTCTTTGGCAACACAATACACAGGAAAACTATGTAAATCTCGTTCCGGTTCACATATACGGACTTCAAAAATAATAAAACCGCCTCTATATATATCAGCTAATCCATTCCTTTTGTCGCTCCTCAGCACTGATCCACCTCTGACCTCCGATAGCTGACTCCTCCGATCACCGATTAGATTATCGGTGATATCACCATCGGCATATTGGCTATGTTTCACCATTCCTTGGCCTTCCTGATATGCGATCGCCAATCGCATATAAACCGTCGATCTGAAGCCTCAATCCAACAGTTGCGATTTAAATCACATTTCGCTATCGCTCTGTTACAAAGGTCGGTTCCGATATCACCCGAGAGGCTCTGCCGATGCGATAAGGACCTGGACCATTGATCTTAAGAGATCTAACGGTTCTTGGGCATTCTGGTCCGTTTTCTCTTTAATTTGATTTTATCTGCCATTTGAAGGAATACTGTGTTAAACACAGTTCCGCCATAGTCTATCAAACACGCATAATTACATTAATATCTCTGGATCGCCATCACACCTGATGGTCGATCAACATGCATACAACCGACTTTAAATCATCAGCACATATGTACGAGATAGAGTTGAAAAGACACATATACACAGACACGTTGTAAACACAACACACATATATTTATTATAATAAACGCAACATAATTACATCTAAGGCATTTCAGCCTTAGAACAAAGTTCTCCTCTGGCTACATTGTAAACACTCTAATTCACAATCTTTATCTATATCACTCTGTCTCTCCTCTCTTAACACTTGAACACACAAGTTCAACACACACACACATATATATATAAGGAAGCATTGTTGGATCAGATCATGGAAGGATCCGATCAATCCTCCAACAAAAGCCCTTAAAGCTCTCATTACATGAATGCATGCATATACACATCATGGATTACATTGATAAGTCTCCTCGAGACATTATCCATCCATCTTTAAATCTGTTTTAAATATGTTTTAAAACAAATTTTTCCCTGTTTTGCTCCCCTGGTCCACGTCTTCCTCTTCCTTCGCTTTGGATTCCTCCCTTTGTCTAAGGGTGTTGGATGCTCCTGCATCAGACTCCCAAGGCACAAAAATTTATGACCTCCTAGTCATATGCTTCTCCTAGTCCTTAACAATTCTACCCACTGCATTCTTTAGTGGAACTACCTTCATGGTCTTCTGTGAGCTGCAACCAAACCTCTGCAATAGCAAGTCCTCCCTGCTGCCACTTACCTCACCAAGCTCTCCTCTGGACTTGGTCTTTTGGCAAGCTCTATGGTTCTCTCCTCGAACCTTTTGCTGACTAACAATTCTACCCAACACTTCTTTTGTTGGAATTGTTATCTCTAAGACAACTCTACCCACAATCGCAATTGTGGAGTTGCCTCAACAACTTCTACCCAACCGCAGTTGGAAGTTGTTCTCAGCTTCTCTTGAGCACTCCTTACTCTTAGGCTATTGCAAATCTTCTCACCTTCTGTTGTCGTTCTCTGTGCGACAGTAAGACCATAACTCTTCATACTCTAAACCATTGTACCTCCTGCTCCTTCTCTCTGGAATCCTTTTTCACGCAGGAAAACTTTCCCTACTCTGATACCAAATGATGGGAATGAGATTTTGGGGGTTAATCAAAATCCCATTTCCTTTAAAAATTGATCCTGAGGCCTGTGGGTTATGGTTCCACAAAGCCTATTGGAAGCGTTCCCTTAGGCTCTAAGCCTTTAACCATGGACTTACGTTATACCTGAATCCATATAACATTATCGGCGCTTTTATGTCCTATCGGAAGCATACACATGGGCATTAATCCTTAAGCCCCTTTTCCCATTCAACTATCGGGAGCTTTTAGTTAAGTGTTCAAGCTTTAACTCTTCGACAACACAATACATGGGAAAACTATGTAAATCCCATTCCGGTTCACATATACAGACTTCAAAAATAATACAACCGCCTCTATATATATCAGCGGGTCTGTTCCTTTTGTCGCTCCTCAGCACTGCTCCACCTCTGACCTCCGATACCCGACTCCTCCGATCGCCGATTAGATTATCGGCGATATCGCCATCGGTGTATTGACTATGTTTCACCATTCCTTGGCCTTCCCGATATGTGATCGCCGATCGCATATAAATCGTCGATCTGAAGCCTCAATCCGACAGTTGTGTTTTAAATCGCTTTTCGCTATCGCTCTATTACAAAGGCCGGTTCCGATATCACCCGAGAGGCTCCACCGATGCGATAAGGACCTGGACCGTTGATCTTAAGAGATCTAATGGTTCTTGGGCATTCTGGTCTGTTTTCTCTTTAATTTTATTTTATCTGCCATTTGAAGGAATACTGTGTTAAACACAGTTCCACCACAGTGTATCAAACACGCATAGTTACATTAATATCTCTGGATCACCATCACACCTAATGGTCGATCAACATGCATACAACTGGCTTTAAATCATCAGCACATATGTACGAGACAGAGTTGAAAAGACACATATACACAGACACGCTGTAAACACAACACACATATATTTATTATAAAAAACGTAGCATAATTACATCTAAGGCATTTCAGCCTTAGAACAGAGTTATCCTCTGGCTACATTGTAAACACTCTAATTCACAATCTTTATCTATATCACTCTGTCTCTCCTCTCTTAACACTTGAACACGCAAGTTCAACACACACACACATATATAAGGAAGCATTGTTGGATCAGATCACGAAAGGATTCGATCAATCCTCCAACAAAAGCCCTTAAAGCTCTCATTACATGAATGCATGCATATACACATGGCAGATTACATTGATAAGTCTCCTCGAGACTTTATCCATCCATCTTTAAATCTGTTTTAAAACATATTTTTCCCTGTTTTTCTCCCCTAGTCCATGTCTTCCTCTTCCTTCGCTTTGGATTCCTCCCTTTGTCTAAGGGTGTTGGATGCTCCTGCATCATATACCTGAAAAAAAAAAATTATATGTAATTAAATATACACAAGAATTAAAATTAAAATTAAAATAAAAATTAATTAATTAAACTCACATAAAACAAATTTATAAAAATTAAATATAATAATTAAAATTAATTAATATCATATAAAATCAATTAATTATTAAAAACTCAATTATAAATATGATAATAAATTATGAATTTAACAATACTATTAATATTATTAAAAATAAAAATTCTTATAATTACACATTATAATTGAAAGAAACTAAAACTAATATTAATTACAATTAAAATAAGTTCAATATTGATTTATAACCCAAATTAATATTATAAGATGACTAGCTATAATAATTATTAAATATTATTAATTACTAATTAACCTAACCTAAAAACATGTCGGCTACCATCATTCTTCTCTCACACCTCTACATATACATCCCGTTGAGATCTAGCTTATACATCTTTTGATCTATCCTGATGATGAGCCACAGTGGATGGCTCGAAACATCAATTTAAATAATCATGGACGTGATAATCCCGGAAGAAGAAACGCTACACAAGAGACTAATCGCAGAAGCATCAGAACAATAACTTCTAGAAACCTTCTAAATGTCCATTCATACTTTATTGATTCATGTGGAAATGTATGGAAGTTGCAGTTATGGAGAAGTTTTATGATTTTGATGTTTTCATTAGTACAAAAATAAAATTGAGAGTGACTTCACTAGAAGTATGAGTATACTTAGTCATATACTTTCTCACACTGTTAGATTACGAATAGAATTAGTTTAGTTATATTTCTCTTTCATGTTTTTATTTATTTCAATATTGTTATATTTTAATAAACATCTAATGAAGCCCAGACATTTACCTTAATATTCACTTGATTTTTTGGTAAAGAGTGGCTTAAAGCATATTTATTGTCTTGTATTTTTAGAACATATTCATGCTTATGGTGCACTTGTTTATCCTTCTTCATTAGAGCTAGGCACTTTTGAAATAATAATCTCTCATACATTGCTAAGTGATCTCGTTCACCACTCTTCTTCTTATGCACCACTCTTATGCTTCAATATGAAGTGGATATAAATCAATGGCTCATTACTTAGTATTTAATTTAATTTGAATAAGTAAATGATGTTTGAACATATGAAAAAATGAAGATAATACACGGGAGAATGCCGAGATATATAAGCTAAACTTTCAATCAAACTCGTCTAGGTATGCATAGACATGTTCATATTCATTTACTGTTAATTTCTCTTTTCATAGTTTTCTTGTCAATTCAGTTTTGCTTATTTTGTAGGTCTTCATTGGCTTGATTTGGAGACTTGATTTTTATTAATAAATTTAATTAGAGTTACAAATAAGAAAGAAACTAACATATTTAAAATCACATGTGTTCAAGGAAGTATTCTCTTTCTCATCATAATTTTTATATTCTGTATTGGTGCTTCTCTTCATATTTCCTTTCTTTACAAATCCATGAGATGAGTCAATAATCGTATTTTGCTTCTCATTGATGCAGTTGAAATAAAATGCTTGGCTTATTTTTTCTCGGATTCGTTGTGGGTTCACAGCTTCTCGCACTTCAATGTTAAATTAAAGAAGGCCCATAAGCGAAGAAAAATTGCACAAAAATATTTCAGAAAGTTCTCATGTCTTGGATTCTACCTCTGCTTATTTTGAATATTACATTTTCTTAGTTCATTTGAACCATTGCATCACACTCGTTCATCTTGTTTCCCCTTTAGTCACATTTTCTTTTCCCGAGTTTATTTAGAGTCTTTATATTGTAAATCTCAAAATCACAAACTTATGCTTCTTATCTTATTTTTTAGTAATAACTCTACCAAGATTATTTTCCTCGAAATTTCGGACCTTTTGGCTTATCAGATCCTTAGGTCTATATTATATCGAAAGAATTTTAAAACACATTCCAAAATTTTCCTTTCCGAGAACCATGTGGACTATTTTATTTTTATACCTGATTTCCTCAATCTCGAAGTCTCGTAAAGTTATATTAAATTATCATTGTAACCGGGTTTCTGATTTTATGTTTCTATCCAATAGTAATATCAAGCTTTCTTTTTATCAGAAATCTTATTTAAAGTCTTTACAAGAATTTTTTTTTCCAAAGCCTCTGCTTCTTTTGGAACCTCACGATATCAGATTATGTATTTTCATAGACCTCTAGTTAATTAATTCATTGGTAGACAATTCGACTTATCACTATTCTCATATGGAGACATCTTTGATTCTCTCTGTATATTTATGCCAACTTTCATGTTATCATTTTGTTCAACAACTTGGATGCATTTTTAATTATAATTTCATCAAACTCCTAAGCATTTATTCCTCGAGATGACTAAATGACTTTTAGGATATCCATTCTTCATGGTGCATGAACATGAATTACTATGGTTTGGTATGCATTCCTTCAGCCTGGATCCATGAATGTTTTTTATGTTTATTTTTCTTTAATCCATGAATCTTCTCGCAATCTCGGAACATTTTACAAACCCCATTTTAAATACAAGATCTAAGAATTTGAATTCCACGTCACTCACTTAATTTATTGTTATAGCACCATTGACCACTCTTGGTAGATTTGATTCTTTGATTATGGTCTAGGGCAACCCTTCCTTCCAAACTTGGTCCAAAATCTAAAAAACAGTGTTTTATTCCCTATACACTACTTTGCCCTGTGATAAAAGTGTGTACACGTGGGTCAGATATACCCAACCCACGTAAATATGTTAAAACACTTAAAATAAATAAATTTCCTTAATTTGGGTGGAATTCACGGGTTTTACCTGTTACTCACCTCCTATTGCCATGGCCCAACTATTTCCCAACTGAAAAAACTAATTTGGAGAAGTATAAATAAACCTCCATCAGAAGGCCTTAAGGGAGAAGAGATAAGATATTGATACTATAGTGACATTATCCCTGATCGAGTCTGATGAAATCCCTGTGCCTCCTGCATTCCCCAAAGCTTCATGAAACCCTTGTTTCCTTGTTGGAGATATCCTTCATCTTTCTTGAATATATCCTTGTATTGGTGATGGAGGAAGATTGTTGAGGCTAGGAAAGGACGGATCTAGAGGATAGTTAAGCTTGGAGTCAAAGAAACACTCATATCATATTTATCCACTTTACTCATAGCTAACTTCAATAAAGGAATGATGTTCTATTTCTGATATTAAATGTGTTTATTCATCTATTTATATTGTAATTCGTTTTTGAATCTTACATTGATGCGTAATTGTTCATTCATTTATATGATTTAAAGTTAATATCATGAACATTCTTTATGTTTGTACTGCTGTATATGTTTTATTTCAATAATTTTTCAGGTTTCGAAGATATCAAGAGAAGCTGAGGGTTTTCACCCTGTGGGATCTACTCAAACGTAGGACTTCTGGGTAAGGACACTCTTACACAGTTCAGTAGAATAAGGATTTAGATTGATTGCTTGAGCATTTCCTATTGTGGTTTGCCCTCCACTCTGTTGGGGTTCTCAACCCAAGACCCTAGGGTGGTCTCACCTGCAACATTGATATGGCCCACAATCTTGCTTCATTAAAAATTAGCTTAATTTTGATGGATTTGGTTTACTTCTGATTCCTTGAACATGAGACATCATTTTCCTAGCTTTACTTCTTTCCTTAGTTTAGATTTAATAAATGATTATTATAACCAATGAGAAATACATAGAACACAAGTTTTGTTGTTGGAAGTATATTGACATCTATCAGGTAAAATTTTAATGAGATTCTTAAATAGTAAGTCTCATATGGCTACTTTCATCCTTTTATATTTATTTACTTTTTTTTTTCCAGTTTTATTTTTAATTTTGTTGATATATATCTCTGTTTTGCAAGTCTCCCTGAGTTATTTTTCACTTCTACTAGCTTATATTTGACACTCATTCTATTTTTTGTTTAACTTTGAGTTTTAGAAGAGTAGTTATGATGTCCAACAAGTCAACTAAATTGGGGAGTCCGTGAACTTTCAATTACGATATCTCAAGCATTTATTTTCTTAGAAAATTGTTGACATGTTTTCATGCAAGTTTTGTTTTCAAACCGAAAAATTTGCAAAGGAAAGAAACTTCTCATTTACCCCATGACTTCTATTCACTTTACGACCTGAGAGCCTGATTGTTTATAACTTTGCAAGATAAAATTCATTAAAATATCAACATAAAATGAACACACACATGTTTTTCTTATTTTACTTTTGTTGAGATATTTTATAATTAGTCTTGTGGGGTTTGTCTTTTAAATTTGGTTTTTTCTTTCACGTTTTCGTTTCCTTGTTTGAAATTTTTGGAGTTTGTTGATTTCCTTTCTCGCTTCAATTTTGATTTATTTTCCATTTTTTCTATTTTTTATGGTTTGAATTTGGTGATGGCACCAAAATTTATTTGGAATGAATTTTTCTAACCCAAGCATAGTTGGCAGACATGGGAAATTTATACTTTGACAATTTCAATGGGTTTGATTTACCTTCATGGGATATTTTTATGGAATTCAAAATCCCTCTTGCTTTCAATATTTTTCATGGAGGAACATGCATCCTTTCTAAGTGATGTAGTCCACCTTTTAAAGGAAAGAGTTGAACTTGAGTTTAACTCAATGGATCCTTCCCATCCCTCCACTTCATACAAAAGCCTCTAAATGTTAGTTGTAGGGAAGGATATGGAGTCAACATTATGGAAGTATTATATCCATTAACAATTTAGAATAAGACTCTTTTACCATCCCACCCCTTTCACGCAGGTACATCATAAACGTAACTTGCAAATGTTCTTATCAAAAGGGTGATAAAAAGGGGAAGCATGGAAAATACAAGTAAACTCGGTGAGGCTATGGATGCTTGTTGGCAGCGAGGTTGTTGTCACCTTCTTAAAAGAGAGTTCCAATTGTACAAAGAGGGCAAAAGAATAGAGATGTTTGGAGCTAGCCTCCAAGCCATACAATCACTCAAATATAAATCAGACACCATCCAAAGATATTTCTCAGAATTAGCTCTCCAATGGTATATGGAACTCCTCAAATGGACTCCAGAATGAAAAGTTAGATCAGATTGAAAGTTACACTTGAAAACCAGAAAACAAATGAAAATGTTTAAGTATCATCTGGGATCCCGCAAATCGGATTTTTCTAAAACAGAAGCAGGGGGGGTCAGAGAAAACTTGCGATCAACGATCGCCGATAATGACATTTCGACAATCGAAGGTCCATGGCACATAATATATCAGTGATTAGAGGTTCGAGGTGCATCGACGATCAAATATCGATGATCCTGTAGGGCGCATCGGAGATCATAGCCATGTCGCAAAGTGAAGATAGCACTTTATAACCCATGGTGTATCGGTGATCACAACAACACAAACAGATCACAAATTAGAAATTGGTGATATTCAACTGACCACTCTTAAGAAATTGCGGGAAGAATATGCCAATAGTCTAAATCACCAGAAAAGGCCAAAAACAATTTACAAAGGAAATTAGCGAAAAACCAAGGGTAAGCAAGCCTTTTTCTCTCTCTTCTAAAGGGCCATGTGGCGGAATACTATTGGTCCCAATAGGGCCACATTGCAGCTAACATCATCATTACGTGGTAGTACGGAGGACACATGGCATGCTAATCTAACATTTTCAGGGGTCTTATGGGGGCATATCCAGGTGATACATTTCACCACTCAAGAAGCGACACGTGGTAGTGATTACCTCACCAATCAGCGGTTGTAGTGTGTTGTGCATTAAGAAGAAATCACTGATTGCAAACCTCTAATTGAGGGGCTCCAATAAGGGGCTAGCCAGTGATCACGGGGAGAGTGAAGAACCAAGAGCTAAGTAGAGCAGGTGATCCCGCATATCGGCGATCACGAGTATCAAAGAGTGCAAACAAAGACAATGCTATGAAATTTTCAATTGTGATATCCTGGGTAGGCCCAATCGGCATTCGGCAGTCGCAAGCTATAGAGGGCATAGACCCTCCCTTATCCTTTTTCAAGTGGGTCAGACTGCATCGCGCATCGAAGATCGTAATTTTGTGGAGGAGGAACCGAAGGCCAACATTAGAAATCATCGATATGTGGGATTCTATTTAAAAAAGGAACGAGTCTGACAGACACGAGACCAAAGGTCCTAGCACCCAAGGACTAAGCGCTTAGTCATAGCCCCCAGTCACATGAAGTAAAAGGGGCTAAAGTGGATTAGAATGCACCATCCTATACCATCCTATAAAGACTTTTAATGGGAAATCCCAATGTGATAACTCTGTCATTGGTTAATGCAGAACATTAAAGGCGTGGTGGGTCGGCAGCTGAGCCATTTAAGAAAGGAGACGGAGCATTCAAAAATCAGCATGGGATGACCCTATAAGGCCCTTTATGACATGAAACTGAGGCTGACACATACAGATTAAATGAATGCATGAAATCTCGGGACGACTTGATGATCTAGCATGGTACTTTATGTAGACGGAAGATGAAGTACCGCCCAGGTGACCTCTGTTTTTGTACTATGGAATTAAACTGATAGTTGACCACTCCCAGCTCTAAAGAACAAATGATTCGAACAGTAAAGGTAGAAGCGACAAGAAGCACCTAAATGGCACAGGAGGTCAGGCCATGGATAAGCAACAACCTAAGAAAAGTCCATCATAGGGATGGACATTAAGATATTTTGTGGTTGTTTTGATATGTAAATTGACTTGTTTTGTTATCATGTACTTGTTACAATTTAATGGGGCAACTAATATGATTGTAGCCGTTTTGGTCCATAGAGCCATCTCGAGCCGAAACAACTGGTCAATCTGACAACTGAGGATGGGCCAAGATATTGGTTGTAATTACAGTTCAGAGCTCCCCTCTTCTAATAAATAGAGGGAATCCACTCTTAAAAAGGGTTGTGAATCCTAAAGAATAACTACATGTTATTTTTGAGACTGTATGATTTCAAGATTTGCATCTTTCAGAATATTAATGAAATGGTGGTGATTCCCCCTTTGAGTACTACAGTATGTTTCGTCTCTGTTTAAATTCCATTATGTTCATGTTTCCTCTCATTTGATTTAATTGTAACTGCTATAAACGTTTCATATTTTATTACAGATCCATTTGTATTGACTCGTTAATGCACATGCCTGTATGCATCTTTGAGATTATATCTTTAAAATTGTGCTCCATGAATCATCCCACCCAATCCTCTTTCATCCATTATGTCTATCTTTAACTCAGATAAGTGTAGGATTCTTGATGTTTAAAGCTCTATATGATGAGTTATTCTATCTCCTTCTCTTCTTTCATTGTTATGCCAAAGCCGATTAAACTGTAGGTCCTCGAACTACTCGGCCTCCACTAGTTTATCCAGATATTTCTCTGAGTTGTATATGTAAAGGAATACCAGAAATGCATGGCTTATGTCCTTAGATGAATGAACCAAATCATGTTGTTTATTGTATATATATATAGGTACAAAAGTATATGTGATGTCTCAAGTCTCTTGAGAATCGTATGAGACACATAAAATCTAGATGTTCCAGGCACTGGTCTTGTAAGCAATCTGAGGTTGTCTCTGCAAGAGACAACATCTTTTAGCACCATTGTCAAGGAACATATTGAAGGATTTTTCCCCAGGGATACGAAAAGTTAAGCACTCTTTGTGTAGGTGAGAAAAGAAGTTTTGATTGAATCCTCATCACCTTGGTGACTCCACAAATCTCGTTATCATTTATCATTCTAGATTTTAGAAGGCCTCACACTCGCTCAAATACCTCTTAGCAGAAAACCCCATCTATATATGACCTAGAGAAATTAATTTTCAGGAGAGTCTGGAAGGAGAAAACTCATACTACCTATTCTATTGTCTCAGCATTCCTTGAAGCCTCCTCATCCAACTCCCAACACGTTGGCATTCCCTACTCATAATTTACTCCTATGATCCTTACATACCCTGCTCTCAGTCTAGCCACTCCAACCACTGTAGTTTTGGCTCGAGTTCCTTCGACGAATCTCAATCCCCCTCCATTAATTCAGATGGTTTCTATGGGTTTTTTATTGAATAAATACGCCCCTCTTGATTTACCTTAACCCCTAAGTTCTATGCCTCAAGAAGACCTAAATCTTTTGCCTAGGTTCAATGGGGACGATGAAAACATTGCACAAAGACACATTGAAACCTTTTGTGCTTTTGTTGAGAATCTAAATGTAGAACAACTAGATGTGGTCCTGAGACTCTCTGTACAACCCCTTAATGTAGAATCCATAAAATGCTTTAAATCCCTACCTAATGCCTCCATCACTACCTGGGAGGAACTTGAAAAATATTTCACAGAAAAGTGGGGTGAAAAGAGAAATCATGAGTATGTCCTCACAAAGTTCAATGCTATAAGGAAGAAGCCAAAAGAGGATATTTCAGAATTCATAAAAAGGTTCAATAAGCAGTATAATAACCTTCCTGGTGAGATAAAGCCTCCTCAAGTTGTTGCTCACATAATATTTATGAGAGCCTTTGAATCTGGATTTTGTTTTACCCTAAGAGAAAGGAAGTCTCACACTTTGGATCAACTCCAAGTTGATGCTCTTGAGGTAGAAGAAAATTTCACCTCGGCAGGGAAGTCAAGAGGTAAGGATGAACCTACTGAGAAGAAAAGGGGGAAAGAAGAAACATC
Organism: Pinus tabuliformis; assembly: GCA_031772625.1. NCBI lineage: Eukaryota > Viridiplantae > Streptophyta > Pinopsida > Pinales > Pinaceae > Pinus > Pinus tabuliformis. The sequence continues at coordinate 1,121,405,943 of CM062819.1, read as the reverse complement.
CTCCTCTGGTCAAGCTAAAGAATCACCAGATATAATGTGGTAAGAAATGGATAAACTCATCTAGAGTTTATTGCATAAGGTGGTGAAGCTTGAGTTGGAGAACAAGGGTCTCCCAAAACAGAATGCTCAAGGTAACAACCGAGGTTATAAACCATAGTACAAAAGGCCACCATTGTAGATACTTCAAAGGGAAAGAAAAGATCAACTCAATTAGATACCTCCTCCTCTATATTTAGAAGATGATCCCGATGAAAAACCATCGGATACATACGAGATGCAGGGACACTTGTATTCCTCTTTCTCTGAAGGAGAACAAGAAAACATGGCTCACCAGGAGACAAGTCATGATAGAGAAGCAACAGTAAATGAGGAGGACATAGGTGATTATTGTAAACAGTTTGCGGATTTCATGCAAGCACAACTACACTGAAGGTATGATCTAAGATCTTCAAGAAAGAGTTTAAGGGAACCAGAAAAATAAGTGGGAACATTTCCCCAAGATATTCCCCCAGTGCTAGATAAAGGGAAAGTTAAGCTTAATCGTGACTCATCCAAGGTAAAAGTATCTACGAATAAGGAATGCAATATCTTCGAGGAACATACAGAAGAGAAGGCACCTGTTCTGATAAAAACTACCCATGATAAGGAAAGAGAAGTAGAGCTAGGAGGTGTAGAAAAAGGCCAACCTGCATTCAATCTTCAGAAGGAAATTGAAAAGGTAAAGATTCATGTTCCTCTAATCAAACTTCTAAAGAAACCCACTCATAAAGCCCATGTCTCTCAATTCATGCTTCCATCCACCTCAGCACTGACCCATGATTGTTTAAACCTTCAAGAAGAAAGACCAATGGTTGCTTTTGGGCCTCATGTTGAAGAACTCGATCCTTCCACTGCAACCTTGTATGTGACCCTGGTAATTCATGACCTCCTATTGCATAACTGCATGTTGGGCTCTGAAGCCTCGCATAATCTCATGCCCTTAGCTTTGATGGAACAACTTGGCTTGCAGATCACCAGGCCCTACAAGGACTTATACCCCTTTGACTCTAAGAGGGTCAAATGCTTGGGAATGATAAAAGATCTGGTGTTAAACCTGCCTCAGATCCCTATGAAGAGCATAATGATGGACATAGTAGTGGAATATATTCCCCCTTAATTTGGCATGCTCCTATCTAGGTCTTGGGGTTCCAAGGTGGGAGGGTTTATCAAATTAGATCTAACTTATGCCTCTATTTCCACTTTTGGTGGCGAAGAAAGGAGGTTGTACAGAGAGTCCAAATTTGTAAAAAATGTTACCCTAGCTGAAGGTTCTTAAGATTCTCTAGTGTATGGAAAATAAATCGACCTCTCCTACCTTTTCCTAGAAGACACATTAGTACACCTAACGATGCGGTTAGAACACCCGCACATAGATGAAAAAAAAAGTGTGGAAATTATACTTTGACGGAGCGAATTCCAAAGAGCGAAATGGAGAAAGAGTATTGTCGGTATCTCCTAAAGGCAACTTGATACCCCTCTCATTCAAGATGGAATTTGAGACAACCAAAAACGTGGTAGAGTATGAAGCATTGCTCCTTGGGCTACAAACAACAAGGAATATGAATATTGAATTCTTAATTGTGCATGGAGACTTCGAGCTGATTGCAAAGTAGATAAAAAATAAATGCTAGGCTAAACACCCTAGATTGAGGACTTACCGGACTGTAGTATGGGATTTTATTGATAACTTCTTCCTGTCCTTTAATATCCAATTTCTACCCACAGAAGGAAATAAAATGGTTGATTCCCTTGCTGTAGCAGCAAGCAATTTCAAGCCCCCTCAAAATCCACTTCTCAGGTACAAGGTGGAGGTTAGATACAGACCCTCTATACCTGATAATGTCAAGCACTAGCAGGTATTTTAGGATGATGAGAAGATCAAACAATTTATAGAAGTAGTTAGGGAGTTCGCTAACTCAACCATTAGTCAAGGAGATAAAAAAGAGGCAGATCAAGAACCCACTTAGTGGGAAGACACAATGGTTGGACATAAAATTATACAATTGAAAGGGAATACCATTCCTCATGGGCTAGTCCCACTTGAAAGATTATTTAACAAGGATGATGTAGCCTCCAAATCAATAGCTCTAGAGATGGACAAACAAGTATAAGATTGCAATATCGGCTCAGAGGATGAACCCCAGATGGTCATACTATTAAAAGGAATCCCCTTGCAATATAAACAAAGTTATTTAAATCTCTTCAAAACCTATAAGGATGTTTTTTCTTGGTCTTATGAGGAAATAAAAGCATCTGATACTAACATCATACAACATAAGATTCCTTTAAAGGGTGGAATAAAACCATGTAAGCAGAATCTCAGGCAGATTAATCCACTTTTACTCCCCTCCATTGAAAAATAAGTGAGGAAACTTCTACGGGCCAAAATCATAGTTCCTTTAAGGTATTCAGAGTGGGTTGCCAACTTAGTCCCAGTTCGGAAAAACAATGGACAAATAAGGCTGTGTAGATTTTTGGAACCTTAGCAGGGAATCGTTGAAAGACAACTACCCGCTGCCTAAGATGGATTACATATTGCAGAAGGTGGTTGGGTCAGTCAAAATGTCCATGATGGATGGGTTCTCTGGTTACAACCAAGTGGCAGTCCACCCTAATGATCAAAATAAGATTGCTTTCACCACCCCATGGGGAACTTTCATGTATGCTTGCATGCCTTTCGGTCTTATTAATGCAGGGCCACGTTTCAAAGAGCTATGGATATAACTTTTGTAGGGGAGCAAGACAATTTCGTAGTGGTATATCTGGACGATATTACAATCTTCTCTAAGACCCATGAAGAACACATTCGCCACTTGAATCTCACCTTTGAGAAATGCAGGAGGTATGGGCTATCTCTAAATCCCAAGAAATCTAAATTTTATCTGAGTGAGGGGAAGTTACTGGGACACATAGTAGTGCAAGAAGGAGTCAATATTGATCCTAAGCGAGTCGAAGCTATTAGTCACATTTATCTACCAAGAAATAAGAAGGAGATCCAAGGTTTTTTGGGTAGAATCAATTTCTTGAGAAGGTTCATACCCAACTGTGCAGAAATAGTGAAGGGTATTACATATATGCTAAAAAAGGAAAATGGAGTCAAATGGATCCCTGCCTCTCAGGATTCTTTTACTAGGATTAAAGAAGCTTTTGCTGAAGCACCAGTACTAGTTAGCCCCGACTACTCAATGCCTTTTTATATCTTTTCTTTTGCTTATCCACATACTATTCTTGCAGTTCTGCTACAGAATAATAAAGATGGTTATGAGCAGCCCATCACCTTATTCAGCCAAGTCCTGAGGGATGTTGTGCTAAAATATAACATCTTGGAGAAACAAGCATATGCACTAGTCAAAGCTTTGAAGGCATTCAGAGTGTATGTTCTACAGTTGGAAATCACATCATTTGTCCCAACGACAATGGTCAAGGACATCCTTATGCAAAGAGACAATGAAGGAAAAAGGTGTAGGTGGATAGCAAAGATACAAGAATATGAGTTAGACATAAATCCTACTAAGCTCATAAAAGGCCAGGGGTTTGCCAAGATAATTGTCAAGCTTTGGGAATAAACCTGATAACCGGGGAAGGTATGACAAAAGTTAAGTAGAACATGATTAAAAGATCAAAGCAAAAGATCTATGTTAAATATGAGGGATCAACCTGGTAAAATAATATCATCCATTATCTCTTGTTCCTAACATGCCAACTAGGGCTAGATAAATCTAAATACAGGACGTTGAGACTGCAAGCTCAAAATTATATCATATCCAATGGTGAACTATACTAGAAGGACCAGGGGGAGTTTTGTTGTTATGTTTGGTAGAAGGAAAAACTCATAAGTTCATGAGGAATTTCATGGAGGAGTTTGTGGAGGCCATTACACCTGGAATACCACAACTCAAAAAATCCTCAAGGCAGCATTATACTAGCCTACAATGTTTGGAAATGTTCATTCCCAAGTCAGGTCATGTCAAAAGTTCCAATTCTTTGCTGAGAGACAAAAGCTTTATCCTCTTCCCCTGATTCCAGTGCTTGTGGAAGAACCCTTCAGACAGTGAGGACTAGACTTCATAGGAGAGACAAAACCACCTTCCAGTGGCCAACATAAGTAGATATTAATGACCACAAATTATTTCACCAAGTGGGTAGAGGCCATCCCAGCCAGAAACACTATTGATCCAATGCTAATTAAGTTTATGAAGGAAAACATATTAGCGTGTTTTGTTTGCCCTATCAAAATCATCACCGAAAATGCTCAAGTATTCAAATCTAAAAAAATCATTAGCTTCTGTCAGAAATTCAATATCATCATCGAGCACTCCATTACCTACTATCCTCAATGTAACGGCTTAGCCGAGTCCTAAAAAAATATTATGGTGAGAGTGCTGAAGAAGACCATCACCGAGAATCAGAGGAACTGGGACACCCAATTGAAATTTTCCCTCTAGGCTAACCAAGTGACTCCTAAATGATCCGCTAAAAAATCTCCTTTCAATCAAGTGTACAGAAAGGCTGTAATCTTCCCAATCCAATTAGCAATGCTAATGGAAATGTTACTGTAGGAAGCTGAGGAAGAGCCAAGTGCTTTGACACAAAGGATAAACCAACTGGTTGAACTTCATGAAAAGAGAGAGTAGGTGGGGGCTAAATTGGAAAATTTCCAACAAAAGATGAAATCATTGTTTGAAAAGAAGGCAAAGGATCGACCTCTTCAACCAGGATATTTAGTTTTCCAATGGGACGTCCAATGGGAAGAAAAGGAAAACATGGAAAATTTGATCCACTTTGGTTCGACCCTTTCAAAATTTCAGAAGAGAAAGGAAATAATACGTACCTGCTCGAAAATCTGGATGGTGAATCATTGGAGCTGCAAGTAAATGATCAGTTCCTCGAACACTATTTCCAGAATTAGAGGTACCTGTCTTGCACCCATTGTAAATATCGGTGCGTGTATTGTAATTCTCATGTGAAATTTCCAATTTTCTGTTGAAAATCTCACTTTCACAAAATTATCATTTGTTTAGAAAAGAACCCATGCCCAAAAGAGAAGTTCATAGTCTGCAGGTTCTCGATGCATTGCAATCCAATGCCCCATCCGTAGGTGGAGGAAATGTTGTCACCTTCTGAAAAGAGAGTTCCAATTGTACAAAGAGGGCAAGAGAACATAGATGTTTGGAGCTAGCCTCCAAGACATATAAGCACTCAAAGGTAAATCAGACATCATCCAATAAATAGTGCTCATAATTAGCTTTCCAATGGTATATGGAACTCCTCAAATGGACCCCAGAATCAAAAGTTAAAGCAGATTGAAAGTTACCCTTGAAAACCAAAAAAAAAAGGAAAATGCTTAAGTATAATCCTGGATCCCGCCAATTGGAGTTTTTTAAAGCAGAAGCAGGGGGTGTCAGAGAAAAATTTTGTTCAGCGATCGACGATATTGGCAATCAGCGATTGGAGGTCCATGGCACATAATATATCGGTGATCATAGGTCAGAGCCATATCGGCGATCAGAGATTGGAGGTCATGTAGGGAGCATCAACGGGCTCACACATCGGAGGTCATAGCCATGTTGCAAATCAGAGATTGCACTTTATAACCCATGGCATATCAGTGATCGCAACAGCATGACCAAGTTGCAAATCAACAATCGACGATATTCAACTGACCACTCTTAAGAAATTGCGGGAAGAATATGCCGATAGTCTAAATCACCAGAAAAAGTCGAAAATAATGTAGAAAGGAAATTAGCGAAAAACCAAGGGAAGGCAGGCCTTTTTCTCTCTCCTCGAGAGGGCCATGTGGCGGAATACTATTGTTCCCAAGAGGGTCATGTGGCGGCTGATGTCATCACAACATGGCAATACGAAGGACACGTAGCATATTGATCTAACATTTTCAGGGGTCCTATGGGGGCATATCCGGGTGACACAGGTCACCACTCAGGAAGCAACACATGGCAGTGATGACATCACCAATCGACAATCAATGGTCGATGGTTGTAGTGTTTTGTGCATCAAGAATAAATTGCCGATTACGAACATCCGATTGAGGGGCTCCGATAAGTGGGCTATCCAGTGATCACAGGAAGAGAGAAGTACCAAAAGCTAAGGAGGACAGGAGATCCTGCATATCAACGATCACAAGTATCAAAGGGTGCTAACAAAGACAATGTTATGAAATTTCCGATTGTGATATCCGAGTTGGGCTCAATCGGCATTCAGCGGTCGCAAGATATAGAGGGCACAAACCCTGCCTTATCCTTTCTCAAGTGGGCCAAACTGCATCGCGGATCAGAGATCGCAATGTTGGGGAGGAGGCACCGAAGGCAAGCATTATAAATCACCTATATGCAGGATTCTGTTTAACAAAGGGACGAGTCTCACAGACATGAGTCCAAAGGTCCTAGCACCTAAGGACTAAGCACTTGGTCATAGACCCCGGTCACATGAAGCAAAAGAGGCTAAAGCAGATCAGAATGCCTAGTCCTGTAAAGACTTTTAATGGGAAATCCCGATGTGATAACTCCGCGACAAGGTAATGCAGAACTTTAAAGGCGTGCTGGGTCGGCCACTGAGGGATTTAAGAAAGGCGATGGAGAATTCAAAAATTGGCATGGTATGACCCTGTAAGGCCCCTTATGACATGAAACCGGGGTCGACGCAGACAGAGTAAATGAGTGTATGAAAGCTCGGGAGGAATTGATGATCCAGCATGGTGCTCTATTCAGATGGAAGACGAAGTACTGCCCAGGTGATCTCTGGCATTAAATTTATAGTTGACCACTCCCAACTCTGAAGAATGAATGATTTGAGCAATAAAGGTAGAAGCGATGTAAAGCAGCCGAGTGGCACACGAGGCCAGGCCGTAGGAAAGCAACAACCTGAGCAAAGGCCATCATAGGGATGGACATTAAGAAATTTTGTGGAAGTTTTCCTCTGTAAATTGACTTGTTTTGTTATCATGTACTTGTCACAATTTAATGGGGAAATTAATCTGATTGTAGTCTTTTTGGGCCATAGAGTCATCCCGAGCTGAAATAGATGGTCAATTTGACAGTTGAGGATGGGCCAAGATATTGGTTGTAATTACAGTTCAGAGCTCCCCTCTTCTTATAAATGGAGGGAATCCACTCTTAAAAAAAGTTGAGAATCCTAAAGAATAACTACATGTTATTTTTTAGACTGTATGATTTCAAGATTTGCATCTTTTAGAATATTAATGAAATGGTGGTGGTTCCCCCTTCGAGTACTACAGTATGTTACCTCTCTGTTTAAATTCCATTGTGTTCATGTTTCCTCTCTAATTTCATGTAATTGTAGCTGCTAGAAATGTTTCATATGTTCTTACATATTCATTTGTGTTGACTCCTTAATGCACATGCATGTATGGATCTTTGAGATTATATCTTTAAAATTGTGCTCCATGAATCATCGCACCCAATCCTCTTTCATCCATTATGTCTATCTTTAGCTCAGGTAAGTGTAGGATTCTTGATGTTTCAAGCTCTATATGATGATTTATTCTATCTCTTTCTCTTCTTTCATTGCTCTGCCAAAGCTGATTAAACTATAGGTCCGCAAACTACTCGACCTCCACTAGTTTATCCAGATATTTCTATGAGTTGTATATGTGAAGGAATACCAGAAATACATCGCTTATGTCCTTGGATGAATGAACCAACTCATGTTGTATATGTGTATATATATATATATATATATATATATATATATATATATATATATATATATATATATATATATATATATATATATATACATATATATATATATATAGATATACATATATATATATATATATATATATATATATATATGTATATATATATATATATGTATATATATATATAGATATATATATATATATATATATATATATATATATATATATATGTATATATATATATAGATATATATATATATATATATCTATATATATATATATATATATATATATATATATATATATATAGGTACAAAAATATATGTGATGTCTCCAGTCTCTTGAGAATTTTTATGAGGCACATAAAATCCAGATGTTCCAGGCACTGTTCTTGTATGAAATTCGAGGTTGTCTCTAGAAGCGACAACAGGGGCCTTGCTTGTATGGAATTAAGGACAATTTCGTTGCGGCACTGACCAGGTTTGCGGGTAGTGAAGCAACGTCAGAGACCATTCATATCGATGGATATATGATTTATAAAAAAGAACTTCCTATCTACACCTTCTTCTATTTCTCATATGTGGTAATCTTAAATGTTAAATATTCCCCAAAATTTGGATTCATGATCTTTAATCAGTGTTCTATGAATACTTATCTTTTTGAACCTATATTTCTTAATTCATTAATGTGGAACTTTTGGAAATGTATTATTGTTTGACGGCTTAGTAAGATTCCTAACTTTTAATCTTTGAGTAGATTGAAGTTCATCATCTTTTAACCAGAGATAGCTAGTTCTTCCCCGTGTGTCACCATTGTTGTGGTCAAATCAAAACAACGACATTTTTAACTTATTATTTCATAATAATAATGAGACCCTTTTCGTAAATTTTGTCCAAATAGCCTTTTAATATTTTCTTTTGCCTAAGTTTATGAAAATTTGGCAAGATTTATTTATTTATTTATTTTGTCAGATTTCCATTCTGATTGTTTCATTGTGTTCCATTTTTCGATACATTTCCATTGGTACTCGTTTCATCTCATTTGAATTCATGGTTTGTAAATGATGCTTCTTCAAAGTTCAAACAATTTTACTACTTGGGCTAAAAAATGTATAAAATATATATTATCTTAATTTTGTAAATTAATTGTAAATATTGATTTTATATTGATTTTTAATTATTTTATATTTTATTTTGTTAACAATCCTACAAATTCACCGCAACCAAATTATAAAACAATTAAAATAATGTATTATGAGATTTCAAAAGAAAATTAAAATTCCAAATTATTCAAACCTCCACAATTTCAAAATTCAAGTAGTTGTAGAGTTCAGCACTGATTACAAAATAATTGTAGTTTATGATGAAAAGTCCTACTCCCATAGGCTTCATCTCATACCTTACCTCTACCTGTTTCTTAATTCACACCTACGATATACCTTGCCTTCCCCTCATCCTATCGGGACTTCGGAATATTAAAATTTCGTAACTTAGTATTAATTAATTCCCAAAATTACACTTCTGAAATACATTATCACTTATCACTTCCCATCATTTTTTCAGGACCTTAATATTGTTAAAAATTTGGAACTTATGTTTATTTATCCCTCCTCTGATGTTTCGTTACCCTGTTAACTCCTTATTTCTCCAACCTTCCCATTTTGGAACCCTCACTTCGTAACATATATTTACGTCGTAAGGTGTTCCCCTTTGAAATGAAATTCCCTAAAATCTACTTATCATCCCTGTGTGCCATTAGATTATGTGTTAGACGATTAGAGGATTGTTAATCGTTCGATCAAAGGAAGGTAGTTGAGTGGTTGCAATTGTTCACTATATTTGAAACAGTTGCAAACCCTCGCTTGAATGCTGCTAGATCGAAGCCTGAAACATTTGCCTGGGTACCCTTTTCGTCTTCTTCTGCTTTGGAAATTAAAATTCAATAGAAAAGCAGAGATAACTGGTTCTTCCCAGTGAATCACCATTGTTGTGGCCACCAACAACCCCCCTCTTTGTTTGGTATTAGCAATAACACCAAGCAAATGGGGACCCTTAATAAAAAATCCAAAAAAACATTTTATGAAAATTTTTGTATTCAACTCCTTAAAACTGTATCGCATCGCGAGAAGAGAATAAAACATTTTCTTATGAGCATAATAAACTGCGAAGAAGTGACGCGAAATTCATCGCATCGCATACATTATGAAGCGCTCTTAAATGAAAAATCTTAAGAAATCTCCGACGGCCGATATGCGACGTCGCATATCGCAACATCGCGTAAGCAGCACACAATGATTGAATGACTAAGCGCGATCTGCGATGCCGCGATGCTGCGATCTGCGATGAATGCGATTTGCGATAAATGCGATCATGAATTTCTGCGATGACACATCTTGACGACGCGATCCACGATGCTGCGATGCGAGTCACAGAAATCACCCATCGCAATTTTTTCTTGGCGCAGTATTCAAGGAAAGTTGTCCATAAACCAAAATTGGGTGCGCGCCTTAAAAGAAATTAATGAATGTACGCCAAAGTATTCAAGAAGGACAGTTTTGTGTTTTTCGAAGAGTCAGTTCACTATGGGTGTCATGATTTTATACATTCATAAGAGCTTAAAGCTTTCATGTCAATCTTTATTATCATTACTTTTTTCCTTTGCGTAAACTGTAAGACAGGAAATAACATGAAGCAATGTGCAGGAAACATCTAAGGAAAAGGGGAAAGCATCAATGCTCGGAGAACAGAGAAGAGATGCCTTCATAAACGGATGCCGCATGCAACAGGACCACAGATTCCAGAGTATCACTCAACAGATGCTGATGCCAATAGGTCATCCAACGCTCAGAGTCAAAAGCACACAAAAGCAACATATTTACAAAAGATCCTGAAGCTTATGCCCGGTAAAGGAAAAAAGGCGCTAAAGAAGGAAAATGCACCAGAAAAGCCCGGAACAAAGAACGGAGGCAGTTTTCGATGCGCGATTAGTGCCTAGCGCTAATCGCGCATCGCTAAGAAAATTTTTCAAAGAGCAAAGTCCCTAACTTGTTCAGTCATTTGCAAGGCAGGAAACCGAAATAGCAAAAGCAGAATCAGTTTGAGAGAAATTTGGGTTATTACCAAGTATACACGCAGTGAATACACCCAGCCAGAGTAAGATTCTCGAAAATATCTTCTAGTTTACCAGAAAGTGGTGCCAACGCGTGTTATTTCTATTTTCGTAGCTCATACGAAAGCAGAAGGCGACCGGCCGACTCTTCCCAGGTGAATGTTGCATGCTTGCAGCACTAAGGAGCAAATACAGAAATGGTTAGGAATTAGATTCAATTTTTAGAAATAGTTTTTCTTTAGCAGAAGGGCGGCCATTTAAAAACCGTATCCTAAATTTATGTAATTAAGTTAATTAGTTAGCAGTATTTAAACCCTTCTTAGGCATTTGGAGAAGGGTCCAGAAATTTGTCAAAAAACTTGTCCTCAGAACATGCACTTTTGCACCCTCAGAGGGGGTTTTGATGAATGGATGGATCAAGGTTTATTAATGTTTGCATTTGATATCTGCTACTGATGTTGCACTTCTGTACTCTTAGTAGATGTTAGAGCAAGGAGAGATAAATCATTATTGCTTGAAGCTTATGAGTGGAACCAATCATAAATGGTACTTTTATCTCTTGATCGTTTCTGTTTATATTCTTAAAGTGATATACAGTTTTTAGTTGTTTATATGTTACTGCATGAATGTGTGAGTTAACATTTGGCACTTTTGTACGGTGGAGTCATTTATTTATGTTTGATATATGAATAGCTTATTATGTGATATGTTGTTCACAACTGTTTTGCCTAACTTTTTATGCAAAGTGGTTTATCTTAATTGATTTCTATTCTTATGATCGTTGAATGATATTTATTACCAGTTATTGTTTGAAATCTCTTTAGATCGCATAATAGAAGAAATACACCCCGGGTTAGCGTAGATTAGATGTGTTGTTTCTCATTAGATTACAATAGCATAGAGTTAGTTTAAAAGTTTGAATTGAATTAGCTTTAAGTACTCTTAGATCAGCATCATCCAACTCTGCACACACACACACCCTTAAATTGGGAAACTGGTCCCATTATCCCCAGTCGGACCCGCTATACCAAACGGATAAGGAGCTGCCAACCAAGGTCCAGACCGGGTGGGTATCCCCCTTGTTGTCGACCCGATTTTCGGGGCTTCAACATATTTGGCGCTAGAAGGAGGGCCCGAACTATGAATGCCACCTAAATCAAAATCTAAATACCATTCTGAGAGTAAATCGCCCTCATCAACTCCCCCGACTTCCCCAGTACGTTTAAATCCAGAGTCAGAAGTCACTCGAGTATTAGACGCTGCTACTTACCCTAATATTTCAGACCAATCTACCATTGAACCCCCTGAAGTTCGAACCCTGATTCGCAAACTCGAGGAATTTTCTATTTCTACACAGAGGTCTGATAAATCTCAAATCAGCGTGACTTCGCAGTACAATCCTGCTCATCCCCTGACCAGATTAAAGAGTGAAAAATTTGGCATCCAGCCAACTGAATTCCCTCTCCCACCAGGAAAAGAGCAAGGAAAACACCACAAGAGTCTGACAGTGAGACTCTTTCATCTACATCGTCCATTTCAACTCCCTCACTGCGAAGTCAGCCACCCACATCTTCATTCCAAACCACCCATCCATCTTCCACAACCCCTCTTCTTCAATCATCTAAGATCATAATATCTTCATCTTCCCAGCCTCAGGGATCATCCTCTGCACTTTCATTTACTAGCAGCTCAACGATGGCCCAGTCTCCATGGAACAATCCTGGGGCAGTTTTAATGCCTCCACCCCTGAGCCAAATACCGGCCCATCCTGAGAAATGGCTACCCAAATTCAATCCTGAAGCAGGCATGCTAGCTGAAGAGCACATTAACAATTTCATGCTTTCTGTCAATCTCAACGGAGTTACCAACGAGGATGCTGTTGTTCGGCTTTTTCCCTATACAATGCAAGGAACAGCCGGGTCATGGTACTTTTCATTACCCTCCGGGTCTATCACAAGTTGGGACATTTTTCAAAGTCAATTCCTTACCAAGTTTGGTGATGACAGATCAATGGAAACGTTAATCAATGACCTATCCAATCTTAAAGCCGAGGCTAGAGAACCCATCAAAGATTTCAATTTACGGTTCAATAAGATCCTCAACAAAATTCCCACTGCTTCCCAACCCAGCGAAGAAGTACGATGTGAATGGTATATTACAGCCTTACCATCAAACTTAGCAATCTTCGTGGATAGGGCAAATAAACCAGCCTTAGTTGAAAACCTGACAGAGGCGATAGCAGTAGAGAAACGCGTAGTAGCCCTGGAAAAGAGATCTGCGATAGAGGAACGCAAATCTAAAAAAGTCACCTTCAAGGAAGACTCCAAGAAGAAACAAACGAAAGACCCTTTCGATTTGGAAGGATTGCAAAAAGTATTAAAGACCATGTCCAATGAGATGATTGACATAAAAAAACAAGTAGCAGAAACTTCTTCAAAAAAGCCCTACAGAGCTTTTAAAAGAGGCCCTTCAATGGATGTGAAACCACCCAACGCTATCTCAAATGTCGAATCCGAAGAAGAGGAAGAAGAAGAGAGTACCACTGAAGGGCAGACCGATGACGAAGAAGTTGTGGAACTACAAGGAATGTGGGATTTCATCCTCCCACAAGAAGAAGATCAAGAAGAATTTCCGGTTAGCACACGAAGCACAAATCAACTTGATCCTCCCCAAACTAACCCTAAGCAGAAGGGCGCAAGCCCTACAGCAAAAGATAAAGTCGCAACAAAGAAAACGACCGCTAAAGCGACTTAATCTAGCCCAGTCCAACCAGATCAAACAACTCCATCAAGAACACTGATAGTGTCGGATGAAATGGAATACAATATTATTGATGACATGAAAAAGACTAGGGCTAATATCACTCTTTATGAATTGAGCAAATTGAAACATCAACAGAAGATAATGATGAAAGAATTACATGTCATGCCTACTACATCTTTGCCTACAGCTGTAGCTTCCCACAACATGGGAAGACCTCCAACCAACACGATCAATAAGATTGATCCAAATGACATCGCCTTGATTGGAGGAAGATCAAGGTCTCACACTCCCCCTTTTCTTCTCACTTATGAAATTTTCAATAAAAATGTGCATAATTGTTTGGTAGATTCTGGTGCTTCAACGAATATTTTACCCAGATCAATATGTGCCAAGTTGAATGTTCAACCACAAAAATCCGCAGTGCGCATAGTTCAGCTTGATCGATCTCAAGTCGAAGTGATTGGTGAACTTAATCAAGTAACCATAAGATTTTCGTCCAACCCGAAGGTATGTCAGGTTATTAACATTCTAGTAGCTGATATCCCAGAATTCTATGGCTTGATTCTTAGCAGGGATTGGTCCGAAAAACTCCATGGATACTTCTCAACCGACTGGTCGCACATGTGGTTACCCTACAATGGTAAACTGAATCAAATAAAGGTTGAACGAGAGTTACACTAGAAGTACATAGTAAAGGAATTGGAGGGAGAAAATGAAGCAATAGCATATAACAGTAGTATCATAGGCAATTACTCGGTAGATTCTTTCCCCGGCAATTTCAATGCTCATACATCACCTTACTTAGAAAATTCAGTTTTGTCCCAAGTCGAGAATTTTTCCAGAACTGATAATTCAAAGTGTGTTATTTTTGTAGATAAACCTGTAAATACATCTTTGTTTTGGAAATTATATTTTGATGGCTCTAAATCTAACGAAGGAGTAGGAGCAGGATGCATTCTGATTAGTCCAGAAGGAAATAAGACCATGCTTACGTGCAGACTTGAATTCGATTGCAAAAAAAATACAGTGGAATATGAGGCCTTGGTGCAAGGCCTATACAAAGTAATCGGGTTGAACGTCAAGTATCTTCAAGTCTTCGGAGACTCTGATATTGTCGTCAAACAAGTACGTAACACCATACATTGCCTATCAGGTCATTTGAAACACTATCAATCTTTAGTACAAGATCTGACTGAGCATTTCATAGCATTCAATATTTCGTCAATCCCAAGACTCCAAAACGCGAGCGCAGACCTTTTAGCTAACATAGCCTCTAGACTTATTCCCTCCAAAGATTTTAGTCCAGATAGATTCTCAATAGAATTAATCTTTAGACCGTCCATCCCTAGCAACATTACAATTTGGAGAGTATTCAATGATGATCCTGATATTGTAAATTTCCTCACTTCTAAAGGATCCTACTCCAATCAAATAATTGACGAAGACCATCACGATCGACAAATACAACAAGATAGCACTGATAATGCTATACCTAAATCAGTGGTTAAGTTGGAAGACTTATACGATTTGAAAAGTCGGTTTAAAAGGTATACCAATTCTAAGCTCTACAGTTCAACTCTGAACTACGAATTAGTAAACCTAGGAACCGATGATAAACCACAAAACGTTAATCTAGGCCACGGCCTAGCCCCTGAAGAAAAACTAGCGTATATTCGTCTTTTGAGACAATACAAAAATGTTTTTTCCTGGAATTACGATGAGCTGAAGACATACGACACTTCTATCATTCAACATACTATCCCTATGATTGACAACGAAAAACCTGTCCAATAGAAACTCAGAAAAATCCACCCCAATTTAGAAAATCAGATAAAAACTGAGCTAAATAAGTTATTAAAAGCCAGAATAATTTTTCCTGTCAGACATTCCAAATGGGTCTCCAATATGGTACCCGTTAGAAAGAAAAACAGAGATATTAGAATCTGTATCGATTTTCGGAATCTCAACAAAGCCTGTCAAAAAGACAATTTTCCCCTCCCACCTATGGAGCAGATATTACAAGCAGTAGCAGGCTCATAACTAATGTCTTTTTTGGATGGATTTTCAGGATACAATCAAGTGCTAGTACATCTCGATGATCAGTTAAAAACCACATTCTGAACTAAATGGGGCACATACGCATATCAGAAGATGCCATTTGGTTTGATCAATGTCGACGCTACATTTCAGAGAGCCATGGACATCGCATTCAAGGGTTTAGTCAATAAATCTGTAGTAATTTATTTGGATGATATAACAGTGTGCTCCAAGAAGCGAAGCGACCATCTCAAATACTTGAAACAAATCTTTCAACGATGCTTAAGGTATGGGATTTCACTTAACCCAAAGAAATCTTTTTTCGCATTAAGTGAAGGAAAACTTCTAGGATTCATAGTGTCAAAATCTGGTATTCACATTGAGCCTGACAGAATCAAAGAAATTTCTGAAATATCCCTACCTCATAATAAAAAATCCATGCAATCTTTCCTTGGTCAAATCAATTTTGTGAAGAGATTTGTCCCAGATTTTTCACGAATTGTTTCTCCTTTGCAAACCATGATTAAAAAGAATTCAAATTTTAAATGGGGTCAAGATGAGAATGAAGCATTCAACCTGATCAAACAAGCTATCATTAATGCTCCATCTTTAGCAACCCCGAGTTTTTCAGAATCTTTTATCTTATACACATTTTCCTCAGAGAAATCATATGCTGCGATTCTAACTCAAGCAAATCAAGAGAAAGCGGAAGCTCCAATCGCATTTTTTAGCTCGAATTTACAAGGTGCTGAACTCAACTATTCAGACGTGGAGAAACAGGCATATGCTGTTTTCAAAGCGGTCAAATATTTCAGACATTTCTTACTTAAAACCCATACTAAGGTCATAGTACCATTTCCAACGGTAAGAAATCTTCTAGTACAGAAGGATGTGGGTGAAAAAAGAGCAAGTTGGATCATTGCTTTACAAGAATATGACCTTGAGATCAAACCAGCAAGCATTGTAAGAGGTCAAGGCTTCTGCAAAATGTTGGCTGGAGCATCGCAAATCCCTGAAAATTCATCTGAAGAGGTACAAATGTATGAGGTAAGCCTAAACGATGCAGAATCATTATATGCTGACACCATTTATTATCTTAAGAACGGGTATGCTCCATCACACCTGGATCACACTAAGAAAAGAGCTCTGAGATTGAAAGCTAAACAATATCAGCTCATAAATGATGTTCTGTTTAAAAAGAATTACGATTCTGTTCTTCTTAGGTGTCTTGAGAAAACTGAAGCCGAAAAGGTTTTGCAGGAACTCCACGATGGACCAGCAGGCGGACACTATGCTGGAGATGCTACTGCACATAAAATCTTACGTGCAGGATATTATTGGCCCATGCTGTTCAAAGACTCACACAGTTACGTGAGGAAATGCCAAGTCTGCCAAACTACTGCAGGGAGACAAAAGAAACCGTCCATGCCACTACAGCCGGTAAACATCGAGCAACCATTCAGTCAGTGGGGCTTGGACATAATAGGTGAGATCGTTCCTCACTCTTCTAAGCAGCATAGATACATCCTCATGGCAACAGATTATTTTACTAAATGGGTAGAAGCAGTTCCTCTCAAGACAGCTAATTCTGAAAACATCATTGAATTCATAGATCAATTTATAATCACTAGGTTTGGATTGCCAAAGGCTTTAATTTTTGATAATGCCTCATACTTTTCTGGGAATGCAATGACTGAGTTTGCACTTAAAAGAGGGTTCAAACTGAAATATTTGGCCAACTACTATCCGCAAGGTAATGGATTGGCTGAGTAAACAAATAAAAACCTAATCAGGATTATTAAAAGAACAGTTGACCAGAACCAAAAGAATTGGCACAAAACTTTGGTAAATGCTTTATGGGCAGATAGAATAACGAAGAAAGCTTCAATCGGCACTTCTCCCTTTAATTTAGTTTATGGGAAGGAAGTGGTTCTCCCAACTCACTTAGTGATCCCCTCCTTGTCTTTAGTATAATACATCGATGAAGTATCTACTTCCTCCTTACAATTAAGACAAATGGAAATAATTAAATTAGAAGAACGACGAGAACAAGCTAAGAAAACGCATGCTCATCACCAAGTGCTAATAAAATCCTCTTTTGATTCAAGCATAATGACCAAAAAAAAAAAATTCAGATGGGAGATCTAGTTTTGAAATGGGATAAGGCTCATGAAGAAAAGGGCAAACATACAAAATTTCAGAAGATGTGGCTTGGTCCTTTTCAGATTGTAGAAGTCATAGGCCCATCAATGTTTGTGTTGCAGGATTTAGCAGGTAGAAGGGATTATTTGCCTGTTAATGGACAGATCCTTAAAATATATTTTCCATAGAAGATTATTCTTCTATTTTTTAGGATAGTTTTAGTTTTTCTATTCTTCCTTATAAATAAAACCAGTTGTAGATGGTTACTACAGGGGTTCACGAAAAAGACACCAATTCTCTATCAGATTTTGATTTTTTTTTTTTGCTTGTACAAATAGTAAAAATTTTCGAAAAATCTGATCTTTATTATTGACAGATAGAGTTAACTTTAGCCTAGATATGATACTAGTTTCAACTTCAAAAAATTTGATGAAAGCAACCTGTTATGAAACCAGCTCAAGAAAAGAAAGATCAACGCCTTAGAATTCAGCCTCTTCGAGGGGGCAACCTCCTTTACATTACATAAATGAACAATTCTTGGATGATACAAATGAAAAGACCTCCTTTCTATATATAGGAGTCTAAGGGGTCATAACAGAATCAGAGCCGGCATAACAATAATAAAGTAAGGGCACAATAATAACAATAGTGGGCTTCTATGGGGCACAATAGTAACAATATGGGCACTACATGGGTACATCAATATAATAAGTGGGTTATACTAATAACAATAAGGGGTTACACTAGTAGTATAGGGGCCTAACATGCCCCTCTCCTTCAAAAAGCATTTTCCTCAACGCTTGAGTAGTTCTTGATGCTTTTGTATAAAATTCTTGCCCTCCCATGTGGAATATTCAGCAGGTAAGTTCTTCCACTTGATGAGATACTCTGAAATTGATCGATTTCGTAGTAGTCGGGTTCTTGTTTCTGTGACTGCTCCAGTTTCCAATATGATTTTTCCTTCCTCTTTAATTTCTGGCAATATTATTTGAATTGGGATCTTTTGCAACTTTTGAATAAGTGGCCATACTTCTTCGTCCTTCTTCCATTCATCCCTTGCTTTGTTTATCCAATCTAGTTGGATAATATAAATAGCACAAAACAATGCTTCCACATCCTCATCCTTGAAGAGTCTTCCCATTCGGTAAGGTCGCCATTTTTTAAGTGCATGTAGTATTGCCAACAATTCCTTCTCATAAATAGCTTGCTTGAGATGTAACAGTAAAAATACCCAATCACCTACATCGAAACATTTTTCACTACGATGTTGATCTACGTGTTGTTTCGTTTGATTTTTCACCGAAGTGGTGTTATCCTTTAAAAGTTGGAGAACTTTTTGTTGATGCTCGATGTGATCTTTCACTGCTGGAACCTTTTTCTTCTTGATATGTCCTTCTATCTCTAGAGTTTGAGGAGTGGTAATTTCTTCCAATCCTTTACAAGATATGGTCGGATTCATTTCTTGATGCTCGATGTGATCTTTCACTTCTTGAACATTTTTCTTCTTTATATGTCCCTCTATCTTGATAGTTTGAGGAGTGGTAATTTCGAACAATGAATTACAAGATATGGTTGGATTCATTTCTTCTTTCTCGATGTGATCTTTCACTTCTTGCACCTTTTTCTTCTTGATATGTCCTTCTATCTTGAGAGTTTTAGTGGTAATTCTTGCCAATGCTTTACAAGATATGGTCTGATTCATTTCTTCTTTCTCTGGGGTGGGGTCCTGGCGTATATCTTCTTCTTTTGATGTTTCTTGATACTTTTCTTCCTCCTCTTCATATTCTATGTAAAATAATTTCTTCTCAGCACACTTATGACCTTTAGTGCATTTGCTATCACAATTGTAGCAAAGCCCTTTTTCTCTTTTTTCTTCCAATTGTTGTGGTGTAACCCTTGTAGGTTGTGGAAGGCTAGGAGAAACAACACTTCCATCTTTATAGTTGTGAGGTGTAGACTTCCTTGTTGCCATAATTTTACTTTCAAATATGTCACAAAGCCCTTTTACTCTTTCCAATTGTTGTGGTGTTGCTCTAAAGAAGGTGTTGCTCTTTGTATCCTCATAATGTGCTATCATTTCCTCCGTGAGAATTGACCACGTAACAAGTTGTTTATGAGAACAAAGCCCTTTATACCATAAAAATTGATCTGGTTCTAAATATGAAGATGCAATACATACCTTTTGTAACAGAGGTACACCATGTAGATCAAAATATTGCTCCATCTGAAGTATCCAATTTACCGGATCCTTGCCATCAAACTTCCTCATCTTGCTTTTTCTTGATTTTAGGACCGCGATCTTGAAACGATTGTAACTCTGTACTTGTGGATATTTAAGTTCTAAAATTGCTACCTGTAGTAGCCCTCTGTGTCCTCTTTCCAATGCCACCAGTCTAATCCAAATTGGTTTCTCCAAAAAAGAGTTATGCACAATCTCCCAAGATGACCTGATTATAGACCTTTCCAGAAGAGCGAACTTGTATGAAGTGCCACGTGTCAATTTTTCAACCTTTGGCTCTGAAAAAGATATACAAGAAACTACAATCCGTCCTCTTTCTGTAACTTCTTGCGAAATTTCAATCCAATGCTCAGAGAGAAAGTTATGACTATTTTCCCTAGGTCACCTGTTTTGAATGTAATTCAGGAGTCTGCAAAAAAACCAACTTCCTCAGATCATATATCCACAAATATCGCGCGAAAAGCTCTGAAATTCGGACCCAAGGTTCGGCGCGATTTCTTCTCAAATGGGTTTTTTTTGCGACTTCGGAAACGTCATAGAAGAAAAGTTATAGAGAAAATGCCACGATGACCTGTTTGGAGCAGCGAAACCCTAGAATCCAAAGCTCTGATACCAAATGTTATGAAACCAGCTCAAGAAAAGAAAGATCAACGCCTTAGAATTCAGCCTCTTCGAGGGGGCAACCTCCACATTACATAAATGAACAATTCTTGGATGATACAAATGAAAAGACCTCCTTTCTATATATAGGAGTCTAAGGGATCATAACATAATCAGAGCCGGCATAACAATAATAAAGTAAGGGCACAATAATAACAATAGTGGGCTTCTATGGGGCACAATAGTAACAATATGGGCACTACATGGGTACATCAATATAATAAGTGGGTTATACTAATAACAATAAGGGGTTACACTAGTAGTATAGGGGCCTAACACAACCTTTGGCAAAAAATTGTTTTATATCAGCACAATGAAAGGTATCAATAATAAAATAAAGATTCTCTGTAAAACTGTTGTTTTCAAATTCTATTATTGTCGTCCAGAGCTTTCTTAAGGAAAAAAAATGATTTCCTCCCTGCTAAAGAAAATCGTAGCATTCAGAAGAACATGTTGAAAAGTGTGCAACAAGAAATGCTTGTTGAGAGTGCAACAAGATGATGGAGCTTAGTGAAAAGAGTCACCTTCACTAAGTGGGCCCGCAGGCTATTTTTGGCGCAAGTCTATTTTTAGACTATGTCTATTTTTAGACATATGGATCATGTCTATGGATGATTGATCAAGTTGGGAAAAATAGATGGACTTCTATTTTTGATGAAAGTGTGAGTGATCACAGTGTGAGTGATTACAGTGTGAGTGATCACAGTGTGAGTGATCAAAGTCAAAAATAGAAAAGTCAAATATTATTATCTCACAATAATATTTGGACTATAAACTTAATCTTATTCTCTTGGAGCACTTCAGTTTGAGCTACGGAAGTGGCACATGCAGCTGTCAGAAGGAAATTCATTTTTCTTATGAGTCAGTTGAGTTGTTGCATGCATGACTTCAGTTAGAACTCAAGTGAGTTGAGTTTAGTGGACTGGAGGTACAGTTGATGGAGTTGTGTTCAGTTTAGCTTTGTTAAACTGGTTGTATTTAGTCTAACTTATCAATAGACTAAAGATGAGTTGGGTGAATTAGTTATTAATTAATTCACAAGTTATTAACTCATAATGCAACTATAGAATACATCAGTTAACTCAGTTGCATGTCAGTGCATGTTCAGTTCAGCAGGGACAGGTGTTAGAGGATCAGATTGCTATCAGTTGTGACTATAGCTGTGCATGATGATTTGCACAATCAAAGGATTGAGTATGCCAATGAGTTTGCTCACGTATCTTCATGATATTATAGCTGTTGCTCACGTCCAACATAGTGTGGGTGACTATTTTGCAGTGTAAAATCGAGTTTGGGAAGCTATTCTCATCAGTTCTTGAGCAGGTATTGAGCAGTGGAGGCAGGCAAGCAGCGGGAGAGATTTGGAGATCAAATCTGAGATGTATTGTGTGTAACAGGTGGAGATACTTGTGAGAAGTATTATGCTTTGTATTGTTACATGATTCAATCAATATAATATACAGATAGTGTGGGGTTTTTAGCGAGATGCTTTCCCCGGATACATACTGTGTTTATGAGTTTGATTGATGCTTCTATGTGTGCCTGTGGATGTTTCTGCTTCTGTAATTTGATGATCAACGTAGAGGAGATTATGTATTATACATGTTCTGCTTAAATTGTATGATCAGGATAATCTCTGTTGAATATGTGTCATATTATTCAAAATTTCTACATGGTATCAAAGCTAGATGATTTGTAGAAAAAGTTTCTACAGAACAATCCGAGAAAACACTATATCTCAAAGAATAAGAGGTCTCATCACGAGCCGGCTTATCATGATCACAGATATTATAACTTGCTGACTTTGCCAATACTGTCCACCAAAACAGGGCAACGACTCAAGATTGTTGCAATCAAAAGACAAGGGGTCTCATCACGAGCCAGCTTGTTCAGCAAAAGTGTAAATCAAGTGAATCACTGTGTCATAATTTGGCCACCAAACCAAGACATTGTTCTTTAGAGAATAAAAAAGGAAAAAAGTGTCAAAATGGGTTTTTCTCTGAAAAGTTGTAAATAGCCTTAAGCAGGATAAAGGATCATTGTTGGGTAACAGGTAACCTTGTCGAGGCTATGGACGCCTGCTGGCAGTAGAGGCTCTACCTACGACAAATGAGCATATTTTAAAAGCCAGCACACAGAGAAGACCTTATTTTATCTTTAAAAGACCAAGTAATGGCTGATGTAAATACAAGGACAAAGCCTAAGGAAGCAAACAATTGGAATAGAAAAAGGTTGAAACAAAATATCATTGATAGGATAAGGCATAATGTACTCTATCTGTCCATAACAAAATTTAGACTTATGAAATTTTTTCTGCTTTGGAAGTTAAAATTCAATAGAAAAGCAGAGATAGCTGGTTCTTCCCAGTGAATCGCCATTGTTGTGGCCACCAACAACCCCCCTCTTTGTTTGGTATTAGCAATAACACCAAGCAAATGGGGACCCTTAATAAAAAATCCAAAAAAACATTTTATGAAAATTTTTGTATTCAACTCCTTAAAACTGTATCGCATCGCGAGAAGAGAATAAAACTTTTTCTTATGAGCATAATAAACTGCGAAGAAGCGACGCGAAATTCATCGCATCGCATACATTATGAAGCGCTCTTAAATAAAAAATCTTAAGAAATCTCCGACGGCCGATATGCGACATCGCATAAGTAGCACACAATGATTGAATGACTAAGCGCGATCTGCGATGCCGCGACGCTGCGATCTGTGATGAATGCGATTTGCGATAAATGTGATCATGAATTTCTGCGATGACACATCTTGATGATGCGATCCGCGATGCTGCGATGCGAGTCGCAGAAATCACCCATCGCAAATTTTTCTCGGCGTAGTATTCAAGGAAAGTTGTCCGTAAACCAAAATTGGGCGCGCGCCTTAAAAGAAATTAATGAATGTACGCCAAAGTATTCAAGAAGGATAGTTTTGTGTTTTTCAAAGAGTCAGTTCGCTATGGGTGTCATGATTTTATACATTCATAAGAGCTTAAAGCTTTCATGTCAATCTTTATTATCATTACTCTTTTCCTTTGCGTAAACTGTAAGACAGGAAATAACATGAAGCAATGTGCAGGAAACATCTAAGGAAAAGGGGAAAGCGTCAATGCTCGGAGAACAAAGAAGAGATGCCTTCATAAACGGATGCCGCATGCAACAGGACCACAGATTCCAGAGTATCACTCAATAGATGCTGATGTCAATAGGCCATCCAACGCTCAGAGTCAAAAGCGCACAAAAGCAGCATGTTTACAAAAGATCCTGAAGCTTATGCCCGGTAAAGGAAAAAAGGCGCTAAAGAAGGAAAACGCACCAGAAAAGCCCGGAACAAAGAACGGAGGCAGTTTTCGATGCGTGATTAGCGCCTAGTGCTAATCGCGCATCGCTAAGAAAATTGTTCAGAGAGAAAAGTCCCTAACTTGTTCAGTCATTCACAAGGCCGGAAACCGAAATAGAAAAAGAAGAATCAGTTTGAGAGAAATTTGGGTTATTACCAAGTATACACGCAATGAATACACCCAGCCAGAGGAAGATTCTCGAAAATATCTTCTAGTTTACCAAAAAGTGGTGCCAGCGCGTGTTATTTCTATTTTCGTAGCTCAAACAAAAGCAGAAGGCGACCAGCCGACTCTTCCCAGGCGAATGTTGCATGCTTGCAGCACTAAGGAGCAAATACATAAATGGTTAGGAATTAGATTCAATTTTTAGAAATAGTTTTGCTTTAGCAGAAGGGCGGTCATTTAAAAACCGTATCCTAAATTTATGTAATTAAGTTAATTAGTTAGCAGTATTTAAACCCTTCTCAGGCATTTGGAGAAGGGTCCAGAAATTTTTCAAAAAACTTGTCCTCAGAACATGCACTTTTGCACCCTCGGAGGGGGTTTTGATGAATGGATGGATCAAGGTTTATTAATGTTTGCATTTGATATCTGCTACTGATGTTGCACTTCTGTACTCTTAGTAGATGTTAGATCAAGGAGAGATAAATCATTGTTGCTTGAAGCTTATGATTGGAACCAGTCATAAATGGTACTTTTATCTCTTGACAGTTTCTGTTTATATTCTTAAAGTGATATACAGTTTTTAGTTGTTTATATGTTACTGCATGAATGTGTGAGTTACTTTTTGGCACTTTTGTACGGTGGAGTCATTTATTTATGTTTGATATATGAATAACTTATTATGTGATATGTTGTTCACAACTGTTTTGCCTA
Source organism: Pinus tabuliformis (assembly GCA_031772625.1). Taxonomy (NCBI): domain Eukaryota; kingdom Viridiplantae; phylum Streptophyta; class Pinopsida; order Pinales; family Pinaceae; genus Pinus; species Pinus tabuliformis. Next base: position 1,121,381,059 of record CM062819.1, on the reverse strand, counting down.
ACTTTTTATGCAAAGTGGTTTATCTTAATTGGTTTCTATTCTTATGATAGCTGAATGATCTTTATTACCAGTTATTGTTTGAAATCTCTTTAGATCGCATAATAGAAGAAATACACCCCGAGTTAGCGTAGATTAGATGTGTTGTTTCTCATTAGATTACAATAGCATAGAGTTAGTTTAAAAGTTTGAATTAAATTAGCTTTAAGTACTCTTAGATCAGCATCATCCAACTCTGCACACACACACACCCTTAAATTGGGAAACTGGTCCCATTATCCCCAGTCGGACCCGCTATACCAAATGGATAAGGAGCTGCCAACCAAGGTCCGGACCGGGTGGGTATCCCCCTTGTTGTCGACCCGATTTTCGGGGCTTCAACACAGCCATGGATGCCCTCATGATAAGATCTACTTTATTCTCAGTTTGAAATGTCTGGGGTTATGTTTATAGCAATGAAGAGGTGATTGACTACATTTCAAGCATGATGCCACTGCTTGCATCCTCAATATTTATTGATGATATTCAGGGTGTTCTTGTGGCATACAATGTGATTGGTCTTTGTATTCTACTTGATGTAAACATCATATTTATGAAACAACAATTGCCCAAGAATGCCTAGGAAACAAATCTTGATAATGGTTCTATTTTCCGAGGGATTCGAGGAAGTTTTCAATGTGCTCCAATGCAAGAAAAATCAGTTTTACATGGAGAATTTTATTTCAAAAGCTTGCCTATTGAAGGAAAACACCAGGTGGTTATGCTCTTGCTTATATTTTTTATCAGATTGGTCACATTTTCCCCAACTTTCATAATGTTTTAGATTTCAAGAGAATAATTATTTCAGTCCAGAAATTGTTTGAAGAAAGTATTTTTTCAGCTGGTCATGATATTAGTGGTGGGGTATAGTTGTATTCGTGCTGGAGTTGGCTTTTGCAGGAAGCTGTGGGATGAAGGTTAACCTAAACTCCAAATGCACTAGTATATTCGAAGTATTGTTTGCAAAAGAATTTGGCTTTGTTCTCGAAGTTAACAGTGGCAATATTAATATCATTGCCAAGAAATTCAATGTTGCAGTTGTAAGATATCTGGAAATATCATGAAGATGTATACTTGATGAGAGTTGGATAGGGTATTGAGACCTGGTGTTATCAGGTATTATTCAGTCCGTCAATAAATTGGAAAGAAACACGATAAAGAATGGAAAGGAACTCCCAAGGATTTAAAAAAAAAAAACAAGATGCTATTTAAGATGTTGCAAAAAGGTGATCTTGTTGTATAGCAAAAGCCCATAAAACACATCGATTGTGTAAAATGAAGAGAAACCTCATTCAAATCAATTTTCTCTAGCAGAAAAGAAGAAATAGCATTTAGTAAGTTATTTCTTAGCAGAGCTATTGTGTGAGATGAACTTGTAGATACAGGTGGCAGTGTTGACCCTGCTTAAAAGGAGGTTAACAGATTTTAATGAACAACTTTAACAACCTCATATTTAAAGGCAGAATATCAGCACTCAAAGGATCATTTCCAGATTTGAAGGTAGAAGACTTTCTTACCAAACACTAATAAGGATAACTTGAAACTACAACCCAAAAACTAATTAAAGAGATATTGATCTTATCCATACATTCTAGATCCTTTTGGCCCCCCTTGTTTTCTTGCTTTCTCTTCATACTAGGGTAGATTCCTACCACTGATCTTCTATCATCAGAAGGCATGTCAGAGAGACAAATCAACATTATACTTGGAGAAAAGGAGAAATTGGTTGAAGAACCGAGACTTATTGGATTGGCCAGGCTCTTCAAAAGCAATCTTCCCTCTTAATTTTTGACCCAGGTGACTGGAGGGGAGAAGATTTTGCATGGAGCACAGGAAGAGAAACAAAGAAGCATGCCAAAGTAGTGATGGCATTGAAAGGACTACACATAGTGAAAAAACTTACATGAGATCATGTTGTTTGCGTTGGATATGTGTTACCCTGAAGAACATTGGAGATGAAGCTCTGGCAATGTCAATGAGCTGACAGTAGGATGAGCTTGAGACACACGCGTGCAGACAGAATGTTGAATTCAAAATCAATCCACATATTGTGCTCCAAACATCATTCAATTACCCTCAAAATAGTGCAGGTTAACCACACAGAAATAACCCTGAATTTGTGTGAATAAGAAACTTCCTCAAGGCCGAAATGTAGGTGATACGTATCTGCAAAAGAAAAAAGACTGGATTCCTTTCAGGTAGGTGTCTTTCTAGGCAGAAAAAAGACTAGATTCCTTTGTTGAACTGACTTGGCCATCACCACCTAAGTCATTTTGGGAATTTTTGGCCTTCTTTTTATTATTGTATGTATCGGTAGCATTGATGTTGTTTGCTTTATCCTTGAATGATTGCCAAAAATAATGCAGTTACACTCGTAATGAACCTCTGACCCTGTGAACAACAAGATGACCATAAGGACCATGGCCATCAAAAAACCCCACAGAAGATTGAATCATCTGAAACAAAATCCTGTGAATGATAACAAAAGAATAATCAGAATATGAACCTTTCATTTCCAAATTAGGAAAGAGCAAAATTTTGCTAAAAAATTGGATATCATTTGCACTGAAAAAGGAAAGGATAACTCTGAACATGAAAATGTCAGAACATTTCATTTATGAACTCTTGAGAAAAGAAAATTCACAGCATAAATGGCAATGTCCAAGAGTCCCATAGTAGTCCTTGCTCCATTCATTACTAAGGGCTAGGATCCATGTCGTACTGAATAGTGCATGCACATTGTTGTTAGGGCATACATGTAGATTTCATATGTTACATTCGACATTCTAAATAACTACCCTCTTACATGAGGAACAGAGTGTTGTTTATTTTATGTTCAAAACCACCACCAAATAAGAGTAACTAATTCAAATATAAGCTACCAAACCAGTTTCAAATTTCTTGCAGCAGCTAACTACATAAAAGTATACATATAAAAATCTTACCATACAAGTACTTATCTAGAATATGAACCATGCGATGACTGGTTATTTAGAATAAATGCATGAAGCAGACCCTGAGTTGAATGGGTTTGCTCTGGAGTACGAGATATTCAATCAATTCATATGATTGTGGTCTCACTTCAAGTAAGTTAACTTTTGCACCTGATATTTGTAGAAGGTAAATAAGATCTTGTTGATGAATATACTCATGAGAAGAGCTCTGAGACGATGCAGATACAATAAAGGATTGACCAAATCAAATCAGAAACCAAGAAGATGGTTTGAACAAATGGACAGCCAAGTGGCCTGTGCACATATTTAGAACTCACAATGTCTGCCACCATTGAACATTCTCTCTTGTCAATAATCCTAACAGGGAAATTTGAGCAACACCCTTCCCTGAATTTGCAATAAGAGGTGCAGTGGATGTGACAAAAGGTTGTTGTGGAAGGTGTTGTTTGTATATGGGAAATTTCTTGGTCATTGTGTATAATCCTAATGTTGATAGATATGTCTACTAAGTGGTTCCAGTTAATGGGGCATTGATTTGAACGTTCAATATATTTTTATTTTTTATCAAAGTATTCTTTTGTTGTATTTGTATTCTTCAATTTATGCCTTACGGCGTTTCCTTTACAACATATGGTGCAAATGCTAATTAACAGCCTCCAAAATTTATTTCTGAAACCCCTTATCTCTCATTTCTCTTATCCTCCCTCTTCCTTGGCATTTCGAAGCTCCATCGTTTCAGAACATTCATTTAATTTATCCTTCGAAATAAATTCCTTATACCTCCACTTAATGTATATTAAAAGACTTCCCACTTTAGTTTCACCTTGGCTCATTGGTGGGAGCCAAAAGCCACTAATAACATGATACATTTTACTATGTTGATTTTTATATTAAATTAAATTATTTTAAATTAATTTATATTTGAATTATTTTAATTAGATTAGAATTAATTTTATAATTGTAATTAATTTGTTTATAATTAATTTAATAATGGTAATTAATTTAAAAAAATTCTTATTATAATTTATATTTAATAAAAATTATTAATTTAGTTTAAGATTATAATTTTTAATTAAATTTTCCTAAATTTGGCCTAGGCAGATATTTTTCGAGAATTTTGGTAATTTTGACCAAAAATATATTTACAGAGATCACTGGAAAGCTGTGATTTCTTTTTTTTTATTTGATTTAATTTTGATTGGAGAAGTTTGTTTTTCCATATTTTGTAGTTTTGATTTTGATTTGCAATTTAATTTATTTTTGATTGGTTTTTTGTAGGAGATCAGTTTAGGAGATGAAGCAAAGAAGATATGGAGCAATGAGAAGGGACCAAAAAGGAAGAAGTTGCAGGATTGGTAGTAGCAACTTCAACAATTTTCCATTTTTAGTTTTCATTTTTGTAATTAAATAACAATTTTGAGAAGCAAAAGGGGAGTTCTAAATCTGTAACTTGGGGAGGAAATTCTCTGCAAAGAGGGGGATTTTTGCACTACTATAGGGATAGCTTTTTTTGTAGAGAATTAGCTATTTTGGACCAGACATGTGGATATTAAAAGAGACGTATTTTAGCTCTAAAATTTCATGCTATCATGAAATTTTCTAAGAATTTTATGTACTCAAACACTATGATCAGATCTTTAATTCTTGTACATTGTTGTCAGAGATAGAGGTTGATTGCTAGTTTCCATTTAATACAATTTGATGCAATTCTTGATCCCGATAAGTATATGTTTTTGAATTTTTGCACTATTGTAAATTCATTTAATATATGCTTGTTTAAATCATTTGAAAGTTATCTTTTAATGATGTATCAAGTTTATCTTTTTTTTAATAATGATTGTTTTATGAGAACTATTTCCTTAATGCAATCATATATACATTTTGTAGTTCGAATTTATTTTATTTAAATTTGGATGTATGTGTGCCAGAGATTTGATGACTATTCATCAGATAACTGAATACATATACTTTCTTGAACTAGTAATAAGTCTTGAAACTATTTCCTTAGCTTATTGACTTCATTTTTATTCCAAACTCAAAGTTGGTCCAAATCCCCTTTTACTTTTCTCTTGGTTGGGAAGGGGACTAATCCTTCTTTCAATCAAAATAGATTTAGGATTTATTTTTTGTTACTTAGAGTAGAATTTTTTTTGGTTTTAATTATTTCATTCTATAATTCATCTTATACAAAAGCCAATTTTAGAGTGGTTTGGTTGATCCATTAATTCATTGTAAGGATCACTCTTTTGCAAGATGTTTGCGAGAGTGTAGATATCATTTGTCTTTTTCTATTGGAAAGTAATAGACATATTATAAGCCAATAGAGAAGGAAAGAGGGTAACTGGACCCAATTGAACTAGTTGGAACCACCATTCCAATCAAAAAAGGATATGATTTAAGGTCTCGACCGGGTGGTCTCCCTTACATGTTAATGAGGCCATTTTTTACCATCAACACCTTCTTCTTCCTTAACACCCAACCTTATATGTAGGAGTATTCCCTCTGTTCTAGCAGTTGCAAAATTATGTTGACTCTCTCCTTTAAATCAACCATTTCATGGTGAAATTCCTCTTGGCTCATTCTTTTGGCTATGCCATTCACTCTAGTAATATTTTCTCCTTCATTGTGGCATACACTTGGAGCTTCCTTATGACCTTCATATTCTTCTCCCTCTGCATGAGCTTCTCCTTGCTCATTGTGAGCTATCAATCATCCTTCACAATACACCTTACTAAGAACTTTCCTCCATGACTTGGTATTTTGGTATCACATTCCTCCTCCTCTAGGACTTTTCGAGCCTCCCTGCTCTCTTTGATATTGCTCCTCTACTCACTTCTCTTGGAAATTCTACCCAAAATCAAAACTATGGAACTGCCTCTGAAAACTTCTACCCAATTGAAACCATAATTTGTCCTCCTCTCCTTTCCAATGTCAACTGGAATATCACTCTCCTTATGCAACTTATTTACGTCATGCCATTTTCCACAGACCCCTGCATTTTTGTTGTTGACTACTATAACTCCAATGACCTATAATATGTTAATGACCTCCCACTTATGAGATAGATGTATCTCAAATTTCTTCACACTCTGAAATTGGTTGGGTTTCTTCCTTCTTTCCATCCAACTCTTTTCCTTGCTAGAAACTTTTGTGCTTTTTTCTCATCCTTAAGCTTGAACCCTCTCCTTTGCCATCTCTATTATCAATTGTCTTGTTTTGTTAGGTTCCTATAATATTAGTGTATCCCTCATATTATTATTGTAGTGTCCCATAGAATCCCACTATTGTTATTTTTTATCCCTTACATTATTATTTTTATGTAGGACCTAATTATAATTTCACTCTTTAGACTACTATATATACCAAGGAGGTCTTATCATTTAATCATCCAAGAATTTTTCATTTGTGTGATATAAAGAGTGGTTTCCCCCTTGAAGTTACTTGTTATCAAGTCATTGATATATATTTTCTTATGTTTCTATGTCATTTTGACATGGATATAAAACATTTGGTATCTGAGCTCTTGATCCTAGGGTTTTGTTGCTTCAAACAAGTCATTGCGGAAATTTTGTTGTAATTTTTTCTGTGAATCTTCATACCTTGAAATTTCTACCGCGTGGACATGAAGTCTTGATGAATATCTGGGTACAATTTTAGACCTTGGTTCGCTATATTTTCAGATATATGGTCCAAGGAAGTTACGGTTCGTGTATGCTCTAGAACTCATTCTCAAACAGATGTCCTGGGGAAAATCATCATAACTCTCCCTTCAAGAATCAGATTTGAATTGCATAAAATGTGACTGAATAAAAATGTCCTATAGTTTTTTTCATAGGATTTTTAGAGCCAAAGGTTGAAACACTGGCACAAGGCATCCTATACAAGTTTTCTCTAGATAACTAGTCCTTAATAAGGTCATCTTGGGGAATTTGGCATAAATTTATCTTTAACAATCCAATCTCAGTATGATTTGTGGCATTGCAAAGAAGACACAAAGGGATACCTCAAGATGAAAGTTTGGATATTTTGAGGAAAAAATCACAGAGATATAACAGTTACATGGTCACGCACATCGACAAGCCAAAAATCAAGATCTTAAAAGGTGTGTAATTTTAAATTTGAATAAATTATGTTTGAAATCTCAGTTTGAAGTGATTAAAAGTGCATAGTGAATCATAGATATCATTATTTGGTTTCAAAGTACCTCCCAAACAAAAAAATTATACACCCATTAAGCCCTCAAAAATCTCTACCTTCACTCATGAAGAGGAAGAAATGCAAAATGGTATAATACCAAAATTACAGGACAAAGAGTGAAAAATTTCACTCTCACAAAGAGAAACCAACGATGAACTAGAATTGATGACGAAGGCCTTAAAAATAAACATAAAAGCGGACATGGATTTTTAAAAGGGGATATGGAAGGCTTAAAAGAAGACATGGAAGGTTTGGAGGAAGGTTTGAAAAAGTTGCTACAAGAAAGGAAACCTAAAAATGACAAGGTATTCCATGAAACTCATGATGAGAATAAAAGTAATATTAATCATGATTCTAGAGACTCTAACCTTGGGATGAAGACTAACCATATTCCAAAGATCACTATGAGGAAGTTTGATGGAAAGGATCTAGTAACATGGATACTACAATTGGGGCAGTTCCTTGATCTACACGACATACAACAGACACAATAGGTAGGCATTGCATCTTTATATTTAGAATTGAATCAATTTGTGTGCTATCAATCGATTTGTTCTCATAAATCATTTGTCACTTCGACATTTTTTACGAAGTAATTGATAGCGCATTATGAGGATACAAAGAGAAATACCTTCTTTAGCCAATCAATAAATATGAAAGAAAAGGGTTTAGTTGTGGAGCACATTGAGTACTTCCAAATATGGAATATCAATGTAACTAATATTCCAGAGGAGCATCTGATTGATGTCTTCATAGGAACTTTAAAGGATGACATACATGATGAGGTTCATATTTGGTAACCTAAGTCATTCGAGGATGAATTCAGGGTCACATGAAAATTTGAAAGAAAAATTATGGCAATAAGGAAGTCTACCACTCACAACTATAAAGATTGAATACTTGTCGCTCATAGCCTCTCGCAACCTAAAAGGTCGACACCACAATAACTAGATGGAAAAAAAAGGGCTTTGTTACAGTTGTGACAAAAAATACACTAAATGTCATAAGTGTGCTTAGAAGAAATTATTTTACATAGATTGTGAAGAGGAGGAAGAAAAAGGAAAAAGAAACATCCAAATAAGAAGAAATACACTAGGAACTCACCCTAGGGGTTGAAAAATAAGAAATGACTCCGACCTTATCTTGTAATGCATTGACAAGAATTACAACTCAAACTCTGAATATAGAAGGATATATCAAGAAAAAAATGTAATAGTGTTGATTGATTCAAGTAGTACCCAAAAATTTATTCATTGTAAGATAGCCAAGGATTTGAATTGCTTCCTATATCCAACACGAGAGTGTCAAGTGATGGTTGCAAATGGGGGAACTCTAAACTACTAAGGGAAGTGACATAATATCAATCTAACCATGGTGGAATATGTATTCAATAGTCCAATGATTTCCATGCCAATGGGTGGTGTTGATGTTGTATTAGGAGTCCGATCGTTACAATCTTTGGGGACAATAGATTTTAATTTTCAAGAACTTTTTTTGAAAATTTTCTGGGAAGGAAAGGAAATTGAATTAATGGGTGTCTTAGGGGACCGTAGGAAGATAATTAGATCTAATGGCATGAAAAATATTTTGACGAAGGAAAAAGGAGGACTAATTGTAGAAATTTTGTAAAATTTTTCTACAAATCAGCTAGCTCTGATACCATGTAGAACTTGTTCTACAGATCAGCTAGCTCCAATACCATGTAGAAATTTCCCACCTGTAGATCACCTGGTAATGTAATGTACTAAAGAAAAACTCTTGATCTGCTTCTACAAACAATTTAGCGGAAGCTAAATCAACCATGAGCAACATCAATAAGAACACATATAACTCATAAGAAGGAATCAATCACACATAACACAGAAGAATTTACCTGGGGAAAGCACCTGCCTAAAACCCCATCTCTGTATTATCATGCAAGTGGAAATATAGTCCTGATTACACAAATCCTTAGCTCGGAAGCTATCTAGCTCTCAGTACAATCCCTCTGCTGCTCATAAACAGTCAAAGGATTCTCACAAACCTTCTCCTCTGCCCTCCAAGCCTCCTATTTCCTTTTGCAGTTTCCTTAGGGTCCAGTGATGTCACATGTGTGAATTGGCCTCTTCACACACTCACTAACCTCTGATCTAACTAAACAAACCTTAAGGAGATAAATCCTCATCATGGATGAGCTTCCTTTACAGGAAAAATATTCATCCAACTGATAGTACAATGTCCCTTCTCTGATATCAACTGGGTCTCTGTCTAAACTGCCATGCATCAATTATCCATGAGAGAATACTCAATTATCTGAAAATAACAGTTGTCACATGCATGCAAGCATTAACAAACTGTATCTCATTAATTTAACAACTTGTTAAATTAATCTAATTGAACTTGACTAAGTTAAACTAAGTCAACTGATCCTCTCAATATAGAACTCATCCTTAATTCATCAATCAGTGGAGCAAATCAAGGACACATTCCCCAATCAGTGGAGAAATTATTGCATGTTCTCACAAAGACTTCAAGTTTGATTTTCCTTAACTAATTAACTCATGGAAAATTAATAAATTAATATTCAAACTGTTGGTAAGACCAAATTAAAATTTTACTTCCTATTTTAGACCAGGGATTGTCTAAAAATAGGAATCCAACTTGAACTGCTAAAAATAGAACTTTTATTTTTAGCACTTCCATTTTTCATTCCATGTTGCCCAATCCAGCACTAATGCCCAAACTACTATTTTTAGCAATGATGTTTTTAGCACTTCTATTTTTAGCAATTTCTTGTTGCCAATTTTCAACACTCCCTCTCAACAAGAAAGGCTTCCTCTCAAACCCGATCCTGTACCTCTGGAATGTTATGCATGCAACACATCTACCAAGTGCGGTTGCTCCAGCAACACTTGGAACAAAAAAACTCCCAATTGACCATTATGTTGGGCTAGAAATATACTCTGATGTTGAAGCTCTACCTGCTGCTGACAAGTGCTCCCTCTCTGACCTCTGCGCTATTGCAACATCTCCATGCATCTCGCACCATTGCACCCTTCTTTGTGCTACCCTACACTGTGCAACACACTTGTGCCTCTCGCATTGTTGTAGCCTGCATGCTCTGCGCTGTTATGGGATTCCCTGCACTGTAGCTCTCTATGCCGCTCCATCTGCATCTGTCTCTACCCAATAAGTTAGTTCTAATAACCCTCATCGGGGTTCCCATAGCAAAGTTGAATCAAAGAGGTTGGGTACCTCAAGGATCCTGCCCCTCCTCCTTGGCACGATCACTCCACATTGCCCCACCTCTTACATGGGGATATGGATGCATGTGATCCCTCAGCCCACCTGGTTCGAAGTGTCCCCCTACTGGAGGTCTCTGCATGAGTAGATGTCTCTAGTCTGTCTCCTCTCGACTTCCCCAGTTGTGGCTGCTCCACAACCTCCTGAAGCTGCTTCACCAATTGTGGCTCCTCCATAATTGTCTAAGACTTCTTCTCGCACTGCATGTTGAGAGGTAATTTACTCTCCCTCTCAACCACCAAGTATCTAACCTTTGTCTTGCTCTTCAAGGCTTTGCATGCATCTTATACCTCAAGTGCATACAGGTTCTTGGCTAGCACACCAATCTATTTCCACTTTTCGCCATCACGAAATTTTCTAGAAAAAGAGCTGATTTTAAATCAACCATATCTCCCTCATCCGAACTCCGATTCAGCCGATTTTTTGTTTATTTTTGGTGTATTTTTCCGCAAGGAATCCAAATATGCTATTTATTTCTGAAAATTTTGTACAAAAATTTTCAAATCTAATCTGCAAAGTCTCTGCCCAAAACTCAAAACTTTGAAAATTCCTCTCAGTATATTGTTCTCTCCTTGATCACCTGTGCTCTGATACCATGTAGAATTTTGTAGAGTTTTTCTACAAATCAGCTAGCTTTGATACCATGTAGAACTTTTTCTACAGATCAGCTAGCTCCGATACCATGTACAAATTTCCCACCTGTAGATCACCTGGTAATGCAATGTACTAAAGTAAAACACTTGATCTACTTCTACAAACAATTTAGCCGAAGCTTAATCAACCATGAGCAACATCAATAAGAACACATATAACTGATAAGAATGAATCAATCACACATATCACAGAAGAATTTACCCAGGGAAAGCACCTGCCTAAAACCCCATCTCTGTATTATCATGCAAGTGGAAATATAGTCCAGATTACACAAAGCCTTAGCTCAGAAGCTATCCAGCTCTCATTAAAATCCCTCTGCTGCTCATAGACAGTCAAAGGCTTCTCACAAACCTTCTCCTCTGCCCTCCAAGCCTCCTATTTCCTTGTGCAGTTTCCTTAGGGTCCAGCGATGTCACATGTGTGAATTGGCCTCTTCACACACTCACTAACCTCTGATATAACTGCACAAACCTAAAGGAGATAAATCCTCATCATGGATGAGCTTCATTTATAGGAAAAATATTCATCCAACTGATAGTACACTGTCCCTTCTCTGATCTCAACTGGATCTCTATCTGAACTGCCATGCATCAGTTATCCATGAGAGAATACTCAATTATGTGAAAATAACAGTTGTCACATGCATGCAAGCATTAACAAACTGTATCTCATTAATTTAACAACTTGTTAAATTAATCTAACTTAACTTGACTAAGTTAAACTAAGTCAACTGATCCTCTCAATATAGAACTCATCCTTAATTCCTCAATCAGTGGAGCAAATCAAGGACACATTCCCCAATCAGTGGAGAAATTATTTCATGTTCTCACAAAGACTTCAAGTTTGATTTTCCTTAACTAATTAACTCATGGAGAATTAATTAATTAATAATCAAACTATTGGTAAGACCAAATTCAAATTTTACTTCCTATTTTAGACCAGGGATTGTCTAAAAATAGGAATCCAACTTGAACTGCTAAAAATAGAGCTTCTATTTTTAGCACTTCCATTTTTCATTCCTTGTTGCCCAATCTAGCACTGATTCCCAAATTGCTATTTTTAACAGTGCTATTTTTATCACTTCTATTTTTAGCAATTTCTTGTTGCCAATTTTCAACACTAATTGCACAATTATGCTAACTAGATGTTCAAACATCCAAGTCCTCCATTTGTCTATATCTCCAAAGAGTCATTGATAATCATTCCAAGGTATTTGAGTCTCTAAAGGTCTCCCACCTATTTGGGATCATGATCATGCTATTCACTTGATTCCAAGAAGTGTTCCTCTAAACATCAGACCTCACAGATTTCCCTATGCCCAAAATAGTGAAATTGAATGTATGGTGGAAAAAATGCTAGAGGAAGGTATAATTCAACCAAGACAAATATCTTTCTCTTCTCCATTAGTATTGGTGCACAAGAAGGATGGATCATGGCATATGTGTCCGGATTATAAAGAGACCAATAAGATCACTATTAAAGATAAATTTCCCATTCCTATCATTGATGAATTGTTGGATGAACTACATGGAGAAATTAACTTCACCAACCTAGATCTTTGTTTAGGATATCATCAAACTAGAATGAAGATTGAAGTTATTTTGAAAACAACATTCATAACTCATTAAGGTCATCATGAATTTTTGTTCATGCCTTTTGGCCTTACTAATTCACCTTCCACATTTCATGGTTTGATCCATTCCACTATCAAACCCTTACTTAGAAAATTTGTGTTAGTATTTTTTGATGATACACTAATTTACAACAAAGCTTGGAAAGATCATGTTCAACATGTTGGTAGGGCACTCAAACTATTGGAGGAGAAACAACTGTATGCAAATCCCTCCAATGTTTCTTTTGGGTATAAGAAGTGGAATATTAGGGTCATATTGTATATCATGAGGGTGTTAAGGTAGACCCTAACCAAATTAAAGCCATAAAGGAATGGAAAATCCACACAACCTTAAGGAATATTTGAGGATTTTTGAGGTTGACAAGGTATTATTGCAAGTTTGTTAATAATTATGGGAAAATAACAGTTCCACTAACAACATTACTAAAGAAATATGCATTGTTTTGGAATCTAGAAGCAACTAAGGACTTTGGACATCTTAAAGAGTAAAAGTTTCTATATTCAGTCTTAGCTACACCAGACTTAACAAAAACCTTTATTGTGGAATGTGATGCCTCGAAAAATGACATTGGTGTTGTTTTAATGCAAAAAGGAAGACCCATTGATTTTGAAAGTCATCCAACCAAGGGAAAGTATTTACGCAAACATGTTTATGAGAAGGAGATGTTGGAAATACTACATGCCTTGAAGAAATGGTACCCTTATCTAATGGGAAGACACTTCAAGGTAAAAATAGATCATGATAGTCTTAAATACTTATTGGAACAAAGATTATCCTCATAAAAGCATAAAAAATGGGTCACAAAGATGTTGAGTTATGACTTTGAATCATCTACAAAAAATGGAAGCAAAATGTTGTTGTAGATGCACTCTCAAGATGGGATGAGGATGAGGAAACATTGCTTTGTGCCATTTCTATTATCGAGCTTGATGGGATAACTGAAGCAAGGAATGAATGGAAGAATGATGAAGAGGTGTGGACACTCATTCAAAAGTTGCAGTAAGATCCTAATGCACTTATACATTTATCTAGAAAAATGATTCACTATGTTACAAACATCACTTATATCTATGTAAGAAGTCCCAACTCAAACAAAATGTTCTTTTGGAATTGCACACCTATCCTATAGGAGGGCACTCAGGATTTTTAAAAACTTACCACGTGGTTAAGAAGGTTTTTTTTTGGAATGACATTAAATCTTATATTCAAAAGTTTATGGCAGAATGTTTGGTTTTCCAACAAAATAAAGTTGAGACAATTAAGACCCCGAGTCTTTTACATCCATTAGCCATTCAAAGTCAGTGTTGGGATGTGGCCTCAATGGATTTTTTCACAGGTTTACCCAAGTTCAAAAGAAAGAGTGCCATCATGGTGTTATCAGATAGAGTTACCATATATGCACACCTTTGTGCACTATCTCATCCCTTCAAAGGCAATACAATCTCTATCGCAATTGCAGAAATAGTTTAAAACTACATGGAAACCCAAAGATTGTCGATAGTGAGAGAGATCCCATTTTCCCTTGAAATTTTTGGACAAAATTGTTTTCTTGTCTTGGTACTCAATTAGGTCATAGCTCATCTTATCATCCTCAATTTGATGGTGAAAATGAGATGGTGAGCAAATTTTTGGAAATATATGATGAGGAAGGAAAAATCATATAGGATCCTAAAGCAATCATGGAAACTAGAATCTTGTAGTTATAAAATCGATCAATTTCAGAGTATCTCATTAAGTGGAAGAACTTAATTAATGAAGGTTCCACATGGGAGGATGATTATTTCATATAGAAGCATCTAAAAATACTCAAGCATTGATGAAAACACTTATTTGAAGGAGAGGGCCATGTTAGGTCCCTATAATACTATTCTACCCGCATATTATTAGCGTTGTGCCCCATAAAAGCCCACTATTATTATTGTTGAAGCCTTATACTATTAACGTTATGTAGACCCTAATTATATTTTCACCCTTTAGACTCTTATATATACTGAAGAGGTCTTTTCATTTGAATGATCCAAGAATTTTTCATTTGTGTAATGTAAAGGGAGGTTTCCCCCTCAAAGTGATTTATTATCAAGTCATTGATCTATCTCTTCTTATGTTTATGTCTTATTTTTATCTAGATACATAACATGTTTACCCAAAACTTCCCCCGCTCTCTTTCACTAGAAATCCCCTCTACTCTTTCTACTTTGTCTTCTGTATTCTTGTTTTACCTCTATGTTTAGACTCGTCCTTCCTCCCATTGTGTAGCATTCCTTTGTTTAGATCTAGTCCTATGAGTTCTCTCCTTTGGCTCTTTGTGCAACTCCAAATTCTTCACAAACAACTTCTTTCCTTAACGTCTCTATCTTCTAGTCCTCTATATTCTACTTCAAATCTTTTACTGAGTTTTGTCTTCAAGAATTTACATTCAAGGGGATGTAAAAATCTCCCACACTTTAATACCAGAAATGATGCAGCCTATCTCGCTGCATTCAATATGTTCCCTTTGATCTTAGCTCTTGACACAAATATTTTTTATATCGTTCCCCCCTTATGCTCACTCCCTCCTTGTGCCTATATTTAAATTCAATAATTAAAATCCTTTCTTCAAACACTCACTGTCGTCTACACACATACTTCGTCAGGACCAGGGTTTTCTTTTTCCATTCTCCTCCTCACATACCTGACCTTTCTTTGTGGCCGACTAGTCAACTAGGTTTGAGGTCGACTACATGCTTAATATTCCAGGAGCTCGTTACTCCTACTAGTTTCGAGGCTAACTGTTCTGACCTCGCATTTGCTGACGTAATAGATTGGAGATCAGGAATGCTTGAACCGTTGGGGTCGGTGATGCTTGGGTTTGATACTCTATCTACGTGTTGACTTGTTCTTTAACCAACGATGCTTATGTGGTGACCTTAAGGCTAGATTTACAAACTTACTAAGGAATTTTTTCAACTTCTAATGCATTCCAGAGTACTTTTCTCTTGCCATCAACTATCATTCCCAATCCAATACTCATCTGGGGTGCAACTGCTATATTCCAAGAATTCTTACAATCACAATACAACGGTTTCTTTAACGAACCAATTACATGCCTAAACAGTGGAATAAATCACAAAGGAGTTTAATCCAAATAATACCTCTTAGGATAGTAATATGTCCAGAGGATTCTTTTTATGGCCTCTCTCTCACCCAAGCTCTATAGTGTTTCGTGAGCTCTCTCTTCACTCTGCTCTAGAACCTCTACCTTGGGCCTCTTTACTATTTTCACCTCTTATGATAGATCCAACACATGCACCAACAGAAAAAGTATTACACAAAAGGTATATATAGATCTTTCATTAATCAGAAGAACACCATATACAAAAAAAAACCTTAGGTGGTTCTCCTTCTACACCAAGAGCTCTCACTCTCAGTACATGCTTATGCACATATATTCTACTAGTGGAAAGAAATATCCTTACAGTCAAAGAGAAATTGGACATCTGTGCAAAACTACCCAACACCCAAATTGGACATTTATCAAATATTTACAGGGACTCACTTAACCCAAAATGGCAACCCATCTAAATATCCTAAGAGACTAATAAATTCTTCCTACTGGTCCTCATTACAAAATCCTCCTAATTCTAATTTATACAAAATAAAAATGAGGGAAAGCAATATTTCCATTGGTAATTTAAATGATCCCCTTTGTCTTAAAGATTTTCGTTAGCAATTTACACGATCCCCTTTGTCTTAAACAAGTAATATGTCTGGGCTAATGCTCTTACGCCCATTAGCATTCAAGAACGGAGTTGTTTAATTGTTAAAATTTTGTATCAATGTAGTTTTTCCTCCTCTATTTATCATTAACAATATGTATAATCGATTATATATATAGTAAACCATAAAACTTATTTACTTAAATGGAAGATAAAAAAATTTAGCACACAACAAAATAATTTGAAACAATTAATAAAAAATAATCCATGATCGTTTACTCATGCACAAAGTCATGAATCAATTCATGTAGTGGCTTCTAGGAAGATTGCACTATTAATCAATTCATGCAGAAAGATTCCGCATAAGAGTAAGAAATATGAGGAGCAACCAACCGTTGAAATCACTAGGAGTTATGTCTAATGTGCATAAACACATTTCTTACTAGATTCAGATAATGTTTTGCCTAGAGGTGCGGGAGAGTGGAGAAAATCATGTCAAATATTTATGAGGGATATTAAAAAGGTGAATGATGCAAAAAGAAAAACATGGGAAGTATCTTAGACGACGTGAATTGGTCGGAAATTGCTCAACCTAAAACCTTGATCAGAGAGATACAAAAATTGCTGCAGAGTAACATTATAAATTAAAATCACCCATAAGCGTCTTATCAAATACCGATTGATCTTTGACACAATTTAAGCAAGTATAGAAATACCCTCCCGTGATTTCGCTGTCCTGTAGCTTTATCAAAGGAGTTTCTCACTTCTTTAGCTGGCTTCATGATTGACAAATTCAATTAAAAATGTGCCCTGAGTTTTACTGGATGATTGTGGAAATTTGGAGCAATTGCATACTGAATTATTTTTATAGGTGTGTTTATTTCTAATAGAGTTTTCAATTTTTTATTTTATTATGATTAATAAATACATTATAATGATTTAAGCTTTATGAAATATTTATATAATATTTTGGTGATAGACATTTTTATATTTAAATGGATTTTTCACAATTTTTTTTTTTAATAAACAGAAATACATACAAGAGTAAGATAGTTGTAGAGCATATATTGTTGTACCATAGGCTTATTCTACATCTACCAACACATATTTTATTAGAGGCCTATTATGCAATGTATTATTCTGTGTCAATATAGAGTTGACATGTGTCAATTTTAAAATAAAAATAAAATATTATCTAAATAAAAAAAGCTGTTAGCTAGAATAAACTCAAAAAATGAATAAACATGTTTGGTGTGTAAGAGATGTGGTAATAATATTTTACTATCACTCTCAACCATAAATAAGATATTTAGATGTCCATATAAAATAATATAATATTATAAAAATTTAAAAAAATAAAATAACTAAAAGTTAAAAATATTATGTTTTCACTTCTAATTATAAACAATATGTATACTTGATGATGATGATGATGGTTAACGTCCACTAGTCTATAGGATCTAAAGAAACGAATTATTTAGTTTAATTTAAGATTTTATTCCTATGCTCAAAAAGCTTGGAAAGAAGTCTCCCGAGCTCATTGTAATTTTGACAACGTAAAAGGCTAGGAAGGTCAGTATTGCAACAAAGATTTTGAAACTGAGATCTAATGTGGTTGTACGCGGGGCACTTTAAGATAAGCAATTTTCATCCTCGATGTTCGTATTCTCACAGAGATGGCAGAACCTTTCCATCCATGGTGGTTTAGGAACTGCCCAACGACCCGTTTCACTATGGAGCTCATGAGAATTCGTTCTAATCTTGGCTATATTAGTTTTCTTATTTTAGCTAGCTAAAACAGAGAGATACTTTTGATCTTCTAGGGTGGGGTTGATGACCTCCTTAATATCTTAATTTTCTTTTCGCTGCTAAATCTTTCTCACACCACATTTTTACTTTGAACTTAGAAGTACCAACATTTTTAATGTTATTAATGTTTTGCAATGCAACATTCATGGTCTCCTATGTTATTGAGTTTGTGCTTGTACAACAGAAGTCTAGTCATAGTTAGGCTCTCGATAGGGGAAAGACCCACTTTTATAAGGAGAATAGGATAGGGTGTGTTGCTTTATAAGAACTAATCTATTTTGATATGGGTTTCGTATGTATATAAATGTATATATAGAAAAAATTATATTAATGTTGACCACAATAAAATATTTCAATATCAAAAAGAAGTAATTGAAAGTAAAACAATTTAATTAATTCTAAATAAAACTATTGGGAATGAGATTTATAATTCATTGAATTCTTAATATAAAATTAACATCTCGCATTTAAAAATTATTATAATGATAAAACAGTTCAATATAGGTCATATGTAAATAATTGAATGTCCATGTTATGTAAAAATATTTAGATACCAACTATCTATATATATATATATATAGGAAAAAATAAAATTTTATGTTTAAAATTTCAAGCCGTCTGACTATTCTACAATTTGATATTTTTTAGTTTTTTTTGAGGTATATTTTTTTGTCAATTTTGTATGAAATCCAAGAAAGATTTGTTGAAATTGCAAGTTGTTGCTGAGTGGTCTACTCAATCTAAACTGCCAAAAAAATTTCAAGAGGTTGAATACATTTATATATTCAAAAATACAATTTAAATCATGAAAAATAATATTTATTTATATAGATAAATAAACAAATCCATTTTAACCAGAGATCTATAAAGTGGCAAGAGCCATTTTTCCAGTTTTGCATTTTGGAAGGGAAAAAAAAATAATCCTTTTAAGTGCTTGTTAAATCCCCGCATATTAATTTATTTGAGCTTCTTCACTTAGGTTAGTTTTGATCTTTTCATTTATGTTTTCCAATTTGATCAAATTTGGATTTCAAGCAAGTGCGCTAGTCGCTTGCTGGATCGTTCGCTGGTGGCTAACCAAGGATGGATCATTTGACGCTCACCATTTCTGACATTGAGCTTGAAGTATCCCAAATAAAATGAGCTGGTAGAATCATCATCCCTAATATTAACGTTGAGAGTCTTCATCATCTCTAAGATTAAACTCAAATGCCTTCGAATTATTCCCTCCAGAATTCCTCCCTTACCTGCAGAACTTTTCGTTTTCAGTGGCATCACGACTTCCTCATAAAGATTGTTTTTAGCCTTCACAAAGAGTCATTAGCATGACATTGCATAGGCATAATAACACTACGCCTCTTAGAAACCATGGACTGAAACTCTCACTCATTGATCTCTACATATCGAGTAGACCCATTACCATGAAGCAAATTCTATCACAAGACGTGACTCCCATTAACATGAACACGACCTAACCAAGACAATCAGGAACAAGACAGGGACTCACAATCTTATATGGGCCAATATCTCGTGTTAAGCCCGGCTGGAAGGCATGAGTGTATATTTGCCGAGAGGAATTGTGAAATTATTATTAATGAAAGTAGATATATTTTAGAAGTCTATGTATGATCAAAGATAAGGATAATGGAAAAGTTAAGAATGAACATAAGATAGAATTAGCAGTGAGATTCATGTTGATATTCTATATTGAGGAGATAATTATGATGATGATTGAACTAATTAATCATCTTCTAAATATTGTTATGGTGTGGTTTATGTATTGTATTCAAGTAAGTGAGGGTGTAAGTAGGGTGTGATGTATTTTTATTATAAATTAATACAATTTAAGTTACAACTTGACCATTTTGTGTCTAAATAGTTATTTGGTTGCTCATAATATGGAAATACTAGTTGATATATTGAGGAGATAATGATGGAGATGGTTGAGCCAATTAATTATATTCTAAATATTGTATGTATGGTGACGCCTTATATTATGGTGATGCCTTATGTATTGTATTCATTTAAGTGAAGATATAAGTGAATTGTGATGCATTATTATTGTAAATTAATATAATCTAATTGTTTAGAATATATTGTTGTTACAACTTGATCATTGTGTTTTTAAATATTTATTTTGGTTGTTCATAATATAAAAATTTCGTATCAAATGTCTTTGAAATTTGGTTTCTAATAAATTTAAAAAAAAAAAAAATATTATATAAGAAAGAAAATGAATAAGTCTTAGAAAAGGCGAAGGCAAAATATAGTATTTGTAGGTTACAATATATTTGAATAGGTAATATGGCTTTTTTCTAAGGAAAAGAATTTTCAACATGGATTTCTTCAACCATTCACATCTTTTAACACTTTTTTTCTTTGGTAAAAATGATGATTTCGGTAAAAATGATGATTTTTGGGTCATTAAGATGAGAATAAAATTGTGTATAAATGATTAATGAGGTCTATTTGAAGATCCTCCAAGTCAAGTAGCCTATGAGGCCATGACACAAGATCAAAAGAATTTGTTCTTTGTGAACAAGAAGAATGATGTAGCAACATTGGTTCTCATTGAATGGATGAGAACATACATCTCTAAATTGTAGGAGTGACTCGGTTTAGAGAAATTTGGAATACTTTAGAGATAGAATATGGTGAAATAAGAAGAAACATAGATCAACATCAACCCACACCATATAGTAGTGTACTTTATGAAGTTATTATTATAATTGAATAAGTAGAATATTTTGACTTTACTGAAATGACAGGAGAAATTATGAAGTACCTCGCCAAAAGATATACAAAACATGGAGAGTGTAGTTATTATGAAAATTAGAGATAAGTTGTTGAAAAAATTGTGGAATCAAAATGTGTCTTTGTAAGAAATGCAAAGCATGAGCATGATGAAGAACCCACTTTGAACATATACATGTGTATGATGAAATGGAAATCACCTTTGTAGTAGCAACAATGAAGAGAAAGTAGTATTGAATATTGAATTTGATTATGGGGTTCTTGAATAGTGGCTTGAAAAGCCTAAGTATGATGAATATGAAAGTGACTATGAAAAAAATACCACAAATATAGTAGAAGATAAAACGTGTAAAATAAAGGAAACCATAAGAGTTGTTGAATCTTTTGCAATAGTGGAAGAGAAAATGGAAGGAAACAAAAAAGTTGTTTTTTATCTCAAAAAGGTTGAAAAAGAAGTTCAATTAATTGTAGCACATGTGGAAAGAAAAACATATAAAAAATAAAAAATAGATGAGAAAATATTGATGAAGGAGATCGGGGTAAAAATGAAGCAAAAAGAAAAAGTATGCATAATATACAACATAGAGCTTAGGACACCAACATGTGGAAGTTAAAAAAAAAAAAAAAACTTAAACTAATTTGAAGTCTTATAACAGGTAGTAGTGATCATAATTAATAGATAGTGTTGGAATGTGTGAATCACTCATAGTTTTCAGACAATTCCGATGTAGTTTGCATGTACACTCTAAATTTAGGAAGAGTTAGTTATGCATGTGGGGTTCATAATTAATAGATAGTGTTGGAATGTGTGAATTACTTGTATTTTTCACACAATTCCCATGTAGTTTGCATGTACATTCTAAATTTAGGAATATTTAGTTATGCATGTGAGGTCATAATTAACATATAGTGCTTGAATGTGTTAATTACTCAGCGTTTTCACAAAATTATCATGGAATTTGTATGTAGATTTCAAATTTAGGAAGAGTTAGTTACACATGTGAGAGCCAAACTTAGCAATTATACCAAATGTTGCGAAGGAAACATCATAAGTCGATAGCATATGAAAAAGGAGCATAGATGAAGAGTGATGTGATATGTTATGTGATCTAAATGTAGCCCAATTTAAGTAAAAGAGAAATCTTAATGTTGTTGCCATTGGGTAACCTTTTATAATTAGGATCTCTATCTTTCCTTTATCATATGAAGATTTAAATGAAGAATTAAAAATTTTAGATATCTAAATGATGGGAAATTGGAAGTGCAAATGTTAACTTATGTTATTGTTAAATTAATCTCCAGACTTGAATTCAAAAAAGTTTCTTATATTAATTTACAAACACAACTTTACTTTTATGGAACTACTTCGGCAACTAGGAGTTACATTGTCACTTAGAAAAGATCGACAATATGATCCATATACATTTTATAAATCTATAAAGTTCCAAAAAAACCTAGCACTTCTAGGTGTTGAGTAAGTGGCCAATGTATAAGAAATATTTTTAAAACACTTTTTGTACCACATGAAACCATGCTTCTTGGAACTATACAACTATTGTATCATTATTATACACATTTAACATTAAATATTTTTTAAAAAATATGTATTAATTAAAAGAAATCACTCTAAAATAAAATTTTAGAAACTACGATAACGCCATATCATATAAAGTGTGTTATCTTATTATATGTGTATATCAGTAATGATTCTCATAATATGTTCATGAGCATGTGATGCAGGTCTACCCTGCAAAACTCAGAATCTCTCCATTCTCAGGCATATACAAAACCCTTCTCGAATAATCGCCCGAGTAATTCTTCAAAGTCCGAGCAATCTCACAAAACATCATATGCGGAAGCTCCTTTATATTATCATTCAACTAAATCACATATGGCTGGATCTTAAAATCAAAATTCAAAAAAAAAAAACTGTGCCCATGCTTCAAAAACTCAACCTGGCAAAGTCATACCACGCACATCGATTTCATGTATACTAATATCAACAAATGCCGCTACCTTGACAATCCAAATGTCAGTTAACCTATCTACGGTTCAAACCTTCCAAAGCATTACATCTCCTTCTGGAATTCTTTAAACTTACCGTTCTGCTCGATCATATCCACACATCGACCTTTGGCTTCTCGTCATCTCTATCAGACGCTCTCTGGCTCTGCACCGAAACAGAGTTCTGCAAACTCACCACAGAATTGCACAGTAGTTGAGACCTTCACTGCTCAACGCCTTCGGTTTGATAATCCAATTGGGTTTTAAAACCACACTGCCCTCTTTGTTTATAGACCTGTGCTCTACGCATTGGTTTATTCCAGCGTTTGGGCAACTGCATCTACCATTATTTGAAGTGAGGAACTGATGGTCATAACCATAAATCTGTATTAAATACTATCGATTAAAATAGCAAAGAGCCAAACCCCATATCAATCGACGCAGCAAACAATCGATGGCTATCACATGCGCATCGATTTCTTTTTGCCAAAACGATTCTGTTCAGCGTTTAACAAAATCGGTTACAGATTTTTTTAACCAGTGCTATTCTCAGATACACCACCAATTTCGAATGTATAACCACGGAATATACTCACACCAATCAACGATTCCACGCAGGGAAAAAAACACTTACAGTTTACAGATGAGACATATACTGTTAAGAACTGATTTACTCAGAGGTTACTCCTGCGTACATTCCAGAACTAACTCCATGTGCAGAATCTCATCACAAAGGTTATTAAAACCGAACATATTCATACAAAATCGAATTCAACAATGTGCATATGGCTCAAAAGTCAAATTCTTCAGAGATAAAAACAACAATTACAAAGAGCCTCTTGTTCATGGCCAGATATTCAAAATCCATGGCCCTTTCAGTTGTTCATAGATTTACAGGAAAAAACCCCTGTCTCCTACCTCTGTCCCCCTATTCTATTCTACCAAAAGGGAGTTATACATCAGTCACACCTAACTACTTCTTTCCACACAAGAAAGAATTAGTTATTCAGTTATAACTCAACATTTAACTAAACTAGACCACTTTTAATTACCTACCCTTATTGAAATTAACACAATTTAACAACTAAGTCTTCCTCAAGTCTTGCATCTAGCCACAACATGTGACCACCCCGTCACATTGCTGGCCTGAGTCTAGATGCTCCTACATCAGACTCTCACGCTTGAAAACATTCATGATCTCCTGATCATGTGCTTTCAAGAAAAAATGAAGAAAAATTCCTCCTGGATCCCAGACTTTGTCCTGGAGTTGTCCATATGCTCTGCTCCTCCGTTTAGGCGGCATGTCAGCTGCTTCCTGCTTCATCTTCCTTCTCTGGTCACCATCAAAGTTGCAAACCTCTTGAAGCTTGTCAGCTTTAGAATCTGCAGCTTCTGCCTCTACAAGCAAATTTCCTGCTTCCTCGATATCTTCAACCTCAAGTGTTGCAGACCATTCCTCCCTGGCAGAGGCAGCAACTAATCTAAGTCTCTCACATCTTGCCATTGCTGCATCTCTTTCCTTTGAAATAATGAGATTTTCAGCCTCCTGCAACGCAGTAACTTTGCCTTTTATTTCTTCCTCCAGCTTCTGCAAATCTGACAAAGCCCTCTCCATTTTATGGCTGACATCATCCTTCTCCAAGCTCAATGCCTTTGCCTCAGCAGCAACCCGGCCAGCTTTCTTGAAATTTCTTGCTGCAGCTGCCACTTTCTTTTCGGCTTCTAGTTCTGGACCCCTTTTATCAATGAACAACAGTTTTTGTTTCATGGAAGTGATCTCTTGATTGAGGTTAGCTTTGGCAGATGAAAGCTCCTGAAGAGATGACCTTGCAGCTGCAACCTGCTGTCTCAACCCTTGGACTTCTTGTGAAATTTGTTCCTCCTTCTCGGCCAGTTTCACCTTATTTTCTCTGGATTGCAAAAAGGATGAAACTATCAATTTCCTCAAATCCACCAACTCCTGAAGTACCCTTGCCTCATCCCCAGCATTGTCAGCCAACCGAACGAGGTTTACCCTCTTTTGGTCCACTGAGGTAAGCAACTGATCGACTTCCATTTTCTTCATGGAAAGAATTTCAGAGTTAGTCTGCAGTTGGTCTAGTACACACTGTAGTTCTTCAAACTTTTCTTTTGTTCCTATAAGATTTTCTTCAAACTTGGACACTCTATCAGAAATCCTTTTTTCAACACTTTGAATTTGCATATCACTTTCTGATATCTCTTCTTCCTTAGCTTTAACCAAGGCGAGCAGATGTTGCAGCTCTTGCATCAATGTTTCTCGAGTATTAAAAAGGATTTTTTCCTCTTCCATGTCCTCCCTAACAGAATCATTAATTGATTCTCTGAGTTTTGCATCTGCATCTTCAATTATCTTCAATTCAATATCAGTTTCCAATTTCTTCAGCTCCAAAGCTTCTTTCTCTAGTTGCCACTTTTCCATTTCGTTGGCAGCAGTGTTTTCTGCCTCTTTAATGAGAGTATCTGCAGTTTCTATAACCTCCTCAAAGATGTTAAAAAGGTCATAATACTGACCATGGATGTCATCACAAACAGTGAATTGCTTTCCATTCGGAGAAATCGCCTCCAGTAAATCCTTTGCTTGCAATACCATTTGAAATGCACACCTTCTGCGTATGTTTTCCAGATTCTTGAAGTCTTCCATCACCTTCTTTATAAATTCCAATGTTTTATTCCCTCCTTGATCCTGTTGCTGACTTCTTGTCATTGTCAGCGCTTCTTCCTTTTCTTCACCTTTTGCTAGGTGAACCTCTGCTTCATGTCGTCTTCTTTGAGGTACGTTGATCAACTCAACATCTCCCACGGCGGACTCAATCGTGCCTATCATCATGACAACATGATGATCTTCTGCTAAGTTTTCAGAAATCATGGTCTTTTCTTCATGAGCTTCTTTGACAACCTTTGTTGGCTGTCCCTTTTCACCTTTATTCACTAATATCTTTGGGCTCTCGTCTTCTACCCAGTTTTCGCTTCCAGGACTGTCAGCTATATTCCGTGTGGGTGACATTGGATCGTTTGAAAACAATGTTGAGGAGCCATTGGGCGGAGAGGAACGATAGCCAGGACCACATTCTTCCTGCCAAGAAACGTCTTTACCAACTATGGGCAACCCTCTATCACTGTGAAGACAAGACGTCGGCAATTTAACCCTTCCTCCAATTGATTTTATGTCTCCGCCTGCTAACTTCTCAAGTGAACCGCTTGATATGCATCCCAAACCACGGGAGCGGAACAGGGTTGATCCCTACCTTTGATGGCTTTTCCGCCAGGTTTTCGTTGGCCAACAAATAGAAAATTAAACGCTGACTTGTCTTCCCCTGCCTGTCGCACCGATATTCCCACGCCATTTAAACCCTCTTTGACCTCTTCTGTCTCTCTCAGGCTGCTCTTGGAAAGTTGCACCTCCTCTGAACTTCCTTCGAGCGGCAACATCGTAGCCAAGGGCATATGCAACAAATAGTCATCAAGCTGTTGTGGAGCATCAATTATCTTATTTGCGTCTTTCCCACCAGTTTTATCTTCTGTCACCTGTTTCTCTGAATCTAGTCTTCGTGTCAACATTTCAGTACGCTGACGCAAGTTCTCTTCTGAACTTTTGAGACCCTCATACGATCTCACCACTTCCTCATCATCATCCAGAGATATTCCTTCCTCTGGCTTGCAGATAACTTCATCTGTTTCATCTGCTTCCCCTACTTCTTCAAGCATTTTCCTCTGAACAAATTTGCCTGCGGCATCTGCCATTATCTTTGTCTTCATCCTTTCTTCTTGAGCTCCTCTCTCTACTGCAACAGCTTCAAGTACAAATGTATCACTGCTTCCTTCTTCCGAGTATTTATCTCCCGAAAGATTCTTCTCCATACTTGTGATAGCTTCACAAGATTGTGCATCCTCCTCAGTAAAACCTGTAATCACATTACAATTGTCAGCTATAAAAACACAAGATTTTACATCATCCAGTTGATCTAGATCTGCCCAATAACCCAAGAAATCATCAATGATTTCTTCCTCTGTTTCACCAATGGAAACCTCCACTTTCAACTCGGCTGCTCTGAGTTCTTCACGACTCAACTGTATACTCATCATCTGCTCGAGCTTCCTTAGCTCTTCTCTTAACTGCATGTTTATCTGTTGATCTCTTTTTTGTTGTAGCCTCTTCCACTTCACTCTCTTCTTCATGGTCCAACCATGTCTCTGGTCTTTTATATTCTCCTGTAACAACTCCATCAATAACTCAAGTTTCACTGCTATCTCAGTTTTCTCTTTCTCATACTCTTCATCAGTCAAATGTTGTCTTATGCCACTTACCTTGGCATCTTCTTTCTCCCTCTTTCTACTGTGGCCTCTTTCCGAACCTGTGCTCTCTCCTTTATGACTTTCAATAGTCATCTCCTTCACCATGAGTTTCTCACCCATGAGTTGCACCAAGCCTCTGCAACAGCAAACTCTTCTGCTGCCACTTACCTCACCAATCCCTTCCTCCGGATCTGTTCTTTTGGTAATCACCGGTCCTCTACTGGAACCTTTCGAGCATTTCTCCATTGCTCCTTCAGGCTTCACTCATCTGCAACTTTATTCAACCTCTGTTGAATCTTCAGGTTCTGCCACATTCACTTAGAATCCTTTGTTGGACTCCTCTGTCACTGCTCTACAGCTGTGATTTGCTTCTTCCCGCTGAGACTTTCTTCAATATGCTTGCAACCTGAACTCTGCAAAAAACTTTCAAACCAGAGCAAATATCATCTAACAACTCACCTTCAAGACCCTGTTGATCTTGCTTCTCTTCGTCAACTACACTTGCGTATCTGCGCTGCGATCTTCATCAGTTCCAAAATCCGTTCTTAACACATGCAATTAATTTAACTGAAAACTTAAATCTCCACACAGAGCTATTCCAGCTCTGATACCACTTGATGCAGGTCTACCCTGCAAAACCCAGAATCTCTCCATTCTCAGGCATATACAAAACCCTTCTCGAATAATCGCCCGAGTAATTCTTCAAAGTCCGAGCAATCTCACAAAACATCATATGCGGAAGCTCCTTTATATTATCATTCAACTAAATCACATATGGCTGGATCTTAAAATCAAAATTCAAAAAAAAACTGTGCCCATGCTTCAAAAACTCAACCTGGAAAAGTCATACCACGCACATTGATTTCATGTATACTAATATCAACGAATGCCGCTACCTTGACAATCCAAATGTCAATTAACCTACCTACGGTTCAAACCTTCCAAAGCATTACATCTCCTTCCAGAATTCTTTAAACTTACCGTTCTGCTTGATCATATCCACACATCGACCTTTGGCTTCTCGTCATCTCTATCAGACGCTCTCTGGCTCTGCACCGAAACAGAGTTCTGCAAACTCACCACAGAATCGCACAGTAGTTGAGACCTTCACTGCTCAACGCCTTCGGTTTGATAATCCAATTGGGTTTTAAAACCACACTGCCCTGTTTGTTTATAGACCTGTGCTCTACGCATTGGTTTATTCCAGCATTTGGGGCAACTACATCTACCATTATTTGGAGTGAGGTACTGATGGTCATAACCACAAATCTGTATTAAATACTATTGATTAAAACATCAAAGAGCCAAACCCCATATCAATCGACGCAGCAAACAATCGATGGCTATCACATGTGCATCGATTTCTTTTTGACAAAACGACTCTGTTCAGCGTTTAACAAAATCGGTTACAGATTTTTTTAACCAATGCTATTCTCAGATACAGCACCAATTTCGAATGTATAACCATGGAATATACTCACACCAATCAACGATTCCACGCAGGGAAAAAAAACACTTACAGTTTACAGATGAGACATATACTGTTAAGAACCGATTTACTCAGAGGTTACTCCTGCGTACATTCTAGAACTAACTCCATGTGCAGAATCTCATCACAAAGGTTATTAAAACCGAACATATTCATACAAAATCAAATTCAACAATGTGCATATGGCTCAAAAGTCAAATTCTTCAGAGATAAAAACAAGAATTACAAAGAGCCTCTTGTTCATGGCCAGATATTCAAAATCCATGACCCTTTCAGCTGTTCATAGATTTACAGGAAAAAACCCGTCTCCTACCTCTATCCCCCTGTTCTATTCTACCAAAAGGGAGTTATACATCAGTCACACCTAACTACTTCTTTCCACACAAGAAAGAATTAGTTATTCAGTTATAACTCAACATTTAACTAAAGTAGACCACTTTTAATTACCTACCCTTATTGAAATTAACACAATTTAACAACTAAGTCTTCCTCAAGTCTTGCATCTAGCCACAACATGTGACCACCCCGTCACATTGCTGGCCCGAGTCTAGATGCTCCTGCATCAGCATGTAGATTCAAGCTTAAGTTAGTGTTAATTTCAATAAATGATAAAAATGCAACATGCAATTTTAGCGTGGGAAATCGATAATGCTTGGGTTAAATTTGAGTTTAGGCATCAAATTGATAAGGTAAGATAAATCTTAATGGTTCTTTATAGAATTTGAAAGGATTTAGTATAAAAGGAATTGTAGAGGGAAGGCCTTATAGACCCTTATAAATACATACAACATAACCCATTGTAATACACTTATTCATTTATCATAATTACGTTAGTTGAGATTGTTAATAATGTACTTGTTACACATTCAAGTAAAGGAAGTGTGTTTTGTTAAATTGTTATCACTGTACTTATTTTTCTACTCATCAACTCTCTTCCATTCACACTTTTACTTTCAAATTATTAATAGGCTCATTTTATGCATAGCCTTAAAGATGAATGAAACCTTAGTATATACATTATAAAATTCTTGGTGTCAAACAATTATCTTCAAATACAAGTTTATCAGTTTTGACCACGCTTCTTGGAACTATACAACTACTGTATCATTATTATACACATTTGACATTAAAACAATTTTAAAAAATATGTATTAATTAAAAGAAATCATTTTGAATTAAAATTTTAGAAACTATGATAATGCCATATCATATAAAGTGTGTTATCTTATTATATGTGTCTATCAGTAATGATGCTCACAAGATGTTCATGAGCATGCAAAATTGATTTTATGTTAGCGTTAATTTTAATAAATGACAAAAATGCAACATGCAATTCCAACATGGGAAATCAATAATGCTTGGGTTAAATTTGAATTTAGACATCAAATTGATAAGGTAAGATAAATCTTAATGGTTCTCTATAGAATTTGAAAGGATTTATTATAAAAGGAATTGTAGGGTGAAGGTATTATAGACCCTTATAAACACATACAACATAATTCATTGTAATACACTTATTCATTTATCATAATTACATTAGTTGAGATTGTTAATAATGTACTTGTTACACATTCAAGTAAAGGAAGTGTGTTGTGTTAGATTGTTATTATTGTACTTGTTTTTCTGCTCATCACCTCTCTTTCATTCACACTTTTACTCTCAAATTATTAGTAGGCTCAATTTATGCATATCCTTAAAGATGAATGCAACCACAGTCTATACATTATAAAATTCTTGGTGTCAAACAATTATCTTCAAACACAAGTTTTTTAGTTTTGATGAAATTTAAGATGTGTTGGTGCATTTGAATCTTGTTGGATTGTGTACATGGTTTTGAATAAGAAATGAATAATAACATTCAATTTAGCTATAATAAATGACACATTGCATTAATGAGGGACCATCTAGCTTTAAGGAAATTTATAAAGTAGTTGATGTCAATATGGGAATCATGAGTTTGAATCTCTTGATTTATAATAAAGAAAGAAACTGTGAAACTCCTTTTGTACATATTATATGAACAATTGTGTTCATGAATTCAAATTGTATTACTCCACCTACAATCTCAAGCCCTAATGTAAACACAACTAGGTGGATTATAAACCATTTTGTGTTAGTTTCAGCAATGCAAATCCTCTTACTTAAGTCCATGCTAGAATGTTTTGAATCAATCGAAAGAAACTCTCCATGAAATACAATCTGACTCTCTCCATGCAATCCAGCCCAACTGTTGGATTATCATAACCTTTTTCATATGAAATTCGTAAAAAAATGAAATTAAGCTAAACTTGAAACTTCAAGCTCATTATCAGAAAGAGAAAGACATAAAACTTCAATTCGAAGTTATGAGAATAATATCCACATATTTTTTTAAATAAAAAATAAACATAAAGTGAAAATCAACATTAGAAATAGACTTCTCAGCCATAATAAGGGTCTTCTACCATGGAAATAAAATAGTACAAAGTTCACATAATATTTCCCATCATCAAATTTCTACTACACTTGCAATTATTTAGAAGTTATCCAGTAATAAATTGCAAGTTGTAGATTTCTTCTCTAAATTTTGAAGGACTACATCAACCAAATTGCCAGATTCAATAATGATTTGTAAACATGGAAAGCATGCTAAAGACAAGTAACATATACAGTTCCCAAGCCCACATGGATCTATTTAGTGATTGAGACATAAATGTTATGTTATGTGTAATGTAGAGATCACTTGAAACCTACATTTAATATCTAAACTCTCATTCTTTATAATGAACTCTAGTTATGAGTCCTTGTTACTCATATTATTAGATTTTAATTTTACATGTTTTCTCAATATGTAATACTAATAAATTTAATGCATTTTATCCCTCATTATTTTTATACCAACTTAAATGGGAGGAATCTATGTAAAATCTTAAACAGGAGAGCTTAATGTTGGAATTGAGTAAATAGAAATATCTTTGTGAGGAAAATATTTAATGAATTTTCTTTGAATTTTTGAAATGAAAGTAAATATTTTTCAAATTTTCAAAAAATAATATGTTCAAGTATTTATAAGATATATGTTCTCTAACTATTTTCATATAAAATTTTAAATGGTCGAAATTTTTCCATATCAATTCAAATTCGATAGTTATGATTTGTTATTTCTTCTTTTCATTTTATTATATTTCTTAAATTTTAATATATCTTACAATGAGTGTCTTCTTTGTGTATGCCAGCAACAATGATTATATATATATATATATATATATATATATATATATATATATAGATAGATATAGATAGATATATATATATATATATATATATATATATATATATATATATATATATATATATATATATATATATGTATGTATGTATATATCTATGTATATATATCTATGTATATATATGTATATATATGTATATATACATATATATATGTATATACATATATACATATATATATATGTATATACATATATACATATATATATATGTATATACATATATATATATATGTATATACATATATATATATATATATATATATATATAAAAGTTTTACATGGATAGCATATGAGCCTCAAAGAGGTTGACTATCAAAACCAAAGTGCCAAAGTTAATATCATTTACATACGTACGCCAGCAGGGAAAACCAAAGCCTATAGCCTATACATAAAGAGAAGAAACAAGATTGTGCCACATTGCCACATGAAGAGACCATATCCCTAGTAGTCGACTTAGAATAAACTATTCCAGTGTTGTCGTCATCCTTTAAGAGGTTTGGAAGGGACAAAAACATGGACACTAACCGAATCCAAATAAACATAAATACAAGAAAAAATTTCTCTCGTAATGCAGACCTCCATTAATGACCTCCTATTGAACATCTCCGAAATGATCAAAGGTATCAACCAAACGTTTGAAGTAAACCTCACCCATAGCTACCAAAAATAATATGAACATGATAACATAAATATAAGTGGAGCCTCCAGTAAATTCCACCAACCCCTCACATTTATGGTGAGAGGACATTGGTTGGTACTGCCCTCCATAGTGTCATTTCCATGATGCATTGTAGCACTAGATGGACAAATGGCATAAATAACATGCATTTTAACTAGAGTGCACTTTGTACATTGTTCCCACCCCATTGAGGACTATTAAACAATGAGTGTCAAAGTAATACTATATATGTAATATATTTAACAACGAGTGTCATGATCACAAAGACAAAGAAATAGTGGAGTAGAGTATGAGATGGTAAGTGTAGGGATGAGAAATCTTGCAACAACAAAAGGACAAAAGGTCGATCCAAAAATGAGGATCATTAGACCGGCGAGTACTTTAATGTTTTAAGAAGGGAATAGCCCGATATTTTTGTTACGGAGAAAGAAACGAGTGAGCCCTACCTATAACAATTTTTCCACTACGAATTTCATTTTTATACACTGCTTGCTTTGTGAAAATTCTTGAAATGTGCCTTTTTTGTTTGTGTTGCTTCCATTTACTTGCGATATGGGCATTCAAAATGTTTATGGGCCCAATCGGACCTTGTACCTGAATTGACCCAAAATGTCAAAAACACAATTCCATAACACATCGTTTTGAATTTGAAGATTTATCATTTGCCAGATTCCATCAAAGGTGGGCCACTTTAGTTAATGCTTGCAAAAGGAAATATGAAGAACATCTCCCATGGAATAGTGCGCAAGAGCACACAACATTTGCTAAATGGAACCCAAAACGCCCAATTTCTAGTATAGTGAAACATAACATGAAAAGTTACAATTTGTCTGCTTGTTTTTAGGGATTTTAATATTTTGGATCGATTTAGAGAAACACAAAATCCAAAGGGTGGAGTTCCCTCATGAGAAGAACTTTTAACTATGTAGAATTATAATTTACATTAGACTTTTGACTATGTTTGAGGCATAAAAATTTCGGGAAAAATTACGTTGAATATAGGTAAAAAAAAAAAAAAATTACTATTTTTGGTGGCCCTATCCCATATCAAATTGTTACTGAAACAAAAAAAAATTGTATATCTTATCCAACACCTATTTTAATATTTTGACTCAAGAAATATATCCATGAATTGACAACAATCCAAAAGAAATATGATGCATCTAGAAAATCCATTAATATATTCAAGTAGTATGATCTATATGAAATACAAGGATCAATAAACTCTACCTGATACTCATGTTGCAGGTTTTATTTTTTATTCTAGCATGAGAGAAGAAATGGAGCTGAATAATTAACTTACAAGTACTGCATCCTTATGAGGTTACCCAAGAAAATAAGTATTTCACTTGTTAAATAGTTTGTGCCAAGTTCCTACAACGCAAATTCCATAGATAAATATGTCATTACCCCATTTTTTATAGTTAGAACAAGTAAACCTCATATGCATGAGATAAAGACTCCTTCACATGGATTTAAAACCTAAAAAGAAAATACACTTTTGTTTCTTTAAGATTTTGTGAAGATTCTAGATCATAAATAGATATGTTGATGTGCTATTGTGAGTAAGGTTTTCCATGGTTGGATGATAATGTTGTGTTGAATTGGATTAGATATTGTCTCCAACACCAAGTAACTGTAATTATAAGTTACACACTCTTTTGTTAAATTAACAGTACACAAAACTTTCTATACAGTTATAAAAATTGTCATCTACTTATAATCTAGCAAAGTGTTATCTCCATTCTCAGGTATGCCATATGTGTTACATACCACATGTGTTACAAGAACATGTTTCTGAAAAAAAGGAGCCCAAAGCACAATGTTTCATAGCAGTACAACATGATTTTAGTAGGGATATTGTAAAATCATACAGACATGTAATCTGAATATGATAGTGTGTTCCCGAACTATACACTAAACTCATGGTTTTGAAAATGTGTTGTTAAGTTCAACAGTAACCAAGACTAAAAAATTATACTGATTAAATATGAATGTATGGGATAATTCTCATATTCCATAAGATTACAAAATGAATTTGGAACCCTTTTTATCTTCCATTAGGCATATTATTATTTGGATCTCTAAGGTTCCTAATTGGACTAAGGGTGGAGGGTTATACTCTGGAGTCCTTTAGCATCTAATTAGGTGAAGGCCTTGGGAGGAGGCTATGGTGAAGTAAAATTATAAGTGCGGACACGAAAAAATTCCTCTAGCGCGATAATGGGTCTAGCCACAACAGATACATTCTATGGAAGATTTCCTTAGGTTCGAATCAATCAAGAGGGCCTACCTCTTGGTCGCTTATCCTACTTGATGGTGTCCTCTCTTTCTCACTCCAGCAATCTCTCACTTCCTTCTTCAAACTCCTGAAACAAGTAAACAACACTGACACATAAACATAATAATAGACAAATTGCAATTCAACCTACTCAATGAGTCAAGAAGCATTAAGACATGAATATGTAATATTACAAAACATGTAGGAAATAAATCGATAGTTTCATATATTAATATCAAAGAGAGATTACAACCATTCTTCTTGACGCTGTATTCTTCCTCTGAAAAGATCGGGTTCCCACACACTTCTGCTAATACTCCATGATGGCTTCAAACAACAATAGTTTAAAGGCTCTTCCCTTTGGGCTTCACTCCAAACCAAACACACTTCTCCCTCACACAACTAGATATCTACAGCTAGTAATAGCTTACTTGTCTAATCCAAAATAGTGTACTCACACTCAGCCAAAACTCTAACTACAACTAGCATGTGCTTGGGAAGAAGGGAGGTTTATACAAGAAATATGGATGGGAGATGGATCCTCTTCTCATGGGAGAAGGAATTATCCTTTGAGGTAGTTCCATCATTATAGGGGAAAGGAGCCCAAATTTTCATCCTCGACCCCATCTGGCCAAACCATTTACCAGATTTCCGTTACAGAGCTTCTAGAGCTTGAAGCTTCGGCTCTAATTTAAAAAAAAATCCATAACAGGACCGGCGTGACTGGAACATAGCTCAGTCGCTCCGGTCGGCATGAGGAGTAGTGCTAATATTTACACATCAGCGTGGGGGAGACAAAGGCCAGTAGCGTCGGTCTTATAAACTCGGCAAAACAGAAGTTTCAGGGGAAATGGTGCAAAAGGGAAATGATCTCCTCATGAAGAGGGACATAATGGGAGTTTCTTCATGAAGGCAAAGCATGCGGGGTTCATTGTAGAGGTCCTCCAAGATCAAGGAACAGGAAGTACAGGGACAATGACAAAATGTTGTGTAATAGATGCCCCTTAAAGCGTGAAGGCCGAGCTGGAGTGAGGGATGAAATGCTTTATAAATTAGTGCGGGAAACTGGTCTACCATCAGAAAACCTGGAAGCAAGTAGAAATACATATACATAAACTAAGATCTCTGTCAAATGATACATGAATCATGGCATGGACGCAGCCATCCGGAGAATGATCATGTAAATGGATCCAGGTATGGGCACATCCATCCGTCAAAGAGGATCATAATGAAACCAAGGTATGGTCACAACCATCCAATAATGAGAAGTATCACATATGATAACTCATGGTCTGGTCGCAACCAGCCATATGAAAGAGACATGCATATCATCATAACCATGTCACAGCACTTCGCAACCTGGACATGTGAAATCTGAGTCCAGGGGCTTGCACTCCAACACGACCCAATCAAAGTGCAAATCCTAGCATGCGAATAGATGTGTTGATGTCAAACATGCTAGAAAGTCGCTTGATTACCAGTCAATGATGTAAAATGTTAACAAGCATGAGAGAAACCACCAATAATGATAATGGCCCTCAAGGTAGTTTCATCACAATTCATAGAATGTGAATACAGGAACTGGAGTCGAACACCCGTGAATTCACTCGATCGAAAGCCAATGATGTGAACTTGTCGTCAAGTGTGAAGAACTTGCCATTAGGGCATGCAAGCACTAAGGTACTGGAAGGGAGTCTCTCAGTCAACTTTTCAGATAATGAGTTGAAGTCAACAAAAATTGACCATGTCGAAGGAGGGCCATAATGAATCCCACATCATCGACGCGAGATGAGAGGATGAAAATTGATTTTGGATGATATAGAGAATCAGAGGCAAGTGTAATTGTAGAAGGACAGCTCTTGAACATATCGGCAACACAACTGGAAGTTTGGAAGCTTTTGGATCCATAGGATCGGTGGTCATGGTCACATACCAAAGATCATATGGAAGGAAAAAATGAACGGCCCAAAGCCAGGAAGGTCAATGATGTAAAGGAGGATGTTCCAACCCAACACAAAGCAAGGAGTGTCATGTTCAAGAGTGAGTTGCCGACACGACTGACAAATTTCTAAATTTTCCCCCAC
The DNA here is from genome assembly GCA_031772625.1 of Pinus tabuliformis. NCBI lineage: Eukaryota > Viridiplantae > Streptophyta > Pinopsida > Pinales > Pinaceae > Pinus > Pinus tabuliformis. The sequence goes on along the minus strand of CM062819.1, from coordinate 1,121,343,924 downwards.
CCTTTCTGGCGAGTACCCCAATTATTCTTTAATCACAAGCTTGAAGGGGATAGCATATGCTTGCACTGTAAGTTCATCCTTAGGATGAATCTGACCTAGTGAGTTTAACGAGCCCTAGGAAGGAGAAGCTCATGTTCATCATGGTGACAAATCCGATGTCGTTTAATAGTTTAACGAGTCTGACAAAGGTGTAACTCGGTATCTTTTTCATGTTTAGAGAGTTTGAAAAAGACACGGAAAAGAAAACTCCACATGGTCCCTTTTCGTACATTTGTGTCTCTCAAGCCTGAAAAGGTAGAAAAAAATACTTGAGAGAACCGCTTGACCATTTCAGTCAAGGAGTACCTTTTTCATAAATAGTGCATCCCAGCCCGAAAAAGGGGTAAAATTATACTGGGCACACAACATTTCGCATCCATTAACGAGTTTGAAATGACAAGGGCTCGACCATCTTTTTGCTTTTAAAGGGTCAGAAAAGAGCTGAAAGCGGACCCCCCATTTTTATTCTCTTTAACGAGTCAAAAAGGGAAAAATACTCGGCAATCTTTTCATATGAGTTTAACAAGTCGAGAAAAGAGCTGAAATGTGACTTGTCCTAGAGGAACGAGTGGTATAAAGGGTAGCAACTAGTTCCAGCAATGGTGGAACTACTCAAAACATGTAATGGTCAAGAGGCTGGCTAACAAAACCACTCATCGTTGCGGTTCCTCGAGAAAGGAAAAACAACTAAGTGAAAGCATATGATCGGCCAAAGAGATGGTCGCAATGGAATAAAACAACCAAGTCTCATCTAGCATAAATTAGCTGATAAAAATGACAATCACGAGGTGTAAATTGGGCATGGCTTCATTTTTACATAAGCTTGAACCATGGAGAACTCTGCTTGGATTCAGTTTCATGTTTACACAAGCTTGAAACGAAAAACTATGCTTGCTATAAGTTCACATGCCCCTAGCATAATGACTCAAACGAGGTACAAGCCCCCAAATCTTCATTTCAGTCAATTAGGTGGATGGAATGAAGGTTCACATTCGAGATCCACGAAAGACTAGGCTGAGATTTTACGAGATCATAATCAAAGACTCGATTTGGAAAAGGGAGTTGCTTCATTTTTTAACGAGCTTGACACAAGACAAGGAATTATGCTCATCCCTTGTTTCATTTTTTAACGAGGTTAACACAAGACTAGGAACTATCCTCGCGACTCCTTGTTTCATTTTTTAACGAGGTTGACACAAGACCAAGAACTATCCTCACATCTCCTTGTTTCATTTTTTTAACGAGGTTGACACATAAAAAGAACTATCCTCATAATCTGATCATGGACCATAAGAGAACATGGCTCCCAAGAGGTCTTCACTAGACATAAGAACCACTCTCTAGGAGGAATACATGTCATTTGGTACCAAATACAGATTGTGTTCCAATGCCCCCAGTACATAATGTACTATACCATCTGTATGATCATTAGCAGAGGTGGAGACGGAACGGGTAGCCACATTATTAACCTGTGGCAGGGAAGGTATTGCTTTCAAATAAGAGCCGATAGGGGATGATGGTCAAAAGGAAAATGATCTGCTCATGAAGAGGGACATAATGGGAGTTTCTTCATGAAGGCAAAGCATGCGGGGTTCACTATAGAGGTCCTCCAGGATCAAGGAATGGGGAGTACAGGGACGGTGAAAAAATGTTGTGTAACAAAGGCATACATTGTTAATTCATTAGAATTTGTGTCCTCTAGATTCCCAATAGAGGGTAGAGGTACTAGAGTTGCAATATCAGGTGGAGGAATTCTCTAGAAACCCAGAAGGGTGGAGAAAACCTTTGAAATCCTTCAATCAGGTGATGGAAAAATTTCTCTGGATTTCTTCCAATGGTTGATCGATGGAGGAGGATTTCCTCTAGAATCTAGGTATAGGCTTACATCCATAGGAATGGTGGCGATGGAAAGGACCCCCTAGTTTGGTCCTAAGCTAGAGGGTGGTAGCTACACTCTAGGTAGTCTGTCAATATCTAGGTGGAGAAGTAGGGACCTTATAGTAATTCACATAGAATCAAGCACCACTATAATCATGCTTTGCATGGGTTGTTTGTCAATACAAAAAATAATCCCTATTGTGCATTATAGGGAAGTGATCTAAGGGGTTTTGTGAGTCATGGTTCCAGGGAGAAAGTTCCATTAATGCCTCTATACAAAACACAATTGTCTATGTAGTGTGATATTGTTTGCCTCAATACATACCTAGCAGACTCGTTGTGATACACCATTGACATATGTTATTACAGAGGGTTTAGTATAGCTCTGCCTCTATTGATTTTCTTGATTGCATTCTAGAAAATTATGCCCCTTCTAGCTACTGAGTAATGGTTTGAAAGAAAGAAGCTCATATAAAATGTAGTCTTTGTAGTATTACCTTTTTACACAATCATAATGTATAACTTATGTGGGAATGGTAGAACCATGCGTCATCTCACCATGACCTTTGGGCAATTGGCTCTTACTATATCATTACAGAGAGTTGCAACACATTGGTGGTAGGTAATATCAAGCATTGTCTTATCTAATATTTTGTTATATCAGGATGGTACATTTTTCCATGCATAATTCTAATGCAAAACATTGGCTCTATTTTAGATGAACAATCTTTAATTGTTAACAACCCTAACTGGAAGAATAAAATTGCTAAATTACTATGTTTATTACAAATGAGAAAATGTATTTGTATGTATCTATACATTTCTTTTATATAATGACTGGAGTCATGATAAGTCAGGTTGATTGTTGGGCAAGGATCTCTTGATTTTGCACGGAAGGCTGTATATAGTAACATAAAAGACTATAGTTAATTTTTACTTCCTTATACTATCTCGTTGTCATGTTAACTCTCATTTTATAGACCAAGTCTTTAAACATTGCTAAGGATTGTAATATGTATGCACATCTGCAAAATAAATTAAGTATGTGAATGAAATTAAGATTAGATCTTAGAATAAAAGAAATTTATGAAGATTATCAAGGTCCTATAGGACAGGATGAGGTTGTTGAAACATGCAACAAAAAAATCTCAATTTTATTTTTGCTTTATTAAATAGAGAAAATTTGAATTTCAACATCAATAAACAACTTCGATGACGTTAACTTGTGTGACATGACTTGTGTCACCTAGTTTACTCATTAAATTCGAGTTGGAGGAGTTAAAGATCAGTTAAGCATGTGTGATTGCTAATTTGTAACAATTAACGTCAGTTATCTAAGGTTGTATTCAGTTAAACTAGTTCCAACCATTGGAAGAACTAGTGGAGGGTCAAGTTGCGCAGTGGGACTTTAGTCAAACTAAGTGATCATCTAGTTACCTGATAAAATAGACCAAAATAGCTATTGCATGTAGATAATTCGATTTCCCTGGGCTTGGTGGAGATTACAAGGAAGTGTAACATCAGTTGTAGACTAGTCTTGAGTGTACAGGTCTTGCATGTAGTCAGATGGCTAACCTAAGGAATTGCGCAATTTAATTCGAGGAATTTCCAAAATAATAGGGGCCTAATTCCTCAAGGAACAACTGAAGGAAATAAGAGCTCAAGCAGAGGTAAAATTTGACTAAGTTTGGGTTGAAGGACTTCAATGAGTAGAGAGATAGGTTATGAACTTGCAGGGTGTGCTCAGTTGAGAAAATAAATTGCAATACATCTCTATTCATTTGATTAATGTAAGTAGGAATTGGGGTTTTTAACATATTTCTTTCCCCAAATAAAAATACTTGTTGCATGTGTGTTATTTCTTCTTCCATGTCTACAATTTTTGTTCTAAATTGTGAATTAATGTCCACAGAGTAGTAGAGTAGGTTTGTGTCTGGTGATTTTTATTAAAACTTCATGAGTAGTTGAAAATCTACACCCTAATTTGTACATGGTAACAAATCATGATTCACATTAGAGATGGAAATTCGAAGTTTTTTCTCAGAGGTTCAAATTTGAAGATTAGTGTAGCAGAATTTCTTCAAAGCTGAGAAGATGACCTTCAATGGACTAAGGCTAGAGTATGCCTTGGAAGGCACCTCAAATTTTGTTGCAAGGAAGGACCACATGTAGGCAATATTGGATTATAATGGATTTCTTGAATATGTCAAGACAAATATTCCAAGACCACCAACACTTGATGTCTAGGATCTTTCACAGTGGAAGAAAGATGTAGCCAAGGCGAGGAGAATAATTTTGGAGGGAGTACAGGATCATATTGTCTTGAATCTCCACGGAAAAGAAACTTCGTTCACAATTTGGAAAGCACTCATAGAATTGTTCGATAATAGTAGTGACCACAGGAAGTTCACTCTAGAGGATAAACATAGAAGTATCAAGATGCAGAAGAATGACACTATACTGCAGTATCTGATCAGGTTCACACAATGTCATGATGAACTGGGCGAGGTCAGTGTTACTATCCCTGAAGATGACTTGGTAATCCTAGCCCTTCTAGGCCTTCCCAAGAGCTGGCATAGCTATCAAGATTCAGTGAACAAGAGGGAGAAACTACCGAATTGGGAGTGCTTATGGTCCAATTTGGTACAGGAGGAAATAAGGTAGAATACCATATATGGAACTTCATCCAAGGGAAAGGATGATGAAAAATTTTCAATGGTTGGAAAGGAAAAGAATGGAAAAGGGAAGAAATCCCAATCCAAACTAGAATCCAGTTGAGGGGGAAAGAAGAAAGATTTGTCAAAAATTAAATGCTTCCATTGTGATGAATTCAGGCACTATGCCATGAAGTGTCCACATAAGAAGACAAGAAAGAAGACCTCAGAAGGAGTAGCAGGTGAAGCTTTAGCTTCATAGTTCAAGCTTGAATTTACCCTCACTTCATGCATGATCAACAGGGTGATGGGGCGCGTGTGGTAATTGGACTCAAGTGCATCATTCCACATGATAGGGTGTAGAGACTTTTTCAATGACAAAGAGGAGAAATATTTGTAGATTCACATCGATATGATGGATGATAGAAGGTATAGCACAACTGGGATGGGTAGAGTCTCCTTTCAGAGGGAGTCAGGATCCCCCCTTAGACTCAAGGATGTCATGTTCATTCAGTTCCTAAAGAAAAATATCATCTCTATTGCATTTTTTGAAGAACTTGGTTATGATGTGATCTTTAGCAAAGAAAAGGCATTCCTGAGACACATAACCACGAGACAGGTGAAGCATATAAGGGTTCATGTCAAGAACCTGTATAAGCTAGATGTGGAGGATTGTGCCGCATTGAGCACAAAGGAAAAGAAGGTGTAGAGTTTTGATGTTGGTGAACTTTTGCATAGAATACTTGGCTAGTTGCATCATGTCACTTTGAAGATCGTGCAACAAATAACCACAAGCCTTCCCAAAGGAGTGGTTAAGTAGCAGGATGTATGTCAAAGATATACTTTAGAGAACTACACAAAATCCACATTCCATGATTGGGACAACAAAGCACGTGCAGTCCTAGGAAGGATCCACTATAATGTCTGTGGACCTTTCTTAATGGACTCCAATGCAAGGCACAATTTTTTTTTCATTTTTATTGATGGATTCTCATGGAAGTGCTAGATCTTCTTCATGCAAAAGAAAGATAAGACATTCTCCAAGTTCATAGAATTCAAGGCACTGGTTGAGAAATAAATAGGAAAGAAGGTGAAGGCTCTTACGAGCGATAATCAGGGTGAGTATGTGTCAAATAAATATAAAAAAAATTGTGCAAAAGAAGGCATTCAAAGATAGTTGACAACACCCTAAAAACCACAACAAAATGGGTTGGATAAGAGAAAGAACCATAGTATTGTGGTAGTAGCGAGGGAGTTTTTGCATGATCAAGGTCTACCTTTGCATTTGTGGGTTGAGGCATGAAATACAACATTATATTTGTAGAACCAGAGTCCTCATAGGATTCTGGGCATGATTACACCATAGGAGACTTTCTCGGGGAGAAAGTTGGATGTGTCGCATTTCAATATTTTTGGAGCCTCTGTTTACTGTCATGTCTCTAAAGAACCAAAGAAGAAGCTAGAGATGATAGTAGAATTGGGGTATTTGTGGTTACATAGAAACTCCCCACAACTACAATGTGTACTTTCCATCCCTCAGAATGACAGTTGTTCAAAGGGATGTAAAATTTTATGAAGATAAAGTGATGTTATTCTCTCTTGAGTGGGAGCTTCAGATCCCACCATAATAGGAGATTTTGGCTCCAAAGGAGGAGCCTCAGGAAGTTGTGGAGTAGCCACAAATTGAGGAGCAGAAAGTGGATATAGGAAATCAAGCATAACCATCTAGAGAAGGCGGGAAAAGGACCGAGAAAGCTTAGAGACATGTGCAAGATGTTAGGGAGAATGTGGGTGCTCCTTCAAATCATCACAGGAAATAACATCACTAGATCAGTACACTGGCTACATGGCTCTAATGCCTAAGATTTTAGAGAATAAACTATCCTCTTTCAAGGAATCAGTAGAGAAACCTGTATGTGTTGATGCAATGGTGGAGGAATACAAATCCATTGTAAATCACAGTGTTTGGGAAGTGGTCTCAAGACTACTCGATAAATTAGTTATGGGTTCTAGATGGATCTTTAAGGTAAAGCATGCAACAAAGGGAAGCATAGAAAATTACAAGGCCAGATTTGTGGCCAAGGAGTACACTCAAGTTGAGGGGATTGACTATGAGGAGAACTTTAATCTTCTAGAAAGTGATCATCCATTATGTCAATTCTTACTTTAGTTGCACAAATGGGGAGGAAGATCCACCAGATGGATGTAACTATAACATTCCTTATTAGATTTATTGACAAGGAAGTGTATATCGAGAAACCAGAAGGCTTCACGAATTTTGATCGGGAGTCTCATGTGTGCAGACTCAAGTGAGAGTTTTACGGTCTCAAGCAAGAACCCAATGCATGGTACACTAGGATTGATAGCTATCTCACCGGTTTGGGCTTCACAGAAAGTTAAGTAAATGCAAACCCATATCATATCTTGGTAGAAGATAAATTTTTTATTATTGACTTATATGTTGATTATTTGATTGTAACTGACGATGAGCAATTGATTAGATTTGGCAAGGAGGACCTTGCAAGAAAATTTTAAATGAAGGACATGGGTCTCATCCACTACTTCCTCGGATTGGAAGTATGTCAAGGAGATGGGAAACTATTTGTAACTTAGGGAAAGTATGCCAACGATATAATTCAAAGGTTCCGATTGGACAATTAGAAACCCATAGAGACACCTCTAGAGACCAAATGGAGGAAAGAGGATGCCACTTCAGGTGAAGAAGTGTATGTTATTGTTATCGATAGATGGTGGGTTCACTAATGTATCTTGTGAACACACGAATAGATATGTGTAATGCATTCAACCTGCTAATCCAAGCTATGGTTATTCCAACCATATTATTTTGGAAGGAAACTAAGCATGTTCTATGGTACCTCGAAGGCATTACCTAGTTTGGACTAGGGCGTAGACACATAGAGGGAGTGAGCTATGTGGCTTCACAAATGCAGATTGGGCAGGGAGCCCATCAGACCGAAAGAGTACATGAGGTAAAAATTTTAGTGTTGGATCTGTAGAGGTTTATTGGTACAACAGGAAGTAAATATTTGTGGCACTCAACTCGACATAATTTGAATACATATTTTTGAGTCAAGCAACATGTGAGGCGGTTTGGATGAGAAAAATACCTGTTGGATTTTTTGGTCGGATAATGGTTCCAACTCCGATCTACTATGATAATCAGAGTTACATCAAGCTATCTGAATATCCTATTTTTCACAATCATTCCAAGCATAGATATATTCGGTATCACCATTTGCGAGATTATGTGCAGAGGAGAATAATGTTGTTGTAGTACATTCCGACAGAGGAATAATATGTTGACATTTTGACAAAGGCCTTGTTAAGAGGGAAGTCTGAGTTCCATAGGTGCACGATAGGAGTGGTTGATAATCCCTTTCTTGTTGATGCAGGAGCATCTAGACTTAGCCAGCAATGTGATTGTTTGTTCACATGTTGTGGCTAAATGAGTTAAATTTCATTGACCTGAGTGGTCGAAAGTCAGTTTTGGTAGAGAAGGTTGGATCTCTCGAAAATGATCTTTACTTCATTATTGTAATAATTAGAAAATTGTATTATTTTAGACTAAGGGATAAGTTGTTAGCATAGGTGTGTAACAGAGCTTGAATAGATATTTTATTGTTAGATTGATTAAAATGACGATCGAGTTGTTAGTGCAGTTAGAATAGGATTTGACTCATAAAAGAGAAGAAAATGTAATGGAGAGGGATTGGATGGGATGATTGAGAATTGAGTGAGAAGCGAGAGTCTGAGTGATAGATAGGGTTTTTAGATTGAGACAGAGGTCAAATAAATTGTTGTAATTGATTTGAGAGGTCCAAGACTATAACTTCTATTATATTGAATAAATTGATTCAGTTTGCAACTATTGTTAATCCTGGTGCAAAATCTCGTTTACATCTATGTATCTGCTTTCTGAAACTTAACTGGGTATTTCCTCTAGTTTCACACTTTAACTGTAAATCTCAACGTTTATGTGTTTATCATTAATCATAGTCATTTAGTGTTAATGGGTAATCATGGAATTAAGTGCTTTATTAAAGTTTGATTTAATGCACATGGGTTGTATTGGAAAAGCGGGAAGCAGTATATCGTGTGCCTTTCAAGTGGTAAGCAGTAATATTCTGATTCTGTAGGATTAGCCTGAGCACTCGACATGTCGCAACCAGAGGAGAGATAAAAACCGCTTTTTCATGTGCCTCCGAGGTAATAAATACCATGCTTAAATCCACGCAAAATCACGTGACGACCGTTGGATCAGACGAACAGATCGACGATAGAAAAAGAACGGGCTAGTTAGTGATCAGGGTGAGTGATGACCGTTAGATCTAGAGAGAGGAGATCAACGGCGTAGAGTGAAACGCCTATTTAAAAAGGGAAAGTCAACGTGGGACCGACGTGTTTGGAGAAAAAAATGGGACCCTCAAGATAAAGTAAGCCACGTATAGAATCCGCTTGAAATCAACGTGGGACTGACATGTTTAGAGAAAAAAACAGGACCCTCAAGATAAAGTAAGCCACGTATAGAATCTGCTCGAACATATTTGATTGGTTATAAATTAACCAATAGTCTATTTTCTAGACGACCATCTTATTTTGATCAAGCTCCTGCGTCATTTTGGTATCAGAGCACAGAGATTGAGTTTGACTACAGTAAACATGCCACTAAGGAGGGGAGCTGGCATAGGTCAAAGAAGACCTGAAGAAAATGTAGTTCTGTTGGAAGAGATCTAGAGTCTGCGTACAAGGATGGACACAATGGAGACTGCTCAGAGGATAACACCTCATGAAGGAGTTTCCAATGCTGCAGAAGAATCTTCGGAGGAAGAAGAAGAGGAGGAAGATGAAACTACCAAAGTTATCAAGATGTTGGCTAAAGTAGGTGGAAAACCAAAGTTGGTAATTCCTGTGCATGAAGGGACTCTCAATGCAGAAGAGCTGATGGATTGATTCAGTTCATTGGACAAATATTTTGACTATGAGGAGGTTGATGACAAAAAGAAGGTGAAATTTGCAGTTACCAGATTGAAGGGTCATGCAGCTATTTGGTGGGATGAACTACAAACATCTAGAACAAGAAAAGGAAAGTCCAAGATCAAGCAATGGGAAAAAATGGTGAGTAAAATGAAAGCTAAATTTATGCCAAAAGATTATCAGTTAAATCTTTTCAAACAGTTACAGAATTTAAGGCAAAAAGGAATGTCTGTTAAAGAATATACAGAAGAGTTTTATAGAGTGAGTATTAGAGCAGGACATGCAGAGGATGAGATGGAGAAGGTAGCCAAATATATCAATGGCTTAAGATATGACATACAGGATGAGATCAGCTTGCTGAGTCTGAAGACCATTGAAGATGCCTATCACGCAGGTTTGAAGGCAGAAGAGAAGATGTTGAGGAAACAAAATCAGAGGAATATAGGGAAAAGTTTAGTAAGAGGTAGAGGAACTACCAGACCAAGGTTTCAAAAACATCAGAGCGGAGCATGAAGTTCAAGTAGTAGACCACCACAGAGGGGAGATTTTAATAGAGGAAGATTTGTAACCCAGAGGAAGAGGTCGAGGAAGAGATATTCGGTGTTACACATGTGGAGAATGGGGACATGGATCATGGGATTGTCCTCATAATAGAACAACAAGTCAGAGGAATGTGAATGTGGCTGAGGCAAGGGAAGAAACACCTCAAATTACAGAAAAGGAAGAATCCCCCTAAAGTAGGAGAATCCTTGTTGTTGAAAAGGGTATTGCTTAAGGCAGAGAAAGAGACTGGAGAACTAGCTCAGAGGAAGAGTTATTCAAAACTACATGCAAATCCAAAGGTAAATATTGTAAACTGATAATTGACAGTGGAAGCATTGATAACCTTCTTTCTATACAGATGGTGGACAAGCTAGGATTAGTGAAGAGAGTACACCCTACTCCTTACAAAGTGTCATGGTTGCATAAAGGACATCAGATAATTGTGACAGAACAATGCAAGGTAGAGATACAGATTGGTACTTATAAAGATGTAATATTGTGTGATGTAATGCCAATGGATGTATGCCATGTATTGCTAGGAAGACCTTGGAAGTTTGATCGGAAATCTATTCATGATGGGAGGAAAAATACTTATACTCTAGAGAAGGATGGAAATAAACATGCACTGCTGCCATTGAAGGATGAAGCTGACAAAGGAGCACCTCGAAACAGTGTTATGCTGATCAGTGGAAAGGACCTGTTGCAAGAGGTTGGAAAAGGTGAATAAATGCATTTTGTTGTCATATGGATACCTAAGGTAATTTTGACTTCCACAAACTTAGATGATTTACCTAAAGAAATCAAAACTCTATTGAATGATTTTGCTGATATTATTGTGGATGAGTTTCCAAATGCATTGCCACCAATCAGGAGTATTAGTCATCATATTGATCTAATACCAGAAGCAAGTTTGCCAAACAAAGCAGCATACAGATTAACTCCTCAAGGGAATGCAGAAGTTGGAAAGAAAGTGCAAGAACTGATGGATAAGGGACTAATCAGAGAGAGTCTTAGTCCATGTGTTGTACCAACAATACTCAGTGCAAAGAAAGGAGGTGAATGGCGTATGTGTACAGATTCCAGAGCCATAAACAAGATCACTATCTGGTATAGGTTTCCTCTACCACACATGGATGATTTGATGGATTTTTTGAGTGGATCAAAGTATTTTACTAAAATAGATCTGAAGAGTGGATATCATCAAATAAGAATTAGAGAAGGAGATGAATGGAAGACTGCATTTAAAGCAAACAATGGGTTGTATGAGTGGTTAGTGATGCCTTTTGGACTCACTTATGCACCTAGCACATTCATGAGATTGATGAATTAAGTCTTGAAGGAATATGCAGGTAAGTTTGTTATTGTTTATCTTGATGATATTCTAGTTTTTAGTAGAAGTAAAGAAGAACATCTAGAGCATCTTAAATTGGTTTTAAGAAATTTGCAGAAAGAGAAACTACTGATAAACCTGAAGAAATGTAGTTTCATGAAAGAAGAATTAATTTACTTGGGATTTGTAGTTTCTAAAAAAGGATTGAAAATGGATCCAAGGAAAGTCCAAGCAATTTGGAATTGGACTATTCCAAGGAATATATTTGAGGTAAGAAGTTTTCATGGTCTTGCAAGTTTTTATAGGAAATTTATCAGAGGTTTTAGTGAGATTTGTGCACCAATTCTTGAAACAATCAAAGAGACTAATCAACCATTCAAGTGGACAAAAGCAACAGACAAGAATTTCTAGTTGCTGAAGAGGAAAATCACAGAGAAACCAGTTTTAGCTTTACCTGATTCTGAAAAAGTATTTCAAGTTGAAATAGATGCTAGTGGAGTTGCAATTGGAGCCGTTTTGAGTCAGGAACAAAGACCAATAGCATACTTTAGTGAGAAATTAAATGAAGCTAAGAAGAAGTATTCTTATTATGATAAATAATTTTATGCTATTGTACAAGCCTTAAAAAAATGAAGACATTATTTGCTACCAAAGGAGTTTATATTGTATTCTGACAATCATGCATTACAGTTCATAAACAACCAGCCAAAATTGAACCAGAAACATGCCAAGTGAGTAGAGTTTTTGCTTTACTTTTGTCATAAAACACACAAGTGGTAAGTTGAACAAAGTTTTTGATGCTTTAAGCAGGGTAAATTTCATTGTGCAAGAATTAAAAGTTGGTGTTGTAGGATTTGAAGAAATGGTTGAAATGTATAAAAATGATGCAGATTTCAAAGATATTTATACAGCAGTACAAAATCCAATAGTTCATAACAGGAGTTAGCGGTTAGATTATCTTATCCAAGGAGGTTTATTGTTTAAAGGCAACAAGTTGATGTTCTATGAGGGAAACATAATAATGGATAAACACAGTGGAGGATTATCTGGTCACTTTGGACAAGACAAAACCTTTGCTCAGGTAAATGATTTTTACTATTGGCCAAAGATGTAGACTGATGTTAAGAGATTTGTTGAGAAGTGCAGGATATGTCAGCATGCTAAAGGGAGAAGCCAGAATACATGATTGTACCAGCCATTGCCAATACCAAACTGACCATGGGATGTAGTTAGCATGGATTTTGTTTTGGGGTTACCTAAAACTCAAAGGGGGAATGATTCCATTTATGTTGTGGTAGATAGATTTTCCAAGATGGCACATTTCATTGCATGTAAGAAGACTAGTGATGCAACACATATTGCTAATCTATTTTTTTCAGAAATTGTAAGATTACATGGATTGCCTGTAAGTATTGTGTCTGATAGAGATACAAAGTTTGTAGGGCATTTCTGGAGAACTCTTTGGAAGAAACTAGGTGCTAACCTCAGTTTCAGTTCAGCATACCATCCTCAAATAGATGGATAGACCGAAGTGGTAAACAGAAGCTTGGGGAACATATTGAGAAGTTTAGTGTATCAAAATACTAAGCAGTGGGATTTAGCACTAGCTCAGACTGATTTTTCTTATAATGACACTCCAAATCAAAGTATTGGAATGAGTCCATTTCATATTGTTTTTGGGATGAATCCAAGAGGTGTGTACGAGCTCAGAAATTTGAGTAAGCAGGAGACAATAAGTGTAAAAGATGAAGAGTTTGCAGAGCAGATGCATAGACTACAAGAAGATGTCAAAGGCAGATTGCAGGAAAGCAATGGAAAATACAAACAGAGAGTAGATATGAAAAGAAGAGAGAAAGAATTCCAAGTGTGATATTTAGTGGTGGTGTATTTTAGAAAAGAAATATTTCCTGCTAAGACTTACAATAAACTAAAAATGAAAAATATAGGACCATGTAGAATTGTAAGAAAGTTTTCAACTAATGCTTATGAAATTGAATTGCCAGAGGGAATTGGAATATCACCTATCTTCAATGTTTCAGATTTGTATCCATACAAAGAGACAGAGACAGAGCTATAGAAGGAAACTACAGAAGATGAAGTTCAAACTTTGAACTGGGAAGAACAAATTCCAAAGACAGTTAAGAAGGAGGTGGAAGCTGTTTTGGAGAAAAGAGTATCCAAAAGAACCAGAGGACATGTTTATTTTCAATATCTAGTCAAATGGAAAGGACAACCAGTGGAGGATGCTAGTTGGTTGACAATAGTAGAGTTGCAGAAGCATGGAGTAAACCCTGAAAGTCTGAGGAATGATTATTTTATTCCCCAGGAGTTTGATGCAGGAGCATCTAGAATTAACCAGCAATGTGATTGTTTGTTCACATGTTGTGGCTAAATGAGTTAAATTTCATTTACCTGAGTGGTCGAAAGTCAGTTTTGGTAGAGAAGGTTGGATCTCTCGAAAATGATATTTACTTCATTATTGTAATAATTAGAAAATTGTATTATTTTAGACTAAGGGATAAGTTGTTAGCATATGTGTGTAACAGAGCTTAAGAATAGAGATTTGATTATTAGATTGATTAAAATAGCGATCGAGTTTTTAGTGCAGTTAGAATAAGATTTGACTCATAAAAGAGAAGAAAATGTAATGGAGAGGGATTGGTTGGGATGATTGAGAATTGAGTGAGAAGCGAGAGTCTGAGTGATAGATAGGGTTTTGAGATTAAGGCAGAGGTCAAATAAATTGTTGTAATTGAGCTAAGAGAGCCAAGACTCTGTAACTTCTATTATATTGAATAAATTGATTCAGTGTGAAACTGTGTGTTAATCCTTGTGTAGAATCTCGTTTACATCTGTGTATCTGTGTTCTGAAACTTAACTGGGTATTTCCTCTGGTTTCACGCTTTAATTGTAAATCTCATCGTTTATGTGTTTATCATTAATTGCATTCATTTTGTGTTAATGGGTAATCTTGGAATTAAGTGCTAAAACATTTATTAAGCGCTTTATTAAAGTTTGATTTAATGCACATGGGTTGTATTGGAAAAGCTGGAACTGGCATATCGCGTGCCTTTCAAGTGGTAAGTGGTAATATTCCAAGTCCGCATGATTAGCTTGAGCGCTCGACACATCGCAATCGGAGGAGAGAGAAAAACCATTTTTTCGCGTGCCTTCAAAGTAATAAAGATTGTGCTTAAATCCATGTGAAATCATGTGACGACTGTTGGATCGGACGGACAGATCGACAGTAGAAAAAGAACAGGCTAGTTAGTGATCGGGGTGAGTGATGACTGTTAGATTTGGAGGGAGGAGATCAACGGCGTAGAGTGAAGCACCTATTTAAAAAGGGAAAGTCAACGTGGGACTGACGTGTTTAGAGAAAAAAATGGGGCCCTCAAGATAAAGTAAGCCACGTATAGAATCCGCTTGAAGTCAACGTGGGAACGATGTGTTTAGAGAAAAAAACGGGACCCTCAAGATAAGGTAAGCCATGTATAGAATCTGCTTGAACACATCTGATTGGTTATAAATTAACCAATAGTCTATTTTCTAGATGACCATCTTATTTTGATCAACCTCCTGTGTCACTTTCTAAGAGGGAGTGTTGAAAAATTCAACAACAAATTCTCAATTTTATTTTTCCTTGATTGAATTGAGAAAAACCAATTTTCCACATCAGCAGAAAACTTAGATAATGTTAACTTGTGTGACATGGCTCATGTCACCTAGTTTACTCAGTAAATTCGAGTTGGAGGAGTTAGATTTCAGTTAAGCATGTGTGATTGCTAATTTTTAGCAATCAGGGTTAGTTATCTAAGGTTGTGTTCAATTAAACTAGTTCCAATTGTTGGAGGAACTAGTAGAGGGTTAAGTTGTGCAGTGGGACTTCAGTAAAACTCAATGATCATCTAGTTAACTAATCAATCAGCGTAAAATAGCTAGTTCATGTAGATAATTCGAGTTCCCCAAGCTTGGTGGAGATTCCAAGGCACTGTAACATCAGTTGTAGACTAGTCTTAAGTGTACATGTTTTGCATGCAGTCATATGATCAACCTAAGATATTGAGCAATTAAATTTGAGGAATTTCCTAAATAATAGTGACCTATTTCTCAGGTAATAGTGCAAGGAAATAAGAGCTTAAGGAGAGGAAAAATTTGACTAATTCTAGTCCAGAGGCCTTTAGTGAGGAGAGAGATAGGTTTTTCACTTGCAGGGTGTGCTCAATTGAGCAAAGAAATTGTAATACATATGTATTCATTTGATTAATGCAAGCAGGCATTGGAGTTTTTAGGAGATTTATTTCCCGAGATAAAAATACTTGTTGCATGTGTGTTATTACTTCTTACATGTTTGAGATTTTTGTTCTAAACTATGAATTATTGTTTGTAGACCAATATAGTAGGTTTGTGTCATGTGATTTTGATTAAAACTTCATGAACAGTTGCAAATATACAACCTAATTTCTACGTCGGTAGCCTATTTATTTCAAGGGACCTGAACCAACGAACATTCTTGTTGTCCTAAGATGAAAATCCTAAGTAGTATAACCTATATGAAATGCAAGGATCAATAAATTCTACCTGATACTCATGATTGCGGGTTTTATTTTTTATTCTAGCAAAAGAGAAGAAATGGAGTTGAATAATTAACTTACAGGTATTGCATCCTCATGAGGTTACCCAAGAAAATAGGTATCATACCTATTAAAGAGTCTTGTGCCAAGTTCCTACCACAAAAATTCCATAGATCAATGTCTCATTACCTCACTTTGTATAGTCAGAACAAGAAAACGTTGTATGCCTAAGATAAAGACTCCTTCATATTGATATAAATCCTAAAAAGAAAAATATGCTTTTGTTTCTTTAACTTTCAGAGAAGGTTCTAGATCATAAATATATTTGTTGATGTGTTGTTGTGAGCAATATTTTCCATGGTTGGTTGATAATTTTGCGTTGAATTGGAGTAGATATTGTCTCCAACACCAAGTAACTATATTTATGATTTACGCCCTCTTGGGTTAAATTAACAGTACACAAAACTTTGTATATGGCTATAAAAATGTTCATATACTTATATATAATATATCAAGGTTTTGTCTCCATTCTTAGTTTTTCTATATGTGTTAATACCACATGTGTTACAAGAACATGTTTCTGAGAGAAAGCAGCTCAAAGCACAATGTGTCATAGTAGGACAACAAGTTTTTAATCGTAATTGTAAACTCATACATACATGGCATCTGAATATGATAATATGTTCCTAAACTATACACTAAACACATGGTTTTGAAAATGTGTGGTTAAGTTCAACAATAACCAAGGCTCTAAAATTATATAGATGGGCATCACGTTTTTGGAAGACTCGAACATTTTCTCTGATTTCAAGGATATTTTCAATTAGATCGATGTACATGTCACTTGAACCATTGTCGTTAAATTCCAATCATGTTATTTTCTCTTTTCCTTCTTTGCAAACTAATTCTAGGTATCGCATTAGAGAACTTCTTTGTTCAGTTTTGAAGGGGGGACCATTAGACCGATTGGTATTTTAATGTTTTAAGAGGGGCATAGCCCCATATTTTTGTTACAAAGAAAGAAATCATTGAGCCCTACCTATAACAATTTTTCCACCGTTAATTTCATTTTTATAGATTGTTTTCTTTGTGGAAATTCCTCAAGTGTGCATTATGTGGTCATGTGTTGGGAATCACAATTGTCGTTAGACCAAAACCTGCAGGTGTTAGAAGGATCACATTGCGAGAGATAAGGATCCATGAGAGGCGGTTAGTCCAAGTCACAAAACACACGAGGAACGTTGGTTTATCCAATGTCCAACAATCTCCCCCCCCAACACGATTCGGGTGTGTATCGAACTCGTGACCTATGCTCTGATACCGCTTGTTGGGAATCACGATTGTAGTTGGACCAAAACCCGCATGTGTTAGTTAACAATCACATCACCAGAGATAAGGATCCACAAGAGGTAGTTAGTTCATGTCACAAAACACATGAGGAGCATTGGTTTATCCAATGTCCAACATTGTGTTGCTTCCATTTACTTGCGTTTTGGGCATTGAAAATTTTTATGTGCTTGGTAGGACCCTGCACCACGAATTGACCCAGATTGTCAAAAACAAAATTCGATAACACATCATTTTCAAGTTGAAGGTTTATTGTTTGCTAACAAAGAATGGAAACTAAATGTGGATCAGAGGACTTTCTCTTCTCAATATTACGAATGAGTTAAATAAAATTACATTGGAAACATCAGTAATAAATGACTGGAGTAAGACTCGACTTCAACTTGACTAACTAAAACTAAACTAGGACAGTTGGAGGGACGCTTTTAACAACTAACAGGGGGTTAGATTTATAATCTCCAACACTCCCCCTTAATTAAAATCACATAAAAAATTTAAACTAAGATGCCTATTGGTCTATGTCTCAGCGAGGCTTACAATTTAAAAAATTGACTTCAATTATATTTACTTTTCTTCTTCTCTTCTTATAGATCTTGTAGCCTCTAAATTGTTTGACCATTTTCTTATTGTTGTATCCTTCAAACCTCAAATTCTTCATTTGTTGGTGCAAGGCTTCCATTGTTCCAGGTTGTTTAAACATGTCCTAGATTTCTTCAAAAATCGGCTTGTATGTGGGCTGGTGCCACATATTATCGTTTGTAGTGCACTTTTCATCATCAATCTTCTTGAACATAAGACCATAATACAAT
Source organism: Pinus tabuliformis (assembly GCA_031772625.1). Lineage (NCBI taxonomy): Eukaryota > Viridiplantae > Streptophyta > Pinopsida > Pinales > Pinaceae > Pinus > Pinus tabuliformis. The sequence goes on along the minus strand of CM062819.1, from coordinate 1,121,325,755 downwards.
TTCATCTCTTGAGGACTCCAATACCTGAAAATTTCATTGATGTTCTCGTCATCCAAGATGTCTTCAACATGCATTTTTACAGCTTCTATGCACACTTTGTCAAGGCATGGTGTTGCAATCCATGCTTCAGGGAAAAATAACTCTTATTCATAATGAGTTTGTGTACCTGTGCTCTAAAAATCAATGTTAGAATTAAAAATATATGCATAACCACATTGGTTAGGTTCCTTCTGCTCTTCCATGAGAGCTTTCTCATGTTACGCTTCCTTCTTTGGCTCTTCCTTTTTCTTTGTTTTCTTTGTGTGGGCTTCTTTCTTTGTCTTCGCCTCTATCTCTATCTCTCCATTTCTGTCTTTCTCTCTCCAAATTATTTACTAACCTATGTTGCTACAAACAGGTTGTATTCCACTAGCTAAAGTGGGATTTTCTCACTGAATAACATCATATCTATATGATGTTTTTGTTGCATCATGTGCAACCACTCATCTTTAGTCAACAAATCTTCATCAAAGTTTACAACAACAATATTAATTGTTAGATTTAGTATAACATTGGCAACTTCAATGACAATGTCATTTTCTTCAACAAGCTCTTTTGCTAGATTCACTGAAATTTCATGAGCAAGCTCTCTTGTTAGATTCACCAAATTTTCATTAGCAAGCTCTGTTGCTAGATTTACCAAATCTTCATCCACTTGCAGTTGTGCATAGTGGGATTGAACAAAATTTTCATCTCGATGTAGATCTGTAGCTATAAATCCACCTTCATCTTCAACTTCAATGCTCCCCCTTACACCAAAACTCCTCTCAAGGGTATCCCAAGCCTCCTTGGTTGTCTTGGCATCTGAAATTAGGGGAAGAATGTTGTCATCTACAGATTCTTTTATGCATGTCAATGCAAAGAAATCCTTTTGTCTCTTTACTTATGAATCTGAAAAGATCTCAAACATATATTGGCATTATCAGCCCCTTGGCTTTTCCAATTTATTGAGTGCTGGCTCACTACGACTCAACAAGCAAATCGAACTGCAGTAAAATCATCTTTGTGTTGTCTACTTTGTTGCTCAACTTCGAAAAAAAATAGATATGCAAATTTTCCACGAAAACAAAGTTCTAAAACACCTTACACACTTTTTTTAATTAAACCTTAATGTCCTTTTAAAGCAAATGTATTTTCTTTTTAAACATTTCCAAACATGAAAAAAAAGTTTTTTTTTAAATCAACCTTCCTTTCAAAAATTGCATAAGCTCCTCACATAAGCCAAAGCCCTTTAAGAATTTTAATACCTTTGGATCCTTTCTCAAAAAAATTGACATGAGCGCTTTTTTAAATTCCCTTTTTCATAATATAACATAAGATTCGTTTTAAACAAAAATGAATCACCTTTATTTTAGAAAGCCTTTGAGACAAATTTGTTAAAACAAAGGTGTTTTCGCTACTAATACACTGTGCCTAAATCACAGAAGGGTGTTTTCCTTACTAATAAATCGTGCCTTAACCTTTTTTTTTAAATGAAAATTGACTTTGTTCCGACTTCGTCCTCCTCACGAGTTTCACTGACTCGTGCTCCCAATCGGATTATGTTCCTCTCTTTTGTTAACGCTTCGTGTAATTAACAGAAGTCGCGTTGGAGCATAATCATTGTAAGTAATTGGCCGTAACGTGAGTTCTTCAGCGTCTTAAGTGTGGTAGTAATGCTTAACGTCTCTGCTGCACTATTGTGGTGCGTTAATAACGTAACTCTTGAACGGTTGGGTGCGTTATTTTGGCTATAACCGGCTTTTTCTCGGTTGCTTCTTGGCAGGAGGCTTCTTTAAACTTCTGCTACAGTCTTGAAGAGTTTTAAGTAGCCTCACATCATCTCTTTTCTCTGCTGTTTTCACTTCGCTCACGTAGCTGCTCTATCGGGGAGTCTTACGCAAATTAATTCTGATACCATGAGAAAAATTGAAACTAAATGTAGAGCAGAGGACTTTCTCTTCTCACTCTTTCTCTTTTCACTATTACGAATCGGTTAAATAATATTACATTAAAAACATCAGTAATAAATAACTAGAATGAAAAGTGACTTAAACTCGACTAACTGAAACTAAACTAAAACACTGGGAAAAATAGTTTTGACACCTAATAAGTTGTTAGAATTAAAATCTCCAACATTTTATATTAATATGCTTTAGTTAACTTAAAATTTAAAAACCCCTCCCAAAGAATAGTGCACTAGAACACACAACATTTTATAAAAGGCACCCAAAACACCCAATTTCCAACCGTTTATATTAGAAAAGAGTGAAACATAATAGGGAAAGTTACAATCTATTCACTTGCATTTAGGGATTTTAAGATTAATGGTGGAGTTCTTTCATGGGTAAATTTTTTATTTTTAACTATGTAGAACTGTAGTTTCCATTATACTTGTGACTGAATTTGACTAACAAATGTCACTGAAAAAATTACACTAAAGATAGGTGAAAATGTCATAAAAAGTTATTACTAAAAAAATAAAAAAATAAACTAAATATCTCGCCCGGCACCCATTTTAATATTTTGATTCACAAAATATATCCATGAATGGACAACCATCCAAAATAAATATGATGCATCTAGAAGCAATTAGAAACACTTGGATTTTAGGGTTTATATGATACGACATACTTGAGAGGAAAGCCACTCGCCTCGATGCACAACATCTCCTCTTTGCCTCTGGTAACATTGAGCAGCCCTAGAAATAAGAAACAAAAAGAGTCCTCCATTTGACGTAAAATTATAAAACAACCGATATGACACTCCTTAATGGAAAATATATGGAGAAGTGGTAGGACTACCCTATCTCCTATGCACACAATTAAATCATCTGACAAGGTCCAATTCGAGGGGTAGTCCGCCCACGAACGTCCAGTTCCCCACCCGTTCGACACCCGGCTGGTCAACCCAGATGTGATTGATCCATTTGTCATTAGACCCGGTGGAAAATGATCTCCCTTGTCTGTGAACAACCAAATCTTCTCCACCGGCGATAAGCCGAGACCCTTTTTTTCCAGCATTGTTCAGCCTCAAGTTGGGAGCGTAATCACCTACCATGGGAAGGCGAGAAAGGAGGTGAATGAGGAGTAGATGAATTGGGGATGTTCTGAGAAACGCCTGTCAGGGCGCCACCAAGGCCAGGCGTAACACACTGACCTAGACTACATTCTAAATTAGCCCCCCTTCTCCCATCTTAGGTTTTCTTGATCATAGGGTATTATTTCCACATATATATATAGATACAAGTACAAGTGGAAATGAAATGTCTTGAATGAAATAGTGGTTTAGTGTGGAAAAAAAAATATCAATGTGAAAGTGAGTTTTGTCTGCAATGGCTCATCCTTCTAATGGCCACCAGTCAGTGGAATCCCCAACAACGTTTTGGGATAGGCTTTGTGGAATTCAATTCTTGGATCGTCCGAAAACATGATTCAACCTGATCACAGTTTAGGCAATGGGATTTCCCTGAAGGTTGTGGGATCCCACGGTAGAAGCCAAAAATTAATGAGTTACGAGTTAGTAAGTTAAAGCAGTGTAAATGAAGGAGTTTGGTAACAATTTAGACAGAAAGTGGATCTAGTAGTGGAAGACATTTGAATGGTCTAACATCAAATCACACTGAGAATAACCAAGAGAGCAAATATAAGAGAGGAGTTCATCTTAATGGAACACCTTACTGCATAAAGATATTATAATTATTACTAATATTTTGAGATTCCTCCGTAAAATTTTGTGTGTATCATTTATTTTAAATCAATTCAACCATTTGGAATTATAGTTATTCAATGTGTTAAAATTCAACCATTTGGAATTATAGTTATTCAATGTGTTAAATTACCTTATCAATATGGTTTCCTTTTTTTTATCATTAACCATATGTATGATTAGTTATATATATACATTATTTAAAATAAATAAATATTATTTAAAAATATAAAACCTAAGATGAATTTTATTTATATAAATGATCAATTTTATTTTAACATACAACCAAAAACACATATGAATCAATTAATAAAAAATAAAGCATTATTTAAAAACATCAAATGACATTTTATCATACATATAGTCATGAATTGATTTATTCAGTAAATTAGTAGGAAGATTTACCATGAAAGTAAGAAAAATCACAGAATTCGTATGAGCTACGTCTAATGTGCACCAATGTGTTGCTATATTCAAATAGGTGTCTACCTGGATGCGAGGGAGGGTAGAGAAAATCATGCCAAATATTTATGATGAATATAGTGTAAATTAAAAATGTCAATGATGTGAAAAACCATTGGAAGTATCTAAGAAATGAAAGACATCATGAATTTGGGGAATTGCACAATCAAAAGCCTTGATTAGAAGTATATGAAAATTGCAGTGAAAGATTGTAAATTAAAAACTCCCCAGTAATCTTCTCAAATAGTGATTGATCTTTAAAATAAAGAAAGAGGATTGCTATGCAACAAGTCCCTGCCTAGGCAGAAGTGTACAGCGGAGCAGTAAGTGTACGAATTCACCCAAGCTTTTTGCCAAGTTCCAAGTCCGGAAGTACACAGTTTCCGCATCCATAGTTTGACCATCTAGAACTTAATTAGTTTCATGTTGCGCTATTTTTTCAAGTTATAAGGTAAAGATTACGGCCAGTTAAAGTATTTGCAGGTTTAAATCATATTTAAGCTATCTCACCAGTCTGGAAGAACATATATTTGATGCTCTCTGATCGTTATCTTAAGTTATATATTTGATGCTCTGAGCGTGTTGTTCATTATTTTCGTTCCATAGGCTCCCAAGTTGTTACTTTCTAAACTGAAGGCATTCATCCAAGCTGACTCATAATTTTCCACCTCAGACGAGCTAGATGCAAAAAAAAGCTCGAGAATTATCACTTTTGGCTAATACTGCAGATGGGTTCCCTAGTCTTATATGACTATTCATCTGCATTTCGCACATTAGTACTGGAGAAGCCACCGTCCCATTGTAAATATGCAATTTTGCAGCACCGGAGATATATTGATTATGACCAAAGGAATGCAGTAATTGTGAGCGGTTGATGCAGTTACATGCCTGTTTTGGAGAGCCTGTATTGATAGTACTCATGCAGTTGTTTGAACGATGATCAACCAGAATTTCTTCATGCCTCTGGGGCAGCTTCCTGAGACAGGAATTGTGGTCAAACACTTCCCGATTAAGCTGGACTGATTGAGGATTTAACCAGAATGTAGCCGGTTCTGAACTTGAACTGGATTCAGTAATTGTTAAGCCACAATTTTGCTCGAACATATGAGGGATTATTCCAGGGCCGAAGTTAGAATAATTGGCATCCATATTGGTATTAATATGCTGATATCGTTGTGGCCCATAGATGTTTGGGCTTGTAAAGCTCTCTGATGTAGCATAGCTTTTCACGTCCTTGCCATCTTATTTTTCTTAGAGATCCGAGAACGGGGAGGCTTCAACCATCACTATTACAGATCCAAAAACGGAGAGGCTTCAACCATTTATTTTCTTGGATAAGAAAAACTGCTTTTATCTTATAAACCTAAAAAACCAGTGATTAATAGAGGTTGCAACCGCTTTTATCTTATGAACTTAGAACCAGTAATTAATAGAGGTTGCAGAGGTTGCAGGTGCATACAACAAATGAACCTAGAAAACCAGTGATTAATAGAGGTTGCAGAGGTTGCAGGTGCATACAACAAATGAACCTAGAAAACCAGTAATTAATAGAGGTTGCAGACGTTGCAGGTGCATACAACAAAAAAGAAAAAAATATTTATTTTCTTGCATAAAAAAGAATATTGAATTTAAATTACGTATTTTTATTTTCTTGGATAAGAGAAATTGTTTTTTTTCATGAACTAAAAACCCCTATTAATTAATAGAGGTTTGGCTCAAACTGTTTTTATTTTATGAACCTAAAAAACCAGTGATTAATAGAGACTAGGGCAAGTGCATACAGCGTCTCAGTGCAGTGCAATAAAACCAGAAATTGTTGGAAATTTATGGTAATTTCAAACAAAAATATGAACAGAGAATGATGCTCTGTTTTCACCACAGGATCAAAAAAAAATTGTTTAAACCAACTGTTACACAAATCATCTTCTTCGCACAAAGGGATTTCACAACTGCTTGTTACAAAAGCATCTTCCTCTTAACAGAGGGATTTCACAACTGTCTATGTTGAAAAGCATCTTCCTCTTAACAGAGGGATTTCACAACTGTCTATGCTGAAAAGCATCTTCCTCTTAACAGAGGGATTCACCAAGAACTTCCAGTTCCATACAAAAAAAAATTACTCTGTCTGGAAATTTTTACACTGCTGTGTGTAAAAATTTCTTCACTCTTCTAACATTCACTGCTGTGTGAAAAACATTTCATTTCACTGAACAAAAGACATTCCCATCACGCTGCTGCGTGTTTCTCTGCATTACATTTCATTCTTAAAAATGACATTAGCGTTGCTGCTTTGCCTCTGCACTGCTGTGCATTAAAAAGACACTCTCAACAAAAACTTTTCACACGCGCTGCTGCGCATTCCATTTCGTTTTCACTCAACGAAGATAACAAAAAAAACTTCACGCTGCTGCGTGCTTCATTCTTTTTTTTCAATAAAATTCTCACGCTGCTCTGTTCTATTTTTACTTCGCACTGCTGTGCATTTTACAATTCATGGTCCACACTAAAAACAGAAGAACATGACAATACATATTTACCTATGCCATACTCCGTGGATAATAAAAAACAATAAAATTAAAGACTTATACCTAAAATCTACCAACCGCATTTACTGCATTGAATTACATCACCCGGCTCCTTTTTTTAAATTTCCAGCGCCACAGTCTTCACAAATATAACTTACAGGCTCGTACGCTGCATGTCCATCCGTGGTACCTTAGAGTCTGATTAACAGCCGCAAGTGTATTGCAGGGGAAGAAATTTTGGCGATTGCGTGTTGCAGACAGCTTCAAGTCTCCGCTAAGAACTCGGTCCTCAAATCTTATCACAAAAAAAATTGTGCCGCTGCTACCATAACGCACGGCAAAATATTGGCAAACCGGCAGTCAAACTCAAAATTTACTTCACGTCACGCAATAAAGTGCAGGCTGAGCTTCAACCGTTGATCTGCTCCTCATTGATCGAACGGCTGTCATTAATTCCCCGGGAGGCCCTTTTAATCGAACTTTACCGGCCGGGGAATGGGTGGTTTTGAAATAGTGTTGCGGCCACGTGTCGATCAGCAAATGTGATCGGAGCCCCCTCGGAAAATACCACTCAGCGTGAAATGGTGGTGCGGGGAAATCCATGGTGGTTTTGCCGTCGCTGTACAACAGTCGCACGGCAGTTGAAATTATATTTCAACAGAAATTACATTCTTTATAGATAAACTATGTAGTCATACTGTTATTCAGAAAATATTTTCTGGAATTTATAGTTTATATTGCGTTTGATGAGTATGCTTTGCTTGACTTTGCTTGTTTTGTTCTTGACTAGTTCTATTTCTAGTGATTTCTCTCAAACAGTCTCTTATTATTTCAAACTCTGTAGTTTATATTGGGTTTGATCAGTATGCTTTGCTTGACTTGACTTTGCTTGACTTGTTTTGTCCGACTAGTGATTTCTCTTGATTTCTCTTAAACAGTCTCTTACTCTTTCAAATTATGTACTCTTTCAGATTTGGACAGTCTCAGAAGAATTCTGAATTGTGAAGCAGTCGAGGCAGTTCAAATTCTGAAGAATTCTGAATTGTGAAGCAATCGAGGCAGTCTAGAAATAATTGTGAAGCTTGGAACTCTCTCAGATTCGGACAGTCTAGGAAGAATACTGAATTGTGAAGTAGTCGAGGCATTGCAGAAATAATTGTGAAGCAGTCCAGGCAGGAGAATTCTGAATTGTGAAGCAGTCCAGGTAGTCAAGAAATAATTGTAAAGCAGTCGAGGCAGGAGAAATAATTGTGAAGCAGTCTAGGCAGGTTTGATAATAAAAAGAGGGCCGGCCTTTGCATGCATTGGCTTCACTAGCCACCTGCATCCTCCTATCACTCCCACGACCTCCTATCACTCCCACGACCGACCTCTGCATGCGACCTCTGCATGCGTTGGCTTCACTAGCCACTTGCATCCTCCTATCACTCGCCACTTGCAACATCACACTTGCCACTTGTTCACTCACATGCCCAATACATCTCTAATAGCTTCTAGAGATTGAGGACTCAATAACTCCAGGGGCAGTTTCACAATCTTACCCAAAGCAGAACCAGGGACAAGGCTAAGCCAAAAAACAGCAAGAATAAGGAGCAGTATGAGAATAAGATTAATGAGTACACCTTGACTAATGCCAGCTCGCTACGTAAACGTAATGTTAGCATTGATTTACCGGACTTTACTTTAGCATTTATTTAGCATCAAAATGCAAGCAAATTTATAAATATAGCATATGGTTTCTTCCCTTGTCTCATTGATTTACTCGACTTTACTTTAGCATTTAGTTAGCATCAAAATGCAAGCAAATTTATAAATATAGCATATGATTTCTTCCCTTGTCTCATGCGAGCTCGCTACGTAAACGTAATGTTAGCATTAATTTACCGGACTTTACTTTAGCATCAAAATACAAGCAAATTTATAAATATAGTATATGGTTTCTTCTAGGAAGAGGCCAAGTAAGATTCTAAATGACTATATACCTGAAAACTTTGATTATAACTCCTAAAAAACAACTCAACTAATGATAACCACCTCATTTCCTATTACTATAATCCTGGCAATGTAATAGTCACATGCCATTGCAATATGGCAAGGACTAATAAAACAAGTCCAAAATACCATCCCATGATTTTGAATATCGAAGGCATATTGTCCTCCAGCATTACCAATGGGAATTTCTCCCTCTTTTAACTCGCCTCCTCACAGACATCATTCGAGGAAAAAAGAATCTACTTTAAACTGATCGACATATCTATTTAAACTCGAACTTCCAAATTCCTAAATTTTAATTTAATTTAGAAAATTTATTTAATTTTAAATAATTTATAGATGCATTGTGAGGATTTAACCTCAACACAACACAGAGTAGAGTATCCTTGCAATGGACATCCTTATATTGAAATGGTCATTCAACAACTTAATAGCCCTATAGGTTTTTTTATCTGTATCCTTGCAATGGACATCCTTATATTGAAATGGTCATTCCACAACTTAATAGCCCTATAGTTTTTTTAATAAAAGAAATTAGGTGTACGAGTGAGATTGAAGGTAGAGAACATATTCTTCATTGTCGTCCTATCCCGAGTGCTGGGATTAATATTTAAAACATTAAAAATCTAGTCAACATATTTAAAACCTTGAAAATATAATCGATAATATTTGTGCCAATTGTTTTGATATTGCGAGGGTTGGGATTAATATTTAAAACGTTGAAAATCTAATCAACATATTTAAAACCTTGAAAATATAATTGACAATATTTGTGCCGATCGTTTTTATACTACAAGGTCTGTTTTTGTTTCGATTGTTCATTCCCACTTCTTTACTGGTGTTAGGTTTTGATAATGTCATTTAAGTGTTCCGATCATACCGTTTATTTTAGTTGTTTTGATGGTTTCATTTGTGTTAACACTTGATTATATTATCAAGTCAGGAAAGCTTTGATTCCAGGCAGGTGCACTCGTGGCTCGCTGGATCATTGGGCGGTTCACCAGATCGTTTGTCTTTGGGTAGCCAAAGATGGAGGTCTTCCAACTACAGTTTGCAGGCCACAAGGACCGGAAATCCTATATGGGCCAATGCCTCATGTTAAGCCTTGCTCGAAGACATGAGGGTAAATTTCTTGTGAGAAAGGAAGGGCTCAGGGGTAATTCATATTTTCATTTTAATTTTAGATTTAACTGAGGGCTTATAGGCATTAAATCTCTTGGGTTGCTAACCAGTTTTAGAGTGAAAAGAGGTTCATCTCTCTACGTGAAAATAAATTTTATCTCTATGTCTTTGGTTTAATTATTAGTTTTTATGAAAACTATTGTAATATATATAAATAAACTTCTCTCCATTTTATATTTAAAAAAATTTCTTTAAAAATATAATTATATTTAAAAAATGTTTTAAATATTTTTTATTGATTTAAAATTCAAACATATTCTCATAAATAATTGTGTATTAATTAAATTTAAAGTGATGCTATAACTTCTCTACACTTTAAAATATTTTTTGAGTATATTTTTCTGACTAATTTTACTTCATATTAAAATTGTAATAACATAGCGATCATCGCAATTAAGTTAATGTCTAAACACAAAAAAATTAATTAAATAAACATTTTCTCGTTAATGACTATTCATACATCAATGTTAGTAGACTTAGGGTTAGATCTCTCTTTCTCGATAATTACTTGTGAATTATGTTGGTTTCTTTTACTTCTTTCTTATATTATCTTTCATCAAGCAACTACTAAATTATGTGTGTATGAAGATCACAAAAACACAAGACACAAGATGTAGGCACTTTGCTAGGGAAAAACTTAGTCAAAATATCTTCCTTCAATAGTTTTGTTGAGACTCTTTAACGTAGACACAGACTTCCTTCCACCACCAAGTCAGCCTCCTCTTCCAGCAGCGTCGACCTAGAACTTCGACCTTGAAGTAGCAGCACTTCAACCCAACAAATGGCAACAACAGTAGTAGCAGCAACTTCGACTTGAAAAGAAAAACTTCGATCTCTTAGAGGAATTCAAACGAGAGAGAGATAGAGAGCCCAAAATTTCGATTTTCTCGTTTCCTTCCTCTTCCTCCAACTTCAGACTTCCTTTAGCCTTCTTTCCTTCTTCGCACTTTTTCGACACTTTCTTATGGATATCAAACTTGTGTGTGAGTGAGAGAATGCTCCAAATGAATTTGATATGCTTGTATATATGCTTGAGGTGAGGTCGAATTTCCCTATTTGAGGTCAACTTGATCTTCTTGAGGTTGACTTGCTGTGGAGGTGTCAAATACCTAATTTGACTTAATAATAAATCTTTTTACATGATTCAAAAGCCGAAGAAGGGCCCCAACTAGTAGTCAATAATGGGGACCTTGACTAATAAATATGAGTACCCAACCATCAAACCCATGCTTTAATAAGCCATTGTAATAATTATAAAAAAATTATTTTTCATTCTTTTGACAAGTACATTACATAATGATTCAAATACATTTATGAAGACCGAACCTAGTTACATTCTTCAACATTTCCTTTTAACTAGGGAGGTATTCATAATAGCATACACAATTACAAGGAAGATCTCAAAACATATGAACTATGAAGAGTTTAGTCACCGCAAAGCCATGGACTACATTCTTGACTAGGGAAATCTATCCAAGGTCCTCCAATAGTTTAGGCACTCATGATGCCATGGACTAGATTCCTGGCTAGGGCAATCTATCTGGGTGGGACTAAGATGGAATAAATATTTCAGCGTCCCTAGCTACCATCGGGTTTACTTTCTAACCATCAACCCAAGGATCCAGGTGTGTATCCAAAGTTAGAGCTCCATGAAAAACACCACCCTCCCTACTTCGAGATCCAAACATCAACACATAGTGTTGGCGAGATGTCCTGCCAAAAAATGTGTCTCACACACAAAGCCTCAACAAATCTCTTCCAAACTTTTATCATCATCAACGAGATTAGCAATATCAACTAAACCAACCATTCTTCTAATATATTCAAACTTCTTATTATGAAGATACTTTATTAGTATATCAGTTACCTGATCATCTGTCGGGACATACTGTAGCTTCACGATCCCATCTTGCACTAAGTTCCTAATGTCGTGGAACTTATTGTTGATATGCTTCGCCCTAGCATGAAACATAGGATCTCTAGACATGATGCAACTTTGATTATCACAATTTATCATAATAGGATCCAAATTCTTCTCGAACAAATATGACAGAAGCTTCCTCAACCATACAACCTCCTTTCCTACTTCACATGCAGCCACATACTCTGCTTCATCACTACTCAAAAAAACATGATATTTCTTTCTACGAAGACATGAGATCATGGCATATCCAAAACTAAAGCATCCACCATTGGTGCTTCTTCCATCGGTCTCACCGCCACCCCAATCAAAATCCGTGAAGCCAATCAACTTGTCTTCCTTTCTATCATACTTTAGGAAGTGATGTATAGTGCCATGAAGATATATCAATATATGATTGGTAGTTATCCAGTGATCATGATGAGGCTCCCACTGCAACTGACTAAGAATATTCACATCAAAGCATATATTTAGCCTAGTATTTACCAGATACATCAAAGAACCCACAACCTGACGATACAAGGTAAGATCTATGAGACTTGAGTCAGAGCTCCTCAAATTCTTGAGATTTGTGATCATAGGGGTAGTAATGGGCTTAGAATCCATCAACCCAAAATTCTACAACAAATTAATGATATACTTTCCTTGCCCCAAATATATTTCCCCGGGCTTCCTCCATACTTCTAGACCTAGGTAATAGTACACCAGTCCCAGATCCTTCATCTCAAACTCAGTTTCCAACATCTTCATGCATTCTTGTATCCTTCTCTCCAAGCCTGTAATGAATAAATCATCCACATATAGTAGAATAATGACTCGCTCATTATCCAAAACCTTGATGTAGAGAGTTGGATTAGCAGTACTCTTCATGAACCCAATTCTTAAAAGGTATGCATCCATTCTTGCATACCATTCCCTAGGAGCTTGCTTTAAACCATATAGGGTATTCTTGAGTCTAAAGATATGATATTCTTTGCTACTTACTTCAAATCCTTCGTGTTTTTCAATGTATAAATCCTAATCGATGGTCCCATTCAGAAATGTTGTCTTTATCTCCATTTGATGGATATTCTATCCCATTGTAGCAGTTAATGAAACCAAAGGTCTAATGGTAGTATACCTTGTTGGCATTTTCGGCTCAGGAATGGCGCTATGATACAGGTGTTGTCCTTGATGGCAACTCTCTTTGATGACAGATCTCCGTTCAGTCTACAGAATGAAGAGAAATCTCATATACGCAGGTTAATTAAGTCCAAGTTGCGTATACACGCTGGTGATATGCATACTAAGTCGCGTATACGCAGGAGAGCTATATAATAAGGCGCGTATACACGCAGATGCATGAACAGAAAAGTGCGTATATGTCGGGAAGTTTCCTTTTGGTCCATGGTAGTTAGTCCTCGGTACTTGTGCCCATGTCTTTGGACCAAAGTACCTCGACAGTCGTGTAGATCTCTAGTTTTGAAGTTGATGGTTTTTGGATTTCTATGGTTTTGGCTCTTGGTATTGAGCAAGGCCTAAGGCTATATAAGGAGAAGAAGATCATTAGGCAAAATCATCTTTTGAAGAGGCTTGAATATCTGAAAAGGAAAGAGATCTGATATGCAGGTTCTGGGTTGCTTGATCTAAGCCAAGGAGAGATCACATTGGTTGATGGAAGACTAGATCTAAGGATAGATCGGGATCTAATGGTTTGAAATGCACTATTATGATATGGTTGATTATGCGTATTTCTAGATCTGCATACTGTCGCAATGTAATGTTCTGGGTCTAACTGATGTCTGGTACAGCTGCAAATTGAGAGAGTTTATTTTTAGATCTGTACGCATGTTGGCTTCGGTAAAAGCACGTGTATACGCGGGTTTTGCTCATTGAAGTAGCGTATATCTTTTGAAGCTTGATTTTGGGTTTACAGTTGGGTCTGACTGTTATTACAGAGTTCTGTAGTCTGCTCTGTGTTCTGGTAACTGGTGATTGACAGGGTTCAGTGGTTCAGTGATTCAAAGTTTGGTTGTTTTATGCTTCAATGATCTGTTGTGAAAGGTGAATGAATTGTGGTCTTCAGATTGTAATGTTGTGCTTCAGGAATATCCAGTCTGAAAATGTATGAAAAGTGGTACCTGAAGGAAAGAAGATTGTAGGCCAGCACCTACGTACTAGTATCTTAGCTAGTACAAGAGCAAAGGGGGTTGGAGCTCCCTTCCAAGGAAGTTTGGAGAACGAGAGAAGGTTGTAGCCTTCTGCAGGTAGTAGCCTGCGTACTGGTATAAGGCTGCACCAGTACAAAAAGATTGTAAACTGAAGTTTTATATTAAAGAAAGATAGAGACGACTTGCAGCAGGTGGTTTTCACCCACATTGGGTTTCCACCTTATATCTTGGTGTTCATGTGTGTGGCTTTTGATCTGTTCTGTTATACTGCACCTCTTTACTGTTAATGTGGTGAATAATGTCCTGATGCACTTAACTGAAGATTAATCTAACTAAAATTATGAGTTTTCTTCTTATACGTTGTTTTATTTAGTCACAGTAGCGTGTACACGCTGTTTCACTTAACTGAAGTAGCGTATATGTTTCTGAGCATTGAAAAAGTTTGATTGATCTGATAATACTGATTCACCCCCCCCTCTCAGTATTATTTCCAACAATTGGTATCAGAGCAGGTCCTTCAGAGAAGCTTGATCGCTTGAAGGTAGATCATTCATCATGAGCAACTACGAGAAAGAAGCATCAATCAGGCCACCGATTTTTGATGGGACAAATTTCAATTATTGGAAGGTAAGAGTTACTGCATATCTTCAATCTCTTGGTACAGAAGTTTGGAACATTGTAGAAACAGGCTATGCTTTTCCTTCAGCTACTCCTACAGATCCAGCTGAGAAAAAGCAGTATGAAACAAATGCAAAAGCAGTCAGTATTCTATTAGGAAGTATATCCCAAACAGAATTCATGAAGGTCATGCACTTCAAATCAGCAAAAGAGATATGGGACAAAATGATCACTAGCTATGAAGGAGATGAACAGGTAAAACAAGCTAAACTTCAAACTCTCAGGATTCAATATGAGACTCTCAAGATGTATAATGATGAAAGTGTGGCTAATTATTTTCTTCGGGTAGATGAGATTGTTAATTGTATGAAAAATTTGGGTGAAGAAATAAAAGAGACTATAGTAGTTCAAAAGATTCTAAGATCATTATCCCCCAAGTTTGAATCTAAAGTATCTGCAATAGAAGAAAAAGAAAATCTCCATGTTCTCACTATGTCTCAGCTACATGGAATTCTAACTGCTTATGAAATGAGAAAGGGAGGTCCATCAGACAGAAGGGAAGCTGCTTTTAAGGCATCAGGAAAAGAAGATTACTATGAAGCAAGCCATGTTCCAGAAGAAGAGGAAGAAGAATCAAATTTTGTCAGAAATCTTCAAAGGGGTTCTGGAAGGTTCAGAGGTAAGCTACCTTTCAAATGCTTTGCTTGTGGAAGAGTAGGTCATTATGCTGCAAAATGTCCTTATAAGGATAAAGGAAAAGAACCTGCTAGATGGAACAAGAAACAAAGTGCAAATAAGAAAAGCTACTACACCCATGAAGATAGTGATGGCTTATCAAACAGTGATGAAGATGAACAAGGTAATAAATATAAGCTGTTAATGGCATTTGAAAATGATGATTATGAGGATGCTGTAGATGTGGATAATCTCTATGATGAAATTACTAGACTCAAGAGATGCATAGAAGAAAAGAATGTGATCATTGATACTTTGCAATTTCAAATTGATGAAAAGGAAAAACATCTTGAAAAACTAGAAGGTGAAATTGTTGGTCTCAGAAAAGAAATTGAGAAAACAAAAGCTATTAATCTTAAGTTTGTCAAAGGATCTGAGACTTTGGATAAGATTATCAATGTGCAGCGGTCTCCTCTAAACAAGACAGGTTTGGGCTATAATGGAGAAACCTCTCAAGCATCCACCTCAAAAAGTTATCTTGATGCAGCAAGAAGAAATGAGCAGAAGAACAATGAAGATAACCAGGTAAAGCAGGGACGAATTACAAACAGAAACTATCAGGGACAATCCTTCTTAAGGGTGAACAAAAGCTACAACCAACCACAGGTAAAATCTTCTCAGTTTGGCTCAAGAATAGATGAAAATAGAAATTACAATTAGTTGGCTAGTAGATTCAATAACCGCAGAAGCTTCTTCAATGGACAATGCTTTTCTTGCCATAACTTTGGTCACAAAGCAGCTCAATGTGTTGCATATAAAACAATCATGACTAGGGAAGCTCAAAAACAAAGAAGTATGACAGGGATTACAAAAAGGACCTACAACAACTTTTCGGTTCTTGAAAATGAAGTTGAATGTTCTATTTGCAATAATTTTGGTCATGAAGACTCTGAATGCAGGAGCAGGTTTCAGGAGAAAAAGGAACAAGCCACAAGCACCAAAACATGGAGAATAAAGGAACCTCAAACAGAAAGATGTGGGATAGCATTTTATGCAGAAGGACAGGAAAATCTATGGTACATTGACAGTGGATGTTCGAAACATATGACAGGTGATAAAGAAAAACTTGAATCTTATTCTACTTTAGAAAAGGGAAAGAAAGTTTCTTTTGGAAATGATACTCCTGCAACTATAAAAGGAAAAGGTATTGCTCCTTTGAAAGAAAAAGTCAAGGCTGGAAATGTTTTGTATGTTGATGGATTGAAGCATAATCTACTAAGTGTCAGCCAGATGTGTGATCAAAAAACCGAGGTTATTTTCAGATCGAATGGGTGTCTTGTTCGTGATCTTGATACAGGTAAAACAGTTCTCAAAGGCAAAAGAACTCCAAATAATCTGTACATATTTGAAGAAGGACAGCAACAATGCTATCTTAGCAAGGATGAAGAGCACTGGTTATGGCATCGAAGGTTGAGACATCTAAGCTTCTCACAAATAAGGAAAGCATGCAAATATCAGGCAGTTCGCGATCTTCCAGATATCAAAATTCCAGACAACACCATATGCAAATCTTGTCAGTTTGGAAAGCAAACCAGAACTAACTTTCCAGAGAAGGAAGGATCAGCTAGCTTGCCTCTTGAGCTAGTTCATACAGATGTATGTGGTCCATTTAGGAAAAGGACACCTCGAGGAGAAGAATATATGATATTATTCATTGATGATTTCTCAAGGTTTGTTTGGTTAGGGCTTATGAAGCACAAAGATGAAGCATTCGAAAAATTCAAATCCTTCAAAGCATTGGTTGAAAATGAATCAGGACACAAAATTAAGTGCCTCAGATCTGACAGAGGTGGGGAGTTCACCTCAAATGAATTTTTCGATTTCTGTGACGAACATGGGATAAGAAGAGAATTCTCTACAGCTAGAACTCCTCAGCAAAATGGGGTTGTGGAAAGAATGAACAGAACTATCCAACAAATGGCTCGTGCTATGCTCGATGAATCAGGTACTCCTGCAACCTTCTGGGGTGAAGCTGCACATGCTGCTGTTATTATTCTTAACAAAACAAATGTCCGAGTAAACAGCACTCAAACACCTCATGAGCTTTGGAGTGGTAAAACTCCTTCCGTGAAGCACTTCAGAATCTTTGGGAGCAAATGTTATATTAAGAATACTGATGAGCAACTTGGAAAACTTGAACCAAGAGCAGATGAGGGTATTCTTCTTGGTTATTCTCCACATAGCAAAGCATACAAGTGCTACAATAAAAGACTTGGCAGAATTGTTGACAGTATTGATGTAGTGGTTGATGAGAAGGGATATATTCCTAGGCAAGTTCATCATGAAGACATTGAAGAAGATGAAGGTTACTCTCAAAGGCGGAATGATGAGGAAGAAGAACCTCAAGAAGAAGAAGAATCTCAAGAAGAACCAGAGGAGCAGACAAGAATAGAAGAGAAGACTCCATCCAGATATGTTCAAAAGAATCATCCAGAAACTCAGATTGTGGGGCAGAAAGAAGCAGGAGTACAAACAAGAAGGACACTTGCAGAAGCTTCAAGCTACTTGGCATTACTCTCCTCCACTGAACCACAAAATGTGAAAGAGGCATGCAAAGATGAATGTTGGGTCAAAGCAATGGATGAAGAACTTGAGCAAATCGAAAAGAACAACACTTGGGAATTAGTTCCTAGACCAAAAGATAAGAATGTGATAGGAACAAAATGGGTCTTCAAGAATAAATTAAATGAAAATGGAGAAGTAATTAGAAACAAGGCCAGACTTGTTTGTAAAGGGTATGCACAGCAAGAAGGAATAGATTTTGAAGAGACCTTTGCTCCTGTGGCAAGACTTGAGGCCATCCGAATGTTCCTTGCTCTCTCAAGCTTTCAAAACTTCAAGGTATTTCAAATGGACGTGAAATCAGCCTTCCTGAATGGAGACTTAGAAGAAGAAGTCTATATTGAGCAGCCAGATGGCTTCATTCTTGGGAATGATCCAAACCTTGTATGCAGATTGAAAAAGGCTCTCTATGGACTCAAACAAGCTCCAAGGGCTTGGTACTATCGGTTGGACAAATATCTTCACCAACAAGGCTTTTCAAAAGGATCAGCAGATAGCAATCTCTATATAAAAGTTGAAAATAACAAATTGCTAATTCTTGTTGTTTATGTAGATGATATTATTTTTGGCAGCAATGAAGAGACTATGAGTCAAAACTTTGCCTTGGTTATGCAGAAAGATTTCGAAATGTCACTTCTTGGAGAATTGACATATTTTCTTGGATTGCAAATCCAACAAAGTGAAGGAGGTATCTTCTTGTCTCAAACCAAATACCTCAAGCAGATCTTGAAGAAGTATGGCATGGAAGAGTCAAAACCAGTATGTACACCCATGGTTACAGGATGCAGCCTCAGTGCAAATGATGAATCAGCAGCAGTTCACCAACCCACTTATAGATCCATGATTGGGAGTTTGCTTTATTTGACAGGTACTCGACCAGATATTACACATGCAGTAGGAATGGTTGGAAGATTTCAAGCCAACCCAAAGGAAACTCATCTTCAGGCAGTCAAAAGAATATTCAAATATCTTCAAGGGACCCAAAACTATGGCTTATGGTATCCTAGAAATACAGATCTCACTCTTCATGCTTACACAGATGCAGATTGGGCTGGAAGTGTGGATGATAGGAAAAGCACAAGTGGTGGTGCTTTCTTCATGGGTTCCAGATTAGTATCTTGGTTCAGCAAGAAACAGAGTTCGATTGCCTTATCTACAGCTGAAGCAGAATATGTGGCTGCAGCATCTTGTTGCACACAACTTCTTTGGATGATGCAGACCTTGCAGGACTTTCAAATCACTTACACTCCACCCGTCTCTATCTTATGTGATAATACAAGTGCAATCAGCATTTCAAAGAATCCAGTCATGCACTCAAAGACCAAGCACATACCAATCAAGTACCATTTTCTTCGGGAACAAGTGCTTGAGCAGAAGGTCAAGTTGGAGTATGTTCCTTCTAAGGAACAAGTTGCTGATATTCTCACAAAACCACTGCCCAGGGAAACTTTTGAATATCTCAGACAAAAGCTGGGAGTAGTTGATGCTTCATCCTGCTGTTGAAGTTTGTTTATTCTACAGAAAAGTTGGTATACGCAGGTTACGGAAGGGATATCCGCGTATATACGCCGATTTATTCGGGGTAAGTCGCGTGTATGTTGGACGCTTGTTGCAGAAAGTATATCAACGTACATACACAGTTTCATGCAGGGGAAATCGCGTATATGAAGTTCTGAATAGCAAGAGCAAACTCTGGAGTTCTGAACAGCAATAGGTATGTCAGACTTCTTCAGGCACAGTTTCAGGGGGTGCAGCAGGCACAGATTCAGGGGGAGCAGCTTAAAAGTCTCATAAAGCATTGTTGGCATTCAGATGTTTTGGTTGTTGATTTTAGGAGAAGGAGCTCAGAAAGAAATCCTGGTTGTTGATCTAAAAAGATGTTTATCAGATGCTGCTGGTGACTTTCATAAGTCTTGGTCTAGATCTGTTGTCTCTATGTCATGTATCTCTCTTGTGATATCTCTTTTATGGTGTCAAGGTCATGTAACGGCCTATGTCGGTTTCCCCACTATGCCTGGGATGAATGATGTAATATAATTGATTGTCTCTGATGTGTCCCCTCTTGGTAGGGAGTATGGATGTATGTATTGAGTCTTTTGGTGATAGGAAGGTCCATTATGGTGTATAAGTCTTGGTTCTTGTTGAAGAACATCTTTTGCAGATCTTGCCTATAGTCAGGGGGAGCATGTTTCAGCACAGCCAAGCCGAGGTATCAGCATGATCTCAGGGGGAGCACAGCCCTTTGCCCTTGATGACAAAGGGGGAGAATGATTCTAAGGATCTGAAGGTTGCCATCAAGTCCAAAGGGGGAGATTGTTGGCATTTTCGGCTCAGGAATGGCGCTATGATACAGGTGTTGTCCTTGATGGCAACTCTCTTTGATGACAGATCTCCGTTCAGTCTACAGAATGAAGAGAAATCTCATATACGCAGGTTAATTAAGTCCAAGTTGCGTATACACGCTGGTGATATGCATACTAAGTTGCGTATACGCAGGAGAGCTATATAATAAGGCGCGTATACACGCAGATGCATGAACAGAAAAGTGCGTATATGTCGGGAAGTTTCCTTTTGGTCCATGGTAGTTAGTCCTCGGTACTTGTGCCCATGTCTTTGGACCAAAGTACCTCGACAGTCGTGTAGATCTCTAGTTTTGAAGTTGATGGTTTTTGGATTTCTATGGTTTTGGCTCTTGGTATTGAGCAAGGCCTAAGGCTATATAAGGAGAAGAAGATCATTAGGCAAAATCATCTTTTGAAGAGGCTTGAATATCTGAAAAGGAAAGAGATCTGATATGCAGGTTCTGGGTTGCTTGATCTAAGCCAAGGAGAGATCACATTGGTTGATGGAAGACTAGATCTAAGGATAGATCGGGATCTAATGGTTTGAAATGCACTATTATGATATGGTTGATTATGCGTATTTCTAGATCTGCATACTGTCGCAATGTTATGTTCTGGGTCTAACTGATGTCTGGTACAGCTGCAAATTGAGAGAGTTTATTTTTAGATCTGTACGCATGTTGGCTTCGGTAAAAGCGCGTGTATACGCGGGTTTTGCTCATTGAAGTAGCGTATATCTTTTGAAGCTTGATTTTGGGTTTACAGTTGGGTCTGACTGTTATTACAGAGTTCTGTAGTCTGCTCTGTGTTCTGGTAACTGGTGATTGACAGGGTTCAGTGGTTCAGTGATTCAAAGTTTGGTTGTTTTATGCTTCAATGATCTGTTGTGAAAGGTGAATGAATTGTGGTCTTCAGATTGTAATGTTGTGCTTCAGGAATATCCAGTCTGAAAATGTATGAAAAGTGGTACCTGAAGGAAAGAAGATTGTAGGCCAGCACCTACGTACTAGTATCTTAGCTAGTACAAGAGCAAAGGGGGTTGGAGCTCCCTTCCAAGGAATTTTGGAGAACGAGAGAAGGTTGTAGCCTTCTGCAGGTAGTAGCCTGCGTACTGGTATAAGGCTGCACCAGTACAAAAAGATTGTAAACTGAAGTTTTATATTAAAGAAAGATAGAGACGACTTGCAGCAGGTGGTTTTCACCCACATTGGGTTTCCACCTTATATCTTGGTGTTCATGTGTGTGGCTTTTGATCTGTTCTGTTATACTGCACCTCTTTACTGTTAATGTGGTGAATAATGTCCTGATGCACTTAACTGAAGATTAATCTAACTAAAATTATGAGTTTTCTTCTTATACGCTGTTTTATTTAGTCACAGTAGCGTGTACACGCTGTTTCACTTAACTGAAGTAGCGTATATGTTTCTGAGCATTGAAAAAGTTTGATTGATCTGATAATACTGATTCACCCCCCCCTCTCAGTATTATTTCCAACATACCTTGCAGTGGGTGCAAAGGTTTCCTCATAATTTATGTCTTCCTTTTGAGAGAAACCCCTTGCAACAAATCTACATTTGTATTTGTATATACTTCCATCAATAACATGCTTGATCTTATAGATCCATTTGTAGGTGACAACTCATTTGTCAGTAGGTCTAGGAATGATTTCCCAAACTCCATGTTTCATGACGAGTTGATATTCTTCCTGCATTGCCTTCTTCCATACTTCTTGATGAGCATCTTCTTCAAATGTATATGGTTTAGCTTCAATAATTTTTTTCATATAATCAACATATCTAGAATATCTTTTCAGCCTTTTACTTTCTCTAAAGGTCCATTTTGTAGCTCCATGTCCTTCAACATCTTCAAGAGTAGATTTTAACCAATTTGGCCTCTTGCTTGTGTTCAGCATGATCACAGGTTGAATAGGCTCACATGGTCCTTCCTATTCTTCTTGAATTGTACATTGATTTTCGTGTTGTACTTCTTCTTCTTTGAATATTGGTACATATTCGTCATCAGAATCAATAGGAATGTACTTGGATATTTTGTAGGCATGATTTTCATTAAATATAATGTCCCTGCTTATTTCAATATGTATTCCTTCCTTGATGTAGATTCTATATTTCTTTGAGGAGAGATTATAGCCAACAAAGATCCATTTGATACTTGTAGAATCTAACTTCATTCATTTGTCCTTTGGAATGTGGATATAAGCAAGACTCCTAAAGATTCACATATGATCCACACTTGGTTTCTTCCCTGAGAATTCTTTCTGAGGTGTCATATTCTCAAGAATTATATGAGGACTTCTATTTTGAATATATACGTTGTCATTGTTGCTTCTCCCCATATATATTTTCGTAAGTCTTGATCAAGGAGCATTGTTCGTATACCTTCTTCAATTGTCTTGTTCTTTCTTTCGGCCACTCCATTTTGTTTAGGATAGTAGGGAATAATGAACTCCCTATTAATTCCTCTTTCTTTACAATATGCAATCAATTATTTAGAATTGTATTCCCCACCATTTTCAGATCTCAAAGTCTTTGTTTTTATTTTGGTTAGGTTTTCCACTTCATGTCTAAATTCCTTGAATTCGCATATACTTCATGCTTCTTCTTGAGAAGGTAGAGGCATGCCTTTCTAGAGTGATCATAAATGAATGTTACATAGTAAAGATGACTTCCAAGTGATTTATCAAACATAGACCCACACACGTCAGAATGAATGAGGTCTAATATTTATTTAGAACTTGTTTCACTATTTGTAAATGGTTTTCTTGTATGATTACCCAAAAAACATCCCTTGCAAACTCCTTCATGGTCTTCTTTGATATTGGGGATGCCATGAACAAGTTGATTTAGAGTGGGAATGACCTTGTATTATATATGACCATATCTTCTATGCCATAGCTCAATCGTATTGATTTCCATATGAACTACGTCTTGAGGTGGGGGTGTAATGACTCTATATAAGCTTCATTCACGAACTCCAATAACCCTATTCTTATCAATACTTTAATCTTTTCCCCCAACCAAACCATTTCCATGAACAAAAGAAAATCTATTCCCTTTATTTTCTAAGCAAGAAATTGAAAGAAAATTCTTTTTCAAACCTCAAACATATAGTATATTGTTGAGATGTAGTTTAGATCCATTCTACAGCTTCAACGATGTTGATCCCGGGCCTCTAACAACACAGATTTTGTTGTCTCCCAATTCCACTGCATGAGAATATAGTTCCTTTGATAGAGTTTGAAGTTGTTTAATTTCCCCTATCATATGCCTTGATTCTCCACTGTCAATAATCCATGCATTGTCATCATTAAGTGAACCAGTAAGTGCAGCCCAGAACCCTTGACTTTTGACGCTATTGAATAAGTAGTAGAAGCTCTTCTTTATACAACTTCCTGCAATAGTGAATCCCATTCTTATAATAGAGGGAGTAATAATTTCCTTCAATCCAACAAAGTGATCTTCAATCTTTATTGACCTTAGCTCTGATCCCATGTGCGCAAATCAATGTTAGTAGAGTTAGGGCTAGATTTATCTTTCTTAATAATTACTTTTGAATTATGTCAGCTTCTTTTAGTTCTTTGTTATATTATCTTTAACCAAGAAATTACCAAATTATGTGTGTATGAAGATCAAAAAAAAACAAGACACAATATGTGGGCACTCTACCACGGAAAAACACCCATCTAGGGGAAACCCAATCAAAATCTTTTTCTTCAATAGTTTTCTTAAGACTCTTCAACCTAGACACATACCACACACAAACCTCCTTCCACCACCAAGTCAACCTCCTCTTCCAGCAGCTTCGACCTAGAACTTCGACCTTGAAGCAACAATACTTTGATTCAACAAATGGTAGAAACAATAGTAGCAACAACTTTGGCTTGACAAGAAAACCTTTGATCTCCTAGAGGAATCCAAACGAGAGAGGGATAGATAGCCCAATTTTTTTTATTTTCTCTTTTTCTTCCTCTTTCTCCAAATTATCTCTTCATTTAACCTCCTTTATTTCTTCGCACTTTTCCAGCTCTTTCTTCTAGATATCAAACTTGTGTGTGAGTGAGAGAATGCTCCAAATGAATCCAATCTACTTGTATATAGGTTTAAGGTGAGGTCGAATTTCCCAGTTTGAGGTAACTTTATCTTCTTGAGGCCGACTTGGTGTGGAGGTGTCAAATACCTAATTTGACTCAATAATAAATATTTTTACATGATTCAAAAGCCCAAGAAGGGTCTCACAAAATGTACAATCAATATAATGTCTCAATATAAATCCTGAGCATCCACAATGGAGATTGTGACTAATATAAGATGACCCAAGCATGAAACCCATGCTTTCATAAGCCATAATAATAGTAATAATAATAAATCATTCTTTTGACAAGTACATTACATAATGAATCAAATACATTTATGAAGACTGAACCTAGTTACATTCTTCAACAATGACTCCTTCAATTAGAATACCTTAAACAATATTCTAAGTGAACAAGTCAAAATTTAATTTGAAAAAAAACAGCATATTACCAACCATCATGCAAGTATCATTTTGAGAAAATTGATATGTAGATTTTGAAATATTAGAATTAGGCTTCACACGCAAAAAAATATTGTGTGAAGAAGATTTCCATTGTATTCTTTGCATACGATATTCACTTCAATCAATACTTTACAAAGCATATGAAGCTTCACCCCAACATCGTCAACGCCATGAGGCCAAGGTTACCACCACCCTCTGCAATGTTCCCATTGTTGACTTCAATGATGCTCAGTGGGGCTTTCATTGAAGATTCAGGGACATCTCTTTTGACCTTTCAAATAGACACATTGAACGCAAACATGCATTAGGTTTCCGATAATTTATCAGGCCATCAAGTCATAGCAAGGGAGAAAAGGAGACAGTTTTCCCAACTGTCACAGTTGACCATGATCCCATCGTCATAGACACTGCCCACAAAGAGAATGTTATTACTGTGGCTGATGGTGTTGTGGAAACCCTTAAAAGGATTCTTGCTCCATAACATATCGTTCAAGTCCACGATATATTTCCTCAAACCAAAAAATAATCACTAGAGAGTGTTGGCAATCTTGGGAGGTCATTATAGTACTTGTGTGGAACTGCAGGAGAACTGTTTGATAGAAATTTCTTGTTAGACTTTGCATTGAAGATGGGTTTTTTAGCTTTATATCCAATCATCGAGCCGTTGGATGGTATTGGGGATTTTGGGGTCCAAATATTTCCAATAGTTGTTAAAACCCTAGTTGGAAAATCTTTGTGCCTTGGGGTTTTTGAATGGGAGGCCATATCTTCACTTGCAAATAGAATTTCTAAGCTGATAGATATTCTCAAGGGGAGTATGAGGATCCTCTATGAGGGAAGGAAATTAAATCTAGAAACTTATTTGAGGGATTATGGAATAAAGAAGTATGCCTTTGTTTCTCGCATTTCCTATCTACTAGGAGGTGCCAAAGGTAATGGGGCATCCTCTACCCCAAAACCCCTCTCATTCAAGCAAGCTCTCAATTCAAGCTCTAGCTCCAAAACTGCAAAGGCTCTTGCAAGTCAACCCTTCATGGTTGAACATTGATTGGAGGCTCCAATGCTCTTGATGAATCCAATCTTCACTATAATAAAGATTCATTATTTTTTTGAGCATGCGGTCATTTGTCGTTTCAATGGATTTTGGTCCTTAGCCTTTGCCCTTAAGGATTGGGTTTTTCAAAATTGGACACAGAACTTAGATTTTTTATTTTTTTCCAAAGGTTATTTTATAGTCTTCTTCAAGGATCCTAATGATCTGAAGTGGGTTTTTGACCAAGGTCCCTGGTTTTGGGGTCGAGTGGGAACCTTAATTCAACCATGGTTTCCAAAGTTCATCTTGCTCTCCAAGAAGATTTTGGCCCCTCCAGCTTGGGTAAGACTTTTAAAATTACCCCTCTAGTGGATTAGGCTGAATTTCCTTGAAATGATTTAAAATTCTCTTGGATGCTTTTTCAAGATAGATAGTCAAAGACTAACTAGTGGGTTCATCTCTTTTATTCACGTCTATGTTGAATTGGATTTAAGTGGAGGTGTCACAGACAAAATCATCCTAAAATGGGATGGAAAATGTTGAGTTATGCAATGGGTATGTATTTACTCTCAATTACAATGCCTTTCCTCGTTTCTTATCTCTTTTTTACTTTGATATGCTAACATATTGATGGATTATGATAAGAAATGAATGAACTACTCTTGATTAATATTTAGCCACCATAACTAACCCTTAATCCTATTTATGCAGAAAAATGACGGAAGGAACAGCTGTTGTTCCCTAAAGACAGAACAACGTAAACTAACAAAGGAGGAATAAGGTGCGTCGGTTGCTAACATGCCAGAGGAAGAATTAGGAGGATCAACGCTAAACAAGAAGAATGTCAGAAGATAGCATTCAGTTGTGAATCCCTCAGGATCTCCTGATCCTGAGGGATCACATTTATCTTTTACCCTTTTTGACTATAAAAGTGAAAATTGTAGGAGGAAAGGAAGGGAATTAAGCAATCAATCGATCTCTGTTTATTTCAAATTGTAATTTTAATTTACAGACTGGTGCTTTTGAGGAACACGACCGTATTGTAATGAGGATTGAGTTCAATGGTTAATACATAATTTACATTACTGTTCATTCGTATTCTCTGAAGTAGCTTAGCAGTATTCACTGGTGTATAAGGGCCTGGCCTCTGGTGGATCAAACTGCTATCCTTTGTGTTATATCTTTCTAATTCACGCAAGTTGATTGGTTTGATGTTTATCCGTTCTCTGTGAGTTTATCTTGTTTGCTATTTGTTGATTTCCTATATTGAAGTTAGTTTACTTTCCTTATGTGATTTGCAGCTTTGTCATTTTCCATTTATGCTTGCCGTAGATTAAATTGATTATCAGTTAAAGCATTGAATCTTGTTGATCATGATAAGAGTGTGGTTATTATAGAATCAGCTGAAAGAGATTGGTTAATACTACTAAACTCTCGGTTGACATCATTTCCATTTGAATCGCTTAATTGAGATTGAGTGTGATTTAGATAGAATCAGCTAGAAGAGATTGGTTAATGCTACTACGCTCTCGGTTGATGTTATTGTCAATTTAATTGCTTGTTTGAGATTTGATTACGATTTCTGTTGAAGATTAAGTCTTGATGCTTAGATGTAGTATTTCCTTTAACAGTTGCAAGTTGAGTTTTATAAATGCATCCGTTTACTCTTGTATCAAAGGTTTATACTTCATTTTAAAAAGCATTACTCTTTGGATTCATAGCTTGCACATATTGTGAACAATCTTGGAAGAAAAGGACTTGCCTGGGTTGATAATTAATGTGAGGCAATTAGGAGTCTTAAAAGACACCTTTTAGCACCCAACATTTTGGCACCATTGCCGAGGAGAGTGTTGCCATCTTACAAAGTGTGATGTCTATTTGATAATTGTTGCTGGGAAAGAATTGGGTATTGAAAACAGGAGGTAAGAACCTACGTAACGAGCAAGTAAAGTGCTTGCTCCTTCGCCCGCTTTTCAACGCAATTGCATAGAAGTGAAGTAGGTGTTTGATGTTTGTCTGCTAAGGGAGAACTGGGTATTAAAAACGGAAGGTAAGAACCTGCGTAAGGAGCAAGTAAAATGCTTTCTCCCCCGCCCGCTTTCCAGCAGAATTGCTAGGAATTTAAGGTAGAAATAAACATTTGAATTTTTGCATGAATGACTAAGAAGAAAATACCAGAAAACGATATAATCCAACATCCCAAACCTCAAAAATCTAAGGGACCGGTGACCCTTGGACAATCAACTTTTATCGACGAAATCATAAGGAAAGCTGAGTCTCAACCATCAGTAGGACCCCGAACTGTTGCTTCTAGACACCCTATTGTCTCCCTTCAGGCCACATGATCACCATCTGTAGCCTACGCTGAGGTTCACAGTATAACTGAAGGAACTAAACAGAGTTTTAAAGATATTGAAAATTCACAGTCAATTCCCTCACAAGAAGGGAATTCTTGCAACCTCCGTGAAGGAGAAGGAGAAACAGGTAAATATGAGGTTAAATCAGTAGAACCAAGATCTCCTGAGGTAGTAATTGAGAAGAGGACACCCAGTGTCCCAGATCAAGGGAGTGCTGTTAAAATCATTCCCGCCTCTTCTGGACATCGTAGAAACAACTCTCTAGCTCCGGAGATCCCAGAAGGATATTGGCATATTTTTGACCAAATGGCCAATAATCCACAACCACCCCAGACCTCTACACTACAGTATCCTATTGTTGACACAGCTGTCAACGCCCCCATGAAAGCTATCCCATTACAAAATATTCCCACCTCTCATGGGCTCACTTCAGAAGATCTGGATGCATTCCTGTTTGAATTCGATGTCCTATGTAAGGGTTATGATTACACCACCAACCCCCAGAAACTGAAGCTGTTCCCCTCCACTTTAAAGGCAGCAGTCCTGCATTGGTTTATGGGACTAGGTGGACACACCATCAACGATTGGGACCAAATGAAAATTGCCTTCCTTAAAAAATATCAAGATTATTACAGATCTAGAGAACTAAGAGATGAGATATTCCAAATGGTAGCAAGGCTTAGCAAAACTTTGGAAGAATATGTGGAGCATTTCCAATATAACCTCCAAAGGTCTCCTTATGCAAACCTACCTGATAATGTTCTAAAAACCACGATGATTAAAGGGATGAAAGACCAGTGGATAGAGACACTAAATATCATGGGTAAAGGTGATATTTATCAAGAAGACTATGCTAATATTATTGATTTGTGCATCAGGTGCTCGAGGGGCAGTACAAGACTGAAACTAGCTGGACGCAATGTGATCACTAGGGACAACAAAGTCTCTAGGGGAAGCGTTACTCGTGCTGAAATCGAAAACCTGCTGGAAGATTTCAAAATAGATATCCTGGGAACCTTGACAACATAGTTAGATATCATGCAAGCCAAGCAGAAGTAGGTCGAAGCAGAGCAGAACCTAGTTATTTTTTGCCCCCGATGCAGAAAGAAACATAGTTATAAAGAATGCGCACTGGATATGGTATAGACTTGTGCCATATGCACTAAGGAACATGCCACAGAAAGTTGCCCATTCCTTCCAGTATTAAAAGCGGTCTTCAAGGAGGCAAAGGAAGAAGCAGAACTAGTATACCTATTAAACCAGCGTCGCCAATGGAAAGCACGGCAAACAGATATGCCAACTGACCCATCTTCATTCTTTTAGCCTTCACAATATAAGTCCCAGCAATATACAGGAGCTACATGGCAGAACCAGCCACCTTTTCCTAATTGGCCACCATAAGCATTTTCCATGCCACCTTGGTCCAATCAGTCAAACCCAAACAATAGTTGGCCAAATCCCTCTTACCTTCCATCATTCTGGCAGAACAACCCATATCCATCTCAATGGTCCCCCTCCACTTCACAAAACCAAAACTGGCAATCAAGCTAGCAAAGACCCACGAACCAGCCAGTAGGGACAGTCCCCCTGCCTCAACCCACACTACCAGCACCTTATACATTGCAGCAGAATCCTCAATCCAATCTACGAACGTAACTCCCAGCCCAGCCCAACCCAAATCCTAACAACAGACCACTTCCCCGATGAGTACCTGTTCGTTGTGACCGTGAAAACACCATGGTACACGGATGTGGCGAATTACTTAGCAGTGGGGAAACTACCCAAACACCTGACACTCATAGAAAGGAAGTTGATAGTGAAACACAGCGCTTGGTTCTCCTGGATCGGAGGATACCTCTTTCACACAGGAGCCGATATGCATATCCGCAGGTGTGTTAGAGAAGACAAAATTTACAATATCCTAAAAGCCTTCCATGATGGACCTTGCAGTGGACATTTTTTTGACTACAGGAGTCGACATAAAATTTTACAGATGGGTTATTTTTGGCCCACAATTTTTAAGGACGCTAAGAAATTTGTCCAGGCATGCGATAGCTTCCAAAGAATGGGCCGCCCTGGCTAGTCTGACGAGATGCCCCTACACCCATAGCTAGTAATCAAACCCTTTAAACGCTGGGTGCTAGATTGCGCCAACCCAATAAATCCATCATCTAATAAAAAATCATATATACTGGTCGCAATGGAATATGTGACTAAATGGGTGGAGGCAGTAGAGTTACTAAGAGCAACAGAGGAAACAGTAATCAATTTTCTTTTTGAAATTTCTGTGCGGTATGGTTTGCCCAGAGAAATAATTATAGATGGAGGACCACAATTTGTAGGCCATAATATTGCTGCTACACTAAAAAATCATCACATTTTGCACAGAATTACCTCTCCATACCACCTGCAGGCAAACGACCAGGTAGAGAGTACCAACAAGGTAATTGAGGTCATTCTAACAAAGACAGTCGCCTCGCATAGACGCAAGTGGACTACCCGATTGCCAAAAGCCCTATGGGCATATCGCACAACCTGGAGGAATACAACAGGATACTCCCCATATTTTTGGTAAGGAACCTATCTTCCCCATAGAATTTGAAATTCAGACATTAAGGATAGCCCAAGAAGTGGGGCTGGATTTGAATAAAGCACATATTAACAAATTACAACAAATAAATGAATTAGATGAAATCTAGCTATTGGCTCTTCACCATCCTGCAATTATTCAACAACAAAGAGAAAAATGGCATGATGCCCTCATCAAGAAAAGACATTCTATGAGGGGGACTGGGTGCTTCTCTACGATTCCAGGTTCAAGATTTCCCAGGCAAACTCCAGACTAGGTGGTTAGGTCCCTACGAGATAAAATAAGTACACGATAATGGCACCCTTACATTGGCCACCATTGATGGGTCTGGCTACTCCTTTAAAGAAAATGGGCATCGAGTACGCCTCTACCATAAACCGCTTACAAGGGAATCCTTTTGCCAATAGATACGCGAAGATTCTATGATACAAATTCTTGCTGCAGAAGGCAACTCTTCGGCAACACCAGTCCTGTAAAAAAGTGATTTTTTTTAGACTTGTAAATACAATTGTTTTTTCTATTTGTTCTATTGTTTTTCTTTCTTCTGTATCATAGCCCTTCTGTTGTTTAGAGCAGTAGGGATGATTGTTTTCTGTGTTTTTTTCTCTCTCCCTGTTTTCATTTGTTGTTCCCTACAGGGAACAACTGTTGTTCCCTAAAGGGAACAACACTTTTTCGTGTGTGTTCATTTGTTGTTCCCTACAGGGAACAACTGCTATTCCCTAAAGGGAACAACACTTTTTCGTGTGTTTTCATTTGTTGTTCCCTAAAGGGAACAACACTTTTTCGTGTGTGTTCATTTTTTGTTCCCTACAGGGAACAACTGTTGTTCCCCAAAGGGAACATCACTTTTTTCGTGTGTTTTCTTTTGTTGTTCCATACAGGGAATAGCTGTTGTTCCCTAAAGGAAACAACACTTTTTCGTATGTGTTCATTTGCTATTCCATACAGGGAACAACACTTTTTCGTGTGTGTTCATTTGCTATTCCCTATAGGGAACAGCTGCTGTTCCCTAAAGGGAACAACACTTTTTTCGTGTGTTTTCTTTTGCTGTTCCCTACAGGGAACAACTACTATTCCCTACAGGGAACAGCTACTGTTCCCTAAAGGAAAAAATGCTTTTTCGGGTGTGTTCATTTGTTTGTCCCTACAGGGAACAGTTGTTGTTCCCTAAAGGGAACAACACTTTTTCATGTATTTTCTTTTGTTTTTCTCTACAAGGAACAACATTTTCTGCGAGTATTTTTTTGTTGTTCCCTAAACGGAACAACACTTTTTCGAGTGTTTCTTCTGTTTCCCCAAGGGAACAGCACTTTGTGACTATTTTTTAGAACAACCCTTTCTTCCCCTTGCATGATCATTCCTAGCCCATCCCAGCTCATTTTTTTCCCTCTTTATGGCATAGAGTACAATACATATATGAGGACAACAAGTATGGAGTCTATTGAAGCAGGCGAATATCCTTAACATTATTATCTTTAACAAGATTACTTTTTGATGATTGAAAGAGAAAGGACACAATTATCTATATCACTTTACTGTCCTCATTTATGTTATAAATGATATTGATTGATTATCTTCACCATGCTGGTTCTACTCCCTCTAGTATAATTCTCTCTGCTTATTATCAATAAGATTATGGGTATATTTTTTCTATTGATATGTTTAAACTTCTTCTGCCATCCCTACTCTTAAGGAGTATTGAGCCACCCTCTATATATAAAATGCAGAGTGTTAAAATCTCTCTCTCTCTCTCTCTCTCTCTCTCTCTCTCTCTCTCTCTCTCTCTCTATATATATATATATATATATAATAAAATTCACTCACAATTTTATGTTTTTTTGATCTACAGATGGAGCATAGGGGGTCTCATCATGAGCCAACCTACCATGTTCATAAGGATGTGGCAAAGTGGCATTCCACTATGGCCACCACACCAAGGATATGATCCAATGGATGCATCAAGAAAAAAAATCCTTGGAACAGGAGGTCTCATCACGAGCTGGCCTGACCACTTTCGCTACTTCCCAGTGAATGGCAATGTGTTCATCTGGTCACCATGCCAGCACATTGATCTCTACTGTGGACATCATAATGCACTTCCCCAACTATACATAGAGGATCCTGGCTCCTAAGGGTTAGAAAGAAACTCTGTCGAGGCTATGGACACCTACAGGTAGCAGAAGCTCTGCTTATGGTATTGAAGTTTTATTTCCTACATCAATAATTATTACAATGCCCTCTTCTTATTTTTCTATTTTTCTACAGAGAGATTATTTCCCTAACTTACCTTACCTTGAACCTTGATGCATGAGTTAATTTTTTTCTAAAATCAATCACATCATTTTCAAGTGGAATAACGGCGGTAAGGTATCATCTCTTACGCATGTTGTCCTTTTTACTTATCACATCACCTCACGACATCTTATCACTTATTAATAATTCTCATTACACGCCTCGTCTTCATTACTCCAATATCCTTTTATGATCCTTTCATTAATATACGTACTCTGCCACCTTTACTGCCCAATCCATCACCCCTGTACTTCACCGCCAGAATGTCATCTTTTCGTCCATTCAGTCGTAGGTGACCTCTAATTTCGAGAGGGGCTAGGGCCCTCTAGTACACTCATGCATGCATTGTCATCGTTTTATTTGATTTTGTAGGATAATACCACATCCCATAACCACAGAGCATGTGGCATTATAACAATCCTCGATTTAACGGTATTTATTTTTATAAAACATCCCGTGACAGAGCTATTACAACTACTTGTTGTTCCATCTCTTAGCTCTGCTTGTTGCTGTGTTTTCTCCACTACACTAATCATTTGTAGGGGTAGGAGGAACTCAAGCATCATGGGAGGAAAAACAGTGCGACGAGAACCTTTAATACTGGCTATCTCCGAAGGAGCCAGGGAAATTCTAGCTCGTGCATGATGGACAGTGTATTTTACAAGATTTCAACCCCCCAATGAGGAAATCACCATTGAATTTCTACAGCATCTACAGAATGGAAAATCCTTGGTGAGAGGTAGACAAATCATCGTAACAGATGTTGTGATAGCAGAAGTTTCTGGGCTGCCGGTAGAAGGACCAGTATGGGCTGACAAGTGACTAAAGCTGCACGACACTATGGAGATTTTCAGGGATGAAGGATAAGAGCTAATCAAGAAAGGCAAAGGAATTCGGCCATCTTCTCTCGGAGAGCCATGGGGAGAATTGGCACGAATTGTCCAGAACTATATTACCTGCGATGGGCGTCGAGACGTGGTAAGGCCGCGGAAACTCAAACTTTTAGCAGTCTTAAAACAAAAATGCTCTGTTAATTTTCCTACACTGTTGAATTCATTATTGCATGACACTGCCGAGAGGCTGAGATGGTCTCAACACCCAGAGACAGTAGTTAGCCATCATTTTCTAATAGGTTAATAGTTAGTCACAACCTTTCCCAACAACAATCAACATGGGATGATCTCATATCAACCCTTGAAAGAGGTGAAAACCTGCCAACACCTAACCCTGTTCCAAAAAGAAAAAGGACTACCCCATCAGGAAGCAGACCTCACAAGCGTAGATGATCTACAAGGTTGAATTCAGACCAGGGAACGTCTGAAAATCATCACGACAACATTAGTGAATCAACATAATCATCTAGCCCGGTAAATGTATAGGCTTGTAGCCAGAGTCAGAAAGACAAGATAAGCCTGAATCAGAACCTGAGGGAGGAGATAGACTCGACTCAGTGCAAGGAGCAGGGCATTCCTATGATCAACGAGAAAATGAAGGAGGGCCACCTCCAACACCAAATATGAGTTCTTAAGACGATCTTTTGCAGGACTTTGAGACAGGGATGGCCCAGGTCTTGGCCAATATGAACGTCTACATGCAACCTGAAGAACTGCTTAATCCTAACTTAGGAGAAGCCCAATCTCCAGGGAATTCTAGTTATACTAGAATTCTGCCTTCCCCAAAAGATGCAAATCAAGAAGAGGAAGATACGGAGGCTATTCAGGGGTCAGAGAACCAATCTGGTGACACGCTCCCAGTGGAAAACAACCATGATCAACAACAAGAAGGTCTAGACGCAAAGGTCATGGGCCAAGAAGAGGAAGCAGACACAAAGGTTATTCGTGAATCTGAAAATCAATCTGGAGACACAGTATTATTGGAGCAAAGCCAGGGTGAACAACTAGGCTCTTTAAAGACAGAGGCTATTAATGAGACTATTAGCAGACCAGTTACTCCTCAGAAGAAGCACGGAGCCAGAACGAAATTGAAGAAGCTAAGAAAAGAACACTATAAGCTTCGTAAGATGGTCAAAAGGATCCAACGAAAAATAAAGGAAATTACAATGGGGAAAACTCCAAACAATACCCCTGAGGTAGCCAATGCGGTCGTGCAAATGGAATTATGTGAAGGTAGGGCTACAAGGACTCAAATTGAGCTCATACCTATTCGAACAATCGCCACTCAAACAATATTGCATGCAGAATTAGTAGATGTAGCTGCTCAGACGGAGGTTTGGACCTACCACAATAAAGAAGCGCAGACAAAGGATATCCCCTCTTGTAGCATAGGCACTCAGACAGAAATGCAAGCCAAAGACATTCTGACGCACCATGACCCTATTTTAATTAATCTTCAAGAGGAATCGGGACAAGCCCGACTCACTTTGGAATGATATGAACAAGAGACAATTTCCCTTCAGAGATATCAAGAGCCACAGAAACAGCTTAGGGAACTAATTATAACGGAGGATGAGACCTTTGACAGGTGTAGAAGGGCGGAAGAAAAGTTGGAGAAGGTAAAATTCAAGCTAGACAGAGTCATGAGTCAGACAAACACCATCTACTCACTATATTCAGATGTCCTGACATGTAGGTCTCTCGCCACCAATTATGCCTTGTTCTTATTAGAACGGTACCTGTTATTGAAAATCAAAGCCGTAAGAGCTGGTAAACCAATTGAATTAGGGACAATTGAAGATTTTATAAATTGCAAGCAACATGGTGCAAAGGTCCAATAGCTTCTTTGTGAGTTCTATCTACACAATTTCATATTAGAAAACGAGGTGGAAAATAACCCTAATCCTTTTGTTGGAGACGTTCAATTCCAAGCTTTTATCTCGTTTGCAGTTAACCAACTGAAATGGTTTAAAGCTTATAATTCATTTCAAATACAGGAACATGGATTGGATCTTTGGGTGAGCAATGAACCTAAAAACCCGTTACAATTGTTTTCCAACCATAAAAAGTTGATGACACAAGAGGGTGTGATTAAAAATTTAGGGCCCATACATAAGCATATTGTGCAGAAAGGAATAACATATTTCCTCTCCATTCAAGAAAGATCCCTGACTGCACCTAAGCTCAAATCGATGATCTCCACTATTAGTGTGAAAGAAAGGGAACCATTTAATTATAGGAATTTTAAAGTTACTGTGGCCCGAATGATCACCTACAGCAATCTCATTTCGAGAGAAAGACCTTATTGGTTGGGATGTTGGTTTCAGAGTCCCATTATTTGGTATCCTCCCGAAGGGTATCAGGCTGACTACGAGTTGCTTGAAGGAAAAGAAAGGCCCGTCTTTGCGCTCCTGGCTCAACATCATGGCTTTAGGCCAATTTTTGAAGCTTTCTCTCCAGCCTAATCTTTAACTGCATTGCATAAGAACTAACTTTTCATGAGGACATGAAACAAAGTAAGCAGGGGAGTATGTTGAGTTATGCAATGGATATGTATTTACTCTCAATTGTAGTGCCTTTTTCCTCTTTTCTTATCTCTTTTGTACTTTGATACGCTAACATATTGATGGGTTATGATAAGAAATGAATGAACTACTCTTGATTAAGATTTAGCCACCATAACTAACCCTTAATCCTTTTTGTGCAGAAAAACGACGAAAGGAAGAACTGTTGTTCCATAGAGACGAAACAACGTAAACTAACAAAGGAGGAATAAGGTGCGTCGGTTGTGGACAGGTCAGAGGACGAATCAAGAGGATCAATGCTAAACAAGAAGAATGTCAGAAGATAGCATTCAGTTGTGAATCCCTCGGGATCTCTCGATCCTAAGGGATCACATGTATCTTTTACCCTTTTTTACTATAAAAGTGAAAACTGTAGGAGGAAAGGAAGGAATCAAGAAATCAATCGATCTCTGTTTATTTCAAATTATAATTTTAATTTACAAACTGGTGCTTTTGAGGAACACAACCATATTGTAATGAGGATTGAGTTCAATGGTTAATACATAATTTATATTATTGTTCATTCGTATTCTCTGAAGTAGCTCAGCAGTATTCGCTTATGGCTAAGGGCCCAACCTCTGGTGGATCAAATTGCTATCCTTTGTGTTATATCTTTCTAATTCACGCAAGTTGATTGGTTTGATGTTTTTCCGTTCTCTGTGAGTTTATCTTGTTTGCTATTTGCTGATTTCCTGTATTGAAGTTAGTTTACTTTCCTTATGTGATTTGCAGCTTTTTCATTTTCAATTTGTGCTTGTTGTAGATTAAATTGATTATCAGTTAAAGCATTGAATCTTGTTGATCATGATAAGGGTGTGGTTATTATAGAATAAGTTGAAAGAGATCGGTTAATACTACTGAACTCTCGGTTGACATCATTTCCATTTGAATCACTTAATTGAGATTGAGTGTGGTTTGGATAGAATCAGCTAGAAGAGATTGGTTAATGCTACTACGCTCTCAGTTGATGTTATTGTCAATTTAATTGCTTGTTTGAGATTTGATTATGATTTCCATTGAAGATTAAGTCTTGATGCTTAGATGTAGTATTTCCTTTAACAGTTGCAAGTTGAGTTTTATAAATGCATCTGTTTACTCTTGTATCAAAGGTTTATACTTCATTTTAAAAAGCATTACTCTTTGGATTCATAGCTTGCACATATTGTGTACACTCTTGGAATAAAAGGACTTGCCCGGGTTGATAATTAATGTGAGGCAATTAGGAGTTTTATAAGACACCTTTTAGCACCCAACAGCAAAGAACTTCATCAGATTCTAGGCTATGAAAACACAGCTTTTAGATGCAGATCTTGTCAGCAACCGGGGCATCTTCATATTCTCTGTCATAAAGGGGTGTTAGGATCCTCAGATCCGTGAAAACCACACCATGGATGACATGATCAAAAGGTAGCATCAAAAATCAAAAATAAAATACGTAATAAGAAGGAAAATACTGAACAAGATAGTCATTTCCAAGTTCTTTAGCCTCGAAAGATCCTATGCAGCCTAGGGTCAATACACATATGCCCTCAACGGATAATAATCCTCCAGCTATGGAGAAATAAATTTCATCTGCGTTAACCATGGCTACAACCACTGGGAAGAAATGACCTCATGAATTTGATCCTTCATAGAATGACAAGGACATCCCACACTCTGAGGAGGCGTTGTCGATGGAGCTTTCTCTGAAAAAGAAGGATATTACAATATCCTCATGTTGTAACTGAAAAATATGTAGGATGGGTAGATGCTCGTAGCCCGGATAAAAGGAAAAAAAGAAAAACTTTTGAACACCTTTGGTGTTTTATCTTCTTGCATAGGTTCACAAAAAGATAATGTGATTGGTTATGCCATACCTAGTTGGAGGCATAAACTCCCAGGTCACTACTTTTCCTCTGTTGTTACTTATATGTACCCAATGTAATACATTTTTCTATTAATAGAAATCAATGTTCATATATTACAAGAAATAGAAAAATATCAGAATTAGGGTTTCTAGTGAAAATGCTTACTTGGAGAAGCTACCCAATGCAGAGATCGTTCACAATGAAAAACAATGGTGAGAAGAGTTTGTGTGTTGACTAGATTATTATTAGACAAAGCTCCCATCTAATAATTTCGTAAAAATGATGGTCGTACATTTCGGCCAATTTTTTGTCACTACAATTTTTAGTACATAAAGTTTTATTTTATTTTTTTATTGGCCTATTTTTTTTTTTAATATTAAAAATTGAGTTTTTTTATTATAAATAATTCTAATTAATAAAAAATTGTAAAATAAAATATATTATAATAAAAAATAAAATGATTAAAAAAATTCTTTTAAAAATTTTGTTTGCTACAATCGTGGCACCATTTCATAAAACATTTGAAACCTCTATTTTTGCATTTAGGCTAGATAGAATAGTTTCATATATATATATATATATATATATATATATATATATATATATATATATATATATATATATATATATATATATATTATTTACTATTAAAATTGTAGGAACCAATTTCTATCATGACTAAATTAATTCCTAAACACAAAATTAAATAAAATTTTCTCAGTAATGACTTTTCCTTGAATCATAATATCTTAAACAACATTCTAAGTGAATAATTGAAAATTCAATTAAAAATAAAAGTCAACATATTATCCATTATACAACTTATGATTATGAGAGAGTTGATACATACTATATTGATTCCAAAATCTAAGAATTAGGGTTTAATGTGAAGAATGCTTACATGGAGAAGCTCCACAACATCTGAAGGTGAAGATCATTTGGGAAGAGTTTACAGATAGACTAGATGTTCTTCACGTAGATAATATTTTGAAGATGGCGATGGTAAATTAAATTTTCAAATTGGTAGTTCCAAACCCTCAAGCCATAATCCTCCTTCCATCACCTAATTTTTTTGTCCCTGGATTGGTAAATAACACTCAAACTTCCACCCAATTATTTCTCTTTGGAAAATAGAAAAAATCATTAGAATTTTATGACTTTAAATAGGTTACATTAGAGAATAATACAATGGAAAAAACCATGAGTTGTCCATACCACTAGAGAATAATACTATGGACGAAAACATGAATTGTCAATACCATGGGAAAAACCATGGGTGTTCAAAACTACGAGCCCAAAAACATAAATTGACTATTTTACCTCAATTTTATTTTAATTATTAACTTTAGTTTTTATTTTATTTTTATTTTTATTTTTATGTAATTTGACTAAGTCAAAATTCTTATATAATAGCACAGGACATGACAAGACAAGATAGGACTTTACAACATCTCTTTTATACTTGGATGGAGGGTGCCTCTAGGAATCACTACAAGAGAAAAGGTCATATGGTGACGATCTTTAAAAAAGCGTTGTTGTAAGTGTATATAGTGATGGTCATTTAAGGTTTGTCACCAAAGCCATTTTCAATGACACTTTTGGTGAGGGTCGTTAAAGGCTCATCACTAATTCTCTCTTTGGTGATACTTTTGGTGAGGGTCGTTAGAGGCCCATCACTAATTCTCTCTTTGGTGACACTTCTAGTGACGATCTTTTATTTACCATCACCAATGATATTTTTGGTTAGTTTTGGTGATGGTCAATAAATGTTCATAATCATTTATCATTCCAATGAGTTTTTGATGATGCTTCATGCCTGTGACAGACCTTTAAGGTCTGTCACCAATGTCGCATATGATGACGGTCTTTAAAAAATCATTGTTGTAAGTGTATATAGTGATGGTACTTTAAGGTTTTTCACCAAAGCCATTTTCAATGACACTTTTGGTAAGGGTCTTTAAAGGCACGTCACTAATTCTCTCTTTGGTGACACTTTTGGTGAGGGTCGTTAAAGGCCCGTCACTAATTCTCTCTTTGGTGACACTTTTGGTGAGGGTTGTTAAAGGCCCATCACTAATTCTCTCTTTGGTGACACTTCTAGTGACGATCTTTTATTGACCATCACCAATGCTCTTTTTGGTTACTTTTGATTACGGTCAAAAAATGTTCGCCATCATTGATCATTCCAATGAGTTTTTGATGACGCTATGTACCTGTTACTATATTGTTTGTCAAAAGATAATGATTTAAGTCCATTGTTGTGGAGTCTTTTTCATTATGTGTCCAAGGTCATAGTGGTTATAATAGTCAGTCAATTTGTTAAGAAGTAATTGGTGTGTATCATTTCCCTCAATTCATAAGAATATAGTTTTTCTATGAGTCAACACACGATTCATCTCCATTAGGTTTATTATCTAGCAAATTTTCTTTAAATAAAGTTCCACTAGTGTGTGTAGGAACTATATTATTTAATACATAATCAAGCTCTGTTAATTCTATTAATGAGAGATACCTAGTACTCCTCAACACTCATGGCACACCTTAACATGCTTTGGAACAATACACTAACATTCCTTGGCACCTCACATGTCTTGGAACATCTTTGTACCTAGAATATCTTTCCATGAGTAGGACGCCCAAGCACATGTTGGCATGCCCTATCATAGCATAGCACTCCCCTATCATGTGTTAACATGCCCTGTAGTCCTTAGCATGCCCTGGAACATCTTGGCATAATATTGCATTGAAAAACATTATCACTTGGCACACATTGGCACTTGGCATGTATTGGAACATATTATTAGTGTGCCTAGCATGCCCCTTTTGAAAAATATAAAGTCCTAACTTATTAACCCTCTTATGTGTTCATTTCCTTGCATTTTAACTTGGTTATTCATTTTGATGCCTTGAAACTCCTTGATGCATATTGGCATACTCTGACACCCTGCACATCCTAGCATGTCTTAGCACCTGGCATGCTTGGCACTATTTGGCACATGTTAGCACACCCTGGAATTATCTAGCAAATTCTATCACTTCTTGAAATTCCCTGATATTCCCTAGCATGCCTTACCTATGCTTAGCATACCTTGTCACTCCCTCCTTGGCATGACAACTAGCACTCATTGACACTCCCTGACACACCCTCATATTCATTCACTTCCATGCATTTTGACCTAGTTCTCCCTTGTGTTGTCCTAGTACTCCCTAACACTCCTTAGCATGCATTGGTACTCTCTAGCACACCTTAGCACTCTTCGATATGATCTTCCACTTCATAGCATGCATCACACTCCCTGACGCACATTGGCACTTGGCACGTGTTGGCACTTGGCAAGTCTTAGCATGTTTGGCATGCGTTGAGATGACTTGGTATGCTTTGGCATGGTTTAATATTAAAGTTATTTGAGATAAATTATTGGAAACTAAATGAGAAGAAATGAAGGAATATTTGGCACTTAGAATGCATTGACACTTGGCACTTGGCACCTAGTGTTGGTGTGCCTAGAATGCCCCTCATGGGAAAGGTAAACTGATGACTTATTAGCTCTATTATGTTCTCATTTCCTTGTAGTTTAACTTTTTCCTCCCTTTTGTTTCCTTGATAGTCCCTGGCATTGATTGTCACACCCTTGTACATCTTGGCATGCCTTAGCACTTGGCACATCTTAGCTTGTTTGACATGTCTTCGTATTATCTGGCACATGTTAGCATGCCCTAGAATTCCCTAACACTCCTTGGAGGTCATTACCTCACAACTAGCATTACATTTTTCCATGACTTGGGAACCTTACATTCACTAGAACACCTTGGCACTCCCTAGTTGCCATGCCCTCTGTTATGCTCCTCAATGTCCCATGTTGATGAGGAGATTGATGGAGGTAACCAAAGACCAAGATTTTAGTTTCGTAGCTAGCCGTAACAAACTAAATAAGGATCTCTGTATGAAATCATAGCGAAGAGATGACTAGAATGTAAAGGATTTTAGGCTAGATAGCTAGGCTGAGGTGGGTTTTGGAAAATTTAGGTTTTGTTGCTCGATAAGGTAGAAAACGTAGCTAGGTTAGAGGATAAAAGGGTTACAAAAACAAAGGTATAGGAGCAAGGTAGCATTAATTTTGTGATGGATCTTACGTTTTTTTGGTGTAGTGTAGTGTTTAGAAGAATAAAAATGTCTTAATGATCATGAAATATGAATTCATTAAGTAAGAAAGAAAGTAACACATAATGATTTTTCCATCAAAACAGAGCTTTATGAAAAGAATTTTGTTTATAAACTGTAAGGAAAACCATTGAAGAATTGATGAATGGAAAGAGAATATCAATAGATTTCATATAAAGCTATAATAGAGAGAAAATAACATCACAAACTTACTGGACATGAATTCCTAGATAATAGTTGCAAATTGTGTCCTTTGATTTCCAGAAAATGTCCAAGTACAAGTTACAATAGTTCTCTCCTCTGAAATCCAACCCATTCTATCACTGATAAAATGATACATAAGGACAAAAACAACATCTCCCCACTCCCAGGGGTCAAATCCATGACTCTAGGAACTATTCCATGAGTTGTTCTAACCAAACCCTAATGTCTAGGGAAGTTAAAAACAACTTCTACAATTAACTTTGACTCCAACCTCTCTCATAAATGAGGTCAAACTTACATCAAAACAGCTTACAAAGACTAACCACCCATTATTTACATTTAATTTTACCCCTCACATTCATCTACTTCACCCTTTTGACTTTTACCAAAGTTAAACTAGGAATTACAAAAGATTACAAAGTGAAAATTTTACAAAAATCTCAGAAATTTCCAGGTGTGTAGTGCACTGTTGGAGGCCATTTTTGAGTGCCTTTATGAAGTTCAAATCTAGAGGTGAAGCCTTTTCTGGAAATATGGGAGACTTTAGATGTCATTAGAGTATTGTTGCACTCAAAATGACACGTTTTTGGTTGAGATATGGCCATTCTCTCAAGGTGTCTCCAGGTGCGCAACGAAATGGAAAAATAGGGGCAGAAAGGTGATTTTGGGCCTCTTTTTTGGGAATTTCTCAAAAACTGAGCTTCATACCAGGAAAGTGGGAAAATGGGTTTTGAGAGGGGGTCATAATATTTCCAAAAATGCTGAGTTTCTATCATTTGGAGCCCTGAGGAAGAAGCGCAGCGTGAGCTCGCTGTGCTCCTAGACAAAAAATTGCCAAAAAATTACAAGTCTGCACCAGTTTGCACCAAAACACAAAATTTTCTCCAAATACTCCCAAAATTTGTCCAGAGATGCCTGATGAGGTATTTTATGCAATGATGGATACATCAACAAGAAAATCTAACTTACCCTTCTCCTCTTGGCTGATTAGGGTTTCCTTGAGTTTTTCCTTCAACTGCTTGATTTTGACCTTGACAACCTGATTCCTTATGTAATAATGGATGGCCATTTTCTTTTGAAACTTTTTATCCCTCTTAGCCTTATAAAGGAGCTTCTAAAGGTGGAAATTGACTTTGTCAAGCCAAGAATCCATGTC
Organism: Pinus tabuliformis; assembly: GCA_031772625.1. Lineage (NCBI taxonomy): Eukaryota > Viridiplantae > Streptophyta > Pinopsida > Pinales > Pinaceae > Pinus > Pinus tabuliformis. Next base: position 1,121,281,885 of record CM062819.1, on the reverse strand, counting down.
CTCATTTATTTCCATGTCAATGTTCTCTTCAAAGGTCAATTCTTCCATTGGTGGCTTTTCTTGTATTTCCCTCTGAAGTGCCTTCCTAAGACCCGTTATCCTTGGTCTCTTCCTTGCCAAATTTCCTTCATGCTGCTCAGTGTCCTCATGGTCACCACTGCCTCTCCTTTCATCTCTTGTTTCTTGGCTTTGAATTGCTCTTTCTCCATGACTAGTTGTTTTGCCTTAAGTTGAATGTTTTCTTGCAATGAACAAAATGATGAATTTGGCCCTTTCCAAATTGTCCTTGAGCTCCATGATCTTAGAATCCTTCTCTTAGATGACTTGTTGCAGCGTTTGATTCTCATCATGTGCCTCCAAGTCAACTAGTTCAAATTCACGCTCAATGGGCTCCTCATCATGCAAAGAAGTTGCATGATGTGATGGTGATCCCTATTCTGCTGATGTAGTAGGCTTGGCCCCTTCCTCAATTTGAGGAGAAAACACAAGGCTTCTGCCTCTTTGATATGTCTTGGTCACCTCAGGCCTAGGTGCCTTGGAAACCTCATCATGTTTTCTTGATGATCCCACCTCCATGGGTTGTACTAACATGGTTTGGTGCTGGCTTGGTGAAGTGGTTATATGCATTTTCAAGGCTGCCTCAATGAAGGTGTCCCATGTCATGTTCTTCTCTTTCAACTGATGGAGTACTATAACCTTTATCAGGCTATGGTGAAAGAGGCTAGGATAATGCACTTTTCCTTTCAATTGCACCCTTTCAGACATTTTGGTTAGGCTCCTATACAAGTAGCTGGACAAATTTAGAGACTTGGCAGCTGTAAAGTGCATGAGCAGTCTTATGTGGTATTGATATAGCCTAGAAAATCTACCCTCACATGTGAATAAATTCATGACATCCATCATCAATGGTGCATATCACTCCAACAAGTATCTAAATGGGAAAACATGTGAGTGAGCTCCTTTGTATTGTGATTTCAAGTAGGGTTTGTACTCTTCTAGGTCTAGGTTCATGCCTTCGAACCAATTTTCACCATGGTTTGGTATTCATGTAGCTTGAGAGATGGCAGCCACTGAAAACATGAAATCAGTCCCTGCAATGGTGATCTTGTCTTCCTTCAAAGTGAGGGAAACTATAACTGTGAGATGCTCATGGTAACCTACTTCCTGCACTCTTTGACAAAACCCTAAATAATTGACATCTTCAAAGAATTTCATGACAAATTAGGAGGAGGTGATTTCATTGAAATTAGAGGGCTCAAACCTCAGTATCTTCCCTCACTTGTTGTACTTCCTCTTCTCTAATGGTGATGAGTCAGGCTCCATACTTCAAACCCTAGGTGAAAGGCAAGCAAAAATAGTCAAATTTTCTGCTGTCAGGGAATGAGGTGGTATGATGGACATAGGAGTTGCCTAAATTTGTAAGGAAATTTAGGAGGGTAAGGGATGATGTCAATGAGTAGGGGAAAAATGAATTTTGGGAAATGAGTGAGGGGAGGGGGTGGAGAAGGCCAAAACACAGGCCTATCCAAGAAAGAGATAGGGTAGATTAGGGTTTAGAGGAAAATGATAGAAAATGAGGGGATAAGGATTTGTGATGGATGGAAATGGTGTATTAGCCGCAAACAGAGGTGTATGGACAAAAAATATAGGGTTTAGGGCAATAACTCATCATTTCAGGATCAAAACAATGAAAATCATGTAAACACTAGAAGAAGAAGTATTTGATCATTTTCTTGACATATGAGGCAAAGGAGGGCATGAAAATGATTAAACGTAATTATTATAGAGTTTTGAGGATGAAATGTCTGAAGAGGATCTTTGAAAAATGAATTTTGGTGGTCAAACAAAAATTTTGGACAACCCTGCCCCGTGCGCAGCGAAGGATTCCTATGCACAGTGTGTTGTCCAAGGGCACAATGAAGGCTCTCTGTGCACAACGAGAATTAATGTTTGCCAGTGAGGGCTATGGAATCACAATTTTTTGCAAAGGAGAGGGAGGAGCTCGATGTAAGGATGGTAGAAAAGTGCAAATGAGTGTGAATGAGATCCTCGTTGTGCTTTTATAATTTGCTTTTGCTATCTAAGTGATTAATGAGGTAGGATGGCCTTAAGACCTCTTCTCATAACTTTAGAACCTTAGGAGCATTATTACATATAAAAACATAAATTACATTTAAAATCAAGTGTTATTGAACAAATTTACCTATTGCTACTCCTCATTTACCAGATTTATACATGAAATGATTGATTTTGTGACCTTAACCCTAATGACCTAATGGTGACACTAAGTTGAATGGAGACCATGATGATGTGACTGAAGTGATATTAATGATGTTTTCATGATGGTAGACTCAACTGAGTAATGAAAGTGACCGGCATATGAAATTCTTGAGAGAGTGGAAATAGCCCTAGACACACTAGCAAGTGACCAAATTTTGATTTGAAGACTCACTGAAATGAGAAAAAATTACTGGACACCCTAACAACACCTTTTAAGAGCATATTTGATCACTGGTGACAGGTTGAACTGACTAGCACTAACACCCTCACAAATAACCTTACTTTTTTTGCGACATGGGAACCCAACCAATTCATTAGAAAAACAATATTGTGCCCAACCTAAAGTCTCGCTTTCTTTTAAATTCCCTTTCATGTTTGAGGTACCTACAGTGAGATGAGAACTACAATGTTTCACATAGTTTGAGGTACCTAGCCTAGTTTTGGTTAGAACATCATAGTTAAGTGCAACACATATAATACAAGTGGTTGGTGGTTATGCTCAACTAGTAAGGTCACATTGAAGATGCTTGGTGAGCATGTTTCTTCAGTGGTATTGGACACTCAAGTGAAATAAAAATTCTAGCCCCATGAAAAATGATATTAAATCCATGTTTGAATACAAAAGTATGGAATTGTTCTTCACTACTAACACCCATTTCATTGGAGAAGTTGATGGGGTTGTATTGATGAGGATGTTAACAATGCAAGTTGGGAATAATGTATGGGCCTTCCTCGAGGTTTCACTGCAAAAATTATCCTATATGAAATGCTAAGAAAACATAATAAAGGGTGCATGAATAGTTTATATGTTTCATAGCCCTCATTACTGACTCACAATGATCCTTGAGACATTTAGGATGATGTATTAGTTTTTTGTGGACAAGGAGGATGAAGGATGTCTAGGCTAATAAGAATGGATGATCAATGAAGTGTTGCAACACAAATTCACCAAAGGATAACACAATCTGGCAATGTGTTTGATAGTGTGTTAGCCATGGAAAGGCAACAACGTTGATGAGTTTTTTGAAGGTATGTGGAAGCTTATTTGTTATAGAAATTTTTGTGCCTTACAGCATAAAGCATGAAATGTCAATAATCTAAGGAATCCAAAGTCCCTAAACATGTTGTTCCTACCCCTAGAGGAACAAGGTCAGCAAACCACAACATTAAATATCAGTTCTCCACCTGAAAACACTCAAAAACAAGCTAATTTTGGATCTTGTCAACTGCTCCACTCAGCATCTGCGCTGAATGTCAAGAGCTCCACTGTCTACCTGCGCTGAATGTCAACTGCAAAGAAGGCTACCTGCGCTGGGCAAGTTGGGACAAGTGGCACAGTCATTCCTCAAGGTGTCAATGCCCAGGAAGCTTCCAAAATGACACTTGGATCAGAGAATTCGACTGGTGATGAGTAAGAGGGTCTAGATCTCCAAGTGGAAGCAAGAACCTCCAAGTGGACTCAAGAACTAAAGAATAACTGAAGTGGGAGAGGACACTAGTCAGCTTCATGCCAGCTACAAGCTGACTCATCCTTTCTCCAAATCTCCTATATATAGAGCTCTCTCATGAGGTCTAAGGAGGGAGGAATCTTGTGAATGTAAGGAAGTGTTGTTGGTTTGAGTATAGAACTATTGGGTGATTTGCTTGAAGGAGGTGAAGAGGAGATTTCTTTCTGCTGGGAGGTGATGCTGGATTGGGCCTTTTATGGTTGTATCACTTCCTGAACTTTACTTCTTCCATTAATAAAGCATTTGAGGTTCTTCTATATGAATGTGTCTCAATGGTGTATTGCTATACTTGTGTATTTGATTTATTCTAATCCTTGAATCAATTATGAATGTATGCTTCTTGTAGTTTCCCTCTCTTTCCATTTTACAGGATCTTGGTGTAGCTGGGCCAGTGAAAGAGCAAGGAACTGGGAGCAAGAAGCAAAGAGAGAAGATTGGATCAATCATTAGCGGAAGACATCGGTTAGTGGATCTCTTCCTCCCCTCTCTTACATCTCATAAAGAAGTAATCTCAAATAGCTTTGCTTTGATTGTTGCTGAGGTACTATCACCCTTAGAGTGGGATAGGGTCATTCCGTATTGGATACTTTTCCCAACAACAAATTGGCAACTCCACTGGGGATCGTATCTTGTTGGTTGTTTGTGTTTCTGCTATTCATTTCATAAACACAGGGAGTACCGAATCGAACTGCATTTGGATCTTTCAAATGCAAAGTAGAGGGCAGCTACTCTAGCTCAGTTTCTGGGCATGTTTATGAATTGAAGAGCTGATCCACAAGGACTCTGGATAGCTCTTAGTGATAGCTTTTCATCCTCCTTTTCATCCCTTAGTGTGTACTTGATTGATAGCTTCTGATTTGGCCAAAAACTGTGAATTTTTGAGCAATCTGTGACCCGGAAACTGAGAAAAACGAAAGTTTATCTCTTCAGTGCAGGCACTGTGAAGGCAGTCTGCATTTCAGCGCAGTTCCCGAAGGGGCTACCTGCGCTGAAGGTCAAAATACCAGTGTACTACCTGCACTGAACCAGTTTTGCCTAGTGCCACTGGAGTTACCTGTTGTTTATTGCCCTGTTTTCACCCTTGTTTTTGCAGCCTGTTATCAGTCAATGTACCTATCTGAAACCAACTTTCCTTGCCACTATTCCGCCTCGGTTGTATAAAGAAATTGTATTTGTTCTTTGTGTATTTCTTATATCAATTGCAGTTTCCCATAACGAAAGTGAACTAGTCTTGCTGTGGCCTCTTAGATCTAGACCTGTGATAAGTGTCATTTTGATCTTAAGAGTTAGTTTGTTTGCTGTTCATAGCTGATTGAGCTTTTGCTTTCATCATATGGTTTGAATTTATATATTTCTAGTGTCGAAACAAGTAAATCTTAAGGTGTCTTTTGATTTTGGACAAGCTTGTTTGCTTTCACTTGAAATTGAATTCAAAGTTATAGAACAGCTTTCTTTTTGTATTACGTCAACATTAAGAAAGAGAAAAGAAATACCTACATTTTGCATGTGCATTGTGACAGTTTGCATGTTGATTTAGGGAAAAAGTGCATTAGTGTGTGCTCTATGATCTGTGTGAAGAGATGATGTCTTTCTTTTCCCTCAGTAGTTAAGATTTTCAAAGTTGAAAGATTGAAAAGCTTGCTTATCATCTTAGACTGCATTTAGGAGTGTTACTATACATCTCGTGGTGATCCATAAAGGCAAACTACTAAACAAGATCAACCTTAAAATAAATTGAATTTACATAACAACGCATTGAAACATAACGCAAACACATAGAGGTCTAAGCTAGAGACGTGTTCCGGCGTCGTTAAACGTAGTGACTGTCGATCTCAACGAAGGTGGGTGATTCCTCCTGAGAGTCGGTGGCACTAATACGGACTTGTGCTCCCACGTACCTTCGCGTATATATTGGGAGACCCCTATAGGCATCTATCTTTTAACCTTAGAAAGCCGTGTCGGCCGCCCTACTGATCGCAATGCAGTGAACACAGCATTCACGAAGATCGACCACCCGTACCGTAAAACGTATTCTGTGGTTTTGCGAAAGGTTTGGCACACCCTCTGCCTAGATCTCCAGAGCAGTTTCTTTTGGCCTTTTTCAAACTCTATAACTGAAAAAGTCCAACCGAGCATTTGTCACTTCGGGCTCGTTAATACATCGAAGGAGACTAGAGTCATCTTTAGCTTTTTCTCGACTCTTTAAAAGTGAAAAAGCAAGTTGTGTCTAAAGCGTCGTTATAAAATTTATTTTAAGCAGAATAATCATCACCTTTCCCTCGTTGGTCTTCGAAGTTAGCCTATCACCAGTGAAGTTCCTGTAGAATCGCTAGGAAATCTTTTGGATAGACTAAATATGTATGAACAACCGTCGACGTCTAGGAATGTGTCGTCCGACACAACGGCGGCAGAGCCTCCTACCGCTACTCCAACGATGTTCGCTGGTATACCATCTGTCCCGGCAAATTGTCCTCAACAACAAGCCGAATTCCCATCAGGGACGACGACATGGTTAGTTCCTATTTCTTCATCCGGATTATCATCTGGTATTTCTTATGTTGAAACTAAACAAATTGATCCAATGTGTCTTCAAAGGCCAATTTACCCTTTAAGTACTGGGTTTCCACCGTATGGAGGGCAGTATGCTCTTTCATTGTTCCCTCCTAGAGAACAACCATATGGGAGTTTACAACAAAGTTCAGGTCAAAATGGAATTACATCCAGCGGTTGGGTACCAATACTACCTCGACAACCAGGGGTTGTATATTCAATGCAACCAGTACACCCTGTGTCGGATATTCCCACCACACCTGCTATGGTGAATGCGTTGCTAGTACAAGCGCTACCTGTTGTATGTCAACCCCAAGTTTCTTAGGTTGCAATACAACAGCCTCTTGTCTCAACGACTCAATCACAATCTCAGGGTAGTGCCTCCTTATCTGGAGCGACTCAGGCTCAAACAAGTACTGTGACTCCTCATCTTGGTCAATCATCCAGTATTGGTCAACAGCAAATGGTCCAACAACCAGAGCTGGTTCAATCTCAACAACCGCCATTCCAACAATCATATCAAGGACCTGAGCAACAAGTCTTTGTAAGTAATGGGCAACCATGCTATAATGGTTATGCCCATCAACCTTGTCAAAGTTGCCAGCATTATGCTGGTCTGCAAAGACCCATTGCTCAGGCGATACCATCTTATCCTGGATATGCTTCACCTAACCTGAACCAACAGTTGCCCTTTGTAGCAACTCTAGAATTACCAGATCTAAACTGGCTGACGAATGATCCAATTGCTTATGCCCCTTGGTGGCCAACGATTCCGCATAAACTTCCATCAGATATTCCTAAATTTAATGGAAATCCGGGTGAAGATCCGTCGAATCATGTGATGACATTCCATCTATGGCGTTCATCGAACACCCTGAATGATGATTCGATAAGACTTCGCCTCTTTCAGAGGACGTTAACGGGTCCAGCGGCAAAATGGTACATTGAATTGCCTAGAGCTTCGTTCGACAACTTCAGTACCTTAGCCACAACCGTTTTAACCCATTTTCAATTACCGATAAGGTATGAAACGGGAACAGAACTCCTTGCCAACTTCAAACAGACGACTGCCACCCACATATCTGATCATATACATGAGTGGCGACGTCGTCGTAGGATGGTAAAAACGTACGTTCCCGATCAGCTATTAGCTGAATGGTTTATCAAGTCATTACTTCCTGCCATCACGGAAGATGTGGCAAAAGGGGGGGTCGTAACAGAAGAGCAGGTTATCGCTCATGCGCAATATCTGGACTTGGTCTATACTCAGTCCGGTACGCTCTATGACAAAATACCTGACGCCCCTAGACTGGAATTCTCAATTCCTCCTCCTCCTAAATCAAACAATGACTCTCACGCCGGTGATGGCGTGATTGGTAAGCACAAAATTTATAGTCAAAATGCAAATGAAGAACTTCTTGCCTCAGAAGTAAATGCCATGTCGACCGACAAGGGCAAACAACTGAAGCAACCAGGGGGCAAGAAGAAAAAGAAAGGAAGAAAAAGGAAACCCCCAGCAGGGTGTCATATATGCGATGAGGATCATTGGACGAAAGATTGTCCGCATATAGTTGAAGCTAAGAAACTCTTTAAGAGTTCAAAAACCCCAGCAGTATTGACTGATCCGTTTCCTAATCCAGATCAAAATCTGGTTGCTAATCAAAATGCTTCCCGATCCCAAGTGCTTATGTTGTCTACCTCAAAGCAGCAAACTAATGCTTTGACGAGGAATAAGGATTACAGGAATCCAAAGCTGTCGAACAACAAGGCTAATGAACAACCTAGTAGTTCGACGACAACTTTGACCGAAGTTGTGCCACCCATCATCCCTGAGCCAATAATAAAGTCGCAAAAGGGAGCAGTACACAAATCGACATTTAACCCTTGTGCGAAAATAGCACAGATAGAGGACCTGGCCCAATCGCCATCCGTTATGTCGACACTTGAGGTACTGCAAAATTGCTTCTCCCAAGAACAAGCTTTATTATTAGCAATAGGTGGAATTGACCCAATGGATTCCAATCTTGTCGCCTTTGATCATAAAGGATATGACCCTCAGTTACCAGCTCAACTAGCTTTCCTTATTCAAGTGAAAGCCCTCAACAAAACTGTTCATCGAACAATTATTGATGAGGGGGCATCTACATGTCTTATGTCGATGAGTTGCTGGAAAGATTTAGGCTCACCACCCTTGTCGAAATCGTCAACGACGTTAAAAGCATTTGATGGACGATCATACACTCCATACGGGATTTTAAGTAACTTGCAAGTTGAACTGGGGGGCAAAACAGTAGGAATTGATGTTGAAGTAATTGATGGAAACCTCGATTACAACATCCTACTGGGAAGGCCCTGGATCTATGCCATGGCAGCGGTTGTGTCAACCTACTTCAGGAAGATTGCATTTCCCTTCCAAGGAGGAATTACAATCGTCGACCAACAAACTTTTCTCCCCAACAGTTCACAAGTTACGGGAAGCAGTCCAAAGATCCATGGAAGCAATTATTTGCTCTAAAATATCGGAGTAGGTCTCCTAAAAGACCCTGCCTTAATGGGTACTTTTGCCCTACCGCCTCCGAGTAATCTGGCGGAAATGGCCACAGTGGAATATGAAACCTTCTATATCTAATGGATTTGGGCTCCGAGGACGGTTCTTATCTTGTGTCAACCTCGTTAAAAAATGAAACAAGGAGTCTTGAGGATAGTTCTTTTACTGTGTCAACCTCATTAAAAAATGAAACAAATCCCCTTTCTCAAAGGTAAACCTTCATTCCAACCACCGAGTTGAATGTAATGAAGCTTGGGGGGCATGCACCTCGATTTGCGTTATTATGCTGGGGGCATGCAAACTTATCATCGAGCAGTTTTACCGCGGAATTTATGCTCGTTAAAAAATAGAAAAGCGAGATTCGAGCAGTTTTAACGCGGAATTTATGCTCGTTAAAAAATAGAAAAGCGATTGTGAGCAAGAGTTTCCTCCAGAGTTCAAGCTCATTAAAAAATGAACCTATCCTGGTAAATAACCACTGTGATCGTAAATTTATTAGCCATAAAAAGCCTTGGTCGTGTTTTGCACCTGCCACCTCCATTCCATTCGGCCGATCGTTCACCTCCATATGATTGTTTACCCATTTTGAGGAACAGCTACGAAGAGTGATTTCACCTAGCCATCCTTGTGACACTGCCGTGATTGGAAAATTCCAACCTGTACCTGGAATCTGCTGCTATCCCTGTTCATCACTCGTTCCTCAAAAGACGAGTCTTCTTTGAGCTCTTTTCAACTGACTCGTAAAATATGAAAAGTTTGCCGAGTTTTGGCCTTCCAACTCGTTAAAATGACCGGAAGAGCTATCCCTCCTCTAGATTTTAATCTTTTTGGACCTGAGGGATTATTGCACAAAAAGGTCGAGCGCTTGTTTTATTCGGCTCGTTAAAGTTATCGAAAACTCATCCCTTCTGTATTGTTTTATACTTTTTCGGACTTAAGGGATTAGATGACGAAAAAGGAATCTTGGAGTTAACTTTTTGTACCTTTTCAGACTCTCTAAAAATGAAAAGGACCGAGTTTTCCTTGTCGTTAGACTCGTTAAAATGTTTAAATAGCGACAAACTTGTCTTTAGACGAGAACGAGTTTCCCTATCGCTAGGCTCGTTAAAACATAGCGATGGGCTTGCCCGAAGGGCAGGTTATAGAACAAGCATATGTTATCCTCCTCAAGCTTGACAAAAATAAAGAGGTACTGGTCAGAAATGACTGGGGAAAAATTGGGAGAACCTCAAAGCTTTAATGGTAGCAAGTCGCTCTTGAACAGGACACTTTTCCTCCGTATCACATCGGGTTGGGTTGTTTCATTCACCGGTCTCATCACCATGGTCTCGCCAAACCATCCACATTTGGGGTAATGCTACCAATCCATCGCATCAGTGTCGTTATATGTTCAAGAGATGTTGTTCAGAAAGAGTCAACTGTATCCCATCCACTGCCATACATTATCCTTCATCCACCCATGATCGCCACCCTGAGTCATATGTCACAGATTGTTTTCACCTCCACTAAAATCATTAGCTCCGTTCCGTGTCACTGATGTGGGATTCATTAAGGCCCTCCTTTGACGAATCGCTTCTTGTCGACTTCAGCTCATTATCCAAGAAGTTGATCTAGGAACACCCCCCTCAGTACTTTGAAACTTGCATGCCTCAATGGCAAGTTTCTCACTTCCGGCGACAGGTATACATCAATGACCTTCGACCAGAAGATTTTGCGTGGTGTTCGACGCCAAGTCCTATATTCACACCACGTGAATTGTACTGCAGTAACTTGAGGGTCATTATCATTATCGGTGATTCCTCTCGCGCTTGTTAACGGTTTACATCATTGACCGGTAATCAAGCGATGTCTTTCCATGTTCGACTTCAGCGCAATTCTCACATAGATCGACTTGTACTTAGAGTGAAGATCGAACGAGTTTGAAGACCTCGGATCTAGTTTCATCCATCTGGGCTGCGATATATATTCAGGAAATATAAAGACATTTGATATGTACATCATTGCAGCAGATGATCATCCTACTCAAAGGATGATAATTTCAGCAGAGAATTATCAGTCTACTATCAGACGATCGTCTGTTCTATGTACCAAAATGAATTTATAAAGCTGAGCATGGGAATGCCCGCCTCAGCTAGATCATGAAAGCAGAATGAAAAATAATGTATTGTATTGTATTTTATTACAGGTCACCTCTCAGCGATTGAATGAACTTCGGATCCTCCTGATAAAGCATTTCACCCGATAAACGACCTCATACTTTAGGGGGCAACTGTTATAGACATTTTTGTGCCTTACAGCATAAAGCATGAAATGTCAATAATCTAAGGGATCCAAAGTCCCTAAACATGTTGTTCCTACCCCTAGAGGAACAAGGTCAGCAAACCACAACACTAAATATCAGTTCTCCACCTGAAAACACTCAAAAACAAGCTAATTCTGGATCATGTCAACTGCTCCACTCAGCATCTGCGCTGAATGTCAAGAGCTCCACTGTCTACCTGCGCTGAATGTCAACTGCAAAGAAGGCTACCTGCGCTGGGCGAGTTGGGACAAGTGGCACAGTCATTCCTCAAGGTGTCAATGCCCAGGAAGCTTCCAAAATGACACTTGGATCAGAGAATTCGACTAGTGATGAGTAAGAGGGTCTAGATCTCCAAGTGGAAGCAAGAACCTCCAAGTGGACTCAAGAACTGAAGAATAACTAAAGTGGGAGAGGACACTAGTCAGCTTCATGCTAGCTACAAGCTGACTCATCCTTTCTCCAAATCTCCTATATATAGAGCTCTCTCATGAGGTCTAAGGAGGGAGGAATCTTGTGAATGTAAGGAAGTGTTGTTGGTTTGAGTATAGAACTATTGGGTGATTTGCTTGAAGGAGGTGAAGAGGAGATTTCTTTCTGCTGGGAGGTGATGCTGGATTGGGCCTTTTATGGTTGTATCACTTCCTGAACTTTACTTCTTCCATTAATAAAGCATTTGAGGTTCTTCTATATGCATGTGTCTCAATGGTGTATTGCTATACTTGTGTATTTGATTTATTCTAATCCTTGAATCAATTATGAATGTATGCTTCTTGTAGTTTCCCTCTCTTGCCATTTTGCAGGATCTTGGTGTAGCTGGGCCAGTGAAAGAGCAAGGAACTGGGAGCAAGCAGCAAAGAGAGAAGATTGGATCAATCATTAGCGGAAGACATCGGTTAGTGGATCTCTTCCTCCCCTCTCTTACATCTCATAAAGAAGTAATCTCAAATAGCTTTTCTTTGATTGTTTCTGAGGTACTATCACCCTTAGAGTGGGATAGGGTCATTCCGTATTGGATACTTTTCCCAACAACACTATTGCCACTAGGTAAATGACCTTTAGAGAATTATAAGAAGTTGGTCTAGATGGAGATAAGATAGTCTTACATTAGGTGGTTAATTATTCAAGTGTGTTGGCTTGATGGACACAACGAAAGGTTGTTTATGTGTGGGTGATGATGACACATCACCTATAATGAAATAAGCACTACAACATTTCCTATAGTTTAAGATGCCTAACTTGGGTTTGGGTAGGACATATTGGCTAGGCGTAGTTAGAGTGATATAAGAGGTTGATGGTAATGCACAACTGGTAATTTCATGTCAATGCCATAAAAAATATAGGCTTCTTGAGTGGTATTAGATGCTTAAGTGGATTGAAAAGTTTACCCTCATGACAAATGGTATCAACAACATGTTTAAATGAAAAAACTACAAAGTGTCTCTTCACCATCAATGCCCTATCCATTAGAGGAGCAAATGGATCCATTTTGATTAAGATGTAAACAATTAAAGTTGGGGGATAATGCAAGTATCTTACTTGAGGTGCCATTAGAAATGGCACAATGGATGGCATTTCAGGTAAACATGACTAAGAGTGGACAATGAGTTTATATGTTTAGTATACTTTGTGAGTGACTTAGGTTGTTTCATGAGACAATTAGGATGGTGTACTAGTTTGGTGTGGACTAGGAGATCCCCCTAACAAGGGTTGATCATTGACAAAGCATTATGACACAAGCTTAGGGGAGGATGATGTAAATTGGCAATGTGTTGAATAATGTGTTAGCCATGGAAAGGAAACATCATTGATGAGTGAAGTGTAAGTGGAATCTTGTTTCCATTAGGTACATGATCATTGAGGACTACAACGTAGTGGCCTTGATGGAGACAACACAATTCTATATTGGGTGGTTAGTTGTTCAAGAGTGCTTGGCTTAGAGGAGGTGGTAGAATGTTTCCTATGGTTGGGTGGTGATGATGTAGCATTACTTACCACTAAATGGACATTTCAACATTTTTTATAATTTAAGGTGCTTCCCTTGGGTTCAATTAAAACATGTTGGTTAAGCATAGATCGTTATGCCTAACTAGCAAAGTCTATCAATGCTATGCAATGACTAAATATTTATAACTAAATACAAATGTTTTAAAATAAAATAAAAAAATTTAACATTATGACACCTCTCTCCTACTCTCTTCTTCGTCTTGGATCTAGGGTAGTTTGATTATTAATTATAAATTTATTTCAATTTTACTTTTCTTGGGTCAATTTGTTTAACAAAGCATTACAACATCTCTATTACGTTGGGTTTTTATTTATATTTATATTTCATTTTGTTTATTTTGACTAAGTCAAAATGTTTAACTTGGCATTACACTTTTAACTAGACTAGTTAAAATGGAAACATCTCTACCATAAACATTAGAGAGACTCTAGCCACAATTAAAAGCGAAAGACCTAAATTTCTCCCAATAAAATAAAAACCTAAAAAAATAATAAATAATATTAAAACTTATCTTTTAATTGAAATATACCAATAAATTAAAAACCTAAAAAGTAATAAATAATATTAAAAATGATCTTTTAATTGAAATATAACAATAAATTAATAAATTAATAAAAAATATTAAAAATTATCTTTTAATTGAAATATCTCAATAAATTAAAAACCTAAGAAATTAATAAATAATATTAAAAATGATCTTTTAATTGAAATATCCCCCCCCCCCACAAATAAAAACCTAACCAATTAAAAAAGTAATAAAATAATATTAAAAATGGCCTTTTGATTGAAATTTCCTTTCCCTCTCTTCCATTAACGACTTAGTGGATGTCTCCCTCCCAAATCTCTCAGCACTTTGCATTTCGGATTAAAGATTTCCAGCAACATACTGAAACTAATCCAAAACTAGAAGTGTGAAGACCAAGATCACAATGACAAAGGTAAGAAGGCTTGCGTGTCCCTGGGCCATCCTCATCACTCGGTTTTTGGTTTTCATAAACGCTATCGGTTTCCACTATTTTTCCTCACAGCATTCACATCATCCCAAAGTTGAAGCTCGTCTGTACTAGATTGTGCCAGAGGTCTGTACATTGAATCATATTCTCAACAGAGATTCATTCATCCAGGGATCTCTAGCGACTTGGGCATCAGAGTAACAGTCCATCCAGATTTGTGTGTGGCAAGTAAGGACGATTTACAAAGTGGGTATAAAATTGTGGAGCGGGTATGCAATATCGGCGGTAAGGACGATTTCTGATAGGGTTCACAAACAACAGTTGGTAGGCTGCAACAAGCCCTAGACAAACAATGGAATTGGTAAATAACCTCTCCACCGAAAAAAATGACATGATAGGGTTTCATAAGGGACAGCTGATAGGCTGCAATAGGGCCTGAATAGACAATGAAATTGGTAAAGAATTATGTTATAATGCATTCAAAGAAAAATCTCTGGTTCTCGGAATTCCATTATAACGAGTCCTAGATAAACCTAGGGTTTGAAATATTAAAACCCTAACAAATGGTTCTTGCCCTAGAATCCATTATGTTTCAAATCTGAAAGGGCTAAGAAAATTTCTATAAATGCAAACCCTGAGACTAATAAATTAAAAGGCCTTCTAAAAAGAGATGGCAGTTAAGTCCATACAGGAGAGCACGGTCAAATGGGCACGTATCTCTTAAGAGCCTACTTTCCTACGATGAGATCTCTGACAGCATGTCCCTCGATTGCATCGGCCCTGGCAGCCGATCTTGGGCCAGCGGCGACTTTGTAAATCACTTTGGTGCCAAGCCCAGCGCAAACGCTATTGAAGATATCGTCGACACCCCTCGCAGCCACGATCCCGCTCTCCAATCCAGCTTAGAGGAGCCTTATGACACCTAGTATGTTGCTAAACTCCATTCCCATGTGGCCAAAGGCGTTCAAGACCCTGTTAACCCTGAGATTCATTGAATCTACCTTCCCCTGAGTCTTCAAGTCCTCCACCAGGCCAACGCTGGCACCAAAGAAGACACTGAGGAGATGCCTGCATCTTGTGTAATAAGTGATATTTTCACCCCAATATCTTCTCTAGACAGCGGCCTCTTCTTGAAATAAGAATTATGGTGAAGTAGGGATCTAGTATATATTATAAATTGGCTTGTAATCAATGGAACCATATAGATCTCCATAGGTATTGTGCAGGCACCTGCTTTCGCGATCGCCTCCTCCATCTGCCGAATTATTTAATTACTGGTTTAACTGGGGTACGACTACAACAAGTGTTTCCTCTAGGTCGCTCTCATGGCCTGCACCTTCTGTGAATGAGAAAGAAATCACGACAAGGAAAGCGAATAAAGGCGCAAGAATGGAACCAATATTGCAGACCCATTGCAATGCTTCTGAAGTTTAATGGAACCTTAATTAGCATTTATGGGTTGTAATAGTCTCTTTATGAATGCAGGGGTTTAAGTTGCCACTAATTTCATTCTGAATGCAGTCTGTACCCGCATATACATTGGCCACATAGACACAGAATCACCGAAGCATCGAAGATGACGAGGTGAACATGGAACCTACGGTTGGTATCAAATACTTGCAATTTTGTTAATTTAGTTTACTTAATTAGAGAGGATCCCGTCTCTTCATAAATAGACATTGTTAATGGTTAGAAACTAACATATCAACATTGATGTTATATTTTGAATAAATTAGAAATAGTAGAGAATCTAGGCACATATCCAATCATCTCATGGTTGGATTTTGGTTTTTTTTTTTTCTCTTGTTCCTTTGGTTATTGGTTATTCTTAATTATTAACCAGACTCTGTGTTATAGACATTTTTGGGCATTGCAACCCCAATCATAAATGTCCATAAACCAAGGGATCCTAAGTCCCTAAAAGTGTTGTTCCAACCCTTAAAAGAACAAGGTCAACTGATTACATCATCTCCCAGAAGTTCTCCATGAAAAACTACTCAGAACTGGTCAAAATTGGACCATCTCACCTGCTCCATGGTCAAGCTACGATGCATCCCACCTAAATGCACATAGGAGGTGCGATGCATACTGAAAATCCCTTCTATGGGGTGCGATGGGCGAGAGTGGACAAATGGCAGAGTCAATCTGCAAGGTGGAGGATCATGGAATTTTCCAGAAACTTCTCCTGTGACACTTGCCTCTCTGAATTCGACCAGGGATGAGTAAGAGATCATCATTCTCCAAATGGAATCAAGAACTATCAGAGAGAGGACACTAGTCAGATCCCAGAAGCTGACTCATCCCCCTTACAAACATCTATATATGGATCCCTCATCCCAGAGATCCAGAGGCTGGAATTTTGTATCTTGTGAGGAAGTGTTGCTGGTTTCTTGGTGTAACATCATAGTGTTGGGTGATCTAAGCTTTTCATGAGGTGAAGAAGGGGTTTCTTGCTGAGCAGATGACGTTGGGTCAGAACAATTGGTTGTAATCCTCTTTGCTATTCTTGATTATTAATAAATCTATTCAAGTTTTCCTCCACATTCTTGTATGATTGATGATATATGTTTTTGTGTGGTCAATATATATCTGGTCCTATATTGTTTATGATAGTAGATCTCTGTTCTTGGATAGTGTTATGCTGCTTT
This sequence comes from Pinus tabuliformis, assembly GCA_031772625.1. NCBI lineage: Eukaryota > Viridiplantae > Streptophyta > Pinopsida > Pinales > Pinaceae > Pinus > Pinus tabuliformis. Next base: position 1,121,265,091 of record CM062819.1, on the reverse strand, counting down.
GATTCCACAGGTGCTCTTTGAAGCTGGGAAGACGAGGAAGCGAGTGGAAAAGATCTATCAGAAGGGAGAGGAATCAAGCAAGGAACCAAGCGCAAGACAGAGGTTGGTCTCCTTTTTTCCCCTCTTATCTACTTCTCATAAAGGAAAACGAAAGTGGTTTTAGTTTGTTTGTTTCTAAGGTAGCTACCAGCCTTAGTGGGACTAGCAACTCTGCATAGACACTAGATTTCCCGATAACAAAATGGCGACTCCACTGGGGAGCGAATAGATTGTTTGTTTGTCTATATTTGTTTGCTTTATAAACTTACAGACGGAGCCTGAAGTCAAGCCAGCTAGCCTTCGAACTGCATTTGCTATGCAAGTGCAAAGTAGATCAATGCTGCTTCAGTCTATCTCCGGGTTTTGTTTATGAACTGAACAATCGATTTACAAGCTCTCTAATTGCCCTTGTGGTGGCTCTAGTAACCTCCTTAGATCTACCCCTGTGATTTATTTACTGATTACCACTTGCTCGGCCTAAATCCCTGAACTGTGCTGCAAACTGTGATCAAGAACTGGATCAAAAGTCTCACACTATACCATTGCACCCTCTCTTCAAGGATATCAGTATGCATCGCACTTCCCGTGTGCTGTAGGTGGGATGCATACTGGAATCCCTGTGTAATAGGTGCGCTGATCAGAAAGGGCTAATTTTGCCTCCATACTTTGGTTTTTCTTCACTTTTTCCAGCTCTATTCAGGAGTTTTGCTGTCTGTAGTCAGTATACCTCTGTTGGAAACCCCCTTCCTTGCCATTATTCTACCTCCGTTGTGCAAAGAACTGTAAATGTTTTTATGTATTTTGAGCCATTTTCTGTTCTCTTTTACAAAGAAGTAGCGTAATTAAACTGTCGTTTCTTGATTTGGAAGTGTCGCAAGTGTCGTTTTCAGTCATAGAAGAGAATTTGATTGTTCTTGATAGTCAATTACACTGTTACTCTTGTATTTGATTTGAATTAGTAGTTTTTCAAGTGTCGAAAGCAAATTTTCAATTCCAAATCGCAAAGTGTCGTCATTGTCTTCATTTTGTCTTGAAAAGAAGCTTGTTAGTAATGTTGCGTTGAAAAATAATTCAAATTTGCGCTTAGCTTTCTTTTTATCATTCACACATTAAGAAGGCTGAAAACAAATACATGCATGTGCATTTGCATTTAGACTGTTTGTTGGTTTGATTTAGGACAGTGCATATAGTGTGTGCTCTCTGCTCTATGTTGAAAGAATATCATCTCTCTTTCCTTAGTAGCTAGGATTTTCATTCCAAAAAGAAGATTAAACGACTGTTTATCATCTTAGATTGCATTTTAGGAATTGTATATTTACATCACGTGGTGAACTTGAAAGGCAAATTTCTTAAGCAAGATCAACTGTAAAATAAATTTAATGAATCTAAAAACGCTTTGGAACCTAACGCATAACATTTAGAAGTCTAGGCTAGAGACGTATTCCGGCGTCGTAAAGCCTGGTAACTGTTGTTTTCATTACTGGTTGGGTGATTCCTCCACTTTGAGACAATAAGTGCCAGTACGGACTTGTGCTCCCACGTACCGTCTAGTATATATTGGGAGACCACAATAGGCTTTATCCTTTATCCATAGGAAGTTGTGTCTGCTGCCCTATCGATCGCAATGCACTGAACACAACATTCGGGAAGATTGACTACCGTATCGTAAAAAGTATTCTGCAGTTTTTTGATTGCTTTGGTAATCCCTCTGTCTAGATTTCCAGAGTAGTCTCTTTCGTTCCTTTTCAGACTCCTTAAAGGAAAAGGTCCATCTGAGCACTTGTCACTTCAAGCTCGTTAAAAATCGAAGGTGACTAGAGTCATCTTTTGTTTTCTATCGACTCTTAAAAATTGAAAAAACAAGTTGTGTCAAAGCGTCTAAAATTTATTTTAATCAGAATAAATATCACCTTTCCTACGTTGGTCTTAGGTTGAGAAAAATGGAGTCCACCAACCAAGGGGTTCCCCTTGGGGGAAATCCTAGTCCTTTCTCCTCTTGGGGAGATGTTGGTGCACCTCATATGGCCACATTGTCACTTCCAGGATTGACGATTGGCTTGCCCGTATGGCTCTTCTCAACCTCTGTCATTCAGAATACCGTAATTCCTGAGCAATCAAGTCAGCAACTAAATGATACCAAAGTTACCCCCCAACCTTCTACTTCGTCCAATTCTCCCTCTCCTCCTTCCTCTTCGCTTGATGAAGCTGGTAAAGCCAAAAATCAAGTAACTGAGAAGAAGAAGGAGAAGAAGAAGAAGGAGCCAAAGGCAAAAAGGGGCAACCAGGCATCGTCTAGCGAAAATCCACACACTGCACCGTCCAGGCCTAAATCGCCATGTGTCATTTGCAAAGGAGACCACTATCATCGAGATTGTCCTTGCATCCCTCGGATCTTAAGGGACTGGTCTCCTTGTTTGCACAATCCGGTGTCATCAACCTCTGACGATCATGTTGAGAATACACCGTCAACTAGTGAAAGTGAAGTCCCTGGACAAAAAGGGAAATGTAAATTTCCTTGTAAACTGTGTGAAGGCGATCACGCCGTCCACCGTTGTCCCTTCTTAGACGAGGCTAAAAGAGTTTTGGACGACCGTCCGGTTTCACCGTTACGGCTTCCTCCTGGATATAAGAAACTCTTGCCAAGTCCGTCACTAGTTGAAAATCCGGCTGACACGCCATTGTGGTCGGCCGAAGCATCTATCATTGAAGATGAACCCTCTGAATCCACACCAGATGAAATTCAAAAGGTCGAGGTGGCAGTTGACCCGGTCTTGCCTTCAGAACGTCCATCTTCGGATCATACAATCACCGGAGAGAATAAGAACGACACCATTCAAATTCTCTTCGTAAGCACAGACTCCGATGAACATGGGGGCAGTCTACCCGTTCCTTTACCATAGGAAGGAAGTTCGTCAGAGTCATATCCGACTGTCTATTCGGTCCCACCTCCAAGCAACCTAGTTGTTTCCTTCGATTGGAATCTACTAGGCAAACCTCGCTTACCAGCTAGTGTACCATTTCGAATCATTGCTCAAATATATAGAATGGTCGTGGCTGGTACCATCTTAGATGAAGGGGCTTCTGTGAGTATCCTTTCCTCGACTGCTTGGAAAGCGCTTGGTTCGCCATCACTTTTGCCTGAAATGAGAAATCTGACAAGCTTTGACAAAGGAACCAGTCGATCGTTAGGGATCCTTCCCAATGTGCCGATAACATTGAGAAGGAAAACCGTTCACATGAACGTAATGGTAGTCCAAGGACCCCAGGATTATAATTTACTCCTTGGACGCGACTATATTTATTGCATGGGAGCCATTGTCTCCTCACTCTTTAGAGTAATGTGTTTTCCGCATGAAGGAAGAGTGGTCAAGCTCGTAGACCAGCTTTCATTCCCTAGTTCACACATAGCAAATAGTCAAATACCATCCCTGAATGGTCTTTTCACGCAAGGAATGTCTCATCAATCCCTAGTCCGTTCACCTGATGAGCGCGAGTGATTCGGAGGACATCACTGAAACCTAGGGGGCATGCACCCTGGCCTGTTTCGATAGGAAAACCTTGGGCATAGGGTAGGTTTCCTCGAAGGATATATGACTGGTTTATGAGATTAAACCGGAATAAGATTCCTTCGTCAAAGTTATGTGAGTGGAGGCGACTGTGCCACTCACCTTTGTCTATTTCGGTAAACATCGTCGAGGAAGTGTTTTGTCTGTAGTACAGATAGAGCAATCTTTGGTAACCTGGAAATTCTTCGCTATACCTGGGGGCATGCAAACCTTTTGGCGTGCAAGCAAAGAGCGACCATTTATTTTTTTTAAATTTGTAGGTCCTCTAACCCTTTAAACTCGTAGGATTGGTCGTTTCCTAACTTGCATAAAGAAACGATGCGGGGCAAAACTTTGTAAAAATGCCATTTTAGATGAGACATCCTTATTATACGACTGGATCGAGCAGTTTTAACGTGGAATTCAAGCTCGTTAAAAAATAAACATAAGCAATGAGCAAACGTTCCCCCAGAGTTTAAGCTCATTAAAAAATGAACCAATTTTCGGTAAATAACCATCGTGAATGAATTATCATCAGCCTTTGAAGCCTTGGTCATGTTCTCATCATCACCTCCACTCTATATTGGCCGATCATTCACCTCCATTTGATTGTTTACCCCTTTTGAGGAATAGCTGCGAAGAGTGATCCTGTTAGCCATCCTTGTGTCACTGTTGTGATTGGAAAATTCCAAACCTTACCTGGAATTAGTTGCTACCTGAAGTTATCACTCGTTCCTCGAAAAACGAGTCTCCTTTAAGCTCTTTTTAACTGACTCATAAAATATGAAAAGATTGCCGAGTAATTAGCCTCTCCAGCTCGTTAAAGTGACTGGAAGTGCTATCCCTCCTTTAGATTTTAATCTTTTTGGACCTGAGGGATTATTACACAAAAAGATCGAGGGCTTGTTTTGTTTGGCTCGTTAAAATTACCGAAAATTCATCTCTTTTGTATTATTTTATACTTTTTCGGACTTAAGGGATTATATGACGAAAAAGGATTGTTCGAGTTTTCTTTACGTCCCTTTTCAGACTCTCTAAAATTGAAAAGGATCAAGTTATCTTTGTCGTTAAACTCGTTAAAACCGAATAGCGACAAACTTGTCCATACAGACAAGAACGAGTTTCACTATCGCTAGGCTTGTTAAAACATAGCAATGGGTTTGCCCGAAGGGAAAATTATAGAACAAGCATATGTTATCCTCCTCAAGCTTGAAAAAAATAAAGAGGTACTGGTCAGCAATGACTGGGGAAAAATTGGGAAGAAAACTTGAAGAAACTTTATTGGTAGCAAGTCGCTCTTGAAGATGACACTTTCACTCCGCATCCGAGCCGGGTTGGGCTGTTCCGTTCACTGGTCATATCACCATTGGTCCATCACACCATCCATATTTGGGGTTAACGCTACCAATCCATCATGTCAGTGTCGTCGATATGTTCAAGAGAAGTCACTCAGAGAATTCACCTGTGTCTCACCCGCTGCAATACATTCACGCTCCATCCTTTCATGACCGCCACCCTGAACCTTATATCATCAGATCGTTTTCACCTCCATTAAAATCATTTGCTCCGTTCCGTGTCATATATGTGGGATTCATTAAGGCCCTCCTATGACGGATCGCTTCTTGTCGACATCAGCTCATTATCCAGGAAGTCGATCTAGGGACAACCCTTTTAGTACTTTGAAGCTTGCATGCCTCAATGGCAAGTTTCTCACTTTTGGCGACAGGTTTACATCAATGGCCTTCGACCGAAAGATTTTGCGTGGTGATCGGCGCCAAGTCCCTTATTCACACCACATGGATTGTACTGTAGTACCTTGAGGGTCATCATCATTATCGGTGATTCCTCTCACGCCTGTTAACAGCTTACATCACTAGCTGGTAATCAGGCGATGTCTTTCCATGTTTGACTCCAGAACATCTCTCACATGGATCAACTTTTACTTTGAGTGAAGATCGAACGAGATTGAAGACCCCGGATCTAGTTTCATCCATCCGGGCTGCAATATATATTCAGGGAAATAAAGACATCAAATGTACATCATTGATAATCATCCAATAAAAGGGATGATGGCTCTACCAGAATCATCAGTCTACACACAGACAATTGTCTGGCTTATGTACATGAAAATGAATTTATAAAGCTGAGCATGGGAAATGCCCGCCTCAGCTAGATCATGAAAATATTATGAAGATAATGTATTGTATTGTATCTTATTACAGGTCGCCTTCCAACTCGAAAAAACTTTGGATCCTCATGATAAAGCATTTCACGCGACATCAAAAGATTAACGATCTCATGCTTTAGGGGGCAACTGTTATAGACATTTTTGGGCACTGCAACCCCAATCATAAATGTCCATAAAACAAGGGCTCTGTTGATGCCTCGAAAATCGTTGCAACAACATCGGGGATAACCACCCGGTCCGGACCTTAGTACAGCTCCTTTCCGTTTGGAATAGTGGCTCCGACTGGGGATAATGGGACCAGTTTCCCAAAAGTAGATAAACGGGATGAATGTATGATTTATAAAACTAAGCTAGCGATGGGCGAATAACTAAAACTATTGACAAGAATAAAAGAACTATGAACTATCCCGGGAATCTATTGAGCTTCAAAGTGCAACGTTTAATGGTCTGTGTCTAAAGACAGGCATATAGATGACTCCATCGATCAGACATAGATATTAATTCATTTAAGATTACTGTGCCTAAATAGTTAAGCCCAGCGATTAATGCGATATTACCACACTCATCATTTATATTATTGACATATACATGATTAAAAGGAAAGCATATCATAAAACATCCAATAGTGGTATGAATATAGATCTACTGTTACAGCGCATACATATAATCAACAATAGCAAGGATAATCAAATAACAATTCACATAACAGGAATGAATTCAGACATAGATAGAAATACCATATGAGCTACTTTGACACTCCCGATATCAATCGATACTTGTAATTCTTTCTTCAACGCAGAAACATTCACAACAACGACAATAGTGCACAATTGCATAAAAAGCCTCCTTGTTAAATTAAGAAAAACTGGTCCAGTTTCATAAAAGAATATTGACTAAAGCACAATAGTGCAAACTTCAGTCTTTAAGTCTGGTAAAAAACTTTACGACCCTTTCCAAAACAATAAAAGGGTCTATAAATACTAAATTAATCTAAATATCTATCAAACTGAAATGCAACTAAATCGGTATCAATAAATTTTGATCCTATTTTCCTCAGCGATCTGGCAATCGGCGGCATGATTCATCAGGTAGGCTGCTTGCCTTTAAATCTGAGCTGACTTATCGCAAGCATTGGCTCTACTTCAGGAGGTTTGTTGAGGCGCGAACTGAGCTGGACGGCATAGGTGGCATCCTGAATATCGGGAATTATATACCCGATCCCATCTGTTAGGCACTTAAGGGTGGCTCTCTGTGTATGCGGCTTTACCAGGAAGAGCCAATATGCTTCCATAGTTAAACTATTAATCCCAGCGATTAATCTCCCCTTTTCCTCTAAATCAGGATAGCATGATTGTTCCAATGTATTTGTTGTTGTCATCTTTCCTGGGGTACATTGGGAAATCATATTTGCTAAGTAGAGAGTGTTGTTGACTAGATCAACTAGATTGCTGGAAGTTAATTTACATCTTGAAGCTGCCCTTTCTGCTTTCATCACCTGAGTGTGCCATTCTGTGAAAAGTATGTCTTTATATGTTTCTGAAATCTTGGGAAAATTTTCTTCTCTCCCTTGATCAGAATCTTGCCAGTCAAGATATGCGATTATGATCTCTTCGGCTTGGTCTAACTCATTCCTGGCTTTCTCTACCTGCTGATTTATGGATGTCGTCAGCTCACGTAATGGCTCTGCCTGAGCGATTTGTTGACACAGGAGCATAATTTGGGATATTAATGCAGTGTTTATTTGCATTTCTTCTGCTCTGAATTCACCCACCTGTTGAGCGCCCTTTATCTTTTCAAGCTGCGATGACAATTGAGCGATTTTCTCATCTTTTGTTTTCATCATTTGCTCGTTTGATGCCCTCAATTGTGCCAATGCCTCTGATAATTCCTTCTGTTTCTGGATCACGCTTTTTTCGACCCTTTGCTTTTCTGCCTGCAATTGCTGAGTTAATTGACTGTTCACTTGTTGTTGTGTCGACAACTGCTGCTCCGCCTGCTCTGCCTTTTGCTTTGATTCAGCCAACTCTGCTTGTAATGCGAAAATTTGTTGGTCCTTAGTCTTTAGTAGAAGACTTACCTCTGATGCCTTGTCGATTGTCGCTGCTGAATAGGCTCCAGCATACTGTGACAGTTTTGTTAGGTCATCGGAGGGGTCGAATTCCTCCTTCCAAACCACGCTGCCCATTACAGTTTTTTCTAGAAAAAGGGGAGGTTGATCAATCTTCCTCCTTTTCCTTTGTCTTTTTACCACTGCCTTATGCCTCAGGCTGTAGAAAACATCCAGGGGAGGAATATCTTCTACCTGGAGAATGATTTGGTCGGAGGGGTCTTTTGGTATTATCTCAACATCCTTGGAAATGGGTGGGCCACTGGTTCCACTTAGAACCTGAGGTGAAGTGATGTCCTGTATATCGTTTGCCTTGGAAGTGTCTGTATCCTTGGAACATTCCAACCCACTGATGATAGAGTCAAATTGCCTCCACTCTTGAAGCAAATTAGGGTCAATATTAGTATCTATATTGACATCAGTGGTGGTTTGTTTTTCCTTTTGAGCTTGGGACTCCTTCTGCACTTTTTCCTGCTCTCTTTTCTGTTGTTCCTCTTGTTCTTTCTTTTGCCTTTCCTCTTGCTCTTTCTTTTTTTGTTCCTCCTGTTCCTTTTTATGATCCTTTGTTACAACCGGAGGTTCCTTTGACTGTTGCCGAACAGACTCGCTTGATGATGTCGTCGGGGTTGTTGCTAGTAAATCTAGAGGCAGAGTTTGCAACCTCTGTTCTCTAAGCTTATTAAACTTAGTCAGCCCTTCATCATTATATTTCATTCGAGCGAGTTCTTTAGCCTGACCTATTGTTTCAATTGAAATGAATAGGTCGTCAAACATATCTTCTTTGTGCTCAAATTTTGTCAATTTGGCCTGTTCTAGTGCATTGTAGGCAACTTTCTTTGGATCATATGGCCTATTTGGGATAGTCGCCAGAGTTAAGGACTGAATCTTTGTGGCTTCCTTTTCTGCATGTTTGAGATCATGCAGAGTATAGACACCACACCTCAAGGGAAAAGAGGGCCAGCCCCTCTTCTTTTCTTTCTTGAGAGTCTGTGTAACACTCTCAGCCATAATCTGATAAGTGATTTCTCTTGCTAGCAGTTTATCTGGTATATACAAAGGGAGAACATGTGGGTCGGCTTGGCTGCCGAAAACTCTTATGTAGGTAAATCTCTCCTCTCCAAACCAACTCGCTACCGCTGTTATATCAAACGAAGCTTGATAGGAAATCTTGGGAATGGGTTTATCAAAAATAGAATAGTGAATAGGCACCATAAAGCCATTGCAGATTTGGTACAGATGGTGCTTGTAAGAGGACTTCCATAGTTTCTGATGGTATATGTGGATAGCTGTGGGATCTTGTGGCGTCCACCTCCAGCCGAGCACGGGAAATTCAGAATTGAAACATAATGTATCTAAGATATATGCACTGTAATAGAATGGGGGAATTTTCCTTTCAGAGACGACAGTCTGATTTCTAAAATCACGCACAACTTGTGCTAATTTGTCAGAAAGGATGGTGGCCCAATCCATAATTATACTGTTTACTACAGCCTCCATTAGAGGAACCATTTCTATGGTAAAATTAGCAGAGTCATGCAATCCCCATAATCTACACATCATTATTCCCGCATAGCAATAAGGAGAAGCCAGAGAATCAACCGAGTACTTACCGGAAGATTCGTGTTTGTGTTTGGCTGGATTTTGTCTCCAATCCTGGATGGGTTCGGATTCAACTTCATTTTCGCTTGCAAACTTCTCCAGGAACGCTTTATTATATATCTTCTCCGGCTCGGGCAAATGATACATTTGTCTTAGATCATCCGCCCTGAACGATCCGAAGATTCTTCCATCTCTAGTGCTAAAAGTTCTATCCAAGATTGGGATTTCTTGAATCGCCCACCGCACTACGTCTGTGTATGGGAAAATTTGCTCCCTGGCCGCTATTCTGTGAAGGAAAGAGTCGGCTAAATCCTTAAGAGTACATTCAGACTTCCGAGTAGGATCTGCAGTAGCTTCTGTTACTGTCTTTTCTGGTTCTTCGGCTTCAATTAGGTTGTAAGTGCCTTGCCAAGTAACTCTGGTGAGACCCGTGCATGTAGTATCAGATATTAAGCCCTTCTTCTTGTCCACAAGAGTTTTTCCTGCAGCCGGTGTAGTGGAAGCACCTGCGGTCTTCTTAGATTTCTTCCCCATCTTGTTTGAGCTTCCTTCTATGGATGAATTCTGCACAGCGGCGAAAATAAACGTAACAGAGAGATATGCTAATGAAAATTCAATATGGGAAAGATATATCAATCAAAGCGTGCTGAGAGATTAACTCTTAAAAATGGCTGCGGATCCAATCCATGGGAAGATCTTACAGATACATTAAATGGTCGTTTAAGGCCTGCCACCCCTTAAATGCTCATTACACCATTATTCGACTGAATGACTCGCTTAAGCGTGCTATGGATATTTTGGCAGTTGAGTGCAGGTGATGGATTATTTAAGAGATCAAACTTTAAATAGAAATGGATCATAATATCCCTCCATTTAACGGCTTTTTCGAAATCCGCGCTATATCGCAATCGGCCATCGGGAACACTTTAAATCTTTATGTTGACAATTTTGAAATGTCGATCGCTGATAGCGATATCGCATCGCATCGGGAGAATAGGTGTTATATAATCATACGGATAGCATACCCCCGACCGCCAATAGCGAAATTGCATCGCATCGGGGGTAGAATCTAGGCGCCTTATTATTATACATGGGATATTGTCGATTGCCGATTGCGAAATTGCATCGGAACGGGGTGAATGACTTAAGGTGCTTAGCCAGCGTATAAAGTATCGTCGATAACTTATCGCCGATTGCGTATCGCGTCGGGGCTAACGGCATGGGGTGCTTTATGATGTGCATGAAGTTTTGCCGATAGCCGATAGTGATATCGCATCGGCGGGATCCCATATGCCACTTATTTACATCTTCTATGTCATTGCGATATGCGATCTTGCGATCGCTTTATCGCAATGATAAAAGATTGTTATATTTGATTCAATATGGGTTTTTCAAAAGGTTTTATATAATGCCTTCATTTGGTTTGCGGACCTTTTACAAATAATGCAATATTGATACCAATTGACTTCTAAAGGGACCCATTTCATATAATAATTTTGTAAATGAAATGTTATGAAATGGGGGGTTGTTGTGGAGCACAACAATTGGCGATTCGCTGGACGAAACAGTTAGCTCTGAAAAGTATAGAAATACTTAAACTTTTTTTTCAAAAATAGAATTCTAATCAAACGGGAAAATTCTAATATAACTAGGTATATATGCATTCCAAGTGAAATGAATCTATTTTTGCTAATTTCCTCTCTTTTTTAAGAAAATAGATACATTCTTAAGTTTTAAATGAGCCTCTATGGGTTTATAATGATAAAACGGAAAACTTCTCCAAATCAGCTTTTAAGGTGAACTCCTCTGTCATAGGTAGAGCCTCTGCCGCCAACAAACGTTTATAGTTTCGACAGGGATACCTTTTAGCCATGTTATTGTCCATTATTCCATTCAATTAAGAGTGCGATTAAGAGAATGAATTCAAAACATGTTTTCATATTTTGTATTTCATTTCCTTTTCTGTTGTCGATAAGATAAAAAGCCATTGTCCTGGTTTGGTGGCCAGCTGTTGACAATGCCACTCACTGGTAGTAGTCTAACTGAACAAGCTGGCTCGTGATGAGACCCCTTGTCTTGTAATTTCAAGCCATTACCCTGTTTTGGTATGCAGTATTGGTAATGTCAGTTAAACTATTTCCCTATGAACATGGTAAGCAGGCTTGCAATAAGACCTCTTATCTTTAATATCAGATATTTTAGAATTACACTCTGAGTAATCATAAACTTTAGTGAATGAGATGGACAATTTTCTCCTTGAGAGTAAATGGATGACAGGTTAAGAGTTGAAGATGCTGAAATTGGACTAGCTTCTATCTTGATATTGATAACCTTTTGAGACCAATTTGAAAACAGAGAATGATTTACAATACTTTTAAACTTTGAAAGGAGTTCACAAAATTTGAACTATAGTTTCAGAATACAATGATACCTAATTTCCTAGAAATTATCCCTTTTGGTTAAGAGTTCTATTATTTTAAAAGAAAATATCGCTACACTCCTGTAGATCAAATTTTCAAACACAGCAAAGGTCAATAGTAGATACCTTACAACATTATTTTCTGCAAATCCTACAAACTACAAAAATCTATCAAACTAGAAGGAGAAGGGGTTACCTCCTCAATTAAAGAATTTTTTCAAGATAAGGCCATTAACGGGGAAAGAATCTCTCAACCCTGATAAGTCTTGCAATATAAAGGTCGAATGTCCTATCTTTTTGTAGATCTGAAACGGTCCAAGCCACATCTTCTGGAACTTGGTATGTTTACCCTTATCCTCATGGGCTTTGTCCCATTTCAGAACTAAATCACCGACTTGGAATTGTTTTGAACCAGATGAGACTGAATCAAAAGCTTCCTTAATGACTTGCTGATGTTTGGCATGAATAACCCTGGCTTTTTCTCTTTCCTCTTCTAATTTTAGAATTTGGTCATGTCTAAGCTGAATAGAAGAGGAAGGACTTTCCTCAATGAACTGCACTAGGGCTAAAGAAGGAAGAACAAGATTTGTGGGTAGTACTGCTTCTTTTCCATACACAAGATTGAACGAAGAAGATCCTATAGAAGCTTTCTGTGTTATCCTATCAGCCCATAATGCAAACACTAAAGATTTGTGCCAGTTTTTATGATTTTGCTCTATAGTTCGCTTAATAATTTTGATCAGATTCTTATTAGTAGATTCTGCTAAGCCATTACCCTGGGGATAGTAATTAGCAGAATATTTTAATTTAAATCCTCTTTTAATAGCGAAATCAAACATAGCATTGCCTGAAAAGTAAGATGCATTATCAAAAACAAGAGCATTTGGGACACCAAACCTGGTAATGATGAATTGATCTATGAATTCAATGATTGCTTCAGAATTTGCTGTCTTTAAAGGGATTACCTCCACCCACTTAGTAAAATAATCGGTAGCAGTAAGGATATACTTATGTTGTTTGGAAGATGGTGGAGTAATCTCCCCAATGATGTCCAATCCCCATTGCTCAAATGGTTGTTCAATGTTGACTGGTTGCAGAGGAAAAGCTGATTTACGTTGTCTTCCACTAGAATTTTGACAATTGAGGCATTTCCTTACATACTCGTGGGCATCTTTAAACAGAGTAGGCCAATAGTAACCAGCATGAATAATTTTGTGAGCTGTTGTATCAGCTCCAAAATGTCCTCCCGCTGGTCCATCATGTAACTCCTGCAAAACGTTTTTTGCTTCAGTTCTCTCAAGACATCTTAATAAGATGGAATCATAATTCTGCTTAAAAAGGACATCATCAATAAGTGTAAAATTATTTGCTTTCAACCTAATGGCCCTTTTGTTCTTGTAAGATAGATTCGGAGGTGCATATCCATTCTTTAAATAAAAGATTAAATCTGCATATTGAGATTCAGAATCAGAAACACTTATCTGATTGATTTCTTCAGTTTGCTCTGTATCGCTTGATTCTGGGATGTTGGATGCTCCTGCCAATATCCTGCAAAAACCTTGGCCCCTAACAATCTTTGCTGGTCTAATTTCTAAGTCGTACTCTTGAAGCGTTGTGACCCAATTTGCCCTTTTTTCACCTAGTTCTTTTTGGATTAATAGTTGCCTAACTGCTGGGAAAGGAACTATAACTTTTGTATGAGTTTTCAAAAGGAAGGGTCTATAATGCTTGACTGATTTAAATACAGCAAAGGCTTGTTTTTCTACATCGGAGTAATTCAATTCAGCACCCTGAAGATTTGAGATAAAAAATGAAATGGGTGCTTCCAAATTGTGATCATTTAGCTGCGTAAGTACTGCAGCATAAGACAAGTTGGATGCGATGGTATATAATGTAAAATGATTAGAAAAATTTGGAGTATTTAAAGCTGGGGCATTGATTATTGATTGCTTGATTAGATCAAAAGCTTCCTTTTCTGCTAATCCCCATTTAAAGACTGAATTTTTCTTGATCATTGTTTGAAGTGGCAAAATAATTTGAGAAAAATCTGGGACAAATCTTTTAACAAAATTGATCTGGCCTAAAAATGACTGCATCGATTTTTTATTGTGTGGGAAAGGGATTTCAGAGATTTCTTTGATCCGATCAGGATCAATATAAATGCCATCTTTGGATACAATAAATCCCAAGAGCTTTCCTTGATCAAGAGCAAAGAAAGACTTTTTAGGGTTAAGAGAAATACCATATCTTTTGCAATGCTGAAAATTTTGATTTAGATCATGCAAATGATTATACCTCTCCTTAGAGAATACAGTAATATCGTCTAGATAGATGACTACTGTTCTATTAATCAACCCTCTAAAAGCTATATCCATAGCTCTTTGGAATGTCGCTCCCGCATTTATAAGTCCAAAAGGCATTTTCTGATACGCATATGTTCCCCATTTCGTCCTGAATGTGGTTTTAAGCTGGTCATCAGGATGAACCAAAACTTGGTTATACCCTGAGAATCCATCAAGAAAGGACATCAATTCAGAGCCTGCTACTGATTGGAGTATTTGCTCCATAGTAGGTAATGGGAAATTGTCCTTCAAGCTCGCTTTGTTCAAATTTCTGAAATCGATACAAATTCGAATGTCGCCATTTTTATTTCTGACTGGCACCATATTAGAGACCCAGTTCGAGTGTCGGACAGGAAAAATAATCTTGGCTTTCAAGAGTTTGTTAAGTTCCGATTTTATCTGGCTCTCCAAATTTGGATGTATTTTTCTTAACTTCTGCTGAATCGGTTTCTGATCGGGAAGCATAGGAATGGTATGCTGGATAATGGATGTATCATAAGTCTTCAAATCATCATATTTCCAAGCAAAAACCTGTTTATTTTTCCTTAACAGTTTGATGAATGCCTCCTTCTCTTCTAAGGAAAGTCCTAATCCTAAATTAATATTTTGAGGAGCATGCTCAGTACCTAGATTTATCAATTCGAACCTAAGGGTAGAACTTTGGAGCTTTGCATTAATTACAGGTTTAAACCTGTCTTTGATATCATAAAGATCTTCGAGCTTTACCACTGGCTTAGGAATTGAATTTTCCTGAGGTGTTTCTTTCATTTGTAGATCATGGTCATTTTCCTCAATAATTTGATCGTCATAGGACTTTTCAGAAGTTAGAAATTGTAAAATATCCTCATCATGGTTGAATACTCTCCAATTAGTGACATTATCAGGAATTGAAGGCCTAAAAAGAAATTCTACGGAAAATCTATCTAGGTTGTAGTCTTCAGAAGGTAGAAGCTTGAAAGCTACATTGGCTAGGAGATCGGCTGCCGAGTTTTGAGACCTGGGGATGGAGGAAATGTTGAATGCGGAAAAGTGCGAAGTAAGTTCTTGTACTAGCGATTGATAGTGCTTGAGGTGATTTGAAAGACAATGGATTGCATTCCTCACCTGTTTAACAATAATTTCAGAATCGTCGAATACTTTCAAATATTGCACTTTAAGACCGATCGCTTTATACAGTCCCTGGACTAAGGCTTCATATTCTGCTGTATTGTTAGTGCATTCAAATTCCAGCCTACAGGACAGCATTGTCTTTTCTCCTTGTGGACTAACCCAAATGCAACCTGCTCCCGAGCCCTCGTTGGACTTAGAGCCATCAAAATATAAAGACCAAAATAAAGAGGTATTAACAAATGTATTTACAGTTTTCTCAGCATCATTGAAACATCTAGACCTATCAGTTTGTGAAAAATTCTCAATCTGAGATGTAAAATGATTGACTGAAAAAGGAGATGGTTGGGCAACAAAGTTGCCAAAGAATGACTCTGATGAATAATTCCCCAAAATGTTGTTGTTGAACGCTACGGGTTGGTTTTCTTGCTCAAATTCAGTAACTGTGTGGGTCATATGTTTCTCACGATCGATTCTTATTTGATTTGGCTTGCCCTTGTAGGGAAGCCACATATGTGACCAATCAGTGGAAATATACCCATGCAATTTTTCGGACCAATCCCTACTCAAAATTAGACCGTAGAATTCAGGTATATCGGCTATTAGGATGTCAATCCTTTGTACTACTCTGGGATCAGCAGACAACCTGATAGTCACAGAATTGATTTCTCCCACAACCTGCACTTTAGTCCTGTCCAACTGTACAATATGAGTAGCAGACTTCTGGGGTTCAATGTTCAGTTTAGAGCAAACTGAAGCTGGAATTATGTTAGATGATGCCCCTGAGTCAATTAAACAGTTGTGCAGGTTTCTGTTGTAAATCTCATAGGTTAGCAGGAAGGGTGGAGTATGAGAATTTGATCTATCTCCAATTAGAACTGAATCAGTAGCTTCAACCATACCTAGAGGAGGTTGGCCTGAATCATTAGCGGCTTTTGCACTGGGAAGTGGTGTAGAGGGAACAACATTCAGTTCCTTAAGAAGTAATTTCTGCTGATGCTTTAATTTACTAAGCTCAAACATAGTAATGTTTGCTTTAGTTTTCTTCATGTCATCAACAATATTATACTCCATTGAATCAGATACGACTAATGTTTTTGATGTTGAAGGAGTATTAGAAGTTGAAGGCTGGTTTTGGGGAACTGCTGCAGGTGATTTCTTTGCAGGTGTTTTTTCTTTAGTTGTAGCGGCACCAACACTTCTTTTCTTGGATGTTACTTGAACGGGCTTAGAAGTATTTTTGCTCCTAGTAGTAACTGGGAATGCCTCTTCTTCATCATCAGTCGGTGCGATTATTTCCTCTTCCTCTTCTTCTTCTTGCTCTAAGTCTGCGTTAGATATGACATTTGGGGGCTTTGACTCATTTCTCTTAAAAGTTCTAAAGGCTCTTTTGGTTGAGGTTTAGGCCACTTGTTTCTTTATTTCGACCATTTCATTTGATAACGTTTTTAAGACCTTTTGCAAACCTTCCATGTCATATGGGTCTTTTGGGGTTTTCTTTCTTGAGTCATCTTTGAAAGAGGCTTTTTTGGCTTTTCTGTCTTCCAGAGCAGCTTTCTTTTCCAGGGAATTGATGCATTTCTCCACAGCAAGCGCTTCTTTCATGTTTTCGGCTAAGGTAGGTTTCCCGACTCTATCTACAAAGATAGCTATATTGGCAGGCAGAGCTGTTATATACCATTCGCTCCGAATTTGTTCGCTTGGTTTGGAGGCTGTAGGGATTTTATTTAGGAGTTTATTGAAGCGTGCATTAAATTCCTTAATTGGTTCCCTATGTTCTATTCTCAGATTTGAGAGATCGTTTATTAAAGTTGCCAAAGACCTATCATCTCCATATTTGGTAAGAAACTGCTCTTGGCAAGTGTTCCAACTGGTAATGGAACCAGAGGATAAAGAGAAATACTAGGATCCTGCTGATCCTTGTAAGGTGTTAGGGAAAAGTCTAACAACAACATCTTGTTCTGTTACTCCTTTCAAGTTGGTTGCTAACATGAAATTATTGATGTGTTCCTCAGCTTGGGTTCCATCATCTGGATTAAACTTGGGTAGCCATTTTTCAGGATAATCTGGTAATGGATGCAATGCCGCAGGCATGTTGACTGCACCAGGTCTGGTCCATGGATCTGCCATTGTAATATCAACAGTGGTTGATACTACTGTTGGAATTCCAGATGTATGGGAAGGAAATAATGTTGAAGAGAGAGCAGATTGGGATGTTGAAGCTTCTAATCCTTGGTGAACAACAATATGTAATGGGGGAGTTGATGGTTGACTTTGCAGAGGGGAAGATGCAATGGAGGATGTGGAGGAAAGCTCTTAACTATCAGATCCTTCAGTATTTTTCTTCGCCTTTTTCCTTTTGGTTAAAGGGAACTCAGTGGGTTCAATACCGAGCTTTTCGCTCTGAAGTCTGGTGAGAGGGTGAGGTAAATTGAACTGCGAAGTCGCACTGCTTTGTGATACCTCAGATTTCTGTGGTGAAATCGAGAAGCTCTGAAGTTTGTGGATAAGGGACTGGACTTCAGGTGATTCAAGACTTAATTGTTCTGGAGTATGATGGGTTTGAGCAGTGGTAGTTGATTCTTCTTCTTCTTGTTTGGGTACTGGAGAACCAGTATGCAAATAGGAAGATCGAGGGGATTCAGAGGGAGAATTACTCTTAGAATGGCTTATGGGTTTTGGCTTATGTGCCATTCACAGTTGAGGCCCTCCTTCTAGCGCCAAAAATGTTGATGCGTCGAAAATCGCTGCAACAACATCGGGGATAACCACCCGGTCCGGACCTTAGTACAGCTCCTTTTCCGTTTGGAATAGTGGCTCCGACTGGGGATAATGGGACCAGTTTCCCAAAAGTAGATAAATGGGATGAATGTATGATTTATAAAACTAAGCTAGCGATGGGCGAATAACTAAAACTATTGACAAGAATAAAAGAACTATGACCTATCCCGAGAATCTATTGAGCTTCAAAGTGCAGCGTTTAATGGTCTGTGTCTAAAGACAGGCATATAGATGACTCCATCGATCAGACATACATATTAATTCATTTAAGATTACTGTGCCTAAATAGTTAAGCCCGACGATTAATGCGATATTACCACACTCATCATTTATATTATTGACATATACATGATTAAAAGGAAAGCATATCATAAAACATCCAATAGTGGTATGAATATAGATTTGCTGTTACAGCGCATACATATAATCAACAATAGCAAGGATAATCAAATAACAATTCACATAACAGGAATGAATTCAGACATAGATAGAAATACCATATGAGCTGCTTTGACACTCCCGATATCAATCGCTACTTGTAATTCTTTCTTCAACGCAGAAACATTCACAACAACGACAATAGTGCACAATTGCATAAAAAGCCTCCTTGTTAAATTAAGAAAAACTGGTCCAGTTTCATAAAAGAATATTGACTGAAGCATAATAGTGCAAACTTCAGTCTTTAAGTCTGGTACAAAACTTTACGACCCTTTCCAAAACAATGAAAGGGTCTATAAATACTAAATTAATCTAAATATCTATCAAACTGAAATGCAACTAAATCGGTATCAATAAATTTTGATCCTATTTTCCTCAGCGATCTGGCAATCGGCGGCATGATTCATCAGGTAGGCTGCTTGCCTTTAAATCTGAGCTGACTTATCGCAAGCATTGGCTCTACTTCAGGAGGTTTGTTGAGGCGCGAACTGAGCTGGGCGGCATAGGTGGCATCCTGAATATCGGGAATTATATACCCGATCGCATCTGTTAGGCACTTAAGGGCGGCTCTCTGTGTATGCGGCTTTACCAGGAAGAGCCAATATGCTTCCATAGTTAAACTATTAATCCCAGCGATTAATCTCCCCTTTTCCTCTAAATCAGGATAGCATGATTGTTCCAATGTATTTGTTGTTGTCATCTTTCCTGGGGTACATTGGGAAATCATATTTGCTAAGTAGAGAGTGTTGTTGACTAGATCAACTAGATTGCTAGAAGTTAATTTACATCTTGAAGCTGCCCTTTCTGCTTTCATCACCTGAGTGTGCCATTCTGTGAAAAGTATGTCTTTATATGTTTCTGAAATCTTGGGCAAATTTGCTTCTCTCCCTTGATCAGAACCTTGCCAGTCAAGATATGCGATTATGATCTCTTTGGCTTGGTCTAACTCATTCCTGGCTTTCTCTACCTGCTGATTTATAGATGTTGTTAGCTCACATAATGGCTCTGCCTGAGCGATTTGTTGACACAGGAGCCTAATTTGGGATATTAATGCAGTGTTTATTTGCACTGCTTCTGCTCTGAATTCACCCACCTGTTGAGCGCCCTTTATCTTTTCGAGCTGCGATGACAATTGAGCGATTTGCACATCTTTTGTTTTCATCATTTGCTCGTTTGCTTCCCTCAATTGTGCCAATGCCTCTGATAATTCCTTCTATTTCTGGATCGCGCTTTGGTCGACCCTTTGCTTTTCTGCCTGCAATTGCTGAGTTAATTGACTGTTCACTTGTTGTTGTGTCGACAACTCCTGCTCCGCCTGCTCTGCCTTTTTGCTTTGATTCAGCCAACTCTGCTTGTAATGCGAAAATTTGTTGGTCCTTAGTCTTTAGTAGAAGACTTACCTCTGATGCCTTTTCGATTGTCGCTACCGAATAGGCTCCAGCATACTGTGATAGTTTTGTTAGGTCATCGGAGGGGTCGAATTCCTCCTTCCAAACCACGCTGCCCGTTACAGTTTGTTCTGGAAAAAGGGGAGGTTGATCAATCTTCCTCCTTTTCCTTTGTCTTTTTACCACTGCCTTATGCCTCGGGCTGTAGAAAACATCCAGGGGAGGAATATCTTCTACCTGGAGAATGATTTGGTCGGAGGGGTCTTTTGGTATTATCTCAACATCCTTGGAAATGGGTGGGCCATTGGTTCCACTTAGAACCTGAGGTGAAGTGATGTCCTGTATATCGTTTGTCTTGGAAGTGTCTGTATCCTTGGAACATTCCAACCCACTGATGATAGAGTCAAATTGCCTCCACTCTTGAAGCAAATTAGGGTCAATATTAGTATCTATATTGACATCAGTGGTGGTTTGTTTTTCCTTTTCAGCTTGGGACTCCTTCTGCACTTTTTCCTGTTCTCTTTTCTGATGTTCCTCTTGTTCTTTCTTTTGCCTTTCCTCTTGCTCTTTCTTTTGTTGTTCCTCCTGTTCCTTTTTATGATCCTTTGTTACAACCGAAGGTTCCTTTGACTGTTGCCGAACAGACTCGCTTGATGATGTCGTCGGGGTTGTTGCTAGTAAATCTAGAGGCAGAGTTTGCAACCTCTGTTCTCTAAGCTTATTAAACTCAGTCAGCCCTTCATCATTATATTTCATTTGAGTGATTTCTTTAGCCTGACCTATTTTTTCGATTGAAACGAATAGGTCGTCAAATATATCTTCTTTGTGCTCAAATTTTGTCAATTTGGCATGTTCTAGTGCATTGTAGGCAACTTTCTTTGGATCATATGGCCTATTTGGGATAGTCGCCAGAGTTAAGGACTGAATCTTTGTGGCTTC
The DNA here is from genome assembly GCA_031772625.1 of Pinus tabuliformis. Taxonomy (NCBI): domain Eukaryota; kingdom Viridiplantae; phylum Streptophyta; class Pinopsida; order Pinales; family Pinaceae; genus Pinus; species Pinus tabuliformis. The sequence continues at coordinate 1,121,244,199 of CM062819.1, read as the reverse complement.
CTTTTCTGCATGTTTGAGATCATGCAGATTATAGACACCACACCTCAAGTGTTGTTGGGAAAAGTATCCAATACGGAATGACCCTATCCCACTCTAAGGGTGATAGTACCTCAGCAACAATCAAAGAAAAGCTATTCGAGATTACTTCTTTATGAGATGTAAGAGAGGGGAAAAAGAGATCCACTAACCGTTATCTTCCGCTAATGATTGATCCAATCTTCTCTCTTTGCTGCTTACTCCCAGCTCCTTGCTCTTTCACTGGCCCAGCTACACCAAGATCCTGCAAAATGGCAAGCGAGGGAAACTACAAGAAGCATACATTCATAATTGATTCAAGGATTAGAATAAATCAAATACACAAGCATAACAATACACTATTGAGACACATGCATATAGAAGAACCTCAAATGCTTTATTAATGGAAGAAGTAAAGTTCAGGAAGTGATACAACCATAAAAGGCCCAATCCAGCATCACCTCCCAGCAGAAAGAAATCTCCTCTTCACCTCCTTCAAGCAAATCACCCAATAGTTCTATACTCAAACCAACAACACTTCCTTACATTCACAAGATTCCAGCCCCCCTAAACCTCATGAGAGAGCTCTATATATAGGAGTTTTGGAGAAAGGATGAGTCAGCTTGTAGCTGGCATGAAGCTGACTAGTGTCCTCTCCCACTTCAGTTATTCTTCAGTTCTTGAGTCCACTTGGAGGTTCTTGCTTCCACTTGGAGATCTAGACGCTCTTACTCATCTCCAGTCGAATTCCTTGATGCAAGTGTCACTTTGGAAGCTTCCTGGGCTCTGACACCTTGAGGAATGAGTCTGCCACATGTCCAAACTCGTTCAGCGCAGGTAGCTAGTGTTGGAGTTGACATTCAGCGCAGGTAGCCAGTGTAGCAGTTGACATTCAGTGCAGGTAGCCAGTGTAGCAGTTGACATGATCCAGAATTGGCTTGTTTTTGAGTGTTTTCAGGTGGAGAACTATTATTCAATGCTGTGGTTTGCTGACCTTGTTCCTCTAGGGGTAGGAACAACATGTTTAGGGACTTTGGATCCCTTAGATTATGGACTTTTCATGCTTCATGCTGTAAGGCACAAAAATGTCTATAACAGTTGCCCCCTAAAGTATGAGGTCGTTTATCGGGTGAAATGCTTTATCCGGAGGATCCGAAGTTCATTCAATCGCTGAGAGGTGACCTGTAATAAAGTACAATATAATACATTATTTTTCATTCTGCTTTCATGATCTAGCTGAGGCGAGCATTCCCATGCTCAGCTTTATAAATTCATTTTGGTACATAGAACAGACGATCGTCTGATGGTAGACTGATAATTCTCTGCTGAAATTATCATCCTTTGAGTAGGATGATCATCTGCTGTAATGATGTACATGTCAAATGTCTTTATATTTCCTGAATATATATCGCAGCCCGGATGGATGAAACTAGATCCGGGGTCTTCAAACTCGTTCGATCTTCACTCTAAGTACAAGTCGATCCATGTGAGAATTGCGCTGAAGTCGAACATGGAAAGACATCGCTTGATTACCGGTCAATGAAGTAAACCGTTAACAAGCGCGAGAGGAATCACCGATAATGATAATGACCCTCAAGGTACTGCAGTACAATTCACGTGGTGTGAATATAGGACCTGGCGTCGAACACCACGCAAAATCTTCTGGTCGAAGGTCATTGATGTATACCTGTCGCCGGAAGTGAGAAACTTGCCATTGAGGCATGCAAGCTTCAAAGTACTGAGGGGGGTGTTCCTAGATCAACTTCTTGGATAATGAGCTGAAGTCGACAAGAAGCGATCTGTCAAAGGAGGGCCTTAATGAATCCCACATCAGTGACACGGAACGGAGCTAATGATTTTAATGGAGGTGAAAACAATCTGTGAAATATGATTCAGGGTGGCGATCATGGATGGATGAAGGATAATGTATGGCAGTGGATGGGACACGATTGACTCTTTCTGAACAACATCTCTTGAACATATAACGACACTGATATGATGGATCGGTAGCATTACCCCAAATGTGGATGGTTTGGCGAGACCATGGTGATGAGACCGGTGAATGAAACAACCCAACCCGATGTGATACGGAGGAAAAGTGTCATGTTCAAGAGCGACTTGCTACCATTAAAGCTTTGAGGTTCTCCCAATTTTTCCCCAGTCATTTCTGACCAGTACCTCTTTATTTTTGTCAAGCTTGAGGAGGATAATATATGCTTGTTCTATAACCTGCCCTTCGGGCAAGCCCATCGCTATGTTTTAACGAGCTTAGCGATAGGGAAACTCATTCTCGTCTAAAGACAAGTTTGTCGCTATTTAATCATTTTAACGAGTCTAACGACAAGGAAAACTCGGTCCTTTTCATTTTTAGAGAGTCTGAAAAGGTACAGAAGGTTAACTCCAAAATTCCTTTTTCGTCATCTAATCCCTTAAGTCCGAAAAAGTATAAAACAATATAGAAGGGATGAGTTTTCGATAACTTTAACGAGCCGAATAAAACAAGCGCTCGACCTTTTTGTGCAATAATCCCTCAGGTCCAAAAAGATTAAAATCTAGAAGAGGGATAGCTCTTCCGGTCCTTTAACGAGCTGGAAGGCCAAAACTCGGCAATCTTTTCATATTTTACGAGTCAGTTGAAAAGAGCTCAAAGAAGACTCGTCTTTTGAGGAACGAGTGATAAACAGGGATAGCAGCAGATTCCAGGTACAGGTTGGAATTTTCCAATCACGGCAGTGTCACAAGGATGGCTAGGTGAAATCACTCTTCGCAGCTGTTCCTCAAAATGGGTAAACAATCATATGGAGGTGAACGATCGGCCAAATGAAAGTGGAGGTGGCAGGTGCAAAACACGACCAAGGCTTTTATGGCTGATAAATTTACGATCACAGCGGTTATTTACCGGGATAGGTTCATTTTTTATTTAAAAATGAACTTAAACTCTGGAGGAAACATTGCTCACTGCTTATATTTATTTTTTAACGAGCATGAAGACCGCGTTAAAACTGCTCGGATCTTGCGTTTATTTTTTAACGAGCATGAACTTTATGTTAAAACTGCTCGATGATAAGTTTGCATGCCCCCAGCATAACAACGCAAATCGAGGTGCATGCCCCCCAAGCTTCATTGCATTCAACTTGGTGGTTGGAATGAAGGTTTACCTTTGAGATTTGGAAAGGGGATTGTTTTCATTTTTTAATGAGGTTGACATAGTAAATGAACTATCCTCATGACTCCTTGTTTCATTTTTTAACAAGGTTGACACGAGATAAGAACCGTCCTCGGAGCCCACTGTATTTACAGTATTTCTATTAGGGCGATGATCCATGCTGACAAAATGTTTAGGAATCTTCCGAATCCATTAGATATAGAAGATTTCATATTGTAGGTTTCCACTGTGGCCACTTCCGTCAGATTACTTGCAGGCGGTAGGGCAAAAGTACCCATTAAGGCAGGGTCTTTTAGGAGGCCTACTCCAATATTTTGAAGCGAATGATTGCTTCCATGGATCATTGGAATGCTTCCCGCAACTTGTGAACTATCGGGGAGGAAAGTTTGTTGGTCGACGACTGTAATTCCTCCTTGAAAGGGAAATGCAATCTTCCTGAAGTAGGTTGACACAACTGCGGCCATGGCATATATCCAGGGCCTTCCCAGTAGGATGTTGTAATCGAGGTTTCCGTCAATTACTTCAACATCAACTTCTACTGTTTTTCCCCCCAGCTCAACTTGCAAGTTACTTAAAATCCCATATGGAGTGTATGATCGTCCATCAAATGCTTTTAACATTGTCGATGATTTTGACAAGGGTGGTGAGCCTAAATTTTTCCAGCAACTCATCGACATAAGACATGTAGATGCCCCCTCATCAATAATTGTCCGATGAACAGTTTTGTTGAGGGCTTTCACTTGAATAAGGAAAGCTAGTTGAGCTGGTAACTGAGGGTCATATCCTTTATGATCAAAGGCCACGAGATTGGAATCCATTGGGCCAATCCCACCTATTGCTGATAATAAAGCTTGCTCTTGGGAGGGGTAATTTTGCGGTACCTCGAGTGTCGACATAGCGGACGAAGATTGAGCCAGGTCCTCTACTATATTATAATTCTGTGCTCCTTTGGCACGAGGATTAAATGTCGATTTGTGTACTACTCCCTTTGGCGGCTTTATCATTGGCTCAGGAACGATGGGTGGCACAACTTCGGTCAAAGTTGTCGTTGAACTACTAGGTCATTCATTAACCTTTTTTGTTCAACAGCTTTGGATTCCCGTAATCTTTATTCCTTGTCAAAGCATCATTCTGTTGCTTTGAGGTAGACAACATAAGCACTTGGGATCGGGAAGCATTTTGATTAGCAACCAGATTTTGACCTGGATTAGGAAACGGATCAGTCAATACTGCTGGGGTTTTTGAACTCTTAAAGAGTTTCTTAACTTCAGCTATATGTGGACAATCTTTCGTCCAATGATCCTCATCACATATATGACACCCTGCTGGGGGTTTCCTTTTTCTCCCTTTCTTTTTCTTCTTGCCCCCTGGTTGCTTCAGTGGTTTGCCCTTGTCGGTCGACATGGCATTTACTTCTGAGGCAAGAAGTTCTTCATTTGCATTTTGACTATAAATTTTGTGCTTGCCAATCACGCCATCGCCGGCGTGAGAGCCATTGTTTGATTTAGGAGGAGGAGGAATTGAGAATTCCGGTCTAGGGGCGTCAGGTATTTTGTCGTAGAGCATACGGGACTGAGTATAGACCAAGTCCAAATATTGCGCACGAGCGATAACCTGCTCTTTCGTTACGACCCCCCCCTTTGCCACATCTTCCGTGATGGTAGGAAGTAATGACTTGATAAACCATTCAACTAATAGCTGATCGGGAATGTACGTTTTTACCATCCTACGACGACGTCGCCACTCATGTATATGATCAGATATGTGGGTGGCAGTCGTCTGTTTGAAGTTGGTAAGGAGTTCTGTTCCCGTTTCATACCTTATCGGTAATTGAAAATGGGTTAAAAAGGTTGTGGCTAAGGTACTGAAGTTGTCGAATGAAGCTCTAGGCAATTCAATGTACCATTTTGCCGCTGGACCCGTTAATGTCCTCTGAAAGAGGCGAAGTCTTATCGAATCATCATTCAGGGTGTTCGATGAACACCATAGATGGAATGTCATCACATGATTCGACGGATCTTCACCCGGATTTCCATTAAATTTAGGAATATCTGACGGAAGTTTATGCGGAATCGCTGGCCACCAAGGGGCATAAGCAATTGGATCATTCGTCAGCCGGTTTAGATCTGGTAATTCTAGAGTTGCTACAAAGGGCAACTGTTGACTCAGGTTAGGCGGAGCATACCCAGGATAAGATGGAATCGCCTGAGCATTAGGTCTTTGCATACCAGCATAATGTATTTGATGCTGGCAACTTTGACAAGTTTGATGGGCACAACCGTTATTATGCGGTTGCCCATTACTTACAAAGACTTGTTGCTCGGGTCCTTGATATGATTGCTGGAATTGCGGTTGTTGGGTTTGAACCAGCTCCGGTTGTTGGACCATTTGCTGTTGTCCAATACTGGATGATTGACCAAGATGAGGAGTCCTAGTACTTGTTTGAGCCTGAGTCGCTCCAGATAAGGAGGCACTAACCGGAGGTTGTGATTGAGTTGTCGAGACAAGAGGCTGTTGTATGGCAACCTGAGAAACTTGGGGTTGACATACAACAGGTAGCGCTTGTACTTGCGACGCAATTAACATACCAGGTATAGTGGCGACATTCGACACAGGGTGGACTGGTTGCATTGAATAGGCAACCCTTGGTTGCTGAGGCAGTATTGGTACCCATCCGCTGGATGTAATTCTAGTTTGACCTGAACTTTGTTGTAAACTCCCATATGGTTGTTCTCCGGGGGGGAACAATGAAAAGGCATACTGCCCTCCATATGGTGGCAATCCAGTGCTTAAAGGATAGATTGGCCTTTGAAGGCACATTGGATCAAGTTGTTGAGTTTCAACATAAGAAATACCAGATGATAATCCGGATGAAGAAATAGGAACTAACCATGTCGTCGAAACAGTCTCTGATTGGACTCCAGCTTGTTGTTGACAATTTGCCGAGACAGATGGTATACCAGCGAACATCGTTGGAGTAGCAGCAGGAGGCTCTGATGCTGTTGTGTCGGACGACACAGTCCTAGATGTCAACGGTTGTTCAGACATATTGAGTCTATCCAATAGATTGCCTAGCGATTCTACAGGAACTTCACTGGTGATAGACTAACTTCGAAGATCAACGAGGGAAAGGTGATGATTATTCCGCTTAAAATAAATTTTATAATGACGCTTTAGACACAACTTGCTTTTTCACTTTTAAAGAGTCGAGAAAAAGCTAAAGATGACTCTAGTCTCCTTCGATGTTTTAACGAGCCCGAAGTGACAAATGCTCGGATGGACTTTTTCAGTTATAGAGTTTGAAAAAGGCCAAAAGAAACTGCTCTGGAGTTCTAGGCAGAGGGTGTGCCAAACTTTTCGCAAAACCACAGAATACGTTTTACGGTACGAGTGGTCGATCTTCGTGAATGCTGTGTTCACTGCATTGCGATCAGTAGGGCGGCCGACACGGCTTCCTATGGATAAAGGCTTTGTTCCTATAGGGGTCTCCCAATATATACGCGACGGTACGTGGGAGCACAAGTCCGTATTGATACTTATCGCTTCACCGTGGAGGAATCACCCAACCACTCAACACTAAGATATCACGTTTAACGACGCCGGAACACGTCTCTAGCTTAGACCTCTATGTGTTTGCGTTATGTTTCAATGCGTTGTTAGGTTCATTCAATATATTTTAAGTTGATCTTTTTAAAGTTTGCCTTTCAAGGTTCACCACGAGATGTTTGGATACAAATTCCTAAATGCAGTCTAAGATGAGAAGCAAGCTTTTTCAATCTTTTCGACTTATGAAAATCTTAACTACTGAGGGAAAAGGAAGAAAAAATATTTTCACACAGATCAAAGAGCATACACTAATGCACTTTTTCCCTAAATCATCATGCAAACTTATCAAATGCAAAATGCACAATGCAGGTATTTCTTTTCTCTTTCTTAATGTTGGTGCAATACAAAAAGAAAGCTGTTGTATAACTTCGAATTCAATTTCAAGTGAAAGCAAACAAGATTGTCCAAAATCAAAAGACACCTTAAGATTTACTTGTTTCGACACTAGAAATATATAAATTCAAACCATATGACGAAAGCAAAAGCTCAATCAGCTATGAACAACAAATAAACTAACTCTTAAGATCAAAACGACACTTATCACAGGTCTAGATCTAAGAGGCCACAGCAAGACTAGTTCACTTTCGTTACGGGAAACTTTAAATGATATAAGAAATACACAAAGAACAAATACAGTTTCTTTATACAACCGAGGTGGAATAGTGGCAAGGAAAGTTGGTTTCAGATAGGTACATTGACTGATAACAGGCCGCAAAAACAAGGGTGAAAACAGGGCAACAAACAGGAGGGAACCCCAGTAGCACTAGGCAAAACTGGTTTAGCGCAGGTAGTACACTGTCAGTTTGACATTCAGCGCAGGTAGCCCCTTCGGGATCTGCGCTGAAATGAAGACTGCCTTCACAGTGCCTGCACTGAAGAGATAAACTTTCGTTTTTCTCAGTTTCCGGGTCACAGATTGCTAAAAAATTCACAGTTTTTGGCCAAATCAGAAGCTATGAGTCAAGTACACACTAAGGGATGAAAAGGAGGATGAAAAGCTATCACTAAGAGCTGTTCAGAGCCCTTGTGGATCAGCTCTTCAAATCCTAAACTTGCCCAGAAACTGAGCTAGAGTAGCTGCCCTCTACTTTGCATTTGAAAGATCCAAATGCAGTTCGATTCGGTACTCCCTGTGTTTATGAAATGAATAGCAAAAAAACACAAATAACCAACAAGATACGATCCCCAGCGGAGTCTCCAATTTGTTGTTGGGAAAAGTATCCAATACGGAATGACCCTATCCCACTCTAAGGGTGATAGTACCTCAGCAACAATCAAAGCAAAGCTATTCGAGATTACTTCTTTATGAGATGTAAGAGAGGGGAAAAAGAGATCCACTAACCGTTATCTTCCGCTAATGATTGATCCAATCTTCTCTCTTTGCTGCTTACTCCCAGCTCCTTGCTCTTTCACTGGCCCAGCTACACCAAGATCCTGCAAAATGGCAAGCGAGGGAAACTACAAGAAGCATACATTCATAATTGATTCAAGGATTAGAATAAATCAAATACACAAGCATAACAATACACTATTGAGACACATGCATATAGAAGAACCTCAAATGCTTTATTAATGGAAGAAGTAAAGTTCAGGAAGTGATACAACCATAAAAGGCCCAATCCAGCATCACCTCCCAGCAGAAAGAAATCTCCTCTTCACCTCCTTCAAGCAAATCACCCAATAGTTCTATACTCAAACCAACAGCACTTCCTTACATTCACAAGATTCCAGCCCCCCTAGACCTCATGAGAGAGCTCTATATATAGGAGTTTTGGAGAAAGGATGAGTCAGCTTGTAGCTGGCATGAAGCTGACTAGTGTCCTCTCCCACTTCAGTTATTCTTCAGTTCTTGAGTCCACTTGGAGGTTCTTGCTTCCACTTGGAGATCTAGACCCTCTTACTCATCTCCAGTCGAATTCCTTGATGCAAGTGTCACTTTGGAAGCTTCCTGGGCTCTGACACCTTGAGGAATGAGTCTGCCACATGTCCAAACTCGTTCAGCGCAGGTAGCTAGTGTTGGAGTTGACATTCAGCGCAGGTAGCCAGTGTAGCAGTTGACATTCAGTGTAGGTAGCCAGTGTAGCAGTTGACATGATCCAGAATTAGCTTGTTTTTTAGTGTTTTCAGGTGGAGAACTGTTATTCAGTGCTGTGGTTTGCTGACCTTGTTCCTCTAGGGGTAGGAACAACATGTTTAGGGTCTTTGGATCCCTTAGATTATGGACTTTTCATGCTTCATGCTGTAAGGCACAAAAATGTCTATAACATCAAGGCAAAAGAGGGCCAGCCCCTCTTCTTTTCTTTCTTGAGAGTCTGTGTAACACTCTCAGCCATAATCTGATAAGCGATTTCTCTTGCTAGCAGTTTATCTGGTATATACAAAGGGAGAACATGTGGGTCAGCTTGGCTGCCGAAAACTCTTATGTAGGTAAATCTCTCCTCTCCAAACCAACTCGCTACCGCTGTTATATCAAACGAAGCTTGATAGGAAATATTGGGAATGGGTTTATCAAAAATAGAATAATGAATAGGCACCATAAAGCCATTGCAGATTTGGTACAGATGGTGCTTGTAAGAGGACTTCCATAGTTTCTGATGGTATATGTGGATAGCTGTGGGATCTTGTGGCGTCCACCTCCAGTCGAGCATGGGAAATTCATAATTGAAACATAATGTATCTAAGATATATGCACTGTAATAGAATGGGGGAAATTTCCTTTCAGAGACGACAGTTTGATTTCTAAAATCACGCACAGCTTGTGCTAATTTGTCAGAAAGGATGGTGGCCCAATCCATAATTATACTGTTTACTGCAGCCTCCATTAGAGGAACCATTTCTATGGTAAAATTAGCAAAGTCATGCAATCCCCATAATCTACACATCATTATTCCCGCATAGCAATAAGGAGAAGCCAGAGAATCAACCGAGTACTTACCGAAAGATTCGTGTTTGTGTTTGGCTGGATTTTGTCTCGAATCCCGAATGGGTTCGGATTCAACTTCATTTTCGCTTGCAAACTTCTCCAGGAACGCTTTATTATATATCTTCTCCGGCTCGGGAAAATGATACATTTTCCTTAGATCATCCGCCCTGAACGATCCGAAGATTCTTCCATCTCTAGTGCTGAAAGTTCTATCCAAGATTGGGATTTCTTGAATCGCCCACCGCACTACGTCTGTGTATGGGAGAATTTGCTCCCTGGCCGCTATTCTGTGAAGGAAAGAGTCGGCTAAATCCTTAAGAGTACATTCAGACTTCCGAGTAGGATCCGCAGTAGCTTCTGTTACTGTCTTTTCTGGTTCTTCGGCTTCAATTAGGTTGTAAGTGCCTTGCCAAGTAACTCTGGTGAGACCCGTGCATGTAGTATCATATATTAAGCCCTTCTTCTTGTCCACGAGAGTTTGTCCTGCAGCCGGTGTAGTGGAAGCGCCTGCGGTCTTCTTAGATTTCTTCCCCATCTTGTTTGAGCTTCCTTCTATGGATGAATTCTGCACAGCGGCGAAAATAAACGTAACAGAGAGATATGCTAATGAAAATTCAATATGGGAAAGATATATCAATCAAAGCATGCTGAGAGATTAACTCTTAAAAATGGCTGCGGATCCAATCCATGGGAAGATCTTACAGATACATTATATGGTTGTTTAAGGCCTACCACCCCTTAAATGCTCATTACACCATTATTCGGTTGAATGACTCGCTTAAGCGTGCTATGGATATTTTTGTAGTTGAGTGCAGGTGATGGATTATTTAAGAGATCAAACTTTAAATATGAATGGATCATAATATCCCTCCATTTAACGGCTTTTTCGAAATCCGCGCTATATCGCAATCGGGCATCGGGAACACTTTAAATCTTTATGTTGACAATTTTGAAACGCCGATCGCCGATAGTGATATCGCATCGCATCGGGAGAATAGGTGTTATATAATCATACGGATAGCATACCCCCGACCGCCGATAGCGAAATCGCATCGCATCGGGGGTAGAATCTAGGCGCCTTATTATTATACATGGGATATTGCCGATTGCCGATTACGAAATTGCATCGGAATAGGGTGAATGACTTAAGGTGCTTAGCCAGCGTATAAAGTATCGCCGATTGCGTATCGCGTCGGGGCTAACAGCATGGGGTGCTTTATGATGTGCATGAAGTTTTGCCGATAGCCGATAGTGATATCGCATCGGCGGGATCCCATATGCCACTTATTTGCGTCTTCTATGTCATTGCGATATGCGATCTTGCGATCGCTTTATCGCAATGATAAAAGATTGTTATATTTGATTCAATATGGGTTTTTCAAAAGGTTTTATATAATGCCTTCATTTGGTTTGCGGACCTTTTACAAATAATGCAATATTGATACCAATTGACTTCTAAAGGGACCCATTTCATATAATAATTTTGTAAATGAAATGTTATGAAATGGGGGGTTTTTGTGGAGCACAACAGGCTCCTAAGTCCCTAAAAGTGTTGTTCCAACCCCTGAAAGAACAAGGTCAACTAATTACATCATCTCCCAGAAGTTCTCCATGAAAAACTACTCAGAAATGGTCAAAATTGGACCATCTCACCTACTCCATGGTCAAGCTGCGTTGCATCCCACCTAAATGCACACGGGAGGTGCGATGCATACTGAAAAGCCCTTCTACGGGGTGCGATGGGCGAGAGTGGACAAATGGCAGAGTCAATCTGCAAGGTGGAGGATCATGGAATCTTCCAGAAACTTCTCCTGTGACACTTGCCTCTCTGAATTCGACCAGGGATGAGTAAGAGATCATCATTATCCAAGTGGAATCAAGAACTATTAGAGAGAGGACACTAGTCAGATCCCAGAAGCTGACTCATTCCCCTTGCAAACATATATATATGGATCCCTCATCCTAGAAATTTTGTATCTTGTGAGGAAGTGCTACTGGTTTCTTGGTGTAACATCATAGTGTTGGGTGATCTAAGCTTTTCATGAGGTGAAGAAGGGCTTTCTTGCTGAGAGGATGACGCTGGGTCAGAACAATTGGTTGTAATCCTCTTTTCTATTCTTGATTATTAATAAATCTATTCAAGTTTTCCTCCACATTCTTGTATGATTGATGATATATGCTTTTGTGTGGTCAATATATATCTGGTCCTATATTGTTTATGATAGTAGATCTCTGTTCTTGGATAGTGTTATGCTGCTTTGATTCCACAGGTGCTCTTTGAAGCTGGGTAGATGAGGAAGCAAGTGGCAAAGATCTATCAGAAGGGAGAGGAATCAAGTAAGGAACCAAGCGCAAGACAGAGGTTGGTCTCCTTTTTTCCCCTCTTATCTACTTCTCATAAAGGAAAACGAAAGTGGTTTTAGTTTGTTTGTTTCTAAGGTAGCTAAGAGCTGCTAGTCCCACTAAGGCTGGTAGCTACCTTAGAAACAAACAAATTAAAACCACTTTCGTTTTCCTTTATGAGAAGTAGGTAAGAGGGGGAAAAAGGAGACCAACCTCTGTCTTGCACTTGGTTCCTTGCTTGATTCCTCTCCCTTCTGATAGATCTTTGCCACTTGCTTCCTTGTCTATCCAGCTTCAAAGAGCACCTGTGGAATCAAAGCAGCATAACACTATCCAATAACAAAGATCTACTATCATAAACAATATAGGACCAGATATATATTGACCACACAAAAGCATATATCATCAATCATACAAGAATGTGGAGGAAAACTTGAATAGCTTTATTAATAATCAAGAATAGCAAAGAGGATTACAACCAATTGTTCTGACCCAGCGTCATCCTCTCAGCAAGAAATCCCTTCTTCACCTCATGAAAAGCTTATATCACCCAACACTATGATGTTACACCAAGAAACCAACAGCACTTCCTCACAAGATACAAAATTCCAGCCTCTGGATCTCTGGGATGAGGGATCCATATATAGATGTTTGCAAGGGGGATGAGTCAGCTTCTGGGATCTGACTAGTGTCCTCTCTCTGATAGTTCTTGATTCCACTTGGAGAATGATGATCTCTTACTCATCCCTGGTCGAATTCAGAGAGGAAAGTGTCACAGGAGAAGATTCTGGAAGATTCCATGATCCTCCACCTTGCAAATTGACTCTTCCATTTGTCCACTCTCGCCCATCGCACCCCATAGAAGGGATTTTCAGTATGCATCGCACCTCCCATGTGCATTTAGGTGGGATGCAATGTAGCTTGACCATGGAGCAGGTGAGATGGTCCAATTTTGACCAGTTCTGAGTAGTTTTTCATGGAGAACTTCTGGGAGATGATGTAATCAGTTGACCTTGTTCTTTTAGGGGTTGGAACAACACTTTTAGGGACTTAGGAGCCCTTGGTTTATGGACATTTATGATTGGGGTTGCAGTGCCCAGCCATGTTTCGATCCTAACTCCATTCTGAGTCCCGCTCAATTGAGCTTCGTCCACAGTCACGTTCGTCACTCCATTCGAAGATGGATATTTGCCAAGGCCTCCCACGCTGCATATATATACAAAATCCATGCTCAACTTTCCAATTATAAGTGTTGGCCGCGATATTGAAAATTTATTTATGCACTAATTTAATTTAATTTACCTAATTCCATGGTCGGGTCCACAAGGTAATCATCAATGGCAATAATATTATTGTTATTATTAAATCTTATCTTTGATACTATATTAGTTCAATATCCTCCAACGTCTGTACTTTAGAAATGGTTATGAGAAATTATATGATCCACCTGTTCCGATGTGGACATTTCCAATATGGACGTTTGAAGAAGCAACGTGAATCCCATCGGTGTTGGGGATGTCACCTGGGGCCTGGATCGTTCTGCGAACACGTTTTCACATGAATCAAGGGAGATGTGTAAGCACCACTTTGCCTTTGGATAAGATAACAACATTCCTCCCTGTCGTATTGCTATGGCAAAGGTTGCTTCTTTTCATGTGGTCGGTCGGATCAAACCGCACATATGGAACTCAAAATGCTACTTACCACAACGTTAGACTTTTTATGGTTGTTTATCAGTAGTGATGGTGCCTCGGGTTCTCGGTTAGTTCTTATTTTTCATCAAAAATTGCAAAATGACGTGAAGGCACCGAGAGATGTCGCCTTGCCCGATGGGAAGAGGACGGAGTGAGTGGGCAAGATTCGCTCTATCTTAAATAAAATATTTTGGATGAGAATATTGAAGTTTTTGTTAAAAGTTGCTATTATATTTAATAAATATATGATCGATGTCTTTTTTGTGAGTATTAGTAAGGAAATGGTCTAGTTGTTTTCTTTAGTGAATGGTTCTTCGATCAACTAGAAAGGGAGGTAGTAATCACACCACAATCGGAGATACTAGAAAGTGAAGGCATTTATTACTCATCCCTTCCACATAATTGATCATCATTAGCTTTGGATCGCCTATTAGTGGGGGAATTTCATACTCAACTAAAGTAGTTCGTCTAATGGAGCATTGCAAAGAATTTTCCTCTTCTATTCCTCGATAAAAATATTTTCACTCCAAGGATTGATAGAGACATAAATCTGCTACCAGATATTATGCACAAAGTGTAATCTTCGAATCTTTTTTCAAGAATGTTGAACCATGTCATATTGATTCTTCATCTCATGTCACCCATAGTGTTAACCTACAAATGTATATCAGATAGTTACAAATGAAAGTCACCTCAGACTGATATTTTATGATAGCCTTGATTCATTCTTAAGTATTCAACATGCACTCTGCTCAAGTAATTTTACATTCTACCAATCCTTTTTCAAAAGGAAAGTGAAATGGATCAATTATCCCATAATGGCAACAGCTAATGTACATAACCAGATATTATTTGCATGAAAACTAATATAAATTATAGATTGTCTTCCTTTGGCTTTCTACTAAGTTCAGCATATCGGCCTCCCATAAGCTGCAAAATTTCCTCCCACAAGCCAGGACTTGAAGCAGAGGCAACAATGATCACATTGGATAACTCCTCCTTCAACTGATTGAATTCCCAACCTGCATAGCCAAGAAAGAACCTGAAATTTTCACGTTGAAGCACTTCATTCCTCACAAGTTCTACTGCAGAGTGTAAATTGTTCCTAGCACCATAACACAAACCAGGAATAACTTCATCAAAATCTGTAACAACATATTCACCTATAGTTAATAGGAACATACTTGCTTCAAGCGGCCCACCAAAATGCAGTGGACAATCTGCAAATATTGTAGCCAAATCTGGATTAGTAGGTTCTGTGTCTCTGATACACCTCTGCAAAGGAAAATTAAGGATGACCCCAAATGCACCCTCTCTGGGGTCATTAGATCCTGCTTTAAGAAGAAAAACTATTGTTCTCCCAAAACTCCGTGTTCCATCCAGTGTTTTAGTTGCAACAAGTAGACAAACAGATTCAAGTGTGATCCAGGTGGATATTGGTGGTCACCTTCCAAGTCCACTCGGACCCCCACCATTGTTTCTCTTAGCATTTCAGTTTCCTTAATTGTAGCACAATTTACTATTTTAGTAGTTTTCCGGGTCCTGAACTTCCGGAGCCATTCTGAGGCCCTAAACAACTTTTTTTGGGAAAAGTCGGAGCAACATGGGTCCATGGACCGATGTTGGACTGATGTTTCTCTTCCCAACGTTGTAGTTCTAGGATTGATCTTTCTAACAAGATATTGTGCGCGTCAAACGGAGATCATATGCCAAAGTTACGACCCCGGGAAGTTGATGTACCAATTTACCCAAACGGGGCCCACAGTTTGGCGTTTCATCTTTTAGGGTTAGGTTTTTGGATGTTTAGGGTTTTCCATTGTTTCTCAACAATAAATAGGCCTTTGAGCCTCATTGTAACACAGTTCAGAGGCATGTAGCCACCACATCTCTTCTCAGAGATAAGCTACCATCGCCCTCGCTGGTTTATTTCCATTTCTGTTTGTAAGCATATTTCAGTATTTCACATTAATGAAATGAACTATTATTTGCGCTACATCTCTGTGTTTATGGTTATCTCTGTAATTTGTTGCGTTCATGTTCAAATCCGGATCAGTGGTATCAGAGGGGTCTGCTTTTTTTTCTATATTTTTCTTTGCACGTCCCCAACGAGGTCGAGATATAAGGAATTAGTGCTTGAACTGGTCGAACCTTTGCAAGACCAGCCTCGTAAATCCAGACGGCCTCCAATGGTGGATGAAAAGAAAGACGAGGGGGTACGAGATCCTATCAAAATCTTGCTCAAAGAAGCCCTCGAGCGACAGAGGAATGCGATGATGGACAACTTTTCCTAGATCTTTTAGAGGATACCTAGAGGCGATGCATCGGTTTCCAGCAGCTACTCTGGAAATGCCACGTCCTTTAAGGTACAAGTTAATTTGTAAATCCCCATCTTTGAGGGTCAAATAGATGCAAATGTCGTAGATAAATGGTTAAATCTGCTAGAGGGTTATTTTTCTATTCATGATTTTTCTAGTCGGGAAAAGATTATTTTCGCTCTTCTCAAAGAAACCCCCCACGTCAAGGACTGGTGGGAAACCTACTGCGAGCTGAAGGATGAAAGTACAGGCTCACTATTTTCAGTCGAACCCACTTGGGATTCATTTCGGGATGCCATCAAGGAGCAGTACTACCCTGTCGGAAGCTATGAGGATCAATACATAAAGTGGACCACGCTGCGGCAGGGAAGGGACCAAGACGTGCTGGAGTTTACCAATATTTTCCATACCCTTTGTAGAAAGTTGGGCATCAAAGATTTGGAGTAGCATTTGGTACTCAAATACCGCGGCTACCTGCACAATTACATCCAGGAAGGAATAGAATTCCTGAACATCCCCTCGCTTGGCACGGCATACCGATATGCCGTCAAGGTCGAGCAAAAGTTTAAACAAAAGAAGCGAGACTTTGGATCTGTGAATTCGAAGCAAGGGAAAGGTGCTCCCAAAGCACAGAACAAAGGACAAAACCAAGGCGGGACGGCCCAAGACAACCCGCCAAAGCTACAAGCAAAGAACAGCGCCGTGAAGCCGAAAAAGGACACAGGAAACTGGTGTGAGTTCCATAAGAGCTCCACTCACAACACAAGTGTGTCAGGCCAAGCAGTCACTGGCGGCCGAGCTAAAGGTTTCAGAATCAGATGCATGTTCCAACTCTGAGTCAGAACCCAACAAGGGGAATGACAAAGGGAAGTAGATTATCTATGCGGAACCCAATGCCACCGTTGCCACCACGAAGATACAGAAGGAGGAAGCCGAAGATCCAGAGGAGGAGGAGCGTCTCTTCCACTCCAAGATGTGGGTAAAGGGCTCCTCGCTACAGGTCATTGTCGACAGCGGGAGCCAAAAGAACCTCATTTTGGTAGAGGTCATGAAGCGTTTGGGCTTACCAATCACAGCACATCCACAACCGTACACCATCAGGTGGCTTCACCAAGGACGGGATCTTCGTGTGAGCCAATAGTGTTGCCTTCCATACAACATCGAGCCCTTCACGGATGAGATATTGTGTGAAATTTCTCCCCTTGAATTTTGTGATGTATTATTAGGACAACCATACTTGTGGAAGCGACATGTTGTGTATGAATCAAGGCCCCGTGATGTTATTGTTACATTGAGACATAAGTTGTACAGGATACCAGAGGTAGCACCGCCCACTGCCATCTCTTTGGTTACTGCAAAACAATGGAGTAAGCTCATTTCCAAAACCAGGAAATTTGTTTTCCTGATGATATGCCCTCAAGGAAAGAAGAAGATGGTGGCCACGACCTCTAGACAGGTCCCCTCTACACGAAAACTACAGATGGACAAGGTCGTGGAGGAGTACGAGGACATCTTCACCTCCCCCGCAGGGGTTCCTCTACATTGTCAGGTAAAGCACTACATTGATCTGACCCCAGGTGTGCCGCTACCCAATGGACCAATCTATCGGCGCTTCGTTCTGGAGAACGATGATATCAAGAGGCAGATTCAGGAGTTGCTGCAGAAAGGTCACATCCGTCTGATTTCATCGCCCTGTGGGAGCCCGATTGTGTTGGTACAGAAGAAGGATGGGACTTGGAGACTCTGTATTGACTATCGGGCACTGAACAAGATCACTGTCCGTAATAGGTACTCGATCTCGCGGATTGATGACCTCCTGGACCAACTGAAGGGGGAAAAATACTTCAGCAAGATCGATCTGAAGTTAGGATATCACCAGGTACCAATCGAACCCTATGATGTGTGGAAGACTGCCTTCAAAGCCAAGGAGGGCATTTTTGAATGGTTGGTTATGCCTTTCGGATTGACGAATGCTCCTACAACCTTCATGAGGCTAATGGATGACATCTTATGGCCATTCACCAACTCATTTGTAGTGGTATACTTGGATGACATCCTGATCTTTAGCTAGAGTTTGGAAGAGCACCTCCACCACATTCGACAGATTCTCCAAACACTGTGGCAACACAAGCTATGTGCCAATTTGGAGAAATGCAATTTTGGCATGACCCAGGTTCAGTATCTGGGATACATTATTGATGAACAGGGGGTGCATGCAGATCCAGCCAAGATCCAAGTCATTCGGGATTGGCCATCTCCAACCACTCTGACAGAGCTCTGCATCTTTCTAGGTTTGCCAACTTCTACCGTAGGTTCGTGTTGGGATTTTCTCATATCACTTGGCCCTTGAGTCAAGTCACCAAAGGAGGAGCGAAAGCAAAATTCTTTTGTTCTGAATCTCAACAGAAGGCATTCACAGAATTGAAAGATCGCCTCTGCACAGCACCAGTGCTCGCGTTACCAGATTTGCAACAACCATTTGAGGTCAAGACAGATGCATCTGACTATGCTATTGAGGCAGCCCTTACTCATATCACAGTGAGACACTTTCAGACACAGTCCAGAAGTATCCCACTTATGACAAAGAGATGTATTCCATTGTGCAGGCCTACTGACAATGGAAGCATTACATTTTGGGGAAAGAAACGGTCATCCACACAGACCACCGGCCCCTACAGTTCATACAGATCTAAGGGAAATTGTAGAATGATCACCATCAGAGCTGGTCCACATACCTGCAACAGTTCCATTTAAATATCAAGTATAAGAAGGGCAGCACCAATAACGTTGCAGATTGCCTCAGTCGACCACCGATCATGGGGTTAACCACCATGCTCAACTCTTCTGGGCACGAGACTTCTGATTGACCACTTCTCTACAAAAGCGACCCACAATTCGAACACACATACCAAACACTCTTAGAGGGTCAGCATGTTCCAGATTTTCACCTCTAGGATGCCCTGTAATGCCACCTGGGTCACCTTTGTGTTCCTTCAAGCGAGCGTGCTAAGATGATTTGGGAAGCACACTACAGTCGGGCTACTGAGCATTTCGGGGTTGAGAAAACGGTGGCAGTATTGCAAAAGTATTTCTATTGGCCGAATCTTCGCCATGATGTTGGGAAGTACATTAGATCATGCACTGCCTGTGCCATTGCCAAACTGACCATCAAGAAGCAAGGCCTCTATACCCCACTGCCTACCCCTAGTCGACCTTGGGAATCCATCTCCATGGATTACATGTTAGGGCTTCCTTCCACTAAGCATGGAAATGACTGTGTTTTTGTGGTCGTCGACAGGTTCTCGAAGATGGCCATTATGGTGGCCTGTAAGAAGAATATCACGGTAGATACCACTGCTAAACTCTTCTTTGAACGAGTGTGGGTGCAATTTGGGATCCCACAGTCTATCATCTCAGATCGAGATAGTCAGTTCCTCAGTAAATTTTGGTCCAGTCTCTGGTCGATGCTGGACACCAAACTCACTAAGTCCATAGCCTTCCATCCTCAAACTGATGGCCAGACAGAGGTTGTCAACAGGATGATTGTACACATTCTGCGCATGTACAACTCAAAGAATCCACGCACATGGGACGAGAGCCTCCCCTATGTTCAGCACAGCTACAACCGAGCTCTTCACAGCTCGACTGGCCACAACCCTTTTCAGGTGGCCTTGAGATTCCAGCCACTGTGTCCCATTGATGTGGCCATGCCATTTGCAGCTACTCACGCAGATTCGGCTCATGTCCAGTCTGAAATGGATAAGGCAACCAGCTTCATTAAGCACATCCAACATATTTGCCAGCAGGTCCATGACATTCTAGAGAAATCAAATGCCAAGTACAAGCAGCGACATGATCAACATCAGGTGCCACACAAGTTTCAGGTGGGCGATAAAGTCTGGCTGCATTTGCAAAAGGAACACATTACTAGAGCCTATCAGAAATTGAGACCACTCTGATATGGTCCTTACACAATTACCAAGGCTGTGGGAGACAATGCATTTGAGCTCAGCATTCCCCCATTCCTTGGCCTGCACCCAGTGTTCAATGTGGACCGCCTTCAGCCATACTTTCCACCATTACTAGACACATCCGATATTGCAGAATAGCTCACACGCACAAATTAAATCCAGAATGCATGGAACAAGCTACGACTGATTGGATCATGGACACACAAATCAAGCACACTTGCCAAAAAAATATCCTACTGTATCGAGTTGTCAAAGCAGGCCAACTCCTTCACCAGGGCAAGTGGCTCACCAGGGACCAAGTTCAGCAGAACTTTCATCATCTCATGGAGGAACTCAATGCAATGGGGACCATTGCTTCCTAAGGGGGAGGAATGATCCAAGTGGATATTGGTGGCCACCTACCAAGTCCACTTGGACCCCCACTGTTGTTTCTCTCAGCTTTTTAGTTTCCTTAATTGTAGCACAATTTACTATTTTTAGCAGTTTTTCGGATCCTGAACTTACAGAGCCGTTTTGAGGCCCTAAATGACGTTTTTTGGGAAAACTGGGAGCAACATGGGTCCATGGATCGATGTTTCTCTTCCCAAAGTTGTAGTTCTCGGATAGATCTCTCTAACGAGATATTGTGCATGTCAAACGGAGATCATATGCCAAAGTTACGACCCCAAGAAGTTAATGTACCAATTTACCCAAACGGGGCCCACAGTTTGGCATTTCATCTTCTAGGGTTGGGTTTTTGGATGTTTAGGGTTTTCCATTGTTTCTCAACAATAAATAGGCCTTCGAGCCTCATTGTAACACAGTTCAGAGGCATGTAGCTGCCACATCTCTTCTCAGAGATAAGCTACCATCGCCCTAGCTGGTTTATTTCCATTTCTGTTTGTAAGCATATTTTAGTATCTCACATTAATGAAATGAAGTATTATTTCCTCTACATCTCTGTGTTTATGATTATCTCTGTAATTTGTTGCGTTCTTGTTTAAATCCAGATCAAAGTGCTTGAATTGGATGAGCCCATTTAGGACTTAATTCTATTGAGGATTCTTTCCCACTTCCCAACTCACCATTTCCACTCTTATGAACTTGCTCTGCTGCCACAAGTTTTTCTCGAAAGTCTCGCCAATCATTGTGTGTGAGGTGAACCTCGTCACTGACATATTTTGATCAAGGAGAGTTATACTTACTTTTATCTTCCTGGTTATCCTCTTCAGGGACATGCTTGTTTTCATTTATGATTGTAAAGCAGGGGCCTCGTAGCCTTGTGCTGCCCAAATCCCCAAATCCTACCTTGTGAAACCCCTCAACTTATTTGAAGAGTGAATTTTGTAGGACCCAATACTCCATCTGAGCCCTTGTGCTGTCTCAGATTACAGTGGCTTAATAAAACATTTGGGTTGTTGGGTAATCATTGATTGTAGGATGAATTTATTGTTGGTTATATGTGGAGAGACCGGGATGGAGTGAGTGAGGGGGAGGGTTTACAGTTTGGCACACTGGATTTTCATGGAGGGCCTATTGTACCTGCTAAAATGTGAGAAAAAGTAATAGGAGGTCTAGTGGTGGTGATGAAAACTATGAGAAGAATCTATACCCTAGTGGATCTTATGGAAGGATGGGTGTGCTTGGCTGATTCGAGGAATTTAAAAGATCTTTCCCAATGCCTTTGTTTCACTCCTCCAAACTACTTTATTAAATGTTGAAATCACTTTACTTCTTTAAATGCTAATAATACAAACACACTAAGTAATTTTCAGCGCAGTTTTGCTAGATCATGTTGGCAGATGGTGCACGACTAATATTATGTGTTGCTTCAAGGATACCTTCATTGTCGTGCAACTCTTCTTGGTGACTTAGGGTCCATGGTTTTCTATCACTACTTGGGCATTTGGGGTTTTCTTTGGATTTAAAAATTATTTGCAATCTGTTGTTGGATGTATTTCCCCCCTAATGAAAGACGAAAACACAAGTATAATACACAACATGAACTTTAAAACATTAACTCTCGTTTAAGGGTTAAACAAGAAATATCACAAACAATTGTATATGGCTTGTGTTAGAACATTCTCTCACCTTCTCAGCTCTAGTTTTGGTTGAATAAGGAACATGTCCTTCATTGAGGTCAATTATAACTTGAAATAACTATGGAGTGAAAGAGTTGGAACCTATTCATAGTTGAGAAAACTAATCTCCTTTGGTCCTCATTGCTAAATATAAGACATTATATGACCACTAAAGCATAAACTATCTAATGTAGTGGTTGAACCAAAAATATCACTAAAAATTGTATCTATTCTTTGTTGGAATGTTTTATCGCCTTCTCAGCTCCATTTTTGGTTAAATCAGGAAGATATCCTCCATAAAGGGAAACTAGAGGTTGAAAAAATTATGAAGTAAAATTTTAGAATCCATTCATAGTTGAAAAAACTAAGCTCTTTTGATTCTTCGATATCTCATTTGTGTAACTTTTTGTTTTCTAGCACTTAGCTTGAAATGAAATTTGAGTTTCTAATACTTTGTTTTTAATTTCTATTTTTCATCATTGGTGTCTACTCGTACTTAGGAACAATTTAAGGCTAATTTTTTGAGGTTGCTACTCGCTTTTTAATTTTATTTTCTATTTATTTTCCATTATGATTACCAATTTAGCTTATATTGGTTGGCCTTTAACAAAATCATGTCAATTTGGTAGTCATATTTTTATATTCACAATATTTAATTGCTTAGTAGGTGCATGCAAAAGTTGCATGTGCATACAACTATGCATGCTAAGGAAATATGAAATCATTTATCTTCTATGAAAATGTTATGAAACTAGCTCACAAAAAGATAGAAAAGATAGATCAACGGCTTAGAATTCAGCCTCTTCGAGAGGGCAACCTCCTTTACATTACGTAAATGAACAATTCTTGGATGATTCAAATGAAAAAACCTCCTTTCTATATATAGGAGTCTAAGGAGTCACAATATAACCCAGCCGACCTAACAATAATAATATAAAGCCACAAAAATAACAATAGAGGGATTCTATGGGGCACGGTAATAACATTATGGGGACAATAGGGGCACAACAATATTAATAAGGGATACAACTACAATAGTAATGGGGTGATCACTAGTATTATAGGGACCTAACATTCCCCTCTCCTCAAAAAATTGTTGGCCTCAACGCTTGAGTAGTTCTGGATGCTTCTGTATAAAATTCTCATCCTCCCATGTGGAATCTTCAGCGGATAAGTTCTTCCACTGGATGAGATACTCCGAAATTGATCGATTTCGTAGCTGTCGAGTTCTTGTTTCTGTCACTGCTTCTGGTTCCAATATAATTTTTCCTTCCTCGTCAAGTTTTGGAAATATTGTTTGAACTGGGAGCTTGTCATCTATAACCTTCTTTAAACATGAAACATGGAAAACTGGGTGTACTCGAGAAGCTGCAGGAAGCTCCAATTTGTATGCCATAGTACCAATCTTTTGCAACACCTTGTACGGACCATAATACTTTGGTGATAATTTATTATCCTTCTTAGCTTGCTTGAGGGACATTTGCTTATATGGTTGTAGCCTTAGGAATACCCAATCACCTACATCAAAACTTCTTTCACTGCGATGTTGATCTGCCTATTTTTTCATTCTATTATGTGCCAACACGAGGTTATCCTTTAAGAGTTGGAGGACTTGTTTTTGATGTTTGATGTGATGTTCCATTGCTTGAACCTTATAATTTTCTCTTAAATATGATGTGATGGATGGTGGCTGATATCCATAAAGTGCCATAAATGGGGTCATTTTTGTTGCTGTATGGAAGGAAGTGTTATACCACCATTCGGCCAGAGGCAACATTTGACCTATTGTGTCTGTTTATCAGATACAAAGCAATGAAGATATCCTTCCAAACATTTGTTTACTATCTCAGCTTTCCCATCAGATTGAGGATGATAAGATGAGCTATGAGCTAACTGAGTACCAAGACAAGAAAATAATTATGTCCAAAAATTTTCGGTGAAAATGGGATCTCCGTCACTTACAATAATCTTTGGGTTTCCATGTAGCTTTTGAATTGTTTCCATAAATGCAGTAGAAACTGTGCTGGCTTTAAATGGATGTGATAATGAACAAAAGTGTGCATACTTGGTAAGTCTGTCAACTACCACCATGATGACACTCTTTCCCTCAGACTTGGGTAAACCTGTGATAAAATCCATTGAAACCTCCTCCCAATGTTGGCTTGGAATGGATAAAGGTTGTAATAGACCCAGGATCTTAATTGTTTCAACTTTATTTTGTTGGCAAACCAAACATTCCGCCACAAACTTTTGAATATCCGATTTAAGGCCATCCCAAAAAAATTCATTCTTAACCCTGTGGTAAGATTTTAAAAATCCTGACTGCCCTCCTAAGGGAGAAGTGTGCAATTCCATAAGAATATTTTGTTTGAGTTGGGAATTCTTACAAAGCTATAAGAGATCTTTGTACCATAATGAATCATTTTTCCAGCTAAATGTATCAGATGTACTGGAATCTTGTTGTAACTTTCGAATAAGTGCCCACACTTCTTCATCATTCTTCCATTCCTCCCTTGCTTCATTTATCCAATCTGGTTGGATAATAGAAATGGTGCACAACAATGCTTCCACATCCTCATCCTTTATTGAGAGTGCATATGCCACCACATTTTGCTTCCCTTTTTTGTAGATGATTTCAATGTCATAACCCAACATCTTTGTGACCCACTTTTGTTTCTCTTCAGAGGATAATCTTTGTTCTAAAAAGTATTTAAGGCTATCATGATCCGTTTTTACCTTGAAGTGTCTTCCCATTAGGTAGGGTCACCATTTCTTAAGTGCATGTAGTATTTCCAACATTTCCTACTCATAAATAGCTTTGTGTAAAAACTTTCCCTTGATTGGACAACTTTCAAAAGCAATGGGTCTTTCATCTTGCATTAAAACAACACCAATTCCATTTCCTGAAGCATCACATTCCACAATAAAGGTTTTTATGAAGTCCAGTGTAGCTAAGACCGGTGCTTGGCACATTGCCTCTTTAAGATGTTCGGAGGCCTTTGTTGCTTCTGGAGTCCATAAAAATGCATCTTTCTTCAATAATGTTGTTAGAGGTGCTGCTATTCTCCCATAATTCTTAACAAACTTGCGATAATACCTTGTCAACCTGAGAAATCCTCGCAGATGCTTTATGGATGTGGGGATTTTCCATTCCTTAATGGCTTTAATTTTGCTAGGGTCTACCTTAAGTCCTTCATGAGATACAATATGACCCAGATATTCCACCTCTTGTACTCCAAAGAAACATTTGGATCTTTTCGCATATAATTGTTTCTCCTCCAATAGTTGTAGCACCCTGTCAACATGTTCAACATGATCCTTCCAAGACTTGTTGTAGATTAGTATATCATCAAAAAATACTAACACAAATTTTCTAAGGAAGGGTTTGAAAATGGAATTCATCAAACCTTGAAATGTAGAAGGTGCATTGGTAAGGCCAAAAGGCATGACCAAAAATTCATAATGACCCTCATGAGTTGTAAATGTTGTTTTCAGAATGTCTTCAGTCTTCATTCTGATTTGATGATATCCTGAATGAAGATCCAACTTGGTGAAGTAAATTGATCCATGCAATTCATCCAGTAATTCATCAATGACAGGAATGGGAAACTTATCTTTAATAGTGAGCTTGTTGAGCTCCCTATAATCCAGACACATGCACCATGATCCATTCTTCTTGTGCATCGATACTACTGGAGCAGAGAAATAACTTTGACTAAGTTGAATTATACCAGCCTCTAGCATTTCTGCAACCATACGTTCAATTTCAGTCTTTTGGGCATAGGGATATCTGTACGGCTTGATGTTTGGAGGAACACTTCCTAGAATAAGATGAATAGCATGATCATGATCATGAATAGGTGGGAGACCTTTGGGAGTCTCAAATAACTTGGAATGATTGTCCAAGAGTTTTTGGAGATTTGGAGAAATAGATGATTCCGATGTGGAAACATCTAGCGAACATAATTGTGCAATTACACCTCTTTGTTCCTTTTTTAGAAGCTTTGTCGTACCGTTAGAGTTGATTATCTTTCCCAGTTTCCCTGCAATACCCCTTAATTCAATTTCCTTTCCTTCCACAGAAAATTTCATGAAAAGTTCTTGAAAATTAAAAGCTATTGTACCCAAGGATTGTAGCCATTGGACTCCTAGTACAACATCAGCACCTCCTATTGGAATGGAAAGCATTGGGCTATTCAATACATATTCTCCCATGGATATCTTGATATTATGGCACTTTCCAGAGCAATTTATCGTTCCTCCATTTGCAACCATCACTTGACACTCTGGTGCTAGATATAGGAAGCAATTCAATTCTTTTGTTATCTTACAATGAATAAAATTGTGGGTACTTCCTAAATCAATCAACACTATTACCTTTTTCTTCTTGATTTTTCCTTCTATCTTGATGGTTTGAGGAGTGGTAATTCCAGCCAATGCATTACAAGATATGGTTGGATTCATTTATTCTTTATCTAGGCTTTGTTCCTAGAGTACATCCTCTTCTTTTGACCTTTCTTGCTCCTTTTCTTCTTCCTCTTCACAATCTATGTAGAATAATTTCTTCTCAGCACACTTATGACCTCTAGTGTATTTGCTATCACAACTGTAACAAAGCCCTTTTTCTCTTTTTTCTTCCAATTGTTGTGGTGTCAACCTTATAGGTTCTGGAAGACTAGGGGCAACAACACTTCCATCCTTATAGTTGTGAGTGGTATGCTTCCTGGTTGCCATAATTTTGCTTTCCATTTCTCTTGCTAACCTGAATGCCTTTTCTAATGAATCAGGTTCCCAAAGGTGAACATCATGTTGGATATTATCCTTTAAGGTCCCTATGAACACATCAATCCTATGCTCCTCTGGAATATTTTTTACTCTTATGTTCAATTTTTGGAACTCCTCAATGTGCTCCATTATTGAACCCTTTTGTTTGAGACTTATCAATTGGCTAAAAAAAGTGTTGCTTTTTGTATCCTCATAATGTGCTATCAATTCTTCCGTAAAAATTGCCCAAGTGATAATTTGTTTACGAGAGAAAAGCCATTGATACCATACAAACTGATTTGGTTCCAAATATAAAGTTGCAATACGTACCTTCTGTGTGTTCTGCACATTATTGAGATCGAAAAATTTCTCCATCTGTAATATCCATGTTGCGGGATCCTTGCCATCAAACTTCCTCATATCGATTTTTGGAATATGGTGGGTCTTCGGTCCAACATTAGAGTCTATGAAATCATGATTAACATTTCTTTTGTTCTCATCATGAGTTTCCTTTACTACCCTTTCACCATTAGTAAGCATTTCTTGTAGAAACTTTGTCAAATCTATCTTCAAATCTGTCTTCAAATTTTCCATACCTGTCTTCAAATTTGTCTTCAAATCTATCTTCAAATCGTCCATATTAGCTTCCATGTCATTCATCTTAGCTTCTACGCCTTTCTTTAAACTATCCATCTGAGCTTCTACATCTTGCTTTAAACCACCCATCTTAGATTCTGTTACTTTTTGTGGAAGTGACACTTGTTTCACTTGGTCTCGTAATTTTGATATATCGTGTTGCATTTCTTCCTCTCCTTCATGAGCCATGCTAGAGCTTTCAGGTTGCTTACTAGGTGTTTTCATTTTCTTTCCTTTGGGCATCAATTATCGATAACAATGCTTTACTATGCCATTTGAATTCCTTCAAACTAATTTTTCAAACCAAGCTTATGCAAAAATTAAAAAAAACTACACACCTTTTTTCACTTTGTAGGAGCTTGATATTGAATTTGATGTATCTCTGTAATTTTGGATCATCTAGTTCTGAAATTGCGACCTGCAGTAGCCATCTGCGTCCTCTTTCCAATGCCACCATTCTGATCCAAATTGGATTCTCCAGGGAAGAGTTATGCCAAATATCCCACAGTGACCTGATTATAGACTAGTTCAGTAGAGCGAACTTGTACGACATGCCACGAGTCACTGTTTCGACCTTTGGCTCTAAAAAATATATACAAGAAACTACAGTCCGTTCTCTTTCTGTAACTTCTTACGAAATTTCAATCTGATGCTCAGAGAGAAAGTTATGATGATTTTCCCCAAGTCACCTGTTTGGAATGTAATTCAGGAGTCTGCAAAAAGACCAACTTCCTCAGATCATATCTCCACAAATATAGTGCGAAAATCTCTGAAATTATAACCCAAGGTTCAACGCGATTTCGTATAAAATGGGTTTTTTTTAAGCTTCTGAAACATCGCAGAAAAAAGGTTATAGCGAAAATTCCATAATGACCTATTTGGAGCAGCGAAACCTTGGAATCCAAAGCTCTGATACCAAATGTTATGAAACCAGCTCACAAAAAGATAGAATAGATAGATCAACGCCTTAGAATTCGGCCTCTTTGTTATTGGGAAATCTAGTGTCTCTGCAGAGCTACTAGTCCCACTAAGACGGGTAGCTATCTTAGAAACAAACAGATTAAAGTTACTCTCATTTTCCTTTATGAGAAGTAGATAGGAGAGGATCAAAGAATACCAACCTCGATCTTTCGCTTGGTTCCTTGCTTGTTCCTTCTCCTCTCCAACAAGTCTTTACTGCTCCTCCCTCGACCACTCCACTTCAAAGAGTACCTGTAAAGTCAAAGTAGCATAATACCTTCAAAGTATAGGACCAGATATATATTGACCACACAAATGCATATAATATCAGACATACAAGAATGTGGAGGAAAACTTGAATAGATTTATTGATGTAAAGATTAGAAGAGAGGATTACAACCCATTGATCTGACCCAGTGTCATCCTCCCAGCATGAAAGCCCTTCTTCACCTCATGAAAAGCTTAGATCACCCAACACTATGATATTCCACCAGGAAACCAATAGCACTTTCTTACAAGATACAAAATTCCAGCCTCTGGATCTCTGGGATGAGGGATCCATATATAGATGATTGCAGGGAGGTGAGTCAGCTTCTGGGATTTTTATTAGTTTCTTCTCTCTGATAGTTCTTGATTCCACTTGGAGATTGATGATCTCTTACTCATCCCTGGGCAAATTCAGAGAGGCAAGTGTCACAGGAGAAGTTTCTGGAAGATTCCATGATCCTCCACCTCACAAATTGTCTCTGCCATTTGTCCATTCTCGCCCATCGCACCCTACAAAAGGGCTTTCTAGTATGCATCGCACCTTTTACACTGGGCAGGTGGGATGCATCGCACTCTTAGCACTGAGAAACCTGTATGGTCCAGTTTTGACCAGTTCTGAGCAGTTTCCTGTGGAGAACTTCTTGGAGATGATGTAATCAGCTGACCTTGTTCCTTTAGGACATGAGACAACACTTTTAGGGTCTCAGAAGCCCTTGGTTTATGGACATATATGATTGGGTTTGCAGTGCCCAAAAATGTCTATAACACTCTTCGAGGGTGTTATCACTGAAAATTCCAATGAAAAAAAGTAAGAGATCAAAAATCTTCATCAAGTTCAAGCGAGGCAACTCCTAAATTAAGCAAGGAATTTAGCCCTAAGGCTAAGGAAACATCATCACAGCTGCATAAAGATGATAGAACAGTTTCGCAGCGCGCTGCGAAACCCCTGTAGCAGCCTGTTTCAGCATAAAAAAACTGTGCTTTCTGTGTTTACTAGTCAACTTCCAGGAGGTCTCTAAAGCAACTGAAAGCCTATTTTGGGAAATGGAAAGAGGTTTTTATTCCTAACAGACTGAACTAGAAAAACCTCCTTCAGTTTCCTCAAATCCGTTACGAGCTAAGAGAAATTAATGACCAAAGTTGCGCTACGAAACTGCTGTAGGAGCAGTTTCTAATTTCCTGTTTTGCACATCTTCTTCAAGGATCGATTCTGGGCAGCTGGAGTAAGGTTTCAAAAAACTAAAAGAGGTTTTTGTTCAGCATGGATTGGTTCACAAAAGCCTCCTTCAGTTTTTCCAAATACGTTTTCTGTGAGAAGTTATGAGCTCTGTCCCAAGAGCCATTTTTCAGGCAGAACAACAGTTTCGTAGCAGCTGAAGCTAAATACTCCAATCTCAATCACTAGTCTTGAACTGCAAGTGGAAATGTTGAAAAGGTAATATCTTCAAGGGATCCTACAAAATTATCAATCTTCAGCAAAGTTAATACAGGTGGAGGAAACATGTATTCGAATGCAACTTTAAACTTTTGTCATAAAGTGAACACATTCACTACAGTCCAAAATATGTCAGGCAGCTTGGAGGAGTTTTTGTCTTCACATATGAAGAAAGGTGTCATTCTAAGTTTTGTCAATTTTTGCTTAAGTTCATTATTTTGAAGGCATGTAGACCCTGCTATACATATCCAAGGTAAAAAGGAGTTTTGCAATCACGTGGCAGAGCATTAAAAATCTCAGGAGAAATTGAAATTGTTTAAAACAGTTTCGCAGTTTCGCAGCGCGCTACGAAACTGCGAAACTACTGTAGGTGTGTTTTTGAAACGCATATAACAGTTTGATGGCAGAATCAAAAATTTGCAAAGGAAACACCTCAGTGACATGAAGGGGATCAAAGAAAGCTACTAGAGCCATTCAACATACGCCATGTGTACCTTTAACAAAAGGTGAAAAATTTTAACCTAAGTTTGGAATTTTTGGTCATAAAGTCACTTTAATCTCAGTGATTAGGGTTTAGAGGGAGCTGCATGTGAAAAGTTTCAGTTGGCACACCTATCCATCAAAGAAGCTTCCAGCATGTCAGTAAGCATATCAGTAACATGGTAATATCCTATATTCTTGGGTTATTAAAGGCTTAAGGTAACTACTGCTGCATATTCGGTGATGGGGGACCAGAACCGAAAATTTAGGGTTATTCTCAGCCAACACAGAACAGATCAAAGCCTTCGGTGTTCAAAGCTAGTATGGAGCATTAATTGCTCATCTCAGCCATCTCAGCCAAACGAAAAGGAAGCTAGAAGAACTGGAATGTCCTCTGTTCCCCGTGATAAACTTGAAGTGAAATTATCAGGCTCTGTTAGCCCTTCAAGTTCTGGAGTTTCTCTCCTTGCTCGAATATATAAAAAAACTTGGAATGTGGAAGTGGGCACTAAACCTGAACTGTATGAAGACTTAATACCTGTTTTTGCTATTCATTAGCGTTCCTATATTTTTGTTGCATTTCAAAATGCCACGGAAATTGCTGGCAAATGGTCAAAAGAAGCATTGGTGCTCACTGTGCTATTCTAGCTGCTAGGTCACCTGTTTTTGAAAGTATGTTTGCTCATGACTCGAAGGAAAAGGAATCATCGACAATTAATATCGATGACATATCCATTGATGCCTGCAGGGCTGTTTTGAGCTATATATATATGGATCTCTTACTCCTAATGAGTTTTTACACACACAGGTTGGCTCTGCAGATAAATATAACATCAGTGATTTGAAGGATGCCATGTTGGTAATCAAAGACCTTTTATCTGTTGCATCATTTTATGCAACTAAATCCAGCTTCACAGCTTCTACTGCCTTGTCTATAACATGCTTCGGCATGTCCTTCCTGAAGTTTATAGCAAAGATGGTACAAATGTACAGATCAAACATTTAAAGACATTTGATGAAGGACTCTTGAAAATGGACAGAGACACACATGTTATGAATTGGTTTTTCATGGAGCAGGCTTAGATGTAGATGAGTATGTCCGGAGGTCCTATAAGTTTGCTTGTGTGGATGGTATTGAAGTTGGTATTGAAGCATGATTATTTGGCTTTGAGTTTCTCAAAAGTCGAATTGTTGTTTTGTTTGTGGCTGGAACATACAGAGTTTTCTTAATATGCTTTAGAGTACATTATTGGTATCTTGATCATTGCATTAGCTATACAGTGGTGGCATCAGCGTTGTTAGGAGCAGCTGTTATTCGTCATTTATCTGTTGTAGGTCCATCAACTGCAAGGAGAAGATGGCAAGAATGCAGAGAAGTGATGAGACTGTGTATGATGAAATTACACAGCAGTTTCGTAGCGCGCTACGAAACTGCTGTAGCTGCATGTTTCAGTTGAGCCAATCAATTATAATTGACAAAGCGGCAAATCTTTTTGTCAAGTTTTGTCATCACACGGGTACATGGAAAAAGGTGGCCAGCACATCAGGAACGTGGCAGCGTTCCATATTTCAAGTCATTAAAAGCTAGAAGACATGCTGCTATGCATTTGAGAAAGTTAAGGAATTAGGGCCGAAAAGCAAGGGACATCTCCAGCATGACTGAGCAGTTAAAGGAGTTGGCGTACAAGGTCGATATGGAGTACTAAAGACATCCAGCTCAGCCATATCAAAAAGGACCAGGTGTCAAGGATCAGAAAGTCATCATGCTACGAGGAGGACAGATTTGAGTTTTGAATTAATTAGGATCTTTTGTAATTACAGTTCAGCACTTATGTAATTAATGAAATAGTTAAACAGCAGATAGGAGTAGTTAATAGCAGCCTTTGAGCTCGCTCTAGGTGGTTAATAGTGTGTTCCTATATATGGATCAGAGATGAATGTAAAAAGGGTTGGATATTTTGATAGAGAACAAGTCTATTTTGGTTTATGTAAAGCATGTTTCAGGAATACAAATGACTGTTGTTTTTGCCTCAGGATTCTCAATAGATCTCATTGTTCAAATGTATGGTGGCTTGTTATTTTAGTGTTCTTTTACAGTTCTGTTATTGCATAATCACTCAGAACTCATGCCCACATGCTCTGACTTCCTGTATGTTATGGCAGACTGTGTTTTATGTTAGTTATGTTTGAGCATAGATGTAAAGAGCCCTGACTTCCATGAAAAATAGTATTTTG
Organism: Pinus tabuliformis; assembly: GCA_031772625.1. Classification (NCBI taxonomy): domain Eukaryota; kingdom Viridiplantae; phylum Streptophyta; class Pinopsida; order Pinales; family Pinaceae; genus Pinus; species Pinus tabuliformis. Next base: position 1,121,211,329 of record CM062819.1, on the reverse strand, counting down.
GTTTGCTGAGATGTGTGAGACTCCATAAGCCCAATGGGAATCAATCTGATATTTGTCCAGCCAGCTTATTTTCATGTGTTTGTTAAAGAGTTAGCCATCTTTCCTTGTTAGTGATCAACATTCATAATCTGTGAGAGAGCCCTCTCAGACTAAGGAGGCTAAGCCTTAGTCCAAAGCTAGGTTTGAAATAGTTACACATTATCTTACTGATAGGCAGCCTTCAGTGTGTGATTTTGTGATAACAGAGGGGGTGACCTCCTTTACATTACATAAATGAACAATTCTTGGATGATTCAAATGACAAAACCTCCTTTCTATATATAGGAGTCTAAGGAGTCACAATATAACCCAGCCGACCTAACAATAATAATATAAAGCCACAAAAATAACAATAGAGGGATTCTATGGGGCACAATAATAACAATATGGGGACAATAGGGGCACAACAATATTAATAAGGGATACAACTACAATAGTAATGGGGTGATCACTAGTATTATAGGGACCTAACCGAACATGAGCCAATTACCTTATGTGGGGCTGCTTGGTAAGACATTATTATCACTATTGAACATTTCAAGGTAGAAGTTCACTGGATAATTGACAAACATAAGAATGTTAGGTTGAATTTTGAATTAGAGTATATTGACTTCTAATTGAAAAGCATATATTAGGACCAAACTGTAAATATAATTTTATTTCAGACATTTGTGCTAGGGTTGAAGTATTTTGGTTTTCTTAGTCTATTTGGTTTATAAGTACATTACTTGGTTTCAAAAAATTATTTTTACTATTTTTTTATGTGTGGCTAGTTGCTTGAGATTTCCTCTAATAAAATATTTTTCTTGCAATCATGCTTTGGAATGTATGGTTTTGGAGGCCTTGTTTCTTCCATGCATTAGGGAGGGTATGTCACAACATTTATAATTGTTGTAATTGGAAACTTTCTTGTATGAAATTATGAATATTATATCTAGACTCAAGATTTGAGTTACAATATTGTTTCATTCTTCTTAATCAATCGTTTGTCAGGCTGGCTATGGCATCATCAAGGATAAAAATGTCACATCATGTTGTTATGTTGAAACCAGAAAAGGACATTCTTGTACAAAAATACAAAGAGAATCAGATCTGGAGGGTGTGTATTGTTCATCCCTCATTCTACAAATAGTGGATGAAAATTTAAAACATTATAAGCATGTGTTTCTCAAATAAATACAAAAAATGGGTTAATTTTCCCCTTTCAAAATGGCTTGAAGTCGGCTAGATCAATGTGATTGAAATATACATTACTATATGTTCATCAATTTTATTCTTTTATAGACAACATGAGACATAAGGGAGGTCTTATAGGATGAACTTGGAATGTCTTCTTATTGGAGTTTTACACAGGCATGTTGTTTGAAGTGTTTGTATGTTAATGTTTTTATCGCCTCTATGTTTCATTTTGTATAAGGAATATGTATTTGGAGTCATGATCCATTGTGTAAGATTCTATGGAAGTAGTTGTTGTCTTGATTTTGCAATTATTTATTTTTTTGTAGTAATTTAATTGTAGATTGATTGGCAATTATGGATATGCTTGTCCAAATTTGTGAAAAATATATTGTTTACAATGATAAACTAAGAATGTCAAAATAGAGTAAGATATGTGTTGCTATATATTAATGCACTTGCAATGCATTTTGCTTATTCACAATTTTTCAAGGTGCACCATGAAACACTATCACATAGGCCAAGTGGTTATGTATCATAATATCATATCTAAGTTTCTAAAGTACTGGAATAAACAAAAATGATGACTGAAGAAACATTTTTGAGAATTGATGCCAAAATTGTATATTCATCTGTAAAAAATATGAAACACTTGAATCAAATGCGAACACAACTAAGAGATAGTGAAACACCAAGGGAATCCTCATTCCAATAATTATAAAGTGTATCTTGGTTAGTGTGGTAAGAAGTCTAGATTTTGAAGGAAATTTCCCTTCAGCCTTTAGTTTATTTAAATGTTTTGATAAGGATATGATGTAATTTAGATTCATTTCCCAATTTTTCAATGATAATGCATTTACATTGAGTTTTTTATTATGTTCAAAAGAGCTTGGATGATATTAGTAAATGTACTTAGTTGTTTCAATGACTCAATTAAATAATTTTAGTGGTATAGTGGGCATTCGAATTATATATTTTCTTGGAAATTCTTCTCATGGTGTGGGAATAATTCTTGTTTATACTCCTTTTTTTTCAAACATGTAACCAATTTCCTCACTCTCTCACCCTAAGCAAGAGTAAGATATTCCTCTTGGCTCATGAAAAGCCTCATTCAACAATTAGCTCAGGAAGAATGAATATTATGAATATGTCACAAGTGGGATTTAAACCCATATGGAGAAAATAATGATTCTTCCTGCCAATAACCCAAGCTACTAAACCTTATTGACAATTCTTATCTGTAATTTATGGAGAAAACTTGTGATTTCATTAGGCGCCATGATATTTTGTATGCAATCAAGGTATTATTTATCCTTGTAAAAGAAATTGAATCTCATGAACTTATAGTATTGTTGAAATATCAAGATTCAAAGAAGATTTGAGTACAAATTTACAACTTCTAAGTGAACATTATTAGAAATCTTTTTTCATGTTAGAATTGTTTAATGCTATTAGTGGTTTTTGAAATTCCCTTTTCACACATTTAATATTCTGGTCATTGGAAAATGATGAGTGTAAATAGTTATTTGAGTTTGAAATATGATGTGTATCTATTACAGTATAATCATTGTTCAAGGTGATGGATTTTAGTTCAAATTTAGGTCATAATTGCTAACAATTGGCATATTAATCTAGAAAGGATAATATATAAATATCTAGGATAATGTTGAAGCAGAGTGTGTAACATATGGTAATTACTAATATCATAATGAAATGCAACAATATATAGGTGTTTATGCATATGTCTTCAATATAATACTTTTTGATGAATAATGAACTATTTTGGAATGTTGATAGGTGCATATATCCATGATAAAGTCAAATTATTTGGACAAAGATAAACTTAAGTGTATGTTGAAAGACATCTACTTTCCATATATTCAAGTTGGAATTTTTGTCTTATATGCTATCATAATAGCATTGGTTGGTTGGAGTTGAGGAAATTTTTACACTCCTACATTGTTTACTGTTGGAGAAGGTGGACAAGAGAGGAATTAATAAACAATTAGCCTTATACTTTGAATCGTAACCTATTTTATTTTCAAAAGAGAAACTCAATATTGATGGTAAAATGTAGGAATTGAAGAAAGAGGAGAATAATAACATTTGAGCTATGGATATAGAAAGAGAGAAAGAGAGGAGAACTAGTCTAGTGATATCCGTAAAGCCAATATATCCCGCATGAGATCGAGACTGATGGTCAAATATTTAGAGTTGGGGAATTCACATGCAATGCCTTGGAAACACAATATTAATGTTTTGAAGTGATGAAACAATATTTCACGTGTAAATTGTAGTCCAGCCAATATTAAGTTGGAAACTCATATTCTAATACTTGAATTTCATATAATATAATTTATGTGGTTGAAATTGTTTATAATTATACTTGATATTATTTAGTATTGTCATTAACATATGTCACTTTGTATTTTCATATTAGATGAACATGCACATTGTATGACATTTTTTTTAATTTAGTCACAAAATCATACTAATTAATTTAAGTTAATTAGTAATGAACACATGAAATCAATCTAAAACTAGTAAAATAGTAGTCTATATTGATTTAAGATGAGCACAAATAAAATTAATATACATTGACTAAATTAGTTGTTTATAATGATTATTAATAAAAGTAAATGAAATTAATATAAATTAATAAATCAGTCATTTATATAATGAATATGAAACTACCAAAAAAATTTGACAAATGTAAATGATAAATTTGTGATTACAAATGACGACTAAATTTTGCATATATACGACTATTAGTAGCTAATTCAAAGTATCTTATAACATGAAAAAAATTAGTCATATTTCTTTGTTCATTAATTGGTTTCAAATGATGACTAAAACTTGCATATATATATGACTATTAGTAGTTAATTTACAGTATCTTATAACGTGACTGAAATTTTGGTCATACTTCTTTAGTCATTAATTGGTTTTATCGGGTGATCATATCATAGTATATTTTTTGTGTATTTGGTCATTAATTGTGACAATTAATGTCTAAATTAATGACTAAATTTATGACTAAATATACTACTAGATGATAAATTTGAGACAATCAATTAATGACTAAGCTAAATACGACTCAAAGTCAGTCGCGTTATAAGATACTGTAAATTAGCCACTATTGGTCACCGACTGAAAAATGTTCGTTTATATGCAAATTTTAGTCATTTTTTTAGTAACTCATTATTTAGTTTGTACTAGTGAATGAGCTTTGGTGACATTTTTCGACCCTCACCAAAATATGAAATGGTGATGGTCAACGAACGCCACCATATATACACATCAATAATGACGACCTTCAAAGGTCCATAACCATAAATCATATTTTCTGATATGAAATGGTGACTGTCACTATCCGTCATCATAGTCATTACTCGTGACAGACCTTGAATGTCACCACAACACCTATACTTCTGGCAATGTGGCTTCTGGTGACGGTCAATGAACGTCACCATATATATGCACCAATAGTGACGGCCATGAAAGATCCATCACAATAAATCATTGTTGTTCATATGAAAGGGTGACAGTCACTATCCGTCATTATAATCAATATTCGTGACGGACCTTGAATGTCACCATAAAACCTATATTTTTGGCAACGCCACCTTTGGTGATGTTTAGTTTTTGGTGACCAAGGCTATGGTCTGTCACCATTGCTCATATGAAATGGTGACGATTGTTATCTGTCATTATAAATCATTATTGGTGATGGACTTTGAATGTCACTACAACACCTATATTTTTGGCGACGCCACCTTTGGTGATGTTTAGTTTTTGGTGACGAAGGCTATGGTCTGTCATCATTTCTCATATGAAATGGTGACAGTCGTTATCCGTCATTATAAATCATTATTGGTAACGGACTTTGAATGTCACCACAACACCTATACTATTCGCGACACCACCTTTGGTGACGAAGGGTCTTTTGACCGTCACCAATGAGCTTATGGTGACATTTTTCGCCCCTCACCAATGTCCTTTTCTCTTGTAGTGAATAATTATATTTAATGAAAGTAGGATTATTTTAGAAGTTTATGTATGATAAAATATGAGCATTATGAGGGAAGATATGTACGGATATGACATAAAAGAAACTAAGAGATTTATGGAGATATTCCTCGAGGAATTAGTGGATATGTTATGGAGCTAGTTATGAAGATGGATAAGCTAGCTAGCTGAATTGAAACTATTGTTATGGGAAACTCAATCCTATATTATGAGCTCTCAAATTGAGGATGTGATATATTATTATTGTAAGTTATTATAGCGTAATTGTTTAGAGTATATGGTTTTTAAAATTTCATCATTATGTGTCTCAACATTTATTTTGGTTGCTCATAATACCAACTATTGGTATCATAGCTCTAGGAAATTTGTTTTTAATATTTATTTTGAAATTATTTTTAATTATTGTATGAGAAAAAAATGGACAAGGGAAAAATTGAGGATTTATAGCTTTGAGTATATTTACATACCTACTGTTAGTGTCAGTATCTTCATCCCTAAGTCAGAGATCAAATCCTCTTGTTGAATTTCATATTAGGTGTCCCGCCTAGTCAGCTACATTCCATTAAGCGCATGGATCATCTGACGGTAGTGGCTTTCCTAATGTTTCCCTCATGTCATTTACCTGTTGGTTCATGTTTGTTCATTAAAAATCCATATACAGTCTTCTTTTTGTCTTAAATATTGCAAAAGTCTTTTAGGGTTTCATTGTCATTTAGGTCTAGAGTTTCATTAGGGTTTCATCAAAAGTGTTTCAAAGTCTCCAATAACAACCAGCAGGCACATGAGGAGGTTCTAGCATCAATAACATTCATCATCAAGTGCTCAGAGATGTGTCTTTCCTCAAAACTCCGTTTTGAGGAAAAACAGAGTATTTTTGCTTTAATTGTACAAATTTATGTAATTTGATTCCCTCCATATGTAAATTACTTCCCCTACAACCCTGGTTTCTTTCCCTAGCCCCAGTAGTTCCAACCACCTGTAAAACAAACAAAGCATATGTCATTTAGTCCATCACAAAGCTCAATGAAGTGAAAAGGCTCAAAAATAGAGTTTAAAAATAAAGGCAAATTCAAAACATTGCAAAAGAGGGTCTTGTGAAATAAAAATTAAAGGCCCTATGAATATAAGTCATTGTTTCAATTTGAAAGCTCATTTGCACTCTTGGAAGCAAGGCAAAGTTGTGGTGGTGAGCAAGTGAGAAAAATTGGTGAAAATCGCTCCAAGACAGAGGCGCGGCGCACTGGGCAGGTGGCACAACGCATACAGCCGGCGCGGCGCACTGGGCTTCAACCTCCATTTCAATTTTTCACAGGTGTGGCGCACTCACTAGGTGCAACGCATTGGGTTTGATGCGCGGTGCATACAGCCGGCAAGCCCAAAAACTGCCAAAACTTGCTCCAAATCACCCGAAACTTGTGGATCTTCACTTGTTCAAGTAGGTTAACCCTCTGTCACTGCTTTTCATCCAAATTTGATGGTTGTTTGATGGTGTTTGTTGTGTTGTGAGTGTTTAAAATAAACCAAACCCTATCTTTTGAAATTTCTCAAAGAAAATTGCTGCCCAAGGTTGGTATTGATTGTTTTGCTACCAAGTTTATCTTTCTATTCCTTCACCACTCCCTTACTCCATATTTCCCTTGTTTTCCCTATTCCCTAAATTCACATACCCCTAAATTTACTAATCCAATACCCCAAGTCCCATTTCCCAAAATCCCAAACACAAAATCCCAAACCCTAGTCCTATACAAAAAACTCCTAAATCATTCCTTAATTCCCTATTTCCCTAACTAAACCCTACCCTAACAGTCCCTAAATCCCTCACTGTTTTTCCCCTCCACAGTCCCTCATATCACTGTTTCCCTTGGTCGCAAAAGTCAAAACACATCACAACTCACCTATTTCTCATCAAGACAGCTCCAAAATAGTCCATCCACTAGCAGACATGGCATCTAATCCTTCATATGATTATGAAGAGGAGACCCACAGTGACTCACCTATAGAGGTACATGCACCTAGGAGGCCTCATAGAGGTGGCAAGCATATTTGAGAAGAACCAACCACTCTTGCTGAGTTACAGGCCTGCCCTCTTTCCATCTCTTGTTTTCAGCACCAGTCCTGTTATGAATTTTGTGAGAAGGTTGCTGGCATTCAATTTCATCATGAGTTGGCTCGTTTGTTTGTGTTGCATTTACATGATGGTCAAGCCACTCTAGCTGGTGTCACTTTCACATTAACACCAGAATCCATTTCACTAGCCACTGGTATTCCCAATATTGGAGAGCAATGGAACAAGAGGCAGCAAATTGACTGGCAGCATTATGAACCATACATCAAGCTCGGCTTTTTGAGACAGCTCAAGAGAGTGTTTCCTTTCGGTACCTCAAAGATGCATATGCTCCTTTAATGAAACTGATCATGAAGTATTTCAGCTGTGAGGGCCGGTTCTCTCGTTTATATGCTTATCATATCAGGCTGCTGATGCATTTTACCCAGGTACGGATGTTGAACATCCCTTACTTCATGTGCTGAAATATTGAAAAGATGACCACTCTAGTGCAGCACAAGACCCCTCAGCAGCAGTTCAACAGTATCTACCATTTTTCTCTCATAAAAATTGTGGTCATTCATCAGCTTGGCTTGCAGGGCATCACTTGGGAGGATTTCATCTCTCGTGAGTTTTTCAGAGCTCCTCAGGGACCTACAGAGGTTTTGCATGAGACAGGTGGACCTTCTTATCAGCATGAGGGTCATGAGACACAGGCCGCCAGTATGCCGGTGTTTATCACTTATCAGAAGGGCACTAGGCAGTTGTTCGCAACAGCAAAGCGAGTATTATCTCCACCTGGGGTGGAAGGGGTCTCGCTTCCGTCATCAACACAACAAGTTCAGGACAAAGGCAAGAGGCCATTGCAGGATGAGGGGCCTTCAGGTGAGTGAGAGACCGATTTCATTCTCATTGAGGGTGATGATATAGATGTGGGCCCACAAAATACAAATCTTAAGGAAATCATCCAAGAGCAGCAGGTGGACATCAAGGCCTTGTCCCTCAACTTGGAGAGGGCTAAGTGGATCATAAAGTACTTGGAGCAGAGGAATAAGTAGCTTGAAGATCAGCAAGTGGTTATGGAGTTACCAAACATGCGGGAGAATCGCCAAGTTGCCCAAAGAATGAGGGTGGAGCTCACTTCACTTGAGCAAGAGATCAATGCCGATCGAGAATATTGGCTTGAAAGAGCCAATGTCCACTTAGAGAGATTGTTGGAAAAGGCCAACAAGGAGAAAAACTTGTTGAGACACATGGCTTTTCATTACATGGCGAGGAACAAAGTTTGCCAGGCGCGAATCAGGAGTTTAAAGGCAAAATTGAGGAAGGCATCAAAGAGGAAAAAGGAGCATGATCGACTTCAGATATTGGTTGAGGCTTCCTTGGCCCAACATAGCTCTTGATAGAGAAGGCTCAGCCCAAATTTCAAAAAATTTGGGGCATTTTTTTCATTTTGGAAAATTTTGGCACAAAAAACAGGAATTTATGCCCTATGTGCCGCGCCACGTGGCGCTCGCTTTTTCTAGGAGGCTCCAAATCACAAAACTCAGAATTTTTGAATTTGGCATGAAAAGTTATACTTGCCTACCTATGGCCAAGAAATTTGGGCAGGTTTTGAGCCCTCAAAAAGGTCAAAAACACTCAAAAAATGACCTTACTGCCCCTATTTTGACACACAGGAAGCAGCCTTGGGAGAACTGAGTTTTGGAGGGGCAAATGGAGGCCAAATTGAAAAATTCCACTTGGGTTGGAAAGTAGACAGGCAGAACTTTCCAAAAAGCACACTTGGAGCCAATTTGGACACCAGGAAGGCCTCCAAAAGTGGGTCCAAACAGGCGCTATGCATAGAGAATCAGGCGCGGCACATAGAGGAAAAATTGCCAGTTTGACCAAGTATTGCTCTGTTTTTCGCCCAGCTTTGGCTAGTTTGACTTTTTCACTTTCCTAATGGAAAATTTGTGATGTAATTTCATGTAAATTGATGGATCATGATGTAAATATGTAAAATTTTCACTTATGGAGGTAAATTCATTGGTTAAAATGTTGTTTGAAACTGAATGAATCAGTTCACTTGTTTCTAGAGGCATGCTGTTCCACTGCCTGATTTCTAGTTCCTAGTTTAGAATCAGTTGGATCAGCTCCTAAACATGTGAGCTCGACCCCTAGAGGCTAGGATGAGCTATGTTTTGTCTATATTATGAGATTTTTCAGTCATTAGCATGGTTGGACTTTTGAGAAAGCCTTGAGCTTCATTGTACACTCATATCAGCATTTTGGCAAAGGAATTGAGACCAGGGTTTGCAGCACTCTTTGGGATCCATGTGGCATCTTGTTTTGGTACAGTGCTTTCTTATGTACTTGTGAGTTTTCTTATGTGTTATGTATGACATTCTTTATCTGGTTTCTTCTTAACTAAACAAACAAGAGTGTAAGTAGAATCCATTGAAATTGTAGTGCTCTACTTGAGGTTTTCTTTAGTTTCTTGATGTTTTCAGCTGTTTGGAGAGGATCCATGACTTTCCTTGCCCTCTTCAACTTCTCCTTTGTCTAATCCCTCCATCTCACTTGATTTAAAGTGCCAAATTCAATTTCCTACCTTGCCCCATTGAGACCTCTGCAAGACTGTGCCTCATTCCCCGCACCCAAAATTTGCCTTCTCATCTGAGTCAACAAATCATCAATTCATTCAATCAACCTCTTGCACACATATACCTAGACTAAGATCAATAGCTAAATCAGTCATCTCAAGCCTTTAGTGAATATAATTTGCTAATATCAACCCGGAGAGAGCCCTCTCCTGACCTGGTAGGGCTAGCTACCAGGCCAAGCGTGGTTTGATGTGGACCTAGATCCAACCGTTTTCAGCCTAAGGTAAATCTAGGCTCTAACATAGTGGTGACCATACTAGGGAAGAAATTTTTTGTTTGTTAGTGTTCTTCATTTTATAAACTACAGACGGAGTCTAAAGATTAGCCAGGTAGCCTTTGAAATGCTTTTGCTTTGCATTAGCGCAAGTAGATAAAAGCTACTTTAGTCAATCTCCGGTCTAGTCTTATAAATTGAACATCTGGCATACAAATTGCCCCAATACATGAATCAAGTTAGATCTAATTGTTGATGGTGGACAACAGTCAGACACATATGAAGGCGGAAATCATTCACCTGGTGACTCTAGTGTCAAAGAATCCCAAGCCTCAGAATTTTTATGGCAACTCTACTCTTCAAAAATCAGTAGCCTGAAGAATTTCTTGGTGAATTAGTTGTTATCAAAATGGTTTCGCTAGATCGAAGGTATGCTCCCATAAGCCGAGATCACATTCCAGGTTTTCCAAATAAAATTCCTAAGGTAGATTGGCAAAGGAATTTTCCTACGTTTAAAGATGATGATAGGAAGGATGCTGCTTTACATCTGGTTAGATTTCACATACATATTCACAAGTTGAAGGTTGATTTTCCTGAATATTGCTTGATGAAGATATTCACGGCCACTCTGGAAGGTGAAGCCCGATCTTGGTATGAAAGTTTGTCGCCTGCTTGTATTTACTGTTTGAAGGATTTTCATACCATGTTCTTTGAAAGGTATAAAAAATCTTATCCATCATTAAATTTAGTTCAGAACTGTTGCAAACATGCTTATAATTTTATTGAAAATCTTGAGAGAATTTATGAAGATGATAACTTCATGGATGATGAGATCATGGAAGCCCTGCATGAAAATCCATTTCAACAGCATAAAGAGGATATTTATCAAGATGCGCAGGAAAATTTGAAGATGGATCAAAACCTTACTACAGTGGAAAATGATGAAGGAGAGGGTTTTATTTCAGATCTGTCCATAAATGAAGACAGCATGCATGAAAGTCAAGTTTCAATTTCAGAATGTGATAAAGTCAAGTTGGCCAATTTAGATTTAGCTTCAAATCATGATGAAGAAGAAGATTCAGATCGTGATAATGAGGAAATCATTGAAACCAGCCACTTCGTTACACAAGATCATAGTCAGTGTATCGTAGCTTCCTCTTTTTTTCAAGATGAAGGAATTTTGCATCTTGACAGTGAGCAGGCATTATATGAAATGGATCAGCAGTATGAGGAAAACTTGTATACTCCTTCACTTGAAATTAATGAAGACAATCATTGTTTGAGCCAAAGAAAACAGAAATTATTATCTCCTTTGTCTGAAGATGAAATAGATCTACTCCTGAAAGGTCAGGTTCCAGCCCAAGCTAATGCAGGTATGCAGTGTGCACATGGTCAAGAAGGTGTTGGTGAAACTTTTTCTTCTTTTGAAAATGATGACAGCCTTGAAATTAGAGTTATAGATCAGCGAACAGATAATATTTTCTTTCATGAATATGATAAGGCTGTCATGTTCGATAATCTTCAAGATTGTTTTCTGTTTAAGAATTACCTAGACCATGAAATTGAGGAATACGAGCTTGAGAGAGACAATATGCTAGAATTTCTCATGCTCAAGGAATTTACAATAGAAGCTAATACTTCTCTATGCCTTCCTATCTCTTGGCAACCAATTGTTCTTTCAGATCGGAATGAAGGGAGTACTTGTATTTTTTTTGCTGGATCTCAAGCCAAGCTAGTGCTTCAGGACTTTCAAGATCCTTTCGACATTATTTTGCAAGCACTAGAGAAGATGAATGTTTCCTGGTTCGTTAGCATAAGCCTTGGTTTCAGTTCTTATTGTGAGTTTCCTACATGTACATCGTTCTGCCTGCTCGGGGAAAGTGAGAGCAAAATTTCAGTATGTAGCCATCTACTGGATTGATTACATTGGAAGGCCCACTTCACATGATTGTACATATTTCATCAATAGGCAGGTGGTTGTCATCATGATTTGAAGCCCTCAAATCTCGATGGTCTGTTGCCATTTAAAAGCTTTGTTAGTACTTGTTTCAGTTAAGTTAGTCTTGAGTCATTTTTTGTTTCAGTGAGTTTAAAGATAGTTTCAGCTAAGTGTCTAGTTTCAGCGTTTAAGAGTCTTGTTTCAGTTTTGAATTAAGTCAGTTCAACTATGAGTCAAGAATTTGATTTTGATTTGTCGAAGTTATTGACTCCATAGCCCAATGGACGAAGGTACTGCCTGCTTTCCCAGAGATCTGTAGTTCTTGGCACCTCCAAGGAGCTACCATCCCCATTGGAGCCAATGTTAGTGTTGGTATCTTCATCCCTCCATCAAAGATCAAATCCTCTTGTTGCATTTCATGTTAGGTGTCCCACCTAGTCAACTACATTCCATTAGGCACATGGATCATCTGACGGTAGTGGCTTTCCTATTGTTTCCCTCATGTCATTTACCTCCTGGTTCATGTTTGTTCATTAAAAAGCCATATACAGTCTTATTTTTGCCTTAAAGATTGCAAAAGTCTTTTAGGGTTTCATTTTCATTTAGGTCTAGGGTTTCATCAAAAAGTGTTTCAAAGTCTCCAATAACAACCAGCAGGCACATGAGGAGGTTCCAGCGTCAATAAGTTTCATCATCAAGTGCTCAGAGATTTGTCTTTCCTCAAAACTCCGTTTTGAGGAAAAACAGAGTATTTTTGCTTTAATTGTATAAATTTATGTAATTTGATTCCCTCCATATGTAATTACTTCCCTTGCAACCCTGGTTTCTTTCCCTAGCCCCAGTAGTTCCAACCACCTGCAAAACAAACAAAGCATAGGTCATTTAGTCCATCACAAAGCTCAATGAAGTGAAAAGGCTCAAAAACAGAGTTTAAAAATAAAGGCAAATTCAAAACATTGCAAAAGTGGGTCTTGTGAAATAAAAATTAAAGGCTCCATGAATATAAGTCATTGTTTCAATTTGAAAGCTCATTTGCACTCTTGGAAGCAAGGCAAAGTTGTGGTGGTGAGAAAGTGAGAAAAATTGGTGAAAATCGCTCCAAGACAGAGGCACGGCGCACTGGGTAGGTGGCGCGGTGCATTAGGCTTCAACCTCTAGTTCAATTTTGCACGGGCGCGGTGCACTCACTAGGCGCGGCGCATTGGGTTTGATGCATGACGCATACAGCCGGCAAGCCCGAAAACTGCCAAAACTTGCTCCAAATCTCCCAAAACTTGTGGACCTTCACTTGTTCAAGTAGGTTAACCATGTGTCACTGCTTTTCATCCAAATTTGATGGTTGTTTGATGGTTTTTGTTGTGTGGTGAGTGTTTAAAAGAAACCAAACCCTATCTTTTGAAATTTCTCAAAGAAAATTGCTACCTAGGGTTGGTATTGATTGTTTTGCAACCAAGTTTATCCTTCTATTCCCTCACCACTCCCTCACTCCATATTTCCCTTGTTTTCCCTATTCCCTAAATTCACATACCCCTAAATTTACTAATCCCATACCCCAATTCCCATTTCCCAAAATCCCAAACCCTAGTCCTATACAAAAAACTCCTAAATCATTCCTTAATTCCCTATTTCCCTAACTAAACCCTACCCTAACAATCCCTAAATCCCTCACTGTTTTCCCCTCCACAGTCCCTCATATCACTATTTCCCTTGGTGGCAAAAGTCAAAACACATCACAGCTCACCTATTTCTCATCAAGATAGCTCCAAAACAGTCCATCCACTAGCAGACATGGCATCTGATCCTTCATATGATTATGAAGAGGAGACCCACAGTGACTCACCTACAGAGGTACATGCACCTAGGAGGCCTCATAGAGGTGGCAAGCATATTTGAGAAGAACCAACCACTCTTGTTGAGTTACAGGCCTACACTCTTGCCACCTCTTGTTTTCAGCACCAGTCCTGTTATGAATTTTGTGAGAAGGTTGCTAGCATTCAGTTTCATCATGAGTTGGCTCGTTTGTTTGTGTTGCATTTACATGATGGTCAAGCCACTCTAGCTGGTGTCACTTTCACATTAACACCAAAAACCATTTCGCTAGCCACTGGTATTCCCAATATTGGAGAGAAATGGAACAAGAGGCAGAAAATTGACTAGCAACATTATGAACCATACATCAAGCCCGGCTTTTTGAGACAGCTCAAGAGAGTGTTTCCTTTTCGGTACCTCAAAGATGCATATGCTCCTTTAATGAAATTGATCATGAAGTATTTTAGTTGTGAGGGCCGGTTCTCCCATTTATACGCTTATCATATCAGGTTGCTGATGCATTTTACCCGGGTACAGATGTTGAACATCCCTTACTTCATGTGCTGAAATATTGAAAAGATGACCACTCTAGTGCAGCACAAGACCCCTCAGCAGCAATTCAACAGTATCTACCATTTTTCTCTCATAAAAATTGTGGTCATTCATCAGCTTGGCTTGCAAGGCATCACTTGGGAGGATTTCATCTCTCGTGAGTTTTTCAGAGCTCCGCAGGGACCTATAGAGGTTTTGCATGAGATAGGAGGACCTTCTTATCATCATGAGGGTCATGAGACACAGGCCGCCAGTATGTTGGTGTTTATCACTTATCAGAAGGGCACTAGGCAGTTGTTCGCAGCGGCAAAGCGAGTATTATCTCCACCTAGGGTCGAAGGGGTCTCGCTTCCGTCATCAACACAACATGTTCAAGACAAAGGCAAGAGGCCATTGCAGGATGAGGGGCCTTCAGGTGAACGAGAGACCGATTTCATTCTCATTGAGGGTGATGATATAGATGTGGGCCCACAAAATACAAAGCTTAAGGAAATCATCCAAGAGAAGCAGGCAGACATCAAGGCCTTGTCCCTCAACTTGGAGAGGGATAAGTGAACCATAAAGTACTTGGAGTAGAGGAATAAGCATCTTGAAGATCAGCAAGTGGTTATGGAGTTACAAAACATTCAGGAGAATCGCCAAGCTGCCTAAAGAAGAAGGGTGGAGCTCACTTCACTTGAGCAAGAGATCAATGCCGATCGAGAGTCTTGGCTTGAAAGAGCCAATGTCCACTTAGAGATATTTTTGGAAAAGGCGAACAAGGAGAAAAACTTGTTGAGACACATGGCTTTTCATTACATGGCGAGGAACAAAGTTTGCAAGGTGCGAATCAGGAGTTTAAAGCCAAAATTGAGGAAGGCATCAAAGAGGCAAAAGGAGCATGATCGACTTCAGATATTGGCTAAGGCTTCCTTGGACCAACATAACTCTTGATATAGAAGGCTCAGCCCAAATTTCAAAAAATTTGGGGCATTTGTTGCATTTTGGAAAATTTTGGCACAAAAAACAAGAATTTCTGCCCTATGCGTCGCGCCACGTGGCGCTCGCTTTTGCTAGGAGGCTCCAAATCACAAAAACTCATAATTTTTGGATTTGGCATGAAAAATTATACTTTCCTACCAATGGCCAAGAAATTTGGGCAGGTTTTGAGCCCTCAAAAAGGTCAAAAACACTCAAAAATGACCTTACTGCCCCTATTTTGACACACAGGAAGTAACCTTGGGAAAACTGAGTTTTGGAGGGGTAAATGGAGGCCAAATTGAAAAATTCCAATTGGGTTGGAAAGTAGACAGGAAGACCTTTCCAAAAAGTACACTTGGAGCCAATTTGGACACCGGGAAGGCCTCCAAACGTGGGTCCAAACAGGAACTAGGCATAGAGAATCAGGTGCGGCGCATAGAGGAAAAACTGCCAGTTTGACCAAGTATTGCTCTATTTTTTGCCCAGCTTTGGCTAGTTTGACTTTTTCACTTTCCTAATGGAAATTTGTGATGTAATTTCATGTACATTGATGTATCATGATGTAAATATGTAAAATTTTCACTTATGGAGGTAAATTCATTGGTTAAAATGTTGTTTGAAACTGAATGAATCAGTTCCCTTGTTTCTAGAGGCATGCTATTCCACTGCTTGATTTCTAGTTCCTAGTTTAGAATCAATTGGATCAGCTCCTAAACATCTGAGCTCGACCCCTAGAGGCAAGGATGAGCTATGGTTTGTCTATATTATGATATTTTTCAGTCATTAGCATGGTTGGACTTTTGAGAAAGCCTTGAGCTTCATTGTACACTCATATCAGCATTTTGGCAAAGGAATTGAGACCAGGGTTTGCAGCACTCTTTGGGATCCATGTGGCATATTGTTTTGGTACAATGCTTTCTTATGTGTTATGTATGTCATTCTCTATATGGTTTCTTCTTAACTAAACAAACAAGAGTGTAAGTAGAATCCATTGAAATTGCAGTGCTCTACTTGAGGTTTGCTTTAGTTTCTTGATGTTTTTAGCTATTTGGAGAGGATCCATGACTTTCCTTGCCCTCTTCAACTTCTCCTCTGTCTAATCCCTCCATCTCACTTAATTTAAAGTGCCAAATTCAATTGCCTACCTTTCCCCATTGAGACCTCTGCAGGACTGTGCCTCATTCCCCGCACCCAAAATCTGCCTTCTCATCTGAGTCAACAAATCATCAATTCATTCAATCAACCTCTTGCACACATATACCTAGCCTAAGATCAGTAGCTAAATCAGTCATCTCAAGCCTTTAGTGAATATAATTTGTTGAGATCGACCCGGAGAGAGCCCTCTCCTGACCTGGTAGGGCTAGCTACCAAGCTGAGCATGGTTTGATGTTGGCCCTGGATCCTTCCTTTTCAGCCTAAGGTAAATCTAGGAACTAACACCTACCATGTTCATTTTTTCAAAAGGAAAATAATTATTAAAATGGATTTCTTCAACAATTATCATCCTTCATTAGCTCCTAATTAAAAATTATGAGTTTGAGGCCACTAAGATGAAAACTAGATTTCCTATAGAGGATAAATGAGATATTGTGTTGAATGGATTTCAAAAACGCCCTAGTCAAGTAGTGTATGAAGCCATGACACAAGGTCAAAAGGATAAGATGTTTGTGAACAAGAGGGATCATGTAGCAACATTACTTCTAATTCAATGGATGAGAACATACTTCTCAAACTTGTAGGGGTAACTAGTTCTATAGAAGGATGGGGTACTCTAGAGATGGCATATGGTGAAATATGGAAAACATGGATGAGGATCAAGCCAAGCCATAGAGTCTTGCAATTGATGAAGTGACTATTGTAATAGAAGAAGTAGAAACTTTTTACATTATCGAAATAATAGATAGACTATGGAAGACCTCACTAAAGCAAAAGAAGATATACAAAACTTGGAGAGTGTCATTATTTTGAGGACTAAAGATATGTTTGTTGAAGAAATTGTAGAAGAAAAATGTGATATTATATGAAATGTAAAGCATGAGAAGGATGAAGAAAGTGAAGTTCACTTCAAAGGTACGCATGTAGATGATGGAATGGAAATCTCCTTTAAGTAGCATTAGCAAGTGAAGAGAAATTAGCAACAAATGTTGAATTTGATTATGATGTTGAATTATCTTTTCATAGAGAGTGGCTTATAAATCCTAAGTATGATGAAGATGAAAATGTTTATGAAAATATTACCATAACTAAGTAGAATAAAATAAACATATAATAAAGGCAAAAATATGATTTTTTGAAGCTTTTGCAATATTGGAAGAGGAGACATGATCTACATGCAGATCTAAAATTATTAATCACACAATGAAACTAGTTTATCTACATGTATGCTAGAGAGATAAAAAACTAGTTTATATAAGCAAGGTGTATTTCTGTTAACTTGTTTACAAATACTTTTGCATGGAAACAACAAAGCATTATTTACACATTTCCTTCCTTTTTCAAGTGTCCCAACTAGTTTGCATGAGAAAAAACAAATACATATTTTAGAAACATCAAATACATTATTGGATGTTTCCTTCCTCATTATGAGTTTTCTCGAAAGGGATATGCCTTTCTTGGTTGCCCAATTCCTCCATGTTTAGAGCTGAAATCATTCCTACTTCCAACACCAAATGAGGAAAATTGTGCTCCAGTGTTTGTATAGTTATCCATTTTTCTTGTGTCCATGCATGTCCCTTCTGAGTTAAAAGTATGATATTTATGTATGCTAGCTAATTGTCCTCCTATTGGAATCAAGAATTCTCCCCTTTAGTAGAGAAGGTTAAAAATAAGGAATTTTATCCATGAGATGTTGAATTGTGACTAATTCCTTAAGGAGAGGTGGTTGAAAGAGATTCATATTGCTAACATTAAGCACATCATGGATGTCTAACACAGAAGGAAAGTCCAAGTGATATGCATTTTCTCCAATGTGTCATAGAAAAATATATGGAATCATATCTTAGAGGATGTAGTTTATAATGTTGGACCTTGAAGCATTTATTGTCCAACAAGATCCATACACAATTTCTTGGTTGAAATGACAAGGGAAGTTGATGTTTGTCATGGCTTTGTTTTGCATAATCCTACAAAGCTCGCAAAGTGGTGCAATCCTAAGGCTGCACAACATATATACCTTAACAGGACTTAACTTTCCCTTAATAGCCCCTTACTAATTCTTTACACCTCCACACCCTTATGTATATATATCGGAAGCGTTGTATACCTTTAAAACCCCGCTCTATGCCTTTAACCAGACTTCAAACATTACAACTACCTTCATCACCCTATCAGTCCATGCATCATCCCTGTACCATGGTATTAACATAATATCGTTGGCTTATCCATCAGCGGCTCATATATACCAAGGTATGTGAATACACATAATTATATTGAAAACCTCGCAAAACCATGATTTTTTTACCTTTTCCCAATGGCGCGCTTACCATACACGAAATTCAACTCACTAAGCACTTGTGAATGTTGATCTAGAGCAATAAGATCTAATGGTATAGACCAAATCGCCTTATCGGCGATCGGAGGTCCCATTGGTTTGCAATATTGGCGCTATCCTTTGGTGGAGTCCAATGTGATAATCGCTAATTGCTATCGATGACTGCCATAGGTCCACATTACTAAATGCCACTTCCCCTTCAATCCTCTGATATGATTGCTGTTGTGGATCCGAAAACCTATCCAACCGCCCCTATGTTGTTTCGAGTCTGGGTATGTCGTGCTATCAGAATTCAGCAATTACAAGTTGGTTCCCTTCCTTGGTAGTGATGCGATTATAGAACGGACCCGATAAGGTTCAAAAGCATAGTTTAAAATATTTCAAATCCACTTCAATGAATCATCTATGTGTTAGCGTGATTCTCCTTTAGAAAGAGTTTTGGCGATGCGATATGGAAAATACAAATGGCCGATGCGATTTGGGTTCTACGGACCCGATAACTTTAGAACTCTCATCTATAACGATTTGAGGTCTGGATTCCTAAATCCAACTACGTTTTATGCCAATACTGAATGTATTTTGGTTTTCCACCTTCAAACCCAGTTCAATGGGATGCGCCCGCCAAAAGATCCTTCAATGCAGTAATTCCATGAAAACATATGAAAAACACAGTCCGACACCAAGAGCATTCAAAAATAGATAGAGAAACAAGAATTCAAGCCTCCATTGGTCGTTTATGTGATTATGAATGCACACTGATTATTCACAAAAAACAATCACAGAACTTCACCCTTCAGCCTGATCACATAAGTAAAGCCTCTGCCCAAAAGAAATGCATTCAATCACACAGTTCTATCACTCTAATCAATCCTCTATATACAAACGTAAATACAAACATATTTTTGAAGGCTTTTTCCCTTCTCAGGCCTGATTAATCTAATTAATGGCCTCTTCCTCTCATACTTCCCATAGGCTTACAAATGCCTTGAATCTTCTTCTGTCTCGCTCCCCTCTCACATCACTCTCATTTCAGAAAATAAGGGAAATACATATATGCCCTATATAACAATTTCCTTCCACAATTGAAGGAATTCACTCTATTCCTAAAAATCATATCCTACTCTAACTAATCAATATAGCTAATTGGATTGATCTCCACACAGGGAGGATCATTTGCCTTTTATTCCCAATTCTGTTCAGAATTAGGAAACAAATTAACCACTTACATTTATTTGAAATTAATACAAATTTAACAACCAATCTTCCTCCAAACTTGTATTAGCCACAACATGTGACCACTCCATCACATTGCTGGCTAGGCCTAGATGCTCCTGCATCAAATTCCCAAGGTTTAAATTAATCATGATCTCCTGATCATGCACTTATGATCTTTGTCCTCTTGGATCCCATACTTGGTTTGGTATTCTGTCCTTGGTTACTGTTGTTGTTGTTTGTCCTTCAAGTCTCCCTCCTTTATGTTGTATTGTCCCATTAGTCATGCTTTCACTGTCTGTTGTTGTCATTTTTGTATATCTTACTGTTGTTTGTTCATCATTATAGTTTATGCTAGACTTCCACACTTTAATTTGCAATCTACCATTACCTTCACCTGTACCATTCCATTCAGACAATTTCCCTTCCTTCTTTTGGCCTCCATTTAGTTTATTGGAATGTTGTTGTTTGAGTCTCCATAACTCACCCAGTTCTTCATCCACTTCACTCCTCATGTGTTGAATACTATTCTCCTGCATCTTATTGTATTCTTGAATAAGAACACCATAATCTCTATGCCCATATTGTTCATATACATTTCTGAAATGTATAAATGCCTCCTGCATTCATCCTCTGCAATGACTTCACTACTTCTTACTTCAATTCTCAGCATACCTGTAAATTCACAAATTCCCTAAAAACTCAGAATTCTTCCTGCTTGTTTAGCTACTTGGAATATTTATTCTTCCATTAACTTCGTTTGTGCACTCTTAAGGATTATGGCATTATATTTTTCTACTCCTGAAATGTCATCTTCAGCCTCTTCTCTATCAATAAATTCTTGTAGCACAATAGTAATTCTGTTACTATCATCTATTGAATTCATTTCTAGTTCAACACTCCCATACTGTAGATTCAACACCATTCCATGTTTTTGAGACATTCTGATCTTCAGAATCAGCTCCTTGTTTCACATTCATTTCACATTGCCTTGTACTTGTATATAAATCTTCATCAAATTTAATCAATTCAATGAACACAATTACTTTACCTTGCTTCCTCGTTATGCCAACAGTTCTGAAAACTCGTTTCTCATATTTGTCATTCATGGCTACCTTGCTCTCATTCAGTTCTATTTGTACAATCTGATCACTTATTCCTTGATTTCCTTGCCTCCGCTTCAAAATACTTGACTTATTCCACAAATTTGCCACTTCATTTGGAATTTCTCCCAAAAGCTCTGCATAGTCTTCATTGTTTGCATCATCGGTCTTTAGTCCTTCTTTACTTTGGCTTCCTTCAATCTCAATGATCTATAATGACTGTTTAATATCTACATAGTTTACTATACCAACCTTCAATAGTTGTTCTCTTTTGGCTTCAGTTTTAAACAGTAGTCTAATATCTACATAATTTACTACAACTATGTTTAACAGCTACTCTTCCCTTTGCATCACATAATTATGTGAGTTTCCTTCACTTATGACAACACTAAACAGTTTCCTGACCTCAGTGTATCCTTTGATTTCAATAATTCTTTTGACGTCCTCCTTTTGACTTATCTTTTGGATATCATCTAACTGGACATCTTCCTACACTTGGTTATAACTTTCCTCCTTATTCTGCATATGACTGTGAGTAGTCATCTCTCCACTTTTTAATATAACAGTTCCCAATGGCTGCTTGTCTTCCCTCAAGTCTATAAGACCTGCAAACACACAACAACTTTTAGTTTTCAAAATACAATACCTTTCATCTTCTTTTGATGCTTCAAGCACCAATCCTTCATCATAGATCTTTTGGATTTCAGCAGATCCTTCTTGCTGCGACTCCATTTCTCTGAGTCTTTCCTTCTTTAACAAATCAATATGAATTTGTTCAAGTTCCTTGAACTCATTCATCAGCTTTCCATTCCACCTCTGTTGTAATAGCTTCCACTTGACCCTTTTCTTCACTCTCCATCTATATCTTCGGTCTTCACTTGTCTTCCTTTGTACTGCCAGACTAATCTCTGGTTCTTCATTCTGCTGCCAGTTGCTATACTGCTGCAATCTAATGCCTTCCTCAAATTCACTCTCATGTAGCTGATCATCCCTTTCAAATTGTTGGTTCTTTCCATCTTCATCTTGCTAAATTAATACTTCTGTCTCCTTCATGTCTCTGAGGACATAACTTCCTTGTTGCTCCTGATCTTTCATCTCACCTTCAAATAATCTCTGCTCAATTTCTCTGATTTCAGCATCATATTTATTAATGTTGTCTTCCACACCATGCATAGTAACCATAATCTCCTCTTTATCAGGTTCTGAAAGCTTCATTTCTCCTTCAGGTTCCTTGAGCAATCTTTCCAAGAATTCTATTTCCTTGTGAAATTTCTCCAGCAGTTCATCACAATTTCCATTCTCAGCTTCATCCTTTTCCTGGCAATCCTCCTGAGTTATCCTATTTTCTGCACTATCATATGGCAAAGTTCTTTCATCAATTTCATTAAAAAAATTCAATTGTTTACCTTCTTGTAGTACCACTATGGCATTGTCATTAGGCTTCTGGTCCATATCAACTTCATCTGACTATTTCACACCAAACAGAATTTCATCTATGAACTCCTTCTGCTGCAATAGATCAGCACCTTTTTCCTCTAAAAGGCATTCTCCATCATACTTCACCTTAAGAGCTTCATTCTTGTTTATGATAGTTTCACCAGACTATCCATCATCCTCTGCATATCCTACAAACATGCACAAACTATGAGAATTAAAATCACAAGGCTTCATTGCCTCATCTGCTTCCCTTGTCATCATATCTTCTAATTGTTTGGAACTATGCCAATAGCCCCTGAGATCTTCAGTTGATCTCTCATTATCCTCTTCACCTAACATTTCACCTTGTTTTGGTCTACAAATGGAAACTTCCATTTCTGCTTCTACTTCTCTGAGTTCCTCTGATTCCTCTTGAGCACTCAATATCTGCTCAATCTTTCTCAACTCTTTTACTATCTCTAATTTCACTTGCTGATTTCTCTTCTCTTGTAGCCTCTGCCACTTTACTCTTCTTCTCATGGTCCAACCATGCTTCTGGTCTTTATCACTTCTCTACAGCATCTCCATCAATATTCCAATCTGGAAATCTATCTCAGCTTTCTCTCTGGAAAACTCTTCTTGACTCACCCTCATGCCATTTGCTTTGGCATCTTTCCTTCTGTTGTGGCTTCTTTCTGAACCTCTGCTATGACTAACAGTAGTCATCTTCTTCTCCTCTCTTTCCATGAGCTCCTCACTCTTCTACAACAAGCCTCTGCAACAACAAGTCCTCCTTACTGCAATCTTACCTCACTAAGCTCTCCTCACTCAGTCTTTTCGTAAGCACGGTTCTCTATCTGGAACCTCTTCTTGAGCAACACCTTTTCTCCCTCTAGGCTTCTGCAATCTCTCAATCTCTCTTGAGAACACTTCAGTTGTCCTCTCTGTCCAATTTCTTGTTGGATTCTTCAGGTTCACTACCACTTCAGAATGTTGTCCTTTGTGTTTCTTTTAAGAATACACCTGGTTCTTCTCTCACAGCTTCTTTTGTTCTATATTACTACAATCTTCACTTTCTTATGCTGTCACCTGTGTTTGAATGGATTTCCTCTGTCAAATTAGAATCTTCATAAGCAAACATACCTTCGCAGGAAATTTCTTCCTTTTCCTGCTCTGATACCAAAAATGGTGCAACTCTAAGGCTACACAACATATATGCCTTAACAGGACTTAAATTTCCCTTAATGGCCCCTTATTAATTCTTTACACCTCCATGCCCTTATGTATATATATCGGAAGCGTTGTATACCTTTAAAACCTGCTCTATGCCTTTAACCAGACTTCAAACATTACAACCACATTCATCACCTTATCGGTCCACGCATCATCCCTGTACCATGGTATTAACATAATATCGATGTCAGATCCATCACCAGCTCATATATACCAAGATATGTGAATATGCATAATTATATTGCAAACCTCCCAAAACCATGATCTTTTTACCTTTTCCCAATGGCTCGCTTATTGTACGTGAAATTCAACTCACCAAGCACTTGCAACTGTTGATATGGAGCAATAAGATCTAACAATCTAGATCAAATCGCCTTATCAACGATCGGAGGTCCCATTGGTTTGCAACATCGGCGCTATCCTTTGGCAGAGTCCGATGCGATAATCGCTAATCACTATCGGCAACTGCCATAGGTCCACATTACTAAATGTCGCTTCCCCTTCAATCCTCCGATCCGATCACCGTTGTGGATTTGAAAACCTATCCAACTGCCCCTATGTTGTTTCAGGTCTGGGTATGTTGCGCTATCGGAATTCGGCAATTACAAGCCAGTTCCCTTCCTTGGTAGCGATGCGATTATAGAATGGACCCGATAAGGTTCAAAATCATAGTTTATAATATTTCAAATCCACTTCAATGAATCCGCTAAGTGTTAGCGTGATTTTCCTTTAGAAAGGGTTTCAGCGATGCGATATGGAAAATACAAAGGGCCAATGGGATTTGGGTTCTACGGACCCGATAACTTTAGAACTCTCATTTATAATGATTTGAGGCCTGGATTCTTAAATCCATCTACTTTTTATGCCAATACTTAAGGTATTTGGGTTTTCTGCCTTCAAACCAAATTCAATGGGATGTGCCTGCCAAATGATCCTTCAACACAACAATTCCATGAAAACATATGAAAAACACAGTTTGGCACCAAGAGCATTCAAAAATAGATAGAAAAACAAGAATTCATGCCTCCACGGGCTGTTTATGTGATTATGCATGCACACTGATTATTCACAGCAAACAATCATAGAACTTCGCCCTTCGGCCTCATCACACAGGTAAAGCCTCTGCCCAAAAGATATGCATTCAATCACACAGTTCTATCACTCTAATAAATCCTCTGTATACAAACATAAATACAAACATATATTTGAAGGCTTTTTCCCTTCTCAGGCCTAATTAATCTAATTAATGGCCTCTTCCTATCGTACTTCCTGTAGGCTTACAAATGCCTCGAATCTTCTTCTGTCTCGCTCCCCTCTCACATCACTCTCATTTCAGAAAATAAGGGAAATACATATATGCCTTGTATAACAATTTCCTTCCACAATTGAAGGAATTCACTCTATTCCTAGAAATCATATCCTACTCTAACTAATCAATATAGCTAATTGGCTTGATCTCCACACAAGGAGGATCATTTGCCTTTTATTCCCAATTCTGTTCAGAATTAGGAAACAAATTAACCACTTACATTTATTTGAAATTAATACAAATTTAACAACCAGCCTTCCTCCAAACTTGTATTAGCCACAACATGTGACCACTCCATCACATTGCTGGCTAGGCCTAAATGCTCTTGCATCACAAAGTAGCAGTGACATAACTATGGCACCGAGATATGAATGTAGAAAATGTTGAGTTGATTTTTTTTCTTATTGTTAACATGAATAACTACAAGTATTGATAATCAATGGCCTCTCATAGGGCGTACTTGGCTAAAGGCTAAAACAATATTTGAAAGGGGAGAACCTATTATAGGAGTGTGTGTGTTATAGACATATTTGGGCACTGCAACCCTAATCACATATGTTCATAAACGAAGGGCTTCTAAACCCCTAAAATTTTTGTTTCATACCCTAAAGGATCAAGGTCAGCCGATTACATCATTTCCCAGAAGTTCTCCCTGAAAAACTGCTCAGAACTAGTCAAAACTAGACCATACAGATTGCTCCATGCTGAGGGTGCGATGCATCTCACCTGTTATACATAGAGGGTGTGATGCATATTGAAATGACCTTCTGTAGGGTGCGATGAGTGAGAGCAGAAAAATTGCAAAGGCAGTTTGCTAGGTGGAAACCCAGAGAATCTTCTAGAAACTGCTCATTTGACACTTGCCTCTCTGAATTCGCCCAGAGATGAGTAAGAGATCATGAAATTTCCAAGTGGAACCAAGAACTATCAGAGAAATGACATTAATCAAAATCCCAGAAGCCGACTCACCCACCTGCAAATATCTATATATGGATCCCTCATCCTAGAGATCTAGAGGCTGGAATTTTGTATTTTGTAAGGAAGTGCTATTGGTTTCTCTGTGAAACATTGCATTGTTGGGTGATCTAGCTTTTCATGAGGTGAAGAGGGCTTTCATGCTAGGAGGATGGCACTGGATCAGACAGCTGGGTTGTAATCCTCTCTTCTACTACTTCTATCAATAAAGATATTTGAGTTTTCCTCCATATACTTGTACATTTCTGAATCTTGTATTTGTGTATGCATTTGTATGGTTAATGTACATCTGATCCTACATTGTTTATGGTTATAAATCTCTATACTTTGATGGTATTTTGTTGCTTTGACTCTATAGGTGTTCTTTGAAGCCGGACAAGTGAGAAAGGAGTGGCGAAAGCTCTATCAAGGGAGAGAGGAAATAAGCAAGGACCAAGTGAAAGACTGAGGTTGGTACTCTATGCTTTTCTCTCCTCTATCTCTCATAAAGGAAAACACAAGTTGCTTTGAATTGTTTGTGTCTAATATAGCTACCTGTCTTAGTGGGACTAGCAGCTCTGAATGGAGACTAGTTTTCCCGTAAACAAAATGGTGACTCCACTGGGGAGCGAATAGTTTGTTTGTTAGTTGTTGTTGTTTGCTTTATAAACCACAGACGGAGCCTGAAGTTAATCCAGCTAGCCTTTGATCTGCTTTTGCTATGAAACTGCAAAGTAGATCAATGATGCTTCAGTTAATCCCCGAGATAGTTTATGATCTGAACATCTGACTTCCAAACATCCTAAGTGCCCTGGTGGTAACTCAATAACCTCATTAGATCAGCCCCAATACTTTGTGTTTACTGTCTGTCATAAGATCAGCCTAAATCCCTGAACTTAGCTGCAAACTATGGGTGAAAACCAAGCTCAGTCTCATCCCTGGTCCATCGCACTATCTATAACTGTGCAACCTAGATGCATCGCACCTCTGATGTGTTGCAGGTGAGATGCATCCCTGTTTCCCTGTGTTACAGGTGCGATGATTGAATGAGACTATTTCTGCCTCCAAATTTTGGTTTTTTCTTCATTGTTTTCAGCTCTATTCAGTAGTTTTGTTGTCTATGATCAGTATATCACTGTTGAAACCTTCTTCCTTTACATTATTCAGCCTCCATTGATAAGGAATTGTGAATGTTTTTTATGTATTTTTCATCATTTACAGTCTTCCTTTGCAAAAAGTAGCTTAATCGAACTGTCGTCTTTTGATTTGAAAGTGTCGCAACTGTCGTTTTCAGTCAAGAAAAAGAGTGTCATAAAGTCTTCCTCTTTTAGATAGTCGATTACACTTTTTCCATTGTATTTGATTTGAATTATCAATTCTTTTAAGTGTTGAAAATAGTTTTCCATTCGAAAGTGAAAGTGTCGTCTTAGTCTTCCTTTCATTTTTTGAAAAGAAATTGCTAAAGTGTCGCTTTGAGGGAAGATAGTTCAAATCTGTACTTAGTTTTCTTTTTGTCATTCTCACATTAAGGAAACTAAAAAAAAAATGCATGCATGTGCATTTGCATTTAGACTGCTTGCGGAAATTGATTTAGGAAAAGTGCATTTAGTGTGTGCTCTCTGCTCTATGTTGAAAGAATTTTACTCTTCTTTACTTAGTAGCTAGGATTTTCATCACTAAAAGAAAATAAACGACTGTTTATCATCTTAGATTGCATATTTAGGAATTGTACATCCACATCATGTGGTTAACCTTGAAAGACAAACTTCTTAAGAAAGTCAACTGTAAAATAAATCTCAATGAACACAAAAATTCTTTGGAACCTAACGCACAACATTTAGAAGTCTAGGCTAGAGACGTATTCCGGCGTCGTAAAGCCTGGTAACTATCGTTTTCATAGTAGGTTGGGTGATTCCTCCTCTTTGATACGTCAAGTGCCAGTACGGACTTGTGCTCCCACGTACCGTCGTGTATATATTGGGAGACCACAATAGGCTGATATCCTTTATCCTTAGGAAGCTGTGTCTACCACCCTATCAATGGCAATGCATTGAACACAACATTCAGGAAGATTGTCTACCATACGTAAAGTCCTCGGTAATTTCTCTATAATTTACCACCGAGGTGTATATTGCAGTTTTGCGATTGGTTTGGTAATCCCTCTGTCTATATTTCTAGAGAAGTCACTTTCATTCCTTTTCAGACTCCTTAAAAGAAAAGGTCCATCTGAGCACTTGTCACTTCAGGCTCATTAAAAATCGAAGGTGACTAGAGTCACCTTTAGCCTTTTCTCGACTCTTAAAATTTGAAAAAGCAAGTTGTGTCAAAGCATCATAAAATTTATTTTAATCAAAATAACATCATTGTTCCTTCGTTGGTCTCAGGTTGAGAAAATGGAGTCTACAAATCAAGGATTTCCCCTTGGGGGAAATCCTAGTCCTTTCTCTTCTTGGGGAGATGTTGGTGCTCCACATATGGCTACATTGTCCCTTCCAGGACTCACAATTGGCCTGCCAGTATGGCTATTCTTGACCTCTTTCATTCAAAACACCGTAATTCATGAGCAATCAAATCAGCAAACGAATGATACTAGAGTTGCTCCCCCACCTTCCACTTCATTTGTCTCTCCCTCTCCTTCTTCCTCTTCACTTGGTGAAACTAGTAACACTAAAAACCAAGTAATTGAGAAGAAGAAGAAAGGGAAGGAGAAGAAGAAGAAGAAGCCAACGGCGAAAAGGGGAAACCATGCATCGTCTGGTGAAAATCCACACACTGCACCATCCAAACCTAAATCTCCATGTGTCATTTACAAATGGGCCCACTATCATCGAGATTGTCCCTGCATCCCACAGATCTTGAGGGATTGGTCTCCCCACTTGCACAATCTGGTGTCTTCAACCTTTGTCGATCATGTTGAGAGTACATCGTCAACTAGTGAAAATGAAGTCAATGGACAAAAAGGAAGATCCAAATTTCCTTGTAGACTGTGTGAAGGCGATCATGCCCTTCACCGTTGTCCTTTTCTAGACGAAGCTAAAAGAGTCTTGGATAACCGTCTTGCTTCACCGTAGCGACTTCCTCCTGGATACAAGAAACTCTTGCCAAGTCCATCGCTAGTTGAAAATCTGACTGACACACCTATGTTGTCGGTCGAAGCATCTATCATTGAAGATAAACCCTCTGAGTCCATACTGGACCAAAGTCAACAGGTCAAGATGGCAGTCGACCCAGTCTTGTCTTTAGAAGGTCCATCTTCAGATGATACAGTCTCCAAAGAGAATGAGAATGACACTGTTCAAATTCTTTTTGTTAACACAGAGTCCGACGAACATGGATGCAATCTACCCGTTCCTTTACCACAGGAAGGAAGTTCATCAAAGATTCATCCGGTCATTTATTCGGTCCCTCCTCCGAGTAATCTAGTCATTTCCTTCGATTGGAATCTACTAGCGAGACCCCACCTACCATCTAATGTGCCATTCTGAATCATAGTACAAGCTTACAGAATGATCATGGCTGGCACTATCATAGATGAAGGGGCTTCTATGAGTATCCTTTCCTCAACTGCTTGGAAAGCGCTTGGTTCGCCATCACTTCTGCCTGAGATTCGAAATCTATTAGGCTTCAATAAAGGAACCAGTCGACCATTAGGGATCCTTCCAAATTTGCCTATAACTTTGAGAAGGAAAATCGTTCATCTAAACGTGATGGTAGTCTAAGGACCTCTATATTACAATCTTCTCCTTGGGCGTGACTACATTTACAGCATGGGAGCTATTGTTTCCTCACTCTTTCGGGTGATAGGTTTCTCGTATGAAGGCAGAATGGTCCAGCTTGTTGACCATCTTTCATTCCCCGGTTCAAACACAGCTACTAGTCAAATTCCATCCCTAAATGGTCTTTTTGCACAAGGAATGTCTCATCAACCTCCAGTCCATCCACCTGATGATTGCGAGTGATTCGGTGAATGTGACTAAACCCAGGGGGCACGCGCTCTGGCCTGCTTCGGCATGAAAACCCCAAATATAAGATGTGTTTCCTTGTAGGATATATGACCAATCTGACACACCCATACATTTAGGAAAATGGGATTAGATTGGAAAAGGATTTCCTCGTCGAAGGTTATGTGACTGGAAGCTCCCACCATTCACCTTTGTCTATTTTGATGGACAAAGCCAAGGAAGTGTTTTGTCTGCTACGCAGATGGAACAATCTTGCTAATGCAAGAACTTCCGTATGGTAACCTAGAAACTTTACTCTTCTTTATACCTGGGGGCATGCAAACCTTTTTTATGCAAGTGAAAAGCAGCCAGCGTAACTCTAACCCCATATTTTTTTACTAACTTCAACTGCTTAAGTTAGGTGATTGGTCTAGTCAACCATTCACCTTTGTAAGGGCAAAATGGCACCGGCAAGGTAAAGGAAGAGTTTTCCTACCTAACCCTAGTAGTTCTTTAATCCTTAGGACAGTAGTTGGTCATTCCTAGCTTACATGAAAAAAACTCTAGAGCAAAGTTTCGCATGGGGCAAGCTCCCTAAAAAATGAACCTACTAATGAGAGACATCCTTATTATATGACTGGCATGAGCAGGTTTACGTGAAGTTCAAGCTCGTTAAAAAATAAACCTAGCAATGAGCATATGTTCCCCCAGAGTTCAAGCTCATTAAAAAATGAACCCACCTTTCGGTAAATAACCTTTGTGATCGCATTGCTATCAGCTTTTGAGCCTTGGTCATGTTCTTACCATCACCTCCACTTTTTAGCCGATCATCCACCTCCACTTGATTGTTTACCCTTTTGAGGAACAGCTGCAGTGAGTGATTTTGTTAGCCACCTTCTTTACACTGCCATGATTAAAAAGTTCCAAACCTTACCTGGAACCAGCTGCTACCCGAAAATATCACTCGTTCCTAAAAAACGAGTCTCCTTTAAACCCTTTTCAGACTCGTTAAATATGAAAATATTGTCGAGCATTCCAGCTCGTTAAAGTGTTTGGAAGTAACAAGTCTCCTTTAAACCCTTTTCAGACTCGTTAAATATGAAAATATTGTCGAGCATTCCAGCTCGTTAAAGTGTTTGGAAATAACGAGTCTCCTTTAAACCCTTTTCAGACTCGTTAAATATGAAAAGATTGTCGAGCATTCCAGCTCGTTAAAGTGTTTGGAAATAACGAGTCTCTTTTAAGCTCTTTTTAGACTCGTAAAATATAAAAAGATTGCCGAGAAATTGGCCTCTCCAACTCGTTAAAGTGATTGGAAGTGCCATCCCTCTTGTATTTTAATCTTTTTGGACCAGAGGGATCATTACACAAAAAGATCGAGCGCTTGTCTTTTTCGACTCGCTAAAGTGATGGGAAAAGTCATCCCTTTCATATTATTTTATAGTTTTTCGGACTTAAGGGATTATACTACGAAAAAGGACTATTGGAGTTTCCTTTTCGTCTCTTTTCAGACTCTCTAAAATTGAAAAGGACCAAGTTATCTTTGTCGTTAAACTCATTAAAACAATAGCGACAAACTTGTCCATATGGACAAGAGCGATTTTCACTGTCGCTAGGCTCGCTAAAACATAGCGACAGGTTTTCCCGAAGGGAAAATTATAGAACAAGCATATGTTATCCTCCTAAAGCTTGACAAAAATAAATAGGTATTGGTCAGTAATGACTGGGGAAAAATTGGGCACAAAACTTGAAGAACTTCATTGGTAGCAGGTCGCTCTTGAACATGACACTTTCACTCCATCACCATGATTGAGTCGGGTTGGGTTATTCCGTTCACCGGTCATATCACCATTGGTCCTCCGTACCATCCATTTTTGGGGTTAACGCTACCAATCCATTTCAGTGTCGTCGATATGTTCAAGAGAAGTCGCTCAAAGAATTCACCAACCCAGCTAACGCCTCATCCGCTGCAATACCTTCACGCTCCATTTTTCATGACCGCCACCCTGAACCTTGTATCATTAGATCGTTTTCACCTCCACAAAATCATTTGCTCTGTTTCGTGTCGTAGATGTGGGATTCATTAAGGCCCTCCTACAACGGGTCACTTCTTGTCGACATCAGCTCATTATCCAAGAAGTTGACCTAGGAACAACCCTTTCAGTACTTTGAAGCTTGAGTGCCTCAATGGCAAGTTTCTCACTTCCGGCGACAGGTTTACATCAATGGCCTTCGACCGAAATATTTTGCGTGGTGTTTGACATTGACTCATGTATTCACACCATGTGAATTGTACTGCAGTACTTTGAGGGTCATTATCATTATCGGTGATTCCTCTCGCGCCTGTTAACATCTTACATCATTGGCTGGTAATCAGGCGATTTCTTTCCATGTTCGACTTCAGAACATCTTTTCACATGGATCGAATTGTACTTCAGGAGAAGATTGAATGAGTTTGAAGACCCCGGATCTAGTTTCATCCATCCGGGCTGCGATATATTTAGGAAAATAAAGACATCAAATGTACTCTATAGCTGCATAGATAATCATCCAAGCTAAAGGATGATGGCTCTACCAGAATCATCAGTCTACCACACAGACGATTATCTATCCTATGTACATGAAAATGACTTTATAAATATGAGCATGGGAATGCCCACCTCAGCTAGATCATGAAAATATTATGAGGATAATGTATTGTATTGTATCTTATTACAGGTCACCTTCCAGTTCGAAAAACCTCAGATCCTCATGATAAAGAATTTCACCCGACATCAGAAGATTTACGACCTCATACTTTAGGGGGCAACTGTTATAGACATATTTGGGCACTGCAACCCCGATCACATATTTCCATAAACCAAGGGCTTATAAACCCCTAAAAGTGTTGTTTCATACCCTAAAGGATCAAGGTCAGCTGATTACATCATTTCCCAGAAGTTCTCCCTGAAAAACTGCTCAGAACTGGTCAAAACTGGACCATACAGACTGCTCCATGCTGAGGGTGCGATGCATCTCACCTATTACACACAGAGGATGCGATGCATATTGAAATGCCCTTCTGTAGGGTGTGATGAGTGAGAGTATACAAATGGCAGAGGCGGTTTGCTAGGTGGAAACCCAGAGAATCTTCTAGATACTGCTCATTTGACACTTGCCTCTCTAAATTCACCTAGGGATGAGTAAGAGATCATGAAATCTCCAAGCGGAACCAGGAACTATCAGAGAAATGACACTAATCAAAATCCCAGAAGCTGCCTCACCCACCTACAAATATCTATATATGGATCCCTCATCCTAGAGATCTAGAGGCTGGAATTTTGTATTTTGTAAGGAAGTGTTGTTGGTTTCTCTGTGAAACATTGCATTATTGGGTGATCTAGCTTTTCATGAGGTGAAGAGGGCTTTCATGCTGGGAGGATGGCGTTGGATCAGACAGCTGGGTTGTAATCCTCTCTTCTACTACTTCTATTAATAAAGCTATTTGAGTTTTCCTCCATATACTTGTACATTTCTGAATCTTGTACTTGTGTATGCATTTGTATGGTTAATGCACATCTGATCCTATATTGTTTATGGTTATAGATCTATATGCTTTGATGGTATTTTTTTGCTTTGACTCTACAAGTGTTCTTTGAAGCGGGACAAGTGAGAAAGGAGTGGCGAAAGCTCTATCAAGGGAGAGAGGAAACAAGAAAGGAGCCAAGCGAAAGACTGAGGTTGGTACTCTCTACTTCTCTCTCATCTATCTCTCATAAAGGAAAACACAAGTTGCTTTGAATTGTTTGTTTCTAAGATAGCTACCCGTCTTAGTGGGACTAGCAGCTCTGAATGGACACTAGTTTTCCCGTAAACAGTGTGGCCCTATTGCAACTATGTTGAATAATGTACAAATAATAATCTCACTATTTTCCCTTTGAAAAATAACTATGAAGGGAGTGAATGAGAGTACAATTAAAAAAATTGGTTTGACCATCTGTTTGCAGGTAAAAGGTGGTGGAGAAATAAACTTGAAAATCTAGTATAGGCTTGAGAGTACACAATTGGATACTTAGAAAAGAAGAATATCAATTAGAAATAATGCTACTTGGTTATCCAAAGAGTCACTAATTATGACAGAAGAAGAGATCCACAGTCTGAGAAGCAGAGGTAGTCTTATGATAAGGAAGAAAGATAGCCATATTAAAAAATAACATACCACCACCCAAATATCATCATGTTCATAGAGAGTAGAAGGAAAACCACTTAAAAAGTACATTGAAATGGATTCATAAGGGCAAGAGGGCATAGCTAAATATTGTTACAGAGAATGTTTACGGTTTAATGGCTTTCTTTGTGACTAGAGTGAACATGCTAGAATGATTTTTTCTACTTGCCTGGGTAAGGTATCCCAATAGAAGTGGCTTTGGAGATTGAGAATGGTCTTGGATGTGCCAAAATTTCCCCCTCATGAAGAGGCATTTTTGTCACAGCTGAGAAGGAGATGGTCATCAGATTGTGACACACATAGTTGGTTAGGTTTGTATAACCAACTGTAACGAACAGTATAATTAAGAAAGGGAGCTTGTTTGATAACTATAGGTTACTACAAAGCTTCCCATATCTCACCAAACAGTAGGTCTATTGCAAACATATCTTTATAGAAATAAAAAGCGACACAATGAACCTATAAAATGTGCATGACTTGAGTAGGTAGTTGACTTAAAAAATTGTATGTCTTATTATATGTACCATTTTTATATTTAATCACAAGATGGAACTATTGAATTTAAGCATCCCACTTCCCATGGTGTTGATCTAGATTTATGAAGGAAAAAATGAAATACTGATATAAACAGAAATACATAGATATAGAAAAAACAAAACTTCAATTCATTAATAACAAAGTACTAAAAATTATTCACTAAAAAGTAATGGAAATAAACTAGTTCAGGTGATGGTAACTCATCTTTGAGAAGAGATGTGGAGGTTACATGCCTTCTGAATTATTTTAAAATGAGGCCTACAGGCCTATTTATAATTGATAAACAATGGAAAACCTAAAACATCCAAAAACCTAACCCTAAGAGATGAAGTGCCAAAAATCTATGGGCCCCGATGGGGTAAATTGGTACATCAACTTCCCAGGGTCGTAACTTTGGCATACAATCTTAGTTTCATGCGTACGATACCTCATTAGAAATATCTTTTTGAGGATGAAAATTTTTGACTAAAAACCCCTATTGTAGGTAATTGGTTTTCCTTTTTACCAAAAAAACGTCTTTTATGGCCTCAAAATAGCTTCGAAAGTTCAAGGCCCAAAAAGCTGCCAAAAATAGTAAATTGTGCTACA
Organism: Pinus tabuliformis; assembly: GCA_031772625.1. Classification (NCBI taxonomy): domain Eukaryota; kingdom Viridiplantae; phylum Streptophyta; class Pinopsida; order Pinales; family Pinaceae; genus Pinus; species Pinus tabuliformis. Next base: position 1,121,175,929 of record CM062819.1, on the reverse strand, counting down.
ATTAAGGAAACTGAAAGAAACAATGGTGGGGGTCCAAGTGGAATAGGAAGGTGGGCACCAATATCCACCTAGACCTGTCCTCCCCCATTAGGAAGCAATGGTCCCTATTGCATTGAGTACCTCCATGAGATGGGGAAACTTCTGCTGAAATTGGTCCCTGGTGAGCCACTTGCCATGGTGTAAGAGTTGGCCAACTTTAAAAACTCGATATAGTTGGATCCTCTCTTTGTGATTTCTCTTTATATATGTTTCCATGATCCAATCAGTTTTGGCCTATTCAATGCATTTTTGGTTGATTTCTACTGGTGTCAACTGCTCAACAATGTCTGATGTGTCCAACAATGGTGGAAAGTATGGTCGAAGGTGGTTGACATTGAATATGGGGTGCAAGGCAAGGAATGGGGGGACACTTAGCTTCAAATCATTGTCTCCCATAGCGTTGGTGATAGTGTAAGGCCTGTATCATAGTGGTTAGAGTTTACTATAGGCTCCAGCGAGGCGCTATTTCTGCAAATGTAACCAAACTTTTACGCCCACCTGGAACTTATGGGGCACCCGATGTTGATCACATTTTTGTTTGTATTTTTCATTTGCTTTCTCCAAGATGTCGTCAACCTGTTGATGGATGTGTTGAATGCACTCAATAAACATAGTGGCTTTATCTACTTCAGAATGAACATGGGCAGATTATTCCTATTTAGTTGCAAAAGGAAGTGCAACATCAAGGGGACATAATAGTTGAAATATTAGCCCACTTCAAAGGGGTTGTGTCCAGTCAAGCTATGGAGAACTCTATTGTAGCTAGGTTGTACATAGGGAAGAGTCTCATCCCATGTCCATGGATGGTTAGAGTTGTACATGACTAGTATGTGCACAATCATCCTGTTGACGACCTCTGTCTAGCCATCAGTCTAGGGTGGAATGCAGTTGACTTGGTATTTTATGCAGAATTTACGATTGCGAACAAAAATATCTTCACTAGATCTAGTGGACTGGTCTAGAACAACAAAAAGAAAATATTATAAAGCTCTCCATAGAAAAGTTGAATAATGGCAAGAATATTACTTGGAATTTGTCGCAATCTCTTCTCTCCTCTCGGCTTGTAAGCTCCAATAGTAGCTCTGATTTCTATAATTAGAACCTACACATATAATGAACACAAGCCAAAGATATACAACATTTATGTATCATTATCCAATTACTCTATTCAATGGATCAACAAAGCATTGAAATACATGAATGTAAACATAACATAACACATGTAGGGAAATGATATACTCTTTGTATTAATATGAATAAGAGAGAGTTTACAACCAAAAATAATAGTTGATCTTGTAGAGATCTCCCCAAGTTGACTTCTCCTTCCTTGTCATAAAGCACACCTCAATTTTAACCTAATGTATGAAGATGGTGGCTCTTTTAGATTCAAGGCAGGAGCATGAGGGTATGATTAGTCTCCAAAATTAAATCATGATGTTGTAGATGGCTGTAAATTTATAGGAGAGGGATGGTAGTTTAGGAATTATTATCCATCTACCAATCTAGGCTTGATATCCACTTAAGAGGGTAGGATGATCTCAAGGGATAAGAGGTGAAATCTCCATGGTAGGATTAGATAGGATTCAAAGTTCTTATCCAAGGTAAATGGTTAAAACAACTCTTGGAAGCTTCTAAAAGAGGAAGCTTTGAGATTCCTTCTACTTTTCTTAAATTTATAGAATCAACGCACCCACAACAAGGGACAACTTGCATGTTGATCGGCGCTGGTGTAGAATGGAGCAAGCTACTAATGAACGCAAGTCCATAAAGGGCCAGGGTGCATTGGTCCTTAAAAGCATTTAAATGAAGTAGTCGAACCTAGAAAATGAGGGATTTGGAAGAGTCATGCTTAGGGCTTGTGTAGGGATAATGACAAGGTGATCACGAATATGGATTTATCTGGTTTGTAGGCCTATTGACCAGAGGTGACAAAATGGTGTATAAGAGATTTCCCCCTAAATCGCAAAGTCTGAAATGATAACTGATGACTGAAGTGATTTACCTTGTGACAAGTTTGGATCAAGAATAATTGGTTGATATCATCATCTGTTACAATACATATACATCAGAATATATTTGCTAAAGGAGGCATACCCATGCTTAGCACATAGGCTAACATTACATGTAAAATGATCAAAAATTAATGTCCACTGATGCAAAAATGTGGATCTATGATTGGATGATTATATGATCATAACCATCATGCTTTGTAATCTTGAATTAATCTTGAAAACACAACCCAGAAGGATGGAACTAGATCCGGGATATTCTATTTTATTCACTTGATCGTCCAACATACGAGTCTAACCATGTGAATAAGGGAGCTAGAGTTAAAGATGGAAAACACCATATGATTACTGGAAAATGATGTAAGGCGCTAACAGAAGTGAGAGAAATCACCGATGATGTTTAATGGACCTCAAAGTACAACACTACAATCCATATGGTGTGAATAAATGAGTTCAAGTTGAACACCACATAGAATATGTTGGTTGAAGGCTAATGATAAAAAACTATCACTGACAACGAGGAAGATTGACATTGATGTATACAAGTCCCAAGGAACTAAAATATGAGTTTCTAAGTCTACTTCCTAGATAATGAGCTAATGTACTTGACAAGAAGCAACCTGTCGTAAGAGGGCCTTGATGTATCCCCCATCAATGACATGAAATGGGTATCACGATTTCGAGACAAAATCTTGTTGATGTGGAACTGGGCCAGGAATGATAGACATGGAATGAATGCTTAAGAGTATCATAGCAGATATCAAATGAATGACATCTCTTGAACATATCGACGACACTGAATAGAGTTGGCAACATTGACCCAAAACCGAAAGTGGAGGCTTTGATATGGTATGATGAACCAAAAGACAAGCAAATTTCCCAACCCAAAAACCACAGAGATGAAGTGGAAGAGTGTCATGTTCAAGAGCGACTCACTGCCATTAATATGTGGAGTACCCTTTTTTCCAAATTTTCCCAACCATTTCTTGTCAATACCTATTTATTTTTTAACAAGCTTGAGGAGGATAACATATATTTGATCTATAAGTTCATCCTTCAGATGAATCCATCTGAGTATCTTTAATGAACCCTAAGAAGGAGTGGTTTGATGTCGTCATGTTCAAATGAGCCCAACAAAGGTATAACTGGACTCCTTTTTCATGTTTAGAGAGTTTGAAAAAGAGGCAAAAAAGAAAACTCCAAAGGTTCATTTTTGTAAATAGTCTCTTGAGTATAAAAAGGTAGAAAACAATACTCACAAGAACCTCTTAGCCATGTTTAACTAAGGTATTCCTTTTTCGTATGTATTCTATCTTAGTTCAGAAAAAGGGTTAAACTTATACTGAGTAGACGTCTATTCATTTACTTTTTTGAGTTTGAAAAGAAAATTTCTTGGCAATATTTTCATATTTTAGGAGTTTGAAAAGAGATGAAATAGGACTCCAAGGGGTTCCTTTTCGCAAGTTTATAGAGCTCGAAAAAGTGATAAAAGTGTTCTCTTCGGTCAAAATGATCTGTTTCAATGTAGACATCACTAAATCAGTTAAACAGTTATCAACCTGCTCAGAACATTGCCAAAGGATTAAAAATGCATATTTCATGATAAAATTAAATCACATTTAGGCCAAAATATTAAAATATTAATGAAAATGACCATAAAATAGGAAAAAGGTAATTCATTTTTACCATTTCACATTTTACCTCTTGGTGACTGAGTTTTGAGTGTTTTTATCCCTAATCTTATGTAGCTGATTGTGACCAATCCAATCAATCGTGACTTCCATATAGGAGCTATATCCTTCCTCTTTCTTTACATTTATCCATTTTTCATTCCATGCAAAGTTTTCTAGTTTTTGAGGGCCCTAGGGCTCTAATGTCTCATCTGAGGTCCAATGCAACCTCATAAAGTTGAAAGGGGTGTTGAACATGTTGAAATTACATTGAGCAGGGCGTTGCGGTGCTCTATCTCCCCTTAGGAGGGTGCATTGAGCACAATTTCCAAATAGATTTTGCCAGTTTCTCCCAAAATTTCAACATTTTTTTGAACGAGGTTTTTCCTAATGATCCTTCTTGTGATGTTTCAGTTTTCTGCCAGAACAAAATGACTTTAATATGAAGAGAAAGAGAACATGAGGACAATATTTAAGTACCACTAATGATCTTGCCACTATCCAAGGTTTGAGAAATTTTGGGCTCTTGAAATTCTGTTGGCTTCCTGGTATGACACAACATATGGAACTATTGAGATATCTTGTCCATGCATGGGATGTTCAGCCACAGGCATTCAGACTTGGTGCACATGTTCTTGAAATACAGATGGAATATATATACTTCTTGACTAATCTATCGAGACAAGGTGCCCCCATCTCCTTATCTGGTTCAAGGAGGAGTGGAAAGAAAGTCAAGGATTGCTTCAGTGTACACTCAAAACTGAGATCTCAACTGACCAAGGATGGGAAGATCGAAATCAAGGATGTGGTATGATTTCCTCTAAGGATGATCATATTCATCATTACCAGGTTGGTTGGTAGTGTGACTCTACATTTGGCTAATAAATCCCATATGCAGTATGATTTAGAGTGCATGGAACCGACAATATTCAACTGAAGTGAGGGAATACTAGCCAACATGAAGGAGACGCTGACCAAGGGAAAAGAAGGATGATTGCAGAAATTTGGCTATGATTCTATCTTTATTTCTTTTTCCTTAGAGTGGATTCCATTAATCATGCCACAATATACCTCACTTGAGCCCACATATCCAAGAGTCCCACAAATGAGAAGGTGGGTGAATCTCATTTCTAGACACACAGGTTTGTCGTTGATGATTTTCAAAACAATCTTGTACAAATGGTTGCACATGAAACTCATTATGATAGAGGAATATCCATATGTAGGGATGGATTTCCATAGAGACCTGGAGCTCATGCTTCTTGATGGAGAGCGATGGGGAACCATAGGTAAAACAAGAAACATTTTGATCATTTTTTAATTTTTAAGTTTTGCATTTTTTTGGTGATTTTTAACATATCTAAGAATAAACTATTGATTTTTTCACATGCAGATATTAGAACTATTCGGCCTATGGGTTCTTATTATCTTCATCATGCAGGAGACCCACAACAGGCACCAGTAGCAGTACAGGTTGCTGCAACAAGACGAGAGGTACTACAAGATCTCAATATGGATGAGACACTCGTAGAGGTTGAGCATCACATGTAGGGGTTGTCCCATGACATAGTTGAGACTGGGGTTGACAAGATTCCTATGAGACTGCAGGGACATACTATTGGAATGCCTAGCCATATCAATCAACTACTATGCAAGATAGCTCATGTAGTGGTGTGTTATCATGAGCACTATTATTATTCTACGAGGAGGCTTATAGCCATATTTTAATTGCATGTATGTTTTATGCCATGTCGCCACATGTGTCTCAGGCACAATTTTTTGCAAAACTAAACTTTGATATATATATATATATATATATCAATGCTTCTTATGGTTTTATCATCTCTTTCAATGTATGTGATGTGTATTGAATTTAATTTACATGTGTCGCAAATGTCTGTCTAAAACATGATTAGATAATGCATCTATCAATGTGTTTAGATTTCTAGAAATGTGTTAGTATTGGATGAAATCAAAGTATCTTTCCGAAAGGAGAACCCTCAAGAACATGCGAATCATAGTTAGAACACTAACTAAATAAACATTAGTCAACTGTAGTACTACAAGTTGTGAGTCGAGTCTGATAACTATATGACGGATAACATGGGAAATAACATCAGACAACAGTTCGATCACTATGCTATACTCAATGATGTTATTTGTGGAGTGACTGATAAAAATCCCTTGTAAACTCACTAACTCACTATTTAGAGCATATATAGCACATGTTGCGGAAGAAAGGTGATAAGGCTCATCAATAGGTAAACTATATGGGTCACAATGACACTCTCCAGCTTATTAAATTGACTTTTCTCGCATTTACTTACATATTTTGTTATATTTTTCTTAGTGAGAAGGGTGGAGGTGAGTTACTATGTCATGTGGCCTAATCACCTTTGAAGATTAGTCCACCATATCTCATGAGCTCAGAGTTACTATAATCCAATGAAGCCGAGTTCATTGGTAGCCAAGCCAGTCACAATTAAGAAAGAGTCATTCTCGAGTTAGGGAACTGTTGGCAGATCAAGTTTTGTATAAATAAGAGAGTCAAGGGACTCATTAGGATTTGATTTTTTTTTGTAGCCAATAGGCCATTTTGAGCTAAAACATTGTAACTGTTATTATTATGTTGTAATTGACATTTTGAAGATAATGATAAATTTTGTTTTGATCCAGCACAGAGTTGATGTAGAGGGCAGCAAAAGTTCATGTTTTTGTAGTTGAATTCTTAGCTTAGAATGATAGTTAGCTACTAAAGTTTGTTTATGTTTTCTTTTGATTAGCTTAACAAGTACTTAAATTGTTGTTCAAACTTGCTTCCATTAGTTTGAAGAGGTGGATTAGTGTTGCAGTTTAGTGAAGGAAATTACTCCGAAAAATCTTGTGACAGTGGCCCCTACCTCAGCTCCCTTATGGGATCATGACTAGGCGACTCCACTCTCACAGCCCCCAAAACAGAGTTGTCTTTTGATCATTGCATAGATTAGGTTTCATTCTTAGCTAGATCTTTGTTTATGATTTCTTGGAAGCACCTGCAATTTTTATCTTGTTTCCTTAAGTTTTTTTAGCTTAAAGAGAATTCCATTTCATAGATATAGTCCTTAATAGTAGATGGATCAGTTTCCTCAAATTCAATTCATCTTTTCCATGTAGACATGTAGTGATGCATAAATGAAAATAGAAAACAAGTTTTGTTGCAGTGATTGTTGATCTACAGTAAGGGACTCATCCAACCAACTTCACCTAGGTCCTCTCCACCTTTTGTCAAGGCATACCAGTCCATAGTCTGAACCTTTGTTTTGCAACCACTGTGAGCAGCCACCTTAGGCGAATCCAACCTCCTTGGAGTGCTGGGCTTAGCCTTGGGAAATGTGCACCTTCCCTACACCTTCTACCAATGCCATACACCTCTCAAGCACCTCATCTCACTATTATTATCCTCCAAAACCCTTCAGCTAACTTCTTGTAGCAATTTAGGACATCCTGTAGCAGATTAGGACATCCTGTAGCAGTTTCATGTAGCAACTACAAGATCCCTTGTAATAGCCTCTTTGACCCTGTTTTGACCATAAATGATAGGATAGCCTAGTATAAGAGTAGGTTAGGCCCTCATATGGGATTTCATGCCCATGAGTGCCACCAATAACTCATTCTTACAAGGAACATACAAGCATATATAATTTTATATGTCGAAGTGGGTCCAAGGCTCAATTAAGGAGAGCACTGTTTTAACAAGCTCTCAAAATAACATGTTTGATGCAAGAGCATCAACCCCCAAGTTTAACAACCTTTGCGCCGACCCAAAGGGGTCATGAAAAATCTTCCAAGGGAAAGATATTTCCCCCCATTTGTAAACTTGTGTATGATAAAACTAGTGGGTTTTAGTGTCCATAATTATCTAGAATCTGGGGTTGTTAGGATATTTTGGTGAGTTGGTCTTATGGCCAAGTAGGCCTGTGTAAATGTAACATGTGCCTAGATGAGGTGCTAGGTAGTTCAGACATGTCCAAACCACTATTCATTTGTTAAGATATTTCCCAGCCTATAAGAAATTATAAAAGCAATGTATAGGTAAATTAGAAGGTTGGGTCTAGTTTAATATGATTGATAGAAAGATTTTGTAAGAGGCAGATGAAAGATAACCAACAAAAGTCTAAAGTGTAGCTCAGTTAGAGTGCGAGACCTTTGACAATTGTGGATGAAGAGATTAAACCCTCTATGTATATTTTTTGATCTTATTAGAATATGGAATTAGTGTGTGTCCTGAACTTGCCATAGTCCCAACCCACGAGTTGGGGCAGGACCCACCAACGGAAAAATGCGTAAGTCATGTGGGATCAAAATTGACCTATTCAGGCCTAGATTTAGTCAAAAAGAAGTTTAAAAAAATAGAGAATCCCCAACCCAACCTGGAATGGACCCTCGCAGTATTGTATTTTGATTATGTTTATATAGTTTGAAATAAGGGACTGCGGGAAAGGGGGTAGTTGATGTATGTCGCTAACGAGAAATTCAAATGCACTGCCACAACTTGCTGCGTGGAGACTGGTGTTACAATTCTTTTTGGGAACACCGCAATTGTGTCTGTCTGTCATGAATGTTGGTTTTGGGGAAAATTAGCAATGGTACAATATATATATGTGCTTCACATTAATAAATGTTTCTCATCTGGCAATTGGATAGAATTTGTCATATATTTTATAAATATTCCATTACCCGTCGGCTTTCTAACTCTTCACCCATCGGATACATAGCGGGGCCATCAGATTCGCCCCTGTATTCTCTCGGATATTATAAACCACTATCGTAATATTTAAAGTAGAGTCGTCAGATACACACGTGCCAACCGTCATATTTCTGGCACCATAAGTTCGAATTGGGTTGTCTGATGCACAACGACAAATGTCGGAGGTTGGATCATGTCATTGAATGTATAACGACAACGTTATATTATTCAATCAGATTTTCGAGGCCTAAACGTCAGAAGCCCCTAGTTGGATATGCAACTTGCCCGTCGGTTCACTGTCGGATTCCTGTCAACTATCCGACGTCTCGTTGTCAGATTCTTATCATCGAATCTATGGACTATGCGGTGGGATTCTGTCAGATATCTTATGACTTTGGTGTCGGGTACTCGACAAAATATTCATCCCCGGTCCATTGTTTATCCCACAAGACATTATCGGATTTGTCGTCAACTATCTGACGCCCTATAGTCGGATTCTCATTGTCGAATGACTATTCAACGGGATGTCGTCAGATATTCGACGTTTGTGGAATCAGATACCCGATAGATTATCCATCTCTTGTCTATCATTTATCCGACTAGAGGCTAGTGTTAAATATCTGATGCAAAATATTCCTATCCATTATTTGAGTTGCACTGACAGGCCTGGAAAACGAGGCCCGTTGGAGTGACAACACAATTTTGTCAAACATTTGACACACAACTATCAGATTTTAGATTTTAGTGCAGTGGTGTGTATTCTTTTGTCTTTCTATATTGCATTTTTTTTTTATAGAATTCCTTGAATTCATTCCCATAGAACTCTCTACCATATGTTTATTTTATTTACTATATAATTTTCTATAAGAACCTTAAACTTTTTAAATTTATCAAAGACATTAAATTTTATTGGAAATAAATAAATCTATGTCTTCTTTGAGAAATCATTTCTAAAAATCTATTTGTTGCTTGAGAGAGAATCTATGAATGAAACATAGTATACATATTTAGCTAATGATGGAATAAGAATAGATCCAAACACACATTGTGTATTAACTCTAAGATTCCCTTTGCCTTTGTAGCATTGGATGGGAATCTTGCTCAATTTTGTTTACCATAAATAAAATATTCATAGAAATCATTATCTAATGTGTGACTGGACATACCTTCAACCATACCTTTACCATGTAATGCTCAAAGGCCCTTTTCTCTAATATGTCACAATCGTTGATGCCATAACATTTTCTTTTCTCCAATGATAATAAGTGTTTTGTCATTTCCATTTCCACACTTAGGAACAACAAAACTATACACCCATCAATGATAATGCTCCCTAACAACTTGTATAGATTTTTAGCTTGAACTCCCATTGGAAACACCATTGAACCTTGAACTATTTTGCAAGTTTCCCTTTCAAACATAATATGTACATTTGCATCACTCATCTTGCTTACAAATGTCAAGTTTCTAGCCAGCTCTAGAATGTGTAAAGCCCAAGGTAGTGTTCTAAACCTTATATGCTTGAGTAGCAACTTGATTTTTCCACATCCTATTATTTTGGTTGTTAAGTAATCACCTAGGGAAACATCACCTCCATTATACTTTTCATATTCACAGAGCCTTAAATCATAGAGAGTCATACGAAAGGAAGCACTCGAGTGAACAAATATACATCATGATCTACATGTGTGCTTGAAGTAGCCAAACACACATCCTCTCCTTCCTCTTAGTTGCTCTTCCCTTCTATGGAAGGAACATTGTTATATACCCTTTTTTATTAACACTTTTAGATCTACTATCCTTCTGAGAATGCCCAACTTTACCACATTTCCTTCGTGATTTTTTTGGAGATTTATATCTCTGACTCAAGGACATATTTCTATTTCTATCCAGGGAACATCCTCTCACATACAAGGCATATATGCTTTAACTATACATACTTTCTACATATTTTCTTTTGACAATAAGGATGAGACCACATCATCAAAATTTAAAGTGGTTGCACTAACTCCAAGAGCTACAAACTATACTATAGCGTGAATTTGGCAAAGAACATAATAAACCAATGCATTTATCTTCATCTGAAATTTTAATATCAATGGAAAAAAATTGAATATCTAGATTATTGAAGGCATTTGGATGTTGAACCATCGATTCATCATCATTCATTATTAAGAGGTATAAATTCTCTTGAACAAAAAGTTTGTTTACCAACAAGTTGGACTTGCAGAGAACCCCTAACTTATCTCATAATTCCTTGGTTGTAGCTTTTTCCAAAACATTGAATGCAGAAAACACAACCAAATTGTGCTTTTTTCCTTCCTATCCAACTTCATCTAGTATTTTGCTAACAAACCCATAAGTGTAGTACTAGGATCCACAATGAACCATTGTTCGTTGTCCACCAAAAGGTTTTCCATTCTGAGCTCCCATAGCTCAAAGCTTTGCACATTAAATTTCTTAATCTTGATTTTACAAATGCTCACCATTTTTTTCTAGCGTAAGAATCACCACTACGGAGCTTACATTGAAACTAGGTTTATCAAAAACCTATGATAACTAAACATTTAGCAACAAAGGAGACTCCTTGTAACCAATAACTTCTTTGATAGCAAACACAAGTTTTAAACCTTTTTAGCAAAGCAATTCATACATAGATTTCTTATCAAACATAAAAGTAAAAAATAACATTCTCACACACCTCTAACTCTCATTGTATTAACGTCACAATATACAATACAATATATAGGATTTTGTGGTAGCCAAAATGCTAATCCATTAATTTGGATTAGGTTACAACCTTAAATTCCTTAATCGAAATAGAAAACCACAGGCCAAAAAACTGTGGGTAAAAAATTGTTAAAATGAAACAAAAAATTGTCTAAATTTTATTTTTCTTTAGAGCTAAGTAAGGAGGGCCCTACCAATGCATACTTACAACACACAGGGATAATCATGCAAATAACATAATATATACCCAACAAGGCTATCTAATAATACTTAACAACCTCATTTATATGATCAAACAAAAGAGGATTTTAGATAACATCCAAACAATTCTTATATCTATGCAAACAAAAAAAGGCCTTAAATCAACCACTTTGATATTTCCATCTACTATAGAGCACATGCAATGATCCAAATTTGGGTTGCATGTCCAAACCTAATGCTTCCTAAAATTAAACAACAAGAACTAATGCTTATTTTAAACATGATATGACTATCATTATATTGAATGGAAAAAAAATGAGAGGGAACCAGGAGACCTTGTTGTTGAACCTCTTCTCTTGAAGAGATATGGGATGTTGAAGAGTGCTTCTAGTTTGAAATTTGGGTTTCTCCTTTTGTTGTTGTTGAAGTCTATTGAGCACATCTACTATATGAGCCCCTATGTTCCATGGTCAAGGCACAAATTGCATTCAGAGGGAGTGATATTTATCATCTAGAAGTTGAAGGGCATCAAGAATGTGTTCCAACATTGGATTATCATCTTCTAGCTATCTATCCATGTTGCATGTAGTCATCTCTTTGGTGCGCCAATAGATGTCTATTATTCGATTATAGTAGGTGACCTCACTACAAGATATTTATGTAATTATCATAATTTTCTCCAACTCTTTGTTATCAGATTGATTGTGGGCGTTTGTGATTTTCTAACCTACTCTATATATCAAGATTAAAAAAAACATTTTTATTAATAAATATACCATTACATAAAAAAATAATAAAATAAAATTTAGAAAAAAAGTTCAGAATTATTTTCCTATTGATAAAAATACATAATGCCCAAAAATAGTGAATAATGAAAAAACATTTTGAATCTCGATTCCTTGTGATGTAGAGGCAAGAGCATCATTTGTATGATTATAATACTCTTGGTTGTTATAGCAAGGAAGCCAGGGAAAACAATGGTCAGAGAGATTTGTTGGGATGTTCAAACTGAAAACATATATTAAAATTTGTAAACTCCACACTCTGAATATCGTGTCATATTAAACACCATATATGCATACGCTACATTATTAGTATATTTTTTCCTTTTTTTTAGCCCTTGCCCAAAGGGTTGCAAGGGCTATTGTAATCTGTTGGCCCTTTTCTATTAATCTTGCAAAAAAACCAATGATGTTCTCATTGTTTTAACTAAAGTTTGAAGAATAAATATGGCAACTTTCTATTTATAATAGATGTTTTGTTTTAATTTTATTTTTCTAACCAATGAAAAAAATTGAGATCTTATTTGGCCTCATATCGAGGCCATACTTAGATAAACTCGAAAAAATTGACCATATGTTTTAGTGCATTAATTTCAATCAAACTAATGCCATGTTCGAATAACATTAATCAATAAATATTTAATGCTAATAGTCCATAAACTATAATATGGAAATCTTGTTTACTCGCTTTTGGCTCTTGAGTTGTCACGTACACCTTGATCAACTATCACATTCACCTTGATCTTCGCTCTTGAGCCGTCAAAAGCATAACAATGTGTTGGGTCTTTGCTCCAGCTAGAAATATCTACAATAACATTAACTAACATTTTGCTAGTGGTTGTCACCTCTTATACAAATTTCTAAGAAAAGCATGACATAATCCAGATTTAGATGCAATGCTAGCATATCTAGGTTAAGTACATATTAGTGATAAATTCTAAGGAAACTAGAATTCTTATAAAAGCACAATCCATTATGTACTTGTTGACACTACAATCAACACCCTCTAAAATTTTTCCCACACTTGAATTTTGGAGCCTAATGAGGATCTTACGGTCTATTGTCTTATGGTTACTCCATGGTTGATTGATGTTTTTTAAACATTTAATTATTATTCCTAGTTTTAAACTATCATGTCCCTTGCATAGAAATGCTCAGTATTCAATGGGTTCATGAGAAAATTTCTTTTATGCAAGCTTGAACATGCATAACACCGTCCATCAAGATAATGCCTGTGAAATGATCAACTCATGTCAACAGTTAGTGCACACTTTCATTGATAGTTTCCCTCACTTTGATTGTAATTGCACTTTTAGTTTTGTGAGTTTTCCCAATTGTCACTTTTGCGCACCTTTTCCTTCACAAGCGTCACTTTCATGTTTACAACTATCGCTTTTTCTTTCTTCCACTTTAATAAGTGTATTTTTCATGTTATATTCTCTTTTCCATGTGTCACTTTCAAGGTCATTCACATTTTTCAAGTGTCATCTTAATGTTTTCCTACTACCCAGTGCGAGTTATGAAAGCTTCAATCCTTCACCAGGAAATGAGTGTCGCTTGTTCATGAGACTCATTGAAATATATTTTCCTCCAATACTTGTGCACAAGTCTTTTCTAAGGTTTCCTCCCTCTCACAGTGCATTAGTACTTCCTAGGATGAGTGACCTATCCTTTTACTACCAACTCCCTCAGTGAAAATCACATTCCAGATGAACAAGGAGAGATTGTTGGAGAAAACTGCACCCTCCTAAGCCTGAGCGCACTTTAGAACAACGAAGCACAGTTCAAAACAATGAAGCACACTTTGGAAAAATGAAGGCACTTCAAAATAACAAGGACCTTCTCTCCTTTCAAAATCACACTTCAAAATAACGAAGCGCACTTTGGAAAATCAAGGATCATCTATCTCTTAAAAAGTGCATGGCACATTCACGAAGCACGAAGCCTTAGGGTGCATGGCGCACTCATGAAGCATGAAGCCTTCATCCTATCTTAAGGCACATGGTGCACTCATGAAGCACGAAGCCTTTATCGTCCCTTAGGGTGCACTCGTGAAACATGAAGCCTTAAGGTGCATGGCACACTCACAAAACAAAAAACCTTCATCCTCCCTTAGGGCACATGGAACACTCACGCAACACAAATAATTCATCCTCCCTTAGGGTGCATGGCACACTCACGAAGCACGAAGTCTTAGGGTGCATGTCGCACTCATGAAGCACAAATCCTTCCTCCTCCCTTAAGGTGCATGGTGCACTCACGAAGCAAGAAGACTTAGGGTGCATGGAGCACTCATGAAGCATAAATCCTTCATCCTCCTCTTAGGGAAAATGGCACACTCTTGGATCATAAATCCTTCATCCTTCCCTCTTCCCTTAAGTCACATGGCGTAGTCACAAATCCTAAAGTCTTCATTTGAGTGCACTCCTTCGACTCGAATAACTGTGCCCTCCTAGTTCCTCTTGAGCACACAAGCACACTAGGAAGGCTTGGAGCCTAATCCCTTGTTTCTTCATTGTGCGCCCTTGTGATCTCCTTTGTCCCTTGAGCACACAAGTGCACCCTAAACCAAAAAATGATTCTCCTTTATGCTTTGGGCCTTCACCCTATACCCTTGAGTTCTCTCTCTCTCTTGATTGAGTGCACAAGTGCACCTTGAAGGCCTCTTGTGAGCCTTGAACTTTCACTACCTTCAATGCAATAAAAATGAATAGTGGAGCCTTCCTAAGCCATTGATGAGTTTTTCTACACCCTCCTAATCAAGCCTTCTTCTTTTAACCCTCTCACAACCCTATCATAAGCCGATCATTCCATGAGCTAGGTAGAGATAAAATAGATGTTTGAAGACTTCTTTTTCCTTGTGGAGAAGCAACACTAAAGAGAGTTATCATGGGGAAATGAAGCAAATCATATACCAAGACAAAAAGAAGACATTGCATGATGACTCAGAGGATTCTAATATTGATCAAAGACCCTTTGGAGGGTGAAGATAAGAAATAAAGTGGATATTTCATGAAGATGAAGCATAGATCAGATCTACCATCAAGAATGCAAGATGAAGCAACAAGGAAGACAACTTGGAATTACCACCTCATCATGATGTCCATGTCATCATTGTCAAGTTTTAACTTGTACAAGTGCCATCATAATGGTCAATATGTGCCCATGTGTCATGCCACATCATCATGCAGAATGTAATGATGTATATTCAAGGAAAAGGACAAAATGTAATGTGTGGAAGTCCAAGAGTCATATGTGGAATATGAAAAGTCACATAGTCATATATGGACAAGAGTTGTATAGAAGTCTAAAAATCATATAGATAAGTCCAAAAGTAATTTATAAGTTCAAGAGTTGTTTAGAAGTCTAAAGGACATATTAGAAGTCCAAGAGTCATGAGGATATGAAAGGCCATTCCTATTGTTATAAAAGCAACCTCATAACTCAAGTAAGGGTAATTTTGGGAGGCTTAAGCTTTGGAGAGTGATTCTTGGCTTCTCTACTTGGCATAATAGAGAAATTGTTATTTGGGGAAGCAAGAAGTGACTTAATGTTCCACTGCTGGAACTAGTGCCTCGCTATTGTAACTATGTACTTGGATCTTTCACCTTATAATTGAAGCTCAATGAGCCAACAAATTTTTATGCATGCATTGATTATATCTTAGGAATATTCTTTATATGTTTGCTATATATGTTCCATTCATGTACTAAGGAAATTGAACTATTTCGGTGGCCTTGGTACTTATCTTGTTGAAGGTGTGTTATATGTGGTTTAATGATCATTGTGTCTATGTGAACTATTTTTCTAGATAACTAACAAATATTTCTTTGCTCGTGTGTCTCTCTTCGATTAGTACTATTACTTACTTCTAGAGGCCCAATTTTTTCTCCCCCCCTCTAAAAGTATCCTTTTACACATTACAATCATTGTTTCACAATGATTTTATTTTTCAAGGGTTATGTATATAATTTCTTATGTTATTCATTGAATCCAAGTCGAACCGTAAAATTATGGTAGCCAGGTCGATAGTCCAAATGGGGCAACTAATCCAAACAGTGCGAGGTCTAATTGGGACTTCACATCGGGGAGACCCCCTATATGTTGGCGATATCCAGCACCACCAACAATACCTCAGTTTATGACTCCTCTCCCGTGCGTGCAAAGGAGGTGATGTATGGCATTAATTAGCTTTAGTATTTCATCACATTGTGCACCGGACATGTCCATCGAAAGTTGTGTTTTTGTTGACAGAAGACACTACTTTGTTTAGGTCCTGAAGGAGGTATGACAACAATTTATTTTTCTATATGAATACAACTTATTTTTCTACGATGAAAACTATTTTTTCTAGGACCTTATTGTTGCCAAGAGATGAGACTATTTTGTTCGGGTCCTCAAGGAGGTATGATGGCAACTTCTTTTTCTAGGTCCTTAATAAGGAATAACTTGAATGGTAGTTGGCATGGTTTTCATCTTTGCATGTATCTTTATTTAACCTTGCATATATCTCTACATAATCTTGTTCTCATATGCTATATCAAATTGATTTCTTGAACTTGAATATCATAAACAAAATTAAAAACAACACTTATTATTGAGTATAATTTGTTTCCTCCCATTTCATGTTTCAAATAAATATAAAGAAAATCATTTACCCTATATGCTCTTTAATGAGCTGAACATCCTTTTGGACACCAGAGAAATTTGAGAAGCTCTTAATGCGATATTATCAGTAGCATTCATTGTTAAATTTAAAGCACAAAAATAATTCCTTCTTCTTACAAATACTCTCATAGTGTCTAATTTTGCAGGGTTTTGAAATGAACAAGGCACTTACTGTAAATGGTTGTTGGAGAAGTTGAAAACTCAAGGCATATAGTCTACCTTTGCAATTCCTAATGACCAAAGGCTATTTGTAAGATTCTCCTCAAATATCAATCCTTCATACCATCAGTATGCCTTAGACTAGTGAAAGTCCTAATCATCTCCCATTGAATATAATGCATCTACCTTCCTTTTATATACTCTCTACTCTGATCTAATAGGTCTACCACATGCAATAACCTGCACTGATAGGATATTCATTCTATTATATTACAAGAACATATATAGTTTCATTTTACATAACTTTCCACATTCCAACAGGTTTCATGGTATTGTTATTTTAAACAAGGCCCAAGCAAAGTGTGTAGATCTTATAACTCTAGTAGTTATCTATGGAATAATAAAATCAAGTTCCAATGGTGTCCTTTGAAGAAGTATATCTAATTGGAGGCCTATCCATTGAGTAAGAACATATGTTGCATGTTTATCCCTTTGCAAACTTGCAAGGATTTTCTGATAACACATTTTTCCTTGCCTCAGACTTGGATTTGATGGTGGGGTTGCGCAAACTATATATTAAATATCAAAGTGGTTGTTCTTTTTGTTGTCCGTCATGCACATTTTGTTATGGCAAGATAAAATGGTGGTAAGGTCATGGGCCACATAGTCAAACAAGTGCTAAAGTCATGGGACCACAGGGTAAGATGTGGCGATTTATATTTAATTAAATTAGACGTATCTACGTGCATTACACCTATTTTAGCAAAAGAATATAAGAGGATATTGAGGTGTTAGCGATGTCACTTATATGTAATCTATGTATGATTTCATGTTGTTTCATCCTTGTGCTACTAGCTATGGAACTCTAACGAGCTATGGCTCTTGAACTAAAACGATTCCATGGGGATATAACACTCAAAGAGGACCTTATGATATTTCTTAACATCCTTAAAGCTATATATTCCCTTCTGTTGATGGTAAAAAATGGCTTCATCAACATGTAAGGGAGACCACTCGATCGGGAACTTAAATCAGCTCCTTTTCCATTTGGAATGGTGGTTCCAACTAATTCAATTGGGTCCAATTACTCTATCTCCTTCTCTATTGGCTTATAGTATGAATATTACTTGCCAATAGAAAAGAGACATTAGATCTGCCCTCATGCAGAGCTCATGCAAGAAAGTGATCCTTAAGCTGAATTAATGGCTCAACTAAGCCACTCTAAATTCTACCCCTCTATAAGAGGACTTCTAGAATGCAATAATTAAAATTAAACGCAGATCTAATATGAAAGTAACATAAAATAGATCCTAATTCTATCTCGATTGAAAGAAGGATTGGTCCCCCTTCTCAACCAAGAGCAAGGTAAAAGGGGATTTGGACCAGCTTTGAATTTGGAATAAAAATGAAGTCAATAAGCCAAGGAAATAGTTCCAAGACTTGTCACTAGTTCAAACATGTATATGTATTCAACTATCTGATGAATAGTCATCATATCTCTGGTGCACATACATCCAAATTAAAATAAAATGAATTCAAACTAAAAATATATGTTTGTATTAAGGAAATAGTTCTCATAAAACAATCATTATTAAAACCAAGATAAACTTGAAAATAATTTTCTAAGTAGTTAACGTGTATGCCATTATCTATTTGAATTCGTTATTTAACTTGATAGCAATTACATCCATCATTAAAATATAGTTTTCAAATGATTTAAACAAGCATATAATTAAATGAATTTACAATAGTGCAAAATTAAAAAAAAAAACATACTTATTTGGATCAATAATTGCATCAAAAATTTATTAAACGCAGACCATCAATCAACCTCTATCTCTAAAAATGGTGAACATGAATTAAAGATATGATCAAAGCCTTTGAGTACATGAAATTTTCAGAAATTTTCATGATAGCATGAAATTTTTAGAGCTGAAAAACATCTATTTTAATCTTCACAAGTTTGGTCCAAACTAGCTAATTCTCTACCAAAATTTTGCTCCCTATAGTAATGCAAAAATCCCTTTCTTTGCAGAGAATTTCCTCCCCAAGTTTCAGATATGGAACCCCCCCTATTCATTGCTCAAAACTCCTATTTAATTAAAAAAATGAAAACTAAAAATGGAGAATTGTTGAAGTTGGTGCTACCAATCCTAAATATTCTTCCTTGTTGGTCCCCTCTCATTTCTCCAAATCTATTCTTCCTTGTAATTAATTATATTATAATTACAAAATATATAAAAAAACTGAATTAATTAAAAATATTAATTAACTAAGAATAGATTAATTAATATTAAAAACAAAAATGGGACATGTGTCATTTATGAAGTGGCTATTGGTCCATGTGAAGGGGCGAGGAGCGAGGTAAAAGGGTTTTGGAGGGTGATATTTTCGGAGAGGAATTAAAATAGGTTCCGAAAAGGATAAAGTTTTGAAACGCTGAGGAGGGGTGAAGTCTGGTTTGTGTTATCGAAGGTTTGATATTTTGGGTGTTTATTTATTTAAAAGAGCTTTCATAAATAAAATGTCGAGGAAGAGGGATTTCAAAGAATGATTTCGGAAGGTAATAAAAATAGGTGCAGAGATATGTACGGTGAGGAGTTAGAATCCATCACGGATATGAATATTGGGAGTCATAACGAATAGGCTCCGATAAATATAATGTTCCAACATCCCCGATGTAAAGCAGTGAGGTAGGGGAGAGGATAGGAAAGGAAGGAGAGAAGGGCCACGTAGAGTGGGAACTTTTCTCTATAAACTACAACCGCTCTCATGTTAAATGGAATGAGAACTATAACTATTTATATATTTTTTTTTTTGGGGATTTTGGATCTCGTAATTTCTTTAAATTGGGATTTGAATTAAATTTTTGAAATCCGAAAACACATAATTTTAATTATTTTACAATTTGGTTGTGGTGATTTTGTAAGATTATTAGTGAAAAATGAATAATTAATAATAATTAAATAAAAATCAATATTTATAGTTAATTTACAAAAATTACATTAATATACATTTTATATATTTTTTTAGCCCGAGTGGTAAAAATCATCAAAATTCGGAGAAGTGCCATTTGCGATCCGTGCATCCAAATGAGATGAAACGAAAACAGATAGAAAGCTAGTGAAAAATAGAACACAATGAAGAGATCAAAAGGAAAATTCAAAGAAAATGAAAATCTCACAAAATTGTAGGACACTTAACCAAAAGAAAATATTAAAAAGGCGCTTTAGCCAAAATTTATGAAAAGGGTCCCTATTATTATTATAAAATAATAAGTTAAAAATGGGGGTGTTGTGATTTCACCACAACAATGACGACACACGGGGAAGAACTAGTTATCTCTGGGAAATTCAATTTACCCAAAAGTTAAAAGTGAGAAATTGTATTAAGTTGTCAAACAGTAAAACATTTCACATGGGTCCCATGTTAATAGATCAAACAATATAAGGTCAAAAGGATAAGAAGTCAAAGCAGAATGGGTGTAAAATCATGAATCCGAATTTTGGGAAATTTCTAATATTTAAGATTACCTCGTATGAGAAATAGAAGGTACAAATATATGTTTTTTGATAAATCATATATTTATTGATATGAATGGTATTTAACATTGCTTTGCTACCAGCGAGGCTGGTCAGTACCCCGAAGAAGTTGTCCTTAATTCCATACAAGCATGGCCCCACTGCTAGTGAGCGTCCATAGCCCCGACAGGTTTGCTTGTATTTCCCATGCTTCCCATTTTTATAACCTTTTTGATAAGCATATTTGCAAGCTAAGTTTATGATGTACCTGAGTGAAAGAGGTGGGATGGTAAAAGAGACTTATGGAAATGGATATAATACTTCCATAATATTGACTCCATATCCTTCCTCACAACTAACATTCAAAGACTTTTGTATGAAGTGGAGGGATGGGAAGGATTCATCGACTTCAACTCAAGTTCAATTATTTCCTTTTAAAGATGAACTAAATTACTTAGAAGAATGTGTGTTCCTCCATGAAAATTATTTAAAGAAAAAGGGGTTTTTTAATTCCATAAAGATAGACCTTTAAGGTAAATGAAACCCATTGAAATTGACATAGTAAAATTTCCCATATCTTCCAACCAATTTCGAATGATAAAAATTCCTTCCAAATAAATCTCGACGGTATCACCAAATCCAAACTATAACCAACAACAAAAAGGAAAAATAAATCTAAACTGAAGTGAAAGAAGAATTCAACATATTCTAAAAATTGAAAAGACAACCCCAACAAGACTAACTATAAAACTTCTCAACAAAAAAAGTAAAATAAGACAAGCATATGTGCGTTCGTCTTATGTTGATATTTTAATGAATTTTGTCTTGCAAAGTTATAAGAAATTAGGCTCTGAAACTATAAGGTGAATAACAGTCATGAGGTGAAATAAAACCAAATGAGAAGATTTGATCTTTTGCAGATTTTCTAGTTTCAAAGCAAAGCCTGCATGAGAATATTTGAATAATTTTCTAATAAGGTAATGCTTGTGAAACAAAATTGAAAGTTCAGGGACTCCCCAATTTAGTTGTTTTAATAAATATCATTACTTCTCTTTCCAAAACTCAAAAACAAACAAAAAGAAGAATGAGTTCCCAATCTAAGCTGATGGGTGTGAAACGATTCTTGGAGTCTTGCAAAAAAGAGATTAAGATCAACAAAAACTAATTATAAATCCGAAACAAAAATGTAAAGAAATGGAAAAGGATGAAAGTGGGCATATGAAACTTACCATTGGAGAATTTCATTTAAAATATTACCTAATAGATGTTGATTTTATTCAACAAAAGATAACTTCTCCTTTTGATTGGAATTAGAAACATGAAGAAGTTGTACACTTGGAAGTTTTCATTGGCCCAAAAACACAACTTTTAAAATCTAAATTAAGGCAAGAAGTAAACCTAGGAAACATGATGGTTCATGTTCAAGGAATAAGAAGTAAAGAAAATCTATCAGAAACAAACATGAAGATCTGCTTCTTTAAGAATTGTAGCGACAATTGTTCTCTTTGTTTTTGAAGATTTGATATGAACTCCAAGGATTTCATAAATTCTCAAAAAATAAATACCAAGTCCCAATCTATTTCACGCATATGTGTAGATGGAGAGGACTTGAATTTTGTATGCTAAACATGGAGCAATATATCAAAAACTCAATCATAAATTAACCATGATCTATTACCTTTGCGTGTTCTGAATTTCCTTACCAACTCTTGCATTACCATAGTGGTTGCTCAAGAATGCCTTGAAAAGAAAATGAATATGCACACTAAAATATGACTAAGATGATGAAATGTGCATCCAATAGTGGGACAAGGACAAAAACATAAACGAGCCACAAGTGATGAAATTTTTCATTAACGAGGAAGATTGTTGAGAAGAGTAAAAAGAGTATCAACTCTACATGTGAAGATGTATGTCCAATGAACGCACCACAATGAGATTTACGTGCACACACCATGAAAAATGGATATCCCTAAAGTCATAGAGTCATCTAGGGAAATGAATACTTGGATGTTGGCTTAAATTATAATTAAAAATGCATCTAGTTTTCCGAATACCAGGGTAATATCGAAGTAAACGTGAAGATACAGAGATAAGAAAAGAGGAATCCATGTGAATACAATGATAATTCAAACTATATAGTAATGGATGAATTGACGAGAGGCCAACAAGATTATATAATATGATATCTCACTAATCCGAGAAATTAAGAGGCTTAGAATAGAGAGATGGAAATCTCGGAAGAATTAATAGCAGAGGATCGAGATTTCAATATTTACCAATGAGAGGCTCTAAACCATCTTGAAAGAAAAAATTGTGACTAAAGTGGAAACAAGATGAATTAGTGCTATGCAGACGCTCAACTCAACCTAGAAAATATAAGATTCAGAAAAGGCCAAGTTGGATAGGAGCACTTTTACAACTGACTGCAAGACTTTTTTGTGTGATTTTTCTTTGCTTATTGGCCTTCTTTAATTTAAAATTCGAGAAGTTGCAGACCCACAACAAATCAGAACAAGAGGGAGTCCAACATTCTAGTTCAGCTACATCAACGAGAGGCATAATATGATTATTGACTCATCTCAAAAATTTGTAAAAAAATGAAATATGAAAATAAGAATTAATACAAGGTACAAAAACTCTAATGAGAAAGAAGACACCCACTTGAACATGTTAATGGTATGGAAAGGGATGACTGCTCACTTATTTCTAAATTTAATTAAATTGGCTAAAAAAACAAAATTAGGCCTTCAAACCAAGCCAATGTCACGTGAAAAAAGAAGGAAAACAAAAATAAGAAGTAAACTATGAAAAAGAGAAAATTAACAACAGATGAAGGTGAACATGTTTATGCATACTTGGAAGAGTCTAATTGTAAGAGTACTATATATATCTTTACATTCTCCCGTGTATTATCTTCAGTTTTGAATATATTCAAAATCATCTAATTATTTAATCTAAATTAACCATAAAGTAATGAGCTATTGATTTGCATTTACTTCATAGTAACATTGAGGCACAAGAGTTTGAAAAGTGATCATATATAAATTCTTATGAATTGAAAACTGAATTTCTCAAGAGCACTTGATTGTAAAGATTCTTTAGAACTTCACTATTCCTAATTTCCTTTGCAAATTTCAACAGTGTGATGAAGCTTCACCAAGAAGAATAAGCAAGCACATCATAAGAAGAATTTAATAAATCATACTTTTTGAACACTCTTTGTTAGATAATGGAGTAAGTAATAAGGAAGCGTCATAAGCTCATTGCATGTTTATTAAAAATCTGCAATAATGAAATAAATACAACCAAGAAAGGAATTACAACTAAACTAATTCTATTCCTAATCTAACAACATAAGGGAAAATATGACTAAGTATAATCATACTTCCAATGTAACCATTAAAGCATTTTATTTCATGCATGTATGTACAAATCAAACATTAGTAACAAAAATAAAATTATAATAAGACCAACTAAAATAAATTTATATGTAATATGTACACTTGTTGCTAAGATATTTACAAAAATCAACTTATTTACAATCACCTTCTCTTGAAAAGTTTACTCCAACCAAATATCTATGGGATCATAAAAATAAGGATGAACATTTAATAGAGAATGAAATTTTGAAGAATCTAGGGCAGTGAGAGTTAATGAGATTCTTCTTAGCATGATAACCATTTGTGAGGTATTTTATCTTTAGTTTATTAGCACAATCTTTTCTTGATATCATTAGTGTGTGTATTTATTACTTCATCAAATAGATATCAAAACAAGGAGACAAGAACACACGATGTTGGCTTTCTACTAGGGCCAAAACCTCTCCCTCTTGGAGAGGAAACCTGCACAAAATTCTTCTTATAGAGATTCTAATTGACGAATACCAAGACCATGACCCTTGACCTATTAGGCCACTCTAAGACCAAGACACCAATCCTCTTCTTACTGTTGAGATCATCATCATCATTATAGCTTCACAAAGAACATCATCATAGTACCACAGAGGTCCCGAGTTGCACCATTTCTTGCTTCATCATCATGTCAATGAGGCCTTTATACTTGGATGTGAGTTGCACCGAGGACTTCATCATGACCTTATCTTCATTAACGAGATCATGATTTCTACCTCACTGAGATCTTGATTGTGTCTAGAATGCCGAGAATGTATAACTGTGAAGTCACCATCATGTCGAGATTGTGATTGTTTAGAATGCTGAGAATTTATGTGCTACAGTGGGATCTGAGTTCACCTTCATTACCTATGACTATGATTTCATCCTTCATCGAGATCAGTATCAAGGAGGAGACCCTGTAGTTACTTTCTATCATTATCACCAAGATCACAAAGATGTTTGAGATCCTGTACCCATCCGAATTTTTGTACCTCTGTCCTCATCCGAAGTTGTAGAGAAGTCTGAGTTTCTGTATTTCCTGTGGTGACCCCAACAGGGTATTTATAGTTGTTTGTCCTCCATAATTAGCCGACATGTCAGAGTTAATCGATGTGTCTCTATTTTCATGCCGACATGACTTCTTTAGCTTATTTAATTCATTTGTAGGCTGAAATGATTGTGTTTTACATCATTTTGATTGTTGCGTTCTTCGAGAGGATTGTGCTTGTCTTGGAGGGATGATCTAGACTCTAGGTTGACTCATATATATTACATATATGCTCAAGAAGAGATCTTTGACTCTTTTACTGTCCTATAGCACTTCAACATGTGTTGGACCTATGTATTGAGCAAGAAACTCATTTTATAATTTTACAAAAATAATATTTCTTTTCTTTTACAAGTACAAAGATCAAAATTACATTTACGAAGACCGAACCTAGTTACACTTTCTTCAACACTCCCTCTTAACTAGGGAGGTATTCAACATGGTACTTTGGTCATTCTCAATCTGAATAATTTACCATAAGAAGAAGCGGATTCGTAACCCATCTGTATAGCATCATAATAACCAACATTGTTTCCACAGCAAGGCCTTGACTAATAGCTCTATCTCTAATTAGATCAAAGCACAATTTTGGTGAGACCAATGACTATAGACACTTTCATCATTGTCTCTCAAGGTACATACCCAACTGGGTGTTCACTGAGTATGACCTTCTAGGACTATTCTTATCTTGGGTTCCCAGCCCTCAAAGAATATCGATTCTCTTGCCTACTCTTATCTTGGATGGGCTACACATCCTCAAAGAGCAACAGATGCCATATGATTACCGAATCCTCCATTCTTTATTCCTAGATGAATACAAGAATTTTGTGTCTATCTCTCCCTCTCATTTAGGGAGGATATGCTCATTCCTGTAAAGGAATGTACCCAAGTTCCCTTTGACCAGGGAATTGTCCAAGCTCCCTCTTAATTAGGGAGTTTTTAGAGCTCCCTCTTAACTAGGGACTCTCCTTTTCATCAGTAGCTTCTTCTTCGTGGGTCCTTAAACTACTTGAACAATTTATTTCCTTGATGTCATGAATTTCAGTTGAGCTTCTTCCTTGTAGGGCATTAGCCATCCATCAATTTCCTTCTTGGTTCGTCATGTCATTCCTTTCTTCATGGAAAGTGGCCTTCTTGATACATATTTGGAACCTTCATCATGTGGCTACTTCTTCCTCATCATGTTTCCTTCAAGGATTTCCATCCATCACATGAATGTTATTTGTACTTGTACTTACAACTCTTGTTCCAATATCCTTGCATGAACTCATCTAGATATTATTCAAGAAATCAAAGCATAACATTAAATCAAATAGTACCTTACAATATGGCTCTTCATCATGACATCTTCTTGTAGGTATCAACATCCTGCATACATATTGACACATCTCCCAAAAATATCCATTGTCAAGGGTCTCCATCTTTTTAAGACTTTCATCAGAGTCTTCATATCTTTCCGAGAGATTTCCTAGTAAAATCTCCTTGGTCTTTTGGATGTTGATTTCCTTCATCATGGTTTCATATCTCATGACCTCTTCCTTCCTCACACATTCCATTCCCAGGAGCTTTCAATAAGAGTTTCTTGATTGAAGTCAACCACCTCATAATTCATATGAGTACATATTACGTTGATTTCATCTAGTGTGATTTATGCCTTCCTGCATCCTTTCAAAGGAGGAGATCCTTTTGCTCTTGATCATGCTTCTTGAGATAGAAGTAGTGATCCATGTTACCTGAAACCATGTGACATGAATTTATAATATTAAATACAAGCATACATACCTCATTTTACCTTTATTTCATCTACAATTCTTCCAGCAGCTTCCTTGATCGAAAACATCTTCAATCCCTTGATCTTCTTCATTTCTCATGTCATCATACCATCATCTCATGAATCCCATAAGTTGGATTTCATGATGAAACACTTGCTTCCTCTCTAGATTAATGAACCCTCCATTGAGGATTCCATCAGAGAATCTTGAGGATCTTGCATATCACCATCTGGCAAACGTTTCCTTTTTTACTTGATGTATGATGAGCCTCGTCTTGGATGACTTCTTCCTTTCATTTAGTTTCAAATGAGGTTCCCAAGAGCTATATCCTTCATGTTTTATTGTCATGGATTTTTTCCTTCATGATTCCCATGGTGATGTCACGAGCTCTTGTTTCTAATGCTTCCATGATGCCATGATACATCTTATTATCATGGTCATATCTGTAACAAAATATTTAGGAGCTTATGATAGGATCCTTTTGTGAGGAATATCATCTCAATCATAGTAGAGATTTGTTACTCCCTCTTTCCTTTGTCCTTTTCTTCAACTTCCTCTATCCTTTCGGAAATATGAGTTTTATTTCCATAATATTTCCATAGCATTGAATCTTAGCTATACTATTTCAGGATCAAACTTCCCTTTCCTTTCTACACATGTTTGAGTCCTTTAACCTTCAATACTTTTTCCATCAAATTTTCTCTATCTATCATGAAGACCACAAATTTTTGAATGAGGTAACCTTCTTGTTCATGGACATTTGTTACCTTGCCTATCAATTATAACAATGATGATTATATTCATCTCCCAGTTGAGATCTTATGAAGATATTCCTTCATTCTTTGATACCTTCAATCAGTTCTAAGTGATATGACCTTCTTCATTGTATTTCAGAGAGTATATCTTCTTGCATTTCATATCTTTCTTTTATGTCACCTCTCTTACTACATAGGGATGAGAGGACATAGGACTGATTTCATATGACTTCTCTTTCGGGGACTATATCTATCCTCCTTTCTTATGCAAGGAATCTTGATCACCCAACCGATTTATAGATCTCCTTGCAAACACAAAGTCATTTAACCAAATTTGATTATAGAATGAAAATATAATTACTTGACATGTGAAGATGAAATCTTCATGTTGATTGCTTTGATGATGGTTGAAGATGATGTATTAGTACTTCTTCTTGGATCACCTTCTTTTGAATGAGAGAATCTTTCCTCAATAGAAAAGGTTGCTCCTTTTGATGAGGATGATTTCCTCCTTCTTTGGATGATCTTCTTCTAGGAAAGGAGATGATCCTTTCTTGAGGATGACCATGCCTTATTGCCTTCAATATGATTTGCCTTATTTTGTAGTATAGATTAGGATTTCTGCTCAGGTTTTTACCTGTTCCAAGATGAGGTGATCTTTTATTTTGAGGTCCTTTGAGTTACCTTTCTTTGTAGACATCTTGATGAGAGTCTTGGTGGTCTTTGGTGATGGTGATGTGGAGATACAAGTTATTTTTGTTGTATACTTTTTCCTGATTGCTGTTGTAAGTTGTTGTTGTTGAATGATCATTCAACCTTGACAAATCTCTTCAACCTTGCTTTTATTCCCTTCTTGAAGACTGATCCTTGTACATCTCTTTTTGCTACCCTTCCTTTGACTTCAGCACCTTAGCTCTGATACCATGTTGAAGAATCTAGGGCAGTGAGAGTTAATGAGATTCTTCTTAGCATGAAACTGTAGTCATTGTTGACTGAAACTACACATTGCATAGTTTCAGTCCTCAACATGCCATGATGGACTGTACTTTGCGTAGTTCCAGTAGTTAGCCATCCCACTGAAAATCCAGACTGTATTCTACGCAGTTCTGGTAGTCAGTCTCCCAGCCTTCCGGTGAAAATTGTGCAAACCTTCCAATCAGTCACCCAGGTGTGTTGCATGTCAGTACTCAAGTTGATTTTAGTTTTAAACTAACAGTTTTCTTTCCATGAGTGTTTCTGTGTATCCAAGTATCACATGTGTTCATTCGCCTCTCAACAGTACACGTACAATGGCTTCCAAGAGAGCATGGTCACGTTAGACCTACTGCATAACGTGGCAACCTACTGCATAGAGGACGTTAGACAGACCTACTGCATTGAGGCAGTGAGTAGAGAGGTCCTATAGCGTAACGTTAAACCCTAAGCATTGCCGCGGCAACCCACAGCATTTAGGTGGATAGTAAACCCCAAAGCATTGATTTCAA
This sequence comes from Pinus tabuliformis, assembly GCA_031772625.1. Lineage (NCBI taxonomy): Eukaryota > Viridiplantae > Streptophyta > Pinopsida > Pinales > Pinaceae > Pinus > Pinus tabuliformis. Next base: position 1,121,146,970 of record CM062819.1, on the reverse strand, counting down.
CCTACAGCTATTCCGTGAAACCTAAGAGTCCCTATAGATAGGCAGTGGGAGTTAGACAGACCTACTGCAAGAGAGCAGACCTAGAGAGAATGTCCAATAAGGGGCAAAGGCAGTGGGACAGAAGAGAAGAGCACTTGGTAATATCTACTGAATAGATAGGCCCTACAGCACTTGAGTGGCAACCCTAGCATGGATTGAATGGCGGAAAACTAGAAAGTACCTCTGGCAAGCCATTCAATAGGTTCAATCCAAAGCATTTAGTGGATTTGTACCCAAAAAAACTACTTACTACCAGTGTGTATCGATCTCTATGTGTGGGATCTTACTATTTTACCCTTGCTTTTGTTACTGCCTCTGCCATCCTTATTGAGAGTGCAATTGGAGATGAAATCGAGCAAGTGTCTATGAGCTTTCCCATATATGAAGACACTAAATTGTTCATAGAAAAGGAGATCAAGATGAAATGGCAGGAGATCAACGACATGTTTTCAGGAACATTTGAGGAGAATATAGAGGACCGTAGGGTCTATGTCAACATACACAATTTTGGTTTCTACCAGATTGCATGCAAGTATCCCACGTTTCCATGCATGGACATGATCCACTAGATTGTCTCACAAACTAATCCAGAGACAATGGTGTTGAGAAGTGTCAGTGGAATAGAACTTACTACCTTCAGGGCAAAGGAATTTAAGGATATGTATCACTTTCCACAACCGGTGATCAGGATGGATACACCCTTCACCGGAACCAATAGTAGTGCAAGCTCAAGAGACATCTTGAAGAGCTAGGCGAGAGAGCCATCCATGTTTAGGATGACACCCAACCAAGTGTACAATACAAGGATACTGCGAAAGGCATATCAACTCTTGTTCATCTTCGCATGTCGCTTATATGGCTAGGAGAGCACAAAGACCTTCCCATAGAGTTGGGTGATTGTGTTGGATCAATTGGAAAGCAAAGGAAGACCTTTCAATTAGTCTAACATGTTGGCTCTCAGATTGAAGGAACAAGTAACAGAATCCTGACATCCGCCCAAGGATCAATAAGCAAAGCTTTTCATGTCCACTTACATACTTGATGCAATTTGTGCCAGTCAATAGTTCCCAGGATTGGGTTGGGCATGGGCACCTTCAAAAGCCTCTGTGCACACATACTGCAGGTTGTTCTCCGAATGCAACTTTCATGGAGTTATCATACAACTATCAGACCACTTTGTCACTGTCAGGCGGAAAGAGTCGATAGTGCGGACACAACCAACCTCCCTAGGAGCCTAAGACTCTCTAGTGACAAACAAGACAAACAAGAGCAATCCTTCTCTAAACATGCATTTACTATATAAGAAATCAAGTGTTTAGATCCTACCTGTAATCCAACGCTGTTGTAGCAGTCCAGCCTCACTGATCCGGATGAGCTCCTCCTTCACTTTGAAACCTGCATTCACTAACAATCAAACGATTAAATAACACTTGATAATCTCATAGAATAAAACATATTTAACACATAGACCAAGGAGTACATGAAACAAGTTATTGAGAAGAATGGACTCATTTGCATTAATAGGAAACAAAAGGAACAATTACAACCTGAGCCTTGGTGTTGTGCAAGTCCCTCCCAGGGTCCATCAAGAGTTCTCCTTTACTTTGACAAAGCTCACCCACTTCCAAATAGAACAAGCAAAGATGGAAATCTCTCCTCACAAGCTTCTAAATGGGAGTCCTAATTCCAGCAACATCTACCCTTAGAAATGTTTAGCTTCCAACCTCCCCTCCTTCTGGCCCAATGCCTGTATTTATAGTGGTCTAGAGGAAGTTATTTAGGTCCACCATCAATGGGATAATCCCCTCTTTGGATGGGATAGCTCCCTCATTGATGGGATAAGTTCCTCTTTAGTAGGGGTACATGAACCATCTGGAGGCGCTCAATACACGTCGAACAACCTTCTAGAATGCTCTAGAAATGACCACAAGTAACTTTTTAAAGATGAAACTTGCGCATTTTGACCTTTACAGGGGGACGCACCTGCCCCTTTACATACAGAGCGTACAAGTACGCAGCTTTTGTGAACATTGGGTGCGTACTCGCAGGTAAGGTTGAGAGAACCTGCGTACCCAGAGATAAATACATCTATAAAGACTTTGTCTCTTTTTGGAGTTTGACATGGAGAGCAGAGGCATAAGACTTGCCTAAGAGGATAGCATGACTGTTGATAGAGCCATACTAACTGTAAATAGCCATGGTGACATTTTTTAGTGTAACAGATTGCCCCCTAAAGTGCGAAGCCTGTAATAGATTAGGGTTTTGTATTATCTAGGAAGGGTGAAGCGCTTTATCATTTCAAGGATTATCTCGTGGAGAGCCTGGTCAGAACCTGCAATTTTCAACACAAAATACATGTATAAGATTATATCATCACTGAGGTAGGCATTCCCATACTCAGATCAAAACTTTAACTAACAGACTAACTACTCTGATACAGGAATGATCTTGTAGTACATCATAATCATAGACTTTTGTAGACACAGTATGGGCGCAGCCATCTGTTTATGATTAGTCTACTTAGATAATGAATACAAAACTCCTCGCAGCCTGGATGGTGGAAACTAGATCCAGGGTCTTCATTTCTACTTCCCGAATTGGTACGATTCTAGCCATGCGATTAAATGGGTTGATGTCGAACATGGTAGAAACCACTTGATTACCAGTCGATGATGTAAACTGTTAACAAGTGTGAGAGAGACCACCAGTAATGTCAATGGTTCTCAAAGTACCCAGTACAATCCATGAGATGTGAATGAATGAGTTGATGTCGAACATTTCACGGAATCCTTCGATCGAGAGTCAATGATGTAAACTGACGTCAAAGGCGAGAAACCTGCCATTGATGCATGCAGACTTCAAGGTACTGACGATTTCTAAGTCATCTCTCTAGATAATGTGCTGATGTCGATAGAAAGCGACCCATTGCAGGCAAGCCCACAACACGAAATCATAGTTCAAGTTGGAGAAAATGTTGCTGTAAGGACTGACTCAGGGATGGTCAAAATGGATGACAAGGTATTTTGCAGATGAAAGTTTTGTTTGCAGACCTCTTGAACACATAACGACACAACAGATGGTTTGGTGATGAATGACTCAAAGTTAATCCCCGGAACCCGGCTGAAGTCTTTCAAAGTGGTTTGATCAACTGTGAGGTAAAGGATTTCCCAACCCAGGTGAATGAAAAGTGTCGTGTCCAAGAGTGGTAATAAAGTTTCTTCTGAGACAAAAGATAACAAATAGGTTCATTCTTCTCTCTTTTCCCCCACCATTTTTGGCAAGTACCTCTTTATTTTTAACAAGCTTGAGGAGGATAACATATGCTTGATTATAAGCTCATCCTTCGGATGAGTCCAACCTAGTTTTGATTCGAACCCTAGGAAGGAGTGGTTCGTTCCTGTTTGTAATTGAACAGGTCCTTTACTGTGAAATTTTAACGAGCCCAGTATAGGAGAAACTCGGCGTTTTTCAATTTTAGAGAGTCTGAAAAACTTAAGAAGACTCCAAGTTGAACTTTTTCGTAGATTTGTGTCCCTCAAGCCCGAAAAAGTATAAAATAATACCTGGGGGAACCGCTTGATCTTGCGACCAAGGAGTACTTTCATAATTAGTGCCACTGACCTGAAAAGTAAAAAGCGATCAAGGACACGTCGTTTTATTTCCAGTATCGAGTTTGAAACGACAAAAACCCGGCAACCTTTTCCTGTTTTTACGGTCAGAAAAGGGCTATAAGGGGATCGTCTTTTAATTCCGTTTTAACGAGTGTAAAAGAAACGCTCAGCAATCTTTTCATATTTTAGGAGTCAGAAAAGGGCTTAAAAGATGACTCTGATATTTTGGTTCCTGAAAAATGACAATTTTCCCTCTAAATCCCTTTGTCCTGCACAAAAACGACACATTACTCATACCTGTTTAAGATAGGAAAAAATACATTGAAAAATATCCTTCCATGGCGAAAAATAAACAAACCTAGCATTCATTCATCCAAAAAACCTATAAAAAGACTTTTTACCATGTCATTTTTACCATTTTACTGTTGAGGTTGAGAAAAGGGCTTTTGGCAAGAAACTTCCCGTGGTCATTGCGGAGAATCCGACCGTCAGAATCGAACGCCGTCTCTTCCAGGTATTTCACAACATCCTCCTATTCAATTTCATCCGATTAAAATTTTGTTTTAGGTTTTAGTTTTGGTTTTTGGGGGGTTTTAGGTTTTAAAAAACCGCTCTGCGGGGTACGCAGGTGCCCTAAGGGTGACCTGCGTCCCCGGACCTTTTCCTACACAGGAAAAAGGTCGGGGTACGCAGCCCACCTTCAGGCCAGCTGCGTACCGGCGCTCTGTGTCCTAAACGCGGGGTGCGTACCCTGCGAAGGGCGGAATTTGAAACCCCAAACCCTAAAAATAACCATTTAAATTTTCCCAAATTAATTCTAACCTTTATTTCTTGGTGTGTAGGGCACTCACCATGTTGGATTGGAGAGAAAGAGAGCACGAGGACGTTGATTTAGCCGCAATTGGTCACCAACCTTCCATTGATGCCCTAAAAGCATGTGGACTATATAAATACTGGGCCATACCTGGCATGAGGGCTCAGGTGAGATTCTTGGAGTGGCTGGTTGAGAGATGGAACATTCATGAGCAATGCTTTTACATCGGAGGGCACCAGCTCGAGATAGAGCCCTCTGACATATACTTTCTCACTGGCTTGCCAAATAGGGGCGAGCAACTCAATCTAGCCGGGACTAGGCCGGGTGGCCAATCCCTTGCTAGTCTCCGGGCAGATTGGTGCATACCCAATCAAAACCATGCGAAAGGCATAGAAATCAAATACATCTCTCGGCGTGAACTCATGGTTATAGCTTTCACGGTTACCAGAATTTGCGGCGCAGCTGCTTTACATATTGCCACCGGGTCCCAAATGCGGATGGCGATTGACTGTTTTCGAGGCACCATCTTCAACTGGTGCGATGCTGTGTCGGCCAACATGAAGGGCCAACTGACTAGGGCAAAGAACGGACAACTGAAGACCTTTGGATATGGGCCTCTAGTTGTGAGCTTTGCCTTAGAGAGAGTTCCGATGCTGATCCCTCAGCATCTCACTGTTGATATCTTGGGTCCTCGGGAGACAAAGCTGATACGATGGGTTACGGTGATGGCCCGACATCCTGACGAGGGCACGACAGTTGTTCGATTCCCTGCTGGTTATTTTCACTGGTTAGAGGACCAGGTTTTTGCGATCCAGGACTTTCCGTATGCCGGAGTAGATTTTCGAGGTGATCCGGACATGGTTCTTCCACAGGGAGAACAATGGGACGACAGAGGTACTTTATTTTTCACAAGTTTTCAAATTATATATTTTTTTGTTTTTATATATCGCCTCAAAACTGACAGCACAAATTTTCAAAATGCAGATGTAGGTCCACGACGTCCAGCCAACCTCCGGGCTTTTGAGAGGAGAGTACCAGCTGTACCAGCACCAGCCCCATAGGATGCGGCCGCAGAGACCTTAGTCGAGCTGGAACAGGATCTAGAGCGTCTGACGGCGGATATACCAGAGACCACCATAGATGACATTCCCATTCGACTTCAGCGCTATGTGGTCGCAGTCCCAGGACCTTTTAGGAGGTTCTTGTGTAGGGTAGCGCGGGCAGTGGTCTCGTATAGAGAGCACCACCAGTGATTGGCTAGTCACTTTTGTAGACACATATGACATTTTTGGCTTTTTGTACTTATCATTTTTGCCGATCATAAGGTGTTTTTCAACCTATGATCGAAGACGATGTATATTTTTTGACACACTCCTATCTATATATATATATCATTATTACCGGCTCATTTTGTTTAACATATGTGATGAAATGTTTTTAAATTTACTTGCATGATTATTGTAAATGTCTGTCCAACATTCGAGAAGCAATTGCATCTGCTAATGTATTTAAAGACCTTGGAATATGCTGATATTCAATGTAATCAAATTCACGTTCCAAGAGACGCACTCTCAAAAACAACCTTAATAACACAGGATTTCTAATGGCATATACTCTATTAAGCTGTAATACAACAAGTTCAGAATCTAACCTCACTATCAAACGTCGAATTCCAAATGAAATAGATTCAGATAATAATTCAACCACTGCACTGTATTCTGCAATGTTGTTCGTCGTTTGACCGAGGCTTACCCCATGCATAGAAACTAACTCGTCAGAGGGCGAATAGATAACCCAAGCTGCGGAAGAGATATTCCGTGTACTACGACAAGCACCATCAGCAAATCCAATGTATGTTTGGAGAGGCGTCGACATCTGCAATATCAAGAGTAAAACCAAGATAAGCCAGAATAACGATGAAAAACACACTCTCTAAACTAAGCACACTATCTAAACTAACAAACATACTAGCTAGAAAGAAAACCTAACCTAACTAAAAATTCTCCATACCCACCATTTAAGCATAATACCTCTTTAGGTAAAGTCCATTTCTGGGTTTACCCAAAGAGTCCCCATCAAAATCTACCAGCTCATAGGCCCCTTTTGCTAGCTTTCGCTTTACAATGTAGGGTCCATGCCACATAGGAACGAATTTTCCAGCACCTAGCTTATCGTTAGCTTGATCATATAATAGCACTAGGTCTCCCTCCGAAAAACTTCGAGGGGTCACATTTCTATCATACTGAGCTTTCATTCGCTTCGCGTGAGTCTCGATTGCCAATGCAGCGTCACGTCGAGTCTCATCTAATTTAGCTAAGTATAATAAATGCTTCTCCTCTTCGGAAGTAGCTGGAAGTAATTCGACAGCCATTTGAAGTGATGGGATTTCGCATTCAATGGGTAACACAGCTTCCAAGCCATAAACTAGCTGGAAAGGAGTGAACCCTGTTGAAGTTTTCACTGAGGTTCGGTATGCCCATAGCGCTGAAAATAACATGTTGTGCCAATTCGACCGATGAATACCAATGGTTCGTCGGATCATGATAACCAGAACTTTGTTGATAGACTCAACCAAACCGTTGGCTTGCGGATAATAAGGAGTAGAGCTATCGTGGCGCAAACCAAGCTGGCTTGTAAGCTCAGTCATCATGATGTTTCGAAAATGGCTCCCATGGTCAGTGATGATTGCTTGTGGGACACCAAACCTAGTTATAATATGATTGAATACGAAAACTGCAGCTGTTTTGCCGCTTGCGTCGAATGTAGGCATCGCCTCGGCCCATTTAGTAAAATAATCAACCGCGAGGATGATATACGCATGCCCCCGGCCGAGTGAGGGTTACAAGTAATAAAATCGATACCCCATTTGGCGAATGGACCAACGGCAATTATAGGGTGGAGAGGAGCAGGTGGTGCGCGCATCTTGCGATCAAACACTTGACAGTTGTGGCACTTCCGGACCGCAATGATACAATCTTTAAACATGGACGGCCAGAAATAGCCAGCGCGCAACACCTTCTGAGCTGTGGCATACCCAGACATATGACCGCCACATGCTCCAGAGTGACAATCATTCAAAACCCTCTCAGCCTCTTCGTGAGTTAAACAACGTCGAAAAACTAAGTCTGCCCCCCGGCGATAAAGTGTATCTCCAATAATCTTGTATTGCTGGGATTGAAACCGAATTTTTCGACGTTCCGACTTTGAAGCTTCAGGCCGAAAGGTTTGGGTTTGGAGATAGATGATTATATCCCCGTACCACGGATCTAAAGTACTGATAAGAAACAAAGATTCGTCTGCAATGGACTCCTCTGCCACAGTTTCTGTGTCAGCATGCGGGAAATCACACATCAATTCCGCAAAAACTAAGGATTTCTTAGACTTGGACTTCTCAAACTCCAAGTCAAACTCTTGCAGGATAACGATCCATTTAGAGTACTTTCCCCCTAGCAGTTGTTTTGTCAAAATATAAATCATAGGGTTGCAATCCGAAATAACTGTAGTTTTACGGAGAAGAATGTAGTGACGAAAACGCTGGACAGCTTGAACGGCTGCCAGGGCCAATTTCTCCACATGCGAATATTTTAGCTCAGTGGGGTTTAATGTCCTACTAAGATAATATATCACATGTTCCGCTCCGAATTCATCTTCTTGAACTAACACCATTCCAATGGTGGAATGCGAAGCTGCGAGGTATAAGAAGTAGTCCTGGTTGTAGTTGGGAGGATGCAACAACGGTGCATGGGTCAACGCGTGTTTAAGTGCATCAAAAGATTGTTGGGCAATCTCGTCCCAAAAGAATTGAGCGTTTTGTTTCAACAACCGTGTAAAACCTTTAGTGACCTCGGCGTAATTTGGAATGAATCGGCGTAAAAAGTTCGCTTTCCCTTGCAAACTTTGGAGTTGGCGCAAACTCGAAGGAGGAGGCAATTTGATGATAGCTTCGACCTTCGAGGGATCGATGCGAATGCCGGCTTTTGAAACAACAAATCCCAGCAATCGACCCGTCTCTATACAGAACACACACTTGTGGGGATTCAACCGAATTCGATAATGCCGACACCTCATGAAGATTGCTCGTAAGTGGACAAGGTGATCAGCTCGATGTAAAGAATGAGCAGGAAAATCATCGAGGTACGGTTGCACAATGTGCTTGATGTCATGAAATGCATAAGACATCGCCCGTTGAAAAGTGGCCCCAGCATTCTTAAGCCCAAAAGGTAATTTGCAATAAGCAAATGTCCCCCATGGACAAATGAATGCCGTTTTTGGTTGGTCGGCAGGTAGAATATTGATTTGATTATAGCCCGAAAAACCATCCATGAAGGAAAACATTTCACTTCCGGCACAATCATCAATAATTTGATCGATATAAGGCGTAGGATAGTTGTCTTTTGGACAAGCTCGATTTATATCCCTATAGTCGATACAGATTCTTATTGTTCCTTGTTTCTTGTTGACCGGAACAATATTCGATACCCAATCCGTTAATGGGATTGGATAAATGAAACCTGCTTTCAACAGCTTTTCTACTTCTGCTTTGATTGCAGCCGCTTTCCGAGGGTGAATTTGACGCAACCGTTGCCGGACGGGTTTAGCGTCCGGGTAGGTCTTTATTTCATGAACAACAATGGCAGGATCGATTCCCGGCATTTCCTCGTAAGACCAGGCAAACACATCACAGAATTCTTGGAATAGGGCCTTGTAAGTTTGGATTTCATCTTCTGTACATGAGGCACCTATATGAATGTTTTCCTCAATTCTGGGCTTCACTGAAATATCAATGGGAATAGTGCGAGAAATATTCCCTAAATTCAACTCTGAATCAGAATGTTTCGTTGGATTCTAAGCGTCTTTGACATATTCAGCGATAAAGATAGATGAAAAATCATTTTCAAAAGCATCATCCTTAGGTAAAAACGAAGATCTGTGATGGAGATCTTCCCATGGTAGATCGTCTACACTTAGGATTTCGCGAAGTTGTTCGTCAGATGATACAACTTCAGGAAACGCTATCCGTTCTAAGGTTGATGTGAAAAGTGATTCTTCACTGACCACATTCATTTGGTCGAGTTGGGTTGAACGCGAGTCGGTAAAAGACATGACGGCTTCATAAGCAATTTCATATGGACTCAAAGGCATAGCATCACCGAATGAGTCTATCTCAGATTCAGATGGGACAATCCAAGGATCATCATAAATAATGTTGTCTGATGTAATCATATGAATTGATGCAAATGAAGGGTCTGCGTTGATTGGAGGGAAAGGAAAAGTTCCCAGTAAACTGGAATCTTTAACTAAACCTACGCCAACGTCCCTATAAGGGATTGTCGTCTTACCGACATGCTGGATACTCTCTGAAGAGGCTGGGTCGGATGAAAAGTATGTCAGCTGATCAATGGTCACGATCTTACTGTTATATGGAAACTTTATTACTCTGAAGACCGATGAAACGACTGCTGTCATAGCATATGACCAACTTCGACCCAAAAGAAGGTTGTAGTCTAGAGGGGCATCAACCACCTCCACATCCAGACTAACGGTTTTACCTTCTACCCCTATAGGCAATTCCTGTAGAATACCAAACGGACGGAACCCATGGCCATCAAAGGCCTTAAGGATGGTCGGGGATTGGTTCAACGAAGGAGAACCAAGCGATCTCCAACATTGAATTGACATAATACACGTAGAAGCTCCCTCATCAATCACAGTCCGATGAATAGGCCTGTTTTTGACTATCACTGGAATTTGGAAAGCCATTTGATGGGGTAGACGCGGTGTACTATTTTCTAGATCGAAGATTATCAGGTTCGGGTCCTGAACATCAACAGCTCCGATAGCCGACAAAAGTAATTTTCGTTGTGCTGGGCATGATTGCAGCACTTCTAAAGCCAACATTGCTGAGGGTGAAACAGCTAAGTCCTCGAAAATGTTGTAATTCTGGGTTGCTCTCGCATGTGGATTGAAAGCAGACCTTCGAAGTACACCCTTGGCGGGCGGTTTGATTACTAAGTCCGGGTTAGGTTTTTCGATCTGTAGTGGATCGGAACCAGGAGCTGAGGTTGATGGATTAGAATGAGAAGATTCTGCTTCCTTACCATCAACAGGATTCTTACTACCATAATCTTGTGATCGAGTCGCAATCCTCACATGAGACATCATCAAAATGGGTTCTTCACTGGCAGTCGAGGAAGAACCTATCATCTTACTTTCCTGCTTTGGAAATGGATCTTTTAACACAGCAGGAGTGGGAGAACCTTTGACTATTTTCACAACCTCGGCCCGATGAGGGCAATCTCTTGTAAAATGATCCTCTTCACAAATAAGACAAGGATATCGAGGTTTGCGCTTTTCATCATTGGTTTCCGACTTTTCCGTTTTCTCCTTCGGAGCCTTGTCTGCTTTAGCCTTCTTCTTTCCTTTCTTCTTTCCACCGTTTTTTGATTTGGTCGTAGATGACTCTACAGCGTGAATATCGGCGGAAAGTTCAGGAGAAGACTCTCCTGTCGGGGAATCGGGCAAAGTGATTATAGGAGTAGTTGAAGCCTTGGAAGACTTCTTCTTACTCTTTGTATTCACGATACCAATCATACCATCAGCGGCATGAGATCCCGAAGGAGCAGCAGCGATTTGATTCGATTTTGGAAGATCTGGAATCTTCTCGTGTAACGTACCCGACTGAGTATAAACTAAGTCAAGGTACTGCGCCTGAGCAATGACTTGCTCCTCAGTAACTACTCCGGCCTTAGCTACATCTTCAGTAATCTTCGGTAATAATGATTTAACAAACCATTCAGCTAAGATTTGGTCCGGAATAAAAACTTTCACTAACCTTCTTCGACGTCTCCACTCATGAATGTGATCAGAAATATACGTGGACGTCGATTGTTTTAGTGAAGTTAATAACTCCGTGCCGTTATCGTATCTGACCGGCAACTGAAAGTGAGTTAAGAACGAGGTAGCTAACTGGCTGAAATTGTAAAAAGAGGCCCGTGGTAACTCAATGTACCACTTGGCCGCGAGACCAATGAGTGTACGCTGGAAAAGACGTAAGCGGATCGAATCATCCGAGATAGAATTTGAAGCACACCAGAGGTGGTAAGTCATCACATGATTGGACGGATCCTCTCCAGGCTTACCTTCGAACTTGGGTATATCACTGGGCAACTTATTTGGCATTGGCGGCCAGAACGGAAGATATTGAATTGGATCGTTCGTTAGGCGCGTCAAGTCTGGTAAATCCAAAGTTGCGATAAACGGTAACTGCCGGTTAGGATCTCTAAAACTCTGGGTCACAAGACCAGTCCCAGGAGGAGGATATCCAGGATAACTAGGAACAGGAGTCGCATTAGGGATATTATATCCTCCTGGAAAACCAGGATTAACCGGACCGTACTGGGGTTGTTGAGGTTGTTGATAAGTGTACCCAGGATACGGTTGATACTGGTAAACCGGTTGTTGGACAGCTTGCCCATGTTGGTAGTGTCCTTGGTACGGTTGATGAACAAATTGAGGTTGAGTAGTGACAACCGTACTTATACCAGGCTGACCTGTAGGCATCTGGACCGTGGTTTGAATCGTAGATCCAGACAACGGTAAAGATGTCTGAGGAGTGGTTGCAGAGACAATAGAAACCGGAGCTGTCGATACTCCAGAAGTAAGTGCGTCAGATGTAGCGGTAGTTGCAGCAGCCGTTTGAGATGGAGTACTAGGTGCAATTGGCGGCTGAGTAACTACCGAAGTTACAGAAGTTTGAACATTTGACTGGACAGGTTGCGGTTGCTGGGGTGGACCAGAAACTACGGGTTGTCCAGCTTGAGGTACCAACTGTATACTTGGCTGCAACACCTGTTGACCCTGTGATGGATCCCACACTAACATTCCGGGGTATTGACCCGTAACAGGTTGAGGATACTGAGATCCATAACCGGATTGAGGATAGGATTGATAATTGAAAGGTGCAGTTCCCATACCTTGAATATATGACTGACCTTGAGGTGGTTGATAACCTTGACCCGAGTATTGACCTTGAGGTTGATAACCTTGAGGTAAATACGGATACTGGGGTTGACCTTGACCTTGAGGTTGATACCCTTGGGGTTGATACCCTTGAGGTAAATATTGATACTGAGGTTGACCCTGGGGTACATATTGAGGCTGGGGTTGACCTTGAGGCATGTATTGCACCATAGGTACATACTGACCTTGAGGTTGCCCCCCAGACACAATTTGTGTACCTTGAGGTTGCCCCCCAGGCGTTAACTGAGGCTGCCCCCCAGGCGGTAATTGGCCACCTTGAGGTTGGGAAACGGGAACTGAACCTGACATCATGTAAATGTCTCCTACACCCAATGGTATATTACCATTGTTTCCAGCTAATAACCCATGATCAACGGGTTGAGGAGATGCCCCCGCAAAGGTACCAGAAAGTGATTGATACCCGGTGGGAACAGAAGGACCGCCGTGTAAGAAAGATTCAGGAGTTTGAGTAAACACGGACGACTGACCAGACATATTTACAGGAGTATAAATACCTCCAGGTGGAAAGGGAGTACGAGGTGTAGAAAAACCTACCCCTGAGTTGTCTAAATAATTGGTTAACGAAAGGTACCAAGTAGTACTTCTAGGAGGACTGTAAAAGATAGATTCACGCTCCCTGAGGTCAATAGTAAGTTGATCTTCAGGGTTAGAGACGCCTATTTCTTCCTCTGGAGCAAGTTCTTCGATAGCAATCAGACCAGTAGGAAGATTTTCGGTGATAACTCGTTCTACTCTTGGTGAATCTGGAACACTAGAAGTCGGAGTAACAGGTTCAGATATTTCAGGTTCTTCGCCTGTATCACTAGCAGACGAAAAACTACCAACAAGCTCAGAAACTGTAACAGCTTCAGGATTATAACCTGTCTCTAGACCTTGGTAATCTGAATGGACTACCAAGGAAGATTCTCCTTCTTCAGGTGAACCTACTTTAGTGCCACTAGGAGGAGTTACAAGGACCTTCAAACCTTCTAGATTACTGGGGTCGTCTCGAGGAGGTTCACCCCTAAGTCTATGGGATCTTCTCAACAATTTTCCACAGAAACAACTTCAGGAGACTGGCCCCGAAGTCTACGGGACTGTCTCGGTAATTCCGCCACAGCTAAAAACTTTTAACTACTACACACGAAAACAAAGTAAAATCTCAAATCAAAACCACCTAAAGTATCTAAAGAACCAAACAAATTTGAATCACACGCCTAAAGAATCTAGGGCGTCAAACCAAGCACAAACAGTAGCCTTCCAGACCGAAAACGCTAGTTGGAGGTGAAACCCAACATCGCCGGATTCAGTACAGAAGTGGCGGGTGGAACAGTTACCCTGGCAACCTGCTTAATGAATAGACCGGCACAAGTTCCTCCACTTTAACCGTCTCGAGTGAAGTGAACCCCCCGGAAAATCCAAGTGAGTCTAGCCGACGTCTTCTCCAGGTACAGTGGGATCTTCCCTCCACCGTCACCTCGGTAGAATCCTAAAGATAATGGTCACTAAGGTTACCAACCGCAACAAATGCACCTGGGGGAACAGTCTACACTCCGACAGCACGCAAGGGCAGAGTATCAAGCTCAATCCCCTTGCCGGTTCCTTGACAATAATCCAAGGTTTATCGACAAGTGACCCCTGGCTCCTCGACAATGGTTAATCCGAGGTTTACCGTTTGTAATATGTGCGTGTCTGGCGTCGTTCCCAACCAGGGGGGATTGATCCCCTCACTAGTTCGGACACGAGCTCGTGCTTCTCCTTTAAGAGGAGCTTTCCCAGAGTACAAATGAGACAATTGGATTTATTCTATCACAAGATAAGCTACTTGTTTGGTTTTGTTGTCTTGGAGAGTTAATTACTCTCCTACTCCATGACACTAGCCTGATCTAAATTGGTGTTTCAGAGCCCTAGTAAATAAAAGTTACTACGTTGATTTTACTTTAAGCGTTAATTTTATGGTTTTTCTTAAAGACAAAAGGTAGCGGAAGTGAAACCAATGGTGTGTAGACTCGACTCAAACCACTACAAAGATGCACCTAGGATGATTTACGCTACTTTTCTCTTTCAATGAAATTCCTAACTAAGAGAGTTGAGAAATGCAAATTTTATAGAAAACAACTTTCTTAGTAAAGACAATCAAAGAAACAATTCTCTTTATCTTTTCAAGCATACAAACATGACCACTCCTTACGTGCACGAAAAACTCTTTTTCTTTCAAAACTCTTCAAAGCTACTTGAAACAAAACTTTTCAAAGGAGATGTTTTTGTATTTTCTCTTATTTAATAAAGCATATAAATCTATTTTAACGAAAATCAATCTTAAAAGTTATAAAATATATGAAAACTTGACTCACAAGCAAATCAAAAAGAAATTTACTCTAAGCAAACCTAACGAGGCAAAATCCTACAAAGATTATTCTAGGTTTTTTTACTTGACCACAATCAAGTCAAGGACCAGCTAATGCAGAATCAAAAGACCAGTCAAAACAAAACTCAAATCTTTTTGTTCTTTTTGTAAAATGGAATTCAATACTTAATCAACAAGCACTTCGAAATTTGCCAAAGAGACCACTCAAAGGTAAGTTGCTCTCACAGGTAGACTTTATGACAGGTCTGACTTCTAAGAATGCTGACAAAACCAGAGAAATCTAAGGCTTGACAACTTCTACCGCCAAAGTCACTACAAGACCTACTCAAAAATCAAACCCTAGGGCTTAAACTTCTATGAAATCCACTAAAACACTCAATGCTATCGAAACAAGTTCAGGTGAAGATCTTTGACAAGAGACTAATGGATCTGGGCAGTAAAAACTAAGAAAAAGCAAAATCTAAGAGAAAAAATGCAAAAAATGGAAATTTCATAATTTTTAGCAGGGTACGTAGGCAACCGGTTAAGCCAGGTGCGGGCCCGCTCTGTGCACACAGAAACAGTGCGTACAAGTACGCACTGTGCAATACTCAGAGGGTGCGTACTACTGAAAAAACCAAGAAAAACTAAATTCAATCTAACCCTAAGCTAACCCACCCAAATGCAAAGTCACAGAGCCAAAAACCAGAAAATAAATGACTTTTCTCAGATCAAAGTTGCATACAAAGGAAAAGACTTTCACATCAATGGAGTCCCCAGCGGAGTCGCCAATTTGTCAGGCGGAAAGAGTCGATAGTGCGGACACAGCCAACCTCCCTAGGAGCCTAAGACTCTCTAGTGACAAACAAGACAAACAAGAGCAATCCTTCTCTAAACATGCATTTACTATATAAGAAATCAAGTGTTTAGATCCTACCTATAATCCAACGCTGTTGTAGCAGTCCAGCCTCACTGATCCGGATGAGCTCCTCCTTCACTTTGAAACCTGCATTCACTAACAATCAAACGATTAAATAGCACTTGATAATCTCATAGAATAAAACATATTTAACACATAGACCAAGGAGTACATGAAACAACTCATAAATAACAAGTTATTGAGAAGAATGGACTCATTTGCATTAATAGGAAACAAAAGGAACAATTACAACCTGAGCCTTGGTGTTGTGCAAGTCCCTCCCAGGGTCCATCAAGGGTTCTCCTTTACTTTGACAAAGCTCACCCACTTCCAAATAGAACAAGCAAAGATGGAAATCTCTCCTCACAAGCTTCTAAATGGGAGTCCTAATTCCAGCAGCATCTACCCTTAGAAATGTTTAGCTTCCAACCTCCCCTCCTTCTGGCCCAATGCCTGTATTTATAGTGGTCTAGAGGAAGTTATTCAGGTCCACCATCAATGGGATAATCCCCTCTTTGGATGGGATAGCTCCCTCATTGATGGGATAAGTTCCTCTTTATTAGGGGTACATGAACCATCTGGAGGCGCTCAATACACGTCGAACAACCTTCTAGAATGCTCTAGAAATGACCACAAGTAACTTTTTAAAGATGAAACTTGCACATTTTGACCTTTACAGGGGGATGCACCTGCCCCTTTACATACAGAGCGTACAAGTACGCAGCTTTTGTGAACATTGGGTGCGTACCCGCAGGTAAGGTTGAGAGAACCTGCGTACCCAGAGATAAATACATCTATAAAGAATTTCTCTCTTTTTGGAGTTTGACATGGAGAGCAGAGGCATAAGACTTGCCTTAGAGGATAGCATGACTGTTGATAGAGCCATACTAACTGTAAATAGCCATGGTGACATTTTTTAGTGTAACAGTCACCCTAATATACAGGATGATCTTTGAGAAGCATCTGCCTTGCATGTTGTAAACAGCGATGGAGGCATTGATTGACATATCAGATTGATATACCTCACCCCTTGGCACCTCCATATGGATGTACAATGCGGAGAAGGCTTCGCATGTTTTGCCAAAGTTTTCCATGGATAAGCTAGTCATGCAAGAAGTGTCATATCACATCTCTATAGGGTTGTCAGTAAGACTGCACAGGAATAAGAAGGCACCTTGGCTTGCTCTTCCTTTGCAGATTGGGTTGTATGAGATCCAGAATCTCAAGCATGCTGAAGCTGAGACGGAGGAATTCAAGAGGTTCACCTTCGTCACCAGAGGTTTCAATACATATGACCCGCATTTCTTAGTGAAGGACCACTGCGTGAGCGTGTATCATCCTTGGATCCACGGGGCATGTCATTGGCCTGAGGAAGACCCATGGAGATATTGTTACAACTTCTCTAGGCTCAATCAATCGGTCATAATGGTTGTAGATTAATTAGCAGTGCAGAAGGCAGTAGCATCTTAGAGAGAAGAATCATTAGTAGTAGCAGAGGGAAGCAGACCTGTGCTTGACAAAGGCAAGAGGAAGGTTGCATACAACATAGAGGTGGAGCAAAGATGCAAGTTCAAATCATATCCACTTGTGTTAAAAGAAGCTTTGGAAATTGAGGTGAAGAGGTGACCGCACGACAGGAGGATCGCTCAAAGGCAAAGAGAGAAATAGAAGCTAGAGGAAGAAGAAAAGGAGTTATAGGAGTTGAAGCAGCAACTCAGGGAGAAATAAGAGCTATGCAGAAGAGAGAAGGAGGCACAATAGGAACATGAAAAATGGGAGGCGAAACATGCAAATATTGATGAAATTGTGCCCATACAAGTTATTGATTCATCCAAACAGCTGGAACTTAGCAGACAAGGTGAGAAGTTGCAGGAGCAGGGCTTTTCTCGGGAGATTAAATAGATGCTAGAGCAGATGGACAGAGATATGGTTCAACTCGAGTTAGATTAGGAAATTGACCTCATGCCTCAGAAACAATAGGTCACCCCACTGGCTTCACCAGATTCGAAAGTAGAGTAAGTCCCAAGCGATCAAGGAGACACTAAAATCCTTAAGGACAATCTGGAAGCAGATGTGCACAACATATCTTTAGGACAAGTCACAACATAGAGTTGTTCAGTCGCGCAAAGTGCCCACTTTAGATGTCCATGTATCTCCTGCGTAGTTTGAAGAGTGAGTGATCGTGTCCGATGTGCGCAGAAATCCAACTGCATTGGCCGATGCTACTAGGGCATATGTCGGAGCCACTAGCTTGAGTGATAGATTCTTGATAGCTGAGAACGAGTGCATGGCTAAGGAGCCACAAGTGGCCAAGCAAGGAGAAGATAAAGTCACAACATCTACCAGAGCAGAGTTGAGGAGAGAGATATTAGATGAAGTATCGTCTCTCGAGACAGTCATGCAAAAGTTATACTTCAGGTTCATCGCCATGCATAAGTCAGTTGTCCATGTCAATGGTTGGTAGCAGCACTGTGCTAGGAGAGCACACATCTTGTTAGATCTATACACTACTGTTGATCACATGAAAATATGGAAAATGAAGTACAAGGGAGCCCCATTTCACTTTCCAAAGATGATGAAGCCAAAGGCAGTCGAGTTGAAGGAACGCATCTAAAGGTAGATTCGGAACTATGAGGAACTCTCGCAGCTCATCACCAGCTTGCAAGCTTCACATGCATGAGTGTTCAGGAGCATGGATGTCATTGTTCGCACGCATGCGATCCCATCCATTGGCACACTCACCAAGGCAAAGAGAAAGAAACAAGTCCGACTGGAGATGGACATGTACTTTTATTAGTTTATGCGCATATCCACTAGTGCAGAATTGCAGATGAGCACAGACACTATGCACCAATATGTTGCTGGCCCAACTTCACTCAAGAATATGATGTGCATGTTATCCGACAAATCGTTGGAGAGAGGTGCCAAATTAGTGTACCCGAATGCAACAAAGGCAACAGTTGACTTTCAAAAGGATGTCACCATAGAGCACGCGGACACCATAACAGACTACCAAGATTGGCATCAGTTCGCCATTGTCGATCATCGAGAGGATGTCGAAGAGTTAATATTCCCACAATTGTTCAAGTCTTAGTGATGTCTTGCATGGCTTAATCAAGTGTATTTTTGTCTAACATGGGTACATGTGCAGAATGTAATGTAAACATGTTGTAAAATTGAAAGACCAAGTGTCAATAGTGTTAGCTACCTATACCAATAGGTTTCATATTTCATGATTGGCAAATAAAGGTCCAAATATGCTCTGCTTTGATGATGCAAAGATCCCATATTTCCAAGAGAAAACATGTGTACATAGCTTGATGTTGACTCAATTTTGATGGGTGGTTCAACAGCCTAATCTGGATCATGCCATGTTTTAATTTTCTGTTGTAGAATAGAGAAAGAGGTCTGTCCAAACTGTTTAACCTTGGCAGACCAGTAGCTTAGGTAGAGAAGTAAGGTTCCCAACTGCTTAATCTGGGACCTTGGAAGCAATAAGAGTAGTTCTAGATAGAAAATCAAAAGAAAAGCCAAGAGAAAAGAAAAGGCACATAAGGGTCTACAAGTCTAAGTGCACCCTTCATGAAGAAACAAAAAATGCTAGGCAAGTAGATGGGTAATCAGATGGGGTTACAGAAATGTCATTCCTTTCAATTGAGTGTCTGGTAACCTGTTTTCAAAGGAATATCAGTGGATAGAGAAGGTCCTCTTCTCCATCATGTTGCATCAAAGTAAAGGAGCATGTCTAACTTCCTTTCTCCCCTTTCACATTCATTTCTAACATCCCTTCACCAGTTCCTTTCATGAAAGAGTTCAAGGTCTTATGTGGGTTCTTGGTTCTTTAAGAGCCACATTTCTTGTCTAAAAATCTTTTTATTTTGATCTACTCTCTAAACTAAGTTGTTTTCATATAAACTTAGTGTTTCACCCTCTCGTCCCTTCCCCCCCTCATATTAACCCCTAACTTCTTATTATCTAAATCCCCTATGATCCACTTTCCCCCTACTATTATAACACCATGGTGTATAAACCCCTAAACATCTATAATATCCCCCCTTGTTAGCACTATAGCTAAATAAGTTTGTTGGAGGGAGACATTAGTCCACCAGGGACTATGGTCAACCCTGTCATGGGATTACTCTAGCCTCTGGCTAGAGTAATAACCTCATCCTAAGCCCTCACCTCCCCTCTGTTCAAAAATTCCACAAAAAACCCCTTTCCCTCTGCTCAAACCCACTTTTAACCCATTTTTTTCTAAAAGATTAACCCAAAAACCCTCAAAAACCCTTAAAACTATGCTCCCGCGCATAATTATTAAATTGAATATTTTAATGGCCGGGCGGGACCCAACCCAGAGCTGCGCAATCGACGACAGTACCCACCAGCCGTCCGATCTCTGCAGCCCCCGATCCAACGGTGGGTGGTCAATCTCGCTCCCCGACCTGCCTCCCTTTAACGTCCGGGGAAGGGCGGTATTGGGCGCTGTACCCTGGACGCGTGGCAGGCGCTGGGGTTGTTCGGAGCCCCCCTCCCCGATACCGCCTATCACCAAAAGCGGTGCGGGGAGACCGCTTACCGCCTCCCCCATACCACCCCTCCCGCACGTCATGCCCACGTCACTATAACGTCGCGTCACTCCGTCCGCCCCCGCGCCCCGTGGCCCTCCACGTGGCCTTGCCACAGCATCCGCCTGCCACAGTGTCCGCCCGTCACTGTGTCCAACCACGCTGGTCTCCAGCTCAGCGTCCACGTCACCTTCCGTACCCGGCCTGCCATGACGTCATGCTGACGTCATTGGCGGAAAAAGCGCCAATGACCCTTTTTGTCCAAATTTGCCGTTATAAACGCCCGAACTAGCCGTTTTTGGTCATTTTCACGCGAAAACGACACAGCCATTGTCGACCTGCTTGCCGCGAAATTGCCTCCAGCCATCAAATTCGAAGTTGCGACCACTATAACTTGGAAATTCAGCTGTAGTGAGCTCCCCCTATTCGGCCCGAAGGCGTTCCGTGCTTGTTTTCCAGGTATTTCACCGAAATTTCCCTGTTTCTCCCTTATGCATGCCATTTCTATGTGAATTCTCCCATAAGAATCATTCAAATCCTAAATTCCACACTGTCTGTCACTGAATTTGCCATTAAATCCCCCTGCATTACCCTTTGCCCCGAGAATTCTGTACTAAAACGATAATTCACAGTTGAAGGTTACAATTTCGCCTCGAACTTGCCCGACATTGTTCCCTTTTGCCTGGTGGAGGCCTAAGGCTGCATATCACCAAATTGAATCCAGCTCACCCTCTGCAATCATCCCCATCAATTCACAATCCCTGTGAATTTACTAAAAAAACAGCAGAGACAAGTCTGCCAAGCCTGCTTTCTCCACTGTGAAGAGCATTCAAGCATTGTCTATAGTGATCCTGTCACTTAAGCTATGAACAACCTTGCACACCATTGCACTCACCTTGTTCAAAATCAAATTACACAATGGCTGCTCCTGCACCCTCAGCCCTCAGTGTTGCTCCTTTGAATGCACCAAACAAAGACTTGGAGTCCTTGCCTCTTGCTGACAGGGACTACCTCATTGAAGACTTTGTGGGTAACAGGGACTTCTTGCAGACTTTCAGGCAACTAAGAGATGACTACCTGAATGGTCATGATACATATGGGATATGGGAGTCAAATCTGCCATACTACTGTCTCCCCTCTGTCAATGTCTTTCCTGAGATCATTCGCCTCTGTGCTGAAAACTATGATGTGCAGCAAAGAGCTATTAAGTCTCCATCTGGGAGCATCCTCTTTCACATTAATCCTGAAACCATCAAGAAGATGCTCCACTTTGATCAAAATGAGCTGCTGTTCCCATTTTCCATGAATTACCTGCTGGACACTGGTGCCAAGATGACCAGTGAGGATATTCAGAAGGTCACCAGGACATTTATGAAACCTGAATGTCAGCCTGCAGGGCCACCTCCCTACTTGGATGTCTATTTTACTGAGGTAGGCAGACTGTTGCTAGACATGATTGCTTATGTGTTGGGGTACAGAACTAGTGAGCATGTGGATGAAACATTGCTGGTATTGCTAGCTGCTTACAGCCCAGGCCAACCCCCTGCCCGCAAATATAACTTTGCCAAGTTCATAGCTAACAAGATTCATGATCAGCTGTGCAAAGTAGACAGACAGGGTGTCTTCAAGTACTCATCCTATATCTACCACCTTTTTATGTACTATCAGTCTGAGGTTTTTCCATGCTACATCAAAAAGCTTGATTATAAAGGGGAAAGAAGATCTGTTATCTTTTGGACAACTGTCTATCATCAAGTCCAAAGTTCACCCTATTCCTATTGTGAGTTTGTTGACCAATTTGTATACCCTGTCTCTTGCTTATTGATGAGGTCCCCTCCTCCCAGAATATCAACTGAAATTCAGAAAGTCCTCCAGCTCTCCAAAAATTACAAAATAGGTGATTGGTACCTATATGAGGAGCATACAGTCATCAGAGTCTATGGCTGTGAGCTGTGTCCATACAGGCTCCCAAAATATGTGCCTATGAGGATATTTGCCTTGGAGTATTATAGGCAGTTAATTCAATCTGACCTCACTCACTTTCACAGCTCCAAAAAGAAAGCCCATCTAAAGTTCAAGAACCAGGTGGGCCCCTTCATCATGAATAAAAAAGAAGGATGGGAAGATGTTGACCTAATACTCAGAAACAAATACAAGTTATCACATAGTTTCCGGTGGGTCCCTTATGACCCTGAAGGCTTCATTACTGCTAGAAGGGTCAAGTACAGGCTACTAGGTTATAAGCATTGCAAATATCCACACATTGAAAAATATGCCAACCAGCAAGAATGGCAGCAGGACACTTTAGTTGAAAAATTAACTGAAGAAGAGACAATGTTAAAGAATGTCAGAGAACTAGAAAAGACTCTTGACCTAGATTTTGTGCAGCAGGTACCCTTCAAACGACCGCACTCAGCAGGAGAAGGGACCTCGGCCTCAAGAACAGCACCAGCCACACAGGCACCATCTACAGATGCACAAGGAACAGACAAAGGGAAAGGAATAATGGGTGCTGAAGAAGAAACCGTGAAAGAAAAGCCTGCCCCTTCAAGTGAGCAGCAACCAGAGCAGCAACCAGAGCAGAATCCCCCTCCACAAACCGAGCCACAAACAACTCCAATTATGCAGACCCCAGCACAGGAGGAAAAGGGGTACAAAAAGAGGCAGAGAAGAGTCCACTCCTGCTAGTGGATCCTCCCAACAACCCTAGGCCAAAAGGCAAAGGGCTGACTCCCCAGAGGTAGAAGACATCACTGAAGAAATCCTTGACAGTTCAAGGAAAGACAGGGAGGGCAGCCAGCATACAGGGACAAGCTCCTTTCAGCAGGAGCAAGGATTACAACTTGGTTTGGAGTTGTCCTCCTCCTCTCAGCAGAGCAAGAAGCCCAAAAGCACTAAGGCTTCTTTCAAGCAAATTAAAGCACAGAATGACTTGCTGAGGGTGGAAGTCTACAAACAATTTCTTAATGCAACACCAGCCCAAAAAGAAAGGCTAATGTCGGTATATGACATTCAAGAGGAGAAAATGATCCTCAGCCATTTCAAACCTACAGTGCCCAATCCAAAATCAGGGGCAGATTATGTGAAGACAAGGGTGGAGGTCCTAGCCAAGGACATCCATCCCATGGACCAAATTGAACTCCATAAGCAGGCAGGAGAAATGGTTTATGCAACCTTGGTAGACAGGGCAACCATGGCCCATGAGCTGAAAGAATCACTGAAAAATACCAACACTTAGTTGGGTTTTGAGAGAATGTCTTCCCTAGCCAAAGATAACAGAATAAAGTCACTTGAGGACATTATTATCGACCTGGGACATGATCCTAAGGATCCAAAGGGTGTAAAGGCCCTTATGAAGAAAAAAGAAGATGACCTCAATGCATTAAAGAAGAGGTTAAAGCTGCAGCCCACAGAGCACCCTCAAACAGCAGAGCTACAAAAGGAAAAACAGGTTGATGAGCAACTGGACCTCATAATGCAGCTAAACCAAAAGGTCCTTGATTTGGAGAAAGAGCTTGAAGGAGCATTACAAGATAAACAGGGAGAATCTACATCCCAAGCTCCTCCAACTACTTCAACCACTGCAACAACTACAGAGGCAGCAGTGGCCCCTGCAACAGAAGCAGCAGCAACAACAACAGCTCCAGATTCCAGCACAAGTGTAGAAGAATTGACCAAGGCCATCAAAGAAATGGAGCTCCAGGAAATGAGATAAAAAAGGCCAAGGAAAAATTGGCAGAGCTGGATGCCAAGTATGATAAATCAAAAGTGACCGTAGCAGAGCAAGGCAGAGAAATAAAGGCTCTAAAAGAAAAGATAAAAGCCTTAGAGAAAGAGCTAAATCTGGAGAGTGCCATGGCTGAGATAAAAAGAATTCTATGGGCCAAAATTGGCCAATCCATCACTCAACAATGGAGGTCGATCAAAACTATACATGAGCAGATGGATTTAATTGGCCAGGCACAAACAGAAATTCAGAGGGCCAAAGCATTACTGGGAGACAAACCTGAACAGGAAAATAGAATGATAGATTTCTTGAACAGGCAAGAAAAGGAGGAGCTGGCAGCCATTGGCATTGTCAACAGAACAGAGGCTGTCCTCACAGCCAAAAAGGTGCTAACTCTCAGAAATTATGTACAAACTGTGGAGAGGAAGTGCTACGAGATACAAGCTGATGTGGAGGAATATAGAGTCAAGATGGCAGTGCTACAAGCAAAGGGACTGCCCAGCCTACTAAGTGGTGCAGGAAGACTGATCTCCCGAGATCAATTCACCAACAGGATGGCAACTTATATTGAAAATCAAATCACTGCATCTGGCAGTACATCTGAAGAAACAGGGCCTCCAACAGGACAAAGCCTATATGATAAACTTGGAGGCCTGTTTTTTATTGAAAATGAGGTAAATCACCTTTTTGAAACTCCTCCAAACTTTTACAGATATACAGAGGCCGACGAAACCTTGATAAAGATTAGAAGACATCAGCTGCCAAAGGAGGATTGGTGGCAGGCAATGCTTCAAATTTTGCCACGGTAGCCTAAATTGCTCGGTCACTGCCAGCTCCAACTCACTAGAAGACAAACAGCAGAATAAAGTCAGTATTAAAGGCAGTCGAAAGGTGACTAAGCACATGGAGAACGACAGCTAGCCCAAAGGATAAGAAGATACGTGGATTTTTGGACAGCGTACCCTCAACCGACTCCAGCAGCCACCAAGTCAACAGTTTCTGACTATTTTGGACAGCTAAAGCCCTGAAGAGTTATTACAGCATTAAATTTCTCAGCTACAATGCTCCAGGAGTTGGCATAACATAAATGAGCCATTAACTCATTCTCTTGATATTTTCTTATGTAAATTTTGTATATATACCCCCCTTAGCAACGCATAAGGGGTTGGTGATTTTCACTCTGAGGCAAATCTATTGTACACTTTCAGATTATCTAATACAAAGGGCTGGACCAGCTCAGTGATTTCCTGGAACTTTGATGTCTTGCTGATAACTTAAGTGCTGTTGCAGAATTCTTGTGCTGTCTGATGAAATAATAATTTTTCCTTAATCTCTGTCTTGTTTTCTTATGTTTATTAAATCATACTCATGTTTCACTGACTAGCAGTAAAGAAAAAGAATAGTGCATGAATTGTCTGGTTACACCTTGTGCTCAATTTTTACTGCTGTAAATGTTTTTCTTCAGAATTAACTATGGACATGAATTCTTAAATGCTCATGTTTTTTCATTAATTCTATAATGTGAATGTTGTCTAGAAATTCTTCACTGCTTCTAAATAACACTCTCACTTCTTTTGCATATCAGTTTATTGGAAGATTCTTAACTGCCTTTCATGAACTAGACATATCACACTTAATCACAATTTCAAAGCATTGCTTCTCAGACACTTATCCAGCTCTGCAACATCACTATTGTATTAACACAGCACACCGAACTACTAAAGGACCACTGACTCCATGCCCAATGGCCTAGAACATATTAGTGCACACATATATATCTTGACTGAAACCATCACCCAACCAAGTCCAAAACAAACCTTGAGCATCATAGCTAGCCTAAAATTCTTCTCAAAACAGAGACAAACCATAAAGAGAGAGCCCTCTCTGATTACAGTCAGGCTAGAAGCTGTAATCCAAAGATTGGTTAGTGGTTACCCCGGCCGTATTCCCTTGGGAGTCAAAGGGAACAACCTGGGTGTTAACATAATTGGCGACTCCACTGGGGAGTTCCTCAGGATTTTCTAATCTCTGTATATCTCTTAAAGCTGCTTGCAATCAATTTTCATACTAGCTTTAAGATATACACAGTCACTCCAAAATCTTGTCTGGCCCTTGTAGACACAAAAATATTCCAAAAAACATACAGAAACACAGTTCAGAAGCTGGCTCCCAAGAAGAATCCACGATATACAAGGTCAAATCCTGACCCCAATCCTCCAACTGTTTTTGAAAATCCTAATACAATCCCTAAGATCATTAGGAAGCAGCAGGGACAGGAAACTCTTGCTGATTCAAGTCCTGAGACAGCTCATCCAAACCTTGTTCCCACTCCAATCAAGGTTCTATTTCGGTCTACCCTTGATTCCCCCAGTTCACCATCCACATCTCAAAGCCCTTCTTTCTCACCTCCATCCACTGCACATATTCCCTTGGCCAACACTCTAGTTTCTACCGTTCTCAAAACCCC
Organism: Pinus tabuliformis; assembly: GCA_031772625.1. Classification (NCBI taxonomy): domain Eukaryota; kingdom Viridiplantae; phylum Streptophyta; class Pinopsida; order Pinales; family Pinaceae; genus Pinus; species Pinus tabuliformis. The sequence continues at coordinate 1,121,120,462 of CM062819.1, read as the reverse complement.
TGTTGTACCAGTTGTTTATGCTATCCCTGTCAATCCTATAAATCTTGCAACTATGGCTAATAGATATGCACCCCTGCAGTTGCCTGCCAATGCTGCAGCCCTACCCCAGGACTACCAATCCAAGATCTCATATTTTGACTCCACTGGCCCTTTCACAGCAATTCAGCATGCCAGAAGGATGCAAGACCACTTTGAGAACTATGAAATAGATGATGACAGTGTGAGAATGAGAATCTTTGTTCAGAGCCTCACAGGGGATGTAAGAACTTGGTTTAGATCACTGGTAGCAAATACCATTACAACCCCTGATGAGCTTTATCAAACCTTTACTAACAGATGGGAGAAAAAGAAAGATCCCCTGCACATACTTGGTGAATATGATACAATCAAACGAGGTCCTCAAGAGACCGTTTTGGAGTATTGTGCAAGATTCAACAATGTATATAACGCAATACCACAGAATTTAAGACCTCCTCCTGATTTAGCCTTGTACAAATTTCCGGATGGTTTTGACCCTGATATGGCATATCAGCTGAAGGAAAGAGCTCCTGAGACCCTTGAAGATGCCCAAAAGGTTGTTGTCACAGTAGAGGCTAACCTGATTGCCAAAAGAAACAGGGCAAGATTGGAAAAGAGAACCACCTTTAAAGAAGAACCCTCAGCCTTTGATCAAAAATTGGATGCAATACTCACTGGTATGAAGAGATTGGGTGATAGAGTAGAATCAGTTGAGAGAAAGTCATCATGGGAAGCACCACAAAATAACCCTATCAGGAATCCAAATTTTAGGAGAAATCAAAACCCAAACACTGGCAAAACCGGTTATGATCCAGACATAAGACCTCCTTTCCAGGAAAACTATACTGAGTCATCCACTTCAAATGAGCAAACAGATGACACCCACATTAATCTGATGGGCCTGAATGATGAGCAACAAGTTTTTCTGAGTCAAGAAGATCATAAGGATGATGACATTCAGCAATTCCAGACCAGGTCAGGTGAATCATTTGACTTCAAACAAGGATATGACACAGCTGTTTATGAAGTTCATAAGCAATACAAGCTAAGAAGCAGAACTATAAATGTAACACAGCCTGAAAAAACAAAGGATAGCCAGCAGCCTAAGGAAGCTATTGTCACAGAACCAAGGGACAAAACTGGTCCAAGTACAGATGAGGTAACAGTTGAAGAAGTAACTCAAACATCCCCCTCAAAACAGCAGCCAGTAGATACAACACCCTGCCAACCCAACTCAAGTAAAACTCCTCAAGAAATGAGGAAGAAGGACAAGCTTCCAGATCAAGAAAAGAAACAAGAAGAAGACTTAGTGAATAAGGAAAAGGCTGTCACCCACAACACCAAGATATCATCTGAAAGACCCTTTGACTTAGAAGCTGAAATTGGCAAATTGAAAGTAGCTGTTCCTCTTTCAGAACTAGCCAAGCATGACATTTATAGACAACAAATCAAGAAGTCCCTTCAAATTACTCGTAATAAAGATAATGTCAATGTGTTGGATGACACCCCAGAATTGCTATTCGGTCCAGAGGTTGATGGAAAAATAGCAGTCACAGGGATCTTACCTTTTTATGTCAGTTTACATGTTCATGATAAGATATTACACAATGCAATGTTTGACTCAGGTGCCTCTCACAACCTGATGCCAAAATCAGTCATGGAGAGATTGAATTTAGATATTACAAGACCATATAAAGACCTATTCTCATTTGACTCCAGCCAAGTTAAGTGTTTAGGCTTGATAAAAGACTTATGTGTGTCCCTTGTTCAGTACCCAAATAAAACAATTCTCATGGATGTTGTGGTTGCTGATATCCCACCTAAATATGGGATGTTGTTATCAAGGTCATGGGGGGCTAAACTCCAAGGTTCCCTACAACTAGACATGTCGTATGCAACCATCTCGGTCTTTGGTCAACCCAAGAGGTTATATAGAGAGTCACTCATGAAATACATGGTCAGCAGTGAAGAAAAACCTCAAAATTTTCCCATATATGCTGTCCATTCTGATATAGATTCATATATTCTCTTAAATGATAATTCAGGTCTTACAAATGATGAAGAAACCGAGACACTCAAACAAGATCAAGACATTAATGAACAAGCTGCTGCTCTAGAAGTAAAGCTGATCCAATCAACCAATGAGACTGTCCTAAAAGACAAACTAAATGAAGAACCAGAACTTCAACTCACAAACCCAGATCACAGAGAAGTTATTAAGCCTCCCCTAGAACAAGAAGTCCTATGGTTCCTTGAATTTGATGGGTCAGTCAACAAATTAGGGGCAGGAGCTGGAGTTTGGATACATAACAAGCAGAACAATCATGCAGAAGGTCGAGCCTATAGGCTAAATTTCAGATGCACTAATAATATGGCAGAATATGAAGCTCTTTTACTAGGCCTTAAACTAGTAAAATTCTTACAAGCCACAAAGGTTTCAATTCTAGGAGACTCAGACCTAGTTATCCAACAAGTAAAGGGAAATTTTGTCACTAATGACAAAAGATTGAGATCTTATAGATCTGCTGTTGCTGAAATATTAAACTCTTTCATTGAATTCCAAATCACCAAAATCCCTAGAGACCATAATCTTCATGCTCACAGTTTGGCCACATTTGCAAGTACTTGCAAGCTACCTTTTGAGCCCCACCATTGCTTTACAGCTGAGGTAAAACACAGACCTTCTGTCCCAAACAATGTCAAGGACTGGCAAGTATTTGAAAATGATACACAAATAAATAATTTCTTGACCTTGCAACAAGAATTTGCAGGACTAAATATTGACACTGAAAGAGAAAGTCAATCACAAATACTTGATCAACAGAAATATAAGCCAATATCACCTAAAACAGCTAACCAAATCCTACATCCAACAATTTTCAACAAAAACAACATACAAGAAATTCAACAAATCAGTTGTGAAGAAGTGGCTGATGCTGAGGCTGAAGTGATACAATTGAAAGACAATTTTCTTCCAACAGGCCTAACTCCACTAGAGGATATTTTTGATTCAAATGATGTCCCTAGAAAACCAAAAATGCAGCCCCTTAACTCTGCCATTGAAGAATGCAACATTGGAACCATTGAAAAGCCCAAGATAATAAAATTGTCTGCTTCCCTACCCCCTGATCAGAAGCCCAAATACATTGACCTCTTCAAAGAATTCCAAGATGTCTTTGCATGGATTTATGAGGACTTAAAATCCTATGACACCTCTGTTATCCAACATACCATCCCTCTCAAGCCAAATCAAAAGCCATTTAAGCAAAAATTGAGAAGAATAAACCCTATGCTTCTCCCTGCAATTGAGAAAGAGGTACAAAAAATGTTTAAAGCTGGTATCATAGCACCAATCAGGTTTTCTGATTGGATCTCAAATTTGGTGCCCACAAGAAAGAAAACTGGTGAAATAAGACTTTGTGTTGATCTTAGAAATCTAAACCAAGTGTCCCTCAAAGACAACTATCCCTTACCTAAGATGGATCACATTCTCCAAAGAGTGGTAGGGGCCTCAAGGATTTCATTACTTGATGGGTTCTCAGGCTTTAATCAGATCCTAGTACACCCTGATGATCAAGACAAAACTGCATTCACAACCCCATGGGGAACTTTCAAATATGTAAAAATGCCTTTCGGATTGAAAAATGCAGGGGCAACATTTCAAAGGGCAATGGATATTGCTTTTGCCAAAGAGATTCATGACTTTCTTGTCATTTATTTGGATGACCTTACACCTTTCTCAAAATCAGACCAAGAACATTTGAAGCATTTGAGACAAATCTTCTTGACATGTAGGAAATGTGGAATTTCCTTGAACCCAAAGAAGTCTCTGTTTGGTTTGGAAGAAGGTAAGCTGTTAGGACATATCATTTCAAAGGATGGCATCAGAATTGACCCAGACAGGATACAAGCTATCTTGCAAATGCCTCACCCAAGAAACATCAAAGAATTGCAAGCCTTCTTGGGTAAGATCAACTTCTTGAGAAGGTTTATCCCAAACTTAGCAGAATTGATCAGACTACTAAATAACATGCTAAAGAAGGACTCAAAAGTGAAATGGACAGTTGAAGCAAATCAAGCCTTTGAAGGTATAAAATTGGCCCTTACCCAAACCCTAGTCTTAACAAATCCTCAATTTGACAGAGAATTTATCATTTTCTCTTTTGCCTCCCAGCATACTATTGCTGCTGTTTTATTACAGAAAGATGACCAAGGAAATGAGAAACCCATTGCTTTCTTTAGTAGAGCTCTCAGAGATGCACCCCTGAAATATCAGATCATGGAAAAGCAAGCTTATGCTTTGGTCAAGGCCATTAAAGACTTTAGGATTTACATCCTTTACTCCCATGTTATAGCTTATGTGCCAAGTCCCATTGTAAAAGACATACTTACTCAAGAAAACTTAGAGGGCAGAAGAGGAAAATGGATAGCCAACATCTTAGAATTTGATATTGAAATAAAACCTACAAAACTAATAAAAGGGCAAGGTTTGTCCAAACTAATGACAGAAGCAAACTTCCAAGCCTTAGACATAAACCAGCTGGACAATGAACCGGAGCTGGCGACTCCAAAGATCAATGTAGCCTTTGAACAATCCCCTTGGTACTCTGATATATGTTATGTGTTACAAAACCTGTGTGCTCCACCAGGATTGTCCAGAACTAAGTGTAGGTTCCTAAAAATGAAAGCTTCAAGATTTTGTGTCATGGATGGCTATTTGCTTTGGAAAAACCATGAAGGTATATTGTTAAACTGCTTAATTGAGAAAGAGACTAACAAAATCATGGAAGAATTTCATGCAGGTGACTGTGGTGGACACTTGTATTGGAAGTCCACTGTGGATAAGATACTGAGGGCTGGTTACTATTGGCCCACTGTTTTCTCTGATGTCAAGAAATTTACCACCTCATGTCATAAATGTCAATTGTTTGAGGGAAGAAGAAAGTTACTGCCACTTCCTTTGAGGCCTATTGCAACAGAGAGACCTTTTCAACAATGGGGCTTGGATTTCATTGGGGAAATTCATCCCTCATCTTCAGGCCAACATAGATGGATTCTAACAGCTACAGACTACTTTACTAAGTGGATTGAAGCTGTTCCATGCAGACAAGCAAATGATTCCACTATCATTCAGTTCCTTGAGACCAATATTCTCTCTAGATTTGGTTGTCCTGATAAGATAATAACAGACAATGCTGCTGCTTTCAGATCTAAGAAGATGGTGAATTTCTGCCACAAATTTCACATTACCTTGGGCCACTCTACTGCATACTATCCCCAAGGAAATGGCCTTGCTGAATCATCAAATAAAAACCTTGTAAACATCATAAAGAAGGTGTTGGAAGAAAACAAGAAGAATTGGCATAAGAAGCTTGTAAATGCCTTGTGGGCAGATAGACTAACAACCAAGAGATCAATTGGGATCATCCCATATGAGTTAGTTTATGGATTAGAAGCCAAATTTCCTTCATCACTAGGGGTCCCGGTTATGAAATTACTTCAAGAAAGTCAAGCTGAGCCAAATGATATGCAAAGAAGGATAAATCAAATAATATGCTTGCAGCAAACTAGAGACCAAGTTTACAGCAGAGTTCAAGTTTTGCAAGAAAAGTTAAAGAAAGCCTTTGACAGAAGGACTAAGGCTGAAGATTTCAACATAGGTGACAAAGTCCTCAAGTGGGATTCAAGAAGAGAAGACAAGGGAAAACATGGAAAATTTGATTCCCTTTGGAGAGGACCATTTGTTGTTCAAGCAATACAAGGAAACAATACTTATTTCCTTAAAAGTCTTGATGAAGCTGATCTGGATGAAGGTCCTGTGAATGGCAGGATGTTAAAGCACTATTTTGACTACCATCCATGAGTGCAGCCTAAGTTTTCCCTGTACATAATCAACTGTATATATTTTCTTTCAGCAGATAAATAGTTCAGTTTGAGAAGTCACTACAAATAAGCAGAAAAGGGGCTTTACATCCCAGAAATTCCACAGAGGTAATAGCCTCTAGTTTTGAAATACAAAGAGAGAATTTTCAAATTTTGGTAATAACAGATCAAGGGCCAAGGCTTTCTGACCTGCTGTTCTTGGTCTTTCAGATGGAAAAACCATCCCCATGTGGAGCCACTGTTAGCTACCTATACCAATAGGTTTCATATTTCATGATTGGCAAAGAAAGGTCCAAATATGCTCTGCTTTGATGATGCAAAGATCCCATATTTCCAAGAGAAAACATGTGTACATAGCTTGATGTTGACTCAATTTTGATGGGTGGTTCAACAGCCTAATCTGGATCATGCCATGTTTTAATTTTCTGTTGTAGAATAGAGAAAGAGGTCTGTCCAAACTGTTTAATCTTGGCAGACCAGTAGCTTAGGTAGAGAAGTAAGGTTCCCAACTGCTTAATCTGGGACCTTGGAAGCAATAAGGGTAGTTCTAGATAGAAAATCAAAAGAAAAGCCAAGAGAAAAGAAAAGGCACATAAGGGTCTGCAAGTCTAAGTGCACCCTTCATGAAGAAACAAAAAATGCTAGGCAAGTAGATGGGTAAGCAGATGGGGTTGCAGAAATGTCATTCCTTTCAATTGAGTGTCTGGTAACCTGTTTTCAAAGGAATATCAGTGGATAGAGAAGGTCCTCTTCTCCATCATGTTGCAGCAAAGTAAAGGAGCATGTCTAACTTCCTTTCTCCCCTTTCACATTCATTTCTAACATCCCTTCACCAGTTGCTTTCATGAAAGAGTTCAAGGTCTTATGTGGGTTCTTGGTTCTTTAAGAGCCACATTTCTTGTCTAAAAATCTTTTTATTTTGATCTACTCTCTAAACTAAGTTGTTTTCATATAAACTTAGTGTTTCACCCTCTCGTCCCTTCCCCCCCTCATATTAACCCCTAACTTCTTATTATCTAAATCCCCTATGATCCACTTTCCCCCTACTATTATAACACCATGGTGTATAAACCCCTAAACATCTATAATATCCCCCCTTGTTAGCACTATAGCTAAATAAGTTTGTTGGAGGGAGACATTAGTCCACCAGGGACTATGGTCAACCCTGTCATGGGATTACTCTAGCCTCTGGCTGGAGTAATAACCTCATCCTAAGCCCTCACCTCCCCTCTGTTCAAAAATTCCACAAAAAACCCCTTTCCCTCTGCTCAAACCCACTTTTAACCCCTTTTTTCTAAAAGATTAACCCAAAAACCCTAAAAAACCCTTAAACCTATGGTCCCGCGCATAATTATTAAATTGAATATTTTAATGGTCGGGCGGGACCCAACCCAGAGCTGCGCAACCGACGGCAGTACCCGCCAGCCGTCCGATCTCTGCCGCCCCCGATCCAATGGTGGGCGGTCAATCTCGCTCCCCGACCTGCCTCCCTTTAACGTCCGGGGAAGGGCGGTATTGGGCGCCGTACCCTGGACGCGTGGCAGGTGCTGGGGTTGTTCGGAGCCCCCCTCCCCGATACTGCCTATCACCAAAAGCGGTGCGGGGAGACCGCTTACCGCCTCCCCCATACCACCCCTCCCGCACGCCCACGTCACTATAACGTCGCGTCACTCCGTCCGCCCCCGCGCCCCGTGGCCCTCCACGTGGCCCTGCCACAGCATCCGCCTGCCACAGTGTCCGCCTGCCACCGTGTCCAGCCACGCTGGCCTCCAGCTCAGCGTCCACGTCACCTTCCGTACCGGGCCCGCCATGACGTCATGCTGACGTCATTGGCGAAAAAAGCGCCAATGACCCTTTTTGTCCAAATTTGCCGTTATAAACGCCCGAACTAGCCGTTTTTGGTCATTTTCACGCGAAAACGACGCAGCCATTGTCGACCTGCTTGCCGCGAAATTGCCTCCAGCCATCAAATTCGAAGTTGCGGCCGCTATAACTTGGAAATTCAGCTGCAGTGAGCTCCCCCTATTCGGCCCGAAGGCGTTCCGTGCTTGTTTTCCAGGTATTTCACCGAAAGTTCCCTGTTTCGCCCCTATGCATGCCATTTCTATGTGAATTCTCCCATAAGAATCATTCAAATCCTAAATTCCACACTGTCTGTCACTGAATTTGCCATTAAATCCACCTGCATTACCCTTTGCCCCGAGAATTCTGTACTAAAACGATAATTCACAGTTGAAGGTTACAATTTCGCCTCGAACTTGCCCGACATTGTTCCCTTTTGCCTGGTGGAGGCCCAAGGCTGCATATCACCAAATTGAATCCAGCTCACCCTCTGCAATCATCCCCATCAATTCACAATCCCTGTGAATTTACTAAAAAAACAGCAGAGACAAGTCTGCCAAGCCTGCTTTCTCCACTGTGAAGAGCATTCAAGCATTGTCTACAGTGAGCCTGTCACTTAAGCTCTAAACAACCTTGCACACCATTGCACTCACCTTGTTCAAAATCAGATTACACAATGGCTGCTCTTGCACCCTCAGCCCTCAGTGTTGCTCCTTTGAATGCACCAAACAAAGACCTGGAGTCCTTGCCTCTTGCTGACAGGGACTACCTCATTGAAGACTTTGTGGGTAACAGGGACTTCTTGCAGACTTTCAGGCAACTAAGAGATGACTACCTGAATGGTCATGATACATATGGGATATGGGAGTCAAATCTGCCATACTATTGTCTCCCCTCCGTCAATGTCTTTCCTGAGATCATTCGCCTCTGTGCTGAAAACTATGATGTGCAGCAAAGAGCTATTAAGTCTCCATCTGGGAGCATCCTCTTTCACATTAATCCTGAAACCATCAATAAGATGCTCCACTTTGATCAAACTGAGCAGCTGTTCCCATTTTCCATGAATTACCTGCTGGACACTGGTGCCAAGATGACCAGTGAGGATATTCAGAAGGTCACCAGGACATTTATGAAACCTGAATGTCAGCCTGCAGGGCCACCTCCCTACTTGGATTTCTATTTTACTGAGGTAGGCAGACTGTTGCTAGACATGATTGCTTATGTGTTGGGGTACAGAACCAGTGAGCATGTGGATGAAACAATGCTGGTATTGCTAGCTGCTTACAGCCCAGGCCAACCCCCTGCCCGCAAATATAACTTTGCCAAGTTCATAGCTAACAAGATTCATGATCAGCTGTGCAAAGTAGACAGACAGGGTGTCTTCAAGTACTCATCCTATATCTACCACCTTTTTATGTACTATCAGTCTGAGGTTTTTCCATGCTACATCAAAAAGTTGGATTATAAAGGGGAAAGAAGATCTGTTATCTTCTGGACATCTGTCTATCATCAAGTCCAAAGTTCACCCTATTCCTATTGTGAGTTTGTTGACCAATTTGTATACCCTGTCTCTTGCTTATTGATGAGGCCCCCTCCTCCCAGAATATCAACTGAAATTCAGAAAGTCCTCCAGCTCTCCAAAAATTACAAAATAGGTGATTGGTACCTATATGAGGAGCATACAGTCATCAGAGTCTATGGCTGTGAGCTCTGTCCATACAGGCTCCCAAAATATGTGCCTATAAGGATATTTGCCTTGGAGTATTATAGGCAGTTAATTCAATCTGACCTCACTCACTTTCACAGCTCCAAAAAGAAAGCCCATCTCAAGTTCAAGCACCAGGTGGGCCCCTTCATCATGAATAAAAAAGAAGGATGGGAAGATGCTGACCTAATCCTCAGAAACAAATACAAGCTATCACATAGTTTCCGGTGGGTCCCTTATGACCCTGAAGGCTTCATTACTACTAGAAGGGTCAAGTACAGGCTACTAGGTTATAAACATTGCAAATATCCACACATTGAAAAATATGCCAACCAACAAGAATGGCAGCAGGACACTTTAGTTGAAAAATTAACTGAAGAAGAGACAATGTTAAAGAATGTCAGAGAACTGGAAAAGACTCTTGACTTAGATTCTGTGCAGCAGGTACCCTTCAAACGACCGCACTCAGCAGGAGAAGGGACCTCGGCCTCAAGAACAGCACCAGCCACACAGGCACCGTCTACAGCAGCACCAGGAACAGACAAAGGGAAAGGAATAATGGGTGCTGAAGAAGAAACCGTGAAAGAAAAGCCTGCCCCTTCAAGTGAGCAGCAACCAGAGCAGACTCCCCCTCCACAAACCGAGCCACAAACAGCTCCAATTATGCAGACCCCAGCACAGGAGGAAAGGGGTACAAAAAGAGACAGAGAAGAGTCCACTCCTGCTAGTGGATCCTCCCAACAACCCCAGGCCAAAAGGCAAAGGGCTGACTCCCCAGAGGTAGAAGACATCACTGAAGAAATCCTTGACAGTTCAAGGAAAGACAGGGAGGGCAGCCAGCATACAGGGACAAGCTCCTTTCAGCAGGAGCAAGGATTACAACTTGGTTTGGAGGTGTCCTCCTCCTCTCAGCAGAGCAAGAAGCCCAAAAGCACTAAGGCTTCTTTCAAGCAAATTAAAGCACAGAATGACTTGCTGAGGGTGGAAGTCTACAAACAATTTCTTAATGCAACACCAGCCCAAAAAGAAAGGCTAATGTCGGTATATGACATTCAAGAGGAGAAAATGATCCTCAGCCATTTCAAACCTACAGTGCCCAATCCAAAATCAGGGGCAGATTATGTGAAGACAAGGGTGGAGGTCCTAGCCAAGGACATCCATCCCATGGACCAAATTGAACTCCATAAGCAGGCAGGAGAAATGGTCTATGCAACCTTGGTAGACAGGGCAACCATGGCCCATGAGCTGAAAGAATCACTGAAAAATACCAACACTTAGTTGGATTTTGAGAGAATGTCCTCCCTAGCCAAAGATAACAGAATAAAGTCACTTGAGGACATTATTATCGACCTGGGACATGATCCTAAGGATCCAAAGGGTGTAAAGGCCTTTATGAAGAAAAAAGAAGATGACCTCAATGCATTAAAGAAGAGGTTAAAGCTGCAACCCACAGAGCACCCTCAAACAGCAGAGCTACAAAAGGAAAAACAGGTTGATGAGCAACTGGACCTCATAATGCAGCTAAACCAAAAGGTACTTGATTTGGAGAAAGAGCTTGAAGGAGCATTACAAGATAAACAGGGAGAATCTACATCCCAAGCTCCTCCAACTACTTCAACCACTGCAACAACTACAGAGGCAGCAGTGGCCCCTGCAACAGAAGCAGCAGCAACAACAACAGCTCCAGATTTCAGCACAAGTGTAGAAGAATTGACCAAGGCCATCAAAGAAATGGAGCTCCAGGCAAATGAGATAAAAAAGGCCAAGGAAAAATTGGCAGAGCTGGATGCCAAGTATGATAAATCAAAAGTGACCGTAGCAGAGCAAGGCAGAGAAATAAAGGCTCTAAAAGAAAAGATAAAAGCCTTAGAGAAAGAGCTAAATCTGGAGAGTGCCATGGCTGAGATAAAAAGAATTCTATGGGCCAAAATTGGCCAATCCATCACTCAACAATGGAGGTCGATCAAAACTATACATGAGCAGATGGATTTAATTGGCCAGGCACAAACAGAAATTCAGAGGGCCAAAGCATTACTGGGAGACAAACCTGAACAGGCAAACAGAATGATAGATTTCTTGAACATGCAAGAAAAGGAGGAGCTGGCAGCCATTGGCATTGTCAACAGAACAGAGGCTGTCCTCACAGCCAAAAAGGTGCTAACTCTCAGAAATTATGTACAAACTGTGGAGAGGAAGTGCTACGAGATACAAGCTGATGTGGAGGAATATAGAGTCAAGATGGCAGTGCTACAAGCAAAGGGACTGCCCAGCCTACTAAGTGGTGCAGGAAGACTGATCTCCCGAGATCAATTCACCAACAGGATGGCAACTTATATTGAAAATCAAATCACTGCATCTGGCAGTACATCTGAAGAAACAGGGCCTCCAACAGGACAGAGCCTATATGATAAACTTGGAGGCCTGTTTTTTATTGAAAATGAGGTAAATCACCTTTTTGAAACTCCTCCAAACTTTTACAGATATACAGAGGCTGACGAAACCTTGATAAAGATTAGAAGACATCAGCTGCCAAAGGAGGATTGGTGGCAGGCAATGCTTCAAATTTTGCCACGGTAGCCTAAATTGCTCGGTCACTGCCAGCTCCAACTCACTAGAAGACAAACAGCAGAATAAAGTCAGTATTAAATGTAGCCGAAAGGTGACTAAGCACATGGAGAACGACAGCTAGCCCAAAGGATAAGAAGATACGCGGATTTTTGGATAGCGTACCCTCAACCGACTCCAGCAGCCACCAAGTCAACAGTTTCTGACTATTTTGGGTAGCTAAAGCCCTGAAGAGTTATTACAGCATTAAATTTCTCAGCTACAATGCTCCAGGAGTTGGCATAATATAAATGAGCCATTAACTCATTCTCTTGATATTTTCTTATGTAAATTTTGTATATATACCCCCCTTAGCAACGCATAAGGGGTTGGTGATTTTCACTCCAAGGCAAATCTATTGTACACTTTCAGATTGTCTAATACAAAGTGCTGGACCAGCTCAGTGATTTCCTGGAACTTTGATGTCTTGCTGATAACTTAAGTGCTGTTGCAGAATTCTTGTGTTGTCTGATGAAATAATAAGTTTTCCTTAATCTCTGTCTTGTTTTCTTATGCTTATTAAATCATACTCATGTTTCACTGACTAGCAGTAAAGAAAAAGAATAGTGCATGAATTGTCTGGTTACACCTTGTGCTCAATTTTTACTGTTGTAAATGTTTTTCTTCAGAATTAACTATGGACATGAATTCTTAAATGCTCATGTTTTTTCATTAATTCTATAATGTGAATGTTGTCTAGAAATTCTTCACTGCTTCTAAATAACACTCTCACTTCTTTTGCATATCAGTTTATTGGAAGATTCTTAACTGCCTTTCATGAACTAGACACATCACACTTAATCACAATTTCAAAGCATTGCTTCTCAGACACTTATCCAGCTCTGCAGCATCACTATTGTATTAACACAGCACACCGGACTACTAAAGGACCACTGACTCCATGCCCAATGGCCTAGAACATATTAGTGCACACATATATATCTTGACTGAAACCATCACCCAACCAAGTCCAAAAAAAACCTTGAGCATCATAGCTAGCCTAAAATTCTTCTCAAAACAGAGACAAACCATAAAGAGAGAGCCCTCTCTGATTACAATCAGGCTAGAAGCTTTAATCCAAAGATTGGTTAGTGGTTACCCCGGCCGTATTCCCTTTGGAGTCAAAGGGAACAACCTGGGTGTTAACAAATAGTACAATGTAACAATCATGTGTAAGTTGAAGAGTCATGAGGGTAGGTGAAGAGTCACAAAGGGGAATGTCAAGGGTCACCCCACCCTTTTATATTGATAGAACATCATAACTCATTGTATAGGATTTTGGGAGCCAAGCTTCCTATAGGTATAACTTAGAGAAAGCTTGGAGTGTATTGTAACGAGCCTTGGCTTCGCCACAGTGCAGAGCTAGTACATCTCTTTAGAGGAATAGGTGGCAGTGACTGTAATGTTCCACTATTGGGGCTAGCGGTTGTCATGGTTGTATGTATGATTGGATATTTCACTCTTTTAATATAACAGAGCCAACATGTTTCATGCATATGTTTTTATTTTAGTTTGGTTATCCTGGTTATTCTAATGATGTATGTAGCTATAATTTAAGCATGTATTTATGGACTATTCTGTATGTGTTTGAATGAATCTTATCGAAGTGTGTTGTTGATATAATACATCACTTTGAATCATCAGCTATCCTTATTTCCATCTCATGATGTCTTTTTGCTCATGTGTTGTTGGATAGGGTCCCTAGGGTCAGTTTTGGGGTTAGTTAACCCAATTTTTATATAAGTTTTGTAAAAGATGTAAAGAATCCATGAAATGTGGATGTGGAGCACGAAGACAGATAGAGTCAAAGGGGTTCAGTTCCTTGTTTGGATAATTAAATAGGTCAGTTTTTGAGACTCACCCATGGTTCAAAGACCATGGTATTGTATTGAGAATGCTATATATTTGAGTGATAGCGAGTCTAGAAGAGGTAACTAAGTTAAGAAAAAGGAAGATAGAGACTGTTTGGGCAAGTGCTAATGAAATAAGGCTATGCTTCTTGTACTTGGGCAAAAGGGGAAGGCTCCTGTAGCTGAGTGCGCGAGAGGCCTTGGTTAGTCTGCAGTTGAGTGCGCGGACCCCTGCGGCTGAGTGTAGAGGGTGAAAGAGTCTGTAATTTGAACGTTGAGAATGAATAAAGACTGATTTTCAGAATTATCTTTCAATTTGAGAATTATTGTTGTTTCTGTTTATGTTTTGATATGTCGCTTTATAATATGTTTTCTATGGAATAGTAAATAAATGTTATGTGAAACTACTGAATCTATCTTATTTCTACATGAATAAAGTAATTATCCATGATCGCAAAGTTAAGGGTTAATTCTACTATGTTTTCTAACGAGTTGGATAGATCTGTGCGAAGTCAGATCTAGGGTTATTGATTGATGTGGGAAAGTAGATAATTTTCCTCTTTAGGGTCCGCAAAGATTGATCGTGGACCTTTGCGAAGGCCTCGAAGCCATTTTACCCGTGTTATAGTAATGATCCCTAGAAGGATACCTAACTGCATGAAGGCAGATCTGAACTGTCCGAGCTTAAGAAGCACTTATCACATGTCCCTAGATGTAGAAACCTAGTTCTAGCATCCCCCAATACTACTTCAGGTGAGACAAAAACCTACGCCATGCAGGATGTTTCTGAAAGGGCCAACAGTTAGGGTTTTGTTGGTTGGTGTGAACAACTCTGAACCTGGGTCAGGCCCCCTTAAGCCAACAAATGGTTCCATTGTTGGGATTGGGATCTATCTGAGAGATGTGTGATAAATGTTTTCCTACGAAGAAAGAACTTGATAAGTGGATTGATTGGAAATTGCATGCATTCGTGGCTCAGGAGAACAAGAGCCCTAAATTATCCAAGGAGCAGTGGTTACATATATTTTTGTACATAGATGAGACGGACACTTTCTTCTTTTTCTTCCCTGAAGAACTATACAAGTGGTTGTCTAAATTCGCTGATATTCAAGGGGCATGGAGGCTCGAAGGTCCTATAGTGTGGACTCCTGAACTGGTGCAATGTCTGGAAGCATCAGAAAGAAATATCGCGTGGGCTGTGGACCATTGGATTAATCGTACATTGGGAATTTTTGTGACTTATTTCATGATCGATAGGAACATCAATTATAACGAAGCAGAGTGAAGAATATTTAAAGGACCGCGAGGTAAGTATTTGAAATCATTGAAGACTTGGATTAAAATGTTGTTATGTGAAAATAGGGTTATGCATTTACCTTGATGTTTGGGGCTACGCGAAGCGGGATATTATTTAGAAGAAACGGAGGATCCAGCCCAAAATATAGTCCGCTCATTGAACCCTCTTCAACCGATGATGAAGGGATAGTGATGACTACACCGTGAAGTGTAGTTCAGTTAATTACACAAGGTATTCCAAGGATACCTCATCCATCCACTCCACCTCCACCTCCACCTCCGCCTCATACACCTATGCCTTCACCACCTTCGCCTCCATTTCCACTATTCAACATGGTGAATGGGATGAAGATGTCGATTTTTAAGGGAGTGGAGACCGAAGATCCAGAACAATTTTGGTTTGTCGCAGGGGTTGTTTGGATAACACAATAGATTATAGATGTTAAAATTAAGAAAGCACAGTTGGTTACAACCTTGCATGATTGCACATTAACATGGTATATAAAGTATTTCACTGACAACCCCAATGTGACATTGGCGGATACCCAACTAGCTTTGAACAAGGAGTTCAATAAGCCTAAGTTAGAGGCGCAGTCTGTAATTTAATTTAAGGAAATCCGATAGAATATAGATGAGACACCATGGGATTTTGATCAAAGATTGAAGTGCCTGATCAGGCATGACAATATGATAATCTCAGACTCACAACATCGCGAATGGTTTATAGCATCGCTCTTGCCACATTTAAGAATACCTTTGTCTCAGCAGAAGATAGCAACGCAAGCGGAAGCCTTGGAGATCGCGATGAGGCTATATGCCTCGCCTATCTAGGATACGGACCTGGTGGTGCAATAGATTCATTCACAGCTAGAGAGCCTGCAATTGTAGTTGCAGAGCTTGAAGAAAGGAAAAGAAGTTCGGTTGGAGGTGCGCACTTAGGTCTAGTGGCTGAAGTGTAAGAGCCATGGACATGATAAGGACCATTGCCCAGTCTTTAAGAATTATATTATAAGGGGAGGTGAAACTAGAAAATAATGTGGGGACGATTGCGGGAGCTACGCTATTTGTTAGGTTGCAGGGCAACATGCTATTGATAACTGCCATATATTGCAGAAGTTTGTACAGACCCCTCAATAATTATTTTGCAATTTTTGTAAGTCTATAGGACACGATGAATGCGATTGTAGGATTTATGAGTCAATGATGGATAGAACCCCTACATATAGAATGTAGGTAGAAAACTGGCCTTAGGATGAAAGCGCAGAAGCAGTGCAAGGAGGATTCCAAGGCTGAGGACGAGGAAGAGGTGATAGACTAGGTCGACGTCATGGGCAGGTAATCTGCTATAACTATGGTGAAGCAGGGAACTTCACGTAAGATTATACAAACCCCACACATTCCTCATATCAGTATTGTCGACAGCTTGACCATGTCATAGAAGAATGTCTTGACAAAACATTAAGATGATGAGGGCAGAGCCCCGCGAAGAGGATCAGAGTATAAACATCATGTTGAGAAGTGGTATGACAATTGGTGTGGATAAAGGTAAGCAGCTCGAGGAAGATTGATGGGTGCACAAGGCTACTGAGAAGGAAGAAGATTGTGATCTCAATCGAGCTAAGGGGACCTTCACGGAAGTTGTTAGTGTCATTCTTTGCAGTCTTCCACCAGTGATCAAATATGCTCTTATAAAGTGGTCTTAGGGTGTCAAAGTCAAATTTTTGTCATTTCAGTGAGTCTTCAAGTAAAATTTGGTCACTAGGTATTAGGTCTAGGATTTGTTTTCATTCCTTCCAAAGTATTTCATGTATTGGTTCATGTCACCATTCGGATGAGTGTACCATCATTCGAAGAGTTGTCATCACCATGTCAGGTTCCAATGGGTCATTTTACACCTTGTTCGTGCTTCAGTTGTACTTAGGTAAGGCTCATTTCCCTATCCTAGGGTTTTGAAGGTAATTTTGCTTGGATGGTCAAATCATCAACAAAAATTGTATCCTGATGCTAATACACCTTCCCCTATCCTTAATATACTTTCTTAAATACTTCCCATCACTCATAACCCTCAAATTCATCATTTTTCCACAAACCCTAGCATATTGCTACAAGTTGACAATTTTCTAGGCTAGGCCCGTGTTTTTCCATTTTGAACCCCTTCCCCTCACCCAATCTTTGAAATTACACTTTCCCCTTCTTCCTAACATCCCTTCCTATTTCCCAAAATTTTCTCAAGAATTTAGAAGCCCCTTATCCCCTTCATTTCCCTTCATTTCTACAAATCCCCTGTTCCACATATTGGGATAGGTTTTATTAACATGATGTTTATGAAAAAGAAAAGGTGAATTTGACAAAAGTGAGAAAGGTTTTTTTCCACCATTGACCCAAGAAGAAAAACCTCCTTCATTTTTTACACAAGTCTCATATTTTGGGAGAAATGTCAAAAACATCATTTGCCTCAAGAAGGTTAATGCACCTTTGGAGTGACCTTGGTAAAATAAATTTTTCTCTTAGACGAAATGACCAAATGAATTTCTTGATGCATCAAATGATAATTAGACACAAAGGGCTTTCAAATGAGCTATCATGAGCTCAATTTAGAGTTGAGGAAGACTTTCCAAAGTTGACTGCAACAGCACTATGCATTTTGGCAGCCTCATTTTGCACATTTTGACCAGTCTTGGGAGATTGAGCTTTTTACAAGGCAAATGAACTCAAAATTGAAAAATTAAAGATGTTCTAGAAATTAAACTTGACGATATTTCCAACACCCTATCCCACACCTAATTTGGACATCGGGAAGATAGTCAAAATCTATCTGAAAGTGGCGCTATGTTTTTGGTCGGGTGGCGTTGCGCTTTTGGCAGGATAGCTTAAAAACCCTCAAAACTTCAGGAAACTTCAAAATTTCTCTCTCTTACCTTCATTTCAAATAATTTTACCTCCCTCACTTCAGTTTTGGTTTCCAAATCAAACTTTTAAGCATCATTTCCCATGGTAAATATGAAACCCTAAATTTGCCCCTAGTATGCCTAAAACCCTAAACCCTCATTGTTCCTCATGTCCCCTATCACTACAACTCTAAAATCTTTCCCTATCCCTATTTCCCTATCCCTTTATCCCTTTATCCTTATTCCATATAA
The DNA here is from genome assembly GCA_031772625.1 of Pinus tabuliformis. Lineage (NCBI taxonomy): Eukaryota > Viridiplantae > Streptophyta > Pinopsida > Pinales > Pinaceae > Pinus > Pinus tabuliformis. Next base: position 1,121,102,124 of record CM062819.1, on the reverse strand, counting down.
TTCCTATCCCTTTATCTCTCTTCCCAAAGGGCAATTTCTCAAACAAATCAAGCCCTCCCTTTCATTTTTATCATTCCCACTCCCTCACTCATTTTCCAGCCCATAAGGTCATCTCCCATCCCCTCACTCCTAAATCACCCATACTCACTCCTTCCATACCTTCTCTAGGGGTACATAACTTTAAAACTTAGCAAACATGGACAAGGAAAACCTTCCAGCAGTGCTCAAGTGAAGACAAATGAGAAGGCCAAAGAGACTAGAACTGCTGAGATACCGGTGTTCTTGACATATAAAAGATGGTCAAGGATGTTTTTTGCAACTGCCAGGCAAGTGTTTACTCCACAATATGTGGAAGGGACCTTGCATTCTTCATCAGTCCATAGGCAAATGTTATCTCCACAAGGTGTGGAAGGGGCTTTGCCTTCTACATCGACAAAACAGGTATAGGTTGAGCAGCTGAGCAAAGGCAAGGAAAAGGTACAAGAAGATTACTTGGATGATGACCAATAAAGGGAATTTCAGTTGGAGGAGCATGATGATGAGCCCGAGCAGCATGATAGTAAGATCATTGTTCTAGAGGCTCAAGAGAGGGAAAATGTCAAAGATGTCATTATTCAGGAGAAAGAAGCCCAAATACAAGCTTTGACGGACAACTTAGAGAGAGCTAAGTTTGTCATCACTTACTTGGAGCAAGAAAACAAACAACTAAGTCATAAACAGGTCCTCATGGAACTTGAGCTACTGAAGCCAAAGAGATAAAGTGACAAAGAGGCTCATGTCATTTTGACTCCTATTGAGCAAGAAATTGAACAAGATAGGGAAACTTGGCTTGAAAGAGTCAACCTACATCTTGAAGGGCTCATTGACAAGGCCAACAGGGATAAGAAAATTCTCCGACACATGGCATACCATTACATGGCTCGTAACAAAATTTGTAACATGAGGATCAGGAAGCTAAAAGCTAGGTTGAGGAGAGCCTTAGAGGGCAAGAAAGAGAAAGATAGATTGAAGATGTTGGCTGAAGCCTCCCTAGCCCATCAAAGTAGTTGATGGTGGTGTCCCATGCCAAATTTGGGCAAATTTTGAGGAGTTTTTGCATTTTTGAAAATTTGAAATTCTTAACACAGAAAATTTGCCCAGAAGTGGCGCTGCGCTTTTTCCTGAGGCATCCATTGGAGAAAAAATTGACATTTTTGGATTCAGAATGATGAGGAAATGCACCCTAGCAATTTTCAGAAGTTTTGGAGCAGATCTGGTTCACCAAAAGGTCCAAAAACTACCAAAAAATGACCTTTCTGCCTCTTTTTGGACACACAGAAGCAGTCTTGGGAGATTCAAGTTTTGAGGGGGCAAATGACCTCCAAATTCAAAAATTCTAGGTGTTCCAGAAACTAGACTTGAAGACATTTCCAATGAGCTATCATGGGCTCAATTTGGATGCTAGGAAGGCCTCCAAAAGTGACCTGAAAGTGGCGCTACGCTTATGGCCTTTTTGCTTAGGAAACCAAAATTCACCTGTTTTGACTGTGAATCGGATTTCTCTCTCCTCATGGATGATTTCACTGATGTAATTGATGACATGGCATGTAAATTTAATAGTAAAATAGTATTAGAGGGTAGATTCATTAGTTAGAGGTGGTTTTGAGGCAAATGAATCTGTTTCCACTCTTTTAGAGGCAGGTTGTTTGACTGCCTATATTCCAGTTCTTAGTTGGGAAATGGTTGAAAGAACCCTTCTTCTCATGGATTCGACCCCTAAAGGTCAGGATGAGTAGTTTAGATGTCTATATTATGTGTTTTATTGGTCATTTGGTGAGGTTAGACTCATTTGGAAGCTCTGAGCTAGATTGTACATCATTGTAAGCAGTTTGGCAAGGAAATTAATAGGACTTGCAGATATTTTTGTGGGATTCCCGTGGTATGGTGTTTTAGCATAGTTTCTTCTTTGTTATCAATTGTTTACATATTTTATGTATGCCATCATCTATTTCACTACTTCTAATTGAATGATATCAAGATAGATAGGTAGAATCCATTGTTTGCAGTTCTCTACCTTGGGAAATCATTCAGTATTCTATGTTTTCTGCTGTTTGAGAAGGATCCATGATTTCCACATGCCCTCCTTAGCTCCTCACCGATCTTAGACACCTCACTTTACTTAATTTCAAGTGCTAAAGCCTATACCTACCTTTCCCCATAGAACACCCTGCATTCTGACCTAATTTCCCAGACCTAAACTGCCAAGCTCCATCTGATCTAGCAAACACCAACAAATTCAATCAAAACCTTTCGAGCTACTATACCTAGCCTAAAATCCTTATCTGATCTAGTCACCTTGATTGAGATCCTAAAGGAGAGAGCCCTCTCCTGACCTTGTAGGGCTAGCTATGAGGTTAAGTGGTTTGTGGTTACCCTGGAAGCTTGCCTTCTTAAGCCTGAGGAAAATCTAGGTGATAACAGAAGCAAAGAAGAACTTCGCTGAGGCCTCCAACTCAGAAAGTTAGGAGAATGCTATCGAGATTAGTGTGACACAAGAAGTAGACCCTTCAATACTAGCTACTTTCCAGAAGACTTGTATGAATTTTTTGCGTGACCAGAAAGTAGTAGAAGGATTGCAAGACATAATAGATAAGTGTGCTAATAAGGAAAAGAATCCTACTGAACAATGCATAGTAAGAAAGATTGGTAAGCATAAAGCGTGAACAGGGCATGAGATGAGGCTAACTGTGTAGATAGGTGATTATGAAATGGACCAAGTAATCTTGGATCTGGGGTCTGATGCGAATGTCCTACTGAAGCATATAAGGGAAAAGATGGTGAGACTTGCACTACAATTCTCCCCTATTCAGTTGCGCATGGAAAATCAACAGAAGATTATTCCAATGGGGTGCTTATATGGTGTAACGGTGGACATTAAAGGTGCGAGTACATTGGTTTAATTTGAGGTCATTGAAATAGTGGATGATAGTAACCCATACCACGCGCTGCTAGGGATTGACTGGGTTATTGATATGAACGAGGTAATCAACTTGAAGAAGTGGAAGATGTCATTTGATAAGAAGTTGCTCAGAGTTGTATTGCCACTAGACCCTGTAGAAGGAGCGTGTTATACTCAACCTGTGCGCGACTATGTAGAATGTGACGATGATCTTGATCATATAGACAAGATAACAACGCGAGATGAGGATTGCATCAATCTTATAGCCGATGGACGAATTGCATGGGATAGGGATAGCTCCTATGCCTCAGATCCAAATGAAGAGCTTGAACACTGGAAGAATCAGCTACATGAAGTATTTATGCTTCGTTGCAATATGATGACCAAGTCGCTAAGATGTGTCTCGACTAAGGTAAGAAATATTCTGCATTATGATGGTTTGACTGATGTGGAACTATTTCTGGATGAATTTGAAAGGGAAGTACCAGAAGAGCATCCATTCCATGCACTAGAATTAGTGTTGCATGCTATGCCTGCCCGTTGGTGGGGTATGCACAAGGGGAACTTTGCTAGATGGAAAGAATACAAGAGAATGATGAAGCTATGGTTTGGGTATGTTAATACTAGAATGATAGAAAAATATAGTGGAAAGGATGATCTGCATGATCATTTGGCACGATGGACCAAGGTCTGGGGAACAAAACCACAACTAGAATGGGTGCATATTTTTTTTCATACGTTAGACACAATGCCAATGAACTGGTATTTGGAGACGGAGCTTCGCCATGGTACTGTTGAATGGGACATTTTGAGGGAAATTTTTCTATTAAATTTAAGCTTCAAGGATGGTTTTAAGAGCATTGATGAGGCACTTAAGAAATAAAAGAATGGATTTAGCCAGATTGGAGTACACAGTTGCGCCATGTGCTGGAATGTTATAATGTGACTATTGAAGAAGAAGAGGATGATCTGTAGAATATTACCCTTCTTGAAACCGAAGGACACAGTGAGGTCAAAGGAATGAATATGGAAAAACTAGATATATCAAAGCCTCTGAAAACTCGACAACCAAACATTGGATCTAACGAAAAACCTAAGTTCGTGAAGATAGGAGACTATTGGAACGAATATACGGTTGATAAGGTAGTTGAGCTGCTGCACGAATACTAGGATTTGTTCCGAACGAATTTAAATTCAGATTTGAAAGGGATTATCAGATATTTAGGTGTTATGAAGATCACGTTGAAACCGGATGCAAAGCCTATTAAGCAGCGGCCTTATCGGCTGAATCCAAAATATAAAGAGAAGGTGCACCAAGAACTAGATAAAATGTTGGAAGCTGGTATTATTGAGCTGGTAGAAGAATCAGATTGGGTAAGCCCAATGGTGGTCCAAGAAAATAAATAGAAGGGAGAGATCCGAAAATGTGTAGATCTGCGGAAGTTGAATGATGCCTGTGTGCATGATCTGTTTCCAACACTATTCACTGACGAAGTATTAGAGAATGTTAGCGGACAAGAGGCATACACATTTATTGATGGTCTTTCGGGATATCATCAAACAAAGATTGCGCCGAAAGATCTAAGCAAAACAACTTTCACAACTAAGTGGGGTTGCTTCCAATATAAAGTTATGCCTTTTGGATTGAAGAACGTGCCTGCAATCTTTTCTCGGGTAGTGATTGCAGTGTTCAAAGAGTTCATTCATAAAATTTTGGAAGTGTATTTTGATGATTGGACTGTGTTTGGGTTGGTGAAGCGCCATGTTGCGAGTCTACGCCTCATGCTCGATACGTGTTGAAGGTATCATATCACGCTGAACCTGAAGAAGTGTATATTCTGTGTACCCTTTGGAATTTTTCTCGGCCATGTTGTATGTAAGCAGGACTTGATGGTGGACCCTGTGAAGATCGCTGTGATTGTGAATTTGGAAGCTCCTATGAATGTGAAACAACTGCGTGCGACATTGGGAAACAATGGGTACTACAGGAGGTTTACTAAGGAATATGCCCAGATTACTGCGCCAATGGAAAAATTGTTGAAGAAAGATGAAATGTTTTGCTAGGATGAAGACTCTCAGCGCAACTTGGATGTCTTGAAAGAGAAAATGGTGACAACGCCTATTTTGGTGTTTCCGGACTAGAAGAAGGAGTTCCATGTGCATGTAGATGCCTCTTGCATTGTGCTAGGAGAAATATTAACATAGGCAGGTGAGGGAGAGATTGATCATCCGATAGCTTTCATGAGGAGAAATTTAAACAAAAAGCTGAGAAGAATTACTCCACCACAGAGCGCGAAGGGTTGACGATGGTCTACGTGCTACAGAAGGTTAGGAATTATTTGTTGGGTGGACACTCTAAAATGTATACAAATCACTCTATGCTGAAGTACGTGGTCAATAAGCCTATGTTGGGGGGGAAGATATGCCAATGCTTACTGTTGTTCCAGAAGTATGACTTTGAAGTGATTGTGAAGCTTGGAAGATTAAATGCGGGTCCAGACCGCCTATCCAGGATTAAAAGAGGTGAGGAACCAAGTAGTTTGGAGGAAGGACTGTCGGATGTGAAACTCTTTATGGTGCATGTTGCGGATGATAATTTTCCAATATCATTTAATTTTTATCAACAGGAACAACTCCAGAAGGTTATTCCACTCAAGAGAAGGAGTTAGTAGTTCACGTTGCAGATTTTTCAGTAATTGCAAGTCATTTGTATAAGATGGGATCGAATGAGATATTGCAAAGGTATGTTCTAGAATTTTAACATGCTAGTATCCTAGTTGAAGCCCATGGAGGAGTGGCAGGAGGTCACTTTGTAGGGAAAGCAACCACGCAAAATATTATGTGCACTGGGTTATGGTGGCCTACATTACACAAGGATTCTAAGGCATACTACAAAGCATGCGATGCTTGTCAGATGACGGGGAAGCCTTTGCGAAGGGATGAATTGTCTTTGCATCCTCAAGTTTCATTACAGGTATTTGATAAATGGGATATTGAATTTATAGGTCTGATACAACCACCAGGAAAGAAGACGGGCGCACGTATATCATTACTGCAATTGAATATTTAACAAGGTGGGTGGAAGCACAACCAATGAAGGATTGTACAACAACCACTGCTGTGAACTTTTTGTTCGAATATGTCTTAACGAGGTTTGGATGCCCTAAGATTTTGGTGAGTGATAGGGGTACGCATTTTTTGAATGAAATGATCAGCGCGATGCTTGAAGAATTCCAGGTGTATCATGAGAAGAGCACACCCTATCACCCCTAAGTGAATGGAACAGTGGAAACTTTTAAGAAGGTTTTGGAGCATGCATTGACGAAGGTATGCAACGCATAGAGGAATGATTGGGACATGCGCGTACTTGTTGTGTTATGGGCTTATAGGATGACCTGCAAGAAGTTGACAGGCTAAACATCATTTAACTTGGTTTATGGAATTGAATCCATAACACCTATGGAGTATATTGTGCCAATTTTATGTATTGCATCATTGACAGAGATGGTGGAGCGCAAGACCTTGGAGGAATGGATCACGCAGATCATGGAGTTAGAAGAAGATCGCTTCCTTGCAAGATTTCACCAGCAAGTGCAAAAGGAACATGAGAAGGCATGGCATGATCAACATATTAAGTTGTGCACGTTCAAGGTGGATGATTTAGTGTTGTTATATGACAACAAGTTCATGAAATTTCCAGGAAAGTTTCAAATGCACTGGTTGGGGCCATATGTTATTAAGGAGATCATGGATGGTGGCACAGTTCAGCTCGTGAAGCTGAATGGGGAACCATTCCCTGGAAAAGTGAACAGAAGTAGGCTAAATCTATACACAGGGGATCCTACCCCTGTTCAATGACTATATGGAAGTAGGATAGTCTTAGTAATCCAAGAAGTTGCAAGGGATTGCGGGACTATAAACTACACTACCCGACTAAGTGAAAAATGTGGTAGGGAAGCTGTGCGACTGAAGATAGGGGCACGACAGGTGAAGCTACGCTGGATGAGCTACGACATGAAGAATGGTGTCGCACAGATGTGTCTAAAAGTACCCGTTGAGGTTACTATTCATGATTTGATGGCCAAAAATCAGTTAAGAGGATTAGTTAGTTGCTATTTATGGTGAAAAACTTTGGAGATATGCTGCTAAAGATGCATTTATTATTAGAATTTGGGGGGAACGATCGGACTTGAATTCAAAACTTCCTATAAATTACGTGTGTTGGTCCACGGAAGAACACTTTGCATTCTGAGAGTTGTCTGACCACTTTTTTGTTTGAATCTTATGAATTGTCAATTCTGAGAGGAGTTCATGACGCGCCCCTTGTTTGCAAATTACTCCACAAAAGCCCGAGAGTTGTTCATAGAACATATGACTGCTACAAACCCCGCAGAAGCTGTAAGTTCCGAAGTCATTGTTTCTGTTGTGCTGGGCCCTGAGAGTTCAACTATGGAAATGTCAACCCCTGTGCCTACCGCACCGAGGTCACATAGGCCGAAACAATTTGCTGCCAAAGAAAAGTGGAAGAAGCCGATGCTAGTGAGACAATCACCGAGGAAGAATCTGGAGGTGCGAAAAAAGGAGAAAAAAGACAAACAACCAGAGAAAGTGGTTGATTTGTAGGAGGAGGAATACCAAGGTGTGGAGGAATTGGATGCTGAAGAGGTCGAGCCTATCTCATGACTCCCACCATATATCCCTCCGTGAAAGGGGAAAACCAAGGTTACCAAAGACCCCGATTCCGAGAAATTCTTAGTGTCGACACAGAATTTGAAGGCACACCATTAGCACGAATTCCTGTGCTGAAAATGGAGGATTGGGACCTCGCGGACCATGAGATGTTCCCACATTTGGTGACCAACAAAGATATGAAAAAGATATACTATGAAGAGACTGGGGTTACGCGGTTGGAAACCATGAAGTGGGTTAGAGGTGTTGAGCAGGCAGGGTTGTTGCACATGCTCTACATGCCTCATTTTCATAAATAAACTACCAACACGGTGTGTGTACGCCAGCTCTTTGCGCTGGTGCATGATGGGTGTCTATGGCTTGGGGAATCCATCCCGATTACATACATGTTAATCCATCGGATAATGAAGCTGCCTTACAAAGGAGCGGACCCTGCCAAGGAGTTTGGAGGGAAAAGTGGGGAAAACGAATTAATAGTTAAGATGAAGACCGAGTATGGGCTTGTTAAGAAGTCACGCAGATATTCTATCCGTTCATTTCAAGACTAGGCAGTGCAGTTCGCCACCCAGATTCTTGTAGGAAAAATCATTAGGAAATGCCAAGCGGACGAAGTTACAGTGATGGTAGTGTCACTAGCAGCCCAGTGTGCGAAAGGTGTTCAATAAAATTAGGCTAAATATCTATGCAAGGAGTTCCTCGTGAACTTCCGGGAAGCTCAGGAAGAGATAAATCCCTTCCACTATGCATGGTTGTTGATGTCTATTGTTTAAGTAGCTTGGAGATTGCCGGAGGATAGTTAGTTTCCTCCACAACAAGAAGATTTACCCGAGGTAGCGAGGTTCTCTTCGCTGTGGACAACAAAGGATCTAGAAAGGATCAAGGAGTCAAAAATCTTCCAGATTCTGATGGATATGGACCTTCGCATGGTTATCAATCAGAGGCAAAGGTTGTCCCCAACCTTGTTTGAGAAATTGACGGCCTACTCAGAGTTCAAGGCTGATTTCCACAGTGTATCAATCAGAGTACAGATGGACCCAAAGAACCTATGGCTCAGGTTACCATATTTGGTCTCTGAGATGAACATGTAGGAGATCGTCGGGACTTGTCTAGTAAAGTGGTGCAAACCAACGGAGCTAGGTGTGGGTACAAGAAAAGGTGTAGAGAGCTCTTCTACATAGTTGACCGCTGCATAGAAGTGTATGGAAGTAGCCTAGAAGGTTGCGTGAGCTCTGGCTGAGCAAAAGAAAAATAAAGTCTTTGCTAAGGTGGCTATGGAAGTAAAATGGGCGGAGAAAGAGCGTGCTACGAAAGAGCAGGCTAAGAAATAATGCTTGGATATAGAGGAAGTTGAAAAGTCATCTTCAGAGCACACATATGAGCAAGAGATTTCAGAGCAGGAAGGAGGCAGTGGAGAGGAGAAGAGCATCCCATTCACCTTGAAAAGGTGTGGGCAGGAGCAGATGGGTGGACAATGAAAAAATCATAAGTCTGATAAGGATACACACATTGAACTGATGGTGCTTATAGAAGGTGATCTAGATGAGATTGGTGACAAGGTTAGAGACAAAAACCACTGAGTTGTTGCAGTAGTTTGAGCAACAATATATGCAGATGTTGGGGAATGTCCAAAAGCATCTTTGCAAGCTGCAGATCCAGGCTAGCAAGATTCAGGTGGGCATCGGGAAAGCAAGCGGGGTGCAAGCAAGCCTAACACAAGGAAGTGAAACAGTTGCAGAGCTGGAACAAACTCTGGACCTCAAAGTCATACCATTGCCAGAAGGGTCCATACGCACAGATTCAAATGAGGATCGCATTGTTCTCAGTACCATGAAATAAATAGGAGTGAGTTTGGCCATGCTACCGCTCAATACCCTCCATGCGCTACATTAGGGGGTTTCAAATGAGTTGCGGATCAGAGAGCAGCGTGCCCTCATAGTCATCAACGAGTTCAAGGTAAATAATGAACATATGTTTGCTGCGAAAGTGCAGAAGCTGAAGGAAAGGGAGGAGATTAAACAACGAAGTCAGAGCCTGGAGACAACGATAGTACATGCCTGTAAAACAGTGCCATAATTGAACATCCTAAAGGATGCTGAAGCTTCGGCAAAAGTAAGGAAATTGGCTGCTACGGTACGCGCATCAAAGAATGAATTCAACAGGGTTACTTTTGACTTCCAAATGAAGATATTAGAGCTACAGTTGAATTTGTAGCCAATGACTTCGCTAGAGGTTCAGGAGAAATGCAGTGGAACAATCAAGGAGAATATGAACACATTTGATACCACAGTCAATGAGTGCTCAATGATGTTCGACCAAGCAATGGAATTATGGAAAAATTATCAGGAGGATCCAAATTTGTAGACGCTGAACACTAATGTAAGAGAAACACAACAAAAGTATGACAAGGTCTGAGCAGTTGCGCACACTTTGGCGGCAACGCAACGCCTCGTGAAGTTATAGGAAGGGAAGAAGTTGTAATCATAGACGAAAGAATTGTAGAGGAAAGAAGCCCTTCTAAAGGCCAGATTACAGCCATGGCTAGAGGAAGCTTGTCATCTTACTTTGTCACTCCAGGAAAAGCTAAAGGTGCTATAACAGACGCAGAGGACAATGTGCCTCGCAGTGGAGGGCCTGAAAACAAAAAAATTGGTAGAAGTGCATCAGGATATGGCACAAATCACTGTTGAAGTTGCAGTATTATAGGTTGAGCTAGGTGGTCTCCACAACAAGATTGAGGCGCCAAATGAGTGACTCAAGGGCAATTCACAATATTTGTGTTGGGGGCGTGTTGGATAGGGTCCCTAGGGTCAGTTTTGGGGTTAGTTAACCCAATTTTTGTATAAGTTTTGTAAAATATGTAAAGTCTCCATGAAATGTGGATGCAGAGTTTGCAGATATATAAAGTCAGAGGGGTTTAGCCCCTTGTTTGGATCAATAAATAGGTTAGTTTTGTAGACTCACCCATGGTCCACGGACCATGGTATTGTATTGATAATGCTATATATTTGAGTCATAGCGAATCTAGAAGAGGTAACTAAGTTAAGAAAAAGGAAGGTAGAGACTATTTAGGCAAGTACTAAGGCAGGAAGGATCTACTTCCTGTACTTAGGTGAAAGGGGAAGGTTCCTGTAGTTGAGTGCGCGGGAGGCCTTTATTAGTCTGTAGCTGAGTGTGCGGACCCCTGCAGCTGAGTGTGCGGGGTGAAAGAGCCTATAATCTGAACGTTGAGAATGAATAAAGACTGATTTTAAGAATTATCTTGCAATCTGAACATTATTGTTGTTTCTGTTTATGCTATGATCTATCGCTTTATAATATGTTTTCTATGGAATAGTGAATAAATGTTGCGTGAAACTACTGAATCTATCTTATTTATGCATGAATAAAGTAATTATCTGTGATCACGAAGTTAAGGATTAATTCTTCTATGTTTTTTAACGAGTTGGATAGATTTGCGCGAAGTCAGATCTAGGGTTATTGATTGATGCACGAAAGTAGATAATTTTCCTGTTTAGGGTCTGCAAAGACTAGTAGTGGACCTTCGTGAAGGTCTAGAAGCCATTTTACCAGTGTTACAGTAACGAGCCCTAGAAGGATACTGATATGTGTGAAGGAAGATTTGAAATATCATAGATTAAGAACCACTTATCACATCCTTGGATGCAAAAACTTGGTTCTAGCAACCCCCAATACTGCTTCGGGTGAGACTACAGCTTGCGCCATGCAGGTTGTTGCTGAAAGGGCCAGTGGTTAGGTTTTTTTTGGTTGGCACGAACAACTCTAAACCTAGGTCAGGCCCCCGAAGCCAACATGTGTTCCCTTTCAAGTTGCGTGTTATCACAATTTTCTAAGGGGAACACTCTTCCTCCCTTCTGTGTTTTAGAGCCTTTCATGCACCTTCCTTGACTTGCTACAAGGTCACACCCTTGCTACCAAGAAGAACATCTTACTTACCTCTACGTGTAACCATAGTCAAGGTGATACCGTACTATCCACTCTGGGACTCCTACTCCAAACGGTCCGAGGTCTAGTTGGGGCTTCTTACGAGGGAGATCCCCTGACATGTTGGTGGGTCCAACACCATCAACATTTCTAGCGCTAGAAGGAGGTCCAGATGAAAAGATAAGTCCTCACATCCTATTTTGAATCTTCACACATCTGTCATGGATATTGTTGTAGTGAACCCTCCGTGATGTTTGTCCAATGCACATTCCTTCAAAGTCATGAAGGATTTCTTTCATCACTTTTCAGAACTCACGTATGATGGTGAAGGCGAAGTGGCCTGGCCTAAGCACTTACATGACTTCCTTGCATTATTGGGGAATGAGGAAGAGCTTAATGACATAGAGGTCAACATGCTACTTTCATACACACTTCACAAATCCCCTGAACGATGGTGTCGCAACCTGCCTCACAACTGTGTGCACTCATTTAAGCTGTTCAGTGATATAAGTGAATTTGTTTTCCATCATTTTATCCTGAAGCTCTTAACCAAAAAATTTTAAAACAACGGAAGGCCCCGCATGAACCGCCTATGGATTTTTGGAAGCACTTTTGTTTACTCATGTTTGAAGCTCTGAAAATTCAGATGAAATTCCAATATCTTATGGACAGATTTGGATATTGTTATCACAAATCAATCCATCCCTAGGTGAAGATAAAGTTACAACCCCGCTCAGCATACTTTAGTGATGGAGTTACACAAACGCAAGCGGACTAGTGGCTATCACAAGTGACTGTCCGCCTTCCTTTCATCAAACAATTCCAACCCCGCAAAGTGATCTGGGAGAACGTGCACACAATTTTTTTCAACTGTGACATCCTCCCACCCTCGCTACTCTTAATTTCTGTGCAGATTTGATTGGGAAGCCCATGGGCTTTCATATACACTTATTACCTCAACCTCCATCTTTGTGTTTTTCCGATCCTCCGGATTGCACTATCTTGTGTTCTTCCTTTCCAAACTCTACACTTGTTGTGAACAAGGATCAAGCCATTAACAGAGTTGATGTTTCATAGCCAACCTGCGCTGTCATTTACAATGAGTATGACTGGGAATCTGAACATCAACTGACAGTGAAGGATGATCTCCTTCTGTCTTTGCCTCCTCCGCCTTTTCCTGACATCTTTGGTGATTCTTCTATCTCTTATTTTCCTTGTGTAAATTCAACTAGGATGCATCTACTACCGATCATTCGCAGAACACACCGATGTTAGTCCATCATTCGACAACGGAGAGGAAAAAATCTTCACTAAAAATCCACTTGATTTTTCATCTACGTTTTCCAGAAATGCAAAGGGTGAACATTCTTGCTTCTCATCTACCCCTCAATTTGATTTATCAGATCATGAGGATGCTGATGAACTTATTTATTTTTCTGATCATAGTTGTCATGATCTCTTTACTCATATATTCGATCACAATGTTGATTCTATCACTGTTGATTTTTCAAAGCCACCTATTTATGATGATCTATCTGTTGATGAAGTCAAAACCCCGCAGGCTGTCGAGGAACTTTAGCCCGAGATGATGGTTATGTTAGGTCCTCGCTATCCTAAGGTTACTTTCACTTTTGATCAGGAAATTTTTGAACTACCCAAGGCTCCTCATCACTCATATGTATGCATTGAAGATCAATCCAACACACATATTTCGCTTCTGTTATCACCCAGGTTATTCCCTATGACTCCCAAGGGAATACGGCCGGGGTAACCACTAACCAATCTTTGGATTACAGTTTCTAGCCAAACTGAAATCAGAGAGGGCTCTCTCTTTGTGATTTGTCTCTGTTTTGATAGTGTTTTAGGCTAGCTATTATGCTCAGGTTTTCGGTTTATGTTTGGTTGAAGGACTTCTTTCAGTGCTTAAGATGTAGTGTTCAGATAGTAGTATATCATTGGGCAATGGAGTCTAGAGCTGTGAAATGTTTTGAAATGCTGGAGTGATGATGTTCAGACTGCAGGGCCTATTGGGTATCTCAAACAAACAAAATTTAAACTTAAGTGGTGATGTATGGTCAGCCAACAGAAAGCAATTAAGAATTCTCCATTAAGCTGGTGATGTGAAAGTGAAACATGTTGCACAGGAGCAAACTTGAATTCCTGAAACAAAGGTCACTGTGAAAGATATATTCTGATAGTGCAGCAATTAAGAATTACACTTATCAAGATTATAGCTGAAGAAAACATTTATTAACAACATAGATTGAGCTCAGGGTATTGCATGAATAAATCCTGAAGGCTATTCTTTTTCTTTGTTGCTAAATACTTAGAAACTAGAAACATATATGGATTGTAAAAGATTGAAACACATAACAAAGAGAGTTACAGAAAACTTATTGTATTGTGAGGTACACAGGAATCCTGCAGTTTTCAACAAACACCAGAACGCATTCAACACTTCAGAACTTTGAGAAATTCCATCACTTTGTTTATTAAACTCTGAAAAGATTACAGCATAAGAACTTCTTCAAGAGAAATCAACAACAACCCCTGCAAGCTTGTGCGAGGGGCAAATATATACAATTGGTTATACAAAATATCTGAGTGCTAAGTTATCTCAGAAATGAATACGTTCACCAACTTTTCAATAAGAAAGTTATTACATCATTGAATACAAAGTAAATGCATCTTTGTGCCTGTCAGAAGATATTTTTGGCCTTTGGAGGCCACTGAGTCAGTTGGAGTGATCTACATTAATGCTGAAAAATGCGCTTTTGGAGCTGCTTTGCTGTAGCTTCTCGGCCTGGACACCTGTAGCTTCTCACCTTGCTTTGTTGGCTGTAAGTTCTACTGAGTTGGCTCAGCTTTCATCTTTAACGCATGCTGATTCTTTTAAACTGTCCTGTGTATGACAATTTGCATTTTCCATGAACAAAATTTATTGAATGGCTTCCTGTTTATAAAATCATCTGTATTGCCTTAGTCCACCATTCTTGTGTAGGTAGTTGATGCCTGAGAATTGCATCCATAGTCTCCTCTGCCTCTGTATATTTATAAAAATTGGGAGGCACCTCAAACAGGTGTTTAATTTCATTCATTATAAAAAATAAACTTTCTACTCTGTTGTAGAGAGTCTGTTCTGTGGCTGGCCCTGTTTCCTCTGAGGTGTTGGGCTTCTCATTGATCTGACTTGTGGCAAATGCATTAACCCTTTTGGCATACTGCTCTTGTGTGAACAGTCTCCCTGCGCTGTTCAGTAAACTAGGGAGCCCTCTGTTTTCTAATACCTGAAATTTCTCCATAAACCTGTTTACCTCAGTCTGCATGTCCTGGGTTCTTCTCTCTAATGTCTGCACCAAGTTTCTCAGTGTAAGAACCCTCTTGATTAACTGAATGGTCTCAATTCTGTTTGAAATTCCCATGGTAGCCAACTGAGTACTTGTTCTATTGTTAAGCACATTAATCATCCTGGTGGCCACTTCAGGCATGTTGCTTAGAGTAGCCCTTGATCTCTGAACTTCAGTCTGTGCTTTTGGAATGAGCTCTAACTGCTCATGGATTGTTTCAATATACTGCCATTGGTCATTAATAGATTGGCCAATATTAGCCCACAACACTATTTTAAGCTCAGCCACAACCTTATCTAATTTGAGCTCATTCTCTAGCTCTTTGATCCTGTCTTTGAGGGCTTTTATCTCCCTGCCCTTTTCTGCCACAGACTTCTTGGATTTGTCATATCTATCATTTACTTTGGCCAATTTCTCCCTGGTCTCATTCAGTTCTGTCATTTGAGCTTCCAGGGCCTGAATCTCATTTCTTAGCTTTTGCATATCCAAGCTAGGGGCCTGCTCTGTTGTTGGTGGTGCTGAAGTAGATGGTGCTGCTTTTTCAGTCTGTTGAGGAGGAGGAGTAGTAATTGGAGCAGCTTCCTCAAGGTTAATGATTTGAGGAGGAGGCTGGGAGGTCCGACCTTCTTCTCTTTGTTTCAGAGTTGCTTGTAACGCTGCCTGTGCAGCCTCTGATTCTCCCAGCTTTTCTTGTGTCTGGATAAGCTGCTTATAGAGAGACACCAGCAAAGCTGTGGCATCTTGATCATGCCTTTGTTGAGCTACTTCATCTGTTTGAGGGTGAATTGTGGCTGGGAGTTTGATCTTTCTCCTTAAAGCTGCCATATCTGCATCCCTCAATTTTAATATTTCTTGTATGCCCTTGATATCTTTGGGATCATGCCCAATCTCAATAACTATATCTTCTAAGGACCTTATTCTGTTGTCCTTTGCTTGAGAGGATGCCCTTTCCAACTCAACTTGGGCAGCTGTATTATTAAGGCTATTTTCTAGCCTGTAGTTATCCAATGTCTTGTCTGCCAAGGAAGCATAGACCATCTCACCTGTTTGTTTGTGCAATTCAATTTTATCCATTGGGTGGATGTCCTTGGCCAGGACCTCAAGATTGGTCCTTAGGTAATCTGAAGGGGACTGTGGCTGCAAAGTAGTTGGCATGAAGTGACTCATGATCATCTTGCCCTCCTGGACATCATATGCAGACATTAGTCGCCGCTGGTTGGTGGGTGCCATTTTCAACAAATGGTTATACAACTGTATTTTTATGGGCTCATTCCTTTTCTTTATTTCAATGAACTGTTGTTTAATGCTCAGTTCACCCTCTCTCTGCTGGCTAGAGGAACTGACTTCTCCTCCCACTGTCCTCTCTTGTTCCTGTTGGAAGGAACTTGCAGATGCCTCCAAACTTGGCGGGCCCATACCCAAAGATTGAACTATAGGCATCTCTTCCTCTGAAAGGGGGTTCATCCTGTGCCTCTTCTCACCATGACTTATTGATGTAGTCAAGGGAGTCTCTCTATCCCTTTTCCTGCTTACATCCTCCTTTTGTGGAGTTTGGAGGACTGAGGTTTCATTAACTGCTTCTTGCCTAGGAGGTACTATGTTTTGAGCCTACTGCTCAGTGAGAATTGGGGCCTCAACTGCCCCTTCTTGCTGTGTGGGCTGCTCTCTGTCATGCTGCCCTACTCTTTGCTGTGATTCCTGTTGTTGCTGTTGCTCTACCTGCTGCTGCACTTCTTCTTGCTGTTCCATCTCTTTATCTGTTTGGTCTTCAGTCATGGGAGGTGGTTGCTCTTGTTCCACCTGCTTTCCTTTGCCTTTGCTGCCTGTCTGTTGAGTGTCCATCGCAGCTTGCTGATGTGTTGTTGAAGAAGAGGCAGCTGCTCCAAGTTGCCTTTGATATGATAAGGAAACCTGTCCACAAGTTTCCAAGTCAGCCTCTTTTTGCATATTCCTAGCCTCTCTCTCTAGTATCTGCTCTCTAGAGATTGGCTCTTCTAGAGTGCCCTCTTTCCAGCTTAAAGAATTTGCATACTTTTCAATATGAGGCAGCCTAACATGTGAATAGTTACCCAATTTGTGTTTTATCCTCCTGAGGGAAATAAAATGATTACGGTCATAAGGTGACCATTTGAAACTGGTTTGCAATTTGAGGCCTGCTAGGATCATATCTGCCTCCTTCCATCCCTCCTCTCTTTTGTTGTACAAAAAAGGGCCTAGCTGGCTCCTTACCTTCAGTTGTACCTTCTTGTTTTTGCTTTGGAAATGGATGTAGTTGGCATTTCCAAACTGCCTGAAGTATTCTAGGGCAAACAGTCTCATAGGGACATATCTTGGCACCCTGTAAGGGTCCAATTCACAGCCATATACTCTGATCACTGTGTGGTGTTGGTAAAAATACCAATCACCAATGCTGTAGGATTTGGAGAGATGGAGAATTCTCTACATGTCATCGGTTAACCTTGGAGGAGGGACACCATATAGCAATGTCATAGCTGGGTGAATGAACAGGTCTATAAATTCACAATATGTGTATGGTGATTGAGAAACATTATGGAAAACTGAAGTCCAAAACACAACTGACCTTGGATTTCCCTGGGCATTAAGTTTCTTGAGGGGAATGGAGAAACTGTCTGGCTGATAAAACAAGAACAGGTGGTAGATGTATGAGGTGTATCTGAACACCCTTTCCCTTGGTAGATTCATTAGCTGTTCATGGATCTTTTCTGCAATATAGGTGGCATAGTCATAGTGTACAGCTGGAGGCTTTCCAGGAGAAAACATGGACAGCATTGCCATTATAGTGTCATCAACATCCTCAATTCCCTTGTACCCCAGGGCATAGCTGATCAAATCCACTAGCATTCTGCCCAAGTCATTCAGGTAGTGATATCCAATAGGAGGAGTTCTCATAGTTTCAGAGCTTGGCTGTACAAATAGCTGGTTAATTTTGATAATCTGGGCACTTGACAAGTTACTCCCCTTCTTTATTAAATCCAACATGGAAAGAGGGGTCAATGGCCTTGCAGTATGGAAATGCAGCATCTCATTTATGGTTTCTGGGGTGATAAAGAACAAAACTGAGCCTGTAGGACTGAGAACAACTCTCTGGCAAGGATCATAGCATTCCTGGCACTTGTGGATCAAGTCTGGGAGGGCATTGACTTGAGGGAGGTTGTAAATGGGCAAATTTGAGTCCCAAATCCCTAAAATATCAGCTCCACCAAGGTGTTGGGCTTTCAATTCATTTAGCATGTGAATATTGAACTTGGAACCCATTGGAAACCAATCTAACATCTGATAATCTACATCTCCCAGGGCTTTCCATGCTATCTCCCTTTGAGGGGCATTCAGAGGTTGGATATTCAGGGCTATTGGTGTCTCCATAGCTAATAAGGCTTCAGCTTTGTATGTAAACTGGTTCTGAATGATCAGAGCAACCCGGAGGAGTTTCTTTATAATGGAAGTGTGAATTTCAAGGAATAGAAGGCAAATGAACAGCTGCAGCAATTGAAATATTACTTTGAAGTGTAAATAAGACCAATGTCTGGTATCAATCTGTCTCTTTTAGTAGGTATGTACAGTTTGAGTGACTGGTTCGCGATTGCGCGAACAGAGTACAGTTTCTTATGAAAATGTGGGCAAACAAGGCTCAGCTGGTGCTTTTCGACCTCACAGTTGCGAATGGGGGCTAGACACAGGAATTTTACCGGCAATTTATAAGTTTCGGTGTCTTTTAAGCTTTTTGAGGGAATTCACAGACAAATTAGGCGTATGAAGGATTTACAAGGGTAAATACCTGGTAAACAGCGAGCAACGGTCACGAATGTATGTAGAAATGGCGCGCCGGAGGTCTCCAAATCGATTTCAGCAAGGTGGTGCAAGTTTGGACGTGAAAAAACCATGCAGAGAAAGCAACAGCGAATTGGCAAAAGTATGAAAAAACGCGAAAATTGGCCAAAATATGGATTTTTGGCATATTGGCGCGTTTTTTGGATGACGTCAGCATGACGTCATCAGGTGGGGTCAAGGTCGGATGACGTCAGCATGACGTCATCGGGTGATGTGGCGAGCTATGATTGGTCCACGGGGATAGTGAGGTGGCGGACATATCAGCGCGGGGGCGGACGAAGGAGCTGATGTGGCGGCGGGGTGGCAGTGACGTGGTCCTGACGCGGTGATGACGCGGGCATGGCAAAACTGGTGGTAAACGAAAAAGCGGTAATGGTTTTCTCGGACCGCCTACCATACGGCGATGGTTTTGTCAGAGGGCAACCCGAGAAATTGTGAGGGCGACGCGTGGCAGGGGCCTGACGTCACCCTCTGACAGTTTCTCGGGTACTAAATGTTGGACGTCGGGCCCAACCCGATATGTATAATGGCCGTCCGATCTAAAGCGCTCGATCGGACGATTGACGGGTCAGTGAAGTGATCGGTCAATACAGAAGGGGGGCGGGATTAAAATAATACTTCTTTCGGGATTTGTGCTCGACGGACACCTCTAGGATGCGGTGGTTTGTAATGTTTTTCAATGTATTTTGAAAATAAAATAATATGCGCCGATACTTTGGATAAGTGCAAAAAGTGGGTTTTTGGTGTGTTATTTGCAGATGAAGCGGGTTATAGGTAAAAAGGGTTTTTTCCAGGTTTTCTTAGCAAATGAAGGTTTTAATGGGCCAAATGGATTCAGAAGAGGGGAGGGGGGTAAGACTTAGGTTTATCAAAGTGACCAGATGTCATTTCGATCCCTGACAGAGAAAATATGGCTATAATGCCAAGGGGAGGGATATTTATACAATGTTTGGGGTTTATACACCATGGTGTTATAATACTAGGGAAAGGGTAACATAGGGGAATTATATAATAGAGTTAGGGTTAATATGGATGAAAAAGGGTGGATGAAGGGAGATACCACTAAGTTTGTTTAAAACTCACTTAGTTTAGGGAGTAGACCAAAATGAAAAGAGTTTTAGACAAGAAATGTGGCTTCTAATAGGACTAAGAACCACCATAAAACCACCAATTCTTCCATGAATCTCAGCTGATGAGGGGATATTAGTAATGAATGGGAAAGGGGATAAGTGGGAAGTTAGACATGCTTCTTTGCTTTGCTGCAACCTGATAGAGAAGAAGGACTTCTCAATCCATTGATTCTGCTTTTGTGAAATAGTTTAGCATACCTTCAATTATAAGGAATGACACTTCTGCAACCCCATCTGCCTACCCATCTATTTGCCTAGCATTTTTTGTTTCTTCTTGGAGGGTGCACTTGGACTTGCAGACCCTTATTTGCCTTTTCTTTTCTCTGGCTTTTTTCCTTTTGATTTTCTATCTACTGCTACCCTTATTTCTTCCAAGGCCCCAGATTAAGCAGTTGGGAGCCTTACTTCTCTACCTAAGCTACTTGTCTGCCAAGATTAAACAGTTTGGACAGACTTATTTCTCTATTGTACAACTGAAAATTTAAAACATGGCATGATCCAGATTAGGCTATTGGACCATCCATCAAAATTGAGTCCACATCAAGCTATAAGCACAGATTGTATTCTCTTGGAAATATGTGATCTTTGCCTCATCAAAGCAGAGCATATTTGGACCTTTTCATTGCCAATCATGAAATATGAAACCTATTGATATAGGTAGCTAACAGCTTCCTCCAATCGAATCACATGATCCTATCACTCATGCATTGGAGGAATCATACACAGCAAGAACACTTACAAGACGTAAGTTGTCTATGTTTCTCATGTTTGCTTGCCTGTCATAGTTAAGAGAGTGCATATTCTTATCATCTGCATGTAGTGTGTCATAGAACCATCGTAAGTCCACAGAGTGCTTGTCTTGTGCTTTCACTCTTTTATTTTTTGTGGATGCATTTAAACTCGGAGTGTGTTTATCTTCACTGTTATATATTTCATGTTTTCTAGTTCGTTTGAATGTGTTGTTCATGAAACATGCCTTCACCAACATGGGTCAACCAATGCACCAATGGCTGCATTGGAAGTATCACTTCACATGATCAGACCCATGCACCGTTAGTTTAGGAGTAGGAGTAGTTTTTGCTTTGTTTGGTTTTCTTGTATGCATGTTTGCTTTCTTACTTTGTTTGTTTGTTTTCTTGCTTTCCTTATTTTCTTATTTTCTTTTCTTTTTCATTTACTTCTGCTCTTTTCTTTGTTTTGTTTGTTTACTTGTTTACACTCATAGGTTAGTTTCACATGAAACCATGTTCGACTCTTAAGACAAATAGAGTAAAGTAAAAGAGGACTTGCGCAACTATCAACAATTGGTTATATGTTGTCCTATCTCTTTATGCAGATGTTTTTGTCTTTAGTCAATGATACACCAATGGAAAATACGTTCCATTCGAAGTGAATATTGGTGAAAACACAATGTTTGCACTCTAACTAGTTCCACCTACTCTAGTCGGTTCTTTTTGGGTTAATCATTTTCAGCTCATTCAAGTAGAGTAAGGTGAGGGGGGAAAATTTAACAAGTATGTTAGAGGTATACATAACATACTTCTCTAAAGGAACATCCTCTTATGATCTCAATAATTCAGGATCCCTCTTCTGCCTCTAAAATAAATAAGTGTCTATGCACAGTTCTTGACAAATAAAATAAAAATAAAAAATGAAAAAAATGAAAATGTGAAAATCTTAAAAAAAATGAATAAGGCGAAAGAAGAGAAAGTATTCTTGCACAGAGAGGTGATGCAAGTAACTCTGCTGGGGTACTGACCAGGCTCGTTGGTAGGGGAGCGATGCTTGTGTTCCTGCATGACTCCGTTGAGATAGTGTCCAAGCCTGCTGGAAGCGAAGCAACACCAGGGATGAAACTTAAACTCTGACAGTCATATTACTTGTGCACCAGTATACCCCTCATCCCAAATTGAAACAACTAAGTTGACTTGGCTTGGAATGTGTGCTAACTGATCAAGATCATGGTGGGTGCTACATCTTTCACTCAAGCTAGTGTGGAAACCATGATGATCTAAGAATCGAATAATACTTCTCAAGGAGTTAGACTTGCTTTTCACGAAACAAGGTCCATTCAGAGAGTTGGAGTTCTACTAGTGTGTCGCCAAGTGTTGTAGCGGCTACAACCACCCTCCAAAATTTTTCCTTAGCTTCGTTTTGGAGCCTCCCTACCAACCATCCTTAGCATGCCTTGCATTGACAGGTACGTATGGTCTAGTTGAGTTTCAGTGGCTTATAACCTTGTGTTTTCTAGCTTATTTTCCTTCCATAGAAAGTATTCCTGCGCAGAGAGGTGATGCAAGTAACTCTGCCAGGGTACTGACCAGGCTTGTTGGTAGGGGAGCGATGCTTGTGTTCCTGCATGACTCTGTTGAGATAGTGTCCAAGTCTACTGATAGCGAAGCAACACCAGGGATGAAACTTAAACTCTGACAGTCATATTACTTGTGCACCAGTATACCCCTCATCCCAAATTGAAACAACTAAGTTGACTTGGCTTGGAATGTGTGCTAACTGATCAAGATCATGGTGGGTGCTACATCTTTCACTCAAGCTAGTGTGGAAACCATGATGATCTAAGAATCGAATAATACTTCTCGAGGAGTTAGACTTTCTTTTCATGAAACAAGGTCCATTCAGAGAGTTGGAGTTCTACTAGTGTGTCGCCAAGTGTTGTAGCGGCTACAACCACCCTCCAAAATTTTTCCTTAGCTTCGTTTTGGAGCCTCCCTACCAGCCATCCTTAGCATGCCTTGCACTGACAGGTACATATGCTTCAGTTGAGTTTCAGTGGCTTATAACCTTATGTTTTCTAGCTTATTTGCCTTTCACCCACAAGCTGACATCCCATGACTTGGTCATGATATGGGTATTGTGCTCACTTGGGAAATTGCATAGAACTGGAGGCGAACTAGCCTTCCTCTCTAGAATTGCATAGAACAACAAGGAAACTTATTTCTCTCCAGAAATTCGCAGAGAAAGTAGGAAATCCCCCCTCTGAAAATTGCACAGAGCAGCCCATCACTAGGCTTGCTCTCAAAATTTACGCACATCTAGCTGACAACCTTGGCTTTAGTCTAGAAATTGCGTAGAGCCTGAGGAACAGAAAGATCCACTCAGCCCAAAAACTGCATAGAAGTCACTCCATGGCTTGTAGTTGTTGCATGCGCTCCCAGTTTGACCGATTCCCTCCAGGAATGACCAATCTTTCTTTACATGCGTGGGCTGTTTTTTCCTGAAAAAGTAAAAAGAAAAAAAGCAAAAAAAACATCCCTATATTTTAGGGATCCATTTTTAGTAGCTAGGGGTTCCATGCAAAAGTCGTTTTAGAAACCTCCCGCTAAGTATCACTTTTTCCTATATTTGTGGCATGTGCGTCATAAGCCTCGATTTTATTAAAACTATTTATTCGATGCTTCATAGCTCATTCTTCACCTTGATCTTATAGCTCTAGCATTCCCCATCGCATCTCAGAGCATTCGACACACTCAGCTCAACTTTTTCCGGGTAAGTCCGATTTTCATATCTTTTGCTACTTTTTTGTCACTTTTTGTACTTCAGTTTGTGTGAGTGTTGTTTTCTTGGTTTTGTTGAATGCTTGTTTTCATTTTAATGCAAGTTAACTTGTAGAAGCATTGTTTCAAGTTTTTCATTGCACCTCACTGTTGTCCCATGCATAACACTTTTTCTGCAGTGATGGTTGCTATTGTGGCGATTCACTTCACAAACTTAACTTTTTTTCTCATTTACTGAATCTTGCACTCACTGATTGCATGCATGTTCATTAACTCTTGTCTACACTCAGCTTAGCAAATGTAGTTAGCCTTTACCATTTTTTAGTCACCCATTGGCAGGTCTAGGCTGCCTTGGCCCTGACCTTGCCTTACTTGGCTTACACTGCACATTTATGAGAGTGAAGGCTTTGCCTTCCTCCCAAAAGTTGCGTAGAGCTTGTCCAACACTGGCCTCCCAGGCTTTCTCTATGCAATTATGAGAGGCAGTGCCTCGCTGGCCCCCAGAATTGTGTAGGTGTAGCTTGACCGGGTTGCAATCATTGCTGAATGAAACTGCGCATTGCGTAGTTTTAGTCCTTAGTAGACCACGTTGGATTGTTCTATATGTAATTCTAGCAGTTAGTCAGCCCACCGACAATCCGAACTGTGTTCTGCGTAGTTCTAGAAGTCAGTCTCCCAGCCTCCCGGTGAAAATTGTGCAAACCTTCTAGTCAGTCACACAGGTGTGTTGGATGTTAGTCCTAAAGTTGTTTTTAGTTTTCAACTGATAGTTTGCTTGCCATGAGTGTTTCTTTGTCTCCAGGAATCACAGATGTTCTTCCACCTCTCAGCAGTACAGGTACAATGGATTCCAAGAGAGTAGGGTCAAAGGACACCGTTGAGAGTGCAATTCAAGATGCAGTTGAGCAAGTGTCTATGAGCTTTCCCATCTATGAAGACACTAAGCTATTCATAGACAAGGAGATCAAGATGAAATGGAAGGACATCAACGACATCATTTCAGGCACATTTGAGGAGAATATGGAGGACCATAGGGTCTATGTCAACATATACAAGTCTGGCTTATACCGGATTGTATGTAGGTATCTTGTGTTTCCATGCGCAGACATGATCCACTAGATTGTGTCACATATTGATCCAGAGACAATGTTGTTGAGAAGTGTCAGTGGAATAGAACTTGCTACCTTAAGGGAAAATGAATTTCAGGAGATGTCACTTGCCACAGTCGGTGATCACGATGGATACAACCTTCACCAGACCCAGCAACAATGCAAACTCAAGAGACATCTTGAAGAGCTGGGTGAGAGAGTTGTCCAAGTTCAAGACGACACCCAACCAAGTGTACAAGACAAGGATACTATGGAAGGAATTTCAACTCTTGGTCATCTTCTCATGCCACTTATATGGTCAGCAGAGCACATAGACCTTCACACAGAGTTGGGTGATTGTGTTGGATTAGCTGGTGAGTGAAGGAAGACCTTTCAATTGGTCCGACATGTTGGCTCTTAGATTGAAGGAACAAGTAACAAAAGCTTGGCATCCGCATAAGGGTCAACAAGAAAATATTTTCATGTCCATTTACATACTTGATGCAACATGTGCCTATCAACAATTCCTAGTCTTAGGTTGCGCATGGACACCTTCAGAAACCTTTGTGCACACTTATTACAAGTTGTTCTCTGAATGTAGTTTATGTGGAGTTATCATATAGCTATCAAACCACTTCGTCACCCCGATATACAGGATGATCTTTGAGCAGGATCCACCTTGCATGTCACAGGCAACGATGGAGGCATTGATTAACATAGTAGATTGGTATGCCTCACCCCTTTTCACCTTCATACAAATGTACAATGTGGAGAATTCTCTTCATGTTTTTCTGAAGTTTGCCATGGATAAGTTGGTCATGCAAGAAGTGTCATGTCACATATTGACAGGGTTTTCAGTGGGACTGCACAAGAAGAATAAGGCACCTTGGCCCTCTCTTCGTTTGCAGATCGAGTTTTATGAGATCTCAAATATCAAGCATACTGATGCCAAGATAGAGGAATTCAAGAGGTTCACCTTTAGCACTAGAATTCTCAATCCTCATGACCCACATTTCTTAGTGAAGGATCACTGTGCGAGAGTGTATCATCCTTGGATACACGAGGCATATCATTGGCCTTAGGAAGACCCATGGAGATATTTCTACAACTTCTCCAAGCTCAATGAACCGATCATAATGGTTGTAGAGTGGTTAGCAGTACAGAAGGTAACAACATCTCATAGAGCAACAGACCTATGCTTAAAAAAGGCAAGAGGAAGGTTGTAGACAACACAAAAGTGGAGCAAAGATGCAAGTTCAAAGTAGATCCACTTGTGTTAAAGCAACTTTGGAAATTGAGGCGAAGAGGCAACAACGCGATAAAAGGATCACGCAAAGGCAAAGAGAGAAACAAAACTTGGAGGAAGCAGAAAATGAGTTGCAGGAGTCGAAGAAACAACTTAGGGAAGAACAAGAGCTGCAAAGAAGAGAGAAGGAAGTGAAGCATGAATATGAATAGAAGGAGTCACAACATGCACATATTTATAAAACTACACCCATCCAAGTTATTAATTCATCCAAATAGCTGGCACTTAACAGACAGGGTAAGCAGTCGCAAGAGCAAGACTTTTCTCAGGAGATTGAATATACGCTAGGGAAGATAGACATGGATATGGTTAAGCCTAAGTTAGATTAGGAAATTGAATCATGCCTCAAAACCAAGAGGTCACCCCACTGGCTTCACTACATTCGGAATCAAAGCAAGTCCCAAGAAATCAAGGAGACAATAAAATCCTTGAGGACAATCCAGAAGCGGATGTGCAAAAAATATCTTTCGACGAGTCACAACACAAAGTTGTGCAGTCACACAAAGTGCCCACTCTAGATGTCCATGTATCTCCTACGTAGTTTGAAGAGCGAGTGATCATGTTCGATGTGTGCAGACATCCAGCTGCATTGGCTGATGCTATCAGGGCATATGACTAAGCCACTAGCTAGAGTGTTAGATTCTTGATAGTTGAGAACGAGTGCATGGATAAGGAGCTACACGAGGCCATGCAGGGAGAAGAGCAAGTCATGACATCTGCTAGAGTAAAGTTGAGGAGAGAGATATTAAATGAAATATCGTCTCTCGAGATGGTCATGTAGAAGCTGTACTTCAAGTTCGTCACCGTGCATAAGTCAGTTGTCCATATCAACAGTTGGCAGTAGCGTTGTTCTAGGAGAGCACACATCTTGTCATATCTACACACTGTTGTCAATCACATGAAAATATGGAAAATGAGGTACAAGGGAGCCCCATTTCACTTGCCAAATATGATGAAACCAAAGGTAACAAAGTTGAAGACATGCATCCACTAGTCAGATCCAAAACTATGAGGAACTCCTGCAACTCATCACTATCTTGTAGGATTCACATACATGAGTGTTCAGGAGCATGGATGTTATTATGCACATGAATATGATCCCATCGATTGGAATACTCACCGAGGTGAAGAAAAAGAAACAAGTCCGAATGGAGTTGTACATGTACTTTGATCAGTTGATACACATAGCCACCAGCGTAGACTTGCAGATGAGCATAGACACTATGCACCAATATGTTTTTGGTCTATATGCAATCAAGAATATGATGCACATGTTATTCGATGAGTTTGACAGAGGTGCCAAATCAATGTACTTGAATGAAAAAAAGGCAAGAGTTGGTTTTCAGAAGGATGTCACCACAGAGCACGTAGACACCATAACAAACTACCAAGCTTGGCATCAGTTCACCACCGTCGATCATCGAGAGGATATCGAAGAGTTAGTCTTCCCACAACTGTTCGAGTCTTAGTGATTTCTTGCATGGATTAATCAAGCCTATTTTTGTCTCACATGGGTACATGTGTAGATTGTAATGTAAACATGCTGTATAAGTGAAATACCACGTGTCAATAGTAGAATGTAAAAATCATGTGTAAGTTGAAGAGTCATGAGGGTAGGTGAAGAGTCACAAAGGGGAATGTCAAGGGTCACCCCTCTCTTTGCTATTTATAGAACCTCATAACTCATTGTATAGGCTTTTGGGAGTCAAACTTCCTATAGGTATAACTTAGAGAGAGCTTGGAGTGTGTTGTAACGAGGCTTGGCTTCTCCACAGTGCAAAGCTAGTACATCTATTTGAAGGAGCAGGCAGCCGTGACTGTAATGTTCCGCTATCAGGGCTATTGGTTGTCATGGTTGTATGTATGACCATATCTTTCACTCTTTTAATATAATAGATCCAACACGTTTCATGCATATGTTGGTATTGTAGTTTGGCTATCTTGGTTACTCTAATGACGTATGTAGCTGTAATTTACACATGTATGTATGGACTATTCCGTATGTGTTTGTATGAATCTTATCAAAGCGTGTTGTTGATATAATCCATCACTTTGGATCGTTGGCTATCATGCTTTCCATCTCATGATGTCTTTCTACTTATGTGTTTCCTTTCAAAATGCTTGCTATCTCAGGTTTCTAAGGGGCACACTCTTCCCCCTTTCCATGTGTTAGAGCCTTTCATGCACCTTCCTTGACTTGTTGCAAGGTCACACCCCTCCTATAAACAAGGACATCTTACTTACCTCTACGCGAAACCACAGTCAAGGCGATACAATACTACCCACTGCTGGGACTCCTACTCAAAACGGTCTAAGGTCTAGCTGGGACTTCTTACCGAGGAGATCCCCTGACATGTTGGTGGGTCCAACACCATCAACACCTTCATTACCGAAACTATGACTGTGATTTCATCCTTCAATTAGATAGGTACCAAGGAGGTGACCCTGAAGTTACTTGTTTTCATTGTCATCGAGATCACAAAGATGTCTGAGATCCTATACCCATATGAATTTCTATACCACTGCCATCATATGAAGTTGCAAAGAAGTCTGAGTTTCTGTATTTCTTGTGGTGACCCAACAGGGTATTCCTAATTGTTTGTCCTACATAATTAGTCGACATGTCAGAGTGAACTGGTGTGTCTCTATTTGAAATCCAACATGACTTCTTTAGCTTATTTAATTCATTTGTAGGCCGAGATGACTGTGTTTTACATCTTTTTTCTTACTTCATTCTTCGAGAGGATTGTGCTGATCTTGGAGGGATGATCTAGACTCTTGGTTGACTCATATACATTACATATATTCTCATGAAGAGATCTTTAACTCTTTTACTTTCTTATAGCACTTCAACATGTGTTGGACCTATGTAATGTGCAAGAAACTCATTTTATAATTTTCCAAAATTAATATTTATTTTCTTTTACAAGTACAATGATTAAAAAAACATTTATGAAGACTGAACCAAGTTACACTTTATTCAACATGAAAGAGTTTAAATGAAAGAGAAGTTGAACAACCACTAGTGTTATGTACATACGACAAACTATTAGCAATTTTATGTGAAAATGGAGCATCCAAACAAATTTGAAATGGATTCGTGAAGGTGTGGATGGAGGCTTAGTGAATATGTCGGAAGATCATCAATTGGGTTAGATAGCTAGTCATATTGGATCAAATTACTCACAAGTGTTGATTTATGCTGAAAACTCACTCTAGAAGGAAAAGAAAGTTGATAAAATATGACCATCACATGGAATTGGAAGATCAAAAAGTCTTATGGACATAATCTAAATCTTGTGATTCTTTTTCACATTCTAACAATGCATATTGTGATTATTCAACACTTAATTGTTCAATGTGCCAAAAAATGACATCTAAAAACTGGAAAATGCAAGTGGAAAAGAATTGTGAAATCAAGAAAAATAAATGAAGGAAAAACAATGAAATCAACTCATAATTCACACTAATGTTACAACACAATCGGCACTTATTTGAGAGAATATCCCTCTCACAATAACTAGCCAAGATAATACAATTAAAATGATCATCGACATTGTTGGCATTATGATGCATGTGTTGTCCTTGATGGCAACTCACTTATAAAAGAACAATTATATGGTAACTAGATGACTCCACAGGTCAGTTTAGAGGTGACAAAGTGAAGGAACATAATAACAGAATGATGGGACAAAGGTTTACATATCAGAATCAGAAGTTTCATACAGGTGATTTGAAGATCTATACACGAGTTTGTTAAGGCCAAGTCACGTATACACGTGAGTTTAAAGAAGCAAAGGCGTGTACAATTTTATTCTAAATACCAAGGGTACTTACCATGGTATTGCCCTGTGGTATTGAGCCCAACAATGGTTGTTTTGATCCCGTATAAGAAAACCATTGGACGGAGTATGGTTTTGACCGGTGGTATTTAAAAAGGCTCTAACTATATAAATAGGTGAAGATCAAAGTTCTAAGTTTGCATGTGAAAGGTTTTTTGATGAGTACTTCAATCTAAAGTATATTTGCATTGTAAGGGCCATAGCTGACACATAGGTCTGAAATAGTTATGCATTGATGAATACAACGATGGATAAGGATCATGAGACCTTAAATGACTTTCCATTGTATGATTTTCTCATGGATTGAATAGATTTAAGTATTGATGCATGTTTTTATCTCTAAATATTATGATCCGGGTATTTTTGAAGTTCTGAAATGTTGTGCAATTTTAGGTCAAAAATTGTAGATCTATACATAGGTTGGTCTCAGTGAAGTTACATATACACGCGGGTTCGTTTCTTCAAAGTCACGTATATAAAGGAAGGGTTTATGTTCACAAATGATTGATCAAAGTGATCAGTGTTTTTGTATCTCTGTTTTTTGTCAATGATGTCCTCATGTTGATCTAGGTTGAGTGATAATGTCTGAAGTATAACTAATTGAATGATGAAGTTGAATTTGGTTACTTGTTGATTGGTTGAAAAGATTATTGATGCTGCTAACTATATGAGGGTTATGTAAGCTAATAGAATATTTCAGAATAACTCTAGTCAACGTTGTGTCTGATTCAAAATTACAACTTTTTATTATATTGAGATTTGTACGTAGGTTGCTCTATAGAAAAGAATGTATACACAGAGGTTGCCTTAATCAAAGTAGCGTATACATTTTGACAAATGGTTGATTAGGATTTGTAGTAACATAATATGGTTTCTGTGATGTGCAGTATGATGTTTGATATTTTGGTTACAATGATCTGATTGTTCAAGTTGATTGGTTGAGTTTTAATTAAGTTTCAATTGATTAGGCTTCAGTGATTGGTTGATTCAGTTGTGTCAAAGATTGATGATTGTGTTACAGTGATGAGTTATATTTTGATTATTGATATTGAGCTTAAGTCCACTCTGAAAATTTGATCAAAAGTGGCTTACAAGTTATGATGTGTTGTAGCAGGTAGATCCTATGTGAAAATTTATGAAACGTGGTCCTCGAACTTAAGGGAGTTGAAGCTTCCTTCCAATAGTAGTTGGTAAATCAGATTAGAGGGTTGGATCTACCTTCCAGTAGCAGCTAGAGAACGAGTGAAGGTTGTAGCCTTCTACAGGTTAGTGATTGCATACTGGTACAAGTTTACGCTAGTACAACAGCCAGGGGGTTAGAGCTCCCTTCCAGTAGGATCTGGAGAACGAGTGAAGGTTGTAGCCTTTTGCAGGTGGGGTCCTGTGTACTAGTATGAGTCTGCACTAGTACAAGATTGTAAAATTATTTTTCTTTATATTAAAAATAAGTTATAGACAACAACAACAACAAGTGGCTTTTTCCCACATTGGGTTACCACCTTCAATCCTAGTGTTCATTTGTGTTGCTTATGTGTGATACTTTATTCTGTTCTTACTACACCTACTTACTACTTATCAAATGCCTGATAAATCTCTTACATTTTGGTTTAAGTTTAACATATAAATAATTAGTTGTTTTACAAGTTTACTAAGCATACACTATTTTCTTTTACAACAGTCGCGTACATACGCGAGTTGGGTTCAATAAAGTTGTGTGCATATTTCAGAAAAGAAAATTATTTTTGTGAGTTTTTAAAATACTGATTCACCCCCCTCTCAATATTTTCCCAAAAATTGGTATCGTAGAAGGTCCTTTGGCAGAATATTGATTGCTTAAAGGAGATTTATCAAGACAATGGGAAATATGAAAAATAAGAAAGAACCTCAAAAGAGGAAGACATCTCAAAGAGACAGTGACAATGATATAGACGATTGACTATTAGATGGAACCAAATATTTAGATTCAAAATCACCTCAAAATGAAGATGATAAGGCAAAAGAATTACTAGGTACTAATTTTTGGTCCTCTAGTGATACCTTTCCCTATTCATGCAATATTGAATATACTGAATATAACAATGAAACAACTGAATTTTCTCTTATGGGTAAGTGTGAAAGAAATCTAATGACCATAGAAGTAGAATTTAAAAGGCTCACAGATAAAATTATAGATCAACAAGATCTATTTGATAAAAGGGAATGTAGCTACAAAGAAGAGGTTACCAGGTTAAAAAATTAGTTGAAGGAAGGAAGAAAAATAAGGAAGCAGTACAAGGAAAAGGAAGATCAATGTCAAAGGCTACAGGATGCAATAACATCATTAAGAAATAAAGTGAATGAAAAGGATACAACAACCAAGGAACTTAAAGAAAGAATCAGTTACTATAAAGGTCTTGAAGCTGAGGTTGTCTCTCTAAAATAAGATCTTGAAAAATCAAATAAGAAGAATGAAGAACTACTTCAAGAATTTGAAGAACAAGAAAATGAGGTTCTCAAATTAAAACAACAAGTGGAGGAAGGAAGAAAGGTTGAAGAAATCATGAAGAAGTAGTATCTAGGAAAGGAAAAGAAATATTAGGTTGAGGTAAATATCCTAAAAAGTAATTAGAAGAAAATGATAAACATTTGCAATTTCAAGATAATACTAAGATTTTAGATAATATTCTTGGTAGTCAAAGGTCTCCTGCCATCAAATCTAGTCTTGTTTTTCATGAAACTGTTAAAGGTGAATCTAGCTCACAAGTTGAGGCAAGGAATTCTAATGCAAAATCTAAAATGCTCAACAAGGAGATAAGAAGTCAATCCCATCAACAACCAAGGAAAGAAAGTCCTCAAAGGAAATCATTTACTCCTAACTATAGAAGTGTTAATTGATTTTTTCCTCTAACCAATAATGTTAAATTTTTTACATGTCA
The DNA here is from genome assembly GCA_031772625.1 of Pinus tabuliformis. Lineage (NCBI taxonomy): Eukaryota > Viridiplantae > Streptophyta > Pinopsida > Pinales > Pinaceae > Pinus > Pinus tabuliformis. The sequence goes on along the minus strand of CM062819.1, from coordinate 1,121,069,566 downwards.
TAATTTTGGACACATTGCACGTAGTTGCATAAGTATAATGTTTCAAGCTAATAAACCGTCTCATAAAAAGATCATCAACTTCCAGGTACTTTAAGGGATATTGTTTTTCTTGCAATATGTTTGGTCACAAAGCCATTGATTTCTATAGAAGGAATACGAAACATATAGGATGTTATGCACGTAACAAGTTTGGGAATGTAGCAAAAGAATGCAGGAACAAGTCTATGGATCACCGTAGGAAATATGGTAAGAAATCAAATACAAACATTGATATTAAAAAATATGAAAAAGATGGATCCACCATTAAGCAAGAAAAGGAAGATCAGATAAGGTGGGCTCTTTCTCTCTACTCATTCGAGGAGGAAGCTGAATTGTTATAGACATTTTTGGGCACTGCAACCCCAATCGTAAATGTCCATAAACCAAGGGCTCTTAAGTCCCTAAAAGTGTTGTTCCAACCCCTAAAAGAACAAGGTCAACTGATTACATCATCTCCTAGAAGTTCTCCATGAAAAACTACTCAGAACTGGTCAAAACTGGACCATCTCACCTGCTCCATGGTCAAAGTGCACTGCATCCCACCTAAATGCACACGGGAGGTGCGATGCATACTGAAAAGCCCTTCTATTGGGTGCGATGGGCGAGAGTGGACAAATGGCAGGGTCAATCTGTGAGGTGGAGGATCATGGAATCTTCTAGAAACTTCTCCTGTGACACTTGCCTCTCTGCATTCGCCCAGGGATGAGTAAGAGATCATCAATCTCCAAGTGGAATCAAGAACTATCAGAGAGAGGACACTAATAAAATATCAAAAGCTGACTCACCCCCCTTGCAAACATCTATATATGGATCCCTCATCCCAGAGATCCAGAGGCTGGAATTTTGTATCTTGTAAGGAAGTGCTGCTGGTTTCTTGGTGTAACATCATAGTGTTGGGTGATCTAAGCTTTTCATGAGGTGAAGAAGGGCTTTCTTGCTGAGAGGATGATGCTGGGTCAGAACAATTGGTTGTAATCCTCTTTGCTATTCTTGATTATTAATAAAGCTATTCAAGTTTTCCTCCACATTCTTGTATGATTGATGATGTATGCATTTGTGTGGTCAATATATATCTGGTCCTATATTGTTTATGATAGTAGATCTCTGTTCTTGGATAGTGTTATGCTGCTTTGATTCCACAGGTGCTCTTTGAAGCTGGGTAGACGAGGAAGCGAGTGACAAAGATCTATCAGAAGGGAGAGGAATCAAGCAAGGAACCAAGCGCAAGATAGAGGTTGGTCTCCTTTATTCCCCTCTTATCTACTTCTCATAAAGGAAAATGAAAGTGGTTTTAGTTTGTTTGTTTATAAGGTAGCTACCAGCCTTAGTGGGACTAGCAGCTCTGCATAGACACTAGATTTCCCAATAACAAAATGGCGACTCCACTGGGGAGTGAATAGATTGTTTGTTTGTCTATATTTGTTTGCTTTATAAACTTACAGACGGAGCCTGAAGTCAAGCCAGCTAGCCTTCGAACTGCATTTGCTATGGAAGTGCAAAGTAGATCAATGCTGCTTTAGTCTATCTCCAGGTTTTGTTTATAAACTAAACAATTGATTTACAAGCTCTCTAGTTGTCCTTTTGGTGGCTCTAGTAACCTCCTTAGATATACCCCTATGATTTATTTACTGATTACCACTTGCTCGGCCAAAATCCCTGAACTGTGCTGCAAACTGTGATCAAGAACTGGATCAAAAGTCTCGCACTGTACCATCGCACCCTCTCTTCAAGGATATCAGTATGCATCGCACTTCCCCTGTGTTGTAGGTGGGATGCATAATGGAATCCCTGTGTAACAGGTGCGCTGATCAGAAAGGGCTAATTTTGCCTCTTTAGTCAGTATACCTCTGTTGGAAACCCCCTTCCTTGCCATTATTCCGCCTCCATTGTGCAAAGAACTATAAATGTTTTTATTTATTGTGAGCCATTTTCAGTTCTCTTTTACAAAGAATTAGCGTAATTGAATTGTCGTTTCTTGATCTGGAAGTGTCGCAAGTGTCGTTTTCAGTCATAGAAGAGAATCCAATTGTTCTTGATAGTCGATTATACTATTACTCTTGTATTTGATTTGGATTAGTAGTTTTTCAAGTGTCGAAAGCAAGTTTTCAATTCCAAATAACAAAGAGTCGTCATTGTCTTCATTTTTTCTTGAAAAGAAACTTGTTAGTAATGTCGCTTTGAAAAATAATTCAGATTTGCGCTTAGCTTTCTTTTTATCATTCACACATTAAGAAGGCTGAAAACAAATACATGCATGTGCATTTGCATCTAGACTGTTTGTTGGTTTGATTTAGGACAGTGCATATAGTGTGTGCTCTCTGCTCTATGTTGAAAGAATATCATCTCTCTTTCCTTAGTAGCTAGGATTTTCATTGCAAAAAGAAGATTTAACGATTGTTTATCATATTCGATTGCATTTTAGGAATTGTATATCTACATCACGCGGTGAACCTGAAAGGAAAATTTCTTAAGCAAGATCAACTGTAAAATAAATTTAATGAATCTAAAAACGCTTTGGAACCTAACGCACAACATTTAGAAGTCTAGGCTAGAGACGTATTCCGGCGTCGTAAAGCCTGGTAACTGTTGTTTTCATTGTTGGTTGGGTGATTCCTCCACTTTGAGACGATAAGTGCCAGTACAGACTTGTGCTCCCACGTACCGTCGAGTATATATTGGGAGACCACAATAGGCTTTATCCTTTATCCATAGGAAGCCATGTCTGCCGCCCTATCGATTGCAATGCACTAAACACAGCATTCGAGAAGATTGACTGCCGTACTGTAAAAAGTATTCTGCAGTTTTGCGATTGGTTTGGTAATCCCTCTGTCTATATTTCCAGAGTAGTCTCTTTCGTTCCTTTTCAGACTCCTTAAAGGAAAAGGTCCATCTCAGCACTTGTCACTTCAAGCTCATTAAAAATCGAAGGTGACTAGAGTCATCTTTTGTTTTTTCTCGACTCTTAAAAATTGAAAAAACAAGTTGTGTCAAAGCATCTAAAATTTATTTTAATCAGTATAAACATCACCTTTCCTACATTGGTCTTAGGTTGAGAAAAATGGAGTCCACCAACCAAGGATTTCCCCTTGGCGGAAATCCTAGTCCTTTCTCCTCTTGGGGAGATGTTGGTGCACCCCATATGGCCACATTGTCGCTTCCAGGATTGACAATCGGCTTGCTCGTATGGCTCTTCTCGACCTCTGTCGTTCAGAACACCATGATTCCTGAACAATCAAGTCAGCAACTAAACGACACCAAAGTTACCCCCCAACCTTATACTTCGTCCAATTCTCCCTCTCCTCATTCCTCTTCGCTTGATGAAGCTGGTAAAGCCAAAAATCAAGTAACTGAGAAGAAGAAGGAGAAGAAGAAGAAAGAGAAGAAGAAGAAGGAGCCAAAGGCGAAAAGGGGCAACCAGGCATCGTCTAGCGAAAATCCACACATGGCATTGTCCAGGCCTAAATCGCCATGTGTCATTTGCAAAGGAGACCACTATCATCGAGATTGTCCTTGCATCCCTCGGATCTTAAGAGACTAGTCTCCTCGTTTGCACAATCCGATGTCATCAACCTCTGACGATCATGTTGAGAATACACCATCAACTAGTGAAAGTGAAGCCCCTGGACAAAAAGGAAAATGTAAATTTCCTCGTAAACTGTGTGAAGGCGATCACGCCATCCACCGTTGTCCCTTCTTAGACGAGGCTAAAAGAGTTTTGGATGACCGTCTGGTTCACCGTTACGGCTTCCTCCTGGATATAAGAAACTCTTGCCGAGTCCGTCACTAGTTGAAAATCCGGCTGACACACCATTATGGTCGACTGAAGCATCTATCATTGAAGATGAACCCTCTGAATCCACACCAAACAAAATTCAAAAGGTTGAGGTGGTAGTTGACCCGGTCTTGCCTTCAGAAGGTCCATCTTCAGATGATACTGTCACCAGAGAGAACAAGAACGACACCTTTCAAATTCTCTTCGTAAGCACAGACTCCAATGAACCTAGGGGCAGTCTACCCATTCCTTTACCACAGGAAGGAAGTTCATCAGAGTCGTATCCGACCGTCTATTTGGTCCCACCTCCAAGCAACCTAGTTGTTTCCTTCGATTGGAATCTACTAGGCAAACCCCATTTACTGGCTAGTGTACCATTTCGAATCATTGCTTAGATATATAGAATGGTTATGGCCGGCACCATCATAGATGAAGGGGCTTCTGTGAGTATCCTTTCCTCAACTGCTTGGAAAGTGCTTGGTTCGCCATCGCTTTTTCCTGAAATGAGAAATCTAACAGGCTTTGACAAAGGAACCAGTCGACCGTTAGGGATCCTTCCCAATGTGTTGATAACATTGAGAAGGAAAACCATTCACATGAACGTAATGGTAGTCCAAGGACCCCTGGATTATAATCTACTCCTTGGACATGACTATATTTATTGCATGGGAGCCATTGTCTCCTCACTCTTTAGAGTAATGTGTTTTCCGCATGAAGGAAGAGTGGTCAAGCTCGTAGACCAGCTTTCATTCCCCGGTTCACACATAGAAAATAGTCAAATACCATCCCTGAATGGTCTTTTCACGCAAGGAATGTCTCATCAATCCCCAGTCCATCCAGCTGATGAGCACGAGTGATTCGGAGGACATGACTGAAACCCAGGGGGCATGCACCCTGGTCTGTTTCGGCAGGAAAACCTTGGGTATAGGGTAGGTTTGTGCGAAGGATATATGACTAGTTTATGAGATTAGACTGGAATAAGATTCCTTCTTCAAAGTTATGTGAGTGGAGCCAGTTGCGCCACTCGTTAAAATTACCGAAAATTCATCCCTTTTGTATCATTTTATACTTTTTCGGACTTAAGGGATTATATGACGAAAAAAGGATTGTTGGAGTTTTCTTTACATCCCTTTTCAGACTCTCTAAAATTGAAAATGACTAAGTTATCTTTGTCATTAAACTCGTTAAAACCGAATAGCGACAAACTTGTCCATACAGACAAGAACGAGTTTCACTATCGCCAGGCTCGTTAAAACATAGCGATGGGTTTGCCCGAAGGGAAAATTATAGAACAAGCATATGTTATCCTCCTCAAGCTTGAAAAAAATAAAGAGGTATTGGTCAGCAATGACTGGGGAAAATTGGGAAGAAAACTTGAAGAAACTTTATTGGTATCAAGTCGCTCTTGAACATGACACTTTCACTCTGCATTTGAGTCGGGTTGGGTTGTTCCGTTCACTGGTCATATCACCATTGGTCCATCACACCATCCATATTTGGGGTTAATGCTAACAATCCATCATGTCAATGTCGCCGATATGTTCAAGAGAAGTCGCTCAGAGAATTCACCTGTGTCTCATCCACTGCGATACATTTACGTTCCATTCTTTCATGACCGCCACCCTGAACCTTATGTCATCAGATCGCTTTCACCTCCATTAAAATCATTTGCTCCATTCCGTGTCATTGATGTGGGATTCATTAAGGCCCTCCTATGACAGATCACTTCTTGTCGACATCAGCTCATTATCTAGGAAGTCGATCTAGGAACAACCCTTTCAGTACTTTGAAGCTTGCATGCCTCAATGGAAAGTTTCTCACTTTCGGCGACATGTTTACATCAATGGCCTTCGACCGAAAGATTTTGCGTGGTGTTCGACGCCAAGTCCCTTATTCACACCACGTGAATTGTACTGTAGTAACTTGAGGGTCATCATCATTATCGGTGATTCCTCTCGTGCCTGTTAAAAGCTTACATCATTGGCTGGTAATCAGGGGATGTCTTTCCATGTTCGACTCCAGAACATCTCTCACATGGATCGACTTGTACTTTGAGTGAAGATCGAACGAGATTGAAGACCCCAGATCTAGTTTCATCCATCCGGGCTGCAATATATATTCAGGAAAATAAATACATCAAATGTACATCATTACTGCACAGATAATCATCCAACCTAAGGGATGATGGCTCTACCAGAATCATCAGTCTACACGCAGACGATTGTCTTTCTTATGTACATGAAAATGAATTTATAAAGCTGAGCATGGGAATGCCCGCCTCAGCTAGATCATGAAAATATTATGAAGATAATGTGTTGTATTGTATCTTATTACAGGTCGCCTTCCAGCTCGAAAAAACTTCGGATCCTCATGATAAATCATTTCACCCGACATCAAAAAGATTAACGACCTCATGCTTTAGGGGGCAACTGTTATAGACATTTTTGGGCACTGCAACCCCAATCATAAATGTCCATAAACCAAGGGCTCTTAAGTCCCTAAAAGTGTTGTTCCAACCCCTAAAGAACAAGGTCAGCTGATTACATCATCTCCCCAGAAGTTCTCCATGAAAAACTACTCAGAACTGGTCAAAACTGGACCATCTCACCTGCTCCATAGTCAAAGTGCGCTGCATCCCACCTAAATGCACACGGGAGGTGCGATGCATACTAAAAAGCCCTTCTATGGGGTGCAATGGGCGAGAGTGGACAAATGGCAGGGTCAATCTATGAGGTGGAGGATCATGGAATCTTCCAGAAACTTCTCCTGTGACAGTTGCCTCTCTGCATTCGCCCAGGGATGAGTAAGAGATCATCAATCTCCAAGTGGAATCGAGAACTATCAGAGAGAGGACACTAATCAAATCTCAAAAGCTGACTCACCTCCCTTGCAAACATCTATATATGGATCCCTCATCCCAGAGATCCAGAGGCTGGAATTTTGTATCTTGTAAGGAAGTGTTGCTGGTTTCTTGGTGTAACATCATAGTGTTTGGTGATCTAAGCTTTTCATGAGGTGAAGAAGGGCTTTCTTGCTGAGAGGATGATGCTGGGTCAGAACAATTGCTTGTAATCCTCTTTGCTATTCTTGATTATTAATAAAGCTATTCAAGTTTTCCTCCACATTCTTGTATGATTGATGATATATGCATTTGTGTGGTCAATATATATCTGGTCCTATATTGTTTATGATAGTAGATCTCTGTTCTTGGATAGTGTTATGCTGCTTTGATTCCATAGGTGCTCTTTGAAGCTGGGTAGACGAGGAAGCGAGTGGCAAAGATCTATCAGAAGGGAGAGGAATCAAGCAAGGAACCAAGCGCAAGACAGAGGTTGGTCTCCTTTATTTCCCTCTTATCTACTTCTCATAAAGGAAAACGAAAGTGGTTTTAGTTTGTTTGTTTCTAAGGTAGCTACCAGCCTTAGTGGGACTAGTAGTTCTGCATAGACACTAGATTTCCTGATAACATGAATGGTACATATATAGTGGATATTCTCATCACATGACTGGAGATAAGAGTAAAATTAAGTCTCTCATGAATAACCACCATGGTAATGTTATTCTTGGAACTGATGTTTCAGCAAAAATTCTAAAACCGGGTACAGTCAGAGCAGACTCAAGGGGAGCTGAAAGTGTGAAATTTTAGTATTTCACTTTTGTTACGCGGATCTTATGAGGACAAGTCACATGTATATGTGAGTTCTAAACTGCACAATCACGTATATTTTGGTTTGATGAAGAAACAATGGGACAAACTCAGGAAAAGGGTCTGATATGATTCAATCAATTATCAATTGTCTTTTATGTTTTGATGGTTGATGTTTACAGTTTGTTGATTCTATTTAGAAGTGATTTTGGTCCTCATAAGTTGTGGATAACTTGATTAATAACTAGTTGATGACAATGCCTTGATTATTCTTACTAATATATGAAATGATCAGATCTGATAGTGAACAATTGGCATAGGTTCAGGGGGAGAATTTTCTATGCTTCTAATAATGCATTATTGGCATTATGTTTTCTTTAGAAGTCCTTGGTATGTAATGATGCTTATCAATGGTGATGATGCTTATGTTGCTGAAGTGTTTAAATGATGCATCATGCTATGCTACGATCATGGGTTGCCTATGATGAAATCACAGATGATACTTATATATTGCTTGAGCCACATGGTTGTTTTGATGCTACTGATCATATTTATGGATGATTCTTTTGATGATGCATATAGTACATATGTTATGTTTCTTACATGGTGATCTTCATAAGTTAAAGGAGAAAAACAAAGCTTGAGTACACAAATTCATTATTTGATGATGATAAGTGTCAATCATTAATTTATATTGTTGTCATCATGCCTTCAAAGATGCAAAAATTTCATATGGTGCAATTATGGATGAGGATCCCTATAGTTCTTAGCTCTCACATGGTATATTGTTTGAGGATTGTTGCTTTTTATGGTATCAAGAAAGTTTGAAAAATGATTGTGAGGTCATGGTTTGCTTTTCTTATTGATGAGAAGCTAGATACATATTGATATCTCTATGATGGATACATTACAAATAAGGATCACATGGATTATTACTTAAGTTTCATATTGGTAAATGATGTTGGTATAAAAGATCTTCTTGTATGAAGAAAATTGGCCAAGAGAATGGTGTTATTGCAGGTTTCATGAAGACATGGCTATTTGGAGACATGACGTAGTTAGTCACATAATGATGAATACTTCTTCCTATCTTACTTTATGATGATAGGCTTGGTTCTCACATATGTTGATTATCATGGTTGATGCTTATTAGATGTGGTATGTTATAAAAATCCCTAGTGATGATACATGTTTGATATATTGAGAGTTGTTGTGGAAATAACATGTAGTTCTTGCTACGATGATTTGATGATGATGTTGTGGTCATGGATGATGACTATGGTGCTTTCACATGTATATGATATGATGTGAATGGTTTTGTGAAGATATAGGCATTACTACTTGGAGATATGGCATATTCTTAGTTGATTCATGAAAGGCTATGTTAAGGTTTTTTATACTAAGGAAAAAGAGCAAGTTGATCCTCATAAAGTCAAGGGAATGAGTTGATAGAAGATATATATGAAAATCTATATGTGACATACTTAGCCACATATTGATGATATTAAAGCTACATTGTCTTATATTGAGAATTGATGATTGTTTTGGAGAATTTGGTATCTACGGATAAATACTAATTCCCTAGATAAGTAACCATATCTAGAACAATAGTTTAAAGCACTTTAGCGTTTTCCTATAAGCAATAGATAAGACAAAGAAGATGAGAAGACCTACTTGTAGTTTCGCTTTCCTCTTGTCTCCTTTGTATCGATCCTGTCACTCCTTCTCGTACTTAACATGCTTGAGAAGCACCTGTAAACATCAACAGAAGACAAAGAACCGATCAAAGCAAAAGACCTATTGAATACAAGTAAATATAATCAGATACATTCACACATATAAGCATCATATAACAAGATAAGCATATGGGAAAAAGGTTCGAATACTTTATTGAATAGAAGAAAGAATTACAACCATCAAGTCTGATTCGAAGTCACTCCTCCAGCTAGGCTCCCATCCACATCACATCAAAAGCATGACAAAATTGTAGCATAACAATAATTGTCTCAAATTCAATTCTCATAACAAAATTATCTCCTTACAATTCAACATAGTCTAGCCCTTGATCACTTAGATGAATGTTCAATTATAGGAGGATGAAGGAGGTTATGTCATAAATAGGGGTATTGAATCGCCTTCCATACTTAGAATTAGTTCCATGATCACTTAGATGAGTGTTCAATTTATAGGAAGATGAAGGAGGTTATATCATAAATAGGGGTATTGAATGGCCTTCCATACTTAGAATTAGTTCCATGGAGGAAGGGATGAGATGATAGGATGCATCTTAACTCATTCCTCATTCATTTTCGAGCTCATAGGAGTTGATATGTGAGGGTAACTTCTAGATGACTCTAAGAGATAAGAATATTCCCCAAACCCTATGTGAATTTCACTCAATCTCGCCTAGAGCAGGTGAAAAAGGGCCTAAGTGCTTTATAGAGCACCCTAACATGGACTCAACTGCTCTGCAGCACACCCTTACATGGGCCTACCTACGTTGGTCCCTTTAGAGGTTATTTCAGGATGTCCTCAAGTCATGAAACTGTCTGGGAAGGAGGCATTCAAAAGGGTGACTTGTTTAGGGCATGTAGCAACTGAAATTAGGGTTTGATGAGCCCTAAACACTGATCTAGATGATGGGAGTGATGTGCCCAAATGGATCTATAACAACTACCCCCTAAAGCATGAAGTCAAAAAAATGTTAATGTCAAATGAAATTATTTACGATGTGATGAGGAGGTATCGAAGTGGAAGGTGACTTGCATCAATTATAATACATATATCATGATTTTTTTATTTTTTCATGAATTGCTGAGGGAAGGCATACCCGTGCTCAGTATATAAACTTTCATTACATGTACATAGACAATCGTCTACATATATAGACCCATGATCAGAAAGACCATCAATGTAAAGCCATTGTACATATGATTTAGTACTCTTGACATCGCAACCTGGATGGATGAAACTAGATCTGGGGTCTTCTATATCGTTCAATCATTCACTCAAGTACGATTCTAACCATGTGAATATGTGATACAGAGTCGAACATGGGAAGACACCATCTGATTACCAGCCGATGATGTAAGATATTAACATACGCGAGAGAAATCACTGATAATGATAATGATCCTCAAGGTATTGCAGTACATTCTGCATGGTGTGAATGAATGATTTGATGTTGAACACCATACAAAGTCTTTCGATCAAAGGCCTTTGATGTCAACCTATCGTTGGAAGCAAGAAACCTGCCATTGATGTATGACAGCCTCAAGGTACTTGAAGGGAGTTTCTAAGTCAACTTCTTGGATAATGTGTTGATATCGATAAGAAGCGACTCATTGCAGGAGGGTCGTGATGTATCCCACATCAATGACACGAAATGAGTGTAATGATTTTGGAGATGGAATTTGACTGACGACACAAGGTTTAGGAATGGTGGTCATGAAAATGAAGGTTTATGGTATTGCAAAGGATGAATTTAAACTGGATGAATTCTCTTGAACATGTCGGGGACACTGAAATGAATTGGTATCATTGACCCAAAAAAAGTGATGGATGGTATGATAGACCAATGGTATGATAACCAACAAGCTGATAACCCAACCCAAGTGGTCATGGTGATGAAGTGAAAGTGTCATGTTCAAGAGCACCCTACTACCATAAAGTGGTTTTCCCCTTTTTCCCCTTTTCCTCAGTCACTGCTAACCAGTACCTCTTTATTTTTATCAAGCTTGAGGAGAATAACATATGTCTGTTTTATAATTCCACCCTTCAGGTGAATCCATCTCTATGTGATGTTTTAATGAATCTAGCGAAAGTGAAACTCGGTCTTGTCATGACGGACAAGTTCGTCGCTATTTGACGTTTTAACGAGTTTAACGAAAATAAGAACTCAGCCCTTTTTAAGTTTAGAGAGTTTGAAAAGGGACAAAAAGAAAACTCCACAAGTTATTTTTCGTAGATTTGTCTCTCAAGCCCGAAAAAGCATAAAACAATATGAGAGAGAACCTATTGACCATGTTCAGTCAACGTATTCCTTTTTCGTAGTTAATCTATCTTAGCCCGAGAAAGGGTTAAACTTATACTGAGTAGATGTTGTTTCCAATTCGTTAACAAGCTGAAAAGGACAAGCACTCGACAATATTTTCATGTTTAGAGCATCTAAAAAGAACTTAAAGAGGACTCCAAGGGGGTTCCTTTTTTCGTTATTTAACAGAGCTCGAAAAAGAGATAAAAGTATGCTCTGTGGTCAAAGGTACAATTTACAATCAAGCACATCAAATTCTATAAGTCAGCTGCAAAACCTGCTCAAAACACCACCAAATGGATTAAAAATACCTGTTTCATAGGTAAAAATAGGAAAATACTAATATTTACTCGATTAATGAACATGAAATAAACATAAAACAAGTTTTTACCATGAAATTTTTACCATTTGATACTTACCATTCAATTGTGCTCTGGGCTAGTTTTTTACCTCGAACTTCATCAGTTGATTGTGAGAGATTCTGTGGACCATTTCTCATGCTGTCTAGACTAGGTAGGAGATCTACCCCTACTCTTTCCTTTCAGGTCATTCTTTTACTGTTTCATGCCAGTTTTAGGGTTTTTTGGGGCCTCTATGGTTTGATATTTTTACCCTGGAATCAACATAGGCTTTCACATCGAAAACTGTGATGAAGAGAACCTTGATAGAAGGCTTCCTTCTCTTTAGCGCATTATCTCTGTGCCTGGGCTGCGCTGGGCAATTTTCCTAAACTAGATTTAGCTGTTTTCTCCAAAATTTGTCCTGTTTTTTGCATGGAAAGGATCCTAACTAAGCTTATGATTGGATTTTAGGCTTTCATTGGATCACAATGTCGATTACATGGTGAGAAAGAGAGCATAAAGAACAAGACATGGTTGCCCTAAAAAATCCGGGTATAGTCGAGGCCCTAAAAAACTATGGGTTACTCAAATACTCAGGTTGTCCGAAATGAGGCAACACATAGAATTATTGCAGTTCCTTGTTAATGCATGGGATTCAACAGATCATAATTTTCACATAAGGGACAAAATGGTCCCTATTACCATTGATGATATTTACTTTCTTACTAGACTATCGAGGTGAGGTGCCCCCATCTCACTTTTTGGATTTTCTTGTGGAGGTGAATTAGTGAGGGATTACATTCAACAGATTTGTCGGCCAAGTACATAGCCTAGAAAAGATGGGAAAATAAACATCAAAGATGTAGGTGATTTTCCTTTGATAACGATCCTCTTCACAGTCGCAAATTTGGCTAGCAGTGTGACACTTCATCTAGCGAACAAATCATATATGCAGTATGCACTTGAGTGTCTAGAGCCAAAAGTATTCAATTGGTGTGAGGCCGTGCTTTCTTCACTGAAATAACTACTAACCAAGGTAAAAAGTGTTAAGATGAAGAATTTTTGCTATGGTTTGATCTTAATCACTTTTAACTTAGAGATAATCCCATTGATGCAACCGTAACATGTATCATTGGGTGTAGTTGGTCCTATAGGTCCACGTATGCACAGGTGGGTCAAATTGATGGCTCGACATGTAGGTTAGTCAACAATCATTTTTTCCACTACATTATTCAGTTGGCTTGATCAACAACACCTTGTCATCGAGGAGCATCCATACTCAGGGATGGATTTTTGTGGAGATCCAAACTTGATTCTACCAGTTGGAGCATAATGGGGTGCTATAGGTAAATTGTTTGACCAAAGTGTTTTTGATTTTTCAAGTTTCTACATGTTTTTGTGTTTTTTAATGTTTCCAAGACTAAACTAAAATCATTCTCATGCATGTAGATGTAGGTACTATTCAACCTGTGGAACACCAACAGGGTGCAGGTGGGCCAGCGCGGAGAAACATTAGGAGAGAAGTTCTCCAGGACTTGGATTTGGCCGAGTTGCAGGATCACATAGAAGGATTAACCCTTGGTATTCCATATGTCTGGATCAAGGAGTTACCTATTGTCAAGCTGTAAAAAGGGTATTTTTCACCTCTAATTACCTCACATTAACTTTTCAATCTAGGAACGATTTGTTATTTCAAAGAGTGTACTCAGTTTGAGGCTATCATTTGTCAGAGTAATGCTAGTAGTACAGTGATCAAAATACAAGAGTAAACAGATGCTTAAAACAAGATATACTTACAGCAAAGCACTTTAAAACCTAAATCATGCATTCAAAAGACTAAGTAATTTATCAGTCAAGGGTCCAGTAACAGTAACTCATCCCTCTGTAAACTGATGTAATTAAAAACAATCAAGGAACAGATCATTAATATGGGAACTAGACAACAAATGTCAACGCTCACTACAGCTTCAGATCGTTTTGCACACCAAAGTAATGAGAACACAAATAACAGGAAATGGAACAACAACTAGGAAATGGAACAAAAACTAAGAAAATGTAACAACAACTGATTCTTATAAACAACAACACTTTAATCTACAGGAATAAGTGCAGCAATCATATCCTACAGAAATCAGATAGCAATCTTTACTCTAGGAATAAATCAGACAGCAAATGGAAATAGAACGACAACTGATTAGTAATGAAATATAGAACAACGCTTAGAACCAATTGTGAATGTACAGTAACCTGAAATAAATAACACACACGGCACACCTTAGTATTGAGAAAAACAGTAATGTGTTTTCGGTACTACAAATATCAATCTTAGTTATAAAGAATAACGATTGTAATTCGTAATGGAACAACAATCGTAATTAAGTATAAACCATAGATGAATATAGTAATACCAACTTAATAATATTACAGCCTTGTTACTCTGTAATTGAACAGCAATAGCATTCTGTAAAGAACAGTACTATTACATCAATGACTTAAAGGAACAACATACATTATAAAGTTAGAATGAACAATACGATATTCCTGTTACAGAGAACGATAATGTAAATATAATAGAGCTGTGATATAAAATAACAAAACACATGAGATTGCCGAACAAAGCTAATAATGAAAACCACGCACGAACTAAAGATAATGATATAGGAGCAAGTGTTCCACTGGGGCTGGGCCCTTAGCCTTCAGGGATACACAACTTGAGATTATTCCAGGATCAAAGACGAAACAGCAACTAGATTTATATTAAAGCATTAAAACAGAGTTACATCGAATCACTTCTCAACGAGAGTCGATGATCAAAGTTTCAAATACAATGAAAAGTTACATAGAAAAATAACAGCAGATTGTCCCTCCGGGCTAGCAGTGTTGCCCCTTTTTATAACAGCTAAAGCGGAGATATCAAGGATGCAAAAATAGTTAAGGCAACGATCCCTGAGGATCAAAGGATCCTGAGGGATTCGCCAAACTATTAATTCCAGTTATCCCTTGTTCTCTTGCACCGTTTCGATATCTCCTTTTCCTTTCCTTGGCTAATATGTTTTAATTTAGATCGCCTTGTTTTCATATGGTTCCCCACCAAAGCGACAACAGTTAACTTGGCCCTGTCTTTTTCTTTGGAACAACAACCTTTCATTTTTCCCTTTTCCTGCATAAGAAATAGCAATTATTAGTGTTTTAGTGTTGCGTATAAATCCTATAGATTGTGTCATGATTTCTTATTATCTACCTAGTTGATGATGCAAACAGGTTACGAGTTATAAAGAAAAGATGACGAAATAATCAATAAAAACATACCTTCTTCAGTACTTCACACACCCCCATGCTTACCCTTTTTCATGCCCTCATGAAAACATTGTAGTTGACATGCAAGGCAGCGAGAGAGTAGGCTAGATATGGGACCTCATGTGGTGGTCTATAGCCATGATGCCTAACTAGGTTTTCAAAAAGATGCCCTGTCTGACCCTCAGGCATCTCATACAGGGCTTGGTATCCAGGTGCAGGGTGCTAAATAATCGGACTCCAAAACCTATATCCTAACCAAGATGACCCTGCCCTCAAGATGAGTTCACCATAGAGGCTTAAGCGATTAGCAGCTAACTTAAAGTTTTCATAATTAAATGGTTCCCTGAGTTGGATGTTCGGATTAGAGGTCTGATATCGAAATTTAGCAGCTGCAATGGCAAGGTCCTTAATGGTAAAGAAGTATTCTATCCCTTGCCGATTGATTGTTGTATGAATGGGTCCTAATGCTTCAATCATGCCCGGAGTCCTCATGAGACTCCTGTGTTTATTCCATAACTGTAATGGATCTCTAGGCTCAGCTCTTACCCATAAGTCTAATCCGTTTTCTTGTCTTTGGAAGGCATTATAGGCTTTAAGCCATTTGATTTGATTAACTCCAAATGAAACAAATTCCTGCAGTTGGATATTCCTGATGAAAGGGCCGAGGTTCTGCTTTGTCTCTTGATCTAACACGAGGTTATGCAGATAGACTTCACACAGTAGTCTTTGAACCTTTACTCCATAGTGCTTACAACAATTTATAAAATCATCAATAGTATTAATTTGTATAGGGGCTCCTGCTTTGACAGCCTTAATTTTCAATTGCAAATACCGTTCCATTAAAAACAAGGCATAATTCTTAGCAGGCACTCTACATGCTAGGACGTCAGTGTACAAATAGCATAAGGTATCCATTTGCTTGGTAACTATGTCTATCCTATGAGTTACCTTTGCGACTTTCTCTTCTTCCTTTCGCCATCCTTCAAAAGCCTGGCTTTCGGATAGATTGAAGTTCCTTAGTTGTTGTTGTAATTCTTCATACTTTTCTCGAGAAACCGTTTGTTCTATGAGTTTTTCTATTGCTTGTTGAGCTTGCATCAAACCCTCTCCTAGGGTTACTGTCCTCGAATCACTTTCCCATGTAGTAGTGGCAAGTGGAAGATTTACTTGAATCTTTTTATTGCGTCGCCTCGTATTTATAGCCTGCATTTATTTAGAGGACTTTGCCTCCATCTAAACTTCTTTGTCACAGGCCAATATATCGTCTGTTTTCACTTCAACATGGGTAACAGCTGAATGCTATTCCCTTTGCTTTTGAAGGGCAGTCTGCACTTCAACAGGGTTTTGAACAACAGACTGTTCTTCAACAGTGTTTTGAACAGTAGAATGTTCTTCAACAGGGTTTTGAACAGCAGACTGGACATCAGTCCTTCGAACCTTTTTCTTGGGGGCTCTCACAAGAGTGGTTACATGTCTTACCCTTGAAGTCCTTTTTGCTCTCTTTCTCATTTTCAAAACCCTGATTTGTTGTCAAAGTCGTGCTATCACATTCAGAAATCTTTGTTGTTCTTTCCGTAGTCGTTCAATTTCTTCTGTTTCCTTAGAAGGAACAACTGTCTGTTTACTCAGGCCTGGACTGTTATCTTGGCCAATTCCCTGGTCTTCTTCTTGGGGTGCTCCTTTGCTATTTTGTTCAGGTTGATCAGGAGTAAAAACCCTAGTTGGCTCTATTATTTCCTGGGTGACTTATTTTTCCACCCCTTCTTCTTCTTGGAATTCTTCCATTGTATTATGGCTGGGAACAGATTGTTCCTCCTCTGTATCACTTTTCTCCCCTGTCATACCTTCATCATGTACAGGATGATTCTCTTCTTCTACTTCCTTGTCGCGTAATTCTTCGGGTGCATTCTTGTCCTGAGCAGAATGCTCTTTTGGTTCTTCTTCAATATGGAGGCCTAGCGGGCTGAGAGGTTGGGCATATTCACCCATATTGGCTAGAATTTTGGCTAGTTCATCCTCTTGCAATGAATTTTGCAATGGGATATTTTCACATTGCTATGTTCCTTCCTCCTCCTGCCTAGGCTGCTTGGTCTCTTCCTCTGTTTCTCCTTCCTCATTTCCTTCCAATCCTTTCTCATTCTCTTCTCCTTCCAATTATGGGGGTTGCTCATCCCCTGAATCGTCTATCTCCACTGGTTGGCTAGTATCCCCTTGGGAATCTTCCAGCCTCCCTCTAATCTGTGCCAATCTTACTTATTTCCTCCGTTTCAATGGTCTATCTGGTGTACTGGCAACATGCTTACGTTTTGGGGCTGGCATAGTCAGTCCCCCTTCTATCATGGCAATTATCTCTTCCCAACTGCTTTGTTGCTGAGCAAGACTGTGGCTAACTATTAGCCATATCAGGCCATGGTGACTTACTACCGATTCTACATGTGGTGATTTCCTCATACTTCGGGCGACATCATGAAGTAATGAATTTAAAAATACAGGTAAGTTCACAGAGCATTTCTGCTTTAATATAGCTAAGAGTTTAAGGTGTCGTGGTCTTACCACGTCTTTCCTTCCTTCACAGGTGATGTAGCTCTGGATGATCTTCGCCAATTCTGCCCATGGCTCACCCAATGTTGCTGGTAGGACTCCCTTTGCTTTGACTTTCAGGTTCTGGCCTTCATCTTGGGAGATCTTCATGATCTTTCGTAGTCTCTCCTTCTTTAGAGTCCACATACGTCCAGTGGTTGGCAGTCCCGAGACCTCTGCAGTTACGTCGTTGGTGACTGTTATGTGTCTCCCCCTTACTGTGGAGTGATATTCTTGCAAGTTCTACAGGAATTCTATTGCTACAGTCTCGTTAGATTCCTGTAAACAATTAAGATAAACTAGCCATCCTGCCCTTGCCAAGATTTCCCGTGTAGCATCAGAAACTGTCAATACTTGTGGTTCTCTCTGAATTGATCTTCCTCCCATGCTTTAGCTCACTGTAAAAACGTAGAGACGGCAATGGAACAACAGGTTGTTCAAATTGTTAGAAATACAGAGAAAATAATGAAACAGCAGGGCTCGTTCAAATCCTGGGTAACTTACTAATTGCTACAGAGCATAATACGGAAATGGCTTAGGAACAACAAGCCATGCAGATTGAAAACAATATACCGTTGAGCCTTGATATTTCCAAGTAAACAATTTTCTGAATAATAGTTTGACACGTATTCCAACAAATTATGAGGTCACCGCCTCCCCCCTGCAATGTGATAAGCCGCCCTCGGCCGTCAAATGAGGGAGCGGTGTGCCGATCTGCCATGGTACAGAGTCATAAAGGAACAACGTATGCCAACATGCCATGTTTACAAAAGGAGCAAGTTGCCGAAATCGAGGCGTATAATAGGATCACTTAACAAATAAGAGAATGCTGTGATATGTTGCGAAGCTGGGAGGATAGGACAACTAACGTGCACAAAAAGTCTGATGCGGTCATTATCAACCTTTTTCCATCATGATTGGCTGTAATAGATTTTCATGTGTTTAATGATTCGAGGAAATGGTATTCATAATCTCATGTGACATATTACAAAGGTATAAGACAAGGAAGGGTGTTAATGATTACTATTGGTGTATAAGGAATGTGACTTCAATACCATTAACAGAGCTCCGCTGCCGACATGTGTCCATAACCTTGACAGAGTTGTTTGTTTCACCCATGGAACCATGATCCTTTGTGCTTGCTTAGGAAGTGTTGTACAATGTCAAAATGAAGGCCATTATGCTAGCTTGGTAACCAATTAAACCATAATGCCATTCACCAGGAAGGAGTGAAAGGGGGCAGGCCGGCTCGTGATGAGACCTCCTGTTCCAAGGACTCTTTATTTTTTCTGATGTGCCTCTTGGATCATTTCCCTGGTGTGGTGGCCATAGTGGTAATTCCACTTCACTTTATTCCTTATGATCATGGTAGGCTGGTTCTTGATGAGACCCCCTATCCTGCATTTGACAACCCATAAGTTATATAAACATTTTTCTCTTTTTTCGTTTTTTTTCTTTTTATAAAGTACTTTCCTATGTATACACAAAGGGTGGTTCAGCACTCCTTAAGAGTAGGAATGGTGGAAGAAGTCTTAACATCTCAATAGAAAAATATACCCTTTGTTCTTATTCCTTAATAATGATCAAAGAAGATTATGGGAATTTAAAAAGAACCAACATGATAAAGATAACCAATCATATCAGTATTAGTAGGATAATGACAACAAAAGTGATGGATAATTGTGTCCTTTCCTTTTTCCTCTTATCAATTCAAAGCAATTCCCTGTAAAAATAGCGATTTCATATGATTTACTGATTTCAGTATGCTCTAGTTTTGTATCCATTGCATAAGTGTATAACTGTGCTCCAAAAAGACTCGAAATTATCATATATTGAGAAGAACGACAACTGTATTTTAATTGGAACAGCATGGAGAACAAGCATCAATAAAAGGAATACGAGAATGTTGTTATTTCAAAAAGGAAGAGTAAAAAAGTACAAGTGCTATTCCTTTGGAAAAGGAACAACAGAAAATGCCATTGTTGTTCCTTTGGAGAAGGAACAACAAAAAAACGCAAGTGATGTTCCTTTGGAAAAGGAACAGAAAAAACACAAGTGTCATTCCTTTGGAAAAGGAACAGCAAAAACCAAATGTGTTGTTCCTTTGGAAAAGGAATAGCAAAAAACCAAACGTGTTGTTCCTTTGGAAAAGGAACAACAAAAACCGAAAGTGTTGTTCCTTTGGAAAAGGAACAGCAAAAATGCAAGTGCCGTCCCTTTGGAAAAGGAACAACAAAAACCGAAAGTGTTGTTCCTTTGGAAAAGGAACAACAAAAATGCAAAAGTGTTGTTCCTTTGGAAAAGGAACAACAAAAATGCAAGTAGAATTCCTTTGGAAAAGGAACAACAAGGTGAAAAAGGAACAGCTAATACAAAAAGTGTTGTTCTTTCAGAAGAGGAACAACAAAACGAAAGTGTTGTTCCTTTGGAAAAGGAATAGTAGAAAAACAAAAGTGCACACAAATGTTGTTCCTTTGGAAAAGGAACAGCAAAAACAACAGTGTTGTCCCTATTGAAAAAGGAACAGCAGAAAAATACAAGCTGAAAGAAAGGAATCAGCAGGATAGTGATACAAAAAGTGTTGTTCTTTCAGAAGAGGAACAACAAAACGAAAGTGTTGTTCCTTTGGAAAAGGAATAGTAGAAAAACAAAAGTGCACACAAATGTTGTTCCTTTGGAAAAGGAACAGCAAAAACAACAGTGTTGTCCCTATTGGAAAAGGAACAGCAGAAAAATACAAGATGAAAGAAAGGAATCAGCAGGATAGTGAAGGTGCTGTTCCTTTTAGAAGGAACAACAAAAACAATAGAGTTGCTGATTCTTCGAAAAGGAAAAACAAAGTGCAAAAAATATGTACAGAGAATAATTTATGCTAACAAAACAAAATAATTATGTACAAAATGTAAAAACAGGTGAATCACTTAATGAATCATAGGTGAGGAAGATTTCTCTTCCTCCTGTAAAATTTGCATATCGGAATCTTCGCGGAGTTGCTGGTAGAAGGATTCCCGAGTAAGTGGTTTGCGGTATAATCGAACTCGGTGGCCATTTAATTTAAAGGTATGTCCAGATCCATCAATAGTGAGTAGGGTAAGGGTGCCATTATCATGTACCTTTTGGATCTCATATGGCCCTAGCCAACGAGTCTGAAGCTTCCCAGGAAAATCCTGAAACTTGGAATCGTATAAGAGTGCCCAATCTCCTTCGCGGAAGACTTTGTTTTTAATGAGAGTGTCATGCCATTTAGCTCACTGCTATTGGATTAATGCAATGTGTTGAAAGGTAGAGATCCTGATCTCATCTAGCTCATTGATCTACTATAATCTATTAATCTGTGCCTCGTTTAGATCTAGACCAACTTGTGCTGTTCACAATGTTTGGATTTCGAATTCTATGGGAAAAATGGGTTCCTTTCTGAACACCAATTGGGAAGGTGAATAGCCGGTAGTGCTTCTCCATGTTGTTCTGTAAGCCCACAAGGCTTTTGATAGTCTTGCAGCCCAATCACGTCTATGTGACGCAATGGTTTTTGTTAAGATTGCTTCTATTATTTTATTGCTGCTTTCTACTTGACCATTTGCCTGTGGGTGGTATGGAGTGGTAATTTTGTGCTGGATATGATAGTTTTTGAGTGTTGCAACAATCTTGTTACCAGCAAACTTCGGTCCACCATTAGTAATTATGTCTCTTGGAAGGCCATATCGCACAAATATATGGAATAGGAACTATATGACAGAATCCTCTGTAGCTCTCGGCAATGCCTCTGCTTCAACCCATTTGTTGACATATTTTGTTGCCACCAAAATATATGTTTTCTGGTTCGAGGATGGGTTAATTGGACCAACAAAATTGAGTGCCCATCGCTCAAATGGTTCAATAACCAGCTGTGGATTCAGGGGCATTTCGTCAGACTAACCAGGGCATCCTATTCTTTGGCAACTGTCACAAGCTTGAATGAACTTCTTTGCATCTTTGAAGATCGTAGGCCAATAATACCTTGTTTGGAGCACCTTATGTCTAGTTCTCCGATCGGCAAAGTGTCCGCCACATGGTCTGTCGTGACAAGCTTTTAAAATGTCAAAAATTTCATCTTCTCAGAAGCATCTCCTGATGTGCATATCTGCTCCTGTATGGAACAGGTAGCCCCCAATCTAGGAAAATCGAGCACTTTGCTGGACAATCTGTTTTTGTTCATTAGGGGTCAGATGTTTTGGTAATTTACCTACTACTAAGTAATTCGCAACATCAACATACCAGGGTGTTTTAACAGTGACAGCAAACAAATGCTCATCTGGAAATTGATCTTCAACTGTTGCTGCGTCCATTGGTTTTGGCATTCGTGAGAGAAAGTCAGCGACAAGATTTTCTTTTCCAGGTCTGTCCTTGATTGTAATATCAAATTCCTGCAATAAAATCAGCCATCTAGTTATTCTACCATTTGTGATTGGTTTATTTGCTAAATATTTTATGGCAGAGTGATCTGTATACAAGATAACAGGATATCCAGTAATGCAATGCATAAACTTATTGACAGCATGTATTACAACGAGAAGTTCCTTTTCAGTAACAGTATAATTCAATTCAACAGGGGATAAATTCTTGCTAATATAATAAATTGCATATGGTTTTTTATCTTCTTCCTACCCAAGGACTGCTCCAATAGCTGTATCTGAGGCATCTGATGAAATTTGAAATGGCAAGTCCCAATTTGGTCCTCGAAGGATTGGGGCTATTGACACAAGCATCTTCAAATCTTGGAAAGCACGGTCACGTTTTTCTATCCAAAGAAAGTCAACATTACCTGTCAATGCATATAGAGGTGCAGCAATATGCGAAAAATGTTCTATAAATATTCTATAGTAACCAGAAAATCCAAGAAAACTGCGTACCTCTTTTTGAGTGGTGGGAGTGGGAATTAGTAAAATTATTTGAATTTTGGTTGGGTCTACCTGTATGCCAGCTGTTGAGATATAATGGCCTAGAATAAGTACTTCAGTCATCATCATATAACATTTTTCATGGCTCAAACAAAGCTTGGTGGCAATGCAGCGTTGTAGGACTTTTTCCAGTGTGTCCAATGCTGGGTCAAAATCATCTTTGTATGGTGTAAAATCATCCATGTATACTTCGAGTCCTTCATTTATTAAATCTGAAAAGATGTTGAAGATAGCCCTTTGAAATGTGGCAGGAGCATTGCATAAGCCAAAAGATAGAACTCTGTAGGAAAATGTTCCCCAAGGACAAGTAAAAGTGGTTTTGTCTTGGTCTTCAAGGGCAATCTGAATTTGATTGTATCCACTGAAGCCATCTAAGAAAGAAAAAAAATTCTTTCCTACCAGAGTGTCTAATACTTGGTCAATGAATGGAAGGGGAAAGTGGTTTTTTTGTGTTGCTTTATTTAGCTCTCTATAATCTACACAAATCCTCCACTTTCCATTCTTCTTTGGTACCACGACAAGTGGAGAGACCCATTTACTATCGAAGATAGGGTAGATGAAGTTTACATCTAAAATTTTTTGAAGTTCAGCTTTTACAACAACTTTTAGATGAGGATTAAGTCTCCTTTGTGGTTGGCGAACAGGTCTCGCATCCCTTTCTATGTAAATGTGGTGTGTACATAACTGGGGATCAATTCCTTTCATATCAAGATAGTCCCATGCAAATGCTTCTTTGTATTTCCTCAATAGTTGGATGAGCTTCTCTTCTTGTTCAGGAGTCAGGTTGGCATTAATGTTTAAAGTCTTTCCTGGGTCAATTTTACTCTTTGAGACAGAGGTAGTAGGTATTGTTTGATCATGCGTATCTTTAAGAGGATCTTCTTTTAATTCATTATCAAATGCTGCTTCTATCATGTGACATTGTATGTGGGATCTGGGTTCAATTTGGCTAATAAAATTGTTAATGGCATCATCTTCTGTTTGATATTTGAAATCGAGGGCCTCTTCTACGGTTAATGGAGATCTAATATTTTCGGTAAGGTTTGATATATGGTGCTTGTTAGTTTTTATTATTGTGACACTTGGCTGCACTGGAGGATATAAAGCTAGGTTCTTCATATCTGCCCCTCTAGTTATGGTCATATTGCCTTGTCGGCATATAACCATCGGCAGTTGCAAGCCAAGGTCTGCCTAAAATCAACAGATGTCCATCAAGTCGGTTTTTGGGGTTTATTATCAGAAAATCAGTCAGATACTCCCGGGAGTCAACGGATACCATGACATCATGTAGTGTGCCTTCTGGCCAAACCACAGATCGGTCAACCAGTTCTAATAAAGTGGAGGTCGGTTCTACTGATGTAATGCCCAGTTTTTGACAAGTGGCGATTGTTAAGATATTAATTGCAGCTCCTAGATCAACTAAGGCATTTGAGAAGGTTTGTCCATTGATTTGTATGGTTACTATTGGATTTCCTGGGTCTTCGTATTTAACGGGTGTTTCTTTCCCTGATAATAAATTGGATAGAGTGCCAACTACTTGGACTTTTGGGTTGCTTGTTATTTTCCTCCTTGGTTTCTTTATACATAGCTCTTTGATAGTCTTTGCATATATCGGAATGTCTTGAATGACTTGGAGGAGTGGGATTTTTATGTACAAGTTTTGTAGTTCTCCCAGAATGTCAAAATCAGAGTATTGTATAGGTTGAGGTATAATTAAGCGTTCTAGGAATGGAGGAGAGGATGTGGTTGCTGGATTATGCATTTGTTGTCTGGTCACTTCCTCTTCTTGTGGCGGTTGTTCCATAGGTAATTTATTTTCAACTTGAGTTGTTTTATCTCCCTCTGTTTCAATGATACGCCCAGATCTTAATTGAAGATCATTAAACTCCCTTAGATCGGTTCTTATGTTCGGCGTTTCCACTATTTGAATAGATTGGACTGGTCTGTTATTTGGATTAGGGTTGGGTTGGGCTAGGGGTTGCGGTCTTAAATTAGACTGGGGGTTTTGTTGTAATGCTGGTAGTGTAGGTTGAGGGAGTGGGATGGTTCCTACTGGCTGATTCATCGGTCTTTGCCAGTTTGTCTGCCAGGCTTGACTCTGTGAAGTAGGAGGAGCCCATTGTGCTGGATATGCATTGTTTTGCCAATATGGTGGGGTATAGGGAAAATTTGGCCAACTGGGTTGGCTTGCTTGATTTGGCCATGGAGATGATGAAGGAAATGATTGTTGTGACCAATTCGGGAAGGAAGGTTGATTTTTCCACATTGTATTATATTGTTGAGCATGATATTGTGGAGGCTGAAAAGAAGAAGCTGGGTATGAAAACATACCTGATTGCTGTGGCTGCCATTGACGGTGCTGATTGAGTAGATACACTGGTTTTGGTTCTTCTTCTGCTTCCTTGTATACTGCTTTCAATCCAGGAAGTGAGGGGCAGCTCTCTATAGAATGGTCTTTTGTACAAATGGCGCAAACTTGGACTGAATCTAATGGACACTCCTTATGGCTATGTTTCTTTCTGCATTGGGGATAGAAGATTGCCAAATTCTGTTCTGCCTCTGCTTGCTTTTGTTTGGCCTGCATAATATCAAGTTGTGTTTTCAGTGTCCCCAATATGTCAGTTTTAAAATTTTCTAATAAATTTCAATTTCTGCATGAGTTACTCCTTATGCTGAAGTTCTGTTATCTCTTGTAAACCGATCATGTTCTACTGGTTTTAGTCTTGTGCTACCTCTCGAGCTCTTGATACATAAATCAATAATGTTAGCAAATTTTCTTGATAAATATCTCCTTTCCCCATAATTTTTAGTGTTTCAATCCATTGTTCTTTCATTCCCCTAATTAATGTTGTTTTTAACACATTATCAAGTAAGGGTAATGATGCATAAGGATATCTTTGAAGATTATACTGGAAGCGCTCTACATATTCTTCTAATGTTTCATTTGGTCTAACTACCATCTGAAATATTTCATCTTTTAACTCTCTAGACCTGCAATAGTCATGATATTTTTTTAGAAAAGACTCTTTCATTTGGTCCCAGTTATTTATAACACCACCACCTAATCCCATAAACCATCTTAGAGCAGCCCCTTTTAATGTAGAGGGAAATAATTTCAATTTCTAGGGATCGGTGGTATAGTCATATCCTCTACACAACACATCAAATTCAAACAAAAATGCATCTGAATCTTCTGATGTAAGGCCATGGAATGTAGGGATATGCTGGAGAGGAATTGCTTTCATAGGTGCATTAGCTGCAGTATCCACAATGGGGTATTGCAGTGTAGAGGTTTAGGTGTTTGGCTGGTTTTGGGCCATTTGGTCAAATATATGCCAATAACCTTCTTGGATGTTTAGGAGGGTATTCCTAGGTTGTTGATGGGGAATGGCTCTAATGGGAATGGTCTTGACAACACTTCCTTTATCTGGGATAATGAGAGTGCCTAACGTCTGGGGGGATTCAGGCTCTTGAATTTCGTTATAAATGATTTTTGCAGCACTTCCCTTATCTGCACTGCTTAATGGCTGAATTACCCCAAGGGGATATCTTGGTTCTTCAGTCTCTCTGGTTTCTCCTCTTCCTTCACAAAGATTGCTAAGGTTCCCTTCTTGTAATGATTTTGGGCTAGAATTTTCAATTTCTTGAAAATCTTGCTCTTCGGTTTGACTATGCACCTCAGCAAAGGCTACAGATGGTGATCCTGTGGCCTGAAGGGAACTAGTAGGCTGTCTAGAAGTAACTTTTCTAGGTCCTACTGAAGGCTGAGATTCTGCTTTCTTAAGGATTTCGTATATAAAGGTCGATTGGCCAAGGGTCATCATCCCCTTAGCTTTATCGGGCTTGGGTAGAGGTTTGGGATTCTTTTCAGGCCTTTTCTACTTAGTCATGCACTCAAATCGACTGCTAAGTTCTACCCAAACAAAATAGCAACAAATCTGCAGGAAAGTGGCAGGGGAGCAGGGCTATTACATACTCCACACGCAGGTTCTTACCTTTCGTTTTTAAAACCCAGTTCTTTCCTAACAAGATCTTACACTACTCTGAAAAAGAAACAAATGGCTACACTCTTCCCCGGTAACGACGCCAAAATGTTGAGCCATAAAAAGGGTATTTTCACCTCTAATTACCTCACATTAACTTGTCAATCCAAGAACGATTTGTTATTTCAAAGAGTGTACTCAGTTTGAGGCTATCATTTGTCAGAGTAATGCTAGTAGTACAGTGCTCAAAATACAAGAGCAAACGGATGCTTAAAACAAGATCTACTTACAACAAAGCACTTTAAAACCTAAATCATGCATGCAAAATACTAAGTAATTTATCAGCCAAGGGTCCAGTAATAGTAACTCATCCCTCTGTAAACTAATGTAATTAAAGACAATCAAGGAACAAATCATCAATCTGTGAACTAGACAACAAATGTCAACACCCACTACAGTTTTAGATTGTTCTGCACACCAAAACAATGAGAACGCAAATAACAGGAAATGGAACAGCAACTAGGAAATGGAACAACAACTAAGAAAATGTAACAACAACTGATTCTTATAAACAAGAACATTTTAATCTACAGGAATAAGTGCAGCAATCATATCCTACAGAAATCAGATAGCAATCTTTACTCTAGGAATAAATCAGACAAAAAATGGAAATAGAACGACAACTAATTAGTAATGAAATACAGAACAACGCTTAGATCCAGTTGTGAATGTACAGTAACCCGAAATAAATAACACACACGACACACCTTAGTATTGAGAAAAACAGTAATCTGATTTCGGTACTACAAATATCAGTCTTAGTTATAAAGAATAACGATTGTAATTCATAATGGAACAACAATGTCAATTGAACAACAATCATAATTAAGTATAAACCATAGATGAATATAGTAATACCAACTTAAGAATATTACAGCCTGGTTACTCTGTAATTGAACAGCAATAGCATTCTGTAAAGAACAATATTGTTACATCAATGACTTAAAGGAACAACAATATGTTATAAAGTCAGAATGAACAATACGATATTCCTGTTACAGAGAACGATATTGTAAATATAACAAAGTTGTGATATAAAATAACAAAACACATCAGATTACCGAACAAAGCTGATAATGAAAACCACGCACGAACTAAAGATAATGATATAGGAGTAAGTGTTCCACCGGGGCGGGCCCTTTGCCTCCAGGGATACACCGCTTGAGATTATTCCAGGATCAAAGATGAAACAACAACCAGATTTATATTAAAGCATTAAAACAGAGTTACAGTGATTCAATTCTCAACGAGAGTCGATAATCAAAGTTTCAAATACAGAGAAAATTTACATAGAAAAATAACAGTAGATCACCCCCCTGGGCTAGCAATGCTGCCCCTTTTTATAACAACTAAAGCGGAGATATCAAGGATGCAAAAATAGTTAAGGCAGCAATCCCTCAGGATCAAAGGATCCTAAGGGATTTTCCAAACTATTAATTCTAGTTATCCCCTTGTTCTCTTGCGCCGATTTGATATCTCCTTTTCCTTTCCTTGGCTGATATGTTTTAATTTAGATCGCCTTGTTTGCATATGGTTCCCTGCCAAAGGGACAACAGTTAACTTGGCCCTGTCTTTTTCTTTGGAACGACAATCTTTCGTTTTTCCCTTTTCGTGCATAAGAAATAGCAATTATTAGTGTTTTTGTGTTGCGTATAAATCCTATAGATTGTGTCATGATTTCTTATTATCTACCTAGTTCATGATGCAAAGAGGTTACAATTCTAAAGAAAAGATGACGAAATAATCAATAAAAACATACGTTCTTCGGTACTCCACACCTATGAGGCTGCAACGCCACACTATTGGTGTTCCTATCCATTGGATGAGGCTTTTGCACATGATAGAATAGGCTATGAACTGTTATTATGAGCATCACTAGGTCTACTTAGGATATTTTGCATGCATTTTGAGTTTTTGGGTCAGATGACCAAACTTGTCTTGGACACAAATTTTGTAAAAACTTTTAAAACATCTATCTATTTTACTTTCATAGTTTTCTATGGTTATGTGCAATCCTATTCAACTAATGATGTGAATTGAAAATGTTACTTTTACATGTGTCACAAATGTCTATTTAACACATAATTCGCTAGAGAATCAGTTAATGTGTTAAAGTTTCTGGAAATATGTTGATATTGAATGTATTCAAAATGCCTTTCCAAAATACGAACTCTAAGGAACATACGAAGAATTGTTGGGTTTCAGACAGTATACACACTTGTAAGTTGTAGTACAATGAGTTGTGAATCCAGCCTAATGATGATTCGGCAAATGCCAAGTGAAATGGCATCAGAGAGAAGTTCGTTCAATGCGCTATACTTAATGATATTTTTTTGTTGAACGATGATACAAATCCCTTGAAAACTCACTAACTCACCACTTGGAGCGAAAATAGCCCATGTTGCAGAAGATAGGTTCTGTGTACTACGACTAGCACCATCGGTGTAACCAACAAATGGTTCTGAAGATTCCGACATCTCCAACAAATGTAAAGAAGATTACTAACCAGATAAAAAAACTCTAAAAGACACACACATGCAATGAAAGCATATATACTATGAGTTTTACTACACTCAATTAAGCATAGTAATGTTTGCGGTACAACCCATTTTGGGGTTGCGACAATGGAATCCCATCAAAGTCTACTAACTCATAGGCACCTTTTGCCAAAACACACTTGACAATATAAGGACCCATCCACATCGGTTCAAATTTCCCTACTCCAAGTTTATCAGCTTCCCGATCGCAAAGCAAGACTAAGTCTCCTTCTAAGAAGATATGAGGCTTGACATTTTTATCATATTGCACCTTGATTCGTTTCTTATGCGCTTCATTAGCCAATGCGGCATCATGACGGGTTTCATCTAGATGGATAAGTTCCAAGAAACACGCTTCTTCTTCGGAAGTGTCGAGTAACAGGTCAATCACGAGTTTGAGAGATGAAATTTCACATTGTATCGATAAGATTGCTTCCAAACTGTACACCAACTGAAAGGGTGTGAATCTAGTTTCATTTCTCACCAAGGTTCGATATGCCCACAAGGTAGAGTACAGGATTAAATTCCATTTTTGTTTATGAACCCCTATCATTCTTTGCAACATTCTCTTAAGAACTTTGTTGATGGCCTCAACTTGTCCATTTGCTTGTGGGTAATAAGGGGTAGAACTATCATGTGACAGTCCTAACTTAGCAGTCAACTCAACCATCATGTGATTGCAAAAATGCGACCCATGATCTGTAACTATGGCCTGTGGTACACCAAACTGGGCAACCACATGGTTGAAAAAGAAAAGAGTAGTCGTTTCACCATTGTTGTTTAATGTTGGCATTGCCTCGGCCCATTTGGTAAAATAGTCAACGACAACTATAATATACCCATGCCCCTCGACCGAGGTGGGGTTACATCTCATGAAGTCAAAGTCCCATTTGGCGAATGGTCCAACAAAAACGACTGGATGCAATGGTGCAGGTAGTAATCTAACTTTATGGTCATAGATCTGGCATTCATGACAACTTTTGATGGAAATTATGCAATCTTTGAATATACTAGGCCAGAAGTAACTAGCACGAAGAATTCTTTGCACGGTAGCATAACCAAATAAGTGTCCACCACAAGCACCTGAATGGCGATCATTCAATGCTTTCTTGGCTTCCTCATGTGTGAGGCACCTCCGTAAAATTGTATCAATACCATGACGGTAAAGAGTGTCACCAATGATCAGATAATCTTTGGCTTGGTATCGGATACGTCATTGTTGTGAGTGAGAGGTATCAGGATGGAAAGTTTGGGTCTGGAGATAAATTAGTATATCTCCATACCACGGGTTAGATGACGATATCAGGAATAAATACTCATCCAAAATCGATGGTTTAGATGTTGAATAAATGGAGTTCGAGGGAAGGTCACAAAGTAGCTCGGCGAAAATGAGAGATTTCTTTGATTTGGACTTGATGAATTTTAGATCAAACTCCTACAAAATGATTATCCATTTTGAGTATTTGCCCCCCAGCAATTGACATGACAAAATATATGTCATAGGGTTGCAATTCAAAATGACAGTGGTCTTCCAGAGCAGGATGTAGTGGCGAAATCTCTGAATAGCTTGCACAGCTGCCAAAGCTAACTTTTTGACATAAGAATACTTACTTTCTGTATCATTGAGATTGCGGCTCAAATAATATATCAGATGTTCAATCCCATCTTCTTCTTGGACTAAAACCATGCCAATGGTTGTATCTGCAGTGACGAGATACAGGTAATAGTCATTTTGATAATTTGGAGAATACATTAATGACGCTCTAGTGAAGGTATCTTTAAGAGCATTAAAAGAAGCTTGTGCAACGTGATCCCAATGGAAGGGTATCCCCTTTTTCAAAAGACGTGTAAAACCTTTAGCCATTTCAGCGTAATTGGGAATGAACCTCCTCAAAAAGTTAGCCTTCCCTTGGAGTCTCTATAACTGTAAAAGATTTGAAGGTGGAGGCAAATCAAGAATTGCCTGAACCTTTAGTGGATCGAGTCAAATTCTGTCTCTAGACACTAGGAATCCAAGTAATCGACTAGAACCAACAAAAAACACACATTTGTGTGGATTGAGTCGTATCTTGTAGTGTCGACACTGTAAAAATATTGCTCTCAAATGTTGCAAGTGATTAATCTGCTTTCGTGAATGAGCAAGTAAATCGTCAAGGTAAGGTTGAACAATGTGCTTGATGTCATGGAAGGCATAGTTCATTGCCCTCTAGAATGTGGCCCCTGCATTTTTCAAACCGAAATGGAGTTTCCTATAAGCGAATGTGCCCCATGGACAAATAAACGCTATTTTAGATTGGTCATGTGGGTGGATATTGATTTGATTGTAACCAGAAAAACCAGCCATAAATGAGAAAATTTCGCATCCAACAAATTCATCAATTATCTAGTCGATAAAAGGAGAAGGATAATTGTCTTTTGGACATGCCTGATTTACATCCCTATAATCGCCGCACACTCGAATTGTCCCTTGTTTTTTCATGACAAGAACAATGTTGGAAACCCAATTAGTAAGAGGCACAAGGTAAATGAAACCAGCATGCAAAAGATTTTCAACTTCTACTTTAATGGCAACGGATTTCTTTGGATGAACAGGTCGAAGCCACTGTCGTACTAGTTTGACATCAGGATACATTTTTATTTCATGTTGAACAATACTAGAGTCTTTTCCTCGCATTTCCTTGTATGAACATGCAAATATATCTCGAAATTCACAAAAGAGAGTACGGTAATTATCAAGTTCTAATGGAGAATAAGATTTGCCGACATGAATGTTTTCTATAGCATTAGGTTTGGTCGAAATATTAATAAAAATCGTTTCTTCAATATTTGACAGGTTTTGTTTAGAATCTACTGTATCTATGAAAACAAAATTTGAAAGGAAATCAACAACTCAAGAGTGGTTAAGTTCATTTGAATAATCTTCAATGTCATCTGGAAGATGGGAACGATGATGATAATCTTCCCAAGGTTCTTCTCCTATCATCACTGAATGGATGATTCCTTCATCCGTAGAAAGTATACGTGAAAAAAGATCTGAAGAAGTACCATATTGTAATGAACGGTCTACCCGTACAATTGGTGAAAGTGGATTTGGGTTTTCTGTACAAGCCAGAAAAATTGATTTCTATGCAAGCTCAATGGGCCTTAGCAGCATAACTTCAATGTTAGTATCAACTTCAGAATTGTTGGTAATCCTCCTTAAATCAGATGAGGTGGAGGAAATCATGTTGCAAGTCTCTACTTTCCACTTCCACCAAATCAAATGGTGACGGTAGCATAAAAGTACCCATTAGGGAAGGATATTTAAAGAGACCTAAACCAACATTTTGAAGTGATAACGGGGGTTTGTGTACCAACGGAATGCTTTCAATAGCCTGAGAACTAGATGCAAACAAGGCAAGCTGATTGATAACTGTGATTCCACCTTTATGAGGGAATGCAATCGTACGAAAGTACGTGGAAACCACAACAGCCATAGAATATACCCATGGCCTTCCCAGTAAAATGTTGTAGTCGAGGGGTCCGTCAACTACCTCAACTTCAATAGTAACAATTTTTCCCTCTAGCTCAATTTGCAGGTTACTCAAAATCCCACAAGGCATATACGTTCATAAATCGAAAGCTTTTAACGTTGTTGGTGATCATGACAACGACGGTGAACCAAGTGTTTTCCAGTAGTTCATTGACATAATGTAAGTTGATGCCCCCTCATCAATAATAGTTTAGTGAACATTTTTATTGAGAGCCTTTACTTGAATTAGGAAAGCTAATTGTGCCAGTAACTGTGGTGTATATCCTGCATGGTTAAAAACCATAAGATTGGAATCCGTAGGGTCTATTCCACCAATTGCTGATAGCAAAGCCTACTTCTAGGAGGGATAGTTTTGTAACACCTCGGGTGTCAACATAGCAGAAGGTGATTAAGCAAGGTCTTCTACTATGTTATAATTTTGAGCTGCTCGAGCTCGAGGGTTAAATGTCGATTTATGCACAACTCCCTTTGGTGGTTTTATTGTCAATTCTAGTGCAATAGGTGGTGGAATATTTTCAGATGAAGTCGAAGTCGAAGGATTAGGTTGATCAGTGGCTTGATTATTCGACGATGATGATGGATTTCCATAATATTTATTTCGTGTCAACACCAACACTTCATTTTGAGGCTTTGTAATGGACAACATAAGTACTTGGGATTTGGAAGCATGGTCTATCACAACCAAATGTGTCTCTGGGTTTGGAAACAGATCAGTCAACACTGCAGATGTGTTAGAAGTCTTTAAAAGCTTAGAGACTTCCGAGCAGTGTGGAAAATCTCTTGTAAAATGCTCGTCATTACAGATTAGACATGGATAACGAGGTTTCCTTGCCGAAGTAGAGGAATCAAATGATTTCCGTTGAGGGGAATTACATTATTTCTTCTTGTTTTCCCCCTTCTTCTTACCTCCTGGTTGCTTTTGATTCTTGCCTTTGTCAGATGACATGGCATTGACTTCGGAAGCAAGAGTGTTTTTTGATGCATTGGAAGTTTGATTGGAAATGGCAAGTGTTTGACCAGATGGTCTACCTACCGTTTGCATGCTCGAAGAACCAATCACACCATCGTCGGCATGAGAGTCCTTACTCGATTATGGAGGAGGAGGAACAGTGAAAGCTGGTCGAGGTGCATTCAAAATCTTGTCGTAGAGCGTGCCAGATTCTGTATAAATCAAATCCAAATATTGGGCATGAGAAATTACTTGCTCTTTTGTGACAACTCCACCTTTTTCCACATTTTCGGTGATTGATGGCAGCAAGGATTTTATAAACCACTCAGCCAAAAGTTGATCAGGAACATAAGTCTTAACCATTCGACAATGATGCCACCACTCATGAATATTATCTGATATATGAGTAGTATTAGTCTGCTTAAAGTTGGTTATGAGTTTCGTTCCAGTCTCGTATCTGATAGGTAACTGGAAATGGGTCAAAAATTTGGTGGCTAAAGTCGTAAAGTTGTCGAAAGAAGATCGTGGTAACTCAATGTACCACTTCGCAGCTGGACTAGTAAGCGTTCTTTGGAAAGGACAGAGTCTAACTGAGTCATCATTTAAGGAGTTTGATGAACACCACAAATGAAAAGTCATGAAATGATTTGATGGATCTTCTCTGGGATTTCCATTGAACTTCAGAATGTCAGAAGGTAACTTATGAAGAATCACCGGCCACCAAGGTGCATATAAAATTGGATCATTAGTGAGCCGATTCAAATCTACTAATTCAAGAGTTTCTACAAACAACAATTATCGATTCAATTCAAGTTGAGCATACCCAAGATATGATGGAATTTCCTGAGCAATAAGTCTTTTCATATCAGCATAGAGAATCTGTATCTGGTAACCTTGATAAGGTGGTTGTTGAAAAAATCCAATATAAGGTGGTTGTTGATAACTAGGTTGAATTTGCAGTTGTCCATAACCAGCAAAGCCTTGTTGACCAGGACCTTGGTAAGCTTGATATTTTCCAAACCCAAGTTGAGCTTGTTGGGCAGGTCCAAATTCGGGTTGGAATTGCTGGAATTGAGGCTGTTGATATTGGGGTTACCATGATTGTTGAATCAATTGTTGTTGTTGTTGGTACAACTGTTGTTGATTCAATGGCTGTTGTTTGCCTAGCAATGTAAGGTTGACCAGGTTGTGAATAAACTATACCAGTGTAAGCCTAAGTCACTCCAGATAAAGGTACACTAACCTGAGGTTTTTGGACCTTGGACACAAGCGGTTGTTGTACACCAGCCTGAGAAACTTGGACTTCCTGACCCAAAAATTGTGGTTAAGGGGTAGAAGGACCAATTTGTACAAGTTGAGATACAACCATTTGAACTTGTGACTGTGATACAATGGTAACAACACGTGTAATAGGAATA
Organism: Pinus tabuliformis; assembly: GCA_031772625.1. Classification (NCBI taxonomy): domain Eukaryota; kingdom Viridiplantae; phylum Streptophyta; class Pinopsida; order Pinales; family Pinaceae; genus Pinus; species Pinus tabuliformis. The sequence goes on along the minus strand of CM062819.1, from coordinate 1,121,034,442 downwards.
GCTGACATAATTTGCATTGGTTGTGTTGGATACACAAGCCTTGGTTGAACTGGCATTGTTGGTTGCCATTAACAGACTCACATTCCAAACTAACCTGAATACGATGGGATACTGCCATATGATAGTCCTCCAGAATATGGAGGATAAGGTGAATAAGAATATTTCTCTCCATATGGTGGAAATCCAATTTGTACAGGTTAAGATACAACCGTTTGAACTTGTGACTGTGGTACAGTGGTAACAACAGGTGTAGTAGGAATAGATGACACAGTTTGCATCAGTTGTGTTGGATACACAAGCCTTGGTTGAACTGGCATTGTTGGTTTCCATTGACAGACTCGAATTCCAGACTGACCTGAATATGATGGGATACTACCATATGATGGTCCTCCAGAATATGGAGGATAAGGTGAATAAGCATATTTCTTTCCATATGGTGGGAATCCATTTTGTATAGGTTGAGATACAACCATTTGAACTTGTGACTGCGGTAGAGTGGTAACAACAGGTGTAGTAAGAATAGCTGATATAATTTGCATTGCTTGTGTTGGATACACAAGCCTTGGTTGAACTAGCATTGTTGGTTGCCATTGACAGACTCGCATTCCAGACTGACCTGAATACGACGGAATACTACCATATGATGGTCCTCCAGAATATGGAGGATAAGGTGAATAAGCATATTACTCTCCAAACAAGATCAAACTGTTGAGTTCCCGTAAATGAAGAACCATGTAACATTTCGGTTGAGGACATGGGTGATGACCATGGCGTAGAAGCAACCCCTGAGTGGGTTCCAGACAAAGATTGGTAACTAACCGGATGGACGATTCACCATACAGATGTGACTTAGGAGTAGTAGAAAACATCGAAGAGGTTGCGAAGGAAGATTCTACCATAGCTACATCAGATGATACAGTCTGAGATGTTGATGGTTGTTTAGCCATAGTTAACCGACCCAATAGATGCCCTAAAGAATCAACAAGTACTTGAAAAGAAGTAGGACCAAAAGGAGAAGTAAAATGATGAGTATGAGGGTAAAGATAAAGATCAGTTCCAAAATGGAATGGGGTTCCAGGTGTAGCATCTTCTTCAAATTCTTCCTCAATAGAAATCAAACCAGGTCGGAGAACTTCACCGTTAGGTCCGTAATAGACTTTTGGTGTTGGTAAAGTGGAAGTTTCAGTAGTTACTGATGTATGAGGGTTAACTGGTTAATCACCTTCCAATAAAGTAACAACTTCTGAATGTTCAAATTCGAAGTCTAGATGTTCTGGTAAAAGAACAACAGTTTCAAGGAGAGGTTCCTGAACAACTTCAAGTTTAGAAGTAACTTATGTTTGAATTGTGATAGGTTCTAGATTAACTTCTGGTTGAACTGATTCAAGTTTAGAAGTAATTTCTTGTTGAGAAACTTCAAGTTGAGGATCAACTTTCTGTTGAACAACTTCGGTTATTGTTTCACTAGTATTAATTATAGTTGTTAGCTCTGCTATTGATCTTGACATTCAAGGGTTAATATGCATGCTTGAGCGGGTTTTCCATGAGAAATCAGGAGTTGCAGTGGCCAGCCCGCCTCTTTCCCCTTCACTCTGCCCATGTACTCATAGCTCCCCACACCTCTGTTTCCTCCTTCCCCTTAAATTCTCCTCATTCCCCTTTAAATCCCTTTGTCCTTGTTTTCCTCCCATAACCCCGCATAAACCTTTTATTTGTTTATTCCCGACACTAACGTTTTAATACATTATAGCCACGCCCATACAAATAAATTTAATATTGGCAGGCCCTCACTTGTCACATCACCCCCCGTTAACCATTGACCTTTTTTCGTTGTCCGATTACGCCTGCCATATAATCCAACGCCATTCGCTAGCCCTCTCCCCGCAAGCTGCGCATGCGATAGCCCACGGGGAAGGTGGTTTCCCGCCGGACCTGATTGCCACATGTCGCAACCTTATTCAATCGCACCCGCCCTATACGTATACTGCCCATTCCTGTAGGTGGTGCGGGGAATACCGCCCGCCCGCTATACCACCATCCTCCCGCTCGTTAAATGTCGATCACTTCCTCCACCCGATAGCCGTCGGATCTGCTCAACAATGATCCGATGGCCCACACTCGTTCATCCGATTCCATTGTCTTCCGATGGCCTCCGTAGTCCAATCTACGATGTTCATTCGTGCAATCTGACGGCTGTCGATTAATCCCAGCCCACTCATGCATCAATATTGTTTTTGTGCCTCTGAACCATATAATTTACCCGAAGGATGAAGGCGATGATCTACTTGCTCTTTGCACAATTAAAGCTTCAACTACTATGTTCAATGTAGTGTACACCCAAGGACAAAAAAGGAATGCCTCGAGCAGTTAAAAGCATTGAATGGTTATGGGTTTCTTTCAGTCAGCATTCCGCCTGATCATAGAGGGACAACAGAATATCCAGAAGGGTCGATTTTGTTCATTAAAGCTCTCAGACTGTAGCAAAGGCCCATTTCAGATTGTAAATGTGGTTGGTGGTCCATTAAGACACCTCCACGCTTAGCATAGCAGAGATATTTTGTAATCAACCTCCATATATACTTAGAAGATAGAATGTAATAGGTTGATGAGTGTTATTTTGCTATAAGGTTCAACTTCTGGAGATTGTAACTGTTGTGATACCTGCAGCGTCTGGTCTTCATTTTTAGCTAATGCAAGCTTCTTTTGCTATTAATTGCTCACTGTCCACTTCTTCTTGTTGTTCCAGGTTGTGCTTGTTTTGCATTTATTCATGTGTTGTTAATGTTTAGCATTAGAGGGGCTGTCATCCCACCTCTGTGTTAGGATTTAGCATGTATCATTGAATTTGTTTGTAGGTTTTTGTTATTTTAATGCCAGAGAGCTGTCATCCTGTCTGTATATTAGAAAACAGATTTACAGACCTTTTAGCTGGTTGCAGCTAACCATCACAGGGTCCTGTGCATCTGCTGGTGTGATCAGTGTTCTCCATCATCACATTTTCTTTAAAACTATGAGTAATTGGTGGTTAAAAGCCTTGTAGTCTGGGTGTGTTCACCAATGCCTGGGGTTAAGCATAGTAGAAGTGGTTATCTGACTGAATATGCAGCATTCCTTTCATTCATCCACCAATTTATCCAACATTTTGTTGAGTTTGTAATGTTCCCGAGCATCTCTGATATACAACCTAGGAGAGTTTCTTGGGGTGATAACAATAGTGTCCTTAGGTAATTGTGAAACTTATTCTCTAGTAATAGATGTACCAGAAATAGTTGGAGTAAATGGAGTCTCACTACTTACTGAAATGGATGATTTTGGTAATTGAGATGAAGAACCATGAGTTCTTGATGTACTTGACTCAGTTAAACGAGACCGCTTTGACCGAATAGGTGTAACTTCGGGTGGCAAAGGAAGTTTTCTTACTGCTCTCTGTGAATGATGGGGTAAGCGTTGATTTTCCTCCACGATTGCTTATTAATTTTATTGCAAAACATAAATAACCAAAAATGGGTAAATTAGGAAAAAGGTTTACCAAGCAACTGTGAACTGCAGAATACTTCCTGGTGAACTAAAAAGTACGGGCAGGTAATCTCCCTGAATGTTGTGTTTGGTGTATCACACTGTACAAGGCGGTTGAATCGGTTACTTAAGGATGGATAGCAACCTATTTTTTTCCTCCCATATATACCCGAAAGTATGTAGAGGCCCAACCCGTATAAGCACTGTCTAATGCAAAACCACATAGTGAGAGAATTCCCATATACTTTACGTACTGTAATACTTCCCTATATACCCAAAGGTACTTGGATGAGCTACGATATATTCACGTACGTGGAATGAGGTATCACACTCGGGATGTATTGCAGACAAGTTAGCGACCACTGCTTTGTTTTATGACGCAAGAACACGTCTCTAGCCTAGAACTAGTAAATGTTTTTTGTTAGGTGACAATGATCCATTAGGTAAATTGATGTTAATTTTAAGTTGATCTTGCTTAGGAATTTGCCTTTCAAGTTCATCATGTGATGTATTCTGAAATTCCTAGGAATGCAACTATCATGATAAGCAGTCTTTCCATTCAATTTAACAATGAAAATCTTAGCTAATAGGGATAGAGCAATTAGATTTCTTTCGATCAAAGAGCAAAGAGCACAATCTAATGCAATTTCCCTAAACTATTCCTAGTATGAGCACACAGAAACTTTTCAATGCAAAATGCATGTATTTCTTTTCGATTTCCTTAATGTGAATATGAACAAAAGGAAAGTAATGCACATACGATCAATCAATCTTTAGCAAGAACAAAGACTTTACGATAGTTCTGTTTTGAAGGAAAAGAAGACTTTTACGACAATTTCTTTCAAACAAAGATTAATTGACTATAATCTAACTTTGACTATGGATCGATAATGACAAAGAAAACATTTAAGAAACATTAATCAACCATTTCAAATTAGGGCTAGCAAAGGAGATAAAAACTTGTTTTCTGAGACATGACATTCATTAACCAATCAGCAAGCAATCAAACAAAGGAAATTTGGCAAAAAAATCAATCCAAAGGTGGGAAACTAAACCTAGGAGGATCAGCACAACCCTGAATGGGAGATAGTGCGCTTCAAAGCACTGTCCCTAAGCCAAGGGTGCTCTGCAGCGCACTGTGTCCCTCACAGGCCTGCGCGAGTGACAGTGATCCATTTCAAGAGGTAATTTGACACAGTTTTTGACCAACATTCAATGCAAAAGAGATGAAATACAATCAATGAACACAAGTAGGGTCTACAAGAGTGTCCTAGGAGGTGTATAAGCTACTAGGAAGGATGATTTGTCCCCAGAGGAGTCGCCAATTTGTTTTGGAGAATTTTGTATCTACGGATAAATACTAATTTCATAGATAAGTAGCCATATCTAGAACAACAATTTAAAGCACTTTAACATTTTACTATAAGAAATAGATAAGACAAAGAAGATGAGAAGACCTACTTGTAGTTCCGCTTTCCTCTTGTCTCCTTTGTATCGATCTTGTCGCTCCTTCCCGTACTTAACACATGTGATAAGTACCTGTAAACATCAACATACGGCAAAGAACTGATCAAAGCAAAAGATCTATTGAATACAAGTAAATGGAATCAGATACATCCACTCATATAAGCATCATATAACAAGATAATAATATGGGAAAAAGGTTCAAATACTTTATTGAATAGAAGAAGGAATTACAACCATGAAGTCTGATTCGAAGTCATTACTCCATCTTGGATCCCATCCACATCACATCAAAAGCATGACAAACTTGTAGCATAACAATACTTGTCTCAAAGTCAATTCTCATAGCAACATTATCTCCTGACAATTCAACATAGTCCAACCCTTGATCACTTAGATGAGTGTTCAATTTATAGGAAGATGAAGGAGTTCATGTTATAAATGGGGGTATTGAATGGCCTTCCATACTTAGAATTAGTTCCATGGAGAAAGGTAAGGTATGAGAGGATATGATGCATCTTAACACATTCCTCATCCATTTTCGGGCTCATAGGAGTTGATAAGTGAGGGAAATTTCTAGATGACTCCAAGAGATAAGAATATTCCCCAAACCCTATGTGAATTTTTCTCAATCTCGCCTAGCACAGGTGAAAAAGGGCCTAAGTGCTCTACAAAGCACCCTGGCATGGACTCAACTACTCTGCAGTCCACCCTTACATGGGCCTACTTGCAGTGGTCCCTTTAGAGTTCATTTCAGGATGTCTTCAAGTCATGAAACTGTCTGGGAAGGAGGCATTCAAAAGGGTGACCTGTTTAGGGCATGTAGCAACTGAAATTAGGGTTTGATGAGCCCTAAAACATTGACCTCGATGATGGGAGTGATGTGCCCAAATGGATCTGTAGTAATGATGGACATATATAAGTTGTTGTTCTTGATGCTATTCATAGATGCTTATGGTGAAGATCATATATGGTGTATGATAATTGTTGATAAATATCATGGTATTGTTTAGGTATTTGGTCTTTGTTATTAATGTCATATCTATCATTTGATGTAAATGTCATGTGGAGACCTATGATGTAATAATTGTCATATTCAATCATGTATGGACTTTTGAGGTCATGTCAAATTTGTAATCCCACTTGGTTGGGTGGTTGAGTCAAATATGTATCCCCACTTGGTTGGGTGATTGATGTAAGTATGAGTCCTTAGTGATAGGATGATCATACTTAGTTGAATTATAGAGTCATGTTCTTCATTTGAAAATATTTCTAAAGATTCATTGTGTGTGTAGGGGGAGCATGGACAATATAGTGCAAATTAGATCAAAAGGGGAGCTTCGGTCCACCCTTTACCCTTGATGTGAAAGGAGGAGAGTATATTGGTGTTTTAATAATGATTATTTGATGTATCTAACAGGTTTCTATAGGTTGAGGTGATCAACACCAACATGGTTTCCATCAAGTCCAAAGGGGGAGATTGTTGGCATAATGATGCATGTGTTTTCCTTGATGGAAACTCACTTATAACAGAACAAGTATATGGTAACAAGAGAATCCATAGGTCAGTTCAGAGGTGACAAAGTGATGGAACATAATAACAAAATGATGGGACAAAGGTTTATAGATCAAAATCAAAAGTTTGATACAGGTGAATATTTGAAGATATATACGCAGTTTCGTCAAGACCAAGTCATGTATACACACGAGTTTAAAGAAGAAAAGGCACGTACAATTTTATTCTAAATACCAAGGGTACTTGCCATGGTATTTCCTTGTGGTATTGAGCCCAACAACATTTGTTTTGATCTCATCTAAGAAAACCATTGGTTGGAGTATGGTTTTGACCTGTGGTATTGAAAAAGGCTCTAACTACATAAGGACATGAAGATCAAAGTGCTAAGTGTGCACGTGAAATGATTTTGATGAATACTTCAATCTAAAGTATATTTTCATTGTAAGCGCCATAATTGACACATAGATCTGAAATAATAATGCACTGATGAATACAATGATGGATCAAGATCATGAGACCTGAATTGACTTTTCATTGTATGATCTACTCATGGATTGACTAGATCTAAGTATTGGCACATGTTTTTATCTTTGAATAATAAGATCTGGGTCTTTCTGATGTTTTTAGAGCTGCACAATTTTAGGTCAAAATTTGTAGATCTATACGTAGGTTGGTCTGTGTGAAGTCACGTATGCACGCAAGTTCATTTCTTCAAAGTCGCATATATAAAGGAAGGGTTTATGTTCATAAATGATTGATCATCTTGATGAGTGTTGTTGTATATTTGATGTATGTCAATGATGTCGTCATGTTGATATGGGTTGAGTGATAATGTTTGAAGTAGAACTGATTAAATGATGAAGTTGAATTTGGTTACATGTTGATTGGTTGAAAATAATATTGATGTTTCTAATTGTATGACGGTTTTGTAAGCTAATAGAATATTTCAAAATAACTCTGGTAAACTCCTTTTTGATTCAGAATTACAAGTTTTTAGTATATTGAGCTCTATACGAAGGTTTCTCTACAGAAAAGTGTGTATACACGCAAGTTGCCTTAAGCGAAGTAGTGTATGCATTTTGACAGATGCTTGATCAGGATTTGTAGTAACATAATATGGTTTCTATGATGTGAAATATGATGTTTGATATTCTAGTTACGGTGATCTAACAATTTCAGTTGATTGGTTGAGTTTTGATTAAGTTTCAATTGATTGAGTTTCAGTGATTGGTTGATTCAGTTGTGTCAGAGATTGATGATTGTGTTACAGTGATGAGTTACAGTTTGATTATTGATATTGAGCTTAAGTCTAGTCTGAAAATTGGATGAAAAGTGGCCTACAAGTTATGATGTGTTGTAGCAGGTGGATCTAGTGTGAAAATTTATGAAACATGGTCCCCAAAATTGAGGGAGTTGAAGTTTCTTGCCAATGGTAGTTGGTAAATTAGATCAGGGGGTTGGAGCTCCCTTCTAGTAGCAGCTGGAGAATGAGTGAAGGTTGTAGCCTTCTGTAGGTTGGTTCTTTCTTACTGGTACAAGTTTATGCTAGTACAAGAGCCAGGGGGTTGGAGCTCCCTTCTAGTAGGAGTTGTAGAATGAGCGAAGGTTGTAACCTTCTGTAGGTGGGTGCCTGCATACCGGTATGAGTCTACACTAGTAAAAGATTGTAAAATGTTTTTTTTTATATTAAAATACGTCAGAGATGAAATCAACAAGTGGTTTTTTCCTACATTGGGTTTCCACCTTAAATCCTGGTGTTCATGTCTGTTCCTTATGTGTGATACTTTATTATGTTCTTACTGCACCTACTTACTGCTTATAAAATGCCTGATAAATTTCTTACATTTTGGTTCAATTTTGATAGATAAAGAATTAGTTGTTTTACAGGTTTACTAAGCATACAGTAGTTTCTTTTACAACAGACACATAAATACGCGAGTTGGGTTTAGTAAAGTTGCGTACATATTTCAGAAAAGAAAATTATTATTGTGAGTTTTTAAAATACTGATTCATCCCCCCTCTCAGTATTTTTCCCAATAGACGTCAACTTGTTAAAGAGGGAAAGATTCAAGACTGAATAGGAGTGAGAACTTGCTCATCATAAGAATCATAAATTGGGATGGGTTCTTGAATGTTGAAATCATGACAATGGTTAAATGTTTGAAAATGAGAATTTATTGGAACAATTTATAAATTGAAGTTTTCTCCATTTTCAAATATGATTTGACTTTGATCATGAGGATTTAATGAAGAGTAAGATAAATCAATATTCTTAATTTCAAAGTAATCATCATAAATGACTTCATGACATTCACTAGAATTCTCTTCATTACCATATGATGCATCAAAACAAGAAGGAATATTAAGCATATGTTCATTAATGTCGGAAGAATTATTGTTGAATGATTCTCTATCTTGATAAAAACTAACAAGAAATTCATTTATATCAGCCTCTCTATTTTCTGGAACAACATTAATGCAAAGAGGAGATGAATTACTATTAGCAAAAATATCAGGATAAAGGGAGAAATGTGAGTTTGAAGAAATGAACCTGAAAATATGTCTATTTGCAGAATCTTGTGCATTTTCTTCATTACAAATTTCATATTGTTGATCATCCACTTGGTTGTTTATGCTTTCTTGAAGGATGTTTCTTGGCTGCCTTGAATTTTTTGTTTGATCATTATGATAAAATTCAGAAGTTTCTGTAGTTGATTACACATTATTGTAATATTCAATTTCTATTTATGATTGCTTATTTATTAACTGATTTTCTGATTTTATTTCATGCTAATTTTCAGATTTTGAGGCCGCTGGTTCTTCAAATTTGTTGTTGGTATCTTCTTGAGGTTGATTGTCAAATTCCTCCAAGATTTGTGATTTTGATTCATGAACATGTGGGAGTGAATGAAATTCATTAATCTTGTAGGAAGTGTGCACCAAATGAAGAAATTTATCATACATGGCAGAGATAACTTCATCATGATTAGTATGCACTTCCATATCAGAATTTTCGATCATGTTAATAGAAGTTGAAGAAGATTCATCAAAACTTGAAATTGTCTCATATGGATATGGAATGCAAGGAAGGGAACAAACATATTCAAACCATTCTGTCAATTCATATATGAAGTTTTATCTTCAACTTTGAATATTAAGAAAACTAATCAAAATCCAATCGTAAAATCTATGAAAGATTCATTTTCAAACCTTCGTAAATCTTCAAGTTCATCATGTACCTGTTTATAATCATAACCATCAAATTCATAAAGAAACTTTGCGATAAATTGATCCCAACTATGAATAGAGGCAATTGGAAGAGATTGACACCATCTTCTGGCTTTTCCCGAGAATGTAAGAGTAAAAATTCTACATAATAGACCTTCATCAATATCATAAAAAGTAGAATTTACAACATTTTGAATAAACTGTAAGGCATGATCAAATGCAAAAACATTACTTTTACCATTAAATTTTAACTTTGAAAAGTGTCTTACTATTTCCAATGGAGTATTGGCAGATGCACATCTAGAGATACAATTCCAAATTAGAAGTTTGGGAGGAGCCATTGTGATTAAATAAAAAACTTTAAAATACAAAAACTCCAAAAGACAACAATTCATCAGGTCCTCTTTCTAGCACCAAAAATGTTGATGGTGAAAAATGACCTCATCAACATGTAAGGGAGACCACCCAGTCGGGAACTTCAATTATCTCACTTTCCATTTGGAATGGTGGTTCCAATTGGTTCAATTGGGTCCATTTAACCTCTCTCCTTCTTTGTTGGCTTATAGTATGTTTATTACTTGTCAATGGAAACGAGACATCAGATCTGCCTTCATGCAGAGCTCAAGCAAGAAAGTGATCGTTAAGCTGAATTAATGGCTCAACCAAGCCACTCTACAGTCTTCCCCTATGTAAGAGGACTTCTAGAATGAGATAATTAAAACTAATTACAGATCTAATATGCAAGTAATAGAAAATAAATCCTAATTCTATCTTGATTGAAATAAAGACTGGTACCCCTTCTCAACCAAGAGCAAGGTAAAATGGGATTTAGACTAGCTTTGAATTTGGAATAAAAATGAAGTCAATAAGGTAAGCAAATAGTTCCAAGACTTATCACTAGTTCAAGCAAGTATATGTATTCAACTATTTAATGAATAATCATCAAATCTCTGGTGCACATACATCCAAATACAAATAAAATGAATTCAAACTAAAAATATATGATTGCATTAAGGAAATAGTTACCGTAAAATAATCATTATTAAAACCAAGATAAACTTGAAACGAATTTGATAAATAGTTAACAAGTATGTCATGTTTATCTCTTCAAAATCGTTATTTAACTTGATAGCAATTAGATCCATCATTAAAAGATAACTTTCAAGTTATTTACAAAAACATATAATTAAATGAATTTACAATAGTGCAAAACTCCAAAAAAAACATAATTATCTAGATCAAGAACTGCATCAAAATTTTATCAAATGTGGGCCATCAATCAGCCTCTATGTCCAACAATAGTGTACAAGAATTAAACATCTGATCAAAGCCTTTGAGTACATGAAATTCTCAGAAAATTTCATGATAGCATGAAATTTTCAGAGCTAAAATTTATTTCTTTTAATATCCACAAGTCTGGTCCAAACTAGCTAATTCTCTACCAAACTTTTACTCCCTACAGTAGTGCAAAAATCCCTCTCTTTGCAGAGAATTTCCTCCTCAAGTTTCATATTTGCAACCCCCCTATTCATTGCTCAAAAATCCTATTATATTACAAAAATGAAAAACTAAAATGAACAACTGTTGAAGTTGTTGTTGCCAATCCTGAATCTTCTTCCTTGTTGTTCCCATCTAAAATATATTTCTTTTAATATCCACAAGTCTGGTCCAAACTAGCTAATTCTCTACAAAATTTTACTCCCTACAGTAGTGCAAAAATCCCTCTCTTTGCAGAGAATTTCCTCCTCAAGTTTCAGATTTGGAACCCCCCTATTCATTGCTCAAAAATCCTATTATATTACAAAAATGAAAAACTAAAATGAACAACTGTTGAAGTTGTTGTTGCCAATCCTGAATCTTCTTCCTTGTTGTTCCCATATAATTTCAAAGGGTGAGATTTTCGGAGAGGAATTAAAGAGGTTCTGAAAAGGATAAAGTTCTAAAATGCTGAGGAGGGGTGAATTATAGTTTGTTTCATCGTTGGTTTGATATTTCAGGAGTTTATTTAAAAGAGCCCTGATAAACAAAAGGTTTTGAAATGTCGAGGAAGAGGGATTTCAGAGAATGATTTTGGAAGGTATTAAAAATAGGTTTCGAGATATGTATGGTTGGGAGTTAGAAGCCATTGGGAGTATGAGTATCAGGGTCATAAGGAATAGGCTCCAATAAATATAATGTTCTGAGGTCCTGATGTAAAGTTGTGAGGTAGAGGAGAGGATAGGAAAGGAAGGAGAGGAGGGCCACATGGAGTGGTACCCTCCCTCCATAAAATAAAACCACTCTTATGTTAAATGGAATGGAAATAATTACAACCACTTTGTAAAATAACTTCCGATGTTAAAAAACTACAACCACTTATAATTTCGGGATTTCATATCTCATAATTTCTTTTAAATTGGGACTTGAAATAAACTTTTGAAATCCTAAAACACAATTTTAATTGTTCTACAATTTGGATGTGGTGATTTTGTAGGACCGTTTGTGAAAAAAATTAATTAATAATAATTAAATAAAAATACATATTTACAATTAATTTACAAAAATTACAATAATATACATTTTGTTCAATTTTTAGCCTTGGTGGTAAAAATCATCAAACTTCGAAGAAGTGCCATTTGCAAGGTATGCATCCAAATGAGATGAAATGAGAACAAATGGAAATCTAGTGAAAAAGTGAACAAAATAAAGCAATCAAAAGGAAAATTTGAAGAAAATGAAAATCTCACAAACTTGTCGGACATTTAACCAAAATAAAATATTAAAAAGACGATTTAGCCAAAATTAAAAAAAAAAAAAAAAAAAGGTCCACATTATTAACACGAAACAATATGTTAAAAATGGGGGTGTTGTGATTTCACCACAACACCTTCTAGCTGTATTTTTTGTTTCATGTTTTCACTGTTGCAGTATGGATGACTAGAAGTAGCACCACTACATAGCCTATGTTCATACAAATTCTAGATCACTTTACATACTATGGTTTTCTCATATAGCCAAAGAAAATCTTGGAAAGTGCATTCCAAGCATGACACCAATTGTAACCAATTAGAGGGGGCATATTTCAGATATATCAAACACATGTATACTTCCTCCATTAATGGAAAAAAGTGAGAATAGTTGTTTATAACAATTGAAAAAATGCAAGGAAAGTCATATGCGTGAGGTATGAAAATTTGTCGGATTTGAGTTTCGCTCTAAACATTTTCTTCCTAGTAATTTTATATAAAATCATAATCATGTGGTGGATAGAAGCATCCTTTATTTTCTTGAAAGAATGTGTGGTGGGAATTAATAGCTTATGTTTATCGAATATGCCTACGTAAACCTATTTGTACTAATGACTTACTAGTCAAATAATGACTCCTTTTTTATTTTCTTTGTCTTAGGAAATAAGTTCACTAAAGAAGAAGAAGCGTGTTGCAATTGAGTATCCTTGATGCTTAAAATTTTTCTAATATACCCAAGAAGTTACAGTTCCTTCAAATGAATTAGTTGAGAATATGATTCTAGATAATATCAAGTTTAATTTATGTTTAATTGTATTCGATTGCTAACATACAAATTGTATATTTGTTATTTGAAATTCCTTGATAAACAATCTATTAGAGAAGCCATTGTCTCACAAAATAATGAAAAAGACAAATTCTGGTTCAATTTTTGGTCCACATCTCAGCAAAATTGGGAGCTTGTCCAAAATAATGCACAATTGGTTAAGGTCTGCAAATTATCATCCTTACGTGTGGAATTTGGTTACTTCCATAGGTAGTTTTCCTTGAATAGAATTTGAGTCCATAGATGTTTAACAAGGTACTTGTCCTTTTACAGGAATTGTTGATTGGTAGAGAAAAGGTAAAGATTGTGGCCAAGAATTTTAACCAATGGCATTTTGTGTTCCTGTTTTTACAAATGCACACATTTTAATTTGTAAGCTTCCAACTTGGCACTGCAGAGGGAAAACAATATTCTCGAATGTTTTAGTGTAGTAATGTTTCCTCTTGATAGTCACAATGACTTATGCATGATCACCACCAAATGCTTACTATGTACATAGTTAAGATAATGGAACTTTAGGTAAGTGTTGATAAATATATTCTAAGAGAGTTTTTATGGCATTGTTAATGCTGGAAAAGTTTTCTTAAGGGCTTATATTTATGTGCAGCAAAGAGTTACTGAATTTTCACAGGAATTAGAAAGCATGCAAGAAACAATAAATAAGGTGCATCAAATTCTAATTCTTGGAATTTAGATTTGCGTCAACTGGTTTACCTATCTAGTGTCGAAATGTAAGAAGAAAATGCTTTCACAAGAACCTAGAGAAACTACTATGGAATTGTTGGCTTGATGGGCCCTGACCCAGGTTTAGCGTTAATCAGCTAAGCATGTCCCTACACTACTGGCCCTTTCAGCATCAATCCGCGGAGTGCAGACTAAAGTCTCATCCAAAGCAGTATGGGGGGATGCAGGAACCAAGTTTCCGCACCCAGATATGGTAGTGATGTTGTTTTATACCCTAAAACTTCCTTCGTGTAGGTCTATAAGCCCTTTAGGGCTTATAGGTATACTTCCCTTATTCATCCTTCAGACCTCCGCGAATGTATACGATCATCCTTCCCGTATCCTAGATAGGCAGATCAAGCACTTACGCACCTCTATAATTACTCTTTACTTCTGTTTTTACCCAGATTAGCTTAAGTATTGAGTAACTTCACATGCATTAAGATGATCTTTGCGTAAACAGATATTCTTACTTTCTTTCATATAACAAAGCAAAACATATGGATTCGTGCATCAATGAGGCATTAAAACATAAACCAAATATTCATCATAACATAATCATGTGCAGAAGTAAAAAAAATCACACATAGACAATTCTAGAATAATTATGTTGATTTATGCTTCACATCTTCTCTACAGACTCTAACCGCCCTGTGCACACAACTGCAGGGGTCTGTGCACTCAACTGTCGACTTCTACCCTAAGCCTTTGAGCACTCAGCTGCAGAGCCTCTTTCCTACACTAAGAATCTTTACTATTAGCTCTTACAGACCCATTACCTAAACATAACAAGACTCAACTCAACAGAACTCCAAAAATTGCCTTAGACTCTTCTAAGACTCCCCTTTTTATATAATCCCATGGTCCGCGGACCATGGGTGGATCTCATACAACCGACATAAGTTACATAAACTAGGGTGGAAACCCTTGATGACTCTTTACATCTTCGCACTCTGTGGGCACAAAATGCGGAAACTTTACACTTCTTATACAAAAACTTGGGATTTCGGCCCCAAACTTGGGCTTTTAACCCAAAAATGACCCTGGGGGACCCGTTCCCAACAAGATTTACTACAACCACTGCATTGACTAATTTGGATTTATACTCAAGGGTTTCTTTGTTCTGTTCTTGAGGTTGATGAATCTAAAGCTTAATTTATGCTTCATATAATGGCCTTCAAAAACAAGTTTAATCCAACAAGAATAATAGACTATTAATCTATAATAAGATAGGGCTTTAAATTGGTCAAGAATGCAACGGTTCATAATTTCTTTCTCAACACTAATGTGGTTTTACTGTTAGTACGACATAACATTTTGCATTCAAATTGAAGGTTAGTTTCTAAAAATATTGTTGATGGGAGTTTTGTTACTTCATCTGGTATGAAATTGAAAGCTGTTTTCACCATTTTCACCAATCAAATTGCTTTCGCAGAACTTTATTTGCATTCACAGGTTGTAACTAAATGTATTGTTGACGCAACCATTTTTATGTCACTCCCTGGATGAAACAACTATCATTTTTCTCTCACAACCTTTATGAAGTGTTGTCTGATATTTATCCCTAGATCTACTTCCTTATGATTTAGTACAAGGTATTGGGTGTGATCTTTACATCGAATCACGTGCCAAAGATTTTAAAACATTGGAACGATAATGCCAGTAGGTTTGAGACCCTAGGTTTGGGCACAAGGGGCCAACAAGGCTCTATTGTAGTCTAAGAGACACCGACATTTTGACCTTACCCAAAGAGAGTAAGGAGTCTCGTCCGAGGTTTGCCGCAACTGAAGTTAGATGAGGGTGGAATTAGATACTAGGGGAGTCATATCAAACAGAAGAGACCAAAATATAGTAGCCTAGCATACAAACTAACCATATCACAACGATATACTCATGTTATATCAGGAAACTATCTAACCAAATGCATTCGTTAAATTTTTTAAAGGTTTAACTCAATGCTTAAAGACACAACGTGGTTCTAAAAATTATCCTCCATTAACATAACATATAGTGGTACATAAGGCTCAAGGCCTAATCATTAATAACAATAATAACACAACTAGCATAAACTGAAAAAAACAGGACCATGAAGTCATCCACGCTACTTTGCAACACAGGAAGACTCAAACTACCACATACTCACTCTACTGACTAACAACAACCCTCCTTGGCTCTTTCTTCTGCTTTTTATCCCCTGCCATATGCCCGGACTACCTGTTCTTCTTTCCTTTTGCTCGACTGCCTTCATTCTCGGCTTCATATGCTCTTCCCTCGCTAAGATGTCCCTACTTCTTCCCACCACCTTTCGGGGATTTCCGATCATCCTTTAATTTCTAATATTCCCTCGGCTGTCAAATCCACAACTCCAACGATCATCTCTGCCACTTGTTATCGACTTATTCTCTTCAAATTCTCAAAAAAAATGCCCCATCAGGCCTCGACCATAGTGCATTGACTCTTCCCCAAGTCAATCTTCCCTTGGTGCTATCGGTGTTGTCGATGCAGTTGACATTTCTATCGGTGCCTCTACTATTGCTGTTGCGGGTGCTTCCCCTAGCACTGTTGTTGCTTCTTGTTGTGTTGTTGTTGCTTCTTCCTTGCCTTCTTTTCCAAACAAATGCCCCAAATCTGGCATGACAACGATTGTCCCATGGTGGAATCAAATGTAGTTATCCAGTGTTGCTTACCAGGGTTCAGTGATTACCGTGATGTGCTTGATGAACTCTGTCGTCATGTTAGAAGTTGGTTGGACTAGTCAGGTGCTCAATAGGGAAGCCCACAACTCCTTCATTTATTCGCTGAGCTCTCACAGGGCATTGACATGAGTTTGGATTAGAGGTCGAAGATTGCAAAGCTTCTATTTTTTCTTCATCGATTCATCCTCGATTTGCTGGACACAGACCTCCATAGAGGCTACCTCTGCTTCAAACACCTTCTGGTGATCCTTGTCCTTCGAGCTCCTGAGGTCGGCAAGGAGAAGATTAATTCTCTGGCAGAGCAGGTAAATTGGTTGATTTCTCTTTGCTAGATTGCCAGACCAGTCATGTACCTATTGCATCAGTGTGTACCCATCATTTAGAGCATTGAGAATGGAGGTTTTCAGAGCAGTTGCAGTAATGATCTTCTATTCAATTTCATTGACATACGTCATGGAAGGATCTAGAAACGCCTTTCTTGCAACATCGAGGCATTGTTTGAGTTCTCTGTTAGAGGAGATCAACTCGTTTCCTACAGCTTGGATGTGGTCATAGCATTCGACCAGGGTGCAAGTGGAAAAGTCTTCTGGAACCGTGAAGTGATCTAATCAACCTGTTCCTGCAGTAGTTGATTGGTTTGGCAAAGTTGGTCTTGTTTTGCCATAAGGGCAACAATTTGTTATTGTTGTGTATTGTGGTCGGTGAAAAGGTCATTATGAATTTGTGTATCCCTTTGCATGGCTTGCTATATAAAATTAAACAATTGAGTTGACGACCAGGTTTGTAGGTCATTCTGCTGCATACTAGATGGATTTAGGAATCAGCTTTGCAAGGGATACCCACTAGCAACAGATTTATCTGAATGGTCATGGGGCGATGTGGCTTGTTGCAAAGGTTCTGCAAATTGGGGCGTTGTTGGTATAGAAATAGGATTTGGTACAACAGGGGAATTTAAAGAAAAGGGGGCCACAAAGGGCTCGATAGCTGTAGCAAGTGGTTGTGAGGCGATGCATTGTGCTCAACAATGGGCCCGACTCTAATAGTAGAGATATCATGGAGGTGGTGATTTTTTCTCCATTGGGACTATCGTGGCAGACTGAACATATATTTTGTGCTTATACATGTCCCAGAGGGAATGGTATCTGACAGGGTTTCAGAAGTGGATGCGGTATACAAGGATGGGTTGCGCGAGTTCGATGAAATGGTGGAGGTGGAGGGTGGCAGTTATTCTATGATTGGGGAGGTCATGGCAGTCTAAGGTCCCTCAATGGTGAGGTCGAATATTGGCACTACAAGGCTTACCTTTTGTTTCGTGGTTACAGTTGGAGGCTTGGTGCTTCTTTTTTCCAGGGTTTGGGAATGGTCATCTTGGACTGCGAGTGGTCCTACAGGTGGTATGGAAACAACAAGGGGGTGGTGACCATAGGGTTCTGATGCATAAAACTTGCAATTCAATTAGGTTAGTAACCAAACCTAATGAATTGGTTATGCTCGCCATGGTTTCCTTAAGAGAGCTCATCTTCTTCTTCATTTGAGTGAGGAATGGCTACAACTCGTGCTCAACAATCCTCTTGCTGGTGTCCATAATTATTTCTCCTAGTAATGACAATGGCACCATTCCATCAAAGAAGTATAGGTACTTCCCTTCTCTAATTTCCCATGTGACCCTCATTCAAGACTCGACCTATGCATGAAAATCTTCAGCTAATAGCATGAATTTCTGGGCCTGCATATGAAAGGTGTGTGGGTGAACGCAATGTGACCTGATGAAGTTATTCCTGTGAGTAGCCCCAAACTGAATTTATTCTAAATATTCATATAGTAGCAACTTGGGGATTCTTTCAGTGGCTCTAATCACATCGATCATTTTGACATACCACCCTCCAAAGGAAGCCTCATTGGTTTCCTTGTTTCTCAGGTCTCCCAAAGTCCTCCATGGTGCATACTGGAGAGCAAAGGGTTGGTCCTTTGAAGTTGGCGCCAAGTCCCTTCCCTCTTGTGGGCACCACTTCCACATCACTAGAGCCACTACCAGATAGTCATAGATGAAGTTTGTGCCCCCCTTATAAATGTCTTCACAAGCCTCAAACAACTTATTAAGTAGAAACATGCACCAATTCAGTTGGGCGCCCTCTGTACAATGCTCTGCAACTGATATTGTGTCCAGCATGCACTCATTCCTTGAGAAATGGCACATCAACTTCCCTACAATGATGTAGCAAGAAAAATTAATATTTTCCTTGTTGATGAGGTTGATGCGCGCTCCATTTCCTCCCCTCTTGGTATTGTACTTGGAGTAGTAATCGTCATCTCCTTCTTTATTTTCTCTCTTCGAATTCTTCTAGAATGTTTTCGAGACCACATTCCCCATTGCTGATTACCTATGAGTCTCTCAATATTGACCATGTGGATCAGGTACTCCTTGTCCAACTAGAGAAAATGGCCATGCATCCTACTGATCAATAATTTAGTGCATTGCGTTGCTGCGAGAGTCATGCCAAACACAAGAAAAGTCCTTAAATGTAAATGTATGGACCTCTGAATTCCCCTATAGTCACTCTTGACATTGACTGTTGGTGTTCCATCCTCCTTTGTGATTGTCTTTCTACACACTTCCTTCTTTAGGGTCGGGAATCTGAATGAATCTGACAAATCATTGTCGACGAGCATGGCCTTATTGTATTTTCTATAGAGTGGCTCTACAACTGAAATCCTTGTGTCCAAACCGACTTTAGGAATAGAAAGAATTGGATTTGTCACTTAGGAATGTTGCTAATAGGCTACAATTATCGATGGCTCATAGAAAATTCTAGGATGATAGCACTGAGAACTTGACTGCCAGTGGAGCAACTCTATCACCTTAGCTTCAAACTTTGAGAACTCAACATTTCCATGCAAAATAAGTAGACCAACATGACATGACATTTCTGACAAGACTCATTAACTAATTACTATGAAAAATTTCCCTATGCAGACTTGAACGTGTTAATCTGTCATCAATTGAGCTGGACCTGACTTGGCAGATGCACTTCGAAAAAAGACAAGGTGGAGTTGATGGGTAATTATTCTAACATAATGGAAGATGTTAAGGAATTAGCTTTTTCTATAATGGGAAATATTTTACAGAAATGAGGGCTGACACTAGCATTATTCTAATTATTACAGAAATGACTCCTAGCACGTGTGACTTAGACCCCCCCTCCTAACCAAAAATAGTTGCGGTGTGGTGACGTTGAAGCCACAACTAAACCAACATCCCAGATTCTTATTGGAAATATTTTGACAACTGACTAACTGACTAACCAACACTCGACCTAGTAGATGACGATCGACTAACTGAATCCTACTAAATTATCCTAATCCTACCTATTATCCCGTTTCGAAGAGCCAATCAATTGTGAATGTCAATCTTTGATGCCTGGAAGGGTTTCAAGCATGTGCCATTTGCCCAACCTGGTAACAATACTCCATATATGTATAAATTTTGAATAATAAACACTTATTCATAGAGATTATCCTGATTATACACTATTTCGGAATACATGCATAATACATAACCTCCTCTACGTTGATAATCAATTTAGCAGCATCAAAAACAATGAAACATCAATAGCATGCACACATTAACACAGTATGTAACCCGGGGAAAGCTTACAACTGAAACCCCACACTATCTGTATATTAATGATTGAGAACATGTAACAATACATAGTACAATACTCCTCACAAGTATCCAGCACTATCTCCACCTGTTACACACAAAACTAGCTCAGATCCGAACAAGTCACAGGTTCAAATCTCCTCCGCTGCTTTGCCTACCTCTATTGCACAATACCAAGTGAAAATCACCCAAACTGAAAATCACGTGAGCACAGGCTATTTCACTGGGCATATATTGAGCAATCCTCATGGGCATACTCAATCCATTGATTGTGCAAGATCTCATGCACAACTATAGTCACAACTAATAGCAATCTCAACCTCTAACACCTGTCTCCACTGAACTGTATATGCACTGAGTTAACTGATGTATTCTTCAGTTGCATTATGAGTTAATAATTAGTGAATTAATTTACTCAAAATTCACATCACTCATCACTAGTCTATTTGCAGTTAGACTAATTACAACTAGTTTAACCAAGTCAAACTGAACACAACTCCATCAACTCCACATCCAACTCCACAGAACTCACATGCATGAGTTCTAACTGATGTCCTGCATGCAATAGCTCAACTGACTCATAAGAAAAGCGTATTTCCTTCTGACAGCTGCATGTGCCACATTTGTAGCTCAAACTGAAGTGCTCCAAGAGGATAAGATAAAGTTTATAGTCTAAATATTATTATGAGACAATAATATTTGACTTTTCTATTTTTAGCCTGGCAGTCTAAAAATAGACTTTGATCACTCCGCTGTGAACTAGAAATATAAGTCCATCTATTTTTCCCAACATGACCAATCATCCATAAACAGCATCCTGCAACTCATAGACCATGATCCATATGTTTAAAAATAGACATAGTCTAAAAATAGACTTTGCGCCAAAAATACCCTGCGGGCCCACTTAGTGAAGGCGACTCCTTTCCACTAAGCTCCATCATCTTGTTGCATTCTCAACACTCCCTCTCAACAAGATATGGATTATCAGCAATCCCTATCCTGCCTCGGTGGTATTCAAATTTGCTCCTAGTGAGCACCTTCGTCAAGATATCAGCATCCTGATCCTCTGTTGGAATGTATGAAAGTAACATGATTCTCCGCTGCACACAATCTCTGATATGATGGTACCTGATGTCAATGTGCTTAGATCTATCATGAAATACAGGATTAGCTGAGAGCTTAATGCAACTCTGGTTATCACAGTAAATCACAGTAGGCTCCAAGTAAGAACCGAACAAACCGACCAGGATCTTCCTCATCCATATAGCCTCGCATGCAGCCAAACTTGCTGCCATATACTCGGCCTATGCTGAATTGAGTGCCACAGATCTCTGCTTCCTGCTGTACCAAGAAACTGCTATCGACCCGATACTGAAGACCCCTCCTGATGTGCTCTTTCTGTCCATTGGGCTCCCTACCAATCTGCATCCGTGAAGCCACATAGCTTCACCTCATCCTCCTGTCTGTACCACAAACCATATCCCGATGTGCCTCTCAAATAATGCAATACATGCTTGCCTACCTTCCAGAAGTGCTTGGTAGGTTTAACCATAGCTTGTGAAAGCTGGTTAACAGCATAGCATATATCGGGACATGTATTGACCAGATACATGAGCGACCCCACCAACTGTCGATAAACAGTGGCATCCACTTCTTCTGCTGAAGTGGCATCCTCCTTCCTCCAACCTCTAGGAAGAGGAGTATCAACAGGCTTGCAGCCATGCATGTTGAACTTCTCCAGTATCTCCCGAGTATACTTACCCTGAGAAACAAATAGTCCATCACTGCGCTGCCAAATTTCCAATCCTAGGAATTAATGAAGGAGGCCCAAGTCCTTCATCTCAAACTCCTTAGCAAGATCATCCTTGAATGAAAGTATCAACAGCTCATCACCCATTAGAATCAAATCATCTACATAAAGTACAATTATAAGCAACTTACCCTCCACCACAATCTGGTATAGGTTAAGATCTGCCTCACTCTTGGTGAATCCAAGTTCGGTGAAACAACTGTCTATCCGTGTGTACCAAGCATGTGGTGCTTGTTTCAACCCATACAGCACTCTCTTGAGCCTACACACATGCGACTCGCTGCTGAAGATCTCAAAACCTTCGGGCTGCTTAATGTACACCTCCTCCTCAATGAATCCATTGAGGAACGTAGTCTTTACATCCATCTGATGAATGTGCCATCCCATTTGCGTTGAGAGAGCAAGAATCGTCCGTATGGAAGAATACCTTGCAGCAGGTGCAAAGGTCTCCTCATAATCGATCCCCTCTATCTGTGAAAAGCCTCGGGCAGAAAATCTTGCCTTGTACTTCTCCACACTCCCGTCAGCTGCCTGATTAACTTTGTAGATCCATCTCGAACCCACCACTAATTTCCCTTCTGGTCTAGGAACAATCTCCCATGCACTATTTCTGAAAATCGAATCATACTCTTCCACCATGGCGTCTACCCATGCGGGATCCTCCACAGCTTCCTTGAAAGAGGATGGCTCAGTCACAACACATTTTCTCATAAGAGCCATGTATCCAGTGTACCAATCAGGTGACTGTCTCTGCCTGCGTTGGGCTGTAGGTGGTCCTACAACTTTCTCTGCATCTTGAGCCAGTCGCTCAGCTTCTGTCAAGCGCTTTCGCCCTCTGATGGTTGGCGTTGCATGAGTGGTCTCTTCCACTCCATGAACTTCATCCTGTGGCTGATCCACATCCTGAAGCTCATCCTTAGGAACTAATAGCTCCTCATCTGCATGCAAGTGTAGCTCCCTCTCAAGCGAACACTTCATGGCTTTCTCCTCCTGAAATTTTATATCCCGTCGCACAACAGTCTTACCACTATCTAGTAAATACACACGATAGTTGTGGGGCATATCAGTGTACCCCACAAATATCCCAACCTCTGCGGTTAGCTCCAACTTCTTTCTAGCATCCTTCGTCACATGCATGTAAACGTTAGCACCAAAAATCCTCAAATGAGAAAGATCAGGCTTCTTACCATAATAAGCCTCTTCGGGTGTACTCATGCCAAGTATCCTGTGAGGACAACGGTTCTGCACATAAACTGTTGTATTGCATGCTTCCGCCCACAAGTGAAGGGGTAGGCCCTAATCATGCAACAGCGCCCGTGTATCACCCACGATCATTCTGTTCTTCTGCTCAGCAACCCCGTTCTGCTGTGGGTTATGTGGAGCTATGAGCTCTCTTCGAATCTCTTCTGCACTGCAAAAGTCCTTGAACTCGCCAGAGATGTATTCACCACCATTATCGCTCCTAAGAGCCTTCACCTTCTTCCCCGACTCCTTCTCGACCAGTGCTTTGAACTCACAGAACTTTGAGTATGTCTCACTCTTCTTCTGCATGAAGAAGATCCAGCACTTACGAGAGAAATCATCAACAAAGATCACATAATACCTGTGTTTTGCTGTCGAAGCTACTGAGAAAGGTCCACACACGTCTGTGTGAATTCTCTCAAGGATCGTCGTGGCGTGACTATCCTTCTCGTGAAAGGTGGCTTTCACAAACTTTCCCAAAGTACACCCCTTGCACTGATCTGACTGCGCAAGAGTGCCTTTAGGAAGCCCTGTAGTGATCTGCTGCAGTATCTTCAAGGCTCCATGGTGAAGGTGACCCAATCTCCTATGCCACAGCTCTCCATCATCCTGGCTCACCAATCCTTCTGCCTTGCATGCCATTGCTGTGCATCCATCTACATGCAACTGATAAAGGTTCCTCACTCGAACCCCTATCTTCCGGGTTTCTCCAGTTGTCTTGTTGCACAAGAAAGCCTTTCCCTCGCTGAAAACAACATCATATCCCTTGTCTTCTAACATCGCCACAGACATAAGATTATTCTTCAATCCTAGAACATGCATCACTTCCTTCAATACGAAGGGTTTACCAGACTCCCTCTCAAAGGAAATGGTACCGATACCGGTCGCACTGTATCTACCATCATTGCCCATCTCGATGTGCACTCCAAGATCTTTGTCCTCCAGATCAAAAAACAAATCTTGATCTCCTGTCATGTGAAAAGACGCACCACTGTCCAAGAACCACATCGATCCCATCACACTTGAAACCAAGCATGCAATCAATGAAAAATCAAGCTCAAACTGTGAGGCTAGAGCCTCTCCTACTGTAAATCCAGCAGCTTGCTTGTTCTTCTTCTTCTGCGGACAATTAGTGGCATAGTGTCCATGCTGGTGACAATGAAAGCACTTCACCTTGGACATGTCCTACTTCTTGCCTTTCGCACTAGACTGAGAAGCTTTCTTGTTCTTCCCATTCTTTGCTTTGGCAGCCAAAGCGCAATTTTCTTCATCAGGTCCCTTTGATGAAGATCTGTCCCTGGTATTCCGCCTGATCTCCTCCTGCACAAGATCTGATAAAAGTCTCTACCATCCTGGCAATTTCTCCCGACCATTGACAGAGTCCTGATAGGAATTCCAACTCTTTGGAAGACCAAGGAGAGCCAAGCTCACCAAGTCCTCATCATCGATAGTCACCCCCACACTTCCCAGCTCATCCCTGCACTGAGTGAACTTCGTGAGATACTTGGTCATACTGTCTCCCTTCTCACATTTGATGTTTCTGAGTTTATCTTTGAGTGCTAGCTTCCTCTGATCGCTCTTGCTTTGGAATAGATCTATCAACACTTTCCACATCAAGTATGGAGAAGTCTTACCATGCAGGTTGGACACAATGTGATCCTTCAAGCCCTCCAACAGAATCCTTCGACACTTTGTTGTCTTCTTTTGCAAAGCATCAACCTGCGCAGCATCAGTAGGATTTGGGACATCAGCCTCTATGAAATCCTTCAGCCCATTATCATCCAACACTGCCTCCATCCTGTCCTTCCATGCAATATAGTTCTAGCTACCCTCAAGAGCATACTCCAATCGCAATCCGTTGAAAGACATTTCCACGTTGATACCAAGAAAACATTGTTGCAAATTCAAATTCCACTAGCTCCAATCTCAACCACCTCGGATCTAAGATTCGTGAGAACAAAGTATTTCTCATACAGATATTGACTATATGGGCTTTTACCGGATATCTCACCTTCCAAAGGAAGGATGAATCCAGAGGCTACCTAGCCCGATTACAGACTCTGCCTAAAGAAATAAGATGTAAACACTTTCTGAATAGTAGATCTGATGATCAACAGCTCTGATACCATGTAGAAATTTTGAATAATAAACACTTATTCATAGAGATTATCCTGATTATACACTATTGCGGAATACATGCATAATACATAACCTCCTCTACGTTGATCATCAATTTAGCAGCATCAAAAACAATGAAACATCAATAGCATGCACACATTAACACATTATGTAAACTGGGGAAAGCTTACAGCTGAAAACCCCACACTATCTATATATTAATGATTGAGAACATGTAACAATACATAGTACAATACTCCTCACAAGTATCCAGCACTATCTCCACCTGTTACACACAAAACTAGCTCAGATCCGAACAAGTCACAGGTTCAAACCTCCTCTGCTACTTTGCCTGCCTCTATTGCACAATACCAAGTGAAAATCACCCACACTAAAAATCACGTGAGCATAGGCTATTTCACTGGGCATATACTGAGCAATCCTCATGGGCATACTCAATCCATTGATTATGCAAGATCTCATGCACAACTATAGTCACAACTGATAGCAATCTCAACCTCTAACACATGTCTCCACTGAACTGTACATGCACTGAGTTAACTGATGTATTCTTCAGTTGCATTATGAGTTAATAATTAGTGAATTAATTTACTCAATTAATTCACATCACTCATCACTAGTCTATTTGCAGTTAGACTAATTACAACTAGTTTAACCAAGTCAAACTGAACACAACTCCATCAACTCCACATCCAACTCCACAGAACTCACATGCATGAGTTCTAACTGATGTCCTACATGCAATAGCTCAACTGACTCATAAGAAAAGCGTATTTCCTTCTGACAGCTTCATGTGCCACATTTGTAGCTCAAACTGAAGTGCTCCAAGAGGATAAGATAAAGTTTATAGTCTAAATATTATTATGAGACATTAATATTTGACTTTTCTATTTTTAGCCTGGCAGTCTAAAAATAGATTTTGATCACTCCGTTGTGAACCAGAAATAGAAGTCCATCTATTTTTCCCAACATGACCAATCATCCATAAACAACATCCTGCAACTCATAGACCATGATCCATATGTCTAAAAATAGACTTTGCACCAAAAATACCCTGCGGGCCCACTTAGTGAAGGCGACTCCTTTCCACTAAGCTCCATCATCTTGTTGCATCCTCAACAGTATAGTTGTGTAGCCTTGACAACTCCAGAATCCCTAATTTATGCAACTATGAACGGGCCTATCCAGTGCATCTGTAGCTTGCCCAAAAAAATTTGGAACTTCTCGTAGTATCATAGAACATGCCCCTCGATTATAAATTCTTTCTTCTTGATGTGGTTGTCATGCCATGCTTTCTGCCTTCTTTGCTCGACCAACTAGTGAAAACCTACCAAGAAACTTGCTTCATCCAGCTCCAATAGCTCATCCGATCAATTCTGGAGTGATTGCGAATTCTTTCGGCACCACATCTTCTCGTCCATACACCAGTTGGAAGGGTGTTTGTTTGTGTAGTCTCTTTACTGTTGTACGGTATGCCCATAACATTGTTGGCACCCTTTCATCCCAATCATATCTACTTGTTGAACACACCTTATTCAATCCTTTTTCCAGTATTTTGTTGGATGCTTCTACATTTCTATTGGCTTGCGGGTGATATGGACTACTATTGTGATGTTATATCATGAAGTTCTACAACATAGAAGCAATTGTTTCATTGATGAAATGAGTTCCTTGGTTGCTGGTCAGGATCCAAGTGCACCCAAACCATGAGATGATATTATCAAATATAAACCTTGCAAGTGTGTCTACTATGCAATCCTTTACCAGTGCTGCTTCAACCCATCTTGTGAGATATTTTGTCACTGTGATTATTTATCTATCCTAAGTGTGATGCGTCGGCGGATTGATTGTCCCTATGAAATCAATTGCCCATTTTTAACATATCTATAAGGAACGTAATGACTGTAATGGGAGATCGTCACAATGTGACCGTTTCCCGACTCTATGACACACATCACATCCCTTAGCATATTCTTTGGTATCTTTGTAGACCATTGGCCACCATGTCCCTGCCTGGAACACCTTCGACGCAGTGGCTTTCCCTCCTACGTGGCCACCTGCAACTCCAGAGTCGCACTCCCATAACACATCATGTCGCTCGTGATGAAGGACAGACCACTACAACACCTAATCTAAGCCAAGTTTATATAGGTTCCCCGCAATTAGCTTGTAATCAGTTCCTTGCACGACCATCTGTCTTCTTTGTGTAGCCATGTACTCATCCAGACATTTACTTGTAGCTAGGAAAGTTGTGATTTATTCTAGGTAATCTGTTATTGTTTCTACTCTAAACAAATCAGCATCAGGCAGTTGGTTGTCTAGGGAACCTCCACTTCCTCGTGAATCTAGCCTTGAAAAGTGATCAGGTTCGACGTTCAACCGACCTAGTTTGATGATTACCTCGAAAGTAAATTCATGAAATAGTAGCAACCATCTGCAAATTCTCCCCTTAAGCACCACCTTGTGAATGGGTATTTCAATGCGAAGTGGTCAGTAAAGAACTTAAACGGACTCCCAAGCAAGTAGTGTCTAAAATTTTGAAGAGTGTAGACCATAGCTAGTGCTTCTCTCTTAGTTGTGGTGTAATTCTTTCTCCAGTAGATAACTTCCTCTTAGAAAAGTAGATTGGATGGTCAAGGCTCCCTTCCCCTGACTGGGCCAACGCTGTCCCTAGAGAAATACCAGAAGCATCAATATGGGCATCGAATTGCTTATTCCAATCGGGATAGACTAGAATGGGTGCACTTACTAGCCTCTCCTTCAATATGTTTAGTGTAGCTTGGCACTCCTCCGACCACGCAAATGATTTCTCCTTCCTTAACAACTTCTCCATTGGTGCAATGATGGAGCAATAGTTGAAGATGAATCTTTGATAGTATCTAGTGTGCCCCAATGTTGATCTGAGTTGCTTGAAGTTGGAAGGTGGGTCCATGTTGACTATTTCTGCAACCTTGGCAGGATCTACACATACATCGTCTTTGCACACCATTTGGCCCAAAAGTGTTCCAAATGGGATGAAAATATGCATTTCTTCAGGTTCAAGGATATATGTAGTTGTCTGCAGTGATCAAACATTATCCTGAGTAGGCTTGAGTGTTTCTTCAGTAGGTTGTATATTGTCCATATATCCATGTATACCTCTAAGAACCTGTGGATGTAGTCCCTAAAGGTTGTAATCATGATTCTCAAGAATACTGTAGCCGCATTCATAAGACCGAATGGTATCACATGGTAGGCATACAACCCCCATTATGTAGTAAGTGTGATCTTCTTCTTGTCTTCTTTGGTGATTCTGACCTAATGGTAGCCCAATAACCCATCTATGAAGGAATATGCTTCGTTCCCCCCTACATTGTCGAGGACCTCATCATCAAATGGTGTTGGGACTGGGTCATGTACACAAGAATTGTTAAGTATGTGATAGTCCACATAGACCCTTATCTTCGTAGCATCATTTTTGTTCTATATCACTATCAAACTGACCCATTTTGCCTTGTCTACTAGAAAAATAAGTCTTGCCTCTAGCATCTTGTCTATTTCTTTCTTTACCTTCTCTTTGACTCTTGGGTTCAACCTGTATGGCATGTGCTTCACTATCTTTGCATCAGGTTTTAGTACAATTTTCATTTCTCCTATGTCTCCCTTAATCCCTTTTAGCTCTGTAACTGATGAGGGAAATAGATCCTTGTACTCTCTTAGGAGATTAAAAATTTCTTTTGTTGTTTGTTCATCCCAGTAGTCTCCAATCGATGCTAGCTTAGGTTTATCATCCGTGCCAATGTTGTGCTTCCACAACTTCAATGGGAGTAAGTGTGGAGCATCAATTATAGGTCCCTCCTGTATATCTCTCTCCCCTTCAATATCATGGAATGTCAGGTGTTGTAACCCTTCCAGGTCATCCTCGTCTAGTTCTCTGTCCACCTTCCCACATGCCATTACCTTAGGATATCCTAACTCATAGAAGTACTGTAAGGTTCTATGGCCTATGCATCTGTCCCAGAGATGGCCTGATGTGAAGAGTATCTATTTGATAGCATGCAATGCCTTGGTCGACCTTATATCATTGTCCCTCAAAGATAAAATACTAATAAATTGTTTGGCTAGAGCGTCCCAATTTCCCGTCTCCCTCATTACTTCTTCTTGTACATACTAGGATTTAGGAAATGTACTGAATGTGTGTATGAACCCATGCACCCATATTTCTTTTAGAACCCCCTCTCGATTCCATTTGTCCTTACAACTTTCCAAGTGTTTTCGGGGATTAGATTCCCCCCTGTACTTTCCAACCTCCTGTGGGTATTCCCCTGCTTGTTTGAATCTTTCCTTCATTTCCCTTTTGATTCTTTCCTAGTCCTAGAGGTAGTTGCGATGGAACCCCCACCATCGTGTTGGGGTCGCTTGGAGTGAAACATTTAATAATGGTATTCTATGTTCCTCTCTTATAGTTACATCAACCTTGTTGAGAAATAAATCTACTGAGTCTATACCATTGAAGATGGGAAAGTCTCTTACCTCTGTTCTGATCCAATTGATGCAACATACTATAGCGCAACGTCTGGTGTTGAATTCATATATGCCTTGTTGCTAATAATCCCATGCATCTTCTGAAATAACCTCAGAGCTATGGATACTCCTTTAGCTAATCGATCCTTTAGATGTTCGATTTATGTAGTATTCCCTCTCACCCACTGTTAATCTGTAGAGTTGGTCTAACATCCTTGGTTCTTCTTTGTCATCTATGCGTTATGTGAATATGGGCCCCTGATATGGGTCTAAATTCTTAATAACTCTTTCTCCCTCTACTTCAAATATCATTAGTTCCTTCTTTAGATCTACGAGGGCATAATTTTCATTAGCCCATATGATACCTAGAAGTGCGGGGTAAGGATATTTGTCTCCCATAATATTGATCACTTCAAAATACGCATGTGTCTTTACGTCTACTACATCTACCTCTACCTCCTCCAGTCTTCCAATTGGAAGTATACAATATTGATTGGCCATCCACAACTAGATTGGTGAGAACATTAGCTAAGGTTTCACCAGTTCTTCCCACGTCTGTGTTTGTAGGATGTTGACATGAGAGCCAAGATCTATCATAGTGTCCTTGATTTGAAATCCTACAATTTGAGCATCAATTTTGAATTCCCTGCCCATTCTCTTCTTATTTCTCCTTACTCTTTTGGTGTTCCTTTGGGGCAAGTTGGCAGAGATTTTCCTCCCTTGAGCTTCTTCCTCCATTATAGCTACTCTCAGTCTTCCTCGTAGTTGCCCCAACATCTAATCATCATTGAAAATATGCAAGAATAGCCTTAACCCATTCCTTAATCGGTCTGATAATGGTGGATTTTGGAAGGTCTGAAGTCTTGTCTTTATGAGACTTTGTCTACCCTTTTGATAGTCATATGCCTTCAATCAAATTGTCAAACAATTTTGTTGCCTCTTTGTAGTATTGTTTCTGCTGCTTGGAGTTATATGGTCACTTTGGGGAGGCTACTCAGATGATTGTGGATTGGTCTGGAGTGCCTTGGTCAGCTCCAGTCTTCTTACCGTTGCATGTAGCTATATTGATATTGGATAGTAGGGTTGGATCCTTGATCCCGGGCTCTGCATTAATCAACTTTGCTTCCCATTATCTGCTTGACTCCTCCCATCTTGCGATCATCTCCGGACAATCCTCCGTCGCATGGTCATTGACCCTACACTGAGAGCACTAGGGTCTCCTCAGTAGCAGGAAGTCCGATGTGACATGTCCCTCCTGGTCATAGTTGTAGCAGTGAATAGGTCCCCTATCCCCTCCTCTTCCTCCTCTCGTTCCTCCTCCTCCTCACCTACCTCGAGCAGTCTCATTGACCCAAAAGGTTGAGCGGTCTAACTGATCCGCTAGTGAATCCAATACTCTACACTGATTAGTGTGGTGAGTGGTGGATGCACAAAACTCACAATAGTTGTTATTTTGCACATTAGAATACTTATGCAATATCGGGAACATGCAAGGAGGGTGTTTGTACCCCCTACACACTTCTCAATATTCTAGTTGGTTGCAGCTAGGATATACCTCTGCAATCCTACCACCACGACTCCTGTTGTAGGTGGGAGCCCTGGTGGTCCCTTGGAGGCTGACACAGCACCCGCGCCTCTTACCCTTGGGCACTCTGTGGCAATTTGACCTTCCACTAAGTAGTTGTTACACCACATATTCAATCTTAATGGGCGGGCTGGTTGTAGATCTTTTAGATTCTCTGATAGACTTCCAATTTGGTGTTGAAGACCCAAGATAGAGGGTTCGAGAAAAGTCACTCCCCCCCCCACCCCTGATATTTGTGCAGAAACCCCGACATGGCCTCTATTCGGGTTGCTTTATTTAGGACATCCTGCAGTGTCTTGATCTTCTGCTGTGTCAACAGCGTCCAGGTGAGGGGTAACAAAATTTTGATGAGCCAATCCCTCTGGTGATTTGGATCTATGGTATAACTGAGCTTACCAATTGCGTCTTTAAAAATTTGCATTAGTTCCCAATCAGTTTCTCCTTCCCACTGATTTATTTCCCACAGCTCTGATAGCCCTTGCTGATCTATCTGGGGAAGTTTTAATTCCTGTACAACCTCTCTTTTAATCTCTTCCACCATCGAGTTTTGATGTAACTCCGACCAATTTATGAACCACCTCAGGGCCCTTTCCCTAAGAGTGATCTAGAATTCTATAAGCTTCACATTTTTAGGCGTCTAGTGAGCCCTCCGGTAGCCTCACATAAGTACCATTGTTTCTGTACATCTTCATTTCCTCTACCAGAGAATTTCGGATATCTTGTAAATGACCCCACCATTATAGACTGTGTTCATGCTAAAATCACAAAATCTTGTGATCCCGAATGTTGAGATCCTTGTAACCCTGAATCCTTGTTAACATGCACACTATGCACTCTTATCATCCTAAGCAACTTAGAAATTATTTTTTCAGGGTTGTTGTAGAGTACTAGGGGAAGGTTGGAGGAGACACTACTTGAGCCTTGGTGGGTTGTGTCAGTGCCTAGATTGACCTCAGGCTGAATTGAAGCAATTCTAGGGTAACCACAAACCACGCTTAACCTGGTAGCTAGCCCTACCAAGTCGAGAGAGGGCTCTCTCCTTGTCAATCTCAGTTGAGATGACAAAAAAAATTATGGATTTTAGGCTACGTATAGTAGCTTTAGGGTTTTTTGGTTGATTTTGATGGTTTTCTTGCTGGATCAAATGGAGCAGGCAGCTTTGGGTCTGGGAAATCAAGTCAGAATTGCAGGGTGTTCTGTGGGGAAAGGTAGGTAAGTGTTTTGGCACTTGGAATTGAGGAACTAAGGAGGGCATGAAAAGCTCATGAGTCCTCTTCAAACAACTGAAAACATCAAAAACTAAATGTATTCCCAAGGCAGAGCACTGTTACCAATGTATTCTACCTATCTATCTTGATTTCATTTAGTTAAGAAGAATGAAATAGAAAACCTAATGACAGAAGGAGAAAAAATGCAAAAACACATTACCACAAGAATCCCACAAAAATAGCTGCAAATCCTGGTTTATTTCCTTGCCAAACTGCTGTAGAGATGTACAATGTAGCTCAAAGCATCCACAAGAGAGTCCAACCTTTGCTAATGACTGAAAAATACATAATATAGACATCAAAACCACCTATGCTAGCCATCAGGGGTCGAATCCAAGAGATAAGGGACTATTACAACCATGTCTAAACTAGGAATATGAATATGAGCAATGGAACAACTTGCCTCCAAAACCATGGAAACTTATTCATTCACCCGCAAACCACCTCAAAATGATGAATCTACCATTTAAGGTCATTTTACAATTACATTTACATAGCATAACATCATTTACAATCATAAATTCATCCAAGATGAGAGAAAAAGTCCACTAGTAGAAAAACTAGGCAAAATTTGGATTTTTGAGCAAACTGGTTCTATGCATAGCGCCACCTACTAGGTGTGTAGCACCAATTATCGTCTAATTTTGGAGGCCTTCCCCTTATCCAAATTGAACCCAAGATAGCTCCTTGGAAAGGTATTCCTGTATAGTTTCTGGAGCATCTTGAATTTTTGCATTTGGAGGTGATTTGCCCCCTCAAAAGTGGAATCTCCCAAGGCTACTTCCTGTGTGTTCAAAAAGAGGCAGAGAGGGCATTTTTTGTTGGTTTTTTGACCTTTAGGTGACCAAGATTTGCTCCAAAATTGCTGAAACTTCCAAGGATTGATGTTATCATCATGCTAAATCCAAATATGCAAACCATTTCTCCAAAAAGTACTCCTGTCAAAAGCATAGCGACGGTGGCGCTACGTAACTAATGCAATTTTTTGTGTTGGAAAATTTCAAAATGACCAAAAACTCACCAAAACTTGCCCAAATTTGGTACAAGGCACTCTCATTAATTGCTTTGATGGGCTAGTGAGGCCTCAGCCAAGATTTTTAGCTTGTCATGCTCCTTTTTGCTCCTTAAGGCCTTCCTCAACCTTGCCTTAAGTTTCCTCATTCTTATATTGCATATTTTGTTCTGGGTCATATAGTTGTAGACCATGCGACAAAGCATCTTCTTGTCTCTATTGGCCTTCTCAAGCATCTTTTCAAGGTGTATGTTGACCCTTTCAAGCCAAGTTTCTCGGTCATTCTCAATCTCTTGCTCAATGGAGGTCAACTTGACCTTTGCCTTCTTTACCTTTTGCCGGTTCTCCTTGATCATTTGCAACTCCATGAGGACTTGCTTGTCGGTCAATTGTTTGTTTTCTTGCTCTAGATAATCGATGACCCATTTAGCACTCTCTAAATTGACTGACAAGTCTCGTATCTCAACCTCTTGTTCCTTAATGATCATGTCTTTGACAGTCCTTGGATTTTGAGCATCCAAGTCAATGACATCCACTCCTTGTGCCTCCTCATGATCAACAAGTACAAGATCTCTCTCTTGCCCATCACTAGGATCTTCTTCATGCATCTTTTTCTTGCCTTTACCTTTTCCCTTGCTGTGCTGACCAACCTGTACCTGTTTAGCTGAAGATGAAGGCAAAGCCCCTTCCAGTCTTTGTGGAGATAGCATTTGCCTATGGCTTGAAGATGAAGGTGAGACCCCTTCCACACCTTGTGGAGATAATACTCACCTGGCAGTTGCAAAAATTTTCCTAGTGCCCCTTTCATATGTCACAAACACTGGCACTCCCATAGTTTCAGTCTCTTGGACCTTTTGTTGTCCTGAAGGTCCACCTTCTTCTTGAGGCACTGATGAAAAGACTTGAGGGCTTTTGAACATTTCATGAGAAATGAAGGTATCCCATGGTATGTTAAGTAGGTTCAGCTGATGTAAAACAATGATTTTAATCACAGATAAGTGGTAGATGCTGGTTAGCTGATGGGGGTATGATTTCTTCTTTACAATGAGTGCCATCTTCTCAATGTTTCTAAATATGAAGTAGGGGATATTCATCATTCTCACCCTAGTAAAATGCATCAGAAGTCTAATGTGGTAGGCATACAATCTAGAGAACCTACCTTCACAAGTAAAGTACTTAATGATGATCTTCATCAATGGAGAAAACCCATCCTCCAAGAATTTAAAGGGGAATACTCTGCTGAGTTTGTTATGATATCTAGCCTTAATGTAAGGCTCATAGTACTCCCTGTCAATGTACTGACCTTTGTTCCACTTTTCTCCCACATTTGGAATACCTGTAGCTTCTGAAATGAAAGCTGGTGACAAAGTGAATGTGACTCTAGCAAGGTCTACCTCATTTTTATCCAAATGTGTCACAAACAATCTTGCTAATTCATGATGAGACTTAACCCTTTCCACCATTTCACAAAAACTGAAACATGACTGATGTCTGAAACAGGAAAGGGAAAATGGGCAGGCTTGTAGCTCCCTCAAATTGGTGGCCTCCTCTCTGATATGTTTTCCTCTCTTATGAAGCCTTCTGCCCTGAGTGTCTCTCTCCCTGGAACCATCACTATGTGTTTCTTCCTCCATTTCATACTCACTGTCCCTCTCCATTGTTTTACTGATGTTTCTCTTTGTGGTGACTGAAGAAAGGTGGATTAGTGAATGAAGGTAAGATGAGTATGAAGAGATTTTAAATCGGAAAATAGGTGAGGATGAAAAATAATGGGAAAGGGATGTAGGGAGTAAGTAGAGTTAGTGAAAGATGCAGGGTTTGGGAGTGTTGTAGGGTTTGGGATGTACGGGTATAGGGTTTGGGAATTAGGGAAAGGTTTTTAGGGAATGATGTCTAGGGAATTATGGATGGGAGGATGGGATTGAGGGAAATAGTAAAAATGATATGGGACAGCAGCAATGAGTTTATTTTTACAACATATGAGATAATTTAGTGACAATTAGGGTTTGATGTTTTGAGAGACAACACCACCCAAAAACTTATGCAACAATTCTTGTCTGCAATAAAAGTGATGTTACTTACTTGCAAATGGAGAAATTTGGGA
The DNA here is from genome assembly GCA_031772625.1 of Pinus tabuliformis. NCBI lineage: Eukaryota > Viridiplantae > Streptophyta > Pinopsida > Pinales > Pinaceae > Pinus > Pinus tabuliformis. Next base: position 1,120,998,423 of record CM062819.1, on the reverse strand, counting down.
GTTTTGATGCGATTTGATGCAATTTTTAGCTCAAATTCTAGGTGTGTAGCGCATTTCCTAGGTGCATATTGCAACTCCTGTGCATAGTGCCAGTTCAAAATAACACAGGAGAAAAAGCCCAGGTGCGTAGCGCCGAACTTTGGTGCATAGCGCCATTTTGAAGACCACTTTTGGAGGCCTTACCGGTGTCCCAATTAGGCATGTGATAGCTCGTTGGAAAGCTTATCGAGTTTAATTTCCAGAGCATCTTGAATATTTTCATTTGGAGTTCATTTTCCCTGTCAAAAGTCGAATCTCCCAAAACTGGTCAAAATGTGCAGAATGAGGCTGCCTAAATGTAGAGTGTTGTTGCAGTCAACTTTGGAAGGTCTTCCTCAACTCCGAATTGAGATCATGATAGCTTATTGGAAATATCTTTGTGTCTAGTTATCATTTGAATCATCAAGCAAGTCATTTTGGCATTCCACCTAGGATAAAATTTGATTTTACCGAGGTCACTCTAGAGGTACAACAACCCTCCTGAGGCAAATGATGTTTTTGACATTTCTCCCAAACCATGAAACCTGTGTAAAAAATGAAAGAGGTTTTTATTCTTGGGTCAATTATGGACAAAAAAATCTCTCACTTTTGTCAAATTCATCTTCTATTTCTTAGAAACATCATTTGAGTAAAACCTATCCCAATGTGTGGAACAGGGGATTTGTAGAAATGAAGGGAAATGAAGGGGATAAGGGGCTTCTAAATTCTTGACAAAATTTTGAGAAGTAGGGAGGGATTTTAGGAAGTATGGGAAAGTGGAATTTCAAACATTTAGTGAGGGGAAGGGGTCCAAAAGGGAAAAACATAGACCTAGCCTAGAAAATTGTCAAATTGTAGCAATAAGCTAGGGTCTGTGGGAAAATGATGAATTTGAGGGATATCAGTTATGGGAAGTGATTAAGAAGGTATATTAAGGACAGGGGAACGTGTATGAGCATCAGGATACAATTTTTTTGATGATTTGACCATCCAAGAAAATTACCTTCAAAACCCTAAGAGAGGGAAATGAGCCTTACCTAAGCACAACTGAAGCACAAACAGGGTGTAAAATGACCCATTGGAACCTAAAATGATGATGAAAACTCTTTGAATGATGATACACTCAGCCGAATGGTGACATGGACCGATACTTGGAAGACTTTGGAAGGAATGAAAACAAATCCTAGACCTAATACCCAGTGACCAAATTTTACTTGAAGACTCACTGAAATGACAAAATTTGACTTTGACGACCTAAGACCACTTTGTAAGAGCCTGTTTGATCGCTGGTGGAAGGCTTCAAAGACTGACACTAACATTGGTTCCATTGGGGATGGCAGCTCCTTCGAGGTGCCAAGAACACCGTAGACCAAGTAGCCTTATCCATTGGGCATGGAGTCAAAAAAATCAAACTGATGACTTGACGACACAAATTGACTCTGAAATTGTCTTGAAAATTACTAAAAAAATGACTCAAGACTTAGTTAACTAAAACAAGTTCTTACAAAGCTTTTTAATGGCAGCAGACCATCGAGATTTGAGGCCTTCAAATCATGATGACAACCACCCGCCTACTGATGAAATATGTACAATCATGTGAAGTGGGCCTTCCAATGTAACCAATCCAACATATGGCTACTCACTAAAATTCTGATCTCACTTTCCCCGAGCAGGTAGAACGATGTACATGTACGCAACTCACAATAAAAACTGAAACCAAGGCTTATGCTAACGAACCAGGCAACATTCATCTTCTATAGTGCTTGCAAATGAATGCTGAAAGGATCTTGAAAATCTTGAAGCACTAGCTTGTCTTGAGATCCAGCAACAAAAAAACAAGTACTCCCTTCATTACGATCTGAAAGAACAGTTGTTTGCTAATTGATAGGAAGGCATAGAGAAGTATAAGCTTCTGCTATCTGAGTGTTGGTTGTAAATTCCTTGACCATGATAAATTCTGACTCAATTTCTGCCATACTATCTCTCTCAGGCTCATACTCCTCAATTTCATAGTCTAAACCTTTTTTAAACATAAAACAATCTTCAAGATTATCAAACATGACAGCCTTATCATTTTCATGAAGGAATACAACATCTGTTCATTGATCTATAAATCTAATTTCAAGATTGTCCTCATTTTCAAAAGTGGAAGAAGCTTCACCTACACCTTATTGACGATGTGAACACTGCAATCCTGCATTAGCTTGGGCTGTAAACTGACCTTTCAGGAGTTGATCGATTTCATCTTCAGACAGAGGAGATAATACTTTTTGTTTTCTTTTACTCAAACAATTATTGTCTTCTTGAAATAACATTTCAAAACATGAAAAACTTGAATGACAGTCCTCAATTCCCTGGTCTTCTGAAATTTGAAAACATTGTTGATCATCTTCATATGACATGGCAATCAAATTGTCATGTTTCTTATCACACTCATCAGTCATATGAGGGAAAACTTCAGATAGTTCTTGAAACTCAAAACTAACACTTCTATCATTTACCACTGAGTTATCCAAAGAAGATTTTTCACTTACATGAACAAATATCTCATCTTGTTTTTCATAAAAGGACTGGATTACCTCCTCGTGAAGACTTTGTTCTAATGAAATGAGAACACTTGGGTCAATAACTTTGTCTTCGTCTTTCCATATGATCTCAACAATAGAGCTCTCCTTCATGATATTTAGAACAAGGTACTCTTCATCATCACGATCTGAATCTAGATCTGAAATAGCCAACTTGACATTATCACAATCTGAAATTGAAACTTGATTTCCCTACATACTGTCTTCTGCTATGAGCAGATCTGAAATAAGACCTTCTCTTTCATCATTTTCCATTGTACTAAGATCTTGATCCTGCTACAAATTTTCCTGAGCATATTGATAAGTATCCTCTAAGCTCTTTTTATGCTACTGAAATGGATTTTCATACAGGGATTCCATGATCTCATCGTCCATGAAGTCATCATCTTCATAAACTTTCTCAAGATTTTCAATAAAATGATAAGCATGTCTACAACAGTTGTGAACTAATATTAAGGATGGACAAGATTCTTTATACCTTTCAAAGAACATGGTATGAAAATCCTTCAAACAATAAATAATAGTAGGCGGCAAAGTTTCATACCAAGATCGGGCTTCACCTTCCAGAGTGGCCATGAATATCTTCATCAAGCAGTCTTCAGGAAAATCAACCTTCAACTTGCGAATATGCATGTGAAATCTAACCATATGTAAAGCAACATCATTCCTATCATCATCTTTGAATGTAGGCAAATTCCTTTGCCAATCTACCTTAGGAATTTTATTTGGGAAACCTGGAATGTGATCTCGGCTCATGGGAGCATACCTTCGATCAAGAAAATCCATTTTGATAACAATGAATTCACCAATAAATTCTTGAAGCTACTGATTCTTGAAGAGTAGAGTTGCCATAAAAATTCTGAACCTTGGGATTCTTCGACACTGGAGTCGCCAGGTAAATGATTTCAGCCTTCCGGTGTCTGCTCATTTTCCACCATAAAAAATCAGATCTAAACTTGATACATTTTTATGAGGAACATAAAAATATGTTTCCCCAGTATGGTTGCCATTATGTTAGCGCCTAGATTGACCTCAGGCTGAATTGAAGCAATTCTAGGGTAACCACAAACCATGCTTAACTTGGTAGCTAGCCCTACTAGGTCAGGAGAGGGCTCTCTCCTTGTCAATCTCAGTTGAGATGACTGAATCAAATATGGATTTTAGGCTAGGTATAGTAGCTCTAGGGTCTTTTGGTTGATTTTGATGGTTTTGTTGCTGGATCAAATGGAGCAGGCAACTTTGGGTCCAGGAAATCAAGTCAGAATTGCAGGGTGTTCTGTGGGGCGAGGTAGGTAGGTGTTTTGGCACTTGGAATTGAGTGAGATGGTAGGTATAAGACTGGTGAGGAGCTGAGGAGGGCATGCAAAGCTCATGAGTCCTCTTCAAACAACTGAAAACATCAAAAACTAAATGTATTCCCAAGGCAGAGCATTGTTACCAATGTATTCTACCTATATATCTTGATTTCATTTATTTAAGAAGAATGAAATAGATTTTGGCACATATAACACATGAGAAAAACTGATGACAGAAGGAGAAACAATGCAAAAACACATTAGCACAAGAATCCCACAAAAATAGCTACAAATCCTGGTTTATTTCCTTGCCAAATTGCTGTAGAGATGTACAATGTAGCTCAAAGCATCCACAAGAGAGTCCAACCTTTGCTAATGACTGAAATAATACATAATATAGACAACAAAACCACCTATGCTAGCCATCAGGGGTCGAATCCAAGAGATAAGGGACTGTTACAACCATGTCTAAACTAGGAACAAGAATATAGGCAGTGGAACAGCTTGCCTCTAAAACCATGGAAACTTATTTATTCACCCCCAAACCACCTCAGAATGATGAATCTACCCTTTAAGGTCATTTTAAAATTACATTTACATAGCATAACATCATTTACAATCATAAATTCATCCAATATGAGAGAAAAAGTCATCTTGTAGAAAAACTAGGCGAAATTTGGATTTTTTAGCAAACTGGTTCTATGTGTAGCGCCGCGTGCTAGGTGCATAGTGCCACTTCTCATATGATTTCGGAGGCATTCCCCTTAGCCAAATTGAGTACAAGATATCTCATTGGAAAGGTCTTCCTATCTAGTTTCTGGAAGATCTTGAATTTTTTCATTTGGAGGTCATTTGCCCCCTCAAAAGTGGAATCTCCCAAGGCTGCTTCCTATGTGTTCAAAAAGAGGCAGAGAGGGCATTTGTTGATGGTTTTTTGACCTTTAGGTGACCAAGATTTGCTCCAAAATTGCTGAAACTTTCAAGGATTGATGTTCTCATCATGATGAATCCAAATATGAAAACCATTTCTCCAAAAAGTAATCCAGTCAAAAGCGTAGCGCCGGTGGTGCTACGCACCTTATGAAATTTTTTGTGTTGGAAAATTTCAAAATTTCAAAATGACCAAAAACTCACCAAAACTTGCCCAAATTTGGCACAAGGCACTCTCACTAATTGATTTGATGGGCTAGTGAGGCCTCAGCTAAGATTTTTAGCTTGTCATGCTCCTTTTTGATCCTTAAGGCCTTCCTCAACCTTGCCTTAAGTTTCCTCATTCTTATATTGCATATTTTTTTCCGGGTTATGTAGTGGTAGGCCATGCGACGAAGCATCTTCTTGTCTCTATTGGCCTTCTCAAGTAGCTATTCAAGGTGTATGTTGACCGTTTCAAGCCAAGTTCCTGGTAATTCTCAATCTCTTGCTCAATGGAGGAGATCTTGACCTTTGCCTTCTTTGCCTTTTGCCGGTTCTCCTTGATCATTTGCAACTCCATGAGGACTTGCTTGTCGGTCAATTGTTTGTGTTCTTGCTCTAGATAATTGATGACCCATTTAGCCCTCTCTAAATTGACTAACAAGTCTCGTATCTCAGCCTCTTGTTCCTTAATGATCATGTCTTTAACAGTCCTTGGATTTTGAGCATCCAAGTCATTGACATCCACTCCTTGTGCCTCCTCATGATCAACAAGGACAAAATCTCTCTCTTGCCCATCACTAGGATCCTTCTCATGCATATTTTTCTTGCCTTTACCTTTGCCCTTGCTGTGTTGACCAACCTATACCTGTTTAGTTAAAGATGAAGGAAAAGCCCCTTCCACTCTTTGTGGTGATAGCATTTTCCTGTGGCCTAAAGATGAAGGCGAGACCCCTTCCACACCTTGTGGAGATAATACTCGCCTGGCAGCTGCAAAAATTTTCCTAGTGCCCCTTTCATATGTCACAAACACTGGCACTCCCATAGTTTCAGTCTCTTGGACCTTTTGCTATCCTAAAGGTCCACCTTCTTCTTGAGGCACTGATGAAAAGACTTGAGGGCTTTTGAACATTTCATGAGAAATGAAGGTCTCCCATGGTATGTTAAGTAGGTTCAGCTGATGTAAAACAATGATTTTAATCACAGAGAAGTGGTAGATGCTGGTTAGCTGCTGGGGGTATGATTTCCTCTTTACAATGAGTGCCATGTTCTCAATGTTTCTGAATATGAAGTAGGGGATATTCATCATTCTCACCCTAGTGAATTGCATCAACATTCTAGTGTGGTAGACATACAGTCTGGAGAACCTACCTTCACAAGTAAAGTACTTGATGATGATCTTCATCAATGGAGCAAACCCGTCCTCCAAGAATTTAAAGGGGAATACTCTCCTGAGTTTGTTATGATATTTAGCCTTAATGTAAGGCTCATAGTACTCCCTGTCAATGTACTAACCTTTATTCCACTTTTCTCCCACATTTGGAATACCTGTAGCTTATGAAATGACATCTGGTGACAAAGTGAATGTGACTCCAGCAAGGTGTACCTCATTGTTATCCAAATGTGTCACAAAAAATCTTGCTAATTTATGATGAGATTTAACCCTTTCAACCATGTTATCAGGAAAACTAGTGTCCATTCAGAGCTGCTAGTCCCACTAAGACGGGTAGCTATCTTAGAAACAAACAAACTAAAGTTACTTGTGTTTTCCTTTATGAGAGATAGATGAGAGAGAAGCAGAGAGTACTAACCTCAGTCTTTTGCTAGTATCCTTGCTCGTTTCCTCTCACCCTTGATAGACCTTTCGCCACTCCTTTCTCACTTGTCCTGCTTCAAAGAACATCTGTAGAGTCAAAGAAGCAAAGTACATCAAAGCATATAGATCTATAACCATAAATAATGTAGGATCAGATGTACATTAACCATATAAATGCATACACAAATACAAGATTCAGAGATATACAAGCATATGGAGGAAAACTCAAATAGCTTTATTGATAGAAGTAGTAGAAGAGAGGATTACAGCCAAGCTATCTGATCCAGAATCATCTTCCCAGCATGAAAGCCCTCTTCACCTCATACAAAGAAAGATCACCCAACAATGTCTTCAAAGAGAAACCAACAACACTTCCTTGAAAATTACAAAACTCCAGCATCTGGATCTCTAGGATGAGGGATCCATATATAGATGTTTGCAGGAGAGTGAGTCAGCTTCTAGGATTTTGATTAGTGTCATTTCACTAATAGTTCTTGGTTCCACTTGGATATTTCATGATCTCTTACTCATCCCTGGGCGAAATCAGAGAGGCAAGTGTCATATGAGTAGTTTCTAGAATATTCTTTGAGTTTCCACCTAGCAAACTGCTTCTGCCATTTGTCTGCTCTCGCTCATCACACCCAACAGAAGGGATTTTCAGTATGCATCGCAGCCCCCGTGTGTAACAGGTGAGATGCATCGCACCCTCAGCATGGAGTAGTCTGTATAGCCCAATTTTGACCAGTTCTAAGTAGTTTTTCAGGGATAACTTCTGGGAAATGATGTAATCAGCTGACCTTGTTCCTTTAGGGTATGAAACAAAACTTTTAGGGGTTTAGAAGCCCTTGGTTTATGGACATATGTGATTGGGGTTGCTGCCCAAATATGTCTATAACACACCATTTCACAAAAACTGAAACATGACTGATGTCTAAAATAGGAAAGGGCAAATGGGCAGGCTTGCATCTCCCTCAAACTGGTGGGCTCCTCTCTGATATTTTTTCCTCCCTTATGAGGCCTTCTACCCTAAGTGTCTCTCTCCCTGGAACTGTCACTATGTGTTTCTTCCTCCATTTCATACTCACTGAGATTTTAAATAGGAAAATAGGTGAGGGTGAACAATAATGGGAAAGGGGATGTAGGGAGTAAGTAGGATTAGTGAATGATGTAGAGTTTGGGAGTGTTGTAGGGTTTGGGATGTATGGGTATAGGTTTTGGGAATTAGGGAAAGGTTTTTAGGTAATGATGTCCAGGGAATTATGGATGGGAGGATGGGATTTAAGGAAACTTTAAAAATGATATAGGATAGCAGCGATGAGTGTATTTTTACAACATATGAGATAATTTAGTGACAATTAGGGTTTGATGTTTTGAGAGACAATACCACCCAAAAACTTATGCAACAATTCTTGTCTGCAAGAAAAGTGATGTTACTTACTTGAAAATGGAGAAATTTGGGAGTTTTGATGCGATTTGATGCAATTTGTTTGTAGCTCAAATTCCAGGTACATAGCACACTTCCCATGTGCATAGCTCAGCTCCTGTGTGTAGTGCCAGTTCAAAATAACATAGGAGAAAAAGCCCAGGTGCGTAGCGCCAAACTTTGGTGCATAGTGTCGTTTTTCATACCACTTTTGGAGGCCTTCCTTGTGTCCAAATTAGGTGTGTGATAGCTCGTTGGAAAGCTTATCAAGTCTAATTTCCATAACATCTTGAATGTTTTCATTTGGAGTTCATTTGTCCTGTCAAAAGTCCAATCTCCCAAGACTGGTAAAAATGTGTAGAATGAGGTTTCCTAAATGTAGAGTGTTGTTGCATTCAACTTTTGAAGGCCTTCCTCAACTCCAAATTGAGTTCATGATAGCTTAGGGGAAAGCTCTTTGTGTCTAGTTATCATTTGAATCATCAAGAAAGTCATTTGGTTATTCTACCCAGGAGAAAAATTGATTTTACCGAGGTCACTCTAGAGGTGCAGCAACCCTCTTGAGGCAAATGATGTTTTCGACATTTCTCCCAAACCATGAAACCTGTGTAAAAAATGAAAGAGGTTTTTCTTCTTGGGTAAATTATGGACAAAAAAATCTCTCACTTTTGTCAAATTCATCTTCTATTTCTTAGAAACATCATTTGAGTAAAACCTATCCCGATGTGTGGAACAGGGGATTTGTAGAAATGAAGGGAAATGAATGGGATAAGGGGCTTCTAAATTCTTGAGAAAAATTTGAGAAGTAGGGAGGGATGTTAGGAAGCAGGGGAAAGTGGAATTTCAAATATTGAGTGACGGGAAGGGGTCGAAAAGGGCAAAACATAGGCCTAGACTAGAAAATTGTCAAATTGTAGCAATAAGCTAGGTTTTGTGGGAAAATGATGAATTTTAGGGATATTAGTCATGGGAAGTGCTTAAGAAGGTATATTAAGGACATGGGAAGGTGTATGAGTATCAGGATACAAGTTTTGTTGATGATTTGACTATCCAAGAAAATTACCTTCAAAACCCTAGGAGAGGGAAATGAGCCTTACCTAAGCACAACTGAAGCACAAACAAGGTGTAAAATGACCCATTGGAACATGAAATGATGATGAAAACTCTTTGAATGATGGTACACTCAGCCAAATGGTGACATGGACCAATACTTGGAAGACTTTGGAAGGAGTGAAAACAAATCCTAGACCTAATACCCAGTGACCAAATTTTACTTGAAGACTCACTGAAATGACAAAATTTGACTTTGACACCCTAAGACTACTTTGTAAGAGCATGTTTGATCACTGGTGGAAGGCTTCAAATACTGACACTCATAGGATGTATCCTTGATTCTTCCGGATGCATCATCTTCCATGAATTGTCTCTACAGAACAAAGTACATCTTATTCTCTAATTCTTCGTCTGAGCCAATATAACCAGTTCCATTCAACCCCTCCCCCGCGATTGGTGAGGGAGGAATCCTATCCCCTTATGAGCTTCCCTCTATTACATTCATCTCTATCCATTTCAATGAGTTCTCCTCCATCCTGCCTTCCTCTTCTGTGCTCATCAACACCACTCTTGCTTGGTGTAGTTCCTTCAACTTCCTTCCAATTGTTTGCATGGCCCTTTCCTGTTATTTATCCACTATTCATGCTCTTCTTTGCGCTCTCACTTACCTGGCCCTCTGTGAATCCTTTGTGTCCATTCTTCTAATAACCTCATAATCCCCTGCTAGGTAGCATTCCTCCCCTTGTATCCTCCCCCCATTACTGGAGATTTACATTGCCATGCACGGTCCTTGGAATATAAGCAGGCCTTCTTCCACCATTAAAACTTTAATCCAGAGGGTTACTTCTTTCAACAACTTCCCCTTCAACCTCGCTTAGAACACAATGTTGAATTTTGGAAAGGACTCATGGCTTTCTTTTGCAAACTCAACAACATGCCCTTCTAGCATAGTCTGCACCCAGAAATCTACTGCTCTCATCAGATCCGTGTCAAGATGGTAGAGCATCGCGAGATCCGTTGGAGTCCAGTCATGATGAGATAATGTCTATCCTCCCAACCTACCCTTCACCTGCAATATCTGCAACCAATTATATAGTTATTTTGGAAACTTGCACCAGAATATCTCGTACTGATCGCTCACAGCCTCCGATTACAGAATTTTGTCTTTCAATTTCACAATAGCTTGGCGACGAAGTAGAGCTTGCTAAGAAATAAACTGATCGACTTGTTCATCCCACAAGTTTGGTATTTCCTTCTTAAAAATCCTTGATACCATATTTCTAACCCTCCTTTTGAATTTCAGGTACCGACAATGAAACCATTTGTTGGCATGAAAATGACAGCAGTGTTGAGACCCTGGGTTCGAGCATAAGGGGCCAATAAGGCTCCTTTGTAATCTAGAGCAACACTAGAATTTTCACCTTAGCTAGAGAGGGTAAGGAGTCTCAAGTGAGGCATGCCGCGACAAAAGTTAGATGAGGGTGGAATTAGGTACTAGGGGATTCATATCAAATGGAAGAGACCAAAATATAGTATCCTAGCATACAAACTAACCATATCACAATGATCTGCTCATGCTATATCAGGAAAATATCTAACCATATAAATTCATTAAAAAAATTAAAGAGTTAACTCAATGCTTAAAGACACAAGGTGGTTCTAAATAGTCTTCTCCATTAACATAACATAAAGTGGTACATAAGGCTCAAGGCCTGATCATTAACAACAGGAATAACACAAACAACATAAACTGACACAAATAGGACCATGGAGTCGTTCACACTACTCTGCAACACAGGAAGACTCGAACTACCACAGACTCGCTCTACTGACTAAAAAAAACCCTCCTTCACTCTTTCTTCTTCTTTTTATCCCCTGTCATCTGCCGAACTTCCAGTTATGCTTTCCCTTTGCTCGACTACCTTCATTCTCAGCTGCCTCTACTCTTCCCTCACTCAGTTGTCCCTTCTTCTTCCTGCCACCTTTTCGTGACTACCCGTCATACTTCAGCTTCTAATCTTCCCTTAGTTGTCAACTCCCCAACCCCAATGGTCATCTTCGCCACTTGTCATCAACTCCTTTCTTCGCAAAATCTCAAAACAAAGGCCCCAACACAAAACACATTTGACACATAGTTCTTCATATTTGATATACTGTCGTGTATTTTTGGGCTTATGTTGGATAGTGTTGAAGCTCGAGGCAAGTTTCCTTATTTATTGTTCTAAATAATATTTTGTCCCATGTGTAGTGGTCAATCATTAAATTGACTTTCCATATGATGACTACCCCTCACCTTAGATTTAACTACTAAATGATTTTCCTTCCTTTAAGTAAGAAAGAGACTAAGTCAATGCCTTCCCTGCATTCCTTAAAACCACTCCTTTCTAGTCAAGAAATCTCAATAGACCTTTCTCCAGGTTCTATTATAGATACATATAGGGAACTTCCACCACACACTATAATCACCATCTTGGAGAATCATTCAGTGTATAAGGATATGGTGAAGGAGGAAGCACAAGTAGATATGGAGCTTTACAACTTCTCAGAAGAGTCTTGATTGTAATGTTCTTTTTTAATAACTTTTACAAAGAGAATAGGATTCTCTACTACTTATATGAAGTTGTTCACACTGTCATATTTCAGGTATGTCTTAACATGGGAAACACAAGGACAAACAACACTTTTCATAATGCTTGATTGAGTAAGCGAGTTTCAGAGTATATGTTGCATTTTTGAAGAAGTATTTGTGGGTACTTTGTATTCATCTCGATCATATTTTGAACATGTATTAATTTCCATCCATGCAACTCAATGCACATAAAATATCTCCTTTCTGTTCTTAATTGTTTAATAATATTGATGATAAGTGCTACAAAATGACTTCACTTTCGTTGAGAATATCAATCAGAATTGTTTGCATTGAGATTAAGAAATTTTCAGGATGATTCTCTCATTATCACAAATGAGAACCCCACATTATCACACAATATGAACATATGTTTATGCTGTAGGAATACATCCAATCTTCCTTTCTTTCTCGGTGATTGAAAACTAAAGTCTAATCTATGGATGATGTGAAACATGCTACTCAATTTGTTTTCTCTACAACATTAGGCTTTTCTCCATCTGTGGACTATGGCCTCATCAATATCAACTTTATCTCTTGGTTTCTTTGGAAATATTATGCTCTTAGACTCCTATAGGTAACCATTGATACATATTCAATTGTAGGATGACAGCGACAAAGAAATCATAAAGCATTTATCCAAGCCCTAAACAAAGGATGCACCAATAGATCTAGAACCAAACTTGTACCCTTGATCAATTTCAAATTTCATATTAATACATTGGATATAACCAAGCCCTAGCCAGAGGATGCACCAACATATCTGGAACCAAACTTGTACCCTTGATCTCCACAATTTCAAATATTGAGACCTTGGATAAAATTTCATTGTCTTTTCTTCAAGCCCCGCAATCTGGTCAAGGTAGGGACTTGCTGCGTGGTAGCTTCCCTTGTTTTCCAAGCAGCTGAATGCAAGATAAAGTGGACTTTTCAATGGGCATGGTAAAGATATTTGACTGAGCATATATGCATGACTTTTTAGTGGGATGGTAAAGATATTTGAGAAAGTGTGTAATGTATGGAAATGCATAAATTGAGAAACTTTCAAGATAAATATTTTTTTAATTAATTAATTATTTTTAAATATATATTAATATTAATTTATATATTAAACTACTAAATTATTTAAATGAAATGTTATTATTTAAATAGTTTGAAATTTAATCCAGTTTAAATATTCTTTAGAACAATATATTTTTTTACTTGATTGTTAGTTATTATAAAATTTAAATTTGATTGTTATTCTCAACTACTTATAAAATTTAAATTTGATGAATATTAAACTTCACATAAATTAACTAATTTACATTTTATAAGTTTTTAAATGTTGTGAACTATATCTATATTCTCGTTATTTATTAGTTTAATTTTAATAAATCTTCCTTATCATAATATATGTCTTTAAAAATTCTTTTTATTAAATTAATAAAAAAACAAATTATAAATAAGTAGGGGCACTACTACTATATGCATATGATCATATTGTGGACATTTTTCCATACGGCATTCTATGGAATACATACATAGGTCGCAAGGCTATGATGACGAAGTGGCACTAGAATTTACCATGAATTTTAGAGAAAATAGGTTTCAAGTGGGGGGACAACTGTATAGGTGATAGAAGAGGCTATAGTTGAAGTAAAAGGGTTGGATCAAACAAGAGAGCAATGGTATTGATGAAGGAGGCCAAAGCTTGCGATAATAGTATAGTTCTTCAAGCAAGGAGAAGCCCTATCCAAGAAAAGAATATCGCTTAACAGAGATCACTGTCAACTCCATGGGGAAATTTTTCTCTGGCAGAATAAAGGTACATCACTTATGAAGGTCACAATGGGGTTTTCTACATATAACACCTTTGGTTATTTTATCACCTAAATCATGGAACATTGGTTAAGACGCCATTATTTCTTATGAGTATTCTCTAAACCATGATCGCACTTGTGCACAAATCTGTGGAACCTTAGGAGACCCTTTCACATCAAGGGCTCATAAAACTCCTGGTTTATCACATGTTACAAAAGGAAGTCAGGGTATGGATCAAAGTGGCAAGAGAGATAGTAGAAATAGTAGTTTCTCCAAATCCACCAGGAGAAGCCACAATTGATGCAACTCCACCACGAGATAAAATTTTTGAAACTCCACCATGAGAGAATGTTATTGCAACTCCTAGAGTTTTAGCCATAGAGTATATTGCTGCAAATCACGGAATACCCTAGTGTTCCAATTGAAGAAGAAATCCTTAAGGGTTTTTTCTACAACTATGTAGAGATATGGAGACAACCACGATAGTGAACTGGAGATTATAGGGAGCAAACCTTCAACCAAAACACTAATAAGAATGAGATAAACGTTGGAATATGTGCCTATTCCAAACAAGAAAAGGATCAGGTATACCCCCACTGCTGTAACTCAACAAACACAAGAAGAAACCCCTAATTCTACACAAGGAACAACAAGGGTGGAAAAATAAAAAAGAGTTGTAGCACAAAGATAACCCCTTGATACTCCATAAGAACCAGCAGGGGTAATGGAGGAAAGACACTCTGTTGATACATATGAACTAGCAGAAGTGATGGGTTATGGTCCAAATATTTTTGGGCCTACACTTGATGAAGAAATGGACACAAAGGAATTTTCTCTAACACAATAACTAGCAAGGAAAACTCTAGGAGAAGGCCTTGCTACAATTCTAGAGATATACCAAGAAGAGGAAGAAGTTGTGACTCCTTAAGAAAAAGAAAAAATTGTTTCCGCAAAGTTAGAAAAGACATCCAAGGTTGGGAGATACAAAATATTAATTACTACTCTACTTATTCCTTTGTATGCATATTTTTAAGGAAGAATCATGGTGGCTAAAAATAACAAGAAGAAGCTTCAGACCACTATCAAGTTGTTGAGAGATTAACTCAAGAAGGGGAGATATTTTAAGAAACTAAACTTCCTCGCCTAGATAGTAGGTTCCCTTGTTGCAGAGGAACCTCTCCCTGAAGCATGGGAAGCCTCCCAAACCTACAAAATAAAAACCCAAGAAGTCTTTTTCTAAATAGAAGATAGAAAAACTACCTTGATTGAGATATTTACACAGACATAGGATAAGACACCGGAAGAAAATTCCATACAAGTAGATGTCCCTAATGTTTGGATGAGAGAGAAACAAGACTATGGAATCACCAAATAACATCTTACGAGGAAGGTGCAATGCATGTTGGGTAATTTAATTGTTGGTTAAATTACTTGCATTAAATTATCAAGCTAGGGTTCATGAACTTTCAAAGTATACTTTCAATATATATGCTACGCTATCAAGTTTTAAATGGAGATAAAACTATTCTAATTGCAAGATGAAAATAAAACCTATTTATGAAAATATCTTGGTGAGCACACACACTTGTTCTTTCTCAAAGACTACATCTAAGAAGACATAAAATGAAAGACTTGAAATATAAAGGAATTCAAAGAAAATTATGCTAATTATGAATTATGAAAGCTTTTGAAATTATATGCTATTAAACATACAAGCAAATTATAATCTACAAGACTATGAAATTAAATATAGTCTTAATCTATGAACATCGAAATTAAATTTAATCTATTGTGCTTGAAACCAAATCTAATATATTGAATTCAAAGACAATTTTAATCTATTGATTTTGAAAAGAAAATTTAATCTATGAATTAAAGACAATTTTAATTAACAAGGCTTTGAAAGTAAATCTAGATTATTACACTTGTGAAAGAAAAACTATCCTAGAAAGCAAGGGTGATGAAATTTATACTAAAACAAAAAGCGGGAAAATGGATTGAAATCCTAAGAGATTACTAGTGTGTTCGTACTTGAACCAAAGCTAATCATAACTTATCAAACATAAATATGAGACTAAGCTAGAAAATAAAATAAAAGTAAATCTTTTCTGTTGTTTTCGATCTTTTGTCAAGAAAAGAAAAGGAAAATGAGTTAAAGGAAAGACAAATTCTAACTAAGAACAAAGAATCTAAATGAAACAGAGTTTTAATCTAAACGCAAACCATAAATAAATTAAATGGAAAGAAAGAAAAACATCTACACTGTTGTCACATGTCTTCAGGGGGGCTCTTAAGGAGTGCAAGGTATTAAAAACCCAGATCACATGAATAAAATCACCAACAACAATTACGAGAATTCCATGAACAAAGTTTATATTATTCGCAATGTGAAAACAAAGTCTTCACAACAATAAACTTCAATAATAATAATAATCTATACATTGTGTTTTGCTTACAGTTGAAGCATTTTATAATGTTTCAAAATTAAACAACTTGAGAAGTTGTTGTCTAGAAACTAGATTTGAAATTGATATCTAAGTCTCTGAAATGAAATATGATTTTTTCTTCTCATGATTCGCTACTAAAGGAGTGATTCATGAGAAGACACTTCTTGACACCATCAGGTTCAATTTTGTCTTTATAACTCACTTGTTTGCCAATAATCCTTGCTCGCTTGACTATAGAGACGGTCAATTGATATTTGGCATATTACAGGTGTGTCATAGCCATGTTGACCATCAGTTTGAATAATGAGACACGCCCATCCTGTGAACTTCCATTTGTAACCATTAGGTGGACCTCAATATTGACAACATTTGGTAGCTACTCATATGCTTTGGCTCATCTCTAGCACATGCACACCTATAGAAATTTGGATCCAATTGCAGAATATTAGATTAGCTGCAGAAAATGCACATGTTGGTAGCTATTGTCAATTTAAACCAATTTCACAAAGAAAAATATAGATTTGAGCAAATGATGGAAATTTACCTTTTCAATGTAAATGTATGACGAATGACTCTTAATCCATGGAGAAGATTAAATGAAATGAAAACATATGACAAAATAAGTGTTGAAGGGGACAATAAGCTATCAAAAAGAGGACAAATTGGAGGTTCAACAATTATTATTAACGAACACCAACATATTATTATAGTATTGTGAGAGAATTGGGAAGAGTACTTTGAAACTCACATAAACATATGGGGCAAAGTAATAGCATAAGAAAATAAATTATTTGAGCTAGAGAAACAAGTGAATAAATTGGAGAGTGAAAAAAATCAACTTGGGTTATTGATTGAGTCAACTATTAGTTGTAGGGATATCTCACCTCACTATAATATCTTCTTGCAGGAAAAATAGATAATGTTTCAAATAAAATCCACAATGACTAGGAAACCCTTTGAGGTCACACCCCTTATTACCTTTCCAGAGGAATATTATAAATGTACTAGTGAAGAGAAGAACCTCTAATGTGAGTTGTAACAAGATAACATTTTATTGTTTCATGAACCAGTGTGTAATCCCAACCACTTTATGGGGATTTCCAACTAAGAGAACTTGTGTCTCATATGAACAACCATGTTAGTTGGGCATCTACTCATAAGGTTGTAGAAAACAATTTCAGCAGTAACCTATGGGTTAGAGGAGAGTTTCATAGGTATTTAAAAGACATTAGTATGCACAAACAATGGAATTTCTCTCCACTACAAGCAAATTTCATGACCAAGAATAGGGAAGAAGCCATTATACATTGTAAGGCACAAATTTAAGTATTTGAAAAGTCAAAAATAGAAGGATGCATTGAAAGATGGAAACAAGTCAGGGAGCACATTCAACAAAAGTACCCATGTAATCCAAACAATATGAAGGTAACAGTAGAGAGAGTGAAAATATATATTAATTGCATGGAAATATATGCAGATAGATTGATAGTTCTAAATTTTCACTATCCAAAGATCTAGCTTCCTACAAAGGTGTTGTTGTCGCTACAACACCCTCCAAAACTTCACTATCATTCAAATTTTGGAGCCTGCCAAACTATCGTATCAAGTGTCATTTTGGTCGTCAACGGTCTCTTCAAGTAATTCCACATGTTTGAAGTGTTCTTTATCATTCCTAAGTGTCGCCACCTTATTTAGAACATCTCTAGTGCACTTCGTGGTTATAATATTGTTGTTGTTGTAAAACAACACTTTTGGTCATAGTCACTAAAACTTTGTCTAATGTGCTTGGAGAGTGTTTGTAAACTTGCATCTTCATGTGCATTTCTTATTGTTCGATCATGTATAAGTCTTACTGATGAGATGGTATGTGTCACACTTGATTTTACATCTAAACGCATTTTGTTTTCCCCTTGTTTTATCATTCATACTTAGACAAATTTTAGTTGCACAAGTTAGCACATTAAGGAAAGGAAAGCACATAGGGAACTCTTAAGGCTTAGTCGGGACCCCTTCAACCTTCAACCTTATGCCCTATTCCCTTATTAGCTTCTATTAAGTGTAAAATGCACTTGGGAAGGACCAAGCCTGACCCCTTAATATTTTGGACTTATTCCTTGCACCTTCATTGGCTCCCTTGAGTGCATATCACACTTCCAAGCCTTAGTGGCCTTCCTTAACCCTTTAGAACTATGCCCAGAAATCTCCTTGTTCTTCCCAAGCACACTGATAAGTCAAGAACAAAAGGTTTACGTGAAACATGTTAGAATAGGAGATTTTTCATACTGATGTTTGCTTTCCATGATTGATCTCAGTTACAGGTATTCTAAAACATAATGGAAAAGATGCATGAATATATATGAAAAAGGGGACAATTAAATGAAGAATTCAAGAATGAAGAACATGTGATGTGATAAAATGAAGAACATTGAAATCATGATGATAGAAGTAGCCTAAAAGACTCCATATGATCAAAGACCCTTTGGAGGGTGAAGACATTAACAACATGGAAGCTTGCATGCAAGATCAAAGATACAAGTGGAAGCATTGTCACCTATCAAGAAATTCCATTTCATCAGTCACTATGAGTCAAATTCATCAATATTAGTGACTTTCCATGTTCACATCACATTATGGTGTGGAAATCATGATGTAATTATGTAATTATTTAAAGACAAAGAAATGGAATTCCAAGAGTCATGTATGGAAAAAAGAGCCATGTGAAGAAGTACAAAAGACATGTAAAAACTACCTTCTCTCGTATTCAGGGGTCGAACCCCTAAGTTAAGGAAGAGATCCACAAAAATCCGAACTGATACCTAGAGTATAGGGAGCTCCAAGTGACTCCTCCCTAATTACATTGAAACATATTCATTTGACTTGATGATAACTTTTACCTGATGAATCTACCCCTAGGTAACTTATCCACATCATTATTACATTTAACATCCTCAATTACATAGGTGAAAACATCATTTTCTGATATGAAGTCAAAATTACAGTGAAAATTCAAAAATATCAGCAAATGGTCAAGTGCATCATTTTTCTGCCAAGTGCGCCCTCCCTATTGCAGGCTAATTTTGATTGAATTGTAGGTGTCCAAATTAAGCTCAATATGGCTCGATGGAAAGCCCTTCAAGTATAATTTCTAAATATGCCTCCAGTTTTCAAAATGAAGGTCATTTGACCCCTCAAAACTTAATTCTCCCAAGACTGCTCTTTACGCAGCACCTAGGCCAAAATTGAGGCAGAAACATGATTTTTTGCTTGTTTTTTGCCCTTTTCACCTACTAGTTTTGCAAACTAAGGCTGGAAAAGTGGTTTTATTAGATGTATTTTTCATTTGGCATCCGCTGGTGGTCTCCATTTACTCAAAATGTGCCCCAAAAAAGTGTGCAACCCCTAGGGAACTACACATTTGACCATGTTGTTGATACAACATTGTCCAAGAACACACAAAAAAAGACATAAATTGCAAAAATGAGCCAAAATGATTCAAAATTGGTGAAGTGGTTGATGTTGGTGTGGCTAGGCTTGGAGTGAAGCCTTTGCAAGTATATCAAGTTTCTTTTTCTCTTCTTGGTGAGTTAGGGCTTCAAACTTTCCATTTGTTGCCTTAAGCTTTGCCCTTGCATTTCTTTCTCTTTTGGCATAGTGTTTTGCGATTTTTCTCTGTATGTCATTTTCTTGACTGGCCTTGATGAGGAGCTTCTCTAAATTTTGGTTTACCTTGTCAAGCCAATGCTCCCGGTTTTCATTAATCATGATGGAAAAATGCTCATTCCATGTGAGCTGATTTGCAAGCTCAGCCTCCTTTTGTCTCTCTAGTTCTAGAGATATTTTCAGCCCTCTAGTCCTAGGTCTGCTTTTTGTTTCTTTCTCTTGTTCAAGTTCACCATACCTATCATAGGCCTCATCAAGAAATGCCTTGGCTTTCATTTCTTCTCTTTTTGCCTTGATGAGCTGAATCTCCATGACATCATGTTTGGCTTGAAGCTGCTAGTTTTCTTTCTCATAATATGAAATAATATATTTTGACCTCTCTAGGTTGGTTTGGAGCTCCCTGATGAATGTATATTTTTCCTTGATGACAATGCTAGTGTCATCATTGACATCATGCTCACCTAGGTCAACCAAGTTAAAATCCTACTCTGTCTCATGGAGGTTCTCCTCCTCATGCTGAATCTCTATCTTTGTCATCTTTTCTTTGCCTTTGTCTACATGTTTTGTTGGTGAATAAGGCAGGGTCCCTCCCACAATATGTGGGGAAACACTTGCCTATAACCTCTCTGATAAGTATGTGCCAATGTGCCCAAATCTATCCTTTAGGTTTGATGACCTTAACCTATTTAGTCTGCTCTGACAAACCGATCTCATCTCTACTAGGTGGCTCAATGTGCTCATGAAATGGTGATGGTGGAGGTGATGGTGAAGGAGACTGATCTGATGATGATGCATGATCTGTGGGCTGAGATGGAGGAATGGATGTGGAATGGTAAGATGATGAAGGTACATTTTGAACATTCTGAATAGATGGATTAGTGAAATGGGATTGGATATGAAGGTACTCCATGCAATGTTCAGTTCATTGAGATGATAGAAGACTATGATTTTGATGAGGGAATGATGGAAAAGAATTCTCATTTTATGTTCATAGTTTCTTTTCTGGAAAATAAATTCCATCTTATCAATGCTCTTGGAAAGGTAGTAGGGTATGTTGAGCATCTTTACCCTAGTAAAATACATTAAGAGCCGGATGTGATAGATATAAAGTCTAGAAAATCTACCTTCGCATGAAAAGTATTTCATGATAATCTTCATCATTGGGGCATATTTGTCCAAGAGGTAAGAAAAATGAAAAAACCTATTTTTCTCATTCTTGTACCTTGGTTTTATGAAAGGCTCATAGTAATGTTTCTCCAATTCACTTTGCTTGAACCATTTCTCCCCAACATTTGGGATCCCGGTGGTAGCTGATATAATGGAAGTGGATATAGTAAAAGTGACACCAGCTAGAGTAACTTGGTTGTCATGGAGGTTAGATATGAAAAGTCTGGTCAACATGGCATGGTGTTGGACTTTTTTAATTTGCTCACAGAATTCATAACAACCAACATTTTTGAAACATGTCATAGCCATAGGAGATGCCAAGAGTTCCTTGATATTTATTGGCTCAAATTTGAGTACTCTCCCCCCTTTGTGTGGTCTCTTCACCTCTATTTCTTCTCCTTCCCTGTATGGTCTGTTTTCTTCTTCTGCCATGGTGTTTTAATGTCAAAACCCTAGGG
Organism: Pinus tabuliformis; assembly: GCA_031772625.1. NCBI lineage: Eukaryota > Viridiplantae > Streptophyta > Pinopsida > Pinales > Pinaceae > Pinus > Pinus tabuliformis. The sequence continues at coordinate 1,120,977,160 of CM062819.1, read as the reverse complement.
AGGTATGATGTTGGTGGAATGTTGTTTTTAGGAAAAAGGAATGGGAAAGGAAATTGAAGGAGGTGGGGTTATGGATTTATGAAATGGGGGAGGGGCAGGGAGTAATAATATGATGGAATTTAGGATGGGAAAATTATTTACAGGTTGGGGGTTGGGAGCCTAGGTAGTTGTAGCACCTAGGGCTTAGGGTATTGGGATAAAGGGTTTAGGGAAAGGGAATTGTAATGATGGAAGGGTATGCAAGTGTAGGGGAATGCAATTCGGGAATTAAGAGTGCAATGGTGATTTGAGGGAGATAATAGGGTTTGAAATGAGTAAAACACAAAATCTTTAATGAAACCTCAAAATACCATAAGAAATGACTGCAGGAGGAAGAAGAATGCTATATTTATCTGTCACTCACTTGCTGGAGGTTGAAGAAAATGTTGTTGAACCTTTGGAGGCAATTTGGTGAAGTCTGGAAGCGTTTCTGGCTTTTCTGGGCAAGTGAGGAATGCCACAAGGAAGTGCCCCCTCTCTTTGTGTTGGCTTGATGAGGCCTAATCCAAGTTCGTAGTTAATTAGCCAAACAAATCCTTGTACTACTGGCCCTTTTAGCAATAGTCCGCAGAGCGCGGACTGAGGTCTCACCCGAAGTAGTGTGGGGGGGTGCTGGAACCAAGTTTCCGCACCCTTGAGATGTCTGAGGGGTTGATTTGGTCCAACTGCTAGTCCCTCCGCGCAGGTTGCTTCGCGCACTTCCCTGGATTTCGCGCCCTGATAGATTCGCCTTCGTACAACCCTAACTAGGGCCTGTGGGGCTTCTGCGCTGCTAGAGTATCATTCTATACTATTTCCCTAAATCACACCCGAGATCTTACTTACCTTTTTACACCAGTTAGTTATCTTCGTGTAAGTAGAAGCCTTGTGTTATATTTATTTATACAACACATACATATAAGTTCGTGCAACAAATAAACAATAAACTTGCAAATTATACCCAATAATACATAAAGCAGGAAAAGATACACATAAATATGGTAAACTTCTCTTTATTAATTCTTCCCACAATTACAAACTCTACTGCCCTGCGCACTCAGCTACAAGGGTCTCTGCACTCAGTGGAAAGGGTCTATGCACTCAACTGCAGACTACTAGGCCTCTGCGCACTTAGCTGCAGAGCCTTCTCCTACTCTATGACCCAAAGACACACTTTACCCTTTGACTCAATCTCTTAGACTCATCATGATTCTATTCTATTCATTTCTTCGCTATCTTCTACGCTTAGAGCCTCGCTTTATTTATACAATCCCATGGTCTTCAGACCATGGGTAGGTCTATCAAGCAGACATTACATTACAAAAACAAGGGCAGACAACCTTGTGACTCTATTATGACTTTGTGCTCTGCGCCCACAAATCACGGAGCCTTTACAATGGACTTGGTCAAAACTTGGGCTTTAAGCCCCAAAACATGCCTTGGGGGGGATTCCATGCCCAACAGGCTCCCAACACAAACATCATGACTCACACTCGAGTCACTCTGTTGGTGTGGAGATCTTCGTGCGAAGTCCCTCCAATTATGTTTGAATTGCTGCAAGGTCGGTAGCGCACTGAGTGACTGCCTGGTGAATCTCCTGGACCCATTGTTCTGAGACCGCGGTGTCAGAACTACTTCCCTGGACCTGTTCCTATGTCCCCTGCAATTGTGCAAGCTTTCCTTCAATTTTTGATGTGATGGTAAAGGCCTTGTCGATCCAAGGTTGAACATGCGCCTTTAGGACTGCTGCTTTGTCCCATGCTGTGTCCACCTGTTATTTCAACGCTTTGGCCTGTTGCATTTGCACGAGCGTCTGAGTGAGATCCACCGTCTGTGTGGTCCCTTTGATGTTGTCGTACTGCTGTTAGAGTCACATGCCTCATGTCTCTAAGTGCTAGATGTTGGGGTCCTCCTACATATTTGTGAGGACCTCAAATGACTCCTCCAACATTCTGGTGCAGTCCCTTACTACAATGCCGATTTCTTCCAACCTTGATGTAATAGTGCTAGCACTCTGTTCTCTGACTTTCGGGTAGGTGGATGGCTACGCCTTCAACTGCAGCTCTGTGATCCGAAGGTTCAACTCCAGTTGAACCTTAGTCATTTATTCTCACGCCTCGTGCACCCCTGCTACTCGCCTGTGGATGCGCGCTTCTGCTGGTGTGTCTACTGGGATGGCCAACTCAGGGATCATCTGATAGGCTTCTTCCAATACCTGTACCATATTCTTGTTCTGTGACACCACTTCGTCGTGCTGCAAGCTCAAATGCTCCATGTTGATCTTTTGCTCGCTTAGTACTTGCGTACGACTCTCCCTAGCCTGCAGTTCTACAGTAATCCCATCCTATAGAATATATAGTGTCTCCGGTGGGAGTGAAACCATGTTGATCTTGATACCTTTCAGTGCACTAATTGTCTACCTATCGACCTCATTTGTCGTCACCAGTGCTCCTTCTAGCAGCACTATTGTATTTATTGTCCGAGCATGCAAAATCTTCTCTGCTGCAGTTGTCCCTACTTTGAGGCTAGTTGAAAGGGTATCAGCCTAAGGAGTGTGCACCTACAACTCCTGCAGCTATGCTCTGAGGGCCCCCAACACAATCTGATTCTCTTGCGTGAAGTTCTGGAGGTCTCGAAGGTGACATCATGCACCGTCTCACCGATGTTGTGCATATCACCCTCAGTAAGGGTTATCGGCTCAATAGATAACTTTGATGCCTTAACCTTCTTGTGCAGCCCCATCCACTCGCTCAGGTGCTGGTGCTTCAGTTGCGTTGATGCGGTTTATGGGTCCACGTCACCCTCCTCTTCCTCTATTTACTATCCATGTGAAGGCGACTTTTGGTCCTCACACGCCTTCTCAGCTGCCTCCTGTGTTGTGGTTGCTGCTACCTTTTTCTGTTCTGCTATTATCTGCGTAGCATCGCGCACCTCCTGCGCTTTTGCTACCACTGCTTCTTTCCTTCTCTTTTCTGCCAACTGCGCCATGTGCAATTTGGCCTCCTCTTTATTCCTCTGCGCCGTAGACTTCTCCATTGCCATGATGTCTGGGGCGCGCCACGCCGCCGGCCATGTCTCTAGTACATAAAAAATTACGTCATCTGTGGCTACAAGGGGTAGCTCTCTCCATTGCTTGTCCAGGTCCTTACGTGCTCTGATATAGATGTTGTGGAGATCCACTTTAAATTCTAAAAAATTTTGTAGGTTATTGTAGATAGTGGGTGATAACCGTGGCTTGTGGTTAATCCCCATTCCGATGTTCATTTCCATAAACACCAGAATATCTTACTATCGCAGATTTGGTTCATGTCCTTTGTGGCCCAGAGCGAAGCGTACTTCACGGCCTCTGGCAAATCTCTGTCAATTATGGGGAACTGATTGTCCTCCAGAACTTCTCCTGCCACGAGCACTATGGACAACAGAAGCCATGCATAGTGGAACATTTTTCCTTGTTCCTGGGCCTCGCAACAATTTTTCAGGAACTCCTTGCATAGGAACTCAAACCAGTTGAACCGCACTACTCAGCAAGTGCCACCATCGGCGCTGGTACCTTGTTCGTGCGACACTTGCACATAAATTTACTTTCCAGTATCTGGGTCACCACCTTTACTGCTTTGTTGTTGATGTTAGATATGGTGTATCCCCTTTTCTTCTTCTCCAGTTTGTATTTCTACTTCATGGCCTCCGCGATGGCCAAGTCACTGCTTTTCCCCTCCGAGATGTTTGTGGGGTCCTCTGCTTCACATGGGAGCTGACTAATGCAGTGAATCAAGTGGTTTGTGATGGGGATGGGATCCTCTAGCCACAAATACCCACCATGCACCAGGCAGAGTAGTTGCTTAATGAAAAAAATTGTTATTGTGGTGAGGTGGAAATGCAGCACCCAGAGCAGGTTTAGTAACCCTACCTTTTCCAGTCCACGTAACCACTTTCACAGCTCCAACTTAGTAACCCCCGCCATGGTGTTCTGTTTGGGCTTCATGAGCTGCACAGTCTCTAGGTGAGGGAACTTCTCATGGTCAGTGAGATCCTAATCTTAAAATTTGAAGCTAGGCACCCATCCCAGGTGCGTGCCCTCAAAAATGATGTTATCCGGGACGAGCGAGGTTTGGAGAGAGCTCTTGCTCTCGTCGAGATCCTTGGACACTTTTGCCTTCCCCTTCCATGGTTGGATATAGGTGGGCAGCTTTGTTGGAGGGTGCGCAGGCTCAGTTTCTTCCTCCATGCCTTCATCCTCGTCTTCTTCAATGATAAGGTCCTCCAGGTCTTCCTCCTCCTTGGTTTCCAAGTTAACGGATTTCCCTTTCTCCCCCATCGTTAACCTGGTGTGAAACGGGTTTTTTGGGAACATACAACAGGAATCATCGACTATTTGCCTTTCTTCGGCCTCAGTGTGCGCGGTGATTTAGGGATTTTCGCTACAATCCCGGCACCTTCAGGGGCATCCCCCACAGTTAGGGCCTACGCGGCCTCTTCGACAATCATCTCTGCAATTTCCATGACTTCCTCAGATGTTGCCATCGTGTCCGTCTAGAAATCTATCACTCGCATAATCAGGGGCTCAATCAACCCTCTTCATAGGTCAAACAGGGCTCTGCTCAGAATACATAGGGTATACAACAATTCAATTTGAAAATGATCAAGTGTTGTTTGTTAGGCAACCCTTTGTGATTTATAACACCTTTTGAATTTGAATTCGACCATTCCCCCCAAATCCGGTTCATTAATTCTCCCTTAGTGGCAGATTTTCCCAAATCTTACCCATAAATCACATCTTAAATGCCTATTTCCCGCTCCATTTAGTCTCAAGTTGAGCATCACATCGTGAATAGTGACTCCAACAGTCACTTTCCAGCCAACCCACGTGGTAGCGCAACCCCCCGTGCATGGTCGCAGATCTTGTGACACTTTACTTCTGCGCACAACTCCCAGGCAGAGTATTTTATAGTCCCACACCTCCTTTCAACTACCTAGAGCACTAAGACTGTGCTTCCCCCGGCTAGTCAAGTGGTCGCGCCACCTGTATATGGTTTCCTTCAATTATCCATCACTTTTCCTACAAAGTAACCACCTTTTATTGTTACTGGTAGCGTCGCGCACTTTATCATCTACAGCATGCCACCCTGGCTGATTCATTTAGTAATATGCAGTCCAAGCCAAGGCATCAAATTGATCAATTCACGGCGATAGTCCAAAAATTTGTCAACTTTATCGGGCACACCCTGTTTTATCACCCTGGTCTTCTTATCGAGAAAATATTCCTTTATCTCGTCCTCAAGCTTCTTGACTTCCGCTTCCACCAAAGTGCTTTTCTCCCTTAATCTTACCCTATCTTTCATAAGTTCTCGGAGCCTAAGGTCACCCTATCAGATTTCCTCGGCAGGTCCCAAGTATTCTACTTCGTTCAGCTACGCTACCCCTTCTTCCAAGGTTCTGTGAATCGTTGTATCTACTGGTGCTGTGATGCGCGGACTATGCATTTTATGCTCTATGGGGATTATGGCATTGGCTCCATACTCCAGCCTTGGAGGCACCTGCACTATCAATTTCTTACACGTGGTCCTATAAGCCCATAGAACCATTGGTACACGCAGGTCTAATTAGTCTGCTGCACATTGTGGACATTGTTCAGCGCTTCCCATACTTCGTTAAAGGCTTTTGTATGGATAATTGTTTGCGCACTAGGTCTTTCCACACTCCATGGTTCCAATCGGAGGGGTCGTTCGTGCCATTGCCTCGCCCACACATGCTTACTGACTATGTATCCTAACGCAAAGACTGTGTGCATCCACGCAGGTTTCAAACCATATACATGTATCCATCTAGATAGGTGGGCGTGCGGACTGTTTCGTTCGACAATCTTGTCTATTAATTGCATCTGAGGCTTCCCAAATTGTATGCGCATCATTCTCCTACATTCGCGCCAGTCCCCAAAGCTCCCTTGGTGCGTACCCAACCACCTCACGGGCGTATCGCACAATACCCATTTCAAAGCTTCGAAATGTTGCTATTCCGGCACCTCGCTTTCAAATCCATTTAGGAAGTCATCTACCTTCCTTAACCCATCATGTGTAGGAAGATCCCTTACCTCCGTTGATACGCAACACAGCATTCTCGTCATCATGTTACAGTTCAGCGTGGTTACCTCATGTAACTGGTTCTGCCATCATTCTATCTCCTTATCAAAATCCGAGGTGCAAGAGCTTTCACGCTCCCATGAGATTCGTCCATCCGCATTTGGATTCACCTAGTCTTGTTCTCATGTGTTTATCTTGTAGATTCAGTCCAAATTGTCGTCGTTGTCGTAGTCACGCACTGGCTCCGTGTAGTGCAATCCTTCTGCAGGGTCCAAAGGTACAACTACGTGCATAGACTTTTTCTCAAAAATCATCTTGCGCTTCTTCAGATTTATCACCCCAATCATGTCAGTGGCCCAGTCTATTCCTAATAGCATGGGGTAGGGATTGTTTTCATCAACAATCTCTATCACTTCGAAGTCTGCTAGCGTGCTTTCTCCTTCAATTTCCATTGTGATTCCTTGCAATCTCCCCATAGGTAGGATCTTTTTCTAGTTCGCCATTCGTAGTTGGATAGGAGACCATTGCAGCATAGGCCTTCCCATGTGCTCCCATGTTTGCTTCGGCAGAACATTCGTGTCTGATCCTAGGTCCAAAATCACTTGGTCCATCTCATATTCTCCAATCTGCGCGGTCAATCTCATCTCCCTTCCCATCCTTGTCGTGTGTTTTCCGAGCTTTCGGACTATGCGCGATTCTCTCGGCACTGTCCCAATGCATCTATTTATGAGTTCCTGCTACCCCTTTACAACCTTGCTATCACGTAACAGCTTCATGCATGTTTCTAGGAAGATTATGAGCATCGATGGGTCCATTTCCGACTCTGGTCTATCTTTGCTTCATGAAGTTGAGGCATCATTGAAGCTCTTCTTGGCTTCCATGAAGGTTTCCTTAGTGCGCTCCAAATCAAACTCTGGTTCCTTCATTGGAGCCGTGCGAACCCAAATAATTTTTTTGGGCTGCTTGCCTTTGTCATCCCCTGTCGTAATTCCACTTCAGAGCACAATATTCACATTAAGGTCTTCCTCGTGTGGCTCGGACCTCATCATTTGCAGGTTCTGAGTCGGGGGAGGTTGGAGTGCTCCCTTGTCGCGCAGCCTCGCTATTAGTGTGGGACAATCCTCTGTCTCATGATTAAACAATGTACAATACAAGCATGATGGATGCTTCAGATTCGTACAATCACGGGCATAATGTCCTAGCCCTCTATAATTGTAACATATTAGTTGTCTATGACCTCTTCCAAGTCGTCTTCCACCTTAGCCTCGTCGCACCCCTAAAATTTGGTTCACGCCATCCCCGCGTTCTAGTCAAGGGGCCGCACTTCGGCCTAAACTCTGTCGGTAGGAGTATGATCCATCATCATCTCATAACTTCTACAGTTGTGCTCATCATGTCCCACTGATCTATAGAAATTACAGAACAACTGTTGTGAAATCTGTGTGTAATTTTGTAATAAATGCAATTATCTATAGCGTGCTTTCCTCCTATATGACAAATCACGCACCATAATGCAGGCGCCGCACTCGGTCCTGCTTGTGCCTCCAGTCTCAATGGCATTGGTCCTCCTCCCATGAGGTAATTTGTGAACACCGGCTAGTGTTCCTTGTCATGTCCCTGACCCTTGCACTTTACGCACCATACCTCATCGCACGCTTCTGGGTGAGCTGTCCTATCTTGTCTCAAACTTTGCATCTCTAGGCACAAGTTTTTCAACTGCACATGAATCTGCTGAACTCCCAGGTTGGGATCCTGTATTGGGTTCTTGTACAGTCTCATCACGACCTCCAAGTCCTCAGTATGAGTTGTTACCCTTTGTTGTGATAGTGTGGTCCTTAGATGCGACGTTAACAATGCTGCAAACCATTCACGGTGTTGTCCATCTGTCAACGTCATGTTAGCTTTGCATATTGTGCATTTCAGTCTCTGATCCAACTCCCAAGGGGTCTTGCCTAGTAGCATTGTGATTTCCTTGAACCTAATGATCGACTGCACCTCTGAATTCAGCCTGCTAAATTCCTTGTTCAACACAGTTTGAATATCCATGATACCCGCATTCAGATTTTCATTGGAATGCTTAATGTACCAGGTCAGCGCGTGATCCTACAGAGTGCTGACCAACATTTCTTTCTTTATATTATCATTTGTGACTCCCTGCGCTTCCCATATAGCCTTTATCATGAACCAAAACTTGTCTGGATCTTCACTTCCTACTCCCTTGAACACTAGCAACTTTATCGTGCTTATCATATTGACTTGCGGTAGTGGCGGAGGTGGTATGGGCGAAGATGGGGATGAAGACAATGAAACTGGCGGCGGTGTCGGTCAGGGTGGTATGCACGGAATCCTCTGCCTTATCAAATTGATCACACTTCTTGGTGAGACCTTTGCGAGCTCTTATTCGCCCCCTCGTGGAGGTGAAATCAAGGGGCTAGTTTCTAGCTCCGTACTACCTTTGCTTCTATAGTTTCTCCCACTTTGCGTAGCCCCAAACATCAATTTTTTCACATAACCTGCTTTTCACACAATAACATTTTAATCCAAGTGTTCAAAGACTTAACGTACTTACCTCGTGGTCCTTTAAGGAAGCATGGTTCTGCCTCGCTATATCTAACTGAAGTATCTACCGCAAACTCGATGATGGACCCTCCTATAATTTGATCGAACCAGTGATCAACAATGCACACGATCTTATCCTCCGATGCTTCCAATCTGTGCACCAATTCTAGAGTCCACACAATAGGTCTGTCCAGCTTACACCTTCCTTGGCTATCTGCTAGCTTCACGATCCACTTGTATAGCTCAGTAGGGAAAGATGCGAAGAAAATTTCATGGATCTCTATGTATAAGTAGCAGCATAACCACTCTTCCTTTGATAGTCGCGAATTCCTATTTTCCTATGCTGCGAACTCGTGAATATTTCTATCCAACCAATCCTTAATTCCTTTCTTGTTGGATTCTAGTGATATGACATTAGACATCTCTATGCAGATCCATGTCCCGACAACGGAACCATTTGTTGGCTTGTGGGGTCCTGACCCACATTCAGAGTTAATTAGCCAAACAAATCCCTATACTACTGGCCCTTTTGGCAACAGTCAACAGAGCACGGACTGAGGTCTCACCCAAAGTAGTATGGTGGGGGGGTGCTAGAACCAGGTTTCCGCACCCTTGAGATGTCTGAGGGGTTGATTTGGTCCAACTGCTAGTCCCTGTGCGTAGTTTGCTTCATGCACTTCCCTCGCCTTCGTGCCCTGATAGATTCACCTTCACACAGCCCTAACCAAGGGTTGTGGGGCTTCTGTACTGCTGGAGCAGCGTTATACACTATTTACCTAAATCACACCTGAGATTTTACTTACCTTTTTACACCAGTTATTTATCTTCGCGTAAGTGGAAGCCTTGTTTTATATTTATTTATATAGCACATACGTATAAGTTCGCACAACAAATAAATAGTAAACTTGCAAATTATACCCAATAATATATAAAGTAGGAAAAGATACACAAAAATATGGTAAAATTCTCTTTATTAATTCTTCCCATAGTTACAAACTCGACCTGCCCTGCGCACTCAGCTGCAGGGGTCCGCGCACTCAGCTGCAGACTACTAAGCCTCTGTGCACTTAGCTGCAAAGCCTTCTCCTACTCTACAACCCAAAGACACACTTTACCCTTTAACTCCATCTCTTAGACTCATCATGCTTATGTTCTATTCATTTATTCGCTATCTTCTACACTTAGAGCCTCGCTTTATTTATACAATCCCATGGCCCGCGGACCATGGGTAGGTCTATCAAGCTGACATTACGTTACAAAAACAAGGGTGAACAACCCTGTGATTGTATTATGACTTCGCACTCCATGCCCACAAATCGCGGAGCCTTTACAATGCACTTGGTAAAAACTTTGGCTTTAAGCCCCAAAACGTGCCTTGGGGGGGATTCCATGCCCAACACTTTGGCAAGTGCGTAGCGCCTGCTCTGTTTTTGCAATTTCATCCAAGATCTTGAGAAATTCTCTCTTGTGGTTTTCTCAATCGATGGTAGGAGACAAATGAAGTTGAATTTGATATTATGAAGGCTCCTATACTTGAGTGAATTTGATTTTTTATTTTAAAACCCACCTTCTAATGTTTCAATTCACCTTTGAAAACTTTGCTAATTACCATTTGCACTTTGATTTTCTTCTTTTCAGGTTGATGATGTTGGATTTTGGCACTCTTTACATTTGACTATTCTTCGATGAAGTTGGAATATATAGTTTGAGTTGGAAGCTTAGGAACAATACTTATTACATATAGTGAACATAAAATTACATAAAAAATAAAAATAAATTACATCTCTTTTTTGAATGAAATTACACTTTGGTATGAAAATCATATTTTGAAACCAAAATTACAACTTTCGAAAACATGCTTACATGTTTTGAAATACTCTTTAAATGAAAAAGGAATAATAGTGGTGTTCACTCTCATAGTTTTGCTGGCCATATGCTGTGAAATGGTGTTTTATTGGACCTTGGAACAATCAAACCTAGTGACCTAATGGGACCTTGAATGACCAGACTCCATGTTGACTTGACCAACATAAAGACATGATGAAATGAGATTTTATGATTGATGTATGCTTAGTAAGACATGAAGGTGGGCCAGCAAGTATTTATATTTGAAGGAGAGTGAGGTTTTTTGTCTAGGGCTACCATCAGTGAGTAAAGTTTTGAATGAGGACCTAGGTGGAATGACAAAATTTCTGAGTGAGACCCTAATATGAATATGAAAAGAGGAGTTTTGATCACTGATGGTAGTATGAAAATACTAACACTAACATCAGCCTTATTGGGTATGGAAGCTCCTTGGAGGTGTTAAGAACATCGTAGACCAAGTGCCTAACCATGTGGGCCAATATAGTCAAAAACTTAAACTGAAATGCATGACTAAACACTGGCAACTCAAATAACATAAACTAACTCAAAACTGACCTGAAATTGACTAAAACAATGACTCAAGACTTACTTAACTGAAACAAGTACTCAAAAAACTTATTAATGGCAGCAAACCATCAAGATTTGAGCGCTTAAAATCCTTATGACAACCACCTGCCTACTGAATAAATATGTACAGTCATGTGAAGTGATCCTTCCAGTGTAACGAATCTAGCAGATGGCTACCTACTGAAATTATGCTCTCACTTTCCTCGAGCAGGAAAAATGATGTATATGTAGGCAACTGACAATAACAACTGAAACCAAGGTTGTTGCTAACAAACCAGACAACATTCATCTTCTCCAATTCTTGAAAAAGACTGCCGAAGGGATCTTGAAAATCCTAAAGCATTACCTTGTTTTGAGATCCAGTAGCAAAAATACAAGTACTCCCTTCATTCTGATCTGAAAGAACAGTTGGTTTCTAATTGATAGGAAGGCATAGGGAAGTATAACCTTCTGCTATCTAAGTGTTGGCTGTAAATTCCTCAAGCATGAGAAATTTTGACTCACTTTCTGGCATATTGTCTCTCTCAGGCTCACACTCCTCAAGTTGTACTCAGTTGGATGTTGTAGTATGGATCAGAGACACTATTGTATCAAAATTTGGACAGTTTTAATAGACGAGTTGCAGCTATTTATTTGGGATACATGTGGCAGGAATGTTTAGAATTGTTTCTTCTCTGTTATCATTTGTATGAAAGTTTTGTAAGTTCCTAAACCATTTCATGTCTATTATATGATAATTTTCAAGTTGATAGGCAGAATACATGTTTGCTCATGCTCTGTTTTGGGAAACTTATCATAATTATTCCGTTTTTCTTTAGGAAGAATACATCTCCTATGCTCTTCCTAACTCCTCATCAGTCTTAAACCATCTCACCAAATCATCTTTTAAGTGTTAAGCCCTCTGCCTATCTTCCCCCTTTGAATGTTTGCAATCATATCTTATTTTCCCTGACCTAGCTTCGTTGACCTAATCCTCATCCAGCAACCCCATCAAATCAAATCAAAACAACCATTGCACTTTATACCTAGCCTAAAACCCTAATTCATCCTGCCCTCTTGGCTTTTATTCTTTGGAGAGATCCCTCTCTGCTTGGTAGGGCTAGCTACCAAGTCAAAAGGTTGTTCTATGGTTACCTCAGCTAGACTCTTCCTCAGCCTTGGAGATACGGAGGAGTGATAACATACTGTCAGTATTTGCATACTGCCATCAGTGATCAAAACTCCTCTTTTCATATTCATATTAGGGTCCACTCAAAAAAAATTGTCATTCCACCTAGGTCCTCATTCAAAAATTTACTCACTGATGGTAGCCCTAGTCAAAAACCTCACTCTCCCTCAAAAATCTATACTTGCTGGCCCACCTTCATGTCTTACTAAGCATACTTCAATCATGAAAGCTCATTTCATCATGTCTTTATGTCAGTCAAGTCACCATGAAGTCTACTTGCTCAAGGTTTTCATTAGGTCTCTAGGTTTCATTCTTTCAAGGTCCAATAAAACACCATTTCACTGCATAAGGCCAGCAAAAGTATGAGAGTGAACAAAATAATATCCATTTTTCATTTAAAGAGGATTCGGAAACATGTGAAGATGCTTGCCAAAGTTGTAATTTTGGTTTCAAAGTATGATTTTCATACCAAATTGTAATTTCATTTAAAAAAGAGATGTAATTCTATCTTAATTATATTTATGTAATTTTATGTTCACTATATGTAATAAGTATTGTTCCTCAGATTCCAACTCAAAATATATATGCCAACTTCATCAAACCAAAGTCAAATATAAAGAGTGCTAAAATCTAGCATTATCAATCTGCAAAAAAGAAAATCAATGTGTAAAAGGTAATTAGCAAAGTTTTCAAAGGTGAATTGAAACATTAAAAAGTGGGTTTTAAAATCAAAAAATAAAATTCACTCAAGTACAAGAGCCTTCATAGCATCAAATTCAACTTCATTTGTCTCCTACCATCATTGAGCAAACTCCAAGAGTGAATTTTTCAAGTTCTTGGGTGAAAATTCCAAAAAACAGAGCAGGTGCTGCGCGTTTTCCAAAGAGAGGGCACACTTCCTTTTGGCACTGTGCACTTCCTTCTGGCACTACTGACTTCCTTCTAGCACTGTGCACTTTCTTCTGGTGCTACGCTCTTTCCAAAGAGAGGGCACACATCCTTCTGGCGCTGCTCACTTGCCCAGAAAAACTAGAAATGCTTCCAGAGTTCGCCAAATTGCCTCCAAAGCTTCAACAACATTGTCTTCAACCTCCAGCAAGTGAGTGATAGATAAATATTGCATTATCCTTCCTCCTACAGTCATTCCTTAAGGTGTTTTGAAAGTTTCATTAAATATTTGGTGTTTTTCTCATTTCAAAACCCTAGTATCTCCCTCAAACCACCATTGCACTCTCAATTCCCAAATTTCATTCCACTACACTTTCATACCCTTCCCTCATTACAATTCCCTTCCCCCTAAACTATTTATCCCAATACCCTAAGCCCTAGGTGCTATAAATACCTAGGCTCCCAACCCCCAACTTGTAACTAATTTCTTCATCCTAAATTCCATCATATTACTACTCCCTGTCACCTCCCCCATTTCATAAATCCCTAACACCATCTCACTCAATTTCCCTTTCCCATTCCTTATTCCTAAAAACCACATTTCGCCGAGATCATAACTCCCTAGGGTTTTGACATTAAAACACCATGGCAGAAGAAGAAAACATACCGTATATTGAGGGAGAAGAAACAGAGGCGAAGAGACCACACAAATGGGGGAGAGTACTCAGATTTGAACCAATAAATATCAAGGAACTCTTGGCATCTCATATGGATGTGACATGTTTAAAAAATATTTGCTATTATGAATTTTGTGAGAAAATTCAAAATGTCCAACACCATACCATGTTGACTAGACTTTTCATATCTAACCTCCATGACAACCAAGTTACTCTAGTTGGTGTCACTTTTACCATATCCATTGCCATTATATCAGCTACCACCGGGATCCCAAATGTTGGGGAGAAATAGTTCAAGCAAAGTGAAATGGAGAAACATTAATATGAGCCTTTCATAAAACCAAGGTACAAGAATTAGCAAAAGATGTTTTTTCCTTTTTCTTACCTCCTAGACATATATGCCCCAATGATGAAGATTATCATGAAATACTTTTCATGCAAAGGTAGATTTTCTAGACTTTATTCCTATCACATCTGACTCTTAATGCATTTTACAAGGGTAAAGATGCTAAACATACCCTACTACCTTTCCCAAGCATTGATAAGATGCCATTTATTGTCCATAAGAGAGACTATGAACATCAAATGAGAAGTCTTTTCCATCATTCCCTCATCAAAATCATAGTTCTCTATCATCTCAATGAACTGAACATTGCATGGAGTACCGTCCTAGCCAATCCCATATTCACTGATCCATCTATTCATAATGTTCAAAATGTGCCTTCATAATCTTATCCTTCCACATCCATTCCTCCATCTCAGCCCACAGATCATGCATCATCATCATATTAGTCTCCTTCACCATCACCTCCACCATCATCATTTCATGAGCACATTGAGTCACCCAGCAGAGATGAGATCGGTGAGTCGAAGCAGACTAAATAAGTTGAGGTCATCAAACCTAAAAGGACAAATTTGGGCACATTGGCACATACTTATCAGAGAGGTCATAGGCAGGTGTTTGCCCCACTGATTGTGGGAGGGACCCTGCCTTTTTCACCAACAAAGCAGGTACAATGAGGCAAAGAAAAGATGACAGAGACAGAGATTCGGCATGAGGAGGAGGACCTCCATGAAACAAAGCAGGATTTTGACCTGGTTGACCTAGATGAGCATCATGACAATGAGGATACTAGCATCATCATCAAGGAAAAAGATGCACTCATTAGGGAGCTCCGGACCAACTTAGAGAGGTCCAAATATATTATTTCATATTATGAGCAAGAAAACCAGCAACTTCAAGACAAGCATGATGTCATGGAGATTCAGCTCATCAAGGAAAATAGAGAAGAAATGAAAGCCACGTCATTTCTTGATGAGGCCTATGTAATATATGGTGAACCTAAACAAGATCAAGAACCAAAAAGTAGACCTAGGACTAGAGGGATGAAAAGAGCTCTAGAACTAGAGAGACAAAAGGAGGCTGAGCTTGCAAATCAGCTAACATGGAATGAACAGTTTTCCATCATGATTAATGAGAACTAGGAGCATTGGCTTGATAAGGTAAACTGACATTTACAGAAGATCCTGGACAAGGCCAATAAAGAAAATGACATTCATAGAAAAATGGCAAAACATTATGCCAAAATAGAAAGAAATGCAATGGCAAAGCTCAAGGAAATTTGATATACTTGTAGAGGCTTCAATCCAAGTCTATCCACACCATCATCAACCACTTCACCAATTTTGAATCATTTTGGCTCATTTTTGCAATTTTTGTCTTTTTCTTTCTGTTCTTGGACATTGTTATATCAACAACATGGTCAACTAGGGCGCTACACACTTTTTTGAGCCACTTTTTGAGAAAATGAAGACTGCTAGTGGATGCCAAATGACTAATACATCTAAGAAAACCACTTTTCTAACCTTATCATGCAAAAATAACAGGTAAAAAGAGAAAAAAAAAAAAAAAAATCATGTTTCTACCTTTATTTTGGCCTAGGCGCTGCACACAAAGAAGTCTCGGGAGAATGAAGTTTTGAGGGATCAAATCACCTTCATTTTGCAAACTAGGGGCATATTCAGAAAGTAGACTTGAAGGGCTTTCCAAAAATCCATATTGAAGCTGATTTGGACACCTACAACTCAGTCAAAATCAGCCTGCAATAGGGAGGGTGCACTTGACAGAAAAATGGTGCACTTGACCATTTGCTGATATTTTTGAATTTTCACTGTAATTTTGAATTTTATTTCAGAAAATGATGTTTTCACCTATGTAATTAAGGATGGTAAATGTAATAATGATGTGGATAAGTTACCTAGGGGTAGATTCATCAGGTAAAAGTTATCATTAAGTCAAATGAATCAGTTTCAATGTAATTAGGGAGGAGTCACTTAGACCTCCCTACACTCTATGTATCAGTTCAGATTTTTGTGGATCTCTTATAAACTTAGGGATTCGACCCCTGAGGATGAGAGAAGGTTGTTTTGATGTCTATATATTCCCTTTCTTCACGATTTTCAGAGGTGGGACTCAGTTGGATGTTGTAGTATTGATCAGAGACACTATTGTATCAGAATTTGGCCCGTTTTAATAGATGAGTTGCAGCTATTTCTTCGGGATACATGTAGTATGAATGTTTAGCATTGTTTCTTCTTTGTTATCATTTCTATGAAAGTTTTGTAAGTTCATAAACCATTTCATGTATGTTATAAGATAATTTTCAAGTTGATAGGAAGAATACATGTTTGCTCATGCTCGTTTTTGGGAAAGTTATCATAATTTGTCCATTCTTTCTTCAGTTTATGAATAATACATCTCCTATGCTCTTCCTAACTCCTCATCAGTCTTAAACCATCTCACCAAATCACCTTTTAAGTGTTAAGCCTTATGCCTATCTTGCCGCTTTGAATGTCTGCATTCATATCTTATTTGCCCTGAGCTAGCTTCTTTGACCAAATCCTCATCCAACAACCCCATCAAATAAAATCAAAACAACCTCTACACTTTATACCTAGCCTAAAACCCTAATCCATCCAACCCTCTTGGTTGTGATTCTTTAGAGACAGCCCTCTATATCTTGGTAGTGCTAGCTACCAAGTCAAAAGGTTGGTATGTGGTTACCTCAGCTGGACTCTTCCTCGGCCTTGGAGATCCAGAGGAGTGATAATAGTTAGGACCCCTTCAACCTTACGCCTTGTGCCCTTATTAGCTTCCATTAAGTGTAAAATGTACTTGGGAAGGACCAAGCCCGAACCCTTAATATTTTGGACTTATTCCTTGCACCCTCATTGGCTCCCTTGAGTGCATAGCACACCTCCAACCCTTAGTGGCCTTCCTTAACCCTTTATACCTGTGCCCAGAAGCCTCCTTTTTCTTCCCAAGCACACTGATAAGTCAAGAACAAAAGGTTTACATGAAACATGTTAGAATAAGATATTTTTCAGACTGATTTTTGCTTTCCATGAGTGATCTCAGTTACAGGTATTCTAAAACATAATGGAAAAGATGAATGAAGACATCTAACAAAGAGGATAGTAGAGGAAGCATTCAAGAATGAAGAACATGTGATGTGATAAAATGAAGAACATTGAAATCTAGATGATATAAGCAGCCTAAAAGACTCCATATGATCAAAGACCCCTTGGAGGGTGAAGACATTAACAACTTGGAAGCTTGCATGCAAGATCAAATATACAAGTGGAAGAATTGTCACCTATCAAGAAAGTCCATGTTATTAGTCATTATGAGTCCAATTCATCAATATTAGTGACTTTCCATGTTCACATCACATTATGGTGTGGAAATCATGATGTAATTATGTAATTATTTAAAGAAAAAGAAATGGAATTCCAAGAGTCATGCATGGATAAAAGAGCCATGCATGGATAAAAGAGCCATGTGAATAATTCCAAAAGACATGTAATTCTAAAAGTCATATGTAATTCCAAAAATCATTTAGAATTCCAAGAGTTATATAGAAGTCCAAAGGTCATTAGAAGTTGAAAATTCATAAGAGAAACTCAAGAGTGATGGGGATATGAAAGGTCATGCCTCATGTTATAAAAGGAGCCTCATTACTTAAGAAAAATTCTTTTCACCTTGGCTTCTCCCACAAGGAATTAGAGAGATAGAGATAATATGTTTGGGGAGCAAGTAGTGGCTCTAATGCTCCACTATTGGAGCTAGTGATGTTAATTGTACTCATGTATCTTGGAGCTTTTTCTTAATACTGAAGCCATTCGGCTAACACATTTTCATGCATGGAAATTGGATGTTTCAAGACTGTTCTTCTATTGCTTGTAGTTTATGTTGCCTTTCATTTGTACTAAAGTAATTAAACTTTTATAGTGACTTTGGTGCTAAACTTGTTGGAAATGTGTTGTGATGATTTTAATAATAGTTGCATCTATGTGAACTATTTTGTTTGATGTCTAATGATTCTTCCTTGTTTATGTGAGTGTGTCGTTACTAGATTAGTACTATTAATTTTCTTTTAGAGACTCACTTTTCTTCATTGCAGTCAAAGAACCTTGATACATTTTATAATCAAACATTCCACAAGGCACACTCCCTCGCTCATTTAAAAGCACATGTGCGCTACTCTCTCATGCTAATTGCTTAACCTAAGGAAAATCTATAAGTTAATGGTATTTAGGCCATATTAGAAAAAGGAGTAGGAAAAAGGAGACAAAGACATGGTTGATCAAGACCTAGATTGGATGGACAAAGGGCTACTTGCTCTTCTGGATAATCTTCATAGAATGCTTAAACATCCAGAGAAGTTGCTATCAAAGTTTCATCCTAAAATGAAGACTAAGTTAGAGGACCATATTGATGATTTCTACATGTATCTACAAATTCTAGAGGTATGATTTGATGATGTTGCCTGTAGGCTCTTTCCTTTCACTTTAGAAGGTAGAGAAGTAGTATGGTATCATAGTCTTCTTGTTAATTCAATTCATGGTTAGAGGTAATTTAATAAAAAAAATTGAAGTTTTTCAATGATAAAACTCCCACCATGCTATTAAAAGAACTCAAAAATATTAAGATGGGGGAAAATGAGAAAGTCAAATATTTCAATCAAAAGTGTAATCGTATATTGAACAAGTTCCCCCCAAACTTGCAACCTCATGATTATATTACTATAGATTATTATATAGTTGCCTTGCCAATAAACAATTTTGTTTTTGTTAAGAGAGTTGCAAAGGGGACACTGGATTTAAACTTTGCAGAAGAAATTGTCATGGATAAAGACTTTCATTCTATTGGAGCCATTACTGATGATGAAGAATCTAAAGACTTCAAGGAAACTGGTAAGAAGTATCAAGCCTATTCAAATAATGTTAAAGAAAAGGATTGTTTTGATATTTAAAGCTTGACTAAATATTTAAAGTCACTCACTAATTAAGCCTCATAATTAAAGAGAATGTCAAGCGAGGCCTCTACTAGTAGAAAGCCCCCTAAGTATTTCCTATTCAGAAGGAATAAAAATAATCATCCGACTAAATCTGCATAAAGCTCAAATGTTATGTTGAATATTGAAAGTATAGGCATGGACATTTATTGCTCCTTCCATCAGGAATGGAATTTAGAAAAGAAATCCCCATAATGGAACAACAACTTGACTACTCTAATAGCCCACATTGTTGATAATTTACTAGAAAATGAGTAGTCTGAGAAGTAAGAAGAAACAAATGAGCCTGCTACAGCTGAAGAAAGTACATGTATTGGAAATTCAGTTAATACATTTGATTGCATTCTCAATATTGACAAGAAAAGTGTTGAAGTACCACCTGAAAGTGAAGCCACCCAAGAAATAATATAGTCGTTATAATTTAAGGAGAAAAGGACTTGTTTCTGAATAGGAAGTGATGGACGAGAGTTGAAGAAGAAATTGTTAAGAAGGATCTCACCACCAACCAATCCTTCTCGGAATGCACAAAGAAATTCTGGAAATTCTACTTCTTTTAAGAACACTTCCACTAGTATCAAAAGTAATTCTATGACTCTTGAAGTTTCAAACATAGCTACACCTCCAGACACTACAAAAATGCCTTCTAGAAATGAAACTATTGATTATAATATCATTGAGGACTTTAAAAGAGATCATGCCAACATTTCCATCTTTGAGCTTGCAAATATATCAAGCCATCATGAGCTTCTTGTCCAAGCCTTCTCACAACCTTCATCAAGTGACAAAGATTCTACTTCTCAAACGATGTCCAATAAGTCTCTTGGAATCTCAAATATGTGGTTAATGTTGTAACTTCAGATGCTAACACTCTTTTTGCCTCACTTTTGCTAACTTTTGAAATCTTTAATTACAATGTCCATAATTGTTTGGTTGATTTAGGTGCATCTGTGAATGTAATGTCGTTATATGTCGCTAAAACAATTAATGCTAAATGGGATAAAACTGATGCACAAATTATTCAATTGGATAGATCACTTGTCTAGGCCATTGTGAACTCAAGATTGTTATTATCCATTTTTCATCAGACCAAAGGGTACAACAATGCATAAACATTGTAATTATGGACATCCATGAAGCCTATGTCTTACTCTTGAGTAGAGATTGGTCTATTAAGTTACAAGGGTATTTTGCAATAGATTGGTGACATTTATGGCTTCCATACAAGGGATAAAAAATCATATTTAAGTGGAAAGTGAATCATACATAAAATATATCATGACACCACTTGAGGGTCATAATGATCTTGTCAGATTTGTAGACATAATATTTGGAAATTATTTCTTGTAAATTGATCATAAATATTATCAAGCATATCCATCACCCATCCCACCAAATACACAGTTAGATCTCCTTCCTTGTACTCCAACTAGTGCTATAAATCTTATAATATAGATGTACATAATAATAATAGTATAGGAACTAGTTTAATGGATTTAAGAGATCTGTGGTTTGTATCTTTTGACTTAGTTACCGGCGAATCCACAGTATGAACCATTTTTATGTCAACGTTTCAAATCCCAACTGGGATCCATCATCAGGGCTTATGAATGATGATAAAAGAAGAGCTTATTAGAAGGAAATAAATAATAATGAGGATAATAAATTTAAGGATCAGCAGAATGTCGGCTTGAATATTTATTTTTATTAATTAATTAATTTATTTATTAATTTTATTATTTATTTATTTATTTATTTATTTATTTATTTTATTTATTTATTTATTTATTTATTTATCTATCTTTTTGAATAAATTATTTTTATTTTTATTGTTTTACTGATGAGTTAATATATTAATTTAAATTATTAAAATTCATAACCTTAATGGTAAAAATATCATCATTAAATATTTAATATATGTTAATATAATATTATTCTTTATTTTGTATGAGAAATGTTTATTTATTTTTATATATATTAATATTTATAGAATAGAAAAATAAGTATACTGTATTAATATTTAAAATTGTTTAATTTTTTTTTTAATTTTTTTGAAATAATATTAATATTAATAATAATTAATATATTAATTAATTGCTATATGAATTAATTAATATATTAAACTAATTAATATTAATAAATGTTAATAATGTTAATAAATTAATATTAATAATGTTAATAGATATTAATAGAGTTAAAAATATTAATAATACTTAATTAATAATCACTTAATAATTAATTAACAGTAATTAATATTAATAATAATTAATATATTAATTAATTGCTATATAAATTAATTAATATATTAAACTAATTAATATTAATAAATGTTAATAAATCAATATTGATAATGTTAATAGATATTAATAGTGTTAAAAATATTAATAATACTTTATTAATAATGTCAATAAATATTAATAATTCTTAATTAATAGTCATTTAATAATTAATTAACAGTAATTAATATTAATAATAATTAATATATTAATTAATTGCTATATAAATTAATTAATATATTAAACTAATTAATATTAATAAATGTTAATAATGTTAATAAATCAATATTATTAATGTTAATAGATATTAATAGCGATAATAAATATTAATAATACTTAATTAATAATCACTTAATAATTAATAAACAATAGTTAATATTAATACTTGATAATTAATATTAATTAATATTACGACATCATAATTAATAATTAATATTAAAAATTAAAATAGTACCTTTTATTATGATTTATTTATTCATTTATTATGATTTATTTATTTATTATATATTTATTTATTTATTTTATTTATTATTATTATTATTATTATTTATTTTTTTCTAGTTAAGAATAAAAAAATTTAATAGTAGTTAATGATAAAGGTAGTAGATATTACTGTAATTATTGTATTTAAATGTTAATTATTATTATTGTTATTATTATTATTAAAATACGGTTACTAACTCTTAAATATTAGAATAGGAGAGGGATATCTTACCTACTAAATGCTATACCTGGGACGTGTTGGCGATTTCTCTGATCAAGGGAAGCCAGCTCTCGCTAATCTCCATACCATTGTCTCTGTTCAGATTATGAGGATGTTTGATAATTTCAAGTGCTTCTCTGATCTTCCGTCTATGATGCTGCTCTTCCCTTACGACAATTGAGGCGCTTTCCAAGCGGATATGGTGTTTAGTTTTTGAGGAGTGCTCTGCCAAGGCTGAAGTATGAGATCTTCCATTCCTAATATCAACGCCATGTTCCTTGAGCCTTGTCTATAGGGAGCGACCTGTTTCACCAATGTAGCTTTTTACACATGAACAATCTATTTTATAGACTCCTTTAAGCTGATGTTTATCAATATCATCTTTTACAGACCTCATACCTTGCCTAATAGTTCCAGTTGCTGAGGATTGCGTGATTATGTTTTTCTTCCTTAGGATTTTAGCGATTTTGTCTGTAACTCCATGGATATAAGGTAGAAAAACCTTACCACATTGGGGTTGGTCTTGAGCCTTAGGTTCATGAGATAACAACCTTCTTTCAGCTTTCTCTATGGCTCTTTTAATCTCTTGTTCTTTGTAGCCTATAATCTTAAAGGTTGAAACTAAATGCTTCTTTTCTTCATTCAGATGCTCAGAGTCAGAAATTCGAAGGGCTCTGATAGCAAGAGTGTTTAGAACACCAAACTTCTGGGCAGGGTGATGGTGGGAATGAGCATGGAGGTAACTTTCTGTGTGGGTTGACTTCCTGAAAACCTTATGCCCTAAAGAGCCATCCTCTTTTCTTAATATATTAATTATTATTAATATTAATTACTGTTAATTAATTATTAAGTGATTATTAATTAAGTATTATTAATATTTTTAACTCTATTAATATCTATTAACATTATTAACATTTATTAATATTAATTAGTTTAATATATTAATTAATTTATATAGCAATTAATTAATATATTAATTATTATTAATATTAATATTATTTCAAAAAAATTTTAAATAAATAAAATAAATAAATAATTTTAAATATTAATACAATATACTTATTTTTCTATTCTTTAAATACTAATATATATAAAAATAAATAAACATTTCTCATACAAAATAAAGAATAATATTATATTAACATATATTAAATATTTAATGATTATATTTTTACCATTAAGGTTATGAATTTTAATAATTTAAATTAATATATTAACTCATCAGTAAAAATTAATATATAAAACTCAACAGTAAAAATAAAAATAATTTATTCAAAAAGATAAATAAATAAATAATAATATAATTAATTAATTAATTAATAAAAATAAATATTCAAGCCGACATTCTGCTGATCCTTAAATTTATTATCCTCATTATTATTTATTCCCTTCTAATCAGCTCTTCTTTTATCATCATTCATAAGTCTTGATGATGGATCCGAGTTGGGATTTGAAACGTTAACATAAAACTGGTTCATACTGTGGATTCTCCGGTAACTAAGTCAAAAAAAACTAGTTTAATAGTCGACAATATTTATACTTTGTACTTTGATGGTTCAAAAACTCGGGATGGTTCTAGAGTTGGTTACATTCTCATAGACCCACATAACAAGAAGTACATCCTATCATTATGTTTGGAGTCCGAGTGCACAAACAATATTTATGAATACGAAGCACTTGTCCTTGGATTAAAGAAAGCCATTGACCTGAAGGTAGAGATGCTTAAGGTAATTGGTGACTCAGAAGTGGTTACTCGACAGGTATGGAACACTATCCACTATGTTTCACCAAGTTTAAAAAAATACCAACAGGAGGTATGGCGACTTATTACTTATTTTAAAGATTTTAATATTATTTTTGTTCCTAGAATTAGAAATGTCACAACAGACACATTAGCTAATGCAACTGCTAGAATGTCACCTTTGAAAAATGGTTTTTCTATAGAGATTATATATAAACCATTTGTTCTTGATAACATAACTAATTTTCATGTTTTTAATGACGACCAACATATATTGCATTTTATGAATAATGCAGATGTATCCAAAGATGCGACCATAGAAGAAAATGAACATGACAAGGCTTTGCAGGAAGCAACTGATGGAAAGAAAGGAAATAATATGCCTAAAGGTGTAGTGTCTATGGAAAATATATATGACCTGCAAAATCGGTTCAGAGGACCAATTAATGCCAAGACTTATAGCTCAAAGTTGTCATTTGAAAAAGTCAACATAGGAACTCAAGATGATCCAAAATATGTAAACCTCGGTACATGTTGTTCTTCGCAAGAATGAAAAGCATTTCCTTGTCAAGGTTATTAGGACATGATCAAGGTTATTGGAGTATATTTCCTTGTCTTGTGTCAAGCTCCTTATAAAATGAAACAAGGTGTCAGAGAAGAGTTCCTTGTCTTGTGTCAAGCTCCTTAAAAAATGAAAGAAGGTGTCAGAGCAGAGTCCCTTTACTTGTGTCAAGCTCGTTAAAAAATGAAACAAGGTGTTATGATAATGGTTCCTTTCCTCTGTCAAGATCATTAAAAAATGAAAAAAATCCCCTTCCAATTGAGTCTTTGAATAGTTCTCGTAAATTCCCAGTCGATTCTTTCACTTGATCTTGTAAGTGAACCTTCATTCCATTCACCTATTAGTAACCAGTAGTCGACTTAGGTGAATGAATGAAGCTTGGGGGGCATGTTCCTCGAATTGAGTCATTACGCTGGGGGAATGAAAACTTATCTCAATCATAGTTTATCTTTGTTTCAAGATTGTGTAAAAATGAAACCAAAATCAAGCATAGTTTATCTTTGTTTCAAGCTTATGTAAAAATCAAAAGCAAATCCAAGAATATTTTTTTCTCATGTTTCAAGATTTTGAAAAAATGAAGCCATCTTCAAGTATCCTCAAGCAGAGTTTCCCATGTTTCAAGCTTATGTAAAAATGAAACCATTTCCACTTTACCTCTTGTGATTACCATTTTTATCAGCCTGTTTTTGCCATATGAGCCTTAGTTTTTTCATTCCATCGTCACCATCTCCTTGGCCGATCATACACTTTCACTTGGTTGTTCTACCCTCGCTTAAGGAACATTTATGATGAGTGGTCTTATTAGCCAGCCTCTTGAAATTTACATGTTTTGAGCAATTCCATCATGATCAAAACCAATTTCTATCCTTTTATACCACTCGTTCCTTGTTATATACCTAGGGGGGATAATATGGGGTACCAAGGGAGGTACCCAAGGTAATAATGTAATAATGGGATGGGCCATAGTAATAAATAAGGTGGTTAACCCATGTCATGTAAGGGACCACAAGTAGTTAATAATAATGTAATGGGCCCATGGTACTAGTTGATGGTATGAGGGAACCATGGTAATGACCCATGGTATTGTATGTATGAGGCCTATATAGAGGTTAGAGACTCCATGTGGAGATATAGTGAAGTAATATTGTATGAACAAGCATATGGCTTGTGGAGTGTTCTCCTTCCTTAAGGAGTGAATGTATGGTGTTGCCCTACCTTAAGGGTTTTGATCAATAAAGAAGAATTTCATATTATTTCTGGGTTTATTTCTATTCTCATATATTCTTGGATTAGATCTACAAAAGTGGAGATTAGTATCAGAGCTACAACAAACAAAAGCTGAAAAGGTAACAGGTGCTGACACATCTGATGAGGATTCAGTGGTTGAAGTCATATTAGAAACAAAGACACCACAACATGCACCACAGCAGGGTGAATTAAAGAAAAAGGCACTCTGGGTTAAAACTTCAACATATCATCACCCACATCACCCCGCAAGACAACAACCAACAAGATGGCAACCAATTAGCCACAAGGACAACAACCCCCGTATGACGGATAGCGAGGAGAGAAGATCCACCTACTACACATCAACACAGAAGAGCTGCCACGGTCAACTTCCATCTCAAGCGAGCGAGGCACCAGTGAGATCGAGGGTTCACCTTTCTCTTGGATGGCTAGATGCACGTGCATGGTATCAGTGAACTACTCTTTTGAGTAGATCTTATTATTTATGTTCTTCCCATGTTTCGGGGACGAAACATGCTTAGGGGGGTGGAATGTTATATACCTAGGGGGGATAATATGGGGTACCAAGGGAGGTACCCAAGGTAATAATGTAATAATGGGATGGGCCATAGTAATAAATAAAGTGGTTAACCCATGTCATGTAAGGGACCACAAGTAGTTAATAATAATGTAATGGGCCCATGGTATTAGTTGATGGTATGAGGGAACCATGATAATGACCCCTGGTATTGTATGTATGAGGCCTATATAGAGGCTAGAGACTCCATGTGGAGATATAGTGAAGAATTATTGTATGAACAGGCATATGGCTTGTGGAGTGTTCTCCTTCCTTAAGGAGTGAATGTATGGTGTTGCCCTACCTTAAGGATTTGATATCAATAAAGAATAATTTCATATCATTTCTGGGTTTATTTTCATTGTCTTATATTTTTATATCAGATCTATAATATTTCTGGGTTAGATCTATACCAAGTGGTATCAGAGCTCTTTCTGGGGCACAAAAGTGGAGAATTTTATTTTTTTTTTTCATTTTTGCAGGGTTTTTGGGGCGGCGAGTTTGCAGATCAGATCTGGATGTCCTAGCACAAGATCTGAAAAATCCAATTGTAGATCTGTATTCTTTGGTAAAAAACACCCGATTTCAAAAAACAAATCGGTCGAATCGGAGTCCGGATGGAGGAGATATCGCTGATTTAAAAATCAGTGGGGTTGCAGACAATTTTCAGGGCAGCGAGTTTGCGGCGCAGATCTAGAAGTCTTGTTGCAATATCTGCAATATCTAATTGTAGACCTGGAATCTTTGTGAAAAAACACCTAATTTCAAAAAAAAAATCAGTTGAATCAGAGTCCGGATGAGGGAGATATCGCTGATTTAAAATCAGCTCTTTTTGCAGAAATTTTGGATGACGGCGGGAGAGTAGCAGCGCAGATCTGAAATTCCAGTGTCTGAATCAGGAATTCTATCACATGGGCAGATGCAGAATTATTGTTCCATTTCCAAAAACAGGTTATAATAGAGATTCTGAGCAATATTGACGAAACTGTGACATTTTCAAATTTTCGCCAAGTAAGTGTTTTTTTCAAAACTCTCTTCATGGCTCTATTATTTACAGGAAAAGATAATGGTCTTACTATTGAAGAATACATAAAAAGAATGAAGTGGTTATGGGACAACAATTGGAAATGGTGGCTAGTGCAGAACTTTAGAGATGAGGCAACCACATGGTGGGGATTACTTAACCAAAAGAAGTGTTCCAACCTGCCCGATGAAGAATTTGAAAAATTACTTTTAGACAGATGGTCTCATGCTAGAACACAAGATAAGGAGAAACATGTGGGGTTATTTCCTACTGGTATATCCTTATTGCAGGTTCATGGATTGATCAGAAGGAGAAAATCATTGTGTCTATAAATCCGAGTTGCAAGAATAATTTTATCAATGTTAATTTGGCAAAAAAATTGCAAGTCCCAGCAAAACAAATTGAACATACACAGGTTGATGATAAAGATGTTCAAATCTATAAAGATTTGAAGCTTTCTATGGATAAGTATGTGCTTTATGGTGATTTTTATGCTTCAGATATGAATAACATGGATGTCGTTTTGGGATATCCTTGGATGGAATCTATGGGTACTATCAATATTAATGTGCAGAAGAAATTCTTGAAGCTCTGGTATAAAAAGAAGAAAATTACATTACAGGATATTTCCATCAATAAACAGGTAGAGTCCACGGAGGTTGACGCAGAAGATGTTTCAGGGACTGACATATCAGATGATGAGCATATGATGGTCGACAATCAAACACAAACAGAGGCTGAAAAGGTAACAGGTGCTGACACATCTGATGAGGATTCAGTGGTTGAAGTCATATTAGAAACAAAGACACCACAACAGGCACCACAGCAGGGTGAATTAAAGAAAAAGGCATCGTGGGTTAAAACTTCAACATATCATCACCCACATCACCCCGCAAGACAACAACCAACAAGATGGCAACCAATTAGCCACAAGGACAACAACCCCCGTATGACGGATAGTGAGGAGAGAAGATCCACCTACTACACATCAACACAGAAGAGCTGCCACAGTCAACTTCCATCTCAAGCGAGCGAGGCACCAGTGAGATCGAGGGTTCACCTTTCTCTTGGATGGCTAGATGCACGTGCATGGTATCAGTGGACTACTCTTTTGAGTAGATCTTATTATTTATGTTCTTCCCATGTTTCGGGGACGAAACATGCTTAGGGGGGTGGAATGTTATATACCTAAGGGGGATAACATGGGTACCAAGGGAGGTACCCAAGGTAATAATGTAATAATGGGATGGGCCATAGTAATAAATAAGTTGGTTAACCCATGTCATGTAAGGGACCACAAGTAGTTAATAATAATGTAATGGGCCCATGGTATTAGTTGATGGTATGAGGGAACCATGGTAATGACCCATGGTATTGTATGTATGAGGCCTATATAGAGGCTAGAGACTCCACATGGGATAGTGAAGGAATATTGTATGAACAGGCATATGGCTTGTGGAGTGTTCTCCTTCCTTAAGGAGTGAATATATGGTGTTGCCCTACCATAAGGGTTTTGATAATAAAGAAGAATTTCTATCTATTTTGATCTTATTATTCTTGGGTTATTTCTATTCTCATATATCTTTTGGATCAGATCTACAACAATTGGTATCAGAGCTACAACAATCTTGGTGTAGATCTAACCCAGAAATATTATAGATCTGATATAAAAATATAAGACAATGCAAATAAACCCAGAAATGATATGAAATGATTCTTTATTGATATCAAACCCTTAAGGTAGGGCAACACCATACATTCACTCCTTAAGGAAGGAGAACACTCCACAAGCCATATGCCTGTTCATACAATAATTCTTCACTATATCTCCACATGTAGTCTCTAGCCTCTATATAGGCCTCATACATACAAATACCATGGGTCATTACCATGGTTCCCTCATACCATCAACTAATACCATGGGCCCATTACATTATTATTAACTACTTGTGGTCCCTTACATGACATGGGTTAACCACCTTATTTATTAATATGGCCCATCCCATTATTACATTATTACCTTGGGTACCTCCCTTGGTACCCCATATTATCCCCCCTAGGTATATAACATTCCACCCCCCTAAGCATGTTTCGTCCCCGAAACATGGGAAGAACACAAATAATAAGATCTACTCAAAAGAGTAGTCCACTGATACCATGCACGTGCATCTAGCCATCCAAGAGAAAGGTGAACCCTCGATCTCGCTGGTGCCTCGCTCGCTTGAGATGGAAGTCGACTGTGGTAGCGCTTCTGTGTGGATGTGTAGTAGGTGGATCTTCGTTCCTCTCGATCTGTCATGCGGGGGTTGGTGTCCATGTGGCTAATTGGTTGCCATCTTGATGGTTGTCTTGTGGGGTGATGTGGGTGATGATATGTTGAAGTTTTAACTCACGATGGCTTTTTCTTTACTTCACCCTGCTGTGGTGCTTGTTGTGGTGTCTTCTTTTTCAATATGACTTCAACCACTGAGCCCTCCTCTGATGTATCATCACCTGTAATCTTTTCTTCTTCAGCCTCTGTTTGTGTTTGATTATTGATCATCAAAGGCTCATCATCTGATATGTCAGTCCCTGAAACATCTTTCGCTTCAGCCTCCATGTGCTCTACCTGCTTATTGATGGAAATATCCTGTAATGTAATTTTCTTCTTTTTATACCAGAGCTTCAGGAATTTCTTCTGCACATTAATATTGATAGTACCCACGAATTCCATCCAAGGATATCCCAAAACAACATCCATATTGTCCATCTCTGAAGCATAAAAATCACCATGCAACACATATTTATCCATAGAAATCTTCAAATCCTTGTACACGTGAACATCCTCATTATCAACTTGTGCAGTTTCAATGTGTTTTGCTGGAACTTGCAATCTTTTTGCCAAATTAACACTTATAAGATTTTGCTTGCAACTAGGATTTATAGTCACAATGATTTTCTCCTTCTGAATCAATCCATGAACCTGCAATAAGAAAGCATTAGTAGAAAATAACCACTTACGTGGCTCATTCTCCTTTTTTCTAGCACGAGACCATTTGTCTAAAAGGACTTTTTCAAATTCTGCCTCTGAGAGTTTGGTCAACTGTTTGTTATCAAGTGAGAACTTCCATTCTTGAGCCTCACCTCTCATATTACACAGCATTTGAAACTTCCAAAATGTCCCATATGTGGACTTGTATCTTTGTATGCATTCTTCAATAGTAGGACCATCATCTTTTCCTGTAAAATGTAGAGTCGCCAAGAAGAAAAAATTCACTTACTTGGAGAAAATTTGTAATTGTCACAGTTTCACAGTTTCATCAATATTGCTCAGAATCTCTATTATAACCTGTTTTTGGAAATGGAGAAACCATTCTGCATCTGGCCATGTGATAGAAATCTTGATTCAGACATTGGAATTACATATCTGCGCTGCTACTTTCCCGCCGTCACCCAAAAATTCTGCAAAAAAGAGCTGATTTTAAATCAGCGATATCTCCCTCATCCGGACTCTGATTCAACTGATTTTTTTTTTTGAAATTGGATATTTTTTCCCAACGAATCCAGATCTGCAATTAGATTTTGCAGATCTTGTACCAGGACGTCTAGATCTGCGCCGCAAAATCGCTGCCCTGAAAATTGTCTGCAACCCCACTGATTTTTAGATCAGTGATATCTCCTTCATCCGGACTCCGATTCAACCGATTTTTTTTTGAAATCGGCTATTTTTTCACAAGGAATATAGATCTGCAATTAGATTTTTCAAATCTTGCACCAAAATATATAGATCTGATCTGCAAATTCGCCACCCAAAATCCCTGCAGAAAAAAAATAAATAAATAAATAAAATTCTCCACTTTGGTGCCCAAGAAAGTGCTCTGATACCAATTTTTGTAGCTCTGATACCAATTTTTGTAGATCTGATCCAAAAGATATATGAGAATAGAAATAACCCAAGAATAACAAGATCAAAATAGATAGAAATTCTTCTTTATTATCAAAACCCTTATGGTAGGGCAACACCATACATTCACTCCTTAAGGAAGGAGAACACTCCACAAGCCATATGCCTGTTCATACAATATTACTTCACTATATCTCCACATGGAGTCTCTAGCCTCTATATAGGCCTCATACATACAATACCATGGGTCATTACCATGGTTCCCTCATACCATCAACTAATACCATGGGCCCATTACATTATTATTAACTACTTGTGGTCCCTTACATGACATGGGTTAACCACCTTATTTATTACTATGGCCCATCCCATTATTACATTATTACCTTGGGTACCTCCCTTGGTACCCCATATTATCCCCCCTAGGTATATAACATCCTAGGGGGATAATATGGGGTACCAAGGGAGGTACCCAAGGTAATAATATAATAATGGGATGGGCCATAGTAATAAATAAGGTGGTTAACCCATGTCATGTAAGGGACCACAAGTAGTTAATAATAATGTAATGGGCCCATGGTATTAGTTGATGGTATGAGGGAACCATGGTAATGACCCATGGTATTGTATGTATGAGGCCTATATAGAGGCTAGAGACTCTATGTGGAGATATAGTGAAATAATATTGTATGAACAAGCATATGGCTTGTGGAGTGTTCTCCTTCCTTAATGACTGAATGTATGGTGTTGCCCTACCTTAAGGGTTTGATTAATAAAGTGAATCATTTCTATATTTGGATCATATTATTTTTGGGTTTATTTGCATTATCTTATATTTTCGTATCTGATCTATAATATTCTTGGGTTAGATCTACAACAATTGGTATCAGATGGTGTTGCCCTACCTTAAGGGTTTTGATCAATAAAGAAGCATTTCTATCTATTTCTATCTTGTTATTCTTGGGTTATTCTCTATTCTCATATATTTTTGGATTAGATCTACAACAAGTGGTATCAGAGCTCTTTCTTGGGCACAAAAGTGGAGAAATTTTTTTTTTTTTCATTTTTGCAGGGTTTCTGGGGCGGCGAGTTTGCAGATCAGATCTGGACGTCCTGGCACAAGATCTACAAAATCTAATTGTATATCTGTATTCTTTGGTAAAAAACACCCGATTTCAAAAAAAAAAATGGTCGAATCGGAGTCCGGATGGAGGAGATATCACTGATTTAAAAATCAGTGGGGTTGCAGACAATTTTCAGGGCAGCGAATTTGCGGCGCAGATCTAGAAGTCCTGGTGCAAGATCTACAAGCTCTAATTGTAGATCTAGAATCTTTGTGAAAAAACACCTAATTTCAAAAAAAAAATCAATTGAATTGGAGTCCGGATGAGGGAGATATCGCTGATTTAAAATCAGCTCTTTTTGCAGAAATTTTGGATGACGGCGGGAGAGTAGCAGCGCAGATCTGAAATTCCATTGTCTGAATCAGGAATTCTATCACATGGGCAGATGCAGAATGGTTGTTCCATTTCCAAAAACAGGTTATAATAGAGATTCTGAGCAATATTGACGAAACTGTGACATTTTCAAATTTTCGCCAAGTAAGTGTTTTTTTCAAACTCTCTTCATGGCTCTATTATTTACAGGAAAAGATAATGGTCTTACTATTGAAGAATACATAAAAAGAACGAAGTGGTTATGGGACAAAAATTGGAAATGGTGGGTAGTGCAGAACTTTAGAGATGAGGCAACCACATGGTGGGGATTACTTAACCAAAAGAAGTGTTCCAACCTGCCCGATGAAGAATTTGAAAAATTCCTTTTAGACAAATGGTCTCATGCTAGAACACAAGATAAAGAGAAACATGTGGGGTTATTTCCTACTGGTATATCCTTATTGCAGGTTCATGGATTGATTCAGAAGGAGAAAATCATTGTGTCTATAAATCCGAGTTGCAAGCATAATTTTATCAATGTTAATTTGGCAAAAAGATTGCAAGTCCCAGCAAAACAAATTGAACATACACAGGTTGATGATAAGGATGTTCAAATCTATAAGGATTTGAAGCTTTCTATGGATAAGTATGTGTTTCATGGTGATTTTTATGCTTCAGATATGAATAACATGGATGTTGTTTTGGGATACCCTTGGATGGAATTAGTGGGTACTACCAATATTAATGTGCAGAAGAAATTCCTGAAGCTCTGGTATAAAACGAAGAAAATTACATTACAGGATATTTCCATTAATAAGCAGGTAGAGTCCAAGGAGGTTGAAGCAGAAGATGTTCAAGGGACTGACACATCAGAGGATGAGCCTCTGATGATCAACAATCAAACACAAACAGAGGTTGAAGAAGAAAAGGTTACAGGTGATGATACATCAGAGGAGGGATCAGTGGTTGAAGTCATATTGAAAAAGAAGACACCACAACAGGCACCACAGCAGGGTGAAGTAAAGAAAAAGCCATCGTGGGTTAAAACTTCAACATATCATCACCCCGCAAGACAACCATCAAGATGGAAACCAAGTAGTCACATGACGGATAGCGAGGAGAGAAGATCCACCTACTACACATCAACACAGAAGAGCTGCCACGGTCAACTTCCATCTCAAGCGAGCGAGACACCAGCGAGATCGAGGGTTCACATTTCTCTTGGATGGCTAGATGCACGTGCATGGTATCAGTGGACTACTCTTTTGAGTAGATCTTATTATTTGTGTTCTTCCCATGTTTCGGGGACGAAACATGCTTAGGGGGGTGGAATGTTATATACCTAGGGGGGATAATATGGGGTACCAAGGGAGGTACCCAAGGTAATAATGTAATAATGGGATGGGCCATAGTAATAAATAAGGTGGTTAACCCATGTCATGTAAGGGACCACAAGTAGTTAATAATAATGTAATGGGCCCATGGTATTAGTTGATGGTATGAGGGAACCATGGTAATGACCCATGGTATTGTATGTATGAGGCCTATATAGAGGCTAGAGACTCCATGTGGAGATATAGTGAAGTAATATTGTATGAACAGGCATATGGCTTGTGGAGTGTTCTCCTTCCTTAAGGAGTGAATGTATGGTGTTGACCTACCTTAAGGGTTTTTATCAATAAAGAAGCATTTCTATCTATTTCTATCTTGTTATTCTTGGGTTATTCTCTATTCTCATATATTTTTGGATTAGATCTACAACATTCCTCCTGGAGGATTCCTCTTTTAGCTCTTTTTAGACTTTCAAAATATGAAAATATTGTTAAGAAGTTGTCTTTTCTAACACGTAAAAGTAAATGAAAAGTCTTCTACTCAGTATAATTTTAACCCTTTTTTGGCCTAAGATAGACTAATGTACGAAAAAGAAATACCTTAGTCACACATGGCTAAGAGGTTCTCTTGAATATTTTTTTCTACATTTTCAGATTCGAGAGACTATCTATGAAAATGAACCTCTTGAGTTTCCTTTTTGCCTACTTTTGAAACTCTCTAAATGTTGGCTTGAGGGGGCCTGACCCAGGTTCGAAGTTAATTAGCCAAACAAATCCCTACACTACTAGCCCTTTCGTCATCATCCCGCGGTGCGTGGACTAAAGCCTCACCTGAAGGAGTATGGGGGGATGCTGGAACCAAGTTTCTGCACCCTCGAGATGTCTGAGGGGTCAATTTTGTCCAACTATGAATACCTTCGTGCAGGTCACTTTTCACACTGTCCTGACCTGTGAGACCTTCGTGATCTGTTATAAATGCCTTCGCGCAACCCTCACTAGGGGCTGAGGTGCTTTCGCGCTACTATGGTAGTGATCTGCGCTATTTCCCCAAATTACACTGTGTATCTTACTCATCTTCTTACATATGTGTTGGAAATAATACTGAGACGGGGGGTGAATCAGTCTTATTAAATCAATAAAACTTTTTCATTTCCATATTAAGATTCATATACGCTACTTCAGTTAAGGCAAACTGCATGTATACGCAACTGTGTGTAATGCAACAAGCATATATCCAATAAACTTATGATTCAGTTAGTTGATCCTTAATGAGTGCATCAGAACATTATTGACCATATGAATAGTAAACAGGAGCTGTAAAATAGAATAGATCATCACACACAAGAAGCACACATGAACGCCATGATGTAAGGTGGAAACCCAATGTGGGTGAAAACCACCTGCTGCAAGTCGTCTCAATCTTCATTTTAATAAGAAACTTCTTTATACAATAGTTCTGTATTGGTGCAGTCTTATACCAGTACACAGGATTCTACCTGCAGAAGGCTACAACCTTCTCTCGTTTTCCAGCTTCTCCTGGAAGGGAGCTGCAACCCCCTTTGCTCTTGTACTAGCCGATCCTTTTACTAATATGTAGGTGCCGACCTACTGAATGCTCCAACCTTCACTCATTTTCCAGCTGATACTGGAAGGGAGCTATCACCCCCTTAGCTCTTGTACTAGCTGATGTACTAGTACGTAGGTTCCGACCTACAGAAGGCTACAACCTTCTCTTTCTTCCTCCAAGTACCACGTTTCATAAATTTTCAGACTGGATACTCCTGAAGCACAACACCATAATCTGAAGGCCATGTTTCATCCAATTTTCATATTGGACCCATCAACAACATTGAAGCACAAAATCAATCACCACTGCAAAACACTCATCAACTACACCTGCATCATCAATCTCTGGATCACCCAATACTGAAACACTGAAACCCTGTCAACTACACAATCACCAGAACACAGAACAGATAACAGAACTCTGCAACAATAACCAGATCCAACTGCAACTTCAAATATCATGTCTCATAATGTATACGCTACTATGATGAATCAAACCAGCATACATACGCACTTTCACCAAATCCAACCCACGTACAGATCTGCAAATATTTACTCATAACTTTGCAGCTGTTCTAGACATCAGTCATACCCAGATCATACAATAAAACATGCATCAATAATTCAGATCTAGTCTATCCATAATCAAACCATATAATGATAAAACATTCCAAGCCTTAAGATCTCGATCCATCGTTCATCATCATTCACATGGGTGCATCCTTGGTTCAGATCAATCACAGCATCACAAACCCATAACCAGCATACTAGATCTCACACTTCATCAGATATTCATCACTTCTCAAAATTGCATTTGCCTAATGATCTTCTTCTCCTTTTATAGTCTTAGGCCTTACTCAATACCATGGTCCAAAACCATTTAGAACCAATACTAGGGACCCAATACCTGGGTTCAACACTTCGGACGCAATACCAAGGACCAAAACCATAGGTCTAAATACCACAGACCGAAAAATAAGATTTCCCACATGTACGCACTTTTCCGTGCATGAAATTGCATGCATACGCATATGCGACATTTGATCAGCAATCCCACGTGTATACGCGCCTTTGTATATAGTGAACCTGCGTGTATAACCTGCGTGTATACCCTACTTGGTATATATCAAACCTGCATATATACGCAACTTGGTACATAGTGAACCGGCGTATAACATGCATATGTACGCAACTTGGTATATAGTGAACCTGCGTATATACTCTTCTTTCTTAATTTTTGTAGTCTAATCATCAATTCTTTGCTACTGACCTGCTGCACTATAATCTGTCATCTTGCCATCAAGGACAACACTTGTATCATAATGGCAACAATATGTTAGTTAACTTCGCATAAACAAATAAATTATCTCACATTTACTTAATCAACACAATCATATATGTTCGCGCATCATATAAACAATGAAAATGCAATTCATACCCAATATACTCAAAGAATAAAATAGGAAATAGATACACAGAATTGATGCAAAACTTCTCTTTATTAATACTTCAATGGTTACAGACTCAACCTACCCTACACACTCAGCTTCGAGGGTCCGTGCACTCAGCTGCATACTACTAGGCCTTTGCCCACTCAGCTGCAGAGCCTTCTCGTACTCTACGACCCAAGACTCAAATCTACAATTAGATAAGACTCAATTCTTCATCCATGACTTCCTTCTGTCTTCTTTACAACTTAGAGCCTCACTCTATTTATACAATTGCATGGTCTGTGGACCATGGGTAGATCTCTAAAGCTAACATTACATTACAAAAATGAGGGCGGACAACCCTATGACTCATTTACAAGCTTGCGCTTTGCGCCCATAAAATGCAGATTCTTTACATCGGATTTAGAAAAAATCTGGACTTTAAGCTCAAAACTTCCCTTGGAGGATCCCGTGCCCAACAGGACCCCAACACAAACATCGTGACTTGCCCTCGAGTCACTTTGTCGGTGTGGATATCTTCACGCAGAGACCTCCCAACTCTACTTGGACTACTGCAAGATCAGCAGCGCATTGAGCGGTTACCTGTTGTACCTCCTAGACGCGTTGTTCAGAGACTGCGGTACCTAAATTACTTCCCTGCATCTGCTCCTGTGTTCCCTACATCTGCGCGAGCTTGGCTTCAATCAAGGCTATAATGATGAATGCCTCATCGATCCAAAGTTGTACACACACCTTCAAAACCGCTTCCTTATGTTGCGCCGCATCTACCTACTCTTTGAGCACTTTTTCCTGTTACATCCATGCAAGCCTCTATGTAAGGGCCACCATCTGCGCGGTCCCTTGTATGTCATCGTACATTTGCTGCAACTCATGCACCTCTATTTCTAAGCGATGTATGTTCGGTTCCTCCTACAAAGTGATGAGGACCTCAAATGAATCTTAAAATAATTTGGTGTAGTCCTTCACTGCATTGTTGATCTCCTCTATTCCGTTGTAATGGCGCTGGCGTGTTGTTCCCTCACCTCTGGTGGAGTTGAAGGTTACGCCTTTAACTGCAGCTCAGCTATCTAAAGGTTCATCTCTAGTTGAACCTTAGCCATCTCTTCCTTCGCCTCGCACACCCCTGCTACTAGCCTTCGAATGCGCACCTCTACTGGTGCCTCTACTGGGATGGCCAACTCAGGGACCATCTAGTAGGCTTCTTTAACCACCTGCACAATCTGCCGGTTTTATGCCTCTACCTCATCGCACTGCAGGCTCAGTTGTTCCATGTTAATTCATTGTTCGCTCATCACCTGGAGCATGCAACCCTCCTTAGCTCGTAGTTCTGCAGTCACTCCGTCTAGCAGAACATAGAGTGTCTCCCGAGGGAGTGCAGCCATGTTTATCCAAACTCCCTTCAGTTCAATGACCGTAGGCCTGTCAGCCTCATTTTCTGTAACCAATGCCCCCTCTAGCAGCATTATAGTGTTTGTTATACGGGCGTGTAGCATTTCCTCAACTGCGGCTGTGCCTACTGTGAGGCTGGTCAATAAAGTACCATCCTAAGGAGTGTGCAACTGCAACTCATGTATATGTGCCCAGTGGGCCCCCAACACCATCTGATTTTCCTCTGTGAACTGCTGGAGGGCCTCCCCAGTTATGTTTTGCACCGTCTCCCCTATATCATGTAGATCTGCCTCAGTGAGGGTGATCAAGTCAAAAGAAGTCTTAAAGGCTTTCGACTTCTTCTGTGGCCCCACCAACTCTCTTAAGCACTGCCGCTTCAGCTGTGTGGACACTTTCTATGGATTTGCACCACCTTCCTTTGTTTTGGGCTCCTACTCAAGCGAGGGTGACTTCTGGCCCTCGCGCTCCTTCTCTGTTGCCTGTTGTTGTTCTGCCGCTGCCTTCGCGGCGTCGCGCGCCTCCTGCGCCTTGGCTACTGTCGCTTCATTTCTTCTCTTCTCTACCAACTGCACCATCTGTAGTTTTGCTGCCTCCTTTTTCCTTTGTGCAGAGTAATTCTCCGATTCCACTGGAGAACTGGCTGGAGCATGCCACTTCGGTGGCCACGACTCAAGCACGGAAAATATGACATCATTTGTGGCCAGGTAGGGGAGCTTGTTCCATTTCTTCGTGGGGTCCTTTTGCGCCCAGATATATACGTGATGGAAGTCCGCCTTGAACTCCACAAAGCTCTACAGACTGTTATAGGTAGTGGGCAATAACAGCGACTTGCGGTTAATCCCCATTCTGATGTTCATCTCAATGAACACCCAGAATATTTTATTGTCTTTGATCCTCTGTGCCTCTTTAGTTGCCCACAACGAAGCGTACTTTTCTACCTCCGGAAGATCCTTCACAATCGTGTGGAACTGGCTATCCTCAGGCAATTCCCAAGCCACCAGCACTATGGATAGTAGAAGCCACACAT
Organism: Pinus tabuliformis; assembly: GCA_031772625.1. Lineage (NCBI taxonomy): Eukaryota > Viridiplantae > Streptophyta > Pinopsida > Pinales > Pinaceae > Pinus > Pinus tabuliformis. The sequence continues at coordinate 1,120,937,793 of CM062819.1, read as the reverse complement.
AGTGGAAAGTCTTCCCCTGTTCTTGTGCCTCACGGAAATTCTACAAGAACTCCTTGCACAAGTACTCCGACCAGTTAAACTGGACCCCCTCTGCGCACTGCGCAACAAGTAATACCACCAACACGGGAACCTCATCCGTGCGACACTTCTGCATAACCTTTCCAGCCAGTATTTGTGTCACGACTCTGACCACATTGTTATTGATACTGGAGATTATGTACCCCCTCTTCTTCTTCTCCAGCTTGAATTTTTATTCATGGCCTCCACGATGACCAGATCGTTACTCTTACCCTCCAAAATATCTGCTGGGTCCTCTCCCTTGCAAGGGAGTTGGGTAATTCTATGGATCAGGTGGTCCATGATGGGGATGGGCTCCTCCAGCCACAAACACCCATCATGCACTAGACAGAGCAGCTACTTGATGACAAATATAGTCACTGGGGTGCAATGGTAATGCGGCACCCAGAGTAGGTTTAACAACCATGCTATTTCTACTCCGTGCAACCACTTGTGTGGCTCCAACTCTATGAATCCCACGGCTGCATTTTTTTTCAACTGAATTAGCTGTGTGGTTGCCAGATGTGGGAATTTCTCGTGGTCCATGAGATCCCAGTCTTCAAATTTTAGAGCTGGCACCTGTCTCAAGTGCACTCCATCAGAAACGATATCATCGCATAGCAGTGGAGTCTGTAGAGAGCTCTTGCTCTCATCTAGGTCCTTGCGCACTCTTGCTTTCCCCTTCCATGGAGGAACATACGCGGGCAACCTGGCCAGAGGGTCCGCACACTGGGCAATGGTCCTTATCATGAACCCGACCCTTTCATTTTACGCACCACACCTCTTCGCGTACTTCTAGTTGAGCTGTCTTGTCCTCTTTCAGACTCTGCATCTCAAGGCATAAGTTTTTCAACTATGTGTGGATCTACTGAACTCCCAAATTAGGATCCTACATCAAGGTCTCATGAAGCCTCATCATGATTACTAAGGCCTCTGCCTGAGTCGTTAACTTTTGCTGCGACAGCGCGCTCCTCAGATGTGGCATTATCGATGCTACAAACCATTCACGATGTTGTCCATCCGTCAGATTCATATTAGCTTCGCAAATCATGCACTTCAGCCTCTAATCCAACTCCCAAGGAGTCTTGCCTAGTATCATCATGATTTCTTTGAACCCAATGATCTACTATGCTTCAGACTTCGGCCTGCTAAATTCTCTGTTTAGTGCTGCTTGGATATCCGTGATCCCCACATTTGGATTATCATTATAATGCTTAATATACCAGGTCAGCGCGCAGTCCTGGAGGGCGCTGACCAATGAAGATTTCTTTATATTATCATCTATAGCTCCCTGCACTTCCCATATGGCTTTTATGACTAGCCAAAATTGGTCTGGATCCTCATTTCCCACTCCCTTAAACACAGGGAACTTTATCGTGCTTGCCATATTGACTCGTGGTGGTGGCGGAGGTGGTACGAGTGAAGATGGAGGTGATGGTGGTGAAGTTGGTGGTAGTGTGGCTGGGGGTGGTATGCATGGAATCCTCTACCTTATCAAATGGATCACACTTCACAGAGAGACCTTCGTGAGCTCTTCCAAGCCCCCTCCCAGAGGTGAAATCAAAGGGCTATTCTCTGGTCCCTTACTTCCTTCGTTTCTGTAGTTTTTTCCACTTTGCGTAGCTCTAAAAATCAAGGTAATTGCATAACCCTCTTTTCACACAATAGCATTTTAATCCAAGTATTAAAAGACTTTACGTACTTACCTCACAGTCCTTTGAGAAAGTGTCGCTCTGCCTTGCTGTAGCTAACTGAAGTGTCTACCGCAAACTCAGAAAATGAATCCTCCTATAATCTGATCAAGCTAGTGATCAACAACGCGTACGATCTGATCCTTCGATGCTTCCAGTATGTACACCAACTCTGGGGTCCACACAATAGGACCAGCGAGTTTCCACCTTCCTTAGCTATCTGCTAGCTTCACGATCCACTCATACAGCTCAGTAGGGAATGATACGAAGAAGATTCTGTGTATATCTGTGTATAGGTAGTAGTCTAACCGCTCTTCTTTTGTCAGTCGTGAATTCATGATCTCCTATGCCGTGAACTCGTGAATTCTCCTGTCCAACCAAGATTCAATTTTGTTCTTAGTTGGATTCCAATGATACGACATCAAGCATATCTATGCAGATTCTGGTCCCAGCAACGGAACCATTTGTTGGCTTGAGGGGGCTTGACCCAGGTTCAGAGTTAATTAGCCAAACAAATCCCTACACTACTGGCCCTTTCGGCATCAACCTATGGTGCGCAGACTGAAGTCTCACCCAAAGCAGTATGGGGGGATGCTGGAACCAAGTTTCCACACCCTCGAGATGTCTGAGGGGTCAATTTAGTCCAACTGTGAATACCTTTGCGCAGGTCACTTCGTAGACTGTCCTGATTTGAGAGAGCTTTGCAATCTGTTATAACCGCCTTTACGCAGCCCTCACTAGGAGCTAAGGTGATTTCACGCTGCTATGGCAGCGATCTGCTCTATTTCCCCTAATTACATTGTGTATCTTACTTATCTTCTTATAGATGTTAACTTCATGTAAACAGATACTTTATCTCACATTTATTTAATCAACACAATCATATATGTTCACGCACCATATAAACAGTGAAAATGAAATTCATACCCAATATACTCAAAGCATAAAACATGAAATAGATACACAGGATTGATGTGAAACTTCTCTTTATTAATACTTCAACGGTTACAGACTCAACCTTCCCTGCGCACTCAGCTGCAGGGGTCCGCGCACTCAGCTGCGAACTACTAGGCCTCTGCGCACTTAGCTGCAGAGCCTTCTCCTACTCTACAACCCAAGACTCGACTCTACACTTAGATAAGACTCAATTCTTCATCCTTCATCCATGACTTTATTTTGTCTTCTTTACAACTTAGAGCCTCGCTTTATTTATACAATCCCATGGTCCACGGGCCATGGGTACATCTCTAAAGCCAACATTACATTACAAAAATGATGGCGGACAACCTTATGACTTATTTATAAGCTCGTGCTCCACGCCCATAAAACACATAGTATTTACATCAGATTTAGTCAAAATCTGGGCTTTAAGCCCCAAAACTTCCCTTGGGGGATCCCGCGCCCAACACTAAACATGAAAAAGATGTTGAGTTACCCCTCCGTTGGAGTCAGACTCATAAAATTGAAATGACAAAGGACTTGTCACCATGATGATACCGAGCTACTCCTTTCGAGGGATCGTTAAAAATACTATGATGGATTCATCCAAAGGATGAAATTATACGACGATCATATGGTATCCTCTTCAAGCTTGGGATTAAAAATAAAGAGGTACTCGCTAGAAATAGTGGGGGGAAATGGAGGTAAAAATATATCCTGTATTTTGTATTTTGTATAAAGGAAGCATGTCACTCTTGAACATGTCACTTATTTATATCTCATTTCAGGAAATCCATTTACCTCTCATCTAATTATATCCTATTATCATCATGACCTCTGATCTTATGTTGAGTCAATTGCTACCAAATTTTGGAGTCGTGTCGCTGATATGTTCAAGAGAAGTCCTATCTACAATTCAAACCACTTACACTCAATTTTATGTTTCTACAACAATACTGAATCACTCTTTCCAACTCTGAAAAATTCTATGTTTCACGTCGATGATTTGGGAAACATTATGGCCCTCCTTTGATGGATCACTTCCCATTGACTCTAGCTCATTATCCAAGAAAATTATCTAGAAACTCCCTTTCTGTACCTTGGAGCTTGCATGCCTCAATGGAAGGTTCTTCATATCCAACGATAAGTTCACATCACTCGCCTTCGATCGAATGATTCTGTCAATGTTCAACTTCAACCTCATTGTTCACACTCATAGATTGTGTTGTTGTACCTTGAGAGCCATTGTCATCATTGGTGGTTTCCGTCGTACCCGGTAACGGTTTACATCATTGACAAGTAGTCAGGTGGTTTCTACCATGTTCAAATTCAACCCATTTATTCACATGGTTAGATTCGTACTTCGGTTGGATTGGGATGAAGATGAAGACCCTGGGTTTCATTTGATAAATATAGGTTGTGTGGAGTTATTAAGTATTCATTATTTTACACATGATCCCTTTTATTCATATGGTTGCGCCCATGTTGTGGATTCATACACATGATCCCTTCTATTTGGATGGTTGCGTCCATGTTGTGGATCCATACACATGATCCTTTCTAGTCGAATGGTTGCATCCATTCCGTGGATGTATGTATTGTTAGATTCTTACACTTTGATCATACTTACATTAGAGATGTTAGATATATTGTATTATGTTTTATTTGCAAGTCTCCTAACAGTGGTTCTCCAAAGTATTTGGCTTGATTTGTAAATCATTTCAGCCATCATTTCCCATTCTAACTTCATGCTTTAGGGGGCATTTGTTATACAATATTTTGCCTCACTCCTAGTCTCATATCCTAAGTGTCACACTTTGTGTTGCCAATGTCGCAAGTGTTGCAAAGTGACGAAAGCTATCAAAAACAATGTATTCACCATGAAACATGTTCATAAGCATCCATGAAGGAAGAAGAATACTTGCCTTGAAGAATTTCTGAAGAACTTTTCCAAAACCTTCTTTTTCAAGCCCAACGCTACTTTTAGTAAAAAAACGTGTGCTGGTAACCTTTTGTCTAACTAGTGACTAGTGTTGGCAACGTGCCTTTTGATAGGAAAATCTACACTGGCCCTCTTTAGACAATTTTTCTTAAAATGGACGAGAAGCTTCTTCTACTAGAAGTCTCAAGAATGGCAAGCCGGTTGCAGTTGAATGAGGATTAGGGCAAGACCTCCCATTCCTAGTTCCTGATCCTACTTTCATGGATCTTCCCCTTGAAATGTGGAACCTCTCCCTCCTTTTATGGATCCTCAGCTCCCTCTCCTTCCCTATAAATCAAACCACTACCATTTAATTTTTGTGAGTTGTTGATTTATCATTGTTTGGCTGCATTCTTATGCTGAAACTATGCATAAATGATGCTCATTTTGCTAAGGAGAAGGAGTTCTTGAAGGTCTCAACTAGGACTTAGAAACTCATCCAAAGGAGGCTTCCAACATCAAGGCTTAAGTGGTTGAATGCTTCCCTCATTTTCTATTAATAAATACATCATGTGTTTACTTTTCATAAGTGTGTAAATCATTACTCATTTAGTATGATACTCCTTGATTTGTCATATAGTTTATGTTAGAATGAATTATGCCATGTATGCCTTTGTCGTTTCAATTTGATCTTCCTTGCAGGTACTCATCCACAACAACGAAAAGAGGATTGAACTTGGAAGCAAGAATATTGAGGATGAAATCAACGGGTGTTAGCATCAAAGTGAGGTAGGTCATGTATCTTACTTTGTATTTTCTAATATAAACTAGGAAAGTTTTCACATGTTTGTCTGGTTTGTTCCTAAATCCTCTTATAAGACTAAAGAGATTGCTTATGTTCACAATAGGGATTGTCTGCACAACATACTATTAAGGGTCATGGCCTCTATCAACTTCTAGTAGAAGCAAGAGATGCTCCAAAGTAAGGCCTTTCAAGATGGGAGCAGGAATTAGAGATGTATAATTTTGAACAATTTTTTTAGACAAGCTCGCCAATACCATGGTATTTAGATATACAACAATACTTAGAGCACGACACATTTTCCACACATTTATCGAATGAAAAAAAGATGGAATTCACCTTAAAGATCTATCTTATCAACTTTTTCATGGAGTTCTTTTCAAAAAGCACCATAGTGGTGTCTTTGATAAGATGCTTAGAGCCCAAGGACACAGAGAAGGTATTAAGATATTTTCACAACGAACCAACAGGTGGACATTATGCGGGTGGTACAACAGCACATAAAGTAATGATGTTTTGTTATTATTGCACCACCTTATTCAAAGATTCTCATGCTTATGCTTGTAAGGTCCAAACTTATCAAATATGTGTTGGTCAAGACCCAAATTCAACCACCCCACTGCTACCAGTAGTAGCTGAGGAAACTTTCCAGTAATAGGGACTAGATTTTATTAGAGAAATCTTCCCACACTCATCAAAGAAACACTGATACATCCTAATAGTGACAGATCATTTCACTCCATGGACCAAAGCAGTTCCTTTAAGACAAGTCAAAGACCAAGAATTTATCCAATTCCTAAAGCAGAACATTATAAATAGGTTTGGTGTTCCAACGTCTCTTGTCTTTGATAATGCAACTTATTTGTCTTTATTGAAACTTTATGATTTTTCATTAGATAATGGTATTTTATTAAAGAATGCATCAAACTATTACCCATAGGGAAATGGTTTAGCAGAATAAACAAAAAAAATTCCCATTCACATAATTAGGAAAATTATTTTCTCTGAGAAAAGGAACTAGAATAATGCTTTGGTAAGTTCATTATGAGTTGATCGTCTAAATCCTAAACCTCCACTCAAAACCTCACCATACTTCCTGGTATACGATAAATAAGTTATCTTTCCTCCTAAATTGTATCTCCCAATCTTCGAACTCCCCCAAGAGTCCCAAGGAAGACCATTCCTTATGGTTTAAAGAAAGATAAATACTTTGCTTAAACTTGGGGAAGAAAGGCTGAAAGCTAAGTAAATAATTTGCATACACCAAAACCGTATTAAGTATTGGTTCGATAAGAAATCTGAAGGGACTAAGAGTTTTGATGTGGGTGGCTTAGTATTGAAGTGGGATAAATCCCATCAAGGGAAAGGAAAACATACAAAGCCCAGTCTCTATGGATAGGCCCTTATACCGTCGAAGAAAAATTTGGCCATAATGCTTTCAAGCTTAAATCTTTAGATGGGAGGACTGACCCTCTTCCCATTAATGGAAAAGATTTGAAGCATTATTTTCAATAACATCTCTAAGTGTGTTCCCTTGTAAAAAAAAAATCTTTATCGTTCGTTTTCGGTCTCATGTTTTTCATGTCCCATATTGTTTTGTGTCTTGGTCATTATACAAGAATAAAGCCTTGTGCGAAAGAGTGCACAACTTAGAAGGGATTTGTGGTGGAGAAAAGAGGAAATGAGGCAACCACAAAAATTAGCTATTTGTTAGTTCTTCTTCTTTATTTGGGAGGATTCCATAGTTTGATCTGACTATGGATAGGAAATATGATACATCCAATAATAAAACATTGAGAGAACCTATAAGATCTGCATCTATTCTAGTATCCCAAAATCCTCAACTTGGTGATGGATCTACTTAGTTTTTTACATGGTTATCCAATCGAGTAGAGAAAGGATAAGGGGAACACCTAAAGTGAGAAAAATAATATCATAGGTTATATTCATACTTATCTGAAGGGGCTACCTCTTCTTCTCTCAATAAGTCGGGATCCCTCTTCCGCCCATTGAAATAATAAGTGTTGAAGCATGGTTCTATTAAACAAATAAATAAAGTGTGAAAGAAGAGAAAGGCTTCCTCCATAGGGAGGTGAAGCAAGTGACTTCGCCAGGGTACTATTCAGGCTCATTGGCAACAAAGCAATGCTTGTGCTCCTGTAGTGACTCCATCAGGGTACTGTCCAGGCCAGCTTGGAGTGAAGCAACACCAGAGAGGAAACTCGTACTTTGAATATTTTAAACATGCCATGTACATATTACCCTTTCCTAAATTGAAACTATTGTGATATGAGATATACGTTGTGTGTTTGAACTAAGGAAATGGAAGTAAGGTGTTATGTATATAATTGGTGGATCAATACTTCCTGAAGGAATAACACTTTAATTGATAATATATTCCTAGGCAGAGAAGCTGAAGTTCATTTCATGTGTCGCCAAGTGTTTTCACTGCTACAACATCCTCCAAAACTTCATTATCATTCAAATGTTGGAGCCTACCAAATTTTCATATCAAGCGTCGTTTTGGTCATCAGGTGTCGCTTCAAGTCATTCCACATATTTCAAGTGCTTTTTATCATTCCTAAGTGTCATCACATTGTTATAACATATCTAGTGCACTTCATGGTTATAATAGCGTCCTTGTTGTAAAACAACAATTTTGGTCATAGTCACACAAACATTGTCTATTGTGCTTGGAGAGTGTTTGTAAATTGGCGTCTTGATGTGAATTTCTCAATTTTTGATCATGTCTAAGTCTTATTTATGATTTGGTATGTGTCGCATTTGATTTTATGTCTAAACTCATTGTGTTTTCCCCTTGTTTGATCTTTTAGACTTAGACAAATTTTGGTTGCACAAGTTAGCCCACTAAGTTTGGGAGAGTGCATAGTGCACTTTTAATTCTTAATCAGGACCCCTTCTCTATTTGGAGTGCACCCTACACCCTCCAAGAGAGCATAACACACTCCCAAGTATCATCCTCTCCTTCCCTTTCCGAAATGTGCCCTTAAAGTAAGCCTTCCTCCTTATTGAGTGCATGACACATCACTAAGCAACATAATGGTCCCTTCAGCCTTCAACCTTGTACCTTGAGCCCTTATTGGATTCTCTTGAGTGAAAAATGCACTTGGGAAGGCCCAATTATGGCCCCTTCAGCCTTTGGAATTGTGCCCAATGCACTTCTTGGCTTCCTTGAGGGCATAACGCACTTCCAAGCCTTAGTGCCCTTCCTTCACCCTTCAAACATATGCTTAGAAGCCTCCTTGTTCTTCTCGACCACACTGATAAGTTATGAACACAATTTTTAAATGAAAAATGTTAGAATAGGATATTTTTCAGACTGATGCTTACTTTCCATGAGTCATCTCAGTTGCAGGTATTCCAGAACAACATGTCAAATATGCATGAAGAGATCTAACAAAAAGGACAGTCAAAGGAAGCATTCAAGAAAAAAGAACATGTGATGTCACAAAAGGAAGAACATTAAAATCATGATGATTGATGTAGCCCAAAAGACTCCATATGATCAAATACCCTTTAGAGGGTGAAGAAATCAACAACATGGTATCTCGCATGCAAGATCACAGATACAAGTGGCAACATTGTCACATATCAAGAAAGTCCATTTCATTAGTCACTATGAGTCCAGTTTATCAATATTAGTGAATTTCCATGTTCACATTACATGATGGTGTGGAAATAATGATGTAAATATCTAATTATTTTAAAGACAAAGAAGTGGAAATCCAAAAGTCATGTCTAGACAAAAGATCCATGTGGAAAGTCCAAAAGACATGTAATTCCAAAAGTCATATGTAATTCCAAAATTCATTTAGAATTCCAAGAGTTATATATAATTCCAAAGGTCTTTAGAAGTTTAAAAGTCATAATAGAAACTCAAGAGTCATGGGGATGTGAAAGTTCATGCCTCAAGTTATAAAAGGAGCCTCATTACTCAAGCAAAAGACTTATCACCTTGGCTTCTCCCACAAGGCATTAAAGAGATAGAGATAATACTTTTGGGGAGAAAGTAGTGGTTTTAACACTCCACTATTGGAGCTATTGATGCTCATTGTACTCATGTATCTTGCATCTTTTGCTTAATACTTGAAGCCATTTGGAAACCACATTTTCATGCATGGATTGTGGATGTTTTGAGACTATTCTTCTAATGTTTGTGGTTTATGTTGGATTTCATTTGTACTAAAGTAATTTCGATGAATTTGGTTCTAAACTTGTTAGAAATGTGTTTTGATGATTTTAATGACTGTTCCATCTATGTGAATTATTTCACTTGATGTCTAGTGATTCTTCCTTATTTATGTGTGTGCATCCTTACTAGATTATCATCATTACTTCTCTTTTAGAGACTCACTTTTCTTCCTTGCAGTGAAAAAACCTTCATACATTTACAATCAAACATTCCATAAGGAACACTCTCTTGCACATTCAAAAGCACATGCAAGTTACTCTCTCATGACAATTACTTAAGCCAAGGACAATCTCTAAGTTAATGGCAGTTAGGCCATATTCCTGGATGGGCGATCCACTGTATGTTGGTGGGATACAGCACCATCAACAGAGGGAATACAAGAAAGAGTATTTGTTGTCAAGGAAGGAGGAAATAACTTAATGGAAAGAAATTTAGGCAAGAGGATGTTACTTCCATACTAATGAAGTAGGGAAAATTGACTACAATCTCAACAATCTCCAAGGGAGCTTGACCTACTCAGATTTAGAATAATTTTTTGGATGCATAGGGACATGAAATGAATTCAAAATATGGGAGGAGATGATAGATGCCAATATTGACATATTTTTAGCACCCATCAAATACCTGTTATAGACATTTTTGGGCACTACAACCCCAATCATATATGTCCATAAACCAAGGATTCCTAAGTCCCTAAAAGTGTTGTTCCAACCCCTAAAAGAACAAGGTCAACTAATTACATCACCTGCCAGAAGTTCTCCATGAAAAACTACTCAGAACTGGACAAAACTGGACCATCTCACCTGCTCCATGGTCAAAGTGCGCTGCATCCCACCTAAATGCACACGGGAGGTGCGATGCATACTGAAAATCCCTTATATGGGGTGCGATGGGCAAGAGTGGACAAATGGCAGAGTCAATTTTCGAGGTGGAGGATCATGGAATCTTCCAGAAACTTCTCCTATGACACTTGCCTCTCTGCATTCGCCCAGGGATGAGTAAGAGATCATCAATCTCCAAGTGGAATCAAGAACTATCAGAGAGAGGACACTAATCAAATTTCAGAATCTGACTCACCTCCCTGCAATCATCTATATATGGATCCCTCATCCCAGAGATCCAGGGGCTAGAATTTTGTATCTTGTAAGGAAGTTCTGCTGGTTTCTTGGTGTAACATCATAGTGTTGGGTGATCTAAGCTTTTCATGAGGTGAAGAAGGGCTTTCTTGCTAAGAGGATGACGCTGGGTCAGAACAATTGGTTGTAATCCTCTTTGCTATTCTTGATATTAATAAAGCTATTCAAGTTTTCCTCCACATTCTCGTATGATTGATGATATATTCTTTTGTGTGGTCAATATATATCTGGTCCTATATTGTTTATGATAGTAGATCTTTGTTCTTGGATAGTGCTATGCTGCTTTGATTCTACAGGTGCTCTTTGAAGCTGGGTAGACAAGGAATCGAGTGACAAAGATCTATCAGAAGGGAGAGGAATCAAGCAAGGAACCAAGTGCAAGACAGAGGTTGGTCTCCTTTGTTCCCCTCTTATCTACTTCTCATAAAGGAAAATGAAAGTAGTTTTAGTTTTTTTGTTTCTAAGATAGCTACCAGTCTTAGTGGGACTAGCAGCTCTGCATAGATACTAGATTTCCTGATAACAAAATTGCGACTCCGCTGGGGAGCGAATATATTGTTTGTTTGTCTATATTTGTTTGCTTTATAAACTTACAGACGGAGCCTGAAGTCAAGCCAGCTAGCCTTCGAACTTCATTTGTTATGTGAGTGCAAAGTAGATCAATGCTGCTTCAGTCTATCTCCGGGTTTTGTTTATGAACTGAACAATTGATTTACAAACTCTCTAATTTCCCTTGTGGTGGCTCTAGTAACCTCCTTATATCTACCCCTGTGATTTATTTACTGATTATCACTTGCTCAGCCTAAATCCCTGAACTGTACTGCAAACTGTGATCAAGAACTGGATCAAAAGTCTCGCACTGTACCATCGCATCCTCTCTTCAAGGATATCAATATGCATCACACTTCCCGTTTGCTGTAGGTGGGATGCGTACTGGAATCCCTGTGTAATAGGTGCGTTGATCAGAAAAGGCTAATTTTGCCTCCAGACTTTGGTTTTTCTTCACTCTTTTCAGCCCTATTCAGGAGTTTTGCTGTCTGTAGTCAGTATACCTCTGTTGGAAACCCCCTTCCTTGCCATTATTCCACCTCCATTGTGCAAAGAACTGTAAATGTTTTTATGTATTGTGAGCCATTTTCAGTTCTCTTTTACAAAGAAGTAGCGTAATTGAACTGTCGTTTCTTGATTTGGAAGTGTTGCAAGTGTCGTTTTCAGTCATAGAAGAGAATCCGATTATTCTTGATAGTCTATTACACTGTTACTCTTGTATTTGATTTGAATTAGTAGTTTTTCAAGTGTCGAAAGCAAGTTTTCAATTCCAAATCGCAAAGTGTCGCCATTGTCTTCATTTTGTCTTGAAAAGAAGCTTGTTAGTAATGTCGCTTTGAAAAATAATTCATATTTGCGCTTAGCTTTCTTTTTATCATTCACACATTAAGAAGGCTGAAAACAAATACATGCATGTGCATTTTCATTTAGACTGTTTGTTGGTTTGATTTACGACAGTGCATATAGTGTGTGCTCTCTGCTCTATGTTGAAATAATATCATCTCTCTTTCTTTAGTAGCTAGGATTTTCATTGCAAAAAGAAGATTAAACGATTGTTTATCATCTTAGATTGCATTTTAGGAATTGTATATCTACATCACGCGGTGAACCTGAAAGGCAAATTTCTTAAACAAGATCAACTGTAAAATAAATTTAATGAATCTAAAAATGCTTTGGAACCTAACGCACAACATTTAGAAGTCTAGGCTAGAGACTATTCCGGCGTCGTAAAGCCTGGTAACTGTTGTTTCATTGCTGGTTGGGTGATTCCTCCACTTTGAGACGACAAGTGCCAGTATGGACTTGTGCTCCCATGTACCGTCGAGTATATATTGGGAGACCACAATAGGCTATATCCTTTATCCATAGGAAGCCGTGTCTGCCGCCCTATCGATCGCAATGCACTGAACACAGCATTCGGGAAGATTGACTGTCGTACCGTAAAAAGTATTCTGCAGTTTTGCGATTGGTTTGGTAATCCCTCTGTCTAGATTTCCAGAGTAGTCTCTTTCGTTCCTTTTCAGACTCCTTAAAGTAAAATTTCCATCTGAGCACTTGTCACTTCAAGCTCATTAAAAAGCGAAGGCGACTAGAGTCATCTTTTGTTTTTTCTCAACTCTTAAAAATTGAAAAAACAAGTTGTGTCAAAGCGTCTAAAGTTTATTTTAATTGGAATAACAACACCTTTCCTACGTTGGTCTTAGGTTGAGAAAGATGGAGTCCACCAACCAAGGAGTTCCCCTTGGGGGAAATCCTAGTCCTTTCTCCTCTTGACGAGATGTCGGTGCACCTCATATGGCCACATTGTTGCTTCCAGGATTGACAATCGGCCTGCCCGTATGGCTCTTCTCGACCTCTGTCATTCAGAGCACCGTGATTCCTGAACAATCAAATAAGTAACTAGACGATACCAAAGCTACCGTCCAACCTTCTACTTCGTCCGATTCTCCCTCTCCTCCTTCCCCTTCGCTTGATGGAGCTGGTAAAGCCCAAAGTCAAGTAACTAAGAAGAAGAAGGAGAAGAAGAAGAAAGAGAAGAAGAAGAAGGAGCCAAAGACGACAGGGGGCAACCAGGAATCATCTAGTGAAATCCACACACTGCGCTGTCAAAGGCTAAATCTCCATGTGTCATTTGCAAAGTAGATCACTATCATCGAGATTGTCCCTGCATCCCTCAGATCCTAAGGGACTGGTCTCCTAGTTTGCACAATCCGGTGTCAACAACCTCTGATGATCATGTTGAAAGTACACCGTCAACTAGTGAAAGCGAAATGTCGGGAGAGAAAAGGAAAACTAAATTCCCTTGTAAACTGTGTGAAGACGATCACGCCGTCCACTGTTGTCCCTTCCTAGACGAGGCTAAAAGAGTTTTGGACAACCGTCCGATTTCACCGTTACGGCTTCCTCCTGGATATAAGAAACTCTTGCCAAGTCCATCACTAGTTGAAAATCCGACTGACACGCCATTGTGGTCGGTCGAAGTGTCTATCATTGAAGATAAACCATCTGAATCCACACCAGACGAAAGTCAAAAGGTCGAGGCGGCAGTTGACTCGGTCTTGCCTTCAGAAGGTCCATCTTCAGATGATACAGTCACCGGAGAGAACAAGAACGACACCGTTCAAATTCTCTTCGTAAACACAGACTCCGATGAACATGGGGGCAGTCTACCCGTTCCTTTACCGCAGGAAGGAAGTTCGTCAGAGTCATATCCGGCTGTCTATTTGGTCCCACCTCCAAGCAACCTAGTTGTTTCCTTCGATTGGAATCTACTAGGCAGACCCCGTTTACCGGCTAGTGTACCATTTCGAATCATTGCACAAATATACAGAATGGTCATAGCTGGTACCATCATAGATGAAGGGGCTTCTGTGAGTATCCTTTCCTCAACTGCTTGGAAAGCGCTTGCTTCGCCATCGCTTTTGCCTGAAATGAGAAATCTAACAGGCTTTGACAAAGGAACCAGTCGACCGTTAGGGATCCTTCCCAATGTGTCGATAACATTGAGAAGGAAAACTGTTCAAATGAACGTAATGGTAGTCCAAGGACCCCTAGATTATAATCTACTCCTTGGACGCGACTATATTTATTGCATGGGAGCCATTGTCTCCTCGCTCTTTAGAGTAATGTGTTTTCCACATGAAGGAAGAGTGGTCAAGCTCGTAGACCAGCTTTCATTCCCCGGCACACACATAGAAAATAGTCAAATACCATCCCTGAATGGTCTTTTCACGCAAGGAATGTCTCATCAATCCCCAGTCCGTCCACCTAATGAGCACGAGTGATTCGGGAGGAACATGACTGAAACCTAGGGGGAATGCACCCTGGTCTGTTTCGGTAGAAAAACCTTGGACATATGGTAGGTTTCCGCGAAGGATATATCACTGGTTTATGATATTAGACTGGAATAAGATACCTCTATCAGAAGGTAGGCCTTTCCCGATAGAACAAATGTTTTGTCTGCAAATTGATGGGTAACCTGTAAAAGGTAGGCCTTTCCCAATAAAACAAATGTTTTGTCTACAAATTGAGGGGTAACCTGGAAACTCTACTTCACTATACCTGAGGGCATGCAAACCTTTCGGCATGCAAGTGAAGAGCGACCATTTATTTTTTAAAATTTGTAGGTCCTCTAACCCTTTAAACTTGTAGGATTGGTCGTTTCCTAACTTGCATAAAGAAAGGATGTGGGGCAAAGCTTTGAAAAAAATGCCATCTTAGACGAGACATCCTTATTATACAATTGGATCGAGTAGTTTTTATGTGGAGTTCAAGCTCGTTAAAAATTAAACATAAGCAGTGAGCAAATGTTTCCCCCAGAGTTTAAGCTCATTCATTAAAAAATGAACCAATTTCCGGTAAATAACCATCGTGAATGCATTATCATCAGCCTTTGAAGCCTTGGTCGTGTTCTTCTCATCACCTCCACTCTAAATTGGCTGATCATTCACCTCCATTTGATTGTTTACCCTTTTTGAGGAACAGCTGCGAAGAGTGATCCTGTTAACCATCCTTGTGACACTGCCGTCATTGGAAAATTCCAAACCTTACCTGGAATTAGTTGCTACCCGAATTTATCACTCGTTCCTCGAAAAATGAGTCTCCTTTAAGCTCTTTTCATCTGACTCATAAAATATGAAAAGATTGCCGAGTAATTAGCCTCTCCAGCTCGTTAAAGTGACCGGAAGTGCTATCTCTCCTTTAGATTTTAATCTTTTTGGACCTGAGGGATTATTACACAAAAAGATCGAGCGCTTGTTTGTTTGGCTCGTTAAAATTACCTAAAATTCATCCCTTTTGCATTATTTTATACTTTTTCGGACTTAAGGGATTATATGACGAAAAAGAATTGTTGGAGTTTTCTTTACATCCCTTTCAGACTCTCTAAAATTGAAAAGGACTGAGTTATCTTTGTTGTTAAACTCTTTAAAACCGAATAGCGACAAACTTGTCCATACCGACAAGAACGAGTTTCACTATCGCTAGGCTCGTTAAAACATAGCGATGGGTTTGCCCGAAGGGAAAATTATAGAACAAGCATATGTTATCCTCCTCAAGCTTGACAAAAATAAAGAGGTACTAGTCAGCAATGACTGGGGAAAAATTGGGAAGAAAACTTGAAGAAACTTTATTGGTAGCAAGTCGCTCTTGAACATGACACTTTCACTCTGCATCCGAGTCGGGTTGGATTGTTCTGTTCACTGGTCATATCACCATTGGTCCATCACACCATCCATATTTGGGGTTAACGCTACCAATCCGTCATGTCAGTGTCACTGGTATGTTCAAGAGAAGTCGCTCAGAGAATTCACCTGTGTCTCATCCACTGCAATACATTCACGCTCCATTCTTTCATGACCGCCACCCTGAACCCTGTATCATCAGACCATTTTCACCTCCAAAATAATTTACTCCATTCCATGCTGTAGATGTGGGATTCATTAAGGCCCTCCTACGGCGGGTTGCTTCTTGTCAACATCAGCTCATTATCCAAGAAGTCAACTTAGGGACAACCCCTTCAGTACTTTGAAGCTTGCATGCCTCAATGGCAAGTTTCTCACTTCTGGCGATAGGTTTACATCAATGGCCTTCGACCGAAATATTTTGCGTGGTGTTCGATGCCAAGTCCCTTATTCACACCACGTGAATTGTACTGTAGTACCTTGAGGGTCATCATCATTATCAGTGATTCCTCTCGCGCCTGTTAACAACTTACATCATTGGCTGGTAATCAGGCGATGTCTTTCCATGTTCGACTCCAGAACATCTCTCACATGGATCGACTTGTACTTTGAGTGAAGATCGAACAAGATTGAAGACCCCAGATCTAGTTTCATCCATCCAGGCTATGATATATATTCAGGAAAATAAAGACATCAAATGTACATCATTTCTGCACAGATAATCATCCAATCTAAGGGATGATGGCTCTACCAGAATCATCAGTCTGCACTCATACGATTGTCTGTCTTATGTACATGAAAATGAATTTATAAAGCTAAGCATGGGAATGCCCGCCTCAGCTAGATCATGAAAATATTATGAAGATAATGTATTGTATTGTATCTTATTACAGGTCACCTTCCAGCTCGAAAAAACTTTGGATCCTCATGATAAAGCATTTCACCCGACATCAAAAGATTAACGACCTCATGCTTTAGGGGGCAACTGTTATAGACATTTTTGGGCACTAAAAACCCCAACCATATATGTCCATAAACCAAGGGCTCCTAAGTCCCTAAAAGTGTTGTTCCAACCCCTAAAAGAACAAGGTCAACTGATTACATCACTCCCAGAAGTTCTCCATGAAAAACTACTCAGAACTAGTCAAAACTAGACCATCTCACCTGCTCCATGGTCAAAGTGCATTGCATCCCACCTAAATGCACATGGGAGGTGTGATGCATACTGAAAAGCCCTTCTATGGGGTGCGATGGGCGAGAGTGGACAAATGGCAGAGTCAATTTGCGAGGTGGAGGATCATGGAATCTTCCAGAAACTTCTCCTGTGACACTTGCCTCTCTGCATTAGCCCAGGGATGAGTAAGAGATCATCAATCTCCAAGTGGAATCAAGAACTATCAGAGAGAGGACACTAATCAAATTTCAGAAGCTGACTCACCTCCTTGCAATCATCTATATATGGATCCGTCATCCTAGAGATCCAGGGGCTGGAATTTTGTATCTTGTAAGGAAGTGCTGCTGGTTTCTTGGTGTAACATCATATTGTTGGGTGATCTAAGCTTTTCATGAGGTGAAGAAGGGCTTTATTGCTGAGAGGATGACGTTGGGTCAGAACAATTGGTTGTAATCCTCTTTGATATTCTTGATATTAATAAAGCTATTCAAGTTTTCCTCCACATTCTTGTATGATTGCTGATATGCTTTTGTGTGGTCAATATATATCTGGTCCTATATTGTTTATGATAGTAGATCTTTGTTCTTGGATAGTGTTATGCTGCTTTGATTCTACAGGTGCTCTTTGAAGCTGGGTAGACAAGGAAGCGAGTGGCAAAGATCTATCAGAAGGGAGAGGAATCAAGCAAGGAACCAAGCGCAAGACAGAGGTTGGTCTCCTTCGTTCCCCTCTTATCTACTTCTCATAAAGGAAAACGAAAGTAATTTTAGTTTGTTTGTTTCTAAGATAGCTACCAGTCTTAGTGGGACTAGCAGCTCTGCATAGACACTAGATTTCCCGATAACAATACCCTTTTGCACATATTCTTCCCAATAATGCATTTTTTTCAAGGTATAATTATCCTATTAACATGCCATTTCAATACTTATTCTTATGTATTTTTAGGAGATTTCTACCTTTATGCGCTAATAATGGTATATAAGAAACAAGTCCTTCAAATACATAATAAAAATACACATAATTTAAAAGCACAAAAATCAAAATCCACATCCACATACATGGGATGAAAGCCTTCCATATGTTCAAAATAGCTACAACAGAGCCCTCCACAACTATATTTGTAACAATCCTCTGCAAGTGTGCTTTGGGATCCAACCATTGGCCCCAGTTAATGTAATTATTCACATTGCATCTTTACCAACAGAGTCCTCCCATGCTTAGGTTAAGATAGATAGAGAAACCAAATTTGTTGAACATATCCATCACCTCTAACAACCAGTTCATGATATCATGTAGAAAGTCAATGCTAAGTAAAAGAAGTGACATGAATAGCACAAGGTTCTACACAAGTTTCAAGTTGGTGATAAGGTGTGGTTGCATTTATAAAAAGAGTGCCTCATAGACCCTCATAGGAATATTATACCACTCAGGTATGGACCTTACATAATCATAAGGTTGTGGGTGAAAATGATTTTGAATTGAGCATTCAATCTTTCCCTTACTTGCACCTAGTATTTAATGTGGAGTTGGTTCAACCATAATTTCCACCTCTATTGGACACCTCAGAGGCAAACAAGAAATTTTCCCCCACAAAACTCAATTATGACTGCATTGAACAAGATACAATGGATTGGATCAAGGACACGAAGATAAAGGATACTCACTAATAGTGAATACAATTATATCAAGTTGTCAAAGTAGGGTAGCTTCTTCATTAAGGTAAGTGGCTCACCATGATCCAAATTCAATAAATTTTTCTCCATCTAATGAGAGAACTTGATGCAATGGAGATCATTACTCACTAAGAGGTAAGGATTGATCTAGGTCAATATTGGTGGTCACACATCTCTTCCATTAAGTCAATGGTTCTTTATCTTCTTGGAAATGTTTCTATGGTTTTTAAGGTCCCAAACTTCTAGGGCCATTTTTAAGCACTAAATGATGTTTTTTGGTAGTTCAGGGGGGCCAAGAGTTACCATGGAATTATTCCCTCCTGGTTAAAAATTGTATTCCTTGGGTAGTTATTTTCAATGAGCTATTGTGCACCCCAAATTCTTATTGTATGAAAAAATTGTGTCCCTAGGAAGTTTATGTACCAATTGTCCACCTCAAGGACCACAAATATTTTGGGGGCTTCATATTCCAGGGTTAGGGTTCTAGACATTGACAGTTCTTTATTTATGTTAAAAGGTCATTATTTTGCCTCTTATAATATATTTTGTGAATATATGTATTTTTCATCTCTCTCTCTCGTCAGAGATAGATACCACCATTCTAGATCATTTTTGTT
Source organism: Pinus tabuliformis (assembly GCA_031772625.1). Classification (NCBI taxonomy): domain Eukaryota; kingdom Viridiplantae; phylum Streptophyta; class Pinopsida; order Pinales; family Pinaceae; genus Pinus; species Pinus tabuliformis. The sequence continues at coordinate 1,120,918,339 of CM062819.1, read as the reverse complement.
CTACATTATTTTTCTATTTCATTTATTGATAGAACTTGGATTTTCACCATATTGTTGTGCTTTCTATTATATTTGTGTGTGTGTGTGTTTCATTTCCGTTTTGACCACTCATTTATTTCCTTGTATAGCTCAGATCATGACTCCACGAATTCCTTACTTGCAAGTATTTGTCTATACTCCACCAATTCTCCACCAATTTCAAACAAATACTCCAATTCTCATGCTTATCTTTTTTCAAAGGAATATTTAAAACAAATAACGAGAAATGTAACTATGAATTTCTCTTAATTCAATATAAGTACCAATAGGTTGATTGGTAAACTTACCTTCAACTTCAATCATGTTGGATTGATGGTTTTATTATTGATTTTCCAGGGTGGCATATTTTCTTGGGATATTCCTACCCACATATTTCATTATAGATTTCTCCTATATTTTTTTCATGTTCCTCATTCTACGTTCCTTTTGAGGGAAATATCTATACAAATGATTTCATCCACATCTCAATTTTGTATTGGTTTCCTTTCCCTTTTCCAAAGGAATTTGTTGCTAGGAATATAAACTTGGAACAATTACAATTGAAAGGAATGGAAAAATAAAACATAGAAGAATACAATACACAAGAGACACAAACATGTTTCACCCAAGATGATCTATGTCCATCAATAAATATCCACTCCTTCCTTTATTTCATCTAGTGAAATGAATGGATACAACCTATAACAGATCTACTTCAACATCCTATTCACATTCTTACAATCTCCTCTCATTTTTACTATGCTTTCTCATAATACACAACCATAAAATAATGAAGTATATTAACCATTTTGAATTCTCCATTACATGCAAGCCACAAGCATAATACCATGACCTACCAATTCCTTGGGTCACCAATATCATGGGCATAAAAACCACTTGTTTACCTAAAATGGAATTGACTCTTCCATCGACTCAAGTTTAACCTAACATTCCCCACTTTAAAATTTAATTGATGTAATTATCTCCTAAACTCCCCCCCCCCCCCAACAAACAAAGTTCATTACCAAGTTATAAGGAAATCTCACATGCTCCTCACTATCACCCGGGTCTACATCTAGACTTTATTGGTAATTTGCCAATGGTACACATTCCTAACTAGGTTTGATAGTTGTATGCCCATTTACAAGTAATGTTTTATTTTATTTTATTATTTTTTAACTACATTTAATCAATAAGATAATTGGGCTCCACAACCAACAAACTCCCACTTGGAGACTAATTATAGCAACTCCAGTGCTACTACGCCTACTAGACTATGCTTCAAATTTGGACTTGGAAAGTTTATCATCTTCATCATGATGTTTGATGACCAATTGAAACTAAGAAGGAATTGTGTGTTTCCCTAGTTACTACCTTCATTAACATTTCTAAAGGAATCTGGCTTGTGTGTATGTTTTCTATCTTCAACTATCCATCGTCCAAAACTAATCATATGAAATGGTACTTGAGTTGTATAATTTTTGTCTTAGAATGGAAGGTTGGGTTCGTTATGAGATGAATGGAAATCTAACTATCATTTAACAACCTACTATTTTCATTCTCCTTTCCCAATTCCTCTATAAACCTATATAACCAAATCATCTCTTTACTAGCCTATGTAGTAACAACATACTTTGCTTCCATTGTTGAAAGTAAAACAACCTTTTGCAAATCTGAAATTCAACTTGCTAGTGTTCCACTATAGTAAAAAGATACCTTATGGTGCTCCTCCTACTATCTATAGCACCTCTAATATCTTATTCAACATACCCCTATAGAAAAATGTTTGAACCCCTAAAACATAATGCCTGAGTAGCGATACCTCTCAAATACACAAGAATCCACTTTACTTCCGGCCAATATTATTTACTTAGATTGTTCATATACATGCTCATAACTCACACTATATGTGTAATATCTAGCCTTGTGCACACCATCTCATACATAAAGCTACCAAATTCTAATGAGTATAAAACCTTCCGAACATGTAGTCTATCTCTTCCTATGTCTTGGGACACATCTCCTTATTTAATTTGAAATGGCTAGCCAAAGGTGTACTAATTGGTTTTGAATGTTGCATTTTAAATCTTTCCAAGACCTTCTCTATATACTCACTATAAGACAATGTTAATTTACAATTTTTCTATCTCTTATTACTCTCATATCAAGGACTTGATTTAAAGCATCAAAATCCTTCATTGTAAACGAAATATCCAATTTTATTTTGAGAACATTTACAGTCTGCATGTTAGACCTTGTGACAAGCATATCATCTATATACAATAACAAAATAATATGGATACCATAATCTAATATCTTAAAATGAACACATTGGTTGGAATGAAATCTATTATAACCTTATTTTTTCATAAACATGTTTAATTTCAAATACCATACAATCTCTTATTCAATATACATATTAATTTATCCTTGCCTTTGGCCTCATATCACTATGGTTGTTGCATATAAATATCTTCTTCCAAATATTCATGGAGAAAAGTTATCTTGACATATAACTATTTAAGATGCATTTTTTCTACTACTACTAGACTTAAAATAGTTTGAATTGAATTCATTTTAATAACAAGAGAAAATATTTCATTAGAATCTATTTATTTCTTCCCCTTTACAACAAGTATGGCCTTGTACCTCTTTTTCCCTACATCTTCTTCCTTCAACCTATAAACCCATTTATTCTTCAATGCTATTTTACCTATAGGCAATGGAACCAAATACCAAGATTGGTTATGCACCAAATATTCCATCTCTTCCCTCATGCCTTACTCTCACTTGTCTTTGGTTTCTATCAACATTACTTCATATCTTTCTAGTTCACCAAAATTAGTCGACAAGACATAGTAGAGTAAAGGAAAGTATCATTGAGTGTGTCTACTTATCTTAATATATATTATGACAACACTTATAGGAGCTTGCGGTACCTGCCACTATTGTTGAATTTTTTATTTTTGGGCACCTTAGGAATTTCATTTATGTTATTTTATCAATATCTATGTATTATTTTTTTATGTTTCCCTTTCCCTTTACCTGTAATTTATTTATGTGCATGACTTTCTCATTTAACACCACAACTCTAATATTATCAATTTTGTGATTTTTCATAATCCCCTAAGCGATAACTAAAATCATTAATTCCATAGTAAATAAAGGTACACTTCTTGGGTTTTTCCTCAATCTTTTTTCTATTTTATCTATCAATATGCACAAATTCTTCATAACCAAAAGTATTCATAAATAGGTAGTTTATATTTCTACCTATCGATGCCTGCTCTAGAATGCCACCATCTAATGAACTTGAACTTCCTCTATTTATTAAGTAGATAGAAATATCCACATCTTCCCAAAACTATAAAGGAAATCCTACATGCAATCTCATACTCCTCGCATTCTCCATGATTGTCTTTTTCATCTTTTCTATCACACCATTTTCTTGTGGTGTCCTTGGAACCATGCTCTCTCTATGAGTCCCATGGTATGAATAGTAACTATCAAACTCATTTTTGCAATATTCACCTCCATTATCTGATATGAGACCGTTCAACGTATTTCGTGTCTCATTCTCAATAAGATCTTTGCATTTCTCAAACGCATCAAAGAAATTATTTTTTAATGAAATAAACCCAAGTTTTTTTAGTTGCGTCATCAACGAAAGTAACATAATAATAAGAGACACCAAGAGATGATACATAATTTGGTCCCTATACATTTGTATGCACAAGCTCTAACTTTTCAGTCGTATTTTCCTTCCAAACTCTGAGAAATTTGACTCTTTTCTGTTTCACATAAACACAGTTCTCACATACATCCAAATCAACTTGTTTCAAACCTAGAAATAATTTACTTTAGTGGAGAATTTGTATCCCCTTCTCACTCATGTTCCCAAGCCTATGATGCCACAATGTTGTATCTACTCCTATAGAAAGCAAATCAATAGAAAGGTAAGCATTACCAACACATAAATACAATGTACCTATATTTTATCCTTTTGTTATTACCAATGATCCTTGATTGGTTCCATCAATAGGTATATTTTAAGGTCCATATTGTTATCCTCCAACCAATAAATTCTTTCTTTCTTCACATTAATTTACATTTTTTGCTATAATGTGCTTAGTAGGAAGACTGAAGTGTGTTTTTCATACTTCATGGCCTAATGTGGTTTAAGTGTAGGAAAGAGAGAATTTTTTAGTACATTAATGCCATAGAGACACGTTGGAGCTACCTAGAGGAAGTGTAGGAGGCCTGTCCCCTACATTTACTCTCCTTTGAATTGAAGTGATCCCTAGAATCACTCATTTTCACTCACTTAAAGCTCGAGGTCCACTAGCAGTCGATGAACTCAAGTGCATGAGAGGATCTAAGGGAACTATACCCACTGCTTTCGATGTTTTGGAGGGAAGCAATCTTCCTTCCAAGGGAGCTGCCCCTCAATCATATTTTGTATAAATAAACATGGCTAAGGGCTCATTATGATATGAACTTTTGGGAGCTACGAAGATTTATTGAGATCCAAGTACTTGACATTGTTATTTCCATTTTGTTATGATGTATTTGAACTCCATTTTCTGTTAATGAAAGGTTCACTATTAGTCCATATCTATGTTAACTTTGGAGGGATGAGACCCTTGGGTTAGGGCCCAACCCAGAGGCTCTAGTCTCTCTTATGTATTTTATTTTTTCATTGATTGAGTAGTGGTACTTCTTTCCTTGTTTAAACAGAAGTTAGATTTCAAAAATTGTGGTTGCAGGCCTTATTACCACCTCTATTGTCGGGAGTGTGGGTGAGGAGTCTACAACAACAAGCCAAAATATTTCTTTGGTTTCCTTTGAAATTTGTTACGATTTAGTTTATATTTCTTTTACATACTTTGCTTTTTCATCCTAGAAGTTAAGATCATGGCTTTTCATATGGATTAGATGCATGTTGTAGGATAAAGTAGCTCTTGATAAAATAATATTCAACTCATCCTTTCCATCTGTTAAAGCCTCAAAAATTTGCTACTCCAACATGGGGGATAACCACGTGGTCCGGACCTTAAAGGAAGCTCCTTTTCCGTTTGATGTGGTGGCTCCGACTAGGGATGATGGGACCAGCTTTCTTGAGTGGGATTGAAAATGAGAATGGGTGGTTTTCAAGCAATTGCAATAAGAATAATGATAACTAAATGACTTATTCTAGCATTCAAATCTCTGGCTAACTTAATCTAATATAAACCCAGGGTATTTTGTGTGATATGCAATCTAAAAAAGATATATGTTTGACATGTGATAATCATTCACGCATTAAACAGAGATGATAACATGTAAAGATAATTTCCTTGACTAAATAGTTATTTAAGGAAATGTATAAACTATATTGCATATATTAATGATCATATATGAAAATAAATTCTTTCAGCTAGGCATCATACAGTAGTGCAATTAACACATAACATAAAGAACATACTCCATATATAATTCACGAAAATGAAATGTTATCACTAATTAAACAAAACAAAACTGCTCATACAAGATAAAAGTACCATACATGTGAGTTTCTGCTCATTTGACTAATGACATAGATCAACTCATTTCTTCAAATCAAATTATTCTCCAAGCATACAATATTGCATCAACAAAGGAAAATAGTTTGATAATCAAAATTAATGACCATGTTCCATAGTTTCATCAAGGTATTCACAAACTTACAGAAGTGCATTGTTTGCAAATTTTTTTGATAAAATTATGGACCCTTCTCAAAATGCATGAGAAGGGTATAAATACTCTCTAACTAAAGTTCAAAAATACATTATATAAAATATCTTGAGGAGGTTTCAAACAACCTTCCTCTTAACTAGCAAATAACTCTAAAAATAAAAGTGATTTGATGACCAGAGGTTATAAAGATGTATTTTTGTATACTGGCTTTTCCTTTAGATCTCATATATTGGCCATTGGTTTCACTTGAAAAGGTGGCTCGAATTGCGACCTAACCTGTCCCGCGAAAATGGAATATGTGAGAGGTGGCAACATCCTTTGTGTTGAATTGAGTGAACAATTCAATGTTATAATTTGGCTATGAGGTTTGAAAAGGAATTTCCAATATGCCTCCCAGCCAGCCTTCGATAATTTTGTGATCACCTCGCTTTGGTTTTTCACCTTTTCCTTCCAGCTTTTATCCAAGTCCTTCAAATTTTACAGTGACTTTGGGTTACCTTCTTTTATCAAGTTGGTAGTGTGAAAAGTGTGGTTGACTGCTTTTATTATATTTTTAGCCACTCCTGCTGCTCTCGCTACTGCCAACTCTTCCTACTTGATCCACGCATCCTAATCTGTGAACAATATATCTTTATGTGTTTCTTTTATTTCTCGCACATTAGCATTTCTTCCTTCTTCAAATTCTTGCCATTCAATGTAGTCAGAGGTCTTAGTATTTAAATCATTAAAATTAGTTCTCTGATCAATTGCCTTATCTGTTAATTGGTCACTGGTAATCAGATAAGGGGTGATATGCGACATTCTTTGGCAGAATAGATTTTGTTGTTTTGAAAAAATGGAGATTAACTCCAATGCTTCTTTAATGAATTCATCGATAGTAGGGACATCTTTATACTTTTCTATGGCCTCTTTCAATTCTTGGATTTGCATGTTCTTCATAGAGATGTCTGCTTCAAGGATTATCCTTAATACTTCCATACTCTACTGCAAATGGACTATTTGTTCGGCGGCCTGTTTGTTCACATTTTCTTTCTCTATCACCATCTGTTGCTCAAGATGCACTATCCTATCTTCCATTTCCCTTAACAAAATGGATACCTTTGTGGCTTTATCCATGGTTGCAGTAGCATATGCCCCTGTAAATTGCGATAGCCTGGTTAAATTTTCAGCTGGGTTCGAAGGAATATCCCTCCAGACTATGTCCATTAGTTCATTCCCAGGTGGGATTTCGAGTGTTTCTACTCTCCTTATTTTCCTTTGTCTTCTTACTATAGCCTTATGTAGTGGGATGTAGAATACATCTAAGGTTTTTATCTCTGTAACCTTTAGAATAATTTAAGATGTCAGAAACATAGGGATGATTTCTGTATTCTGCGAACTTGTCCCTTGCTCATCCATTGGCTCCGACTCTAAAATTTTCTGAGTTTGCTATGGAGTATGATATTCTGTGGTTTCCAGGACATATGTTGCCTTGGGATCATATTGGATATTTTTATTAAATTAGTCCCATTCTTGCTCCAAATCGCTTCTTTTACCTTCAGGACCAGTATCTTTAGTTCGGTCAGTTATGACCTATTTTTCGGCTGACCTTCTGCTGGATTCCACTGTAGTCTTTGTCTTTGATGTCTTCCCTGTATCATGGCTTGTGTTCACCTGAGATTCTACATGAGAATTTGGCACTTCGTTGTTAATAGTTACACTGGGAGTAGGCTTGTCATCAACTCTTAACAAATGCAATGGGATTGTCTCGAGCCTTTGATTTCTAAATTCCTAAAACTTTACAAAATCATCAGGATTCAAATTTGACTTTGCCCAATCGAATGCCTGTTCAAATTTTTCAGTTGATTGTAAAAGATCTTCGAATTTATGGGATTCATGGACTTAGGGTTTGAGCTTTAGTGTTGTAGTAACATCTTTTGCTACTTTTTCCGGGTCGAATTGCCTCTTTGGCAGAGTATGGAGCTCGAGGCTCTCTAAGCTTAGTAACTCCTTGTTTGCATGGTTGAATTTTGCCAATGAAAAAGAACCACACCAAATGGGAAAGGGTGGCCATAATTATTTTTTATTATCTTTCAAGGTCTTGGTCAAGCCCTTCCCAACAGTTTGGTGAGCTATTTCTCTGGCTAAGAGCTTGTCAGAGACATACAAAGGGAGTACATGTGGGTCTGTTGTACTACCATAAACTCTAATATATGTAAACCATTGTTCAACAAAATACTTGCCTACTACGAGAAGGTTTGTAGTGGCTTCTTTAGAAAATCTAGGGGCTTTCTTATCAAAAATCAATTGGTGTAATGGTAAAATAACACCATGGCATATTTTGTAAAAATGGGGAATAAAATGGGATTCCCACATCTATTTGTGACTGATATGAATGGGGTAGGGGTCTTGCAGAGTCCATTTCCAACCCATGATTGGAAACTTAGTACAGAAATAGATGGCATCCATGATATAGGCACTGAAATAAAATGGAGGAAGGTTCTCTGTGGAGGTGGATCTCTTTTGGCGATATTCGGAAATAGCAGTAGCTAGGTTATCAGATAGGATAGTGGCCCAATTCATTATATGGGAATTGACACAAGCATCAATTAAAGGGACCCATTCTATAGAGAACTTGGTATTATTAGGTAATCCATATAATCTACATAACATAGAAGCTGCATAGTTATGGGGATTTTTTAAAGAAGTAATGGGGTACATACCTGTCTTATCATATTTAAACTTGTTCTCTGGGACTCTCTAGCCCTGAATCATTTTGAAGGGTTCTTCATTCTTCTTTGTGAAGTTGGTCAGAAATGGTTTGTCATATATATCCTGAGGGTCAGGAAGATGATACATTTGTTTCAAATCTTTAGCTTTGAATGATCCCATTAGCTCCCTCTTTGAGTTCCTGAATTGTCTATCTTCTATAATTAGATTTTCCATGACCCATCTAAGCATATCAGTGTATGGGAGTATTTTAGCTCTTGCTCCTATTTTGTGAAGAAAGGAGCAAGCAGCATCTTTGAATTGAACTCCAGAGGGTTTTATTGAGTCTTATGTCACCTTGGTGACAGTAATTTTAGGTCGCTCATCTTCAAGCCTGTTGTAGATGACTTCCCATGTCATTGCTCCTCCATCGGCACTGCAAACTGTATCAGCAAATACGGGCGACATTTCTGAAACCTCAGACTGTGAAATGCTATGTTGCTTCTGCTTTTGCATTACCTTCCACAATGACATCTCTTTTGAAGCTTGTCTAAAACAAAAGAGATATATCAATGCACACAATAGAGGGAAATTAAGGTTGAGATCTCTTTGAAATGAATTTGAATCGTGGGAAAATTTTGAATATGATTTTTATTTTAACTATCAATTCCTTTCCTTGAGCTACTAAACATTAATTACTCTGTCAAACCACTTAATATTTCATTAAAACTTAGTAACTTCCCACGCTTCATGCCTTATTTTCTGCATTGCAGTTTTCAAACATTTCCATATAATGTTTCTGGAAGATAATGTGAAATGTGATTGCGAATATCACAATATCACATTTCGCAAATTTTTAAGGGGTTACATAATGGCATGCTGTATTAATTTGCGACTTTCGAAGTGCGACCACATGTTCTTAGTGTTGTGATTAGAAAATTGCAGCGGGAGCTTTATCGCATATCGCATTTCGGGGTTTTCTTCAAGATGTTTATAATTATCACATGGAAAACTACGAAATGCGATTTGCGATAAAATTTCTAAGTATGGGTTGTATTCTAAGGTTTTAAGGAAATTTGTAGAGTTATGATTTATTTTCAAAGCCTAAAAATTTAAAAGGATCCCCATTTATATGTCAAATATTAACTATTATCCCATATAAATGGGAGGGTTGTTACATAGTACAAAAATTGGCGATTCACTTGGGAGAACCAGCTATCTCTGATTGGTCTTTTGAAATTTCTAAAATTTTCAAAATTAGAAGAGTTATAGGAATAATAATTACATGAATTATAAACTAAACAATGTTTCTTTGACATCATAATCACTCATTCAATACATTTACTCAACTATTTTACTCTTATAGTGATAAAAATACAAATGTTTGCATCAGTCAATACTAAGATTTAAAGAGATATAGCTCGTGTCTTCTACAAATTAGTTTTTTGATTTTTACTCATTTATCACAGATAAAGCCTTCGCTACTAGCAAACTTTCATAACCTTGGTAGGGTTATATTTTAACCAACAATGATTCATTGTCCCATTCGAAGCAATTTTCAGAATTCAAAATGATATTATTTTGCTTTCTTTCTCGTTTAGATCTTGTTTTTTCCTTTCACGTAATTTTCTTTTCAAATTTCTAAAAGATATTGTCTAGGCTTGGTAACCCAATAATGGCAACGCCATTCACTAGTTGTAACTAAACTGAACAAGCTAGCCCTTGATGAAACCCCTTGTCCTTTGATTGATTAGATCATTGGCTATTACCCTGTTTTGATATGCAGTTTTGGTAATATGAGTTTAACCCCTATGATCATGGTAAACAAGCTCATAATGAGACTTATTATCCTTTAAGTTTTGCATATTTTAGAATTACACTCTGAAAAAAGAAAATTTTATTAGATGGTGTGAATAATTGGCCCTTTTTAAGAATTTTGGATGATAATAATAGAGTTTTGAGATACTCATCTATAGAAAGTCCTTACTAGGTTAAATATTCTTTTCATGACTGATAACAAAACATCTATACCTTATAAAGATAAGATCTTGTTCATAGAATAAGTGTTTTTAGCGAGGTCAAGTTTTTCCAAAGAAATAAGGTTCACTTTGATACTCAAATGCAATAATTATTTCTTTAACTTTTCCTACTTATAGAAGTGAAAAATAAAAATATTATCAGAGACTTTATTTTGAGAAGCCAAAAGTAAATACTACTTAAGCTTTATTTTCCTAAGAATGCTAAAGACAATATGATACAAAATTAGAAAAGATTGTCTTTTAGGAAACATATTTTTTCAAAATTTGCCCATTAACGGGCAAGGAATCAATTCTACCTAAGAGATCTTGTAAAAGAAATGTTGATGGACCAATTTTCTCAATGATTTGGAACGGTCCAAGCCACGACCTTTGGAATTTGCTATGTTTTCCCTTTCCTCATGTGCTTTGTCCCATTTCAAAACCAAATCACCTACTTCAAAGGTTTTATGACTAGCAGAGGTTGTATCAAAAGAGGCTTTGACCAATTGCTGATGATGGGAATGGGTAGCTTTGGCTTTTTCTCTTTCTTCTTCAAGCTTAAGAATTTTAAATTGTCTTTCTTAAAGAGAAGAGGAAGTATTTTCATTAATAAATTGCACTAGGGCAAGAGATGGGATTGATATGTTTGTGGGGAGAACTGCTTCTTTTCCATAAACTAAAGCAAAAGGAGAAGAATCGATTGAGGCCTTCTATGTTATTTTATCTGCTCAAAGAGTAAATGTCAATGCTTTGTGCCAATTCCTATGATTTTGGTCTATAGTACGCTTGATGATTTTGATAAGGTTTTTGTTCGTTGATTCAGCTAATCCATTACCTTGTGGATAATAGTTGGCTAAATACTTCAATTTAAAACCTCATTTTAAGGAAAATTCTACCATAGTATTTCTAGAAAAATAAGATGCATTCTCAAACATTAAAGTTGTGGGTAAGGCAAGCTTGGTAATTATGTACCGATCAATAAAGCCTATAATACTTTCTATATTAGCTACCTTTAGTGGGATAGCTTCTACCCATTTCATGAAATAATCAGTAGTTGTAAGGATGTACTTGTGCTGCTTGGAAGCGTTAGGAACAATCTCACCAATTATATCTAATCCCCATTGTTCAAATGGTTGTTTGATATTCACTGACTGTAAAGGGAATGATGGTTTCTTTTCTCTTCTAGCTGCAGTTTGACAAGTTTTTCATTTTATTGCATAGTCATGTGCATCCTTAAATAGTGTTGGCCAATAATAACATGCATGTAGGATTTTGTGAGCTATGGTGTTTCCTCCGAAATGACCTCCAGCTGGTCCATCATGTAGCTCCTGCATAATCTTTCCAGCTTCAGGTTTTTCTAGGCATCTTAATAATATTGAATCATAAATTTTTCTAAATAATACATAATCAATTAATTCATACTGATTTGATTTCAACCTTAAAGCACACTTTGTTTTGTAATTGAGATGCATAGGAGCATATACATTATTTAAATAAAACTTCAAATCAGTATACTGTGATTATGCATCGTTGAGGCTTACTTCTAATATTTGCACTTCATTACCTTGGTCTTCTTCTGTTGATAAGTGGGAAGTTCCAGTTAGCATCCTGCAAAAACCTTGGCCCCTAACAATTTTACCTAGCCAGATTTCTACATTGTACTCTTGAAGTGTAGTGACCCAATTAGCTCTTTTCTCCCCCACTTCTCTTTGAATCAACAATTGCCTTACTACAGGGTAAGGTACTACTATTTTTGTATTATTCTTGAGGAGAAAAGGTTTGAAATTTTTCAAGGTTTTAAAGATGGAAAAAGCTTGCTTCTCAATAGCTGAGTAGTTTAGCTCGGCACCCTGTAAATTGGAACTAAAAAAATAGATAGGTGCCTCGATGTTTTGATTGTTCAGCTGTGTTAAAACTGTTGCATATGATGTATCAGATAAAAATGTGTACAATACAAAAGGTTTAAGAAAGTATGGAGTTGTTAAAGAAGGAGCATTGATAATGGATTTTTTGATTAAATCAAATGAAGCTCTTTCATCTTTCCCCCATTTGAAGACTGCATTATTTCTTATCATTGATTGAAGGGGTAGAACAATCTATGAAAAATCTGAAACAAATATTTTTACAAAATTAATCTGGCCTAGGAATGATTGCATGGTCTTTTTATTATGTGGGAGAGGAATCTTTTCAATTTCTTGGATTCGATCAGGATCAATATAAATTCCTTTCTTGGACACTATGAATCCATGAAGCTTGCCTTCTATTAAAGCAAAGTATGACTTTTTTGGGATTTAAAGAAATGTCATATTTCTTGCATCTTTAAAAGATATGCTTTAGGTCATTCAAATGATTGTTTCTATTCCTAGAGTAGACTGTGATGTCATCTAGCTAAATAAAAATTGATTTATTAATCAACCTTTAAAATCAATATCCATGGCGCATTGAGATGTAGCACCTGCATTGATGAGTCCGAAAGGCATCTTCTGATAAGCATATGTCCCCCACTTGGTGTTGAATGTTATCTTCAATATGTCATCTGGATGTACAAGAATATGATTGTATCCTGAAAATCCATCTAGAAAAGACATTAACTCAGAACTTGCAACTGATTGCAATATTTGCTCCATGGTAGGCAAAGGAAAGTTATCCTTTTGAAAAGCTTTGTTTAAGTTCCTAAAATCAATACAAATCCTAATATCTCCATTCTTTTTCCTGACAAGAACCATGTTTGATACCCATTTTGAGTGTTTAACATGAATGATTATCTTTGCTTTCAGAAGTTTGTTTAATTTAGATTTTATTTGACTTTCAATATTTGGATAAATCTTTCTAAACTTCTGTTGAACTAGTTTCTCATTAGAGGTCATTGGTATAGTATGTTGAATTACAGAGGTATCATAGGTCTTGATCTCTGAATAATCCGAGGCAAATACACCTTTATATGTTTTCAACAACTTGATGAATGATATCCTTTCTTCGGATGATAAACCAAGACTTAGGTTGACATTTTGAGGTTTTTCAGTTGTGCCTAGGTTTACCACTTCAAATCTCAAAGTAGAACTTTGAGTCTTGGAGTTGGTAATCTTTTTAAATCTGTCTTTCAAATCATAGAGATCTTCCATTTTGACTACAGACTTTGGAATTGGATTTTGATCTTATTTATGGTTGATTTGCAAATCATGTTTATGTTCTAAATGATTTATTCCTCATAAGATCTTTTTGATGTAAGGAAATTGATTATATCAACATCATTATTAAACACTCTCCAATTTGTTACATTATCAGGGATGGATGGTCTAAAAATTAACTCTATGGAAAACCTATCTGGACTAAATTCCTCTAAAGGTATAAGCTTAGATGCTACATTGGCAAGTAAATCAGCACTTGCATTTTGTAATCTGGGGACTGAAGAAATGTTAAAAGTAATAAAATGTGAAGTAAGATTCTGGGCTAAGGATTGATAATGTTTGAGATGCCCAGAGACACAATGGATTGTGTTTCTTACTTGTTTAATAACTATTTCAGAGTCTCCATATACTTGCAAATACTTGACATCAAGGCCAATGGCTTTGTACAACCCTTGAATCAATGCTTCATATTCTGCAGTATTGTTAGTGCATTGAAATTCAAGCCTGTAGGCTAACATGGTTTTCTCTCCTTACGGGCCGATTAAGATACATCAGGCATCTGCACTGTCTTCAGATTTGGAACCATCAAAATAAAGAGTCCAGAATAATGAATTATCTACAAGCTTATCAACTACATCTATACACTTGGAAGCATTTGTTTGCGAATTTTTTTCTATCTAAGATACTACAACATTATCCAGAAAGGGAGATATTTGTGCATTAAAGGATCCCAAGAATGACTTAGCCGAGTAATTTCCAATGATATTATTGGTGAAAGCTACAGGTTCATTGCTTCCCTCAAGATCAATGACTGTGTACTTCATGAATTTCTCACAGTGCACTCTGATTTGGGTCGTCTTACCATTGTATGGTAACCATATATGAGACCAATCAGTTACAAAGTATTCATGTAATTTTTTGGACCAATCCCTACATAGAATTAAACCATAAAATTCGGGGATATCAGCCACTAGAATATCAATTATCTGTGAAACCTTTGGATTAGAGAAAACCCTGATTGGAACTGATATCATTTCTCCAAGTACTTCTACTTTGGTCCTATCCAGTTGAACTATCTGTACAACATATTATTGAGGTGTAATATCTAATTTGGTGCACACAGTTTTTGGCATGATGTTTGAAGAGGCCCCTGAATCAACAAGGCGATTGTGGACGTTTGAGTTGAAAATCTCATAAGTAAGAAGAAATGGAGGAGTATGAGAAATAGATCTATCACCTATTAGAACTACGTCTATGGGATTTACTTTGTTTGAATATGAAGGAGGCTTTCCCATATCATTAGCAGCTTGAGTAACTACAGTGGATGGTAAAGGAGCTATAGGAACTACTTTTAATTCTCTAAGTAAGATTTTTTTGTTGTTTGATTTTAGTCAATTCATGTAATGAAATATTTTCTCTCGTCTTTTTCATATCTTAGATTATATTATATTCCAATATATCTGAGATTACTAAAGTTTTAGAAGCAATTGGAGGATCTAATGGAATAGAATCAGTTTGAGTAGTCTTTGATTTCTTACTTACTGTCTTCTCCTTTACAGGAGTAGCAGCTTTTTGTTTCTGATTTGTTTTAGATGTATTAGTAGAGCTTTTAATTCTTGTGGTTACTGGCATAGCTTGTGCTTCCTCTTTGGTTGGAAGAATGAAGTCCCACATTCCATTTAATTTAACTTCTTCTTTAGTTTCTGCTTCTTCTTCAGTTGCTGAGTCCTCCTCTGGTTCTTGATCGGATTCAACATTTGAAATAGTATTTTGTGGTTGGGATGTAGAAGAAGGATTTCTCTTGAATGGGCGAAAATCTTTCTTGGGGGCGGATGATTCTGCAACTTGTTTCTTGATTTCAACCATTTCATTTGACATGGTCTTTAACACCTTTTGAAGGCCTTCAAGGTTGAAAGGGTCCTTTGGAGCTTTCTTTTTTGAATCTTCTTTGAATGTCACTTTCTTTGATTTCCTTTCTTCTATTTGTGACCTCTTTTCTAAGGAAATAATTCTTCTTTCCACAAACATTGCTTCTTTCATGTTTTCTACGAGAGTAACCTTATTGGCTCTATCTACAAAAATTGTGATATTAGAGGGAAGGGAGGATATGTACCATTCAATTTGCACATCTACTGTAGGTCTAGAGGCAGCTGGGATTTTGTTTAGAAACTTGTTAAACCTAGAGTTGAAGTCTTTGATCCTTTCGTCTAAACTTTTTTTTAGGTTGGAAAGATCATTGATTAAAGATGCCACAGTTCTATCATCACCAAATTTTGCGAGAAATATTTCTTCGAAAGTGTCCTTGTTTCTTATTAAGCCTGCTGGAAGGGAAAAATACCACAATCCTGCAGATCCCTGGAAAGTATAAGGAAACAATTTGATGATAACATCTTCATGTGCAACTCCATTAAGATTCATGGCTAACGTAAAGTTATTTAGATGTTCTTCAGCAGGAATACCATCAATAGGATTATACTTAGGTAACCACTTTTCTAGGTTTGTTGGGAGAGAATTTGGATTAGCAACCAATACAGCACCAGGGTTTGCCCAAGGTTGAGCAGGTTGGTTGGCCATAACTTGTGTTGAAGGTTGTGAAGATGAGGAAGCAGATCCAGAAGTAGATGGTGATGGTGAAGAACTTACTACTGGACTAGTACTACTGGTAGTAGTATTAATTGTCTAAGTCGAAAAAATGGATTGTTGAGAAGAGGCGTATTGAGTGTTAGGATATTCCGACACATAGGAAATAGTTAAGTACAACTTGGTCTAGTATAGAGTTAGGTAAAGTGTGTTTCTTTACTATGTACATTTTGTAACTTACAATCCGAAGGTCACGATATGTAGTGATCCAACGGTTCATTCTCTCCTCGGTATTATCGACACTTGATCCATGGCTTAACACCCGATTGGTCCATGATCTCTATTTAAAGAGCATGGAGGGTCATTTGTAGGGTAATCCGTCTATGAGAGAAGCATATGTAAATTTTCATTCTTTTATTAATAAATTGCCTGAAGTGGCCGCGTTGGCTCAGGCCATGGACTGTTTCCCTCTTTGAGGGTTTTAACCACGTCAAAATACTGGTGTATTGATCTGTGATTTGTTTGTGATCAGTGTCCTTTTGGTGTTCTGTCTGAGGAACTTACCCTATAAATTCCTACATGGTATCAGAGCTATTTGAGGGCCGCGTCCATTGGTGATCCAAATCTGAAGCCGGTAGAACTGCATCCGACTGCCGTTTCCTAGATCTACTGTTTCTGACTGCTTTCGGGCCGAGAGGACTACTATGTTGTGTTGGGAGCATCTGTTCCAGTGAGGAACCCCTTTCGTTTCACACGAAAAGGTTTTCGGTAGCCCTAGCTGCGTCATTTTTAAGATCTGGAGGTATACAGTGTTTATTTGCAGTTTACAGTTATTTTCTCTCTGTTTATTTCGGTTTCGGTTTATTTAGCCTTTTTTATTACCGGATCTATACCTTTCATTTCTACGTATGCTCTTTGCCCTACGACTCTATGTGATCTGGGCAAATCAGAAATAGAAAGGAAGGATTTTTCTCATGTGTATGCTCTTTTCCGCTGCGCCTTAGTGCGATCTCAGAAAATTAGAAACAGTGAGGAAAATATTTAGTTTCCGGCTAAAGCTAACTTCGAGCCGCAAGGTTCGTTTTTGAAAATATTTAGTTTCCGGCTGAAGCTAACTTCGAGCCACAAGGTTCGTTTTTTTTTGTATGTCCATGTTGGGTTTTGTGTTTTTTTGTTTTGTAGGGAAAAAGAGCTTTCTCAAAGCAAGCACGCAACCCAAAGCATCAACCCCCCCCCCCTCTCTCTCTCAAAATTTTTGTATAGCTCACTTGGTGCAAAGCTAATTTATGAGAGTAGAGGTCTTGGGTTCAAGTCTCCATTTTGTGGGGGTGGATTTTTTCATTTCCGCACATTCCCGCACTTCGTCGGCAACTTCATCAATTTTTTTTCAAAAAGCCATAACTTCTTCATCCGGAAGCCGTTTTCAGAACCGTTTTTTTTTTAAACGGCCTAATTTTTCGAGATATTTCCATTGGTACACTTAGTTTCAGCATCTACAGCTTCAGTTTCTGTAAAAATGGAAAGTCCATGCCAAGTCATTCTTGATAGCACTAACTACTTCCAATGGTGGTCCTACATTGTGGATTTACTTAGAAGTAAAGGTCTTTACAGAATAGCCATAGGCCAAGAGACCAAACCGAAAGATGAAGATAAGGCAGCTAAATGGGAAAATAGGCAAGACCAAGCATGTGGGTTGATAGGGATGTCTATTTCTCCAGATCTTAGATTCCATATTGCAGAACTTGATACTCTTGATGAAGCACTGCAACAAATTACTAAAGTCTTTGGAATTAAAAATGAACTTAAAGCCCATCAACTTGAAAATGAATTGCTTACATTGGACCCCAATAATTTTTCTTGCATTGAATATTTTTTGTCCAAGATCAAGACCCTTAGACTTCTCTTGGAAGGTGTTAAGGTTAAGAAAGAAGATAGTAGCCTTATCTACTCCATTCTTACTAAGTTGGGACCAGCCTATTTTGTGTTTGTTTCCACCTTCCATTCTACAAGAGAAACCTTCATTTCTCAAGGACAAACCTACAAGTCCCCTTCCTTTGATTCCTTTTGTGATTCTTTAATAAGAGAACAAGAAAAACTCTTACACCTTGGTCTTCTTCATCTTGGAAACTCTTCTAAGAAAGCGTTAGCCGCCCAGCAGCAACCAAATCCAAAGAATCCTAAGAAGTTGTATCCTAAAAAGAATGGTCCTAAACCAAACAAGGGTCCTAAGCAATTTCAGCCTCAAAATGAAAAATCATTTCAACAAAATGATAAGACAAATAAAAACAAAGGGAAGAAGACTGATAGACATTGTAACTTTTGTAATCGAGATGGCCACTTAGAATCCAAATGCTTTAAGAAGATGGAAGCCTTGGAAGCAACAATGAAGAAGCATAACATCCATTTGGAGCAATCTTCAACTTCAACTTCATCTTCAGGAATGGCACTTTCTGCATGTGGTTGTCAAGCATCTCGGTCTGGCTATGCACTAAATGTATCTTCTTCTTCTCATTCTCATGAGTGGCTCATTGATTCTGGAGCTTCTTATCACATGGCCAAAAACAAAGCCATGTTTTCTTCTTTAAATGATTGTAACACCAAAAATATATATGTTGGTGATGATAGATCTCTTAGTGTTGTAGGGACTGGAACTGTTCATCTAGACAATGGTCAGTTTAATGATGTATTATGTGTTCCAACCTTATCCTGCAACCTTCTATCTGTATATCAGATAACCCATTCAGGTGAAGGTAAAATCGTTGAATTTTCACCGCACGATGTTGTAATTAAGGACCTAAGAGATCCTAGACAGATTTTAGCTACTGGCATTGCTGATGATTCTACAAGGTTGTATAAGTTTCACAACTTTGGGTCATCAAATCTTCCCTTAGTATTTGTTGCTCATAATGATGAAGTGAGCAAACTTTGGCATGAGCGATTTGGTCACTTAAACTATCGCTCTCTTCAGAATCTATGTAAAGAAAATATGGTGACAGGTCTTCCAATGGTATCTTGCAGAGATGGTGTTTGTTCCGGATGTGTACTCGGAAAACATCATCGGGACAGTTTTGAAAAACGTGCCTCTTGGCACGCCTCAGCCCCTTTATAGCTCGTGCATAGTGATTTATGTGGTCCACTTCCAGTTGCTTCATTCTCTGGCTACAAGTATTTCTTAACTTTCATTGATGATTTCTCCAGACGCACTTGGGTATACTTCTTAAAACTCAAGAGTGAAGTATTTAACATGTTCTTGGCCTTTAAGGCCTTTGTTGAAAAACAATCTGGACATCAAATTCTTAAGCTAAGATCTGATAATGGCAGAGAATATGTTAAAAACACATTCATCAACTTTTGCACTGAGAATGGAATTCAAATGCAACATACTGTTCCATATACTCCACAACAAAATGGTGTAGCTGAAAGAAAGAATCGCACCTTAAAGGAAATGGCTAATTGTATGCTTCAATCTAAAGGACTTAGTCTTAATTATTGGGCAGAATCAATTAACTGTGCAAATTACATAATAAATCGCACTCCTACTAAGGTTTTAAAGAATATCACTCCAGAAGAAGCATGGAGCTCAATCAAACCAGATGTAAGTCACTTTCGTGTTTTTGGAAGTGAAGCATGGGCCCATATTCCAGATGAGAAACATAAAGCTTTAGAACCTAAGAGTGAAAAATGTATTTTTTTTGGATATTCTGAAGATGTCAAAGGATATAGACTTATTCCACTTAAGTCCAAAAATGTTATCATTAGAAGAGATGTAAAGTTTGCTGAAAATGTATCGGCCTGCGAGCCTAGTTCGGCGGATGTGCCACCTCTCCCTATCTCTTCTACTTTTGAAAATATTCTTCTTCAGATGATGAAAGCGAGGATGAAAATCCTCCCCCACCTTCTCAGGATCCTCCTTCAGCTCCTCAGCTTCCAAAATGGGTCCGTGCTACTTGGGATGCAGCAGGTGATCTTGCCAGTGATCCTACAGATCAGCGACGTACACGTTCTCAGTTCGAGAGAGCCTCTTCTTTACTGGCTCAAGCTTCAGTGAATTATGATCCTGACACTTTGCAGAAGCTTCAAGCCATCCAGATTGGGAAGCAACAATGAATGAAGAATATCATTCATTATTGGCAAATGATACATGGGATCTTGTTCCTCTACCAAAGGGATGAAAACTTGTTAGATGCAAATGGGTTTACAGAACCAAGTATGGACCAGATGGGAAAGTTGATAAACATAAAGCTCGTCTTGTTGCTAAGGGTTTTTCACAAGTTGAAGGCATTGACTACACTGAAACCTTCTCCCCTGTTGCCAAAATGATCTCTATCCGCCTTGTTTTTTCCCTTGCTGCTTCTTTCAAATGGGAAGTCCATCAGATGGATGTTAAATCCGCCTTCTTGCATGGGGACTTGCATGAAGAAATCTATATGGAACAACCTATTGGCTTTATACAAACAGACTCTAGCCTTGTATGTCGGCTTAAGAAATCCCTTTATGGTCTCAAGCAAGCTCCTCGAGCTTGGTATGCCAAAATGGATAACTTTCTTTTAGAATCTAGCTTCTCTAGGTGTCATTCTGACAATACTGTCTACACCAAGAAAGTGGGCAAGTCTCTTATCATTCTTGTTCTTTATGTTGATGATCTTATCCTGACTGGTAGTGATCCCAACCTTATAAACCATGTGAAGTCTAGCCTTAAAAGGAAGTTTGAAATGACAGACTTAGGACACTTACATTATTTTCTCGGTCTTCAAGTCTTGCAATCCAAGGAAGGTATTTCCCTTTCTCAGTCCAAGTATGCCTGTGATATTCTACGCCATTTTCACATGGAAGACTATAAGCCAGCCCCTTCTCCCTTTTAGTCTGGAGTCAAACTTTCAGTCACTTGTACTTCTCCTGAAGTTGATGCTACCTTATACCGTCAACTTGTAGGAAAACTTTTGTATCTAACCCATACTCGTCCTGACCTTTCCTTTGCCGTTGGCCTTGTTGCTCGGTTTGTGCAAAACCCACATGAAAGTCATTGGAAAGAAGCTAAAATAATACTTCGTTATGTTTGAGGTACAGTTCAGTTTGGGATTCATTACAGTGTCGAAGCAGCTCCTCTATTGGTTGGTTTCACTGATTCCGATTGGGCTGGTGACCCTGATGATCAGAAGGCTACTGCAGGTTATGTGTTCACTCTTGGTTCAGGACCTATTACATGGGCTTGCAAGAAACAAGGTGCCATTTCTCTTTCTTCAGCAAAAGCAGAATATCGTGGTGCCGTAGAAGCTAGTAAGAAAGCCTTGTGGCTTCGTCAGATCCTGTCAGATTTTGGCTTTCAGCAGCAGCATCCGACTACACTTTGGTGTGATAATCAAAGTGCCATTCAGCTATGCAAAGATCCAGTCAATCATCAGCGCAACAAACACATTGAACTGCACATGCACTTCATCAGAAAGATCATTCACGACCATGTTCTTGAAGTGCAATATTGTCAACAGATGATCAAGTTGCAGACATCTTTACAAAGGCTCTCACAGAGGCGAAGTTCACTAAACTTTGATTTATGGTTGGAGTTCAGGAAGTTGTCACTAAGGGGGGATAGGCTCTAGTGCCTCCTTCCTTCTCCTATTGTGTCATATTTGTAAATCCTTCAATCCTATCCCAAGTTGTTCTTAACGGGGGATGTTAGGATATTCCGACACATAGGAAATAGTTAAGTACAACTTGGTCTAGTATAGAGTTAGGTATAGAGTTAGGTAAAGTGTGTTTCTTTACTATGTACATTTTGTAACTTACAATCCGACGGTCACGATATGTAGTGATCCGACGGTTCATTCTCTCCTCGGTATTATCGACACTTGATCCGTGGCTTAACACCCGATTGGTCCATGATCTCTATTTAAAGAGCATGGAGGGTCATTTGTAGGGTAATCCGTCTATGAGAGAATCATATGTAAATTTTCATTCTTTTATTAATAAATTGCCTGAAGTGGCCACGTTGGCTCAGGCCGTGGACTGTTTCCCTCTTTGAGGGTTTTAACCACGTCAAAATACTGGTGTATTGATCTGTGATCTGTTTGTGATCGGTGTCCTTTTGGTGTTATGTCTGAGGAACTTACCCTGTAAATTCCTACATTGAGTAGAGGTGAATGAGGAAGTGAATGGAGGGAAAGGTGATGTAATATCGTTGGTATCTGATTCAAATTTTGATGTGGCAACTTTCTTATGTCATGAATAAATGGGAAACTCAAAAGGGGTTACTACAATATTTTCACTTTGTAATCGAGTTAATACACCAGTATCTTGTAATAAGGAAGTGACACTTTCTTTTGAAGCTTCAGGCTTTTCCGGTTTCTCCACAGAAATGGATATCTATTCCAATTTATGTATTAAGGAGTGAACTTCGGGAGAATCGGGAGTGTAATATGAAGAAGGTGTTTGTCTTAATACTTCAGGAGATGAGGGAGATGTTTCTACAACTTTAGATTTTTGATCCGTAGATTTTGAATGAGATCTAGAAGAAGTAGAAGCTGTGGAGGGGTTTTGACTCTTATGAACATTTTTTAATTGATCTTTAGATTTATATGCCATTCATAGTCAGATGGCCCTCCTTCTATTGCCAAAATGTTGAAGCCTCAGAATTTTTCTTCTCCAACATGGGGGATAACCACACGGTCCAGACCTTAAAGTTAGCTCCTTTTCCGTTTGATGTGGTGGCTCTGACTAGGGATGATGGGACCAGTTTCCCAAAGTGGGTTTGAAAATGAGAATGGGTGGTTTTGAAGCAATTGCAATAAGAATAATGGTAAATAAATGACCTATTCTAGCATTCAAATCTCTAGCTAACTTAATCTAATATAAACTCGAGGTATTCTGTGCGATATGCGATCTACAAAAGATATATGTTTGACATGTGATAATAAAGGTCATTCACACATTAAACAAAGATGATGACATGTAAAGATAATTTCTTTGACTAAATAGTTATTCAAAGAAATGTATAAACTATATCGCATATATTAATGATCATATATGAAAATAAATACTTTCAGCGAGGCATCATATAGTAGTGCAATTAACACATAACATAAAGAACATACTCCATATATAATTCATGAAAATGAAATGTTATCACTAATTAAACAAAATAGAACTAATCATACAAGATAAGAGTACCATATGTGTGAGGTTTTGCTCAGCTGACTAATGGCATAGATCAGCTCCTTTCTTCAAATCAAATTATTCTCCAAGCATACAATATTTAATCAACAAAGGAAAATAGTTTGATAATCAAAATTAATGACCATGTTCCATAGTTTCATCAAGGCATTCACAAACTTACAGAAGTGAATTCTTTGCAAATGTTTTTGATAAAATTCTGGACTCTTCTCTAAATGCATGAGAAGGGTATAAATACTATCTAACTAAAGTTCAAAAATAGATTATACAAAATATCTTTAGGAGGTTTCAAACAACCCTCCTCTTAACTAGTAACTAACTCTAAAAATAAAAATGATTTGATGGCCAGAGGTAATATAAAGATGTCTTTCTGTCTGCCATCTTTTCCTTTAGATTGCATATATCTGCCATTGGTTTCACTTGAGGAGGTGCCCCGAATTGCGTCCTAACATGTCCTGTGAAAATGGCATCTATGAGAGGTGGCAACATCCTTTGTGTTGAATTGAATGAACAATTCAATGTCATAATTTGGTTGTGAGGTTTGACAAGGAATTGCCAATATGCCTCCCAGTCAGTCTTCGATAATTTTGTGATCACCTCCCTTTGTTTTTTCATCTTTGCCTTCCAGCTTTTATCTAAGTCATTCAAATCTAGTAGTGACTTTGGGTTACCTTCCTTTATCAATTTGGTAGTGTGCAAAGTGTGGTTGACTTCTTTTATTATATTTTTAGCCACTCCTATTTCTCTCGGTACTGCCAACTCTACCTACTTGATCTGCGCATCTTAAACTATGAACAATATATCCTTATGTGTTTCTTCTATTTCTGGCATATTAGCGTTTCTTCCTTCTTCAAATTCTTGTCATTCAATGTAGTTAGAGATCCTAGTATTTAAATCATTAAATTCAGTTCTCTGGTCAATTTCCTTATCTGTTAATTGGTCACTGGTAATCAAATAAGGGGTGATATCGAACATTCTTGGCATAATATATTTTGTTGTTTTGACAAAATGGAATTTAACTCCAATGCTTCTTTAATGAATTCATCGATAGTAGGGACATCTTTATACTTTTCTATGGCCTCTTGCAATTCTTGGATTTGCGTGTTCTTCATAGAGATGTCTACTTCATGGCTTATCCTTAATACTTCCATACTCTGCTGCAAATGGACTATTTGTTCAGTGACCTGCTTGTTCACATTTTCTTTCTCTATCTCCAGCTGTTGCTCGAGCTGCACTATCCTCTCTTCCCTTTCCCTTAACAAAATAGATACCTTTGTGGCTT
Source organism: Pinus tabuliformis (assembly GCA_031772625.1). Classification (NCBI taxonomy): domain Eukaryota; kingdom Viridiplantae; phylum Streptophyta; class Pinopsida; order Pinales; family Pinaceae; genus Pinus; species Pinus tabuliformis. The sequence goes on along the minus strand of CM062819.1, from coordinate 1,120,893,743 downwards.
TATCCATGGTTGTAGTAGCATATGCCCTTGTAAATTGCGATAGCCTGGTTAAATTTTCAGTTGGGTTTGAAGGAATATCCCTCCAGACTATGTCCATCGGTTCATTCCCAGGTGGGATTTCGGGTGTTTCTACTCTCCTTCTTTTCCTCTATCTTCTTACTACAGCCTTATGTAGTGGGTTGTAGAATACATCTAAGGGAGGTATCTCTATAACCTTTAGAATAATTTTAGATGTCAGAAACATAGGGATGATTTTTGTATTCTACGAACTTGTCCCTTGCTCATCCATTGGCTCCGACTCTGAAATTTTCTGAGTTTGTTGCAACGTATGATATTCTGTGGTTTTTGGGACATCTGTTGTCTTGGGAGTATCTTGGAGATTTTTATTAAATTGGTCCCATTCCTACTCCAAATCATTGCTTTTGCCTTCGGGACTGATATCTTTAGTTAGGTCAGTTATGACCTGTTTTTCAGTTGACCTTCTACTGGATTCTGTTGTAGTCTCTGTCTCTAGTGTCTTCCCTATATCCTGGGTTGTGTTCACCTGAGATTCTACATGAGAATTTTGTCCTTCAATGTTAATAGTTACACTGGGCGTAGGCTTTTCATTAGCTCTTAACAAATGCAATGGGATTGTCTCAAACCTTTGATTTCTAAATTCCTGAAACTTTAAAAAATCATCAGGATTCAAATTTTCCTTTGCCGAATCGAATGCATGTTCGAATGTTTCAGATGATTGTAAAATATCTTCAAATTCCTGGGATTCATGGACATATGGTTTGAGCTTTAGTGTTGTAGTAACATTTTGTGCTACTTTTTTCCGGGTCGAATTGCCTCTTTGGCAGAGTATGGAGCTTGAGGCTCTCTAAGCTTAGCAACTCCTTGTTTGCATGGTTGAAGTTTTCCTACGAAAAATAACCACACTGGATGGGAAAGTGTGGCCATAACGATTTTTTATTATCTTTCAAGGTCTTTTTCAAGCCCTTCCCAACAGTTTGGTGAGTTATTGCTCTGGCTAAGAGCTTGTCAGAGACATACAAAGGGAGTACATGCAGGTATGTTGTATTTCCATAAACTCTGATATATGTAAACCATTGTTTAGCAAAATACTTGCCTACTACGAGAAGGTTTATAGTGGCTTCTTTAGAAAATATGGGGGCTTTCTTATCAAAAATCAATTGGTCTAATGGTAAAGTAACACTATGGCATATTTTGTAAAAATGGGGAATAAAATGGGATTCCCACATATGTTTGTGACTGAGATGAATGGGGTAGGCGTCTTGTAGAGTCCATTTCCAACCCATGATTGGAAACTTAGTACAGAAACAGATGGCATCCATGATATAGGCACTAAAATAAAATGGAGGAAGGTTCTCTGTGGAGGTGGATCTCTTTTGGTGATATTCAGAAATAGCAGTAGCTAGGTTATCAGATAGGATAGTGGCCCAATTCATTATATGGGAATTGACACAAGCATCAATTAAAGGGACCCATTCTATAGAGAACTTGGTATTATTAGGTAATCCATATAATCTACATAACATAGAAGCTGCATAGTTATGGGGATTTGCTAAAGAAGCAATGGGGTACATACCCGTCTTATCATATTTGAACTTGTTCTCTAGGACTCTCTAGCCCTGAATCATTTTGAAGGGTTCTTCATTCTGCTTTGCGAAGTTGGCCAGAAATGATTTGTCATATATATCCTGAGGGTTAGGAAGATGATACATTTGTTTCAAATCTTCAGCTTTGAATGATCCCATTAGCTCCCTCTTTGAGTTCCTGAATTGTCTATCTTCTATACTGAGATTTTCCACCACCCATCTAATCATATCAGTGTATGGGAGTATTTTAGCTCTTGCTCCTATTATATGAAGAAAGGAGCAAGCAACATCTTTGATTAAACTCTGAAAGGTTTTATTGAGTCTGATGTCGCCTTGGTGACAGTAATTTTAGGACGCTCATCTTCAAGCCTGTTGTAGATGACTTCCCATGCCATTGCTCCTCCATCGGCACTGCAAACTGTATTAGCAAATACGGGCGACATTTCTAAAACCTCATATTGTGAAATGCTCTGTTGCTTCTGCTTTCGCATTACCTTCCGCAATGACATCTCTTTTGAAGCTTGCCTAAAATGAAAGAGATATATCAACACACACAATAGAGGGAAGTTAAGGCTGAGAGCTCTTTGAAATGACTTTGAATCGTGGGAAGATTTTGAATGCGATTTCTGTTTTAACTAGCCATAACTTGAAAACATCAATTCCTCTCCTCGAGCTACTAAACATTAATTACTCTATCAAACCACTTAATATTTCATTAAAACTCAGCAACTTCCCATGTTCCATGCCTTATTTTCGACATCGTAGTTTTCAAATGTTGCCATGTATTGTTTTTCAGAGAAAATACGAAATGCGATTGCAAATATCGCAATATCGCATTTCACAAATTTTTAAGGGGTGACACAATGGCATGCTGTATTAATTTATGACTTGCGAAGTGAGATCATATGTTCTTAAAATGTTGTGATCAAAAAATTGTAGCGGGGTCTTTATCAAATATCGCATTTCGGGGTTTTCTTCAAGATGTTTATAATTTTCACATGAAAAACTGCGAAATGCGATTTGTGACAAAATTTCTAAGTATGGGTTGTATTCTAAGGTTTTTAGGAAATTTGTAGAGTTAGGATTTATTTTCAAAGCCTAAAAATTTAAAAGGGTCCCCATTTATATATCAAATATTAACTATTAGTCCGTATAAATGGAAGGGTTGTTACATAGTACAACACCATCTTGATTTTTTGTAATTTGATCATTAGATTTATGTACTTTCCAAGAGTAAAAAGGGGTTGATTGTTAGTACGCAGGTACTACCAACGACTTGTATGGATTGGTACACTTATTCTACATCCATTTTTTCATCACCATCTTCCTTCTTGACACTTCATACTGCTCTCAGATTCTACCATCGAGATCATCTTTTTAGGGTTATTGGGGAACACTTTGAGCATGTACTTTTGTGCAAGATGGGTCTTTGAGGGGTGCTAAGCTTGGAAAAAAGCCTCAGACATTCTTCATACACCATCATCTACCTTCTCTCGCCTTCAAAACATATTTCTTACCCTCAAGATGCTCTTGGATCCAATCCCGTAGAAAATCAGGGAATTGTAGCAAAACAAGGTATCATGTAGCATCATGTAGTATTCTTGTCGCATTGTCTAAACTGGGCCGTAATTTCTATAATATCTGGATTTTTACATTGTGGGATTGAATAATGACCTCCAATATTTTAGTCCATGATTGGGGAGATCCAAGAACCACTCTAGACCCATCCTTCCTTCATGCAAGTAATGAACAACAATTAGAATTGGTAGAAATATTTCAACATTTGAATCACAAAGATTGTTCTTTTATGCAATGTGTAAAGACTCTGTTAATGAAGCTAAACTATCTTGAACTCAGTGATAAGGTGGAAACTCTTCAATTCAAATAGATTAGACCTATTTTTTTTAAGTTGTGTCCTTAGATTTTCTAGTCATACTCTTTAGATCAAGTTTCCTCTTTCAACTAATTTTTCACATTCTCTAAGTAGAGTCATGATTTACATTTTTCAAGTAGAGTACTGATTTATTTTTTGCAAGTAGAATAACATGGTTCATTTCTACAATTAAGTACATTCTTTCTCTTACTGCAATTTTAGTTAGCCTTTACATTTGACGAATGACACTTTCATTTATGAAATTAGGATGATGTTTACCTTCCTCCATTTAGATTAGACTCTTGTATTTGCATCCAAGTTATCTTTGTAAGCTAGTTGGAGTGTTCTTTACATGCCTTGATCTTATTCGATGACTGAAGGCGACATGAGTAGAGCTTAACCTACTATGCATATAACATTGTCACCTCTATGTTTGTATGAACCCCGGGTTGATAGTTTAAGTTGGTAGCCTTGGGAGTTGTAGCATTATTGTTGCAATATTAAGGCTCATCACCTTTTGGTTCCATTTCTAGGGAGGTGTCCAAGTAGGTATTGTTTCTACTTTGAATTTTCTTATATTTTTTTTTATGTTTTTCATAAGGACTATTGATTTGAAAAAATTCAAACAAAAAAAAAATACAAGACCTAGTTCTTTCATGCCTTGTAGGAGTATGGATAATCAAGGGAAATTCCTACCAAAAACCCCCACCCCTTCAAGCAGCCAACCATCATTCTTCTTTGGTGGTTGTGAACTTCCTTTGGGTGAGCAACCTGAAACCTTTGAAAAACCCCTAGGGGAGGAGAAGCTTATATCACCTATCCAAGACATGGTTTAAAATAGACAAAATGAGTACTTTCCCATCCGACAGACTAATGGGGAGGCCAGGATGACGAATATCATCCCTACTGCCATTTCATACTTCCATGGCCTAAGTTTTGAGGACCCTCATACGTTGATGTTTGAGTTTGTTTTTTTCTCTAGGAGCTATGACTATACCTCTAATGAATAGAAGTTGAAGTTATTTCCATCCATCCTCAAAGATGCATCCTTGTGATGGTTTATGGGCTTACCCAGAGGAAACATCACTACTTGGGCACAAAAGCAGCAAGCCTCTAATGATAAGTATAGGGAATATTGTAGGTCTAAAGAGACAAAAGAGGAAATCTTTAGGATGGTCCTAGGGCCAGATGAATCCTTAGAGGACTATGAAGAAATATTCCAACTCAACTATAGGAAGGCTAACTACACCCTTGATCCTGAGTCACTCAAATTGGTACTTCTTCTAGGGATCAAGGAGGATGTAATGGATACCCTCAATATGTGGTCTAGAGGAGAAATCTACTAGTTGACCTATGATGACATCAAGACAGTATTCAAGAACCATACTAGGGCTACTAGGAAAAAGGGAAGGTCCATCCAAAGCTTGACTAACTCCTCTTCCTCAACCTCAACCATCAAACATGAGATAGGGAACATGTTGGAGGACTTCAAAAGTGAAATGTTGCATATTTTTTCCCTGCATATAGACACTATGAATATTAAAAGGAAGAAATATGAAGTAGAAAGGGCACTAGCTATCTTTTTCCCTAGTTGCAGTAAGAGGAATCCCTAAAATGAATGCCCATTAAACACCATAAACATTTTCTCTATTTATGAGGAAAAAAATGCAATAGATAAATGTACCTTTCCTCCAGACCTAAACGTTGTATACCAAGGGGTAGAAAATGGGTTGGTGTGACTCTTCTTCATCAACCAGAGGAGGCCCCAAGGCTCTAGGCCATATTAACAAGTCATGCAATGTGCACAATATCCTCCTTGGCCTATCAACCCTCCTTTCTAGCCATATACACCTCAACCTCGTCCATGGGGTAACCCTTCACAAGGATGGAGGCCACAGGTAACCCAACCTCTTGCCTTAATTCCTTCTCCTCTACCTAAACCGTTATTACCTCACAGCAATCCACCGAAGAAGCCTCATATTCCTTCCCAACCCAATATGAACCTAAACAATAAGTCGACACAACAAATTTACAGTGGGGAGACATCCTGTCCTGCTTATGTTGTGTAAATCTAATAGACCAACCTTCATTTTGGGAAGGTACTTCCAAATTCTAACCCACCTTCTCCACCTGAATAAGAAAAGTAAGATAGTACACCTCAAGCTAATGCACCTCCCTATCCTAAAAGGTTGGTCCAACCTAAACAACACACCCTGGAAGACGACGAACTTCTGGGAGAACTGAAGAATTTGTGTGTAAAAATACCCCTTCTCTAGGCCATCAAGGATGTCCCCATCTACAAAAATATTATAAGATAATAATTCTTCAAGAGGCCTTGGAGAAGAAGAAGAGATAACCCCACCATAAATGTTGTTGGGAAATTGTCTGATCTAATGCTTGGGAGGGTGATCTCCCCAAAGTACTTGGATCCTAGTAGCCTAGTAGTGGATGTGCATATTGATTTCATTATGGTCCCTAATACCTTGATTGACCTGGGGGCTACAATCAATGTTATGACCAAAGAAACCATGCTCAAGTTCAACCTCCAAGGATCTCTGAGGAAAACCACCAAAGTATTGCAGCTTGTAGACAAGTCCAAAGTTTCCCCTGAAGGAGTTATTGAGGATTTGATGGTCTCCATCAACTCCTGGAAGTATCCCACATATTTCCTTGTCCTCTAGCCCAAAACCAAGCTTAATGGTTACCCTCTTATCCTAGGAAGACCTTGTTTGGACACTGTTTATGCCTACATAACCACAGGGCTCAGAACATGACCATTAAGAATGGGAATCTCTCAAAGAAGCTTGTATTGTATACCCCTGCTCAGCCTTCTAATGAGCATGAATTTCTCTTGTGGATATAGGACGAGGAAGAAGACTTTTGTCAGACATCCCTCTACCCATTTTGTACCCTAGAAATTGTTGTAGGAGGTAAGAAACTTGATGAAGATGACCTTATTAACCATATCTTACAGAATCAACCTCACACTGCCATGCCAAATAATGAATTAATGGAAAAATATTTGGAATAATCTAAGGTAAATACATGGAATGATTTGTGCTCTATCAACCCTGATCTAGATCATGCCAAGATTGTGCAAATTATCCCATCCAAAACTCTAAATATCAACCCCTTTCTCTTAGCCAAGCGAGATAAGAAATTATGCACTATGTTGAGGAAACACCTTAACGATGTTGTTGGGGACTACAAGGAAATGAAAGGTGTGCATCCCTCAATTTTTATTCACCATATGTACATCGAGGAAGGATGCAAACCTATGCACCAACCCTAGATGAGGATGAATTCCTCCCTTATGGACATTGTAAAATAAGAACTGCAAAAAATATTGGGTGCCCCTCTTGTCATAGTCCCCAAGAAGAATAGGAAGTGGAGGATTTATGTTGATTATAGAGAGCTTAACAAGTCTACAAAGAAGGACCATTTCCCTCTGCCTTTCATTGACCAAGTCCTGGATGGCCTTGTAGGGAAGATATTATTTTCCTTCCTAGATGGATTTAGTGGGTACAACCAAATGAATATGAACACCGAGGACCAAGACAAGACCACATTCACATTTCCTAGGGGTACCTTTGCTTATAGAGTCCTTCCATTCGATTTATATAATGCTCTTGCTACCTTCCAAAGGGTAGTTTTGAGTATCTTTGTTGACCTTTCTCATGACATTGTTGAGATATACATGGATGGCTTCACTCATTATGGATGTGACTTCTAGGAAGATCTTTATAATCTATGTAAAGTCTTAAAGAAATGCATTGAGATGAATCTTTCATTAAGTCCCAAGAAATTTGATTTGTTTATGAATGCAGGAACTGTCTTGGGAAATTCCATATCTAAGGGATACAAGATGACTCCAACAAAGTTGTTATCATTAAAAGGGTCCCTACCCCTAAAAAACAAAGGGGTTTCAGAAGCTTCCTTAGATTGGTTGGGTATTATAGATGGTTCATTAAGGACTTCAGTAAATTGGCTTCAACTTTGTTTGGATTACTAGCTGAAGAATATGATTTTTGTTGGGAAAATAAATATCAAGAGGCCTTTGAAGTACTAAATGAAAAATTTACCGCTACACCCATCCTTACGGGTCCCAATTGGGCATTCCTTTTCCATATCCACACAAATGCATGAGACAAAGTTGTAGGAGAAGCCTTAGGAAAATTGAAATACAAACTTCCCTGTGTTATATATTTCATTAGTAAGAACCATTATAAGGCTGAACATAACTATACATTCATTGAAAAAGAACTCCTGGTTGTGGTCTACTCTTTGAATAATTTTAGGCACTCTATCACTGGATATCAAACTTGTGTTCAACAAAACTGATTCCAATGCCAGAATCTTTAGATGGTTGTTACTATTGTAGCAATTTGCTTTAACTATTTTTGACAAGCTAGGAAAAGAGAATGTGGTTGCATATTCTTTTTCAAGACTGACCTTTGCTGCAAGAAATGAGGATATTGTTGAAAATGCAACAATAAAATATAGTTTAGACTTGTCCTTGGTCAAACTGGATTAAAATTAGAATTTCTATTTCAACAAAATACTTGGAGGTAGTTAACTGAGGTGACATGGCTCTTGTCACTCAGTAAATTTGAGTTGGAGAAACTTGAGTTATGTTTTACATTATTTATTACTAGTTTGTAGAAATATATTTAATTTAATTTGAGTTATTGCCAGTTTAACTAGTTTTAACTGTCAGAAGAACTAGTGGAGGTCAATATTGTGGAAGTGTAACTTCAACCACGCTCAATGATCAATCAACCCAAGATAATTGTTGCATGCAGAGAATTCGAGTTACCTAGTTGAGATGGATATTCCAAGGCATTGTACTATCAGTTGTATCATATTCACATGTGTACAGGTGGTGCATGCAGTCAGGGATTGACCTAAGGCTATTGCGTAATTCCTTGGTGTGAAATTCCTAAAAAATAGGGGGATTTCCTAAGGGAACAACACAAGGAAATAAGATCTTGCGAAGGCTTGAAATTGGCTAAGTGTTGGACTAGGTTCAGATAGTCAGGAAGAGGGATAAACTATACAATTGCATGGTATGGTCAGGCTTGAACAAGCATTGTATTTATTCTCTATTATTTTATTAATGCAATATAGATAGTAAGAGGTTTTGACTAGTTACTTTCCCCTAGCAAAATATTTGTGCATGTGTGATGTTTCCTTTTGCGTGTCTATGATTCTTGTTTTAGATGGTGAATTAACTTCCTCAAATGAGTAGAGCAGCTTCAAGTCTTGTGATTTAGTAAATTTCATGAGTATTATTGAATCTACACATTAATTTATACATGGTATCAGAGTTTGAATCACTGCAGAGAAGAGATTTCGAAGTTTTCATTGCAGGAGATTAGAATTTGAAGATCAATGTTGCAGGTTTTCTTTGGGACTAAGAATATGAATTTCAATGGACCTAGGCTCAAGTATTCCTTGGAAGGAACCTTAAACTTTGTTGCATGGAAGAGTGCATGGAGGAAATATTGGATGATAATGGGATCCTACAATACATCAAGATAAATGTAGCAAAATCCCAAGAATCTCATGCCCATAATCTTTCTCAGTGGAAGAAGGATGTGGCCAAAGCGAGGAGAATCATATTGGAGAGATTTCAAGATCATATTTTCTCGAATCCCCATGGAGAAGGGACTTTGTTCGCGATGTGGAAAGCACTAACATAATTGTTCGAGAACATTAGTGACCACAGGAAGCTGACACTCAAGGACAAGCTTCAAAGTATTAAGATGAAAAAGACTAACACAATTCTGCATTACCTAAGCAGGTTTACACAATGTCGTGATGAACTTGGCAGGGTGAGTGTTAATGTCCTTGAAGAAGACTAGATAGCTCTAACCCTTTTTTGATTACCTAAGAGCCGGCATAGCTATCAAGATTTGGTAAATGGTAGAGAGAAACTACTGAGTTGGGAGTGGTTATGGTCCGATCTGGTGTTGGAAGAAATAAGGTGGAACACCAGAGATGGGACCTCATCCAAGGGTGAGGATAAGGAGAACCATGCATTGGCTGGAAAGGAAAAGAAAGGGAAGCGGAATAAATACCAATCCAAAGTAGATTCGAGTCAAGGGGGAAAGGAGAAAGACTTGTCCAGAATTAAGTACTTTCATTATCATGAATTCAAGAACTATGCAACGAAGTGTCCACAGAAGAAGGTAAGCAAGAAGACCACATGAGGAGCAGTAGGTGAAGCCTTGGCTTCACATTTCAAACTTTATTTTACCCTCATTGCACACATGGCAAGCAAATTGATGGGTAGTGTGGTATCTCGACAGTGGTGCTTCGTTCTACATGAAGGGGAACAAAGAATTTTTCAATGACTTAGAGGAGAAGGATCTCCAAATTCACATCAAGATGGGAGATGATGGAAGGTATAACATGACCGATATTGGTACAGTTACGTTTTGAGGGAGTCTTGCTCCCCTCTTAGGCTCAAGGATATGATATTTGTACCAGGTCCGAAGAAGAATCTAGTTTTCGTAGATATGTTGGAAGACCATGGCTACGATGTGATATTAAGTAAAGGGAAAGATTTCCTGAGACACGTAACCACAGGAAAAGTGAATCAAATCGAGGTTTGAGTGAAGAATATATACAAATTAGATGTGAAAGATTATGGACCATTGAGCACAAAAGAAAAGAAAGTGAAGAGCCAAGATGTTAGTGAATTATGGCATAGAAGACTTGGCCATTTGCATCATGGCGCTTTGAAGATCATGCAACATATTTCTACATAGCTCCCCAAAGGAGCACTAGCACAGCAGGATACATGCAAAGGGTGTATGATGGGGAAGTACACAAAATCCACCTTCAATGATCAGGATAGTAGGGTGCATGCAATCCTTGAAAGGATCCACTTTGATGTATGTGGACCTTTCTCGTCAGCCTCCACTTCCAAGCATAGGTATTATGTTATATTTGTAGATTATTTCTCACGAAAGTGTTGGATTTGCTTCATGTAGAAGAAAGACCAAACATTCACCAAATTTGTTGAGTTTAAAGAACTCGTTGAGAAGGAAACTGGTAATAAAGTGAAGGCTCTCAAGAGCAATAATGGAGGTGAGTACATGTTGAATGAGTTTAAAACATTTTGTACAAAAGAAGGCATTCGACGAGAGTTGACAACACCCCATAACCCACAACAAAATGGGGTGGCTAAGAGGAAGAACAAAAGTATTGTGGGAGTAGCAAGGGCGATGTTACATGACCAAATTCTACCTTTTCACTTATGGGTTGAAGCATGCAACACAATGGTCTATTTCATAATAGGAGTACTCACAGGATTCTTGGCATGAGTACATGTTACACAACATTTTTCCACTATCCCTGTACTCATCGTTCCTCGATCCTGGAGGACCTCTGCAGTGACCCTGATATGTTTCCCTGCCATGAAGAACATGTCCCTATATCCCTCTTCATCTGAAGAACATTTCCCTCTTACCTCATTTCCAAAGAATATTCCTTCAAACTTAGTTTTCAATACTAACGCTAGCACTCAGTTTCTTCCCTACACCGATTTGCAGAGTCTAACACTGGGCCTAGCGCTGAATGGTTGTGGTCAGACATTCATGACCTGTGCCGAACTTCTTTTGGCAAGTTTTTAAAAATGGGGTCGAAGCTTCTAGGTCTAGAAGCTTCGTGAATGAAAGTCTAGTAAATGGTTGGGCAAGATAGAGCCAAGAGAGATTGTTTAGGCTCCTTTCCCCTATGAAAGTGGAACAAACCAAAAGGGATAAGGCCTCTACCACCATAAGAGGATCCATTTCCCCTCTATCAAAGCTATATAAACTCCTCATTTCACAACCTCAGCTAGCTAATGAAAGGGCTAAAATAATCTGAAAATCTTGATAGCCATCTTGAGAACCTTAGCCTTCTAGTTTGTGTGTGAAGGGAGAATAAGCTTGTAGTGTTTGGTTTGGAGAAAAGGGAAAGAGGCCTTGAACTTCCATTGTTTTGAGGGTGAATCATGAGATTCTTATAGTGGTGTTGGAACCTGGACATGCCAAAGGGAACCTGCAATGTCAAGGCTCCGGTTGTATTTCTCTTTGAAGTTTATATTAATACAACTAATGGTTTATTTCCTATATCGTGTGTAATATTACATTTGATAGCTTAGAACTCCTTGACCTTTTAAGTAGATTGAATTCAATTTTATGCTATCATGTTTTTTGTTGTGTCTTGCATGTTTCTTTCAGGTATTTGAACAAAAGGAGAAAAAGGAAGCTGGAGCAAGGAACCAAGATCACCATCAAGCGGATTAGCGTTATAACAGGTAGGCCCTCTTATTCGATTTTAATCTAAGGAAATTTACATTAGATTGTCTTGTTTGTGGCTAGACCCACTCTCTTGGGCTAGAGGGATCGTCTCTATCCACAAAGAGGATACTCCTACTCCACAAATTGGCGACTCCACTGGGGATCCATCCGTCTCTTTGGATTGTTTTCATTTCATGATTTGTGACAACTTTTCTTGTTTCACTCTTTCTCTTCGGTAATCTGTACTTCAAGTCATCTACTGCTTGGATTCTTGAATTTAGAATGACAGGTTTGGTTCTGGTTTGTGGAAATTTTTATTTTTTCTACGAATCCCTTGATCGGTGCTATTTATTTTCTGACAGTCGCATTGACTGGCACGAGTTCCCTTTGAACAGTCACGCCGCAGCCCCTTCGGGTGCTTGTTCCTAGTTAGGCAGTCACGCTGATGCCTGTAGGTTTAAATTAGGGTTTCCCCTAAATCATTTCCAGTGTGTCTTGTCCTCATAGGTTCTGTTTCTTAGCTTGTTTTCCTGTGTTCTCCCTAGCTAGAAAGCTTTGTTAGCTTGATTGTTTTGAGATTGCCTTACTTGATTTTTTGAGTTTTTGGTTGTTTTGTGTCCCTAGGGCATCTAGGTCAATGTCCATTCATTTGTTTGTCTGCTCATCAAGTCAAGTTGTTGGATTGTTGCTTCATGCATTTCATTTTTTGGTCCTTGCATTTATCTTGCTTTGGTTTCAATTGAACAACTAAAAAAGTTTTGTTTGATCTTCTCTTGTTGAACGTCTCTTTTCCAAGCATAGATCACATTACTTGGTTTGTTTCAGTTGAATCTTTGCATTTGATTTGAAAGGAGTTCTTCTTGTAGTGCTTTTCATTTAATTGATGTCTTGGATGTTTGGAAATATTCATTGAAATGTGTATGTTAAATATTCATTTTAGCATTCCACTGAAGAAAACACATCATTCTAGTTTGATTCATTAATATGTTGCATTGATTCGCATCATTGAAAGCTAGAATTGAATCATCATGGGCATGTGAAATCAAATGAGCTTCTTTTATTGTTAAAAGGACTAGTTGAAGTGCATCTGATAGGAAGAGTAGGAAGTGGAAATTTTTTTCATTGTTTTGTTTTGAAAAGTGAAGTAGTGAAAACTCATCTTATTTTCGATTGCTTGTTTGTTGCATTGATTGTTTTCTCTTCTCTCAATTAGTGTAAACATTCATCGAATTAAAAGGGTTTTGTCTCATATATCTGCATATAAGAGTTTTCATATGACAACCGTAGGGCCTTGGAATTGAAACCTAATTCAAGATCAACTGTTAAAATTTATTAAATTAACCTAAGGAAGCATTGAAACTTAACACTCACATTTAGAGGTCTAGGCTAGAGATGTGTTACCAGTGTCTTTAAACCTAACAGTTGTCATTTGCTTTGGCATTAGACAAAGCTAGTACGAACTTGTGCTCCTCGTACCATCGCGTATATAAAGGGAGACCCCACTAGGTTTTCAATCCTTTATCCGTAGGAAGCCGAATCTTCTGCCTTGTAAACGTGATACACCGAACATAACATTCGGGGAGATTGCCTACCCGTACTTCTTGGTTCGTCGGGAGGTATTCTAAAATTCACGCTTACCTGGTAATCCTTTTTCCTAGATTATCATGAGTAGTCATTTTGGTCTTTTTGGCTCTCAAAATTTAAAAGATCATCGATCACTTGTCCTTTCAAGCTCGTTAACTCCAAAAGTGACTAGAGTCACCTTTATCCCTTTTCTTGATACTTAAGATATGAAAAGGAAAAGTTTTGTTTCAATGTCTTAAAATTAACTACCCATGAGATATTCTTGGTTAAAAGTTGTCTTCTTTAGCGATTCTTTAAGGGTCGATCCCAATGCAACATTTCCAAAGTCCACCAGTCAAGGATTCCCCTCAGATGAGAACCCTAGTCCTTTTCCTTCTTTTGGAAACACTAGTGCTCCTTATATGGCAACATTGTCCCTCCCTGGGTTAACCATTGGTTTACCTGTCTAGTTATTTTCGACCTTGATGGCCCTGAGTGTTCCAACTTTTGTCCAACCATCGCCTTCACCTGAACAACCCCATATTGATTCTAAGGTGGACCTCTCACCTTCTTCCCCTATTTCTTCATCTTCCTCTTCTGCTTCGCCTGGTGAAAGTTTGAAATACAGTAACTGGGAAGCTAAGAAGAAGAAGAAGATGAAGAAGAAGAAGAAGTTAGATAAGCAAGAGGTTGACTGTGTAGCTATTGCCCCAAATGCATTTCCCGCCGATAAACCTTTCGATCCTTTGCGAAAAGTAAAGTTCCCTTGTAGGCTATGTAAGGGTGACCATCTCCTTCGAGACTGTCCTAGAATTCCCAAAGTCTTAGATGTATGGTCTCAAACTTTGGGTTGACCATCCCCATTGACCTCTGGAGATCATGTCGATGCTATAACTTTGGCTAATCATGGTAAGAAGAAGGGAAAGATTAGATTCCCCTGTAGGTTATGTGAAGGAGAGCATCTTCTTCACCTTTTCCCTCTTATGGATAAAGCTTCCAAAGTTTTGGAAAACCTTACAGCTCCTCAAACCCAACTTCCTGTTGGTTATCAGAGGCTTTCTTCTAACCCTCTCCTAGTTGGTAAATAGATTGACTTGGATTCATCTCTTTCCCGTCCTTCTCATCCTGAGCATGACTCTCTTGTGTTTATTCTTGACCAACCATTGGTCGAAGTGATTGTCGACTTGGCTCTGGCTTCAGTTTTTCACTCTGTTCCCTACGCAAGTAGTGATCATACTACTCATGTTATTCTCATCTCCTTAGACTCTCATGAATCAGAGAGTGACCCTCCCGTCCTAGTTGTTCAGGAGAGTCCTTCTCCTTCTCCTATAGGGCATGGGGGTATCCATATGATACCCACACCAAGTAGTTCCGTCGTTTCTTTTGATTGGAGTCCATTGACTACTTTCCACCTTCCATCTTATGTACCTTTCCAGATCACAATACATGCCTATAATATGGTAGTACATGGCACTATTATAGATGAAGGTGTGTCTATTAGCATCATGTCTTCTACCTCTTGGAAAGCTTTGGGTTCCCCGCAACTTGTGCCTGTCACCCAGAATCTGTTGGCTTTCAAAGGAGGAACGAATCGACCCTTATGGATCCTTCTGAAGTTCCCTATTACTTTGGGAGGAAAGATCATCTATATAGACATGATGGTAGTCCAAGGTCCCTTAGATTTCAATCTTCTCCTTGGACGCGACTATGTTTATGTCATGGGAGCTCTTGTTTCTTCACTCTTCCATGTGGTTTGTTTTCCACACGAACGGAGAATAGTGACCATTTATAAATTTTCATTCATTGGTCACCAAGTGCCTCTTATGAAAACATCGTCCCCTATTGGTTCTTGTTTGAAAGCAGTACCCTCCCCACCACAGGTCAATTATGTAGCTACCTGTTCCGTCTCCACATTTCTTGATGATATAGTACATTATGTGCTAGGGGCATTGGAACCCGATTTGTCATTTGTACCAATTGACATGTGTTCCTCTCAGAGTGTAGTTCTCATGTGCATTGAGGACCTCTTGGGAGCCATGTTCTCATATGGTCCATGATCAGATTATGAGGATAGTTCTTGGTCTTGTGCCAACCTCGTTAAAAAATGAAACAAGGGATCTGGAGCAGAGTTCCTTGTCTTGTGTCAAGCTCCTTAACAAATGAAACAAAGGATTTAAGCATAGTTCCTTGTCTTGTGTCAAGCTCGTTGAAAAATGAATCAAGGAAATTGAGGATCATTTTTTCTTGTATCACCCTTGTTAAAAAATGAAACAAGGAGTCTTGAGGATAGTTCTTTTACCGTGTCAACCACGTTAAAAAATGAAACAACCCTTTTTCCACATCGATTTGTTTGATTAAGATCTCATAAAATCCCAGTCGAGTCTTTTCTAGATATCGATGGGTCATGCTGGGAGCACCTTTTCCTCATCATGAGTTCAGGTTTTCCTCACCTCCTTTCATGCGCATTTTTTACCAAGTCTTTACCGTTTTACCATTCTCGTAATGGGGTTTCCATATTCTAACTCGTAACCCTCACTCACCCAAGGGGCCATGGGGAAAACCTTTTATGCATTTTACTCTATTATTTGGCCGAGTTGATGTTTACACGTCATGTCAATGGTGTAACTCCGATGCATTTTGGTTTGGTGTGTTTTTCAAGCAACTTTCCTGCTTATTATGTCTTCACCTGCTTTGCAGATGTCTGTGACTCCTTATGTCGGTTTAGCTGATGGTGCTTGTCGTAAGACCCGGAATCTATCATCCGCGGCATGTGTTATTTATGCCCCTCGTGATCAGTTGATTGTTCTTCAAGGTATTCGTTTGGGTCAAACAATTAATAGAATTCCTAAATATAGCACAATTATCGAACTCTTGTAAGAGGCCATTGCTCTTGACATTCGAGAAATGGTTATTAACCTTGATTCACAACTTTTTGTTCTTCAACTCAATGGGCAATAATTTGTTAGAAACCCTCAGATATTGAGAATGTATCTACGTATTCATCTATTGGAAAGAAACTTTGATTATATCACATATCATCACATTCCTAGGCATGTGAATACATTAATAGATGCATTGGCTAATTATGTTTTAGACAGACATTTACACAATATGTGAAGAGACATTGTATCATAATAAACAGGAAATATAGCATGTATATATGTCGATAATGTTTGAGTGTGATACATCAACATCAAAAAAATAATATATGTGTTCTGAATACATCCACGACTTGCAAACCTCATAAACTGTAAATACTAAACTATGGACTATTCTTCGTGGTGATCGTGATAACATGTTACTGCTCGTACTACATGAGTCAATAATCATCGAATTCAATCTGATACCCCCACTGTGTGCCTCTGATAGCAGCAAGGAATGTCCTCAATCTATGCGTACTTTGGGATTCTTCGTTGTCTACTTCTTCCTGATAAGGAGCGACCTCGAACTGTCAAGCCACACATCTAGCTATAGGGGACATCCCTGCTGGTCTTTTTGGTCCAACACCGACAATTAAAAAATCAAGATGTCACGAATACATGTTTGCAAAAAAACAGTAAAAAACAAAAAACCAAAATTGTTTTTCTCACCTCCATCATCAAAATCCTCTCCCTCTGGGAGCAGCATGTCAGGATCACCGCGGAAGTCAATCCTGCTATATGGCCAATCCTCCACAACAATTAGCTAACGCCTCAACCACACAAAGAAAGCGGGTTTGTATGACATGTGTTGGCCCCCGCCAGTCTTAGGTATCAACTCGCTCCAACGGACCATCTATGGATCTCATGGCATCGGGGGGTTCACCTCCGCTAACTGATAGTGGAATAGTGGGATTCATTCCAGGAAGAAAGTCACCAGAACAGAACTATATCCAAATTTCCTCAGGTTCCCTGCCTCGCATTTGGATAGTTGGTGTTTCGTGTTCACCTTCATGACTTCCACCCAGTTGAAGACAATGGATGCCGTGTAGTCTACAACATACTGGAACTTAGATTTGTTGGACTCATGTAACGCTTGATCCCCAACTACTTTGTTAATGGTCAAAAGTAGCACCTTCAATATCAAATCATTTATGATCATGATGTCGATCTTACCACTTGTGGATTTCAGAGCTCCCGAGAAATTTTCTGCGAGGAGCACGTTATACTCGCCCCAATGGGCCTGCCTCCATACAATTGGACTAGTTCCCCTCTGCGAGACAATCCAGTAATGAAGTAAATATCTGAAGTCTCTAGCTCCAGCTCTTGATCGTGGATCACAAATACCTCTCGCCCAACATCCCATAGACTGATTAGGTATTTTAGTAGCTCAGGTTGAGACCGTAGGCTCGGTTTAAGAAAGAAATTTAGGAGCCCATAGTTCCTCAATGCTTCCAAAAATTTTGGATCTTCCAATGCTAATGCATCTATTCTTTCATGCTCACATTCTTTCCACTCAATCACCATCTTTCTTGTTGTAATTTTCACGCAAAAACCACGCATTCAACTTAACATCAGTCCTTGAAAGGGAAAAATCTGATTTGAAGCAAAGAAATTGGGCAAGAAATAAAAAAATTTACTTCTCTATGCTGGCACGACTATTTTTAAAACAGGTGCACTGACTGGCGCGAATTTCGGTGTTAAAAGCCCTCGATCGGCGCAGTCCCGTGCCTGGATCCTGCGCCAACCGAGGGTGAATTTGTTTTTTCCAAAAGTCCCTTAAAATCCCAAAAAAGATGGTTAAACGCATGAAAAACAGGCATCAATACAAAGAGAAGGGCCTTAGCTCTTACTTGCAACAAACGGTTTGTTGATCGGCCTCCTGAATCCGCCGCAATCTGCTCCTAAAGATTTAGGGCACAAGTGGGTAAAAATTGCTCCAAATGAGGTAAATAAGGTAAATGGTAAAAAAAAATTAGCTTTCTCCCTTTTTATAAACTTTTCACCATGTTTTAGGGTTTTAAAAATCATTTTTTCGCCATTTTACCTAAGAAACAGATAATACATTTGCTTCTTGTGGAACAACAGGTGATGGTTTACTGATGGTGATACAAAATGAGAGTCGTATTTTAGCTCTTTTCTCAACTCATAAAAACATGAAATGAAAAGATTGCTGAGTATTTTTCCCTTTTTGACTCGTTAAAGAAAATAAAAATAGGGAGTCCGCTTTAAGTCCTTTTTTGACTCTCAAGATAAGAAAATATTTTCAAGTTCCTGTCATTTTTACCTTGTAAATGGTTTCAAAACATTGTTCACCCAGTATACGTTTACCCCTTTTTCGGGTTGGGATAAACTCTTTACGAAAAAGATACTCCTTGGCTGACATGTCAAGAGGTTGTTTTGAGTATTGTTTTGTAACTTTTCAGGCTTGAAAGACAAATTTACGAAAAGGGACCTTTCTGGAGTTTTATTTTCCTTGTCCTTTTCAAACTCTCTAAACATGGAAAATATAATGAGTTTTCCCTTTGTCGAACTTGTTAAACTTTAAATGACATTGGATTCATCACCATGACAGAAACAAGCTTATCCTTCCTAGGGCTTGTTAATCTTACTAGGTCGGATCTATCCAAAGGATGGACTTACATTACAAGCATATGTTATCCCTTTCAAGCTTGTGATAAAAAATAATTGGGGTACCTGCCAGAAATGGTGGGGGTAAAATGGGAAATTTTTACCAGTTGTGTTGGCAACTTGTCACTCTTGAACATGACACTCTTCTACTTCGTGTCGGGTTGGGATATCCCAGTTCCTCATTGACCTTCCTGGGTTTGGGCCACCACCTTTTTCCATTCCATTTGATCTCTTCCACGTCATCATGACCTCCAATCCTATGGATCCAACTCCGGAGTCGTGTTGCCGATATGTTGAAGAGTTAATCCTTTTGCATTTTACACTCATCCCTGATTCTCTGTATCATCTCATAGTCATTGCATCCCTTGTTGCATGTCGGTGATGTGGGATACACCATGGCCCTCCTTTGACAAAGTCACTTCCTGTCGACTTCAGCTCATTATCATGGAAGTTGGCTGAGAGACTCCCTTCCAGTACCTTAGAGCTTGCATGCCCTAATGGAAAGTTCTTCGCACTCAACGACAAGTTCTCATCATTGGCTTTTGATCAAGTGATTTCACAGGTGTTCGACTTCAATTCCTTATTCACACTCTGTGAATTGCGTTGTTGGTACCTTTAGAGCCATTATCATTATTTGTGGTTTCTCTTGTGCTTGTTAACGATTCACATCATTGATTGGTAATTAAGCGATTTTCTAGCATGTTCGACGTCAACAAATCTATTCACATGTTATGATTTGTACTTTGATCAAGTAGTGTTGGAGCGCAAGAACCTGGGCTCAGATTACACAAGTCCAGGTTGCAGTACACTAGAGGAAGCATTTTTAGGGAAGAAACCAGATGTGTCATACTTCAGGATATTTGGATCATCAGTTTTTAGTCGTGTTTCCAAGGAATCATGGGAAAATGTAAAGTCAACAGCAAAGTTGGGAAAATTTGTGGGGTGCACAAACACACCTCACAACTATCATGTGTACTTTCCATCTCTTAGGATGACAGTGGTCATAAGGAATGTGAAATTTGATGAGGAGAAGGCAATGAGGTGTTCTCTTGAGAGGGAGCTTCAATTACAACCTGATCACAATATTTTGGCTCCAAAGGAAGAACCTCAGGAAGTTGAGGAGAAACCACAAGAAGAGGATAAGAGAGCGGAGACATCCATTCAAGCAGAGACATCCAAATAAGGAAGGAATCGAACTAGGGAAGTTGACATATTATTGCAGGATGCTAGAGATAATGTGGGAGCATCCACATTGTTGGCCTTCAATTTTGGTCTATTTTTTCTTGAGGAAACTTACTTAATCCATATATTTTCCATCTATTTTCTACTATATTTATCCCATTTTGATGTATTTCATGTATATTCAGGTATTTAATTTTAATTTTCTAAATTCTAAAGTTTTTATGGAAATTTGATTTCAAGTGCAAATTTTGACAGATTCAGAAATTCTCGTAATAGCTATGTGGATGACATGTTTGCAGGACACTTGGACTCAAGTTAGATGCATGGATGGACAACTTGGGAACTAGGACTGAACTAAATCCACTTGGTTCAGTGAGAACAAGCTTTATTAAGCCCAGTCAAGGTTGGTCAAACATGACTAGTCACCTAGAAAATCCCTAGGAAATAGGGTAGTTTTGAGATTTTATGGGATGGACCATATTTCTTTGGATGGATTGGATGAGTTCGACTTAGATAGGTGGATATGAGTAGATGTGATTGTTAGAGAGACTATAGATTAGTTTGTTTCATAAACTTCTATTTAAGCCAAGACTTTGATGGCTTATGATATGTAACTTTTATATGATTTGCTCATTGATGTGGATGAGTGACTGAAGCTTCAGCTTTTGATATCAACTTCAAGTTTTCAAAGCAAGGGTGCAGGGCCCCCAATCCAAGCTAAGTACACTTCATTACTAGACTAGCTTCATTTTCCATAAACTAGTTATCTTAGAACTTGTTTATATGCTTTGTTTTAGATTTGCTTATGAATTGATGTGTGATGATTTATATTATTGGATCTTAGTTTGTTTATCACTTTAGTAAGATGGTATAACAAAGTGTTCAATTTGAATTATCTTTCTTTTAAATTGATAGATCGAAACTAGGCTTCTCCTTTGTTACATGCAAGCAGTTTTTCTTATGTATTTTCAGTTTTCAAATGATAGCATAATGATGAATGAATTGTGATGGAAATTACCCAAAGATCTCTTAAGTTAAGAGTCGCCTTCATTGTTGATTTATGCATCTTAAGCTATTGTTAATTCATGGTTTATTATTTCTATTCATCAATTAATAATTGAGAGAGAAGAATACAATTGGACCTCTTAAGTTAAGAGCCACTTCAGCTTTCTTTCATTGCAAAAGTGAATTAGAAATTACTAATGTAGGCTTATATTTGTAATATGCACTTCTTTAGTTTTTGAAAACTCATCTTTTAAGCTTGGCTATACCTGATATCCATATATTGTGGACTTGCCTCCAAGTTTTACAAATCTGGATTGATAAAGAATACTTGTGTTAATTTGTGTGAATAAATTAGCTCAACATTTTGGTGTCGCTGCCGGGTATCAAACCCGGGTCACCCGCGTGACAGGCGGGAATACCCGCCACTATACTACAATGACAGCAATTACAGCTACCTTCAAACCATCCCAGACCAACTCAATTTCCAGCCCAACCAGTGGCAAATCCAAGCAATAAAATGGATAAACCTGCATACAATGTAGAAGACGCAACATATTCTATTCTTCCCATAAATGATGTCCATTTAAGGTCTGGAAAGGTGCTTAAAAATGATTCTCCTCCAATCATAGAAGAGCCAAATGAGCAAGGAGAACAACCTGAAACATCACAATCCGAAAAAACAAATTTAGAAAGGAAAAACTATTATAAGTCAAACACCACCTTATCCTGAGAGGTTAGTAGAGCAACAAATTGAAATGAACCTTCCTGAATTTGACATTTTGGATGAATTAAAAAATGCTTATGTAAAAATTCCTTTATTGAAAGCAATCAAAGAGATACCAATATATGCTAAAACAATAAAGGAATTATGCATTAAGAAAACTAGTAAAAAGAAGAACAATCCTACTACAATTCAAGTCATTGGCAAATTAGCAAGCGTCATGTCAACAAAAACAGCAATAGAAAAATATATTAATCCTGGTATCCCTATGGTTACTATTTCAATAAATAATTTCTCAATTCCAAACACATTGATAGATTTGGGAGCTGCTATAAACGTAATGACTATGGATACAATGAAGTATCTGCATTTAAACAACATTAGATCAACTTCTATAATCCTAGAGTTAGGGAATAGATCTAAAGTTGTACCAGAAGGAATACTAGAAGATATTATAGTCTCTTTGGATTCATGGGAGTATCCTGTTGACCTCCTCATCTTGCAGCCAAAAACAAATTTGGGAGGACATCCTCTAATCTTAGGCAGACCACGGTTAGCCACGGCTGATGCCTTTATAGGATGCAGATCTGGAAGTATGATTATTGCACATGGAGATGAACAGAAACACATTACACTTTATTCACCTGCACATCACCTTCTTTAGAATCAATACTTGGAGAGCAAGAATAGCAACAAACTAAATCAGTTATAAGTATAAATCAAGTCTTTGACCTTAGAGAAGAAGAAGAGAATGAGGATTTAATGGATCTTTTCATCTCAGAACCAAACATTTCAGAGCAGCTTAGAGAGATTCAATATGAAGTTGCAAGTAATCTTTTGAATCAATGTTTTCAGGAAACTTGTACAATCCAATCCTTGTGAAGCTCCTTTACAAACATTTTTCTTGTAAACACAATTACCAATTCAACGGCAAAAACAATTGAGATATATCCTAGAAAACATTTGAACATTGGAAACCATTTGCAATCATCACAAGAACAAAAGCTTTTGCCTAGGATTATATAGATATGCAAGGAATTCATCCCAACACATGTATCCACCACATCTATACAAATGATCAGATTAAACCAGTAAGACAACCTCAAAGACGAATGAATCCGATGATAAAAGAAATAGTGAAGGAAGAACTACAGAAATTTCTTAAAGTTGGGTTCATATATCCTATTTCAGAAATTCAATGGGTTTCTCCATTGGTAATTGTACCAAATAAAAACGAGAAGTGGAGGATATGTGTAGATTACCGGGAATTAAACAAAGCAACATTAAAAGATCATTGTCCACTACCATTCATTGACTAGGTTCTAGACTCATTAGCTGGAAAGAAATTTTTCTCCTTCCTAGATGGGTTTAGTGGGTATAATCAGATTAGAATAGCAACAGAAAATCAAGACAAAACAACATTCACCTGCCCATGGGGAACCTATGCATATAATGTCTTGCCATTTAGATTATGTAATGCACCTGCAACTTTCCAAAGAGCAGTGCTTACAATATTTGCTGATCTAATCCATGAATGTGTAGAAGTCTATATGGATGACTTCACGGTATATGGAAACACATATGACGATTGCTTAAACAATCTAGAGAAAGTTTTAAAACGATGCATAGAAACAAATTTGTCCTTGAGTAATGAAAAATTCTACATGATGTTAACAGAAGGCATAGTTTTGGGACACCATATTTCCTCCTCAGGAATTAAGGTGGATTCGGCTAAAATACAAGTCATTGTGAATTTAATGCCACCTACGACTCAAAAGGAGGTAAGGATTTTCCTGAGTTATGTAGGTTAATATAGACGATTCATAGGAAACTTTAGTAAAATAGCCCAACCTCTATTCAAGTTGTTAGTAAAGGATGTTGAATTCCAATAGACAAATCATTGTCAAAATACATTTCAGATATTGAAAGAAAAACTATCAATTGCACCCATTCTTCGAGGACCAAACTGGTCTCTTCCATTTCATATTTCAACTGATGCATATGATACTGCTATAGGTGCATCACTTGGACAGAAGGAAAACCTATTCAATTATCCAATATGTTACATAAGAAAAAACTTGACACCTGCAAAATTGAACTACACAGTCACAGAAAAAGAAATGCTAGCGGTAGTACATGCAGTAAATAAATTCAGGCATTATATAATAGGATACCAAGTGTTCATTCATATAGACCATTTAGCAATCAAATACTTAATGAACAAATCAATCACAAATGGAAGAATAACAAGATGGTTACTATTAATGCAAGAATTTAACATTATAATTCAAGATCGACCAGGAAAAGACAATCAAGTGGTTGATTTTCTTTCGAGATTACATTCACCCAATGATCCAAATCTAGTTGCAGATAACTTTCCAGATGAACATGTGTTTGCAATAACAGTAAAAACACCATGGTTTGCAGACATAGAAAACTATCTATCTTCTGGAAAGTTTCCAACTCAGTTTTCAAAGAAACAAAAACGAAAAATCATTAAAGAAAGCTCTAGATATAGTTGGGTAAATGGCAATCTGTTTTATACTAGTCCATATTTAATAATAAGAAAATGTGTGAGAGAAGACGAGATATTAGAAATATTGAAAGCATGTCATGATGAACCGTGTGGTGGTCATTTTGCAGACAAATGAACAGCCTACAAGGTGCTGCAATTGGGCTACTACTGGCCAGCAATCTTCAAAGACTCCAAGGCTTATGTTAAGCGGTGTGACAGTTGCCAAAGAGTAGGGAGACCAATAGTATCAGATGAGATGCCACTCAAACCACAAGTTCTTATAGAACCATTTGAGCAATGGGCTCTAGATTTTGTGGGACCAATAAATCCACCATCAAATGGAAAGAAGTACATCTTGGTATGTACAGATTATGTAACTAAATGGGTGGAAGCAAAAGCAGTCACAAAGGCAACAGAAAACACAGTGGTCACCTTCCTCTTTGAGGAAATATTTGTGAGATATGGTGTGCCTAGACAGATTGTAACTGATCAGGGAGCACAGTTTACTTCAAAACTTGTTTGAGATCTTACAAAAAAGTATAAGATAAAGCACCAGAAATCCACTCTGTATCATCCTCAGGCAAACGGACAAGTGGAAGCAACAAATAAAGTCCTAGAAAATATAATGTCCAAAACAGTACAACTAAATAGGAAGGACTGGTCAAAAAAGTTAAGAGATGAACTATGGGCATACAAAATAAGATGGAAAAACACAACTTGGTTTAGTCCATACCAGTTAGTGTATGGAAAAGAAATCTTACTGCCCATAGAGTTTCAGATACATACATATAAATTGGCAGCAGAACTAGGACTAGAATTTTCTGACCCACAGCAGCCGCGGATAATGGAATTAAACCAACTAGATGAACATTGCTAGCAAGCAATAGAACACACAACATTGGTCCAGCGACAACGAATGAAATGGCACGACAGATTCATCAAGAACAAAACATTCAACAAAGGAGACTAGGCATTACTATTTGACTCCAAATTCAAATATTTCAAGGCCAAGTTCACAACACACTAGTTAGGGCCATATGAGATAAAGGAAATATTTGATAATGGAGTAGCTCAAATCAAAACAATTGACCAGGAATCTACATCATTTTTGGTAAATGGACATAGGCTCAAAGTTTACAACAGGCCTATCAACAAAGAAGAATTCATGAAACAATTGATACAAGAAAAAAAACTGGAAGTAATGGCATAGCAGAGCCATGTATCTTCCAGTACTCCAGAAGAATAAAAAACAAATAAATAAATAAATAAACAAAAAGTTTGCTAGTGAAAACCAGGAAACTGGAACCAAGCAAACAAGAATTCATAGAGGAAAACCAACTCGTTTTGGACTGTATGAATTCACACTTTCTTGTTCTACATTTATAACAACTTTGTTTTTCATAAAATCCTCCAAAGAAGCATGACTTGAGGAAAAGTCATTGGATAAGCAAGGGGGAAGGTCACACAAGAAAGTTAGTTGTGCAGTTGAATTGACGACGAAATTTGTATTGTTCACAATTGGGACCTAAAATATTTTTGCAACCAATGTCAGTTGGGACCTGAAATATTTTTGCAACCAATGTCAGTTGGGACCTAAAATATTTTTGCAACCAATGTTAGTTGGGACCTGAAATATTTTTGAAATTGATGACAGTTAGGGACCTGAAATGTTAGAAAACAACATGTATATATTGCATGAACCTGAAATGTTAAAAAAAACATGTATACATCGCATGACAGTAGGGACCTGAGTTATTATGAAATAATTGCAGAGGGACCTGAACAACAACCGACAATCCAAGAACCAGAATCAATGAAGAATGTTAAAACAGGAAGCAGAAATAAACTCTATATTTCAATCTATCTAAGACATTTGATCAGAAGACCTCATCCAATATTGTCAAAGAACAGCAGACATCATCCAATATTGTCAAGGAAGTACACGTATAGTAAGTACACAATTTTTCTCTTGCGAATTCAAATTTTTTTAGAAATTTTTAGTCTTTGTTAAAATTGAGATTAGTACCTGAGTGTATATTTTCCATTCATTTCATTACCTCCAACCATTATCCTAAGTATCATCTTACATTTATTTATGCACATCTTACATTATTTATGTACATCTTATAACCCTCATATTCCATAACCTATTTACATCCTATATTCATTTCATAACCTTAACCCTAAGTCTATAACCCTAAGTATTTTTCCTCAAAGCAAAAGGAACTAAAAAGAATGTAATGAGATGAAACCTGCACAAACAAATCAAACATTAGTGCCATGGAGATAATTTAAACATGACCTAGGTGGTCATTTTAAAATTATAAGATATATTGTATAACAAAAAGATATGCGCATTATGAAATATGTTGCAAGAAATACAAAATTGAAATGATCTAAGTAAAAACTTATCATAGCGCATAAAGAAATGATATTAGTACTACATGCATGGTGTAAGTTATAATGGAAAATATGAAATGATAGCAAGCATATGGTAGTACGATGAGGGTAAGGTTATTATCATTTCAATCAATAGCAAACATGCGCGTTATGGAAGCCATTAAATCGAAATGATTTATGGGTGTATGGTTCATATATATAATCAAAAGTGAAGAATGATGAATATAAGCAGCTGTGGGCAGTGGCAAAGGTGTAAAGCGAAGTCATGAATCATGCAACCGATGGTGCAAGGTTATTATTGGTGTGGCTGCAAATATACCAAGCCGTATGGCCGATGGTAATGTATTGAACACCTAACGCAAACTTTAATGAACTCATGCAGGCGAAGGTAGCAGTGCATAATACATTCAACAGATAGAGGAATGGTGTGTTGGCATGTGAGAGGACAGCCACGACCAAACTGAAAAACATGACTGCAATAAAACGAAGGAAAGAGGAATTTGAATGATGAAACATATAGCCTGGAAAATATCATTGCAAATGACTCCATAAGTGGCGACTGGTTAAAGGGAAGGCCACGATGGCATCATCCAATAAAACATTTACAGCTTATCAATCAAAGCACGGTAAACAACTGGAAACAGTAAAAAAAAAAACTCTTTCAAACAATAAACCTCTGAGCGCTCATTAGACCATTCTTAGAACCACTCTGCCATTACCATTATGTATTTGTCTGCCATCACAGCCATTGAAGGCTCAGGAGAATAGTAGCAAGAGGTTGAGAGCATTAAAATGTTTTGACATATGAGGTAAGGGTAGAAATAGAATGCTAAGGTCGTGGAGAGATAAGCAGGGTAAATCGACAGAGGAAGTGCAAGTTAGTTGCCAAAAATCTCATGGAAAACTTAAGGTAAGCCAAGATTTGATTTGTTTCTATTTGGATGAGGATTGCAGAGGAAATGTCGGGATCCCTGTCATCGAATCTTTTGCTAAGACTGCCTGTCATTTAATGAATTTTTCTATTTATGCCACCAATCATTAAACTGAGGCATTCAAAATGCAGATTGAATGAGTTAAGGATAACATGGAGCGCAGCTAAGAGGTCCACGAGTCAAGCATTCACAACCATTCCACAAGCAGCCAGGTATACTCAGAAAAATCGCCAAGTCTTCAGTCAAAACAGAGGTTTATAAATGAAGTTCAAATGAAAAAACAGTGGGTTAATAAAACTGTAACATAGCTAAAGATAAACATTTTGTTACTGTAGGAGGTAGCAAAATGAAATGAACTCAATTGTGCATGATAAATTTTCCACGAGAATTCAATAGAGAGTCTGTTCATAAATGTTGATTGCACAAAATAAGGATTTTGTGTAGGACTGAAACGTGTAGTCTTTGTGAAACGAATAGCCAACTCATTTTACAACCACACCTGTACATATGTATTTATGATCAAATAGTGTGATAAATAACCAAGTTTTAGTTCGATCCATGAAGGAATGGGTCAATAAAAATAGAGCATTGGGTTTAAGTTTGAAGATTTGGGTCCATATTTGAGCGCATTGACTATCATGTGTTGATTTTGTCAATAGTGCAATGGTTTATATGAGTCATTTGAACAGTGAACAGAGAAGTTTTATATGTTGATTATATAGTTGATGCATTGTTGTATATTGACCATTAATCAATGAAGAATCTCGATTGTATAGACGATGAAGTGCTGGAGATTGGTTATTGAGCAGTATTGTATTCTAGTTATTGAACAGAAAAGTATTGCATGATAAGATTTACACAGAGAGCCTTAATTCAAACTCAATGAAAACATTATTCTGAGATTATATTAAGAAAAACAAAAATTATAGCATGATTTTTGTTTTCTTATATATTTCTATTTCAAAACAGAGTACAGTTTCTTTTCAGAGATGTATAAGGGAGAATGTTTGATTGCTTGAATAGAATGGAGTATTGAAACAGAGACAGTGTTGCTTCAAAGAAAGAGATAGAGGTAGAAATAAATTGATTTAATTGTTGAAGAAAGCAGGTAAGCTTCTATGAACTAAACCAAGAAAGATTTGTTTTATGAATCAGTACTTGTTAATTGTCATTATAGATGATGAAGTTAATGACAGCAGAAGCTTATATTCAATGGTTTACAAAGACAATGACAACAAGGATAGAGCCAAGATTCCAAATAGAAAACTGGAGGAAAGAAACAATAGAGAAACTATATCAGGCAGGGCTCGTAGGTTTCTTGCAAAGATTTAGTGGCCACAGTGAAGAAGTAACAAGGGAATTTATAAACAATTACACTCAGGAACAAACAAGAGTAGGAAACATAATAATTCCTATGATTCAGGAATTCCTTTCAGAAGCACTAAACCTCCCGATGATAGGAGATAATTACCATAAGGATTTTCATTTCAAGGAGAAAGCGTGGACTTTCTTCCTTGAGAAAAATAGAAAGGGAACCTTTGACAGAGCCAAAGGTATACCCAGGGAGTGGTTCAATGAACCATGGGGAGAACTGGTTTTAATTATACAAAAATTCCTCACATGTGATAGGGGATATAGTGTTTCACATCTATATCACATCAGACTCCTACAACACATTAAAGGAGAAGTTAAGATTAACCTGCCATATTTCGTCTTTATAAGCCTCCTAAAGATGATAGAGTTAGTCAAACATGAACATAAGCCAAGAGAAGCACAAATTTATCACCAGGGGTTGATAAAAATCTTGGTAGAATATCAAGTAAGATCATAGGGGATGATTTGAAGGGAGTTCTTGAGAATAAATCAGTATAATGAACAAGTCATTGAGGAACAAAAGAAGGCAAAGCATGAAACCAGGGGGATGATGAGCTCACCTTTTATCCCAGAACTAGAGCCAAAAAGCAAAACAATACAGTCATGCATGAAAATGAAATATCCATCA
The DNA here is from genome assembly GCA_031772625.1 of Pinus tabuliformis. Lineage (NCBI taxonomy): Eukaryota > Viridiplantae > Streptophyta > Pinopsida > Pinales > Pinaceae > Pinus > Pinus tabuliformis. The sequence goes on along the minus strand of CM062819.1, from coordinate 1,120,864,106 downwards.
TGTCCATTCCTAGGAGGTTTAGGAACAAGAGTCCAGCTGAGATAAATAGCAGGGATAAAGAAGTACAGGTAGTAGACACATGTTCAACAAAAAAATAGGTAGAGGATAATATTGAGAAAGAAGCATTATAGAAATATTCCTACTATGATGATGTAGCAACGACATCATTTGTGAAAAACACACAAGAGCTTGAAAAGGAATTACATTTGAGCAAGATTAGAGAGTTAACAGACCAACTTGAAATAAACAAAATTTTGGAAAAGAATTTGAAAGAAGAAAACAAAGCAAGTAAAAAGAATAATGCTAAGTTGGTTAAAGAAAATGAATAGTTAATTGAAGAAATAGAAAGGTTAAAAAGAAATAATGATCTAATCTACAAGTAGGCATTCAAATGGCTCAAGGAGAAGAACATGTGGAAAGCTAAATATGAGAAAGCAGAAAGTTAAGACCACTTTATATAGAGAATAACATGATACAGGTATGGACTATTTGATAAAAGTAGCACAGCAAGAAGCATCAGGGTCTGGAACTGCATCCACAGCAGGGGTTAGGAGATCAAAAATGAAGCAGCAAGCATGAGGACATGCTTGATGATTAGTAAGGGGGAGATGTTGGCCCTCAATTTTAGTCTATTTTTTCCTGAGGAATCTTACTTAATCCATATATTTTCCATCTATTTTCCACTATATCTATCCCATTTTGATGTATTTCATGTATATTCAGGTGTTTAATTCTAATTTTGCAAATTATAAAGTTTTTATGGAAATTTGATTTCAAGTGCAAATTTTGATAGATTCAGAAATTTCCGTAATAGCTATGTGGATGACATGTTTTCAGGACACTTGGGCTCGATTTAGATGCATGGATGGATAGCTTTGGAACTAGGACTGAACTAATTCCACTTGGTTCGGTCAGAACAAGCTTTATTAAACCCGGTCAAGGCTGGTCAAACATGACTAGTCACCGAGAAAATCCCTAGGAAATAGGGCAGTTTTGAGATTTTATGGGATTGACCATATTTCTTTGGATGGATTGGATGAGTTCGACTTAGATAGGTGGATATGAGTAGATATGATTGCTAGAGAGACTATAGATCAGTTTGTTTCATAAACATATATTTAAGCGAAGACTTTGATGACTTATGATATGTAACTTTTATATAATTTTATGCTGAGACATTTGGATTTTTAAGATTAATTTGAAGAACCTATTCTACTTTCACTTTGTTGTTCATTGATGTGGATGAGTGACTGAAGCTTCAACTTTTGATATCAACTTCAAGTGTGCAAAGCAAGGGTGGAGGGCCCCCACTCCAAGCTAAGAACACTTCATTGCTAGACTAGCTTCATTTTCCATAAACTGGTTATCTTAGAACTTGTTTATATGCTTTGTTTCAGATTTGTTTATGAATTGATGTGTGATGATTTATATTATTGGATCTTAGTTTGTTTATCACTTTAGTAAGGTGGGATAACAAAGTGTTCAAGTTGAACTCTCCTTCTATTAAATTGATAGATCAAAACTAGGCTTCTCCTTTGTTTCATGCAAGCAGTTTTTCTTATGTATTTTTAGTTTTCAAATGATAGCATAATTATAAATGAATTGTGATGGAAATTACCCAAAGATCTCTTAAGTTAAGAGTCCCCTTCATTTTTTGTTTATGCATCTTAAGCTATTGTTAATTCATGGTTTCTAATTTCTATTCATCAAATAATAATTGAGAGAGAAGAATACAATTGGAGCTCTTAAGTTAAGAGCCACTTCATCTTTCTTTCATTGCAAAAGTGAATTAGAAATTATTAACGTAGGCTTATATTTGTAATATGCACTTCTTTAGTTTTTGAAAACTCATCTTTTAAGCTTGACTATACCTGATATCCATATAATGTGGACTTGCCTCCAAGTTTTACAAACCTGGATTGATAAAGAATACTTGTGTTAATTTGTGTGAATAAATTAGCTCAACACACATCACAACGTAGGAAAAGGAGGTCACTCCATCGGTACACAGGCTACATGGCTCTGATGAGTGAGCTTGTAGAGACTAAACCATCCTCATTCTAGGAAGTTGTAGATAAACCAGTATGGCTTGATGCTATGGTAGAAGAATATGATTCCATTGTCAGAAATAGTGTTTGGGAAGTGGTCCCAAGACTAGAAGACAAATCAATGGTTGGTTCAGGATGGCTTTACAAGGTAACGCATGCAACAGACAAAAGCATAGATAACCACAAGGAAATATTTATGGCCAATGGGTTCTCTAAAGTTGAAGGAATTTACTATGAAGAGTCCTTTTCTCCAGGAGCAAGGTACTCATCCATCAAGTCAATTCTAGCATTGTCAGCGAGATGGGGTGGAAGATCTACCATATGGATGTGAAGACATCATTCCTCAATGGAGATATTGAGGAGGAGGTGTATATTGAGCAACTAGAGGGGTTTGAGACATTTGATAGAGAGTCACATGTGTGCTGACTCAAGCGAGCTTTGTGTGGACTAAAGCAAGAAATCATGTGCTTGGTATAGAGGATTGATAGCTATCTCACTAGTTTAGGATTCACCAAAAGTGAAGCAGATACAAACCTTTATCACATTGTTGTAGAAGGTAAATTATTTATTATTTTGTTATATGTTGATGACTTGATCCTTACTAGTGATGAGCAACTGATCAGATCATGCAAGGAGGACCTTGCAAGAAAGTTTGACATGAAGAACATAGGCCTCATGCACTACTTCCTTGGTTTGGAAGTATGGCAAGGAGATGGGGAATTGTTTGCCTCTCGAGGAAAGTATGCCAATGAGATACTTCAGAGGTTATGCATGGATAGGTGCAAACCCATGTAGATTCCTCTAGCAGGAAACTGGAGGAAAGAGGATGATACTTCAGGTGAAGTAGTGGAGGCTACCATTTACTAGAAGCTTTTGGATTCACTTATGTATTTGGTGAACACACAACTAGACATGTGAAATGCAGATAACTAGCTTAGTCAACTCAGTTTGGTCTTTGGTACAGATGCACAAAGCGAGCTAAGTTGCAAGGCTTCACAGATGCATATTGGGGGGAAATTCCATCAAACCAGAAGAGTACGTCAGGTGGAATCTTTAATGTTGCGGACTTTAATGTTGGGTCCGCAACAGTTTCTTTGTGTAACAAGAAGCAGAGACCAGTGGCACTTAGCTCAGCAGAAGCTGAATACATGGTTGTAAGTCAATCAACATGTGAGGTGATCTGGATGAAGAGGATACGTGTTGGCTTGTTTGGTCAGGTGATGAATCCTATTGTGAGTTACTGTGATAATCAGAGTTGTATCAAACTCCATGAGAATCCTTTTTTTCACTTTCAATTAAAGCACATTGATATCTAGTATCACCATCTACAAGCTTATGTATAGAGGTAGATTACGTTGTTGCAGTACATTCTAACAGAGGAACGAGATGTTGATATTTTGTAAACGGCTTTGTCAAGAGGAAATTCAAGTTCCACAAGTGCAAGATAGGAGTGGTTGATAATGCATTTCTTTCTAAGAGGGTGTTGGAAAATATTGGGGGGGGGGGGGGGGGGGGGGGGGGGGGCTGCGGTGGGGGGGGCGATGGGGGGTGAATTAGTATTCCTTAGCAATTAGCACTCTTAAATCTTTTCAGAGAATTAGTTAATATTCAATTATTATCAATGTTATGCAATAATAATAGTAAATAAAAGAACATAGGTGGCACAAAAAATTTAGGTGGAAAAACCCCTCTGGGTCAAAAACCACCGAACGCATTTCTAATAAATTCTTTAATCTTCAGCCCCAACTAAAATGAAAGCAACAACTTCCTAGAATTCTAGAAAATCATTCTTCTCCATCTTCCTCTAGAAGGACGCCCCAATGCCCTGGTTTCTTTAGTAATCAACTGAACGGATGCCCTAACAACTTAGACCAACCTACCACCCTAAAGTTTTCATAGACTCCAACTTGTAGGTGACTTCATGCACCTGCCTAACACCTCCCTACCACCCTATAATGACTGAAATGAGACAAGAGTGTGGATTCCCATACCAGGGACAATGATCCATGATACAATATGATTTACAATGATTTTGACTGAACAACCAATCACACTATCACCTGCAACCCAACCATGACATCATCCCAATAGAGACTCCTATACCTCCCAACAATGAATTTTTGACTCTAGGCAGATTGATTCTTTTACAATAATGACTCTTCCAATGATGACACTTTTACAAATGACTCTTTTACAACTTTACAATGATGACTCTTGGCCTTGACACTTCTTCACAATATACAAATGGATGTCATGTCTTTAAAGGATGTCCCACTGCAATGCTTCCTTTGATTTGATACTTCAGCTCTTGAATGCTTGCTTGATGTTGTCCTTGAATATTCTTCTACCTGCATGCAAATTTGCCCAACGAACCCAATCTCAAAAGGAAAAATAAAATACCCTTCAACTTACCTCTACCTGCAAAACACATGTAAGTGCACAATAATGAATAAATACAAATTAAAATTACAATGCGTACCTGAAATGTTCTTGTCACTTTTGTTGTTGAATTTTTGCAGCAATAAACAAAGACTCCCACTCTTGATATAGGCCTGGACTCTATGCAAGACTATATCCAAAACTAACCTAAAGATATATACAATAGAAACTGATGATAGACCCTAGACTTGTAATTAACCAAGTTCTAAGTACAACAACAAAGACCATCCTATCAACTATGAAAAGATAAGTAACATGAACTTACAACATCATATAGATTTAGCAGACTTGGTGTAGCATCAAATGTGTAGTATCAAGAATAGGACATCCGAAATGTGATATCAAAACTAACTGTGACATATAGAGACATAGAGATACACCGATACCCTGTATATACTTACGTTGTCATGAAAAAACATATGTTGATACTCAAAATTCAAATGTAAACACTTAATCATACATACCTTGTTGTAGGAGACTTATCCTTGATTGTTGATGTGTGGTCCTTACTACAGTGATCCTTGAATGCATGCTTTTTCTTGCCTTTTAGGAGCTTGATATTGAATATGTTTTATCTATGTCATTTCGGATCTCGAGGGTCTGAAATTTCATCCTGTGGTAGCCCTCGGAATCCTCTTTAAAACCCCACAGTTCTGATCAATATTGTATTCTTCAAGAAGGCGTTATGCCCAATCTCCCATGATTACCTGATTATAGCCTTGTTTCGTAGAGTGAAATTGTACGAAGTTCCACGTGTCACTATTGTGACCGTCAGCCCTGAAACTTATACTCAACAAACTATATTGCGTTTTCTATGAATATTTACGAAATTTGAATCCAATGCTCAAATAGAAAGTTATGACAATTTTCCCTAAGCTACCTGTTTGACATGGAATTTGGGGGCATACCAAAACCCTAACTTCCTCAGATCATATATCCGCAAATATAGCGAAACAAGATCTGAAATTGGGTCACAAGGTTCAACAGGATTTCAGCTAAAATGGGTTTTAATTTTCTCTTCTTACGCTTCGCAGAAAAAATTTTATAGCGAAAATTCCATGGTTACCTGTTTGAAGCCACAAAATCCCTACAACAGGAGGATATGAGGGTCATTATTTATATGAATGTCTTGAGTTGAGAGGGTCCTCAACAAGTGAACATTGGAAGGATCTTAGGAGAAAAAAAAACATTATTAATTATTGACTATTCAATGACCACAACCAATTATGAGTTCCATGCCACAACCCCATAGGGTTTTAGCCCACTAATCGGGGTTACTAACTTTAAATGCAAATAACTCTCAAACCATGAAGACCTGGGAGGCGTACCATATATCAACGGAAACATCACAACGAGTAGAATCCATAAAGAAGATATTTTATGCAAAATAATATTTTTTGTCAAGTCAAAATGGCCTTGCAAGATCAAGGTAGCCCCTAGTGCTCCTTGGGTGGACATTAATGACAACCACTAATCAATAATCTCCCCCTTTGGCAATGATGGAAACACAAGTATTCCCCTTGCGATCATGACACCTCTTCCTACTATCTTCTCTCCCCCTTTGTCATCAATGGCAAAGGGTAACTCCCACTGAAAAACAGCGATCCTTTGGACCTGTACACACCTCCACTCTGCCTTTCTACTCGAGTATATAAGAGAAAGAGTCTAATGAAAACCTACTCTCTAACAAAATTATCTTTAATCAGAATGTGCTCCGTCTTGGAATGCGTAGAATGATTCTTGGAGATACTGATGGCGCTAGTGTTATCACAAAATATGGGAATAGGCTCATCAAACTTGAATTGAAGATCTTGCAAAGTTTTCTTCATCCAGAGAACTTGTGTACAACAAGCTGTTGCCGCGATATATTTTTCTTCTGCTATGGATAATGAGATTGAAGACTGCTTTTTACTTAACCATGAAACAAGACAACCACCTAGATAGAATGTTGCTCCACTGGTACTCTTACGATCATCAACACTTCCTGCCCAATCTGCATCTGTATAAGTTTGGATAACCAGATCATTTCCTTTGGGATACCATATACCATATTTTGTTGTGCCCTTAAGATATCAAAGAATTCTTTTGATGACAATAATATGAGATTCTTTTGGTGTTGCTTGGAATCTTGCTACTTGTCCAACTGCATGCATCACATCAGCCAGAGAGGCTATCACATATAGGATAATATCAATCATGTATCTATACAACCTTTGGTCCACATCCTTTGACGAATATTCTAAGGTTAACTTGCATCCTATTATCATGGGGGTAAGGACTGGCTTGCAATCTTCCATCTGGAATTTTTTGAGAATTTCATTGATGTACTTAGTTTGATATATGAATATTCCTTTATCCTATTGAGAAATTTGAAGCCCCAAAAAGTATGTCATCTTGCCAAGCATACACATTTCAAACTCACTTTGCATTTTTGTGTCAAATTCTTTACTTAATCTGTCATCGTTGCTTCTAAAGATTATATCATCCACATATACCATGATAATCATTAGGTTATCTTGATCCACTTTCACATAGAGATTGTTGTCAGCACTTCCTTTCTTGAATCCTTGTTGATGTAGATACCTATCAAGACGATCATACCAAGCCATAGGAGCTTGCTTGAGATCATATAGTGCCTTCTTTAATATGAAAATGTAGTTTTCTTTATCAGTGAGCAAAAAACCTTCGGGTTGTTCAATTTAAAATTCTTCTTCCAATTCACCATTTAGAAAGGCTGACGTAACATCCATTTGGTAGAACTTCATTTTTATCAAGCATGCATAAGCGAGAAACATCCCTATAGCTTCCATTCTGGCAACGGTAGCAATTTTTTCTTCAAAATCGGTTCCTTCAACTTGTGCATATCCTTTGGAGACTATTCTTGCTTTATTCCTGGTAACCTGTACATCCTCATTCAATTTGTTTCTGAAGACCCATTTAGTTCCAATAACATTTTTATCCTTTGGTCATGGAACCAATTCCCAAGTGTCTTTCTTCTCAATTTGATCCAGTTCTTCATTCATAGCTGCTACCCAGTGTTCATTTTGACTAGCTTCCTCAAAATTGTTAGGCTCAAAAGTCGCTAAAAGGGCAAGATGGGCTTGTTGTGATGAACGAAGTTGTCGACTTCTTCTGGTTCCAATTCCTTCATTTATGTTGCCGATGATCTGATTTGATGGATGATTCTTTTGATACCATTATTTTGAACCTTTTGGAGAAACTTCTTGTACATCCTACTGATCATTTCTTATTTCTTCTTGGTTGACTGGAGTTTCCTTATGTGATTGGTTTTGTTTTGGAGCTTCTTCTTCATCCTTCATAGATTCTACCTCAAGCCCCTCAGATTTTCTTGAAGAGACGATCTCATTGTTATCCTTTAGAACACAGTCTTTGTCAAAAGTAACATTTATACTTTCAACTATTTTTTTTTGCCTTAGATTGTAACATCTATAAACCTTTCTTTTGTGCGAATAACCAACAAAAATACCTTCGTCAACACGGGAATCAAGCTTGCCCAATTTTTGGCCTTCTCTTTTGATGTAGCATTTACTTCCAAATATTTTGAAGTATTTGACATTATATGGTCTTCTTCCCGTAGTTCATACGGAGTCATGTTACAATTGTTCCTGAGCAAACCTTTGTTTATAATGAATACGACAGTATCAATTTCTTGAACCTAGAATTTGTTGTCTAATTTTGAGTATTTTAACATGGTTCTAGCCATTTCCTGTACGGTTCTCTTTTTTCTTTCAACTACTCCATTTTGTTGTGGTGTTCTAGCTATTGAGAATTTCCTTTTTATTCCATGCTCGTCACAGTATTGTTGAAATGCTTTGGACATGAATTCTCCGCCATTATCTGATCTTAGGCATTTGATCTTCAAATCGGTTTCATTTTCGACCAATTCCTTGTATATTTTGAAACATTCGAATGCCTCAATTTTTTTCTTCAGAAAACTGATGGTTGTCATTCTGGTGTAATCATCTATCATTAACATAAAGTATAATTCACCGTCTAAACCTTTTGTTCTCATAGGACCACATAGATCAGTATGTATTAATTCTAATGGTCGTGACACAAAATGTTACTTTGTCTTGAACTCGACTTTTGTCTAGTTTCCATGCCGAAAAGATTCACTTATCGTATTGGTAGGTTTTGATATTTTCGGCATTTATCTAACTACCTCTTTGTTTATCTTGACCAAATTATCGAAATTTATATGTCCCATTCGTTTGTGCCATAACCAACTCTCGTCTTCTTTTTCCAAGAAACACCCTTTAGGTGTTTCATCCAAAATATATATGTCGTTTGGAGCTCTACTTGATGTAGCCACAATTTTACCAAACTAGCCTTTCCTAAATTCACATTTCTTTGAGTTGAATAACATCGTGTGTCCTTGACCACACATTTGTCCAACACTGAGCAGATTGTGATTCATATTTTCAACCAGAAACACATCCTTTGCTAATGCATCCTTACTTCCAAGAGTGATCGTACCTACTCCTGTGACATTTAAAGACCGTCATTTCCAAAATACAATGTTCCATCCTTCTTTTCTTTCAAGGATATGAACTTATTTCTATCTCTAATCATATGCATTGAGCAACCACTGTAAACATACCATAAGTTTTGTTGCTTTGAGTCTTGAGAGCGAGAGCACACCTTTCAGACTTCCTTTTCCATACTTCTTCATTCTGATTTTGCGAGAATTCATTTGAAGAACTTCCAAGTCTACAATCTTTGGTCAAGTGTCCAAAATTATTACACTTGTAACATTCGACATCATCTCTCAAATGATAAAATCTGTTGATATTATACTGAGTTTTAGAATATCCATTTCTAAGAGATCTCCTATAATTATATTCATTCCAAACATACATGCGACATTCTGAAGCTCTATGTCCAAACCTTCCACATGAATAACAATGACCATAAAAGATAGGTTGATACCTTGGAGGAAATATTCTTTGAGGAATTGTCTTCCAAGGTGCTTCTTGCAAGTCTTGACCTCTCGATCTAGATGGGAGATCTACCTACTTGGTATATTTTGCAATCAATCTTCTTTAGTTTTCATAGAAGGACCTGACTCCTTTTTGAATTTTTCTTTGTAACTGAGACCAATCCTGTCAATGCATGATCACTGGTTGCTAATGATTTCGTCCAAAGTCTTTGAGCTATTGGCGTAGTTTTGAAGATTTTTTCCATTTTTTACTTCCTTTCATAAAGAAATGATTTCAGCTTCCAATGCTTCTCTTTCCTTGTTCCTTTTCTTTAATTATTTCTTGAGCGATTCTTCAATTAATTTGTATCCTTCAACCTTGATTTTAAGATTTAGGACCTATTCCCTTTTTGTCTTTAATTCATCTTCAAGAGTGTTGACGTGCTTCTTCTCGGCCTTGAGCTCTTTGATAACCCTGATCACTTCATTTTGAAATTCAACCTCAATAATTTCTTCTTCTTCATCTCCTTCTTCATCAGGTGCCTCTTGCTTATTGTGCTTGGCCCTAAACGATACTATTTCATTGAATTCTTCTTCATTATCACTGTCTTCTTTGGTGAGGAGCTATCTTCTTTGGAGAAGAAAATTTTCTTAAACCATTTCTTCCTGCCTTACTTGTTGAACATCCTGGGACTTTTATTTCCTTTCGTAACAACCTCATTTTTGTGAGGACATTTGGTTGCAAAATGCCCAACATCACCACAATCAAAACATATTAATGGAAGTTTGCTTTAAATTTTCCTGTACCTATTCTCATTTTCCGCGAGAAATAGGCAAACTCTTTATATGAGAATTCTTCTTCATCTTCTTCCTTTTCCTCATCCTTACAATTGCAATTTTTTGCTTTCGGGGTCTACTTGTCCTTACTATTTTTCTTGGATGCGGAAAATGTTGTTTCTAAGTGAGATGTGCCATCCTCTTCTTCAATCCTCATTTCATATGCCGTAAGAATTCCATGCAATTCATCTACGCTTGATTGGTCAGATTTGATCTATCTTCCAAGACAGATACCATAGGGTTAAATCTTGCTGGCAAGGTTCTGAGGATCTTTCTGACAACAATTTTTGTTTCAACAGGTTCTCTAAAAACTTCTAATGTATTTGTTGTTTCATCAACACACTGAAATGCACAAATAACTTCTTCTTCCCTCATTTTGAGTTGCTCAAATTTTTCCCTGAAAATTTGAAGTTTTTCTTCTTTCACCTTTGAGTCACCTACATATATATTTTCAAGCTTGCCCCATACCTCTTTAGCAGTTTTCCAACTCAATACCTTAATATAAATAGATTCAATAATCCCACTGATAATAAAATTTTAAGCCTTTGAATCATATACCATATTTTTCTTACCTTGTTCATCCTGGATCGGTGTGAAGCCTTTGTCAACAATTTCCCATACTTTGTATCCCTGCACTAGCAAATGAACCTGCATTCTTCCACTCCAAAGTGCATAGTTGTTTCCATTGAACAAAGGAACTCTATTCTTAGTATACTCCACGATCTCCTTCCAATTTTTAGACCACTATTGAAGGAACCAAGCTCTGATACCAATTATTGGAAACTGCTAAGAGGGCGGGTTGAATTAGTATTCCTTAGCAATTAGCACATTTAAATATTTTTAGAGCATTAGTTAATATTCAATTATCATTAATGTTTATGCAGTAATAACAGTAAATAAAAGAACACATGAGGCACAAAAAATTTAGGTGGAAAACCCCCTCCAGGTCAAAAACCACCGAACGCTTTTCTAATAAATTCTTTAATCTTCAGCCCCAACTGAAATGAAATCAACAACTTCCTATAATTCTAGAAAATAATTCTTCTGCAGCTCCCACTGGAAGGACGCCCCAACACCCTGGTTTCTTCAGTAATCAACTAAATGGATGCCCCAACACACTACACCAACCTACCACCCTGAATTGTTCACAGGCTCCAACCTGTAGGCGACTTCATGCACCTTCCTAGCACCTCCCTGCCACCCTATAATGGCTGAAATGAGACAAGAGTGTGGACTTCCGTACAGGGACAATGATCCATGATACAATATGATTTACAATGATTTTGACCGAACACCCAATCACACTATGACCTGCAACCCAACCATGACATCATCCCAGCATAGACTCCTATACCTGCCAACAATACCTTTTCTATTCTAGGGAGATTCATTCTTTTACAATAATGAATCTTCCAATGATGACACTTTTACAAATGACTCTTTTACAAATTTACAATGATGACTCTTGGCCTTGACACTTCTTCACAATATATAGATGGATTTCATGTCTTTAAAGGATGTCCCGCTGCAATGCTTCCTTTGATTTGATACTTCAGCTCTTGAATCCTCTCTTGATGCTATCCTTGAATCTTCTTCTACCTGCATGCAAGTTTTCCAGTGAAACCTAATCTCAAAAGGAAAAACAAAATACCCTTCAACTTACCTCTGCCTGCAAAACACATGTAAGTGCATAATAATGAATAAATACAAATTAAAATTAAAATGCATCCCTGAAATGTTCTTTTCACTTTTGTTGTTGAGCTTTTGTAGTAGTAGACATAGAGTCTCACTCTTTGTATAGGCATGGACTCTATGCAAGACTATATCCAAAACTCACCTAAAGAGATATACAATAGAAATTGATGATATACCCTAGACTTGTGATGAACCAAGCTCTAAGTACAACAACAAAGACCATTCTATCAATTGTGACAAGACAAGTAACATGAACTTACCACATCATATAGATTTATCAGACTTTTGATGTGTAGTATCAAGAATAGGACATCTGAAATGTGGTATCAAAACTAACTGTGACATATAGAGACATAGAGATATAACCAAGACCCTATATATACTTACGTTGTCCTACAAAAACATATGTTAGAGATGATACTCAAAATTCAAATGTAAACACTTAATCATACATACCTTGTTGTAGGAGACTTACCCTTGACTGTTGATGTGTGGTCCTTACTGCAATGATCCTTGAATGCATGCTTGTTCTTTCCTTCTAGGAGATTGATATTGAATATATGGTATCTATGTCATTTCGGATCTCCAGGGTCTAAAATTTTGTCTTGTGGTAGTCCTCAGAGTCCTATTTGCAACCCCATAGGTTTGATGAATATTGGATTCTTCAAGAAAGAGTTATGCCCAATTGCCCATGTTGGCCTGATTATAGACTGGTTCAGTAGAGAGAAATTGTACGAAGTGCCATGTGTCACTGTTGTGAACTTTGGCCCTTAAAATTCTACTCAAAAAACTAAATTTCGTCTTTTTTCTGTGACTATTAATGAAATTTTAATCCAATGCTCAGAGAGAATGTTACGACTATTTTCCCAACGTCACCTGCTTGACATGGAATTCGGGATCCTACCAAAACCCTAAGTTCTCAAATCATATCTCCGAAAATATAGAGAACCAAGTTACGAAATTTGTTGACAAGGTTCATCAAGATTTTGGCTCAAATGGGTTTTCATTTAAGCTTTTGAAGCTTCGCATTGAAAAAGTTATAGCAAAAATTCCATGATGACTTGTTTTAAGCCACAAAATCCCTACGAGAGGAGGATATGTGGGTCATTATTTATATGAATGTTTTGAGTTGAGAGGGTCCTCAACAAGTGAATTCTGGAGGGATCTTAGGAGAAAAAAAATATTATTAATTATTGACTATTCAATAATCACAACAATTATGAGTGCCATGCCACAACCCCACAGGGTTTTAGCCCACTAACCGGGGTTACTAACTTCAAACGCAAATAACTCTCAAACCATGAAGAACTGGGAGGCGTCCCATATATCAACAAAACATCTTGACACGTAGAATCCATTGAGAATACATTTTACCCAAAATCATATGATTTTTCAAGTCAAAATTCGCTTGCAAGATCTGGGTAGCCCCTGGTGTTGCTTCGGTTGACATTAATGAGAACCACTAATCAATAATCTCCCCCTTTGGCACTGATGGACACACAAGGATTCCCCTTGCGATCATGCCACCTCTTCCTACTACCTTCTCTCCCCCTTTGTCATTAATGGCAAAGGGTAACTCCACCTGAAAACCATCCATCCTGCGACCTATACACACCTCCACTCCGACTCTCTACTTGATGAAAACTTGGGAGAATCCCAAGCTTTTAGCAAAGATACTCAAATTATTCACAAGGTAATGGTTTGGTAAAGATATCAGTAATTTGTTCCTTTGTGCCAACATATTCAAGCTTGATATTCCTTTCGGCGACCTACTCTCTAACAAAATGATATTTAGTGGGAATGTGCTTCGTTTTGGAATGTATCACAAGATTCTTTGAGATACTGATGGCACTAGTGTTATCGCAAAAGATGGGAATAGGCTCATCAAACTTGACTTGAAGATCTTGCAAAGTTTGCTTCATCCAAAGAACTTGTGTACAACAAGCTGTTGCCGTAATATATTCTGCTTCTATAAAAATTTCTCAATTCCCACCTTGGTTTTCAGTTTCACCTTATTTCTCCAAAATAGTTAAATTCCCTTTCCCATATCCATACATTCAACAACTGAAAAATAAATTTTGCTGAAAACACAAATTCTGGAAATTTTACAGAATGCTGGAAAATGCAGAAATAAAAAATCAGCAGGTACAAACAGTCATTTAACACATTTAAACACAGTAATTTTGGTCAAGGTGACCCTGGAAAAACCCCCTACAACTCTTGGGGAAAACCAGTTCGAGAGCTCCTTATTTCTGAAAAATGCTTTTTACAGTGAGAAATATTCAGCAAAAATCAGCAAGTAAACTTTTACAACTTATCTCGTTTTCGTGTCTCACAACCAACTGGAAAAACTTGCAAACAGCAAAATCTGAATAGAAATAGATGCTATACTTCCTCCTCTATTTCTATGCCACTTTTCACCTTAAATTCTGTTGTACAGCATGCCTAGAAAATCTGCAAGCTGCCAAAAATTCTGTTG